>LR898469.1:12126586-14526586 GCA_905067625.1 Blumeria graminis f. sp. triticale | reverse complement strand
AACAGAACCGATATTTACAAGAGACAAAGAGCTCTTGGAGCCTGGATTTCATCTAATTGTCAACCACTTGTCGCCTTTAGATTTTCAAGAGCAGCTCAGCATCAAGAGCCAGGAGACCAGGAGATCATTGAACTCAATAACGCTCTTCACGAACAACAAATCGACCCAAGCAAGGGATTAAAATACATCAACCTAGATTTGAATAAGTTAAAAGTTTACTGTTGGGTTGACGGCTCATTTGCTAACAATAAAGACCTCACCTCTCAGATAAGCTTTGTAATCACACTTGGGAACGAGGATCTTGGTGACAATGAATTCACCTTCCGAGGTAATATTATTCATTGGAGCTCAACCAAATGCAAGCGAGTGACTCGAGCTGTTCTAGCATCCGAGCTATATGCAATGACTCATGGCGTTGATATTGCAATCCCACTCTGCATAACGGTCAATCAGATCATGGGCCAACTTGGTCTACCTGTAGTTCCATTAATTATCTGTACCGACAGTCGCAGCCTATATGAATGTTTAGTGAAGCTTGGAACGACAAAAGAAAAACGACTAATGATTGACGTTATGGCAATACGTGAGTCATATGAGCGAAGAGAGCTAGCAGAGATCAGGTGGATCAATGGTAAAGATAATCCAGCAGACTCATTGACGAAAGAAAACGCTACCTCGGCCCTAAGGACACTTATTGAGACAAATAAACTTACAGTTAGACTGGAAGGATGGGTAAACCGGAAGTGAATGCACAATGGCAAATAAAAACTAGTATTTTTGGGATGAATTACTTTCTTTCATAATTTCTTGAGTTCGACATTTACCATTTAAAGAGTTGTCAGTGTATGAATATTGGCGTTGGTAGGGTACCTATGGGAGAAGTATACGGATATTAGTCACGTGGTGTCAGTGCGGCGTTGGGGTTTACTTCCGTTCTGTACTCATGATAGAGATAGATAGATATACGTTTTTTAGATCAATAACTCTGTTACCCATTCTTTGTGCTAGCACATAATCTTGAACCGGTGATAAACCGACAGGTATTCAAGCTCATGAGATGGGCTAAGCCTCGACCAGCTGCTGAGCCCCCTCCCCTACAGATTGACGAAAACCGGTGGCTATCTGACCCGCGAGAGCGAGCTAGTGCGCTACGAGACATTCTCCTGGCTAGGTTTAGCGGCGAGAACGACTTTTCTACCTGGGGGAATGGACAGGAGGAGCGTATTCCATGGGATACGGAATTATCACTGGACGATGTGACAAGCGCCACTGCCTCTGTCAACGACACGGCACCGGGAGCGGAAAAGATAATGGTACGGTTACTGAAAGCCTGTCGGTCCCATCTAGGACCTCTCGTGAAAGATCTTTACCAGGCTTGTCTGAAAATCGCCTACTTTCCCACGGCCCTCAGGGTGGCAGAAATTGTGCTTCTTCCAAAGCCCGGAAGAAATCTGTCAACTGCCAAGGGTTGGCGAACAATCTCGCAGTTGTCGAGTTTAGGCAAAGGACTTGAGCGTCTAGTTGGTAAGAGAATGGCATGGCTGACAATAAGCCACCAAGTTGTTCACCCACAACTATTCGGCTCCGTACCAGGACGATCTGCAGTCGACCTTGTATCCTGTGTAATCTATGATGCTGAGGCGGCCATGAGGAGTGGTACGTCTGCGGATATGGTCACACTTGACATTCAAGGAGCATTTGATGCAGTCCTTCATAACCGACTGCTCAAACGCCTTCGAGAACAAGGCTGGCCACGATCCCTGTGCTGGTTTATTCAGACATTTCTTTGCCAGCGAAAATTTCAGGTCAAATACTGCGGTGGAATCACAGAAGAGAAGATACTGGAATGTGAGCACCTTAGGACTCGCCACTATCGCCACTTTTCATGCTCTACATCGGTGTGTTTTTTGAGGATCATGGTCTAACGAGCAGGTTTGGTTATGCTGACGATGTAGCTATTGTCAGAATAGGAAACACCGCGGTGGATGCTATCTCTGCAGTTCAAGACGACCTCGACAGCTTTATCCTTCTTGCAAGAGAACACAAGATCGATTTTGACCCAGCAAAGTCAGAACTTCCAGTGATTGGAGGAGGGCCTAGAAAGAAAATCAACGCGGCTGACCTTTCTATCTTGGTGAAAGATCGCCGGATCGAACCGTCACCTCATATCCGGTGGCTAGGAGTCTGGCTTGATACCCAGCTGAACTTGAAGCAGCATGTACAGGAATGGACTGAGAAGGCTAATTGTCTAGTCCATTTCTTAAGATATATAAACAGAGTTCAACGCGGTGCAGCACCCGGACCTTTGATTCGTGTGGTACATGCATGCGTTCTGAGCACAGCTCTTTATGGGGTAGAAGCGTGGTGGCCGGGTCTCACTCTAATAACCTCATTGCGAGATAATGAAGTCGGCACTGGAGTAGGCTGGCATACATCTTTACTGGACAAAACGATAATGGAAGCTATCCGAGTACCACTCCCAATAGCGCTCTCCATCGTGAAGCAGGAATACCCCCGGTATCGATAATTCTCGAGCAAAAGATGCTGCAGTCTACAGCTCGTATGCGAAGAATAGATGTCTAGCACCCTCTGGCCCTTCGGGCGGCTGAAGACCCGAAAGAGACAATAAGACGCTTAAGTCTTAGATCGAGACAAAGAAGTGGCTAGTTCAGACAACTAGAACGGTACATGACACGCCTGCAAATGAGTGTGTCAAGCTCCGACAGCCGAGGGCCCTAGAAAGCTATTGTCGGAATACTCGAGTGATATTTATATCACGAGCTTTCCGTAGCAGTAATAACAATTAGTGGTTAACATATATCTTCTATTCTTCTCTTCTAACTAAAGGAAACACGTATATACAGCAGTTGTCCCTCTCTCCTGAAGCGATTCCTAAACAGGTAACTCATCACTCATCAACATAATTAGTCATCATTTCTAAGATAATATATGAAAGGTCGTTAAGTCATAAGGCCATTCTACAGCTATACTTCACATGTGGCACCACAGCATCGACTCCATGTAGTCGAGAAAATGAAGCTAGGTCTGGAAGCATAAAGTGATGGTTAGCTTCCCGTCCAGCTAACACAGTCTGCATTTTTTCTGATGGATCATCATCGGGTCCCGGAAAATCAGCCTGGGGGTATGTGGTATAACAAGGAGGCAAGCTAGTTGGAAGTGGTTCCGGTCCACGTCTCGGAGCAGAGGTATTCGACGTAGAAGTTGTAGGCGCCATAAAAACCTTGGAGGCTGCAATAGAGGTAGGAGAAGACTTACCGATTTGTATTCTTCTGGACAATCAAGCGGCCACTCAGGCGCTCGAAAGAGGAGGATCTAACTCCTCGCAGTCGGTGGTGGACAAGTTTTCATCGCTGAGGCACAGTAAGCGTGTGGAAATACGCTGGATACCCGGGCATGTGGGGATTCAAGGCAATGAAGAGGCCGATAAACTGGCCAAATCAGCCTTGGGAGCTCCCAATAACTGGTCACTAACCTTAGCTGCGCCCAGTGGAGAAGATCAAGATCTAACCTTTGCGGTATTAGGGAGGTGGGTTAAACAGCGCAGCCAAGAGCTCGTGGAAGAGTGGTGGCAGAAGTATCGACCGAAACGATACAAAGATCTGTACCTATTCATGCGTTGCAAAAGACCACCGGAACTAGCTTTACCAAGATGGGCGTACCATCGTCTTATTGCGGCAAGAACAGGCCACGGGGACTACGCCGACTATCATCGACGTTTCAACCCCGAACATGAAGATCTGAATTGCGTTTGCGGCCGAGAGAAAAGGCCCTGGCATTTTTCAGAATGCCGATCTGCTTTGCTACGTTGGCGAATCTAAGAGAAAATGGCCCCACCTGGGGCCAGGGAAATGATAGGGGAGAAGGGGTGGCAGAAGTTCATTCAATTCTTAACTACAAGCAGATGTTACAGTCTGCCGAAGAATGAACAGGGTGGGAGGTGACCACGCTGAGATGGTTTCTGACCCGAGAGGAGATGGGTGTGGAAGATAAGGATGCGACGCAGGGCACCGTAACTCAGAAATTTAATATACCTTTCTTTTTCTTTTGTCGCTTTTGGCTTCACTGCCAGTCATGTAGGTAGCAATGAGCTTTCAGAGCCCATCTACACGTGTCACGTCTAAAAAGATGTTAGGTTCTTCCTGTCACGTAAAAGATTTCAAATTCAAATTCTCCCGGAATTCTAGGACTATATACACTGAACATGATTGACTTGATCTCTAAATATAGACGTGAGCTAGGAGTAGAATAACCTGCAGCTCTAAATACAGAATGCAAGCACTGACCGAAGCAAACAACCCACGTACGTATGGGCAGTCCCTAATTTTGACCCGAGACATTTCCCTGTCCAACTTCTTCGATAGTTATTCTTAGCCTTCGACACCTGGAGACTCCTTCAAATCTCAGGCCCAAAAGTCAATGTTAATTAAAGTTAAATTTTCAACCTGAAGAATGGGGAAAATTTGCCAGCACTCTATAAGAAAAAGCCCGGAACAACTCTGTCCTTTCAGCCCTTGATGACAGCAGTCCTCTCTTACAAACCAGTGGAATTCAATACCTAATGACCGGCACTCATCTAACATTAAACCAGCTAGACTAAGCAGCCAATAAACTCACCAACTACATCACCGAAGCTGTAAGGGCGTGTATGTCAATAAAATCATTTTACCATACAGCAAAGCCCTGGTGGAACAAGAACTTGAAGTTGATGAGGAAAGATAAGGCAAGGAAACAAAAGACACTTAAATATAATAAGCATAGTTTCCTTATTAAAAATTCGTATTTAGAGTTCGGGAATATATTCTTCTCGGCCATCAAAGTAGCCAAGCGAGGTCAATGGAATAAATTCCTATAAAAAGAGGATGCTCAATCCATATTCAAGGCCATATCTTAAACCAAGGATAGACAAGCAGTGTTCCATCCATAAGATTAGCAGACAACCAGTTAGAGGAGTCTTTTGAAGGAAAGTGCAAGGCTTTTCGAAATGCACTTTTCCCCTCTCCTCCCCACACTGATGAAGTAGAATGGAATTCCCACCAGCCAGGAAGTTGGACTTGGCCCACATTTAAATAGTCAGAGCTAGAAAGAGCTTGCTCAACCAACATCAAAGGAATTACATCTGGACCAGATGGTATAAGCCATTAAATGGTAAGCCAAGCCTATCTAGCTATCCCAAATGTCTTCCAGCTTCACTCCAGTCTTTTTTAGGTGGTATATCATCCTCAATTCTGGAATCAGGCAACTGGGATCATACTTAAAAAGTAATCAAAGTTAGACTACTCACAGCTCAAGGTACACTGGGCCATCTTTCTTCTCGATTGCATTGGTAAAGTCATGGAGAGAATCTTGGCCAAAAGGTTGAGGTATCTGGCAGAGACATCAGACCTGCTGCATCCATCCCAAATTGGGGGCCACCCAAAGAAGTCTACCATAGATGCAGCACTACTTCTCAACAATGAAGTAGAAATTCATAAATAACTTAATAAGGTCATATCAACCCTTTTCTTGGATGTAAAGGGGGCTTTTGATCATGTAGCTCGCAATCAGCTCCTAAAAATAATGCAAAAACTAAAACTACCAATCAATTTGATTGCCTGGACTGGTTCTTTTTTAGAGGGTAGATTTCACGGATCAATAAATCTAAAACTTAACGCTAAAATATCATGAAGCAAATGGGTGTTGGATTATAGCAGATAAAGTCGTCTTAGCTTGTTCAGGGAATTAATAATGCAAAGAGTCATTCAGGAATAACTAAAAAGAGTCATGAGGAGAATGACTAGCACATTATCATCAACGGGAGGAAATGGGCAGGTATCACTCATGTGTAATCCAGGCTATCAAATGCTTCTATCTCTGTAAATAATGGGTCAGCGTGTTAGTGTTGTGCTGGTGATGCCTAGGATTACGATGCACAAGGGTAATGATCACTGTGGGTGAAGGAAGAACTTTCCAGGTGGCTTCATGATGAGTAGAGGATCAATGGAGCACTGTATAGAAAGTGTTTCTAGATTGTACTGCCAGATGGAGGAGACTAGAATATTCCGTGATACTGTTTTGGGTAAATAAGGCGAGAGTCTAGCTACCTCAGATGTGTATATAATTAGCGCTTTCTACCTCCTAGTTTCTCATAGTTCTGAATGTCAAATATATCAGCAGCTCACATTGATTCATCGATAATTATCCGTAAACCTTCTGCCAATTAACCTCCGTAAGCTCTTACCTTCACAACAGTTAGAGATTTTCTCTTCACGCAACTTCTTCTTTACTTACCCTTAACAACATATTTGTTTACCCAACTCTTCTTCGGGAGGACTATCTATCCGTTTCCCAGTTCTTCATCAGCAAGATCCACGTGTAACATCTACTGCAACTAGTTGCCTATTCGTCTTTTCCCAGAGAAGACCTGTCACCCTTTTGACCCAATTATTATCTTCACTTACCACCTAGAACTTTGCTAGGCCATCTAACGCACCCCATGGAACACCGTCCAAACCTCATCCCCGAGAGTAGAAGTCTCCAGCCCTCGTTTGATGGAGAAAAAGAGGAATTTAGTGATATAAAAATAGTTATTCCCCCAGGGAAGTCCTGTTTCGCCAATCCTATTCGTCATCTATGTTTAAAACTTATTCCGAAAAAAATGCTGTTAAAGTTATTCCCTATATAGATGACATCTTGTTCACAATAGCATCATTTTTACGGTTTATTTTACTATATGTTTCTCTAAGGCGTTGATGGTACTGCAGGGAATAGACCTGGAATGTGCGGCGTTTGTGTCTTGGCATGTAGATATTTTACAGTCTCTTATGGATGGCAAAGATAAATTTGTCAATATGACTGGGGTTGGATCCCTGTACATATTGCTTTCATTGGTATGGTCTTCATCCAGGCCCATGTCTAGTTACTCGACTAGTTTTGCAAGCAAAGGGTATTAATTCAATGACATTCCATAAAAGTCTAAATTATGGGGATGGTTTTGAACTCCATGGGAAAAGTACAATGGTCCTCATTTGAAATTCAAAATTAAATAAATCAATTGATATTCTCTAAAAATGCACATCTATTTCAAAAATAATTGCTCTGTATTGCAAAAGAATACATCGAAGCCCTCAGTATGACTTGCAACTAAAATGAAACCGTTCTACATGCTTTGTATTAGTCTGCTCCATGCTAATACTTTGTGTACCCTTCGTTTTCATTTATCATTGCTACACATCTTTCGTGCATGTTAGCCACACTTAACGTAGGCTTCTTCCGAGTGATGCATCTGCTGTAACCTCTTTTTGAGTGTATTAGAAATTAAAAATTCACTGCATCCCCAGTGGCTGGAGAGCCCCATTGCTAGTTCCAAATGGCACATCTGTCGATCTTCAGGAGATTCCCGGACGAAAGCCTCGAGCTCATCAAATTGTTCCGCGCTTAAGTTGGGTGAGCTTCCTTTGCGGGATATAGGATTCTCAGTCTCTCGAGCACACGCAAGTTGCACTTGCCTTCTTGTGAAGCTAAGTTCGTCGGATATATGTTGTAATGTCAAGCCAAGTCTTTTTTACGTTCTTATTTCAATACATTGATCGCGAGTTAGATGCTTGCGAACTCTAGTTTCTGAAGCAGAATTTTCGAGAGACATTGTTTGCTAGAATAGAAGATAAATTAAAAGTGGTGTTAAGATTCATTGACTGTGTTGGTTAGGCAGCCAAAAATGTGGTTGAAAATGTGTTTTTCTAAGCGATTGTTAGAAGAAGACGATTGGACCATACTTCATGGCGAGCGGGGTAAGGAGGAAGGACATACTAACCTATTACGAGCTAGCTCAGCTGCGCCTATAGGGCTAATCCCTTAAACAACCAAGTTTGAAGTTTTACCTTTTCCAACCCAGAGGCACTGTACTATTGGAGATACACGTAGAAAACAGGGGAGGACGAAGGCTGAACACCTGTCAGTGGTGTCCTCTACGAACCTGGGAGTGAAATATTCTCCCAGAGCCGAGATTCAGTCACGAAAAAGGGTGGGATGATTTTTAATTGATGGATTTTCGACTTGAAGGAGTTGCACTCGATATTTTGGTCGAAAAATCAGTCGTCAGAGATTTCACAGCCGGAACAAAGTCGAACAAAATCTCATCACCACCAACATACGATTCACGAATGGGCCTAGGTCTGTCTGGGAGTCGTATTCAAACATCCGACATCTCTCAAACTTCTTAAATATTTGCGACAATCCATACCTCAGCCGATCTCACACCTGCGACCCACCTCTATACTCGTCACGTCACCTATCTACACACGCCTTAATGAGGAAAGTCATGATGGAGACTGGACGTGTGCAAAGGAGGAAGAAAAGGAGGATACACTGAGGGGATTACACAAATCCCGAATGACGACAACAACCCGACGGTACGGTATGAAGGTGCAAGGCTAGAGCAACGATGAGATCTTGGACGGCATTTATATTTCGGAGTCAATGAGGATGTCAAGGGCTCGGGCGCGTGGTGGCCGAGGCTGAGGAGGAATTTGCGCTTCGGCGCGCCAAAAGAGGGTTCTCTGGACGGTTGGGCTTGACATGATTCAACACATGGATGAAGTCTGAGGTGGTCCGGTCATTTAGGTGGGACGAGGCACTTGTACTTTACGGCAGTTAACCTGATCCGGCCCGGCCCCATCCGTGCTTAAGCGCCAGTAGGAGTGCAACGGGAATCACTATAACTAGCACGTAATTGAACAAAACAAAACGTAGAAAACAGGGAACAGAACAGACAATCAGACGGTTATTACCGCAAACCATTAATGCTGTTAAGTCCATTACAAGTGATCTAATAATCATCCAGCCTAAAGAAAACTACAAAATAACTTGCAAGGGAGGCAGCTCAAATATTTGAGTTGGGAAACAAAAATACAGTCCAGTTTGATCTTTCAAAGACAGACCTGATGCATTTCACAATAAAGAAAAAGGCACCAAAATGTGCAATTCAACTACCTAATGGCGATATTGTTAAACCAGTGGACACAGTGCAATGGCTTAGCATCTGGGTTGATCCTGGGTTGAAATTCAAGGAAAATGTCCAGGTCAGATCATCTCAATCAGTGCAAGCATTCCAAAGAATGGCAAGACTTGCCAACACAGAGAGGGGCCTCTCACCAACTGTTCTTCGACAAAGATATCTTGCCTTCGTGACCAGCATAGCTGATTATGGATCTGTTATCTAATGGAAGGGTCAAGAATAAATGGCAAAATCTCTCCAGAAAATACAGAACCTAGCCTTGAAAAAGATACTGGGGGTGTTTAGGACAGCTCCATTTCTGCCTATGGAGGTAGAATCTGCTCTTGCACCACCAAGAATCAGGCCCTGTAGAAACACGAGGCAGTACACATTCCGCCTCAACAAACTCTCAAAGTTCTATCCTGTAAATATGGAAGCAAATGCAGAGCATGATTTACCAAAGCTTACATAGCTTGGTAGAATTAGGAAATTAATTGAAAACCTAGTGGATTTAAATACTCTCGAGCAAATCAAACCATTTCATTTCACACCATAGAGGCAGGATGTTATGGCGAGACATTCTTGAATCAGTGTTTAAGCGGAGTGTCGAATGTGAAGTTAGGAAAAGATTCTCAAATCTGGGACAGTCACAGCTAGATTATCATCCAAGTTAATGCGCCATCTTGAATCGATCCTGTTGAGGCTATGGTTGGATTCAGGACTAAATCTTTTACTAGCCCAAATGGAATAATTGTAGAATCTTTAGTTAGACTTAAGGGAGCTGGAGCTGCTACAAAGTAGCTCTCAAGCTTCTCAATCTTTCATTCTTATAGTCTCTAATCTCGCATTCTAGCAATTATATTAAATTTTAATCTTATATTCTCAGTCTTTCACTACTAGTTACATCCTTCGTACCTCAGTTGATCTCAGTTTATCCAACTTCTTCTCTTGCACCACAACTCGAATTCTTGAGCGGGCACGACGTTAAATATTATAAATAAATAATAATAAAAAAACTCGAATTCTTGACTAGTCCCTTTCGGATATCCTTTGCCTCTCCAGTTTTTGAATACCTGACACCGCACTGGCTTAAATGTCTCTAAGTACCTTTCGTTAGTTTTAATTATTCTTAGTTCTCAAGACATTACTTTCGGTAGACGGCGATCTCCAGTATCCTTAGCGCACGACGTAACACAGGACCTCCCACATTCAATGACAATTGAAAGGATTTCAAAGGATGAAGCAGCAAATATATGTCAATCTCTGCTAAAATAGACTGAATAGTCCTCTACTACACTCATTTATACAGATTTCTCATTGATAGCAGATAGTACTAGTATTGGAGTCAGCTTTGCAGCTACTCGGAGCTGCGGCAGAATTCAACATCAAACTAATATAGGACCAGAGGTCATGATTTATATTGGAGAACTGAAAGCAATCACCCTAGCTACGTAGTACGCAAGCATGCATGCTCAGCCGGGTTTGAGCTTCCATATCTTTAGTGATAACCAAGCAGCCCTTCGCAGACTCTAGACTCCCTCGGAAAATCCTGGATAGGATTTTAAGCTTAGGGAAATATAAGCTGGACTTACCATAAAAAGCAAACAACCTTTCATCCAGCTTCATTGGATACTAAGCTACTCAGGAATTGGGGGTAATGAGGTGGTAGACAAACTGGCCAAGAAAGCATCAAAGATTGCACTAGAGGATGATGTAGCTAGTGTTGTAAAAATCTGAGTTCATAACTTCAAACACCATCAGGGGATAACTGTGCACCAGCAAAGTTAACCCCTAAGAGTCTGATCATTGTTGCCTCCTGGTCGCTACACACTAACATCAACGTGTTCACTACAATGAGGACACCATTGTAGTTACTCTAGCTATCATAGAAAATAATATGTAGAGGAATAAGGGTAGGAACTCCTGTATATCGATAGGGCCTTTTTTACTCTCAGTATCTACATCCATCATCCACAAATACAATTCACCATCAATCAATCATCTTACTCTGTGCAAGTGATCTATTGAGTTCTCCTATACCTATCAGTATTCTATTCACAAGGTGACGTCTCCCTATCCATCGCCCTCAGCCTTTCAATAGCTAGTTATTCCATGGCTAGACATCAGATACAAATGAAGGTTCAACAGTAATCGCTAGATTATCTCCAAAAGAATAACCATAAATTACAACGAAATCCACTGTAATACACGAAAGTATCCAGCTGGAAAATTAATGGTAAAACAAAATTACCATCAGAAGTGAAAAGGAAAGTGGCTAGTGCATTCTTTCAACCAAGAATTGATCATGGTTATAATAACTCCTATCTTTTCAGGCGAGGGCCAAGAAACAGTGACAGGCGTAGATGTGAGAGGCTAGAAACACCTGAGCATCTTTTGCTAAGCCGCAGTAACTACAGGTATGAAAGAATGGAACTTAAATAGAGCCTTAATGGGAACCAACTTGGCCTTAAACTATTATCGAAACCAAAGATTGGGATAAAAGAAGCCTGGATTATATCCGGAAAACAATTATATCAATAAGGAGTTGGCATTTGGAGAAGCAGCATGAATAGTTGCATTAAATAAAAACTGAAGAGAGAGGAGGGATAAGGAAGATTCGAATTTAGGGCGAGACCCTCAATGTCTATTTGAAAGCAAATTAAAAATAAACCAAATATAGAAACAAATAAATTTTGGTAGCGTTTTACTTAGTTTTGCCAGTCCTTCACAGTCATAGAATTTGAATTTGATATCTTGAACGTGACCGGACGGACCAATCATCTTTTTAGACGTGAGACGGGTAGTTGGGTTCTGAGAGCTTATTGCTACCTACATGACCGGCATTAAAGCCATGAGCGACAAAGGAAAAAAACAGAAAACCAGCCCTGGGTTAATACTTTTGTTTCAGATTCGTAGATTCCTTTGTTAGTTGTATAGTCCCTGTCCCTCAATGAATCAGTTTGGATAAAAGTGAATATAAATTGTGGTGAAGAAATATAAGTCCGGTTTTCTTCTTTACGCAAAGTATCCAAGAAGCTGGTTCATACTTTCTGCTCCAGCCTCTAGGCTAGTTTAAATAGACATTTTGTGGAGAAAATGGGCAAGGAGACAAATAATGCCCAACTGACTAAGCCATCTCGTGAATCTCTAAATCTCGCCGTGAAATCTACAGACTCGAGGTTGAGTCCGATACTAGCCAATCAGTCATCTATTACTAACACGTCCACCGAATCAATCGCTCCCAAGACGCTCGAAAGAAGTTGATTTTGCTGCTATGCTGCCCCCATGTCCATCCAATATTTTCCGGCACTTCATCACCACTCTCGGTCTGACTTGGGGCGTAAAAGATACGATGAATTGAAGGGGAGCTAGGGTAGGAGAGGATACATTAGTTGCGGCGTAGGTATTCTTTGCCTATGGACGTTAAACTACTTCTATATTCTTGAGCTGAGAAAGTATAGAAATAATCAAATGTAAACAGCAACCCTAGTTTCACTGCCTTATACTGACGTATGTATTTATTTCGGAAAAATGATAGTGTAATAATTTCATCGCTTTTCTCAGGCGGCAGCTAGGACTGGCAAGTGATTTGATACGATATGAAAGAGACATGTTGAAGTTGATATTGTTTGTAGGTGATGAACTGTCACAAGGCCTGATAGTTCAGTGGTAGAATTCTTGCTTTGGGGAACCGAAAATGTAAGAGGTCTCCGGTTCGATCCCGGATTAGGCCCGTGATTTCGTTTCGGTGATATAGACGAGCGATCTTTTGTTTTTCTTGTAGATAGTAGGAGGGGTATGGCATCAATCGAGCAACCTACCTGTCAGATTTGAACCAAGCCCTCTTGGAAACTGGAAAATAAGCGCCTGTCATCGTGGTGCCTCAAGAACATCCGGATCTCAATATACAGTCCGCAATTATGAGATCAAGTCATACCCATACACTTTTGAGCGCGATAGATTCTCCCTCCTTGAATAGTTGTTCTATTTATAGTACAAAAGACTATAAAGACGACGATAATAATTATTGGAATGGGGAAAGACGAAATTTACAGCAGTACTAAACGCTACAATGAAAGTTAGAAAGCCACTCATACAATCACAATTTGTGCTACCCTCTGACAGGTAAATAAAAGGTCCGTGAAAGCAAAGTAGGGGGCTCTTCCGTCCTCAAGTAAGGCAGATCTCGTCTCGTCAACGAAGTTAGCTCTCTGCATCTTTATTTCCAATGCAATTGCTAGCAGGACACCCAAATTACACCCGCAACTTTACAACCTCACGTCCATAATGAAACTTAAGACCAGGCAATCCTCCCTACGGCAATTGCTCTCGACCATGAATTTTCTGCATCTTTTCACGGCCTTCGGGCTGTCGTACGGCTTGAAGCTAGGGACGAGTGAGGAGGCTAGGAAAGGCGAGAGAAGCTTTTAATAAATTATTCAATTGTCTTGATTTGACGCCTTGAGGCCCATGCAGTTTTTTATCGGAAGATATGTACTTTAAGTAGGATGATTCGATTTGACGTTTAAAACACTCGCACTCAAATTTCATTTGCAGATACCACTCGAGGTTAACCCTTACGGCGTATAACTTCTTCCATGCATACCCACTACAGGGGAAAGCGTGAAAACCCTTTTGTTATGAAATTCCCTTATTTGGTAAGACTGTCCAGGATTGTCTGAAAAGTTGGCCAGCCGGATTTGCGAATGAAATCCAGAGTATGAGTGTCTCTAGCGTCAAAAGAGTCATCCAAAATGTATACATAGTACCGGTCATGTGTCATAGCTTTATAACTGCATACTGTTACAGGCTGCGCCTATCTCCTAGTGACTGTCGCACGGACACTTATCATTATTACGTCATTAGCCTTGCTATCTAAAGAGATGTCCAACTTGGCCATACAAATACAGGGTTGCAACAAATATGGAAACAAGATATTGTTGCAGCAAGTCTCATATGGAATCATGGGCCGATACGACCCAGATTCGCTATGACGAGCCCACTCGGAATATCAAGGATATGGTGTAGTAGAATAGATAGTGAGGTTAGCGCATTGGGAGTTGGGACACCTTAAGTAGCCTCCCCTCGGTGGGCAGTTCCGAGATGGATGTAGAAAATAGACAGTAATCGGCCACCATTCCTTTACTATATTGTTTTGTTGATCGCCCATCACACATACACATTAAATGATTTTTTAAAAAAAAGAATATTGCCGGGCTTCTTCAAACTGGCTTCCCGCACGCAGCAGCCTCGTAAAATTTCGCTGAACTTGTGCCGCTTCGACTGGGGCCGTAGACACATCTCAATCAGCAAGTCTGCGCTGTCAAGCTATTCCTCGGAAAGGTACGCGGAGTTGTATCTGCAGATTCGTCACTGGCGAGGATTGGTGAACAACGAGGAACAAATACCGGCCAAAGAAGCTGAACCGTCAAAGAATATATCTCCACATGAACATTCCATTTTTTGTACTATCAGTCTCAAGCTAGGGAGAAGGAGAGACTGGACCTTAAATGAGTCGCTAGCGGATTACCGTCTAGCGGGCTGGCACGAGCCCGACGCCCTCACCATTCGCCAAAGATCCAAAGCGTTTGCTGGTCTTCAATATCTCTTATCAAGCATGACTTATATGGGGATCTTCTACGTGTATGATTTAGTGAAGACCAGCCAAGCGACATTGGTTGGGCGTGTGTGTTCTCTGCTCTCATGGACAAAAGCTACCATGTAAAATAAGCACTGCTATTGCATAGCGCTAGGATGTGGATTAGAGGTCATAGGTACAAGCGTGCCGAGTACCCCAATGCAGTGTTTGTTTTTTGAGGTCTTGTCGACGAAGCGGATGTATTTCCGGAGGAGTGTTAAAATATTGAAAAAGTGGAGTCACAGGGGTGAGAATAGACGGAGGGAAATATATGATGTGATGTAGTTATATAGAATAATATACATACATTATGTGCTGAAAATGTGAGACTCCCACTCAAGCAACAGACTGATTAAAAACCTTTACGGACACGCGAATTTTCCCAAAAACATAGAATCAAACTTGCAAAAACATTGTATACTCGTCCGGTTATCTACGTAAACTTAGCTGGCCAACACGGACTCTTGCATTGTGTAATGAGCTGGCACGACATTTGGTAAGATACACATAAGAGTGTATTGGTAAGTTAAATAATCAGGAAGACTTATGCGATAGCCCTGTGGAAGCCAGTCATTTGGCAACTTTCAATCTCTCTGTGCCCACCACCAACTTCTTCTCTAATGATTTCCCACAAATTATTAATCATTTTAGCACCAGACAATCAAATTATGGCCTCTTCGAATTTGAGGCTGGATGTGAGAATTGTCATGATTGCGCTTTTCACAGCAGTAGATAGTCGTCATCCACGTAGTAGAGCATGCAAAGTCAGGGAAATGGAAACAGGGTTAGTGATAAATTAGATACCACTGATTGCTACACTCACCCGTAGATCACTCCTAAAAGAGACTAGTTACGGTGCTATTTGGAAGTATGTGGGATTGGTTAATTATCATGTAGATAACCTGTAACATAACATAACAATAATAACACAATAAGATACCATTCGCATCCCGTAACATTGATTGCCATAATCACCCAAGTATATTCTAAGCCCCCTGAGTAGTCACAACCATTTCATTGGAGATACCAAGTGTATACGACCATATACATCACTACCCTTCAATAAGAATGGCACGGTGAGAATCGGAAATTATCAATTAAACAAGGGCATTGATTCATTCAACTAAATCCTCACAGAAAGAGAAGCTAGCAATTGATTCTCAGTGGGCCAGACTGATGCGAAAGGATTACTGGTAAAAGCAGCTAGACTGTCAGCTCCACGCTAATCAGCGCCAAACACTGTGCTTGGATAATCAGCATTGCGTTTAAGACAGTGTCCCATTTTCTTGTAAGGCTCGGACGAGCAGCAACGACCCAAGTATCTATATAATTTCCGGAATACTCGGGTGGTATTTAAATCACACGTTTTCGACAGCAGTACTTAAAATTGGTGGTCAACAAGTATCTTCATTTTTTTCTAATGAACTAAAGGAACCACGTAAATACAGCAGTTATCCCTCTCTCCTAACGCCATTCTTAAACAGGTAACTCATTACTCATAAACATAATTAAACATTATTCCTAAAATAATATATGAAAGTTCATTAACTCATTAGGTCATTCGACAACAACCTTTATAACTTTGATTTTTAACCGCAGTTTTGCGTTTTATTGGCTTGCAAATGCTGAACATATGCAGCCTCCGAAAACTTGTCCCTCTGGACCTTCTTCTTAGTCTAGGTGGTTGGGTGCCTCAGCTACCAGAGCTGTTAGCTCTAGCATGCTTGACCATTAGACGTAGTCAGCGCGTATGGGCTGCAGCCTGTGCTAGATAAACGTAGCTAACAAAGACGATTGCTTCACCTTCAAGTGATGTCGGTGTAATCGCTCACTATTGTCTGCATATCTAGGATAGCCAAGAAGAGTCACAAGTGTATCGAAGTTGAAAGCAAATACAAACATATCTGTAATTGGCGACTTCTCATCAATGTCGGTCTTATCATTCTTTCAAATGTCCCCTACCTTAACCTAGCCACACACCACCTCGCCTCGCCTCGACCACCGATAAAGGCGTTACTCCAATTGGAAACAGGAGCTTTCCTCATTCATTACCTGCCGTCTTCCACTACAAATCTATGACACTACGTATACCCGCAAGGAGGCAATCAAGTCATAATAAAGAAAGCCCGGATCCTGGCTTATGAGGGACTGTTGCTCTAATGGGGTTATACATCTTGAGGAGGCACACGCGGCAGGGAAGTGGAGCGAGAGGCAACAGGTCTCTGAAGACCATGCTGAGACTGACATTTCAGCACAACCTTCGTGAAGGAGTTGGAAGGAGGCTAGAAAGGCAGAGAGTGAATTTCCCGAGGTAAACACAAGTCTACGGCGCCCAGCTGACCGGCCTCTTCGAGCGCTTCAGAATGATCACTTGGTCTTCGGATTTAGTCCTAATGTCGGTATTGGGAGAGCTCCGCACCTAGTGGATTTTGCGATTTTTCCCGGCTGCCATACACCCGCAAATGGCAATCGTTACGTTGGCTGGAGAGGGCAGATAATGAAGGACAAAGGGCTCCTTTAAGTGTATGATCAAATGAGGACTTGTGAGGGGTGGTACTATTTTAGGGGAGCTGTATGGGCAGTACAATAGTTCATATATCATTGTTAATCCTCAAATTCACAGGCAACGTGGCGGAGTGGTTATCGCGCTAGCCTAGAATTGCATTCGGTGATAGCTAGTTCCTTCGGGAGCGTCAGTTCGAGTCTGGCCGTTGTCGACGGGAAGCCTTCGAAGAATTTTTAACAAACTTTTAGGTGCTGGATTCTTAATATTAATTGGTGAAGAATGCAAATACCAAAGAAATCACTCATATTTAAATTAAGTGCTTTTTGTACAGTTTTAGCAGTCCTACATAGTCACAGACTCAGTAGGGACTTAAACTAAATTCTATTCTATATGTATCCTTGGCCTGTAGGCAGAGAGGATCTTGTTATGATGTGAAATCACTCAGCCAATTAGACAAGTTGTATTGGATGATAAAGTGATCTATACAAGATGTGGTTGGTGTAGTGACATCTTTTTTTTTCTTTTTTTTAAAAATTCATAGTGTATTCAGCTAACTAGCTATGACACTCTGTAGCGACATCATAACAGTTGCATGTGGATGGTTTGAACAAGAATGTAAACTATTCTGTAGCATATGATAGAATATCTTACATCACAAGATGGAATATTCTACTAGCAATTTGATAGATGAGCTTTAGGTATAAATATGAGTATTCTCCTTCATATAGATAGCAATCATCAGGAAACGAATCTAATAAAGCGATCACATATCATCGTCCACTTCATAATAGTGTCAAGCACATACTGATAAAGCCACTGTTTGTATGCAATTCCCCTCCTCATAATCACCATAGACCTGTATGTCCTGCATAGTCATAGAATCAGATAGGATAATAAGATGATTAATCTACAGATGAGATAACAGGCAGAAATAGGATTACATATAGAAATACACCCTCAGATATCCACCGCAACCTTAGTAGGGCTCAGAGCAGTATTACTGTTCAGATAAGAAGTGAGCACATTGGTCTCAATTACTATCTGTATCGAAGGAAAGTCCCTGGAGTGATTAATCCAAAATTCCAACATGGACATCCGTCTCAAAATATCAAACATTTGGTCTTCGCGTGTCCTCAGTGGGCGATGGGAAGAGGAGAGGTGCTTCGAAAGGCAAAAGATAGGTCCCTTACGACAATGATAAACAGCCCAGATAATATGGAGAGAATTACAAAGTGGATCCTGGCAAAAGGCTGGTTTGAACAACTTCGGCTTGCAGGAGAATTAGAGATCGCATTGGACGAAGAGATGAGATGATGTGGACAAGGATGAGACGGATTTCACACCGTTCAGACAGTGTAATCGCACTTCCTGAAGGAAACCTCAGAAAAAAAAACAGACACGAGAGAGACAGTAGTAGGGGGTTTTTACCGAATTTGGTTTCCTGCTGTGTAAATATTATAGCTAGATAGACCTGAACGGGCTAAATGAAATCAAGTCAAATCAAGATGAATTAATTTTCCCAGAATAGAAAGGGAAAATATTAAAGCACAAAATAGAAGAGCAGACCTTGCATACTGGAAGGCGATTTGCGGAGAGGAAAAAACCAAGACTTACAAAAAGACGCGGTAAGGGTTTCAGCGTACCTAGAATGGGCGAAATCTTGGTCCACCACAAAGCGAACTCGACAGCCTAAAAGATTTGTTTCAGCAGATCCTAAAACTTGGGCAGCAGCAATGTTCTACCAAAGCCGCCATTCTGGACGAACTAAAATAAGCTTCCGGATTTCACCATTTTCTCTCCACAAATAACCTGACGAGGGCCCAAAGTAGCTTAGTAATCCAAATTCGAAGCGAGCATATCGGGCTCAATTCTTATTTATACAGAAGAAAAGTACCAGGAGTTTATCACCCAAGTTGTCCGTATGGCTACCGATCACAAAATCCCAAGCACATGATGATGTCCTGCCCTAAGTAGTCAAGTGGTAGAGGAGAGATCCGGAGACAAGCGAAAGATCGGTCCTACGAAGCTATGATAAACAATCCCAGCAATATGAAAAGAATCGCGCGATGGATTCTTAATCATTGTTGGATAGAACAGTTCCGCATGAAAAAGGCGGTCGAAATGCTGCTGAGGGAAAGGAACGGGTCAAGTAATGCTTGGGGGTGGGCAGAGATGATGTGGTTGGTTTGTATGAATGACATTATAGTGTAACTGGGCTTCCTGAAGAAAATATGTGGAAACTGAAGACAACGAGTAGAAAGGTGTGGGGGTTTTTCACCATAGAGGTTTCCTCTCGTGTAAATAGTATAGATTGTAGACACCTGCATGGGCCCGTAGGGCGCCAAATCAGGATAATGAAGTCAAAACCAAAAGATGAATTAATTGTTAGTCCTACTGAGCATCCAAGATTGACAGACCTTTAGATTAGTACGAGGCTCTGATAAATTGTTATGCTTATGTAATGTTGTTCATGTCGGAGTCCGGGCGCAAGATAAGGAATACTGTACTTACATAGACGATACCCTGTATCAATAGAAACCCAAGTTAAATCTAGTCTTAAGCTCTAATATACATATTGGTAGTTTAGAGCCACGAGACACCCGTAACCTACGCCATCATAAAGCTGAGCTTATCTCACTTTTCACACATACTAATCCATCAGGAACCTCACTACTCTGGGTACCCTTCCTTACGTTCTAGTAAAGTAGTCGTTATTCTGCTAGCAAGGTGGAGGTGTTTCCATCTACGCACATGGAATCACGTTTAATGAACTTGTGCTAGATATTATAATCATGCGTGACTTCTGATAGTTCCATTCCAACATTGATTTCATTCAGCCCGTTCAAATTCCCTATGGGCCCTGCAGGTATATTTAGCTATAATATTTACCCAAGAAACCAATTCGATAAAAACCCCCAAAACTGCCTATCTCGTGTCTATTGGGTTTCCGAGGTATCCTACTGGAAGTGCCTTGACGCTGTTCATACGCTGTGAATCCCCTCCTATTCTTTTCCGCATCGTCTCATCTCTTCGTCCAATGCAATTCCTAAGGCGGACTATTCTCAACACCTGTCAGTGGTGTCCCCGAAGACTTTCAGCTCTCACTGTGGAGTCTGCAGAGCCGAGATTGAGTAACGAAGTCCTCACTTCGATGAGAATTCCCAATCGCTCTCGCCATCTGCATCGTCTCCATCTCTCAACACATCCCCCCTATCACCATCATCATGAAGCTGACCACAATCAGATCAAGTGGTAGGGTCGGAGCCCTAATCATCACCCACCTTTGATCATGCAGCAAAGGCCATCCGATGAGTTTGCGGAGCGTACCTAGCGCCCGATACAGCGATGGTGGATTGGATCAAGTCAGGCTCTGATGTTACGACGAAGAGAGATGTAGATAGATGTGCGCACCTCTGCGGTTTGGCCTGCAGGTTTTTTGAGACTTTTTCCCGCGCACGCAGTTTCCATCGCGACCTTTTTTTCCTATTTTTTTCGGTAGAAGGTTCTGCGGAAAAGGTGGCTGAATTCCACGGGTAAACACTGAGCTGAATGGCTATTCTTTTTTTTTTGAATCATATTGTATTCAGCTATCTAGCTATGACAATTAGCTATTCATCACGGGCAATATATCAGTGATCTTTCAAGAAACAGGAGAGGCAAGGAGCACCGAACAAGGTGTGGCGTGGGTCAGGAAAGAGTCCAATGTGCTAGATAGTCTAAGACTCATGTATCATAATAAACATACTGTTTGAATTTGATTTTATTATCCTAATTTGCCGCCCCATGGGCCCATGCAGGTGTCTATCATACTTTCTAATTTACATGGGAGGAAAGCTTTTGGTGAAAAGCCCCCAAACCTTCCTGCTTAATTTCTATGTTTTTTATAAAGTATCCTCTAGGAAGCGTAGTTACACTATAGTGCCCTCCATGTAACCCAATCACATCAGCTTTATCGACCTCAAGAAAGGCATGACCTGTTCAATTCCCTCTGCGGCATTTCGACAGCCTTTGTCATCTGGAATTGCTCTATCCAACCATGATTTAGGATCCACTGTGTTATCCTCTTGATATCCCCAGGATTGCTTAGCATAGCTTCGTAGGACCAATCTTTCGCTTGTCTCCAGATCTCTCCTCTTCCATTTGACTATCGAGGGCAGGACATAATCATGTACTTGGGGTTCTGCGATTGGTAGCAACATGGACAGCTTGGACTGTAGACTCCGGGTACTCTTCTTCTGCATAAATACGAGTTGAGCCCCATGTGCTCTAAACATACTGTTAAAATTTGGAACGATTGGGACTATCAAGTAGGCCACGTTGTTGGTACAACCGTGACTACAAATTCTTTACTTACTTTCACTTCGGTAGTTACTTGAACCAATGCGCTCTACAACCTCAATGACTGAGGGGTCATTATTTCCGTAATACATACCTCTATTTCTCCTAGACTCCTATAGAGGTGCTCGGTCTGGCTTTCCGCACTATCCAACCTTGGCGGTATCACAGTGTCGCCAGCACTCTTGCAATGGAAGCCGAGTGACTCACAATTTTCAATGTGGAAATTTTTTATTTAAACGGCATTTTCTGCTAAAGTAATAGGTGGAAGTGTATACATCTCAAACATGGGATGATCCTTTCACTGTTACTGACAGATTCTTAAGTTCAAAAATTAGCGTTATCCATTACGTTCCCTATCTAAATATTCTCATCTCAGAAGATTTGCGGCTTCTGTGGATCGAACACAGTGCCTTCAGATAACCTCAAGATACATTTCTTCAGTCTGACGCTCTCCCAAGTGAGCTAAAGCCGCTGTGCTATTTCCCGATGACTTAGACTACATAATCCTAATTTATTGTGAGAAGGTGTCGAATAGAATTAAAGATAAAGGAATGCAATTCCAGCTTGCTTTCTATCTAATTGCTCGTTGAAATATTTACGGGAAAAAACTGTGGCCCGTGATGCATCAACCTCGTGCGTACGAGGTGTCCTCTACGAACCTGGGAGTGAAATATTCTCCCAGAGCCAAGTTCAGTCAAATTTCGCAATATCGAACAAGTTGGCCCACGAGGCAATAATTCGAATTACTCCACCACGTCAATCTTTCACTCCCAAAGAGATCGACTCCTACCTAAGTCTCATCAAGTCTACATGTACGACCAAGTACATCCTCATTCCAATGACCACACCTCTCTTCGACCTTCTCTGGTCTCAGTTGACCACCAAATACACGCCCACGCCGATATTTACACCTGACGGAGAAAGCAAAGCGTGGCGCACAAATCTGGCAGACAGTTTCTTGAGATGGACGTGAGAGGTATCAGGACAAGTTGACAAGATGATGCAAAGGAAGGACTTAACATCAACGGGCGTGAAATCCCGAATTTTGGCAAGAATTTTACGAATCGAGCTTTGTGCGCGCCAAGACTTCGCTTGCGAGAGTGCAGCTGACACTATAAAAAACAAGCCAACGATGGAAGGTGTTGTGGTCCGTCTCATGGTGGTGTTCTCCGGTATAGTTTGAGTAGCCTGGGAACCTACTCCACTTGGGAAGGAGACATCTCAGACCATATTTCGCGCGGAGAAAAGTTGAAAGATGATGGAGGCATGCCTGGATAACTCAGGGTTTTCGAGACGCTCCCCTGGGTGGGTATTCACGGATGAGGGTTGACTTGGGGTGATGAAAAAGCCGCCATAAGTTCGCAGTGGTACTTGCAAATGAAATCCGAGGCATGAGTGCTCTTCTCGTAAATTGAGTCATCTTTTCTGTACTTTTCTTTGATATTGTGTCATAGCTGGATAGCTGCATACGCAATTAAAATCTGATGCAAAAAAACAACCTCGTGCGATAGTGGCCTGAGAGCTACTCGATTCAAACACTGCGATACTTCTTTTAACTTTAGGATGATCAGTTCGACACAAGGGGAAATCCATCCCACCGCTACTTTCGCGCGCTGTGAAGGTGCAGTCGAAGTCACGGCCTAGGATTAGTCTATACCTAAGCCAAGGGCACCAACGCACTACGCACGATATTTCGCCGACACATTAACTACGACATTCGATAAGTGTCGAGTTATCAGTGCCTCGGTCTTGAGGTCTTCGATACATATTCGGCTTCATCGGCTAGAGGTGCGGTAGCCACGCGGCAAGGCCAGACGGGTGGACAAATCTTGGGGTCTTCAGATAGATTTTTTGACGGATTCAGCGAGCAAATGCAGCAATGGAAGAAGAAAAGGTAGGCAAATCTACGGAGGCCTCGGTGGGCGAGTGGAAGGTTCCTCAAGCGAAGATAGGGATACCTGAATTAGATGAGGAGACGCTGGGACATAGTTAAGTTGGGTCAGAACGAAAGGGATGTGTAAAATAACAAGAAGGTTTCAAGGGATCGGGAGCGCGGTGACGGAGTTTGAGGATAAATTTGCGCTTCGGCGTGTTGTAGTCGGGTTTTATAGACGGCTAGATCTGTGAAGCTCAAAACACGAAGAGAGAGAGAGGTGTGTATATCGTACTACTTGAGTCTCAGACTATCTAGCACATTGAGCTCCTCTCTGGCTCAGCCCATACCTTGCACAGTGCTACTATCCTCTTTTCTCCAACGCGCGCATTAAGTGTGAGGTAACCCAATGATTCTAGTGTGGTGAGTTATGCGGACTTAATGGTACTCAACCTGATCCAGCTCGATCCTAGTCGTGCGCAAGTAATCATGGGAGTATGGAGGGGGACCAGTCTCAACACCTGTCAGTGGTGTCCCTTACGAACCTCCAGCTCTCACTGTAGAGTCTGCAGAGTCAAGATTGAGTAACATATTTTCAACTTTGAGTTGTGTCATCTCCCCCTCCATCATTGATACGCTTCCGATAACTCATAAGACGACCAAGACGATGATAATGATGCTGGGAATGAGGACATATACTGCATTACCCAACGCTACAACGGTAGTCAGAGAAGCCCTCGTGTTATCACAACATGTGCTACCCACCGGCGGGCGAACAAGAAGCCCACGAAAGCAAAGTAAAAGACCAATCAGCCCTCGAGAAAAGCAGATTTCGACTCGTCGAAAATATCGTTCCTACTAATCTATACCTCCGAATCTACTTATCAGGAGGGCGTCTGAAATACATGAGTTACTCGACAACGCCACGTCCATAAGGACTCTTGGATGCTAGGCTGGGCTCCTTCTCGTCAGTCACTCTCGACCAAGACTTTTCTGACATCCTTCCACGACCTTTGGTTTGTCCTGCGGCATGAATTAAGGGAGGAGTAAGGGGGAGGAGGAGACTAGGAAGGTTGAGAGACGCTCTCAGGTATACACAGGTCTACTGCGCCCCGCTGGCCGGCCTCTTCGTCGTAGGGGAGCCCCGCACCCAGTGGTTTTTGAGACTTTTCCCTGCAGCTGCACACCCGCAAATGGCCATCGTTTCGTTGGCTGGAGAGGGGAGATGATGACGGGATAACGGCTCCTTTTTGTGTGTACTCGAATAAAGATCCGTGGGGGTATTACCGCTGGAAAAAAGTCGTGAGAAAGGCAAAGGAGGGAGTACACTACCCGAGGCATAGATACTCCCGGCCTGTAGGCAGAAAGGACCTACTTGTCCATACATAGTGTGTTGTTGTTGTTGTTTTATTCAAGTCCTAAGCTAAAGCTCCAAATCCACTATGAGTACAGGACCGATGTTCACAGCCAGAACTACATCTAAGACATACCCAGCTTGATTCCACCGCATGAACCACCACAAAACCAGCAGTAAGTTAAAAATATGCGCCGACGCGAACTCCTTTTCCCAAAATTGACAAAAGAAAAAGATAAATTGCAAATAATTTAGAATGGGAAGCAATACTCCTCGCCTCGATTCCCATTTTGTCAGGTTTAGTTTCCTGACGAGTTATATTCGATCTCCACTGAGAGTAGGAGATGGATGCACAGGAGAATACTCAAAACAATTGGTATCCTGCGCAAATTGTTTGAAGCTCTCGAAGCACTTAGGCCCGAGTAGCTTGTGTAAGAAGGCATTGTGTGACAATGACCCTCTGATTCGACGCGTGATATTTGCGTTGAGTCGACAATGTATGAAGTGGGTAGGGGTGGTTTCCTCCCCACAGGTGCACTCTGTAATAGCGTGCGGATTGTTGAAGCGACGATGGTACGCCGCGAAATTGCCGTGGCCCGTACGGGCTGCAATGAGATGTCGTAACTGTAGCCTGGAAAGCCCAAGTTCTGGTGGTTTACGACGGCGCATGAGCAGATCTAGCTCACGATACCGTGACGGGCAAGTTTCATTCCACCAGCTGTCGAGCAAAGTCTGTCGCTGTCTATGCAATTTTTGGTGTAAAAATGCTGTCGTGGTGGTTGCTGGCTCAGTTTCCACGCTGGGAAGCGTTCGTAGGGCGGATTTGGCCGCTGCATCTGCTTCCTCATTTCCATGTATCCCCGAGTGTCCTGCTACCCACGTTATTCTTACCTGAGCTAGCCCAGACAATTCGCGAAACTTTCGTACTTCCTCGTGGCTGGTCGAGGACCTGCCCGTGCTCAGTGCATTTATCGCATGTCGACTATCCAACAACACATTAATACACTGCGTAGTTCCCTTCGCCAGGTACTCCTTCCCTCTTAGGTGACCCAACGCTGCTTTAAGAGCTTCCTGTGCCCCCATAATCTCTGCATCTAAAGCCTCTCCACCGTGCTTTATGCCACTTCCTTTTTGAAAAGTTTTCCCATCCAGCTTTAGGACAAACCCCCAAGCTGAGCGTCCCTTTCCCTCCGATGCTCCGTCCGAGTAAGCACAGATTTCTGACTTTGGCAAATTAGTGATCCAAAGTTAACAGGCTTCTATTTGGTCTTTTCTCGAACCAACCTTCGAACCCGGCCGCGATTGATAAAATGGTGGGGCAAGAGGTTCCGCGGCCTCTGCCTCTGGTAGCTGTCTATAAGCACGCTGAGCCCGTGACATTTGAATTTCAGGACGCGCAGATTTTCGATTGTGCTTTTTATATTTTCGCGCACCGACATTTGGGCAAACTGCAGCACGGATCCTAAGCGGATGGCGGTCGTCAAGTGTTTGCATTCTGGCAGAGAGGCGAAGTCGGTTTCCTTCGAGAATTATTTTCCCGGTTGGTATTCCTCCTTCTCTATGTAGTACGGCGTTGGGGGTTGTTCTCATTACCGGTAGTGCTGACCTAAGACCCATTAAGACAGCCTTATCAATCATACTACATAGGCCAGCAGTGGGCGGTGTCACCATCCCTCGTATTGTTGGGCGTCTAAGGCCAGGCCACCAGACGTCAGCTCCGTACGTTGCGATTGGGACAATACATGTGTCGATCGCTTTAACCAACGCCCCAGGAGCGGCTCCTCGGTAGGCTGTATTGAAGCGACGCATGTGCTGTGCAATTTTCAACGCTTTGCCACACCAGGTTGTGACGTGGTGTTTGAATTTTAGTCGAGGATCGAGGTACACACCAAGCCAGCGGACATTTTGCGACGGCTCTATGAGGGTTTCGTTGACATAAATTCCAACCGATGTTTCGCGGTATCGTCCGGGAAATTGTACGACTTCGGACTTGTCTGTATCGAAAGCGACAGCATTATTTCGAGCCCAGTCTAGTAGGTTATTGACCTCGTCCTGTGCTGCGGCTGCAGACTCTGCAATCGTCCGGCCAAATCCAAGGATACCAATATCGTCGGCGTAGCTAAACCTTAGACCCGGGGTTCCACTTCGCATGGGCTCTGCCATATATAGAAGGAAGAGAAGTGGCGAGATCGGTGAGTCCTGTGGAACTCCGCACACTAGCTCTCTCTTGGTAGTGACTCCCCCAGAGTATCGCACTTGAACCATCCGATTGGCAAGGAAGGAGCTAGTCCATTTGAGAATAGACTCCGGCCATCCCTGCTCCTGCATCCTCCTCACTAATCGATTATGGAGTACCGCGTCGAATGCTCCTTGAACGTCCAACGTTACAAAAGTAGCTGCCCATCCTTGTGAATTCGCCTCTTCGATGTCGTGGACCACACATGAGACTAGATCCGTTGCTGAGCGCTTCGGCAGTGCACCAAACTGTTGCTGGCCGACTACATCATGGATTACTGCAAGGTGTGCCATCCGCTTAGCTAAGAGCCTTTCTAACCCTTTTCCCAAGCATGAGAGAAGAGCGATTGGTCTCCAACCCTTGATTGTCGTTGGATCTCTATCGTTCTTTTGAAGGAGGACCACCTCGGCTAATTTGAAACACTTTGGATGGGTGCCAAGCAGAATGCAAGCTCGGAACAGTTGGGAAATCCAAGGCCCGATCGTATTCCAACACGCCTCCAGCAGGTTTACGGAGACTCCGTCTGCTCCTGGGGCCGTATTTCCGCAGCCAATGGTACAGGCTCGGACCTCTTCATCTATTACGTCCTCTTCCCATGGTATCCGACTGCAGCTCGCGACTGTACATGGTGACAAGTCGTCTGATGCCTGATATCGTGCCAGGAGGGAGTCGCGAAGGATCGTGGCCCGTTTTAATGGATCTGTTATCAACGTCCCATTATGGTTCAGTGGCGGAGGGATACTAGCCTGTCTAGGGTTATCCATTCTCATTAGCTTGAATACATGAGTCGGCGTAGTAATTGATTCGACCTGTTGGGTTTTGAACTCCTTTTTCGAGGTCTTCACAACTGATCGAAGCTTTTTCGCGCTGAGTGCCCGTTGACTGGGAGTTATCGCGCTTTTATACTCGGCGAAGGCTGCCTTGCACTCTGGGGTCCACCACGGAGCAGATCTGCCGCAGCGGGCTTTTGGTCGTGTTCCTACTGCATTGATTGCATTAGTGAGATGGAAACAAATTTCCTCGGCATACTCTTCAACCCTCTCGATTGTGTCAAGAACTGGTGGTGGTCGGACCCACTGTGCAATTACCTTGGCGTATCTGGGTAGTTTATCCTTTGTTACTCGGAGTTTTGCCTTTTCGGGTCTCATCACTGAGTTGCGAACTGGAATTTGTCCTCGGATAGGGAAGTGATCGCTGGTGACACATCCACCACGATCTACCCAAGCACGGGTGCCGTCGACATTACTCCAAACTAGATCTAGCGTGTTTCCAGCTCGGTGAGTGGGCTCCCCAATAATATGACAGATCAAATGGTGTTTGTCTGCCCATTTCTCGATCATTTCTCCTTGTCCATGAGGACGTTCCACGCCAGGTTGCCGAGCCTAATATGCCGAGTTAAAGTCCCCAGCAGCGACGGAGTTTGGCGGTGGAATCCAGTTGATTAGTGGCTGGATAGCTGTCGAGTCATTGGGTGCCTTGAAGACGTTGAGAAAAGTAATGCCGTTCACTTCAACCCAGCAATAGTCTCCTGTGGACACAACATAAGGAAAGATCTGTGTTGCCGATATCTTTTTATCGTCTATCCGGGTATAGGTCACAGCCCTCGGCCTAACATTTTCGCCGCCGTTAGGCAGATGATAGGTATATCCTGGGTGATCCTTTGTTGTATTCTTTTGTTTATTCCACAGAGGTTCTTGAACAAGAACCACGTCGATACCCAGCTCAAATGCTCGGGCAAGCGCAATGTTTTGCGTTGAGCCCCCTCTACCTACGTTTATTGACATAAAGCTTAGAGTAGGAGAGAGGCTCGAAGAGACCTGTGGGGTGCCCTTCACAAAGATTTTTGCTGATTTGATGCCTCATCGACCTCGGCTACAGTCGCTGTAGCGTCGGACATGAGAGCCTCAAAACAGTTGGTCGATTTGAAACCTGGCTGGTTAGTGTTTGACGCTTCTGCGGCTGCTGTCATCGCTGCCTCTGCGTGTTTGACAGCTGCTTTGGCCCGAGTGACTGCTGCGAATTCGCGTTGGCTAGCCTGCCTTATAGTCTGAAGGTTTTCCCTAGAGGCCATTCCAGACTTTGTTGGACGAGCTAGACAGTCCCGACTATCTGACCTGTGTGGACCTCCACAGTTGCGGCACTTGGTGTGTGCCTTGCACTCCGCGATGGAATGCATAGTTGAAGTACAATTCCAGCAGGCTGGGGCGCGCGAGCAGCCTCTGGTGCCATGGAATTGTAGGCATCTTTTGCACTGGTTGATGCTTTGACGAGGCTGGTGGCGGACTGCAATCCCAGAGTCGTCGAAAAGTCGGAAACCTGGCCGAGGGATCGATGCTTTTTCGAAAAGGGCTACCCATGACTGGTATGGGGCTCCAAGTCGGCTTTTCCCATGTGGGCGAACTTTTACCGGGACAGCCTTGGTGACCCTGACTATCTCGTCTGTTACCATCTCTTCAGTGACGATTACTCTGCCCATTATTGTATTAATGGCAACTGGGACTGTTGCGATTCTAAGTGAGCCCAGGTCCGATGCTTCTTCCAGTATGGCATCTTGCTGGATGAGGGACCCAGCTAGGCTTAATATGATGGCGCGTGCCTCTTGGTTTTCGGCTCTAATTGCGAAGCCAGTTGGAACACGGTATACGTGCTCAATATTGGCTTGAGGAATTTCAAGCACTTTTGCCACAGCCTCTCTAACACCAAACGGTGATAGCTTTCTCCAAGGGTGTTCATTTCCAAGGCGAAGAAACAAGCGTTCATCTTTCATGGCTGATTGCGTTGGGGTGGTCAGGTTTTTTGACGGCCGCGTCGAGTTTGCCGCCTTTGGCATAGCCTGTGCGACTTTCGTAGCTGCCGGGGGAGTCTTTATACCGGTGCGGGTGATTGACGCCCAAGTGGTTTTGGCCTGGGAGACTTTGTCATGAGTCACTTTATTTTGTGGCTCATCCTGCTTTTTGGCAGCACGTTCTATAATCTTGCTGCCAGTAGCCTGGCTTTCGGGGCGTGGGGGAAGTGATGGGAGGACTGTACCTGGTCCCGCGATCATAAATTGAGCTATTGCAGCTCTAATGTAGACTTTCATAGAGTCTATAAATTGAACACTCGACCCTTTGGATAGGGGGGATAGTGCATTCTCGACACCGTTTATTGCAGCGGTGCAAATTTTTACATTTTCCGCAGTTTTTGCGGCCCGGCGTTCCTCAGCCTCAATTAAGGCTCTCAGTTCGGGGGGGCATTCCTCCGTATGCCTGTCTTCATTTCCACTGCGAGGAGAAGGATTCTCTTCTGTGGTTCCTAGTGTATGTTCCATGGGGTTCGGGGTAGATGCCGCGCCTTTTGCCTTGTTAGCATCTGCAATCGCAGGCCGCCTCATAGCTGGCACAGCGACTTCAATGAGAGGAAGTATATGCTGTCCGGTAGTCGCTGTCCCTAAATTGTTGCGACTCGTCGCTGCATTTTCAGCTCCGGTCGCATCTGGCTTGGAGTGAATTGAGTTAGGTAGTCTTTTCAGATTCTTAAGAATCTTGTCAATGTCAAAGTTGCCAACATCTATCATATCGCAATCTATGGTACTTTCGTCGATTAATTGGTCGATGTTCATCTCTTGAACGGCAGTGAGTGGGCCCAACTTGACGCTTGCTTTCTGTCGAGCAACGTGTTTGAGGTGCTTGCGGTTATCTACGATGTCTTTCGCCCGCGATGGCTTACTGCGAACTGGGGGCATATTGGTAGCCTGCCAGTCGCTCACAAATTTTGAATTAAGGGCGTACGATATTACGATATCGAGAGAGGGAGGGAGAGGGGGAAAGGGTGAATATTCGAAAATTCGAATTCCAAAAAATTGCGTATGTGTGTGTTTGTGTTTATTGTGCTACTTGAGTCTATGACTATCTAGCACATTGGGCTCCTCTCTGACCCAGGCCACACCTTGTACAGTGCTCCTATCCTCTTTTGTTACTTGAAAGATCATTGATATATTCCCCTTGATGAATAGCCATTCAGCTCAGTATTTACCCGTGGAATTCAGCCACCTTTTCCACGGAACCTTCTACCCAAAAAAAATAAAAATGGTAGCAATGGAAACTGCGTGCGCGGGAAAAAGTTTCAAAAAACCTGCAGCCCCAGCCAGGCGAGGCCTAGACACCGGGACCACATGAGTTGCGCATATTCATCTATATCTCCCTTCTTTGTAACAGTCGAGGCCGACTTGATCCAATCCACCATCTCCGTATCGGGTGCTGGGTACGCTCCGGAAACTCATCGGATGGCTTTTCCTCCGTGATCAAGGTTTGGTGATGAGTAGAGCTCCGACCCTACCATCTGATCTGATCGTGGTTAGCTTCATGATAATGGTGATAGGGGAATGTGTTGAGAGATGAAGACGATACAGACCGCGAAAGCGATTGGGAATCCTTTTCGAAGTGAGGACTTTGTTACTCAATCTCGGCTCTGCAGGCTCTACAGTGAGAGCTGGAGGTTCGTAGGGGGCACCGCTGACAGGTGTTGAGAATAGTCCCCCTCCATACATAGTTATAGTCTTCATAGGACAATAAACACTCACTCATAGGAGTACGGAGGTTGCAAGTTACATAGCACATTAGATATATTGAATTGTATATTTTCGAGTAAATATTAGGTGTGCCTACATTAACCTATTTCTAGATTATAAAGATTTACAGGGCTTCATCATCCTAGATTTTAAATTTGAACAATTGAGTAACAATCATACGAAGATACATGTCTCATTTTAGGCTGTAAATTTGAGGATTGGAGGCTATTCCAAAGCTTATCACACCCTAATTATCTAGCTTTTAGCTATAGAGAATCGTATATTTGGAACTTTTACTATTTCCATATCAAAGAATATATACAGTGCAAGTGAGCAGTGTTGTTTCAAAGTGGCCCTCTCTCTAAGTCCCCAAATTTCCGTGCCAACAATAGGGCATCACAAATTTTATACATTTCATACACATGCTAAGAGACTTCAAGAAATAATCCATCAACGTCTAATTATGTCTCTCTAGACACCCAGACGCAGTTGTTTTTCAATACATCCATTTCATTTAATAGCTCTGTACAGGCCTCCATGAACGCCAGGCGTAAGTCTCATTCGCTAAAACGCTTTACAAAGAATGGGGGTATCAAATCAAAAATTCAAACCAGAATCAATCAGGGAAAAGTGTGGTTGAGCTGTAGTGAACCGAATAACTGTTATAAATGTGTCGAAGGAGTGATAGAGTTACTTCGGTCCTTGTAAGCCCAACTGAAGAGGTCAAATTTCTCCTTTGGTAGAAGAGGAAAAGAAACATCGCTGTGATTGCGACACATGTTTTGTGTCTCACGAGGTTCCAATAAAAGGCTCTTTCTATATAGCTGCTGGACATGTTCATTCTCAGATGAGTGCTTTACCCGACGAATCTGCGAATGAATCCAGTCCTGGAGCTCTGGAATCTCTGTTAGGGAATAGGGGATCTGGAAACGCTGGAGATCGTTGATTATTTTTGCCGTGCGGGTGTGTTTGTCAAAGTTAATCACAGTGAGCCCATCGCAATCACCGTTTCCTGGAAGTTGACGAGTAGGAGAGTTACCAGCATCGACAAACGTGAGGTCAGTTAAATACATTCCAACGAATGGTAGACATGGCGGTACATGATCATAAAGCTTTTTACGAAGAATTGCGTAGTTTTTATCGGGCTCGACAACAATCTGAAGACTGTGGAGTAAATCTTTACGCCGCTGAGAGACGGCATCCCAGGTTCTCTTGAGTCGTGTAATGGTCGAGCAATTCATGGAGCATATTATGGCCATTAGAGTGTCGTAATTACGTAGCTCCAAGCATTTGTGAGCAATTTTAATCCAGTGTTTGATGATACTAGCACGTTTCTTTGCATCATCGTGTTGAAGGACAGTATCTGTAACAAGATTCGATAGGTCTGTAGACAATGTTGCCATTGCCCTGACGTTTGTAGCATTTGACCCAGAACGCTTAGTCCACTCCGATCCCAGGAGTTCTTCGGGGAGTATTGAGCAGAAAATCCTGATACCTTTAATTGTCAACTGCCTGGCGATTTCAAGTGGGTCAAAGTCGACGATGCTAGGGCTACTTCCACCCATCTTCCAATTTCGTAACATGGTGAGCGAATTCTTGCTTAGTATTGAGTTAGGAATTGGGTTATCTTGTATTGCTAGTGCGGCGTAGGATGAGGACTTTCCATTGTTTGTTAACTTTCCAGAAATAGACGTGTGCTTTGATGAAGAGACAATTGCTATAAGTTCGTGTAGTCGACGACTAGCCCCTGGAAGGGTTTTGACTAGCTTTTCAGATGCAAAAGTCTCGATTATTTCAATCGCTGGAACGTCCACATTTGGCTGCCAGTGTGATTCTAACCATCCTTTGAAGACATTGTATACGCGAAGCCTTACTGGTCCAGAAGTCTTAGGGCTTTCAGATACATAATCATACCGTTCAATAAGAGCTCTAGCAAAATCTTCTGGGTTAACAAATAGCCGGAAGGTAAGATAAAAGGTCGACACGAATACAGAATCAGGTGTTGAGTCGTGAGTGGTTAGTCTTTCTACAAGTGCTGGAAGAGTTCCACCTGCTATACCTCCATCCTTGTTTAGGAGTAGCTCGTGCGCAAATGTCTTTTCAAGCATGTTTGACTCTACCTCCTCTACGTCATCTGTTGCTGTTGTTGGACTGTCTATAACACTCAAGTCTGATGTGGAGATTCTAACCTGGGATGCGCTAAGGTTAATGTCGGGTGTTGTGGCGCGTGTTGACGTTTGGGAGATAATACTGAGCTCTGAATTTCTCATGCTATTGAGATAAGTACTGTTTGTCCCGTCGTGTGATGTAGCTATACTACTCGCTCGAAATGAAGTTCGACATTCTAACTCTCGAGTTGGTTGGTTGAAAGGAGAGCTGTATTCTTCTTGGGACATCAATGGGCTTGACATCATGGGTATTGGAGGAAGTAAAGCTCTTTTTGCTGGGTCTGGGAACCCAAATGAGCTTGGTGAAAATGTTGTTAGTGGACTAATAGGCGTGAACTGATACACGTCGTCCTCAAGCAAAGAGTATGAGGACATGGGTACATCGGGGAGAGGCTTTTCGTAGTTTGGTATGGTGAATGGAGGAGGTGGTGGTGGATTGGAAGGTTCGCGGTTCGATAAGTCCGATCGTAAGTCATACTGAAGTCTTGGTTTTGGCTCTTGACTGCAGTTCATCTGAATACCTAAGCCACTGCTTCCGGACTCGAACTCAAAGTCCCCAATCCTCTCAATGAAGAACTTGGTCTTAGCGACACACTCTCCGGCAGCTTTCACGCAACCAGTGGATGCGGTTAACAGACTAGCTTTTTGGGGGGGCATAACTACTGCTTCATCGTCTCCACCAGATGATTTGATAATATCTTGTGCTGCCGTGACAAGTTGCTGGATTCTCTCTTCCATAGCATGCTTAGTAGCTTTCAAGAACTGTGCACTCTGACTGTGATGATCACAAACGGCACTCACAACTATTAGAAGCTGTCTTCCAGCTGATACAAACTGTTGAATAGCTGAGATCAAGTCTGACGGTGACTGTGACTGTAGGTGGAGTCTACCAATAAAAGCGCCAAGAAACGAGAGCAATGTATCATGACTACAATTGAGCTTCTCAGATACTAAGTTTTGGCGTTGATCCACTGGCAGGGAGGCAGATATCCTATGAGATATAGATTGCCTTTTTGATTGTGTAGAAGTGGGCCGAGCAATAGAAGCAGGACCACAAGGAACGGGAAATGAGTAACCTTTTACAAGTTGTGGTAAGGGTGAATCTGTGTGTCTTCTTTCTGTCGATGAACTGATTGAGTATGTACTCGCCGCGGTAAGCATAGGATGTGAGTCATCCGTGGCGTTTAATATGGAGGCTTTCGTTGTCACCGCTTCGTGAGGTGGCGTTGGGGCCGATGGTGTCTCGTCGGTTATTTGTGGCGCATTCGTGTTTAGTGCTTGGGCATTACATGAAGGGGCCCTGAGACAGCTTGTCCATATATCGAGAAATCTGACACCGCGTACGGTAATTTTAAATGCCCTCACGACCATCTCATCGATAGTATGGTTGAGATCATGCCTTTGAAGGGAGTTTAAGCTGCTTAATGCAACACATTCTTGTAAGTTTTTGGACTTCTTTACTAGGCCGGATAGGTCGGAAAGTAAAGATTTACGGTTTCGCCGTAATATCTCGTTGTTTTTGATCAGTTCATTCTCACGAGTTAGACAATCTGTTTTTTCCTGATGATGATTAGCTAAGGGGTTAATAGCGTATGGAAGTGGCGACAAACTAGAAGGTATCTGACGCCGGCAATAATACCACGGATAAATTCCTGATTATGAAAGAGCTTGTTTTCTTTGAATGCATCAGTCCGTAATAAGTCCCAGAAATTAAGAAGTCCAGAGAGTAAGTTGCGCATGGGTTCGGGGTCATACGCCTCGCAGTAATTCGTAGGAAGCCATCCCCTCGATCCTGAAATGAGTAGAGTGCCGTCGGCCCATCCGTTGGTATGGATGGAGTGGATAAGGATGACATCGCCTTCGTTGAGGGGCAAAGTAATAGTTGTTTGTGAATCAGCTTGTGCAGGCTGAAATGGGTAGAATGCCCTTAGAAAATTGTGAAAGACAGGTTCATTGTTCTCTGGTAGAAGGTATTCCTTTTCTGCACAGTTCGGAGTGGCCCGAAGTTCCAAGTCTGATAGTGTCGGAGGTTTGGATTTCTCTAGAGTAGGCTGACGGTGGCAAGATTGGCCTCGGTCCTCCATTTTTGGCGGAAAAGTCGGATCTTGATTGGCGATGGGTTTATTTAGAGGTGCAGTAGAACGCACCGACAGGTCACTAGACATCACCGAATGTGGTGAGTGGCGGAAATCACGCTCATGGAAAACTCGCCCAGTAAATATGGGTGTAAGTCTAAACTATCCCACTAATTCATAGGGTAAATCAAGTGACAAATCCTCAGAGGTATCTCTCTGATGGTTCCCTGGTAATATGCGCGTTGTTTTGTTGGTAGTTTAGGTTATGTTAGTTGGGGTCGGTAGCCGCGCGTTATGCTGTACAGGCCTTGTCTGGAAGAAGTAGACCAGTTGATACCTGTTTCGATCTAGGTTCTCCATTAGCACCTAAAATGGACATAGATACTACTGAGAGAGTCTAGAGATCAATTGATGGATTGATGGATTGATGGATTAAACCTACCAGTTCTATCTTTCTCAAGCGCCGCAGGGTGAGCGCACGTAATGTGTTTGGGTTGTTTGGCGTTATCTGTTTGAGAATTGAATAATTTAGAATTAATGATCTCATTGATTCTCCTCGGCGGCTAGGTGACAATAAACCCCCAGAAAGTGTTATCGATGAATTGATTATCGTGGGATTTCTCTGGTATTGATGGTGATGATACGAGCTAAAAATTTAATATTTAGGGTGTTAAACTGATGAGTTATTTTCAGATGGAAGATTCAGTAGGTTGTCAATTATCAGTCAGAAAATACTGTAACTAAATGGATGTACGTTGCTATCGTAGACGGCTATTGTTTTGGAATTTGCAGCTAGTGTGTGCAGGTCTGGAATTCTAATCAAGCGGTTGGCTAGGTTCAGTATCGGTTTAATTCAAAGCTGTATCGGAGCTGCCACTTGGAATATATCACTATGTCCTGTACCTGTCGATGGTGGTATGGAGCGATACGGAATTGGAGCTCAATCAATTCTGCTACCTTAACTGAATGATCAGCCGGTCCGTCTCTTCTTGTTTACCGTAACGGAAGGGATTCCTTGTCGTAGATCAATAACTTGGACCTCGTAGAGAAATTCCTTTGTGTAGTTGTGGAGATGACCAGGTAGCCCTGCACTCAGCAGGGGCAGGCAAGGGAAAGAGCGACGAGGTAGTATTTGTCGCTGAAGAAGGATTTTCTCAACCTAATTTATTGAGATTGGAGGGTACAGTAGGAATTAGGGTACAGCAGCAGACAAATTTGGCATAGGAAAGGAGTTGTCATGGTATCCGGCAAAAGAAAGGCGAGTTTAGGGATCTTTGTTTTTTACAGTCAAGGTCTGATCTACCATGTCAATAATCTATTTCTTTTTTGTTTAACATGATGCTAGCCCTTAGCTTTTGACCACCATCTGTCTTATCTCGTCCTATTGGACATTTAATAACTGATGGGGTTTCTACCTGCAGCCTCACATGGCCAACTGTATGAGCATGGTTCCAGGACTGACCACCAAGACATTCGTAGACTATAGAAACTTGTGAAGCCTACGCCTGTATATTTACAAATCTCAATTGATTTATTCTACAAAGTGAAAGCGCCAACATGCTGAAATTTTTGTAGTCTCTATCCTAGCCACCCGTTTGACCGACGCTACCTGAACACCTGCTAATCAGCGAGTAAGAGTCTTCTTGACGCCAAATGATACAAATGAAGTCTCTCCCAACGATGCGGTAGCGGGTTAATGGCTCGCGTGTCCGGAGATGTAGTTTCGACGTGGGTGACTAGTAGCTGTGATAGTGCACAGACTGGACACTGCGGACGGCAGGCATAAATGCTCCGTTATACATGGGGGTTATCCGGATGGTCATGGCTGTCTATCTGTGTGTTACTATTCTCCAAGTGTCTGTAATTCGTGTGATGTGGAATTCGTTCTTTCGCCTGATATCATGTCAGTGAACAACGATCAGATACGTTCCGGGCATATATCCGCTTGATGCGTAGAAGGGGGTAAACTGTGATTCTCATCGTCATTAGTCCTGGTACACAACCGCTTGAGGAGTCATGATCTTGGATGACGAGTGGGGTAAACGATGCAATGGCGATTTTCCTTTCGCGCAGGAAAAAAGAATAGCAATGGCCGTCATGCCGAGTACGTTGGGGTGTCCTGTATGCCGTCATTCACTTTGCCTTGTAACGGACTTCACTAATACTTACTGCCCGAGCTTGCTTCTCCCCCCTCGATTATTCCAGTTTGGTTTCCAGCCTCGCAATCGAAGCCTGAGTACCGCTACGCTAAACAGCGCCGCTGAGAACTGAGGCCATCAGAAAAATGCCTCGGGCGAAATCGACCATCTAATCGGTCAGTTAATCAGGGACCTTGGAGATGATCGACCCTTTGGTAGATAGCCGGAGAGACTGAGCCATGGTTCAGCTTTTAATCGGCTTGTACTGGATGGTTATCTTCACCTCTTTTACAAACGTTCGCTAGTCAACACCTAAAGTCATTAACATTATCCAATGCCCTTTGCTTCTGAGTGGGAGGGCGGCACTTTGGCGTGGTAGGTGGTATGGATAGGAATAAAGAATGTTAGATCATCGAATACTTCCCCCGATATATTCCCAGTAATTTATGGCACCTTAGAATTGACCATCGCAATGCGGGTATCATAGCTCAATTAACCACCCGCCTGTCATGGCATCAGGCAGGTTAGTCTGTCCCCGCAAGGTAACCTGGGAAAGGGGCTACGGTGCCGAGATAGGTTTCCCCGCCTCTCATTGGATTACTCTAATGCCGTAATTTGGTTCTCGGCCGTGCAGGCCTCGGGAGTTCCTGTCATCACAGACTGGCCCTCAACGTGTCGGTATGCAGGCTCCACATGCAGCTCAATTCTGGTGCAGACCAAATGCAGAAGATAGAAGACTACACAAAATTTAGGGGTAATCGCCAAGACACTGCTGGCACGAAATGGGGGGCCGAGTCAAAGGTCATCCGGGGTTTCGACACGCTTCTCAAAGAGGCCGACCACGTGATGAGAGAGGGAATATCGGACAATCAATATCTCTGTACTCGACAGAAACCATAAACTTGAATTTAAGAAGAGAGCTAGAGGCCATCAATGCTCGAGTGTTATCACGTCAATTCGATGGTTGCGCTCTCATGTATCTGTACTCTCTGATGGGAGTTTAAGATATTGTGTCGTGGGCTACAGCGACTTTGCCAAAGTAAGCTGACTAGTTGCGCAGGACCAGGAATTCATTCAACAAAACAATAACTTAGGAGCTTCTCGCGGGATAGACTAACCAATCACCTTTGGTAGATTTCAAAGGTCAAACTCCCTATGCTACAGTACGCTACTTAAACTTTAGAAAAACATGCACAGTCTACAGGGAAACTACTCGTGCAAGAGTGAAGCTGTCAGTCCCTGAACCACTAGAACTAGAGCTTTGACTAGATTAAACCTCTTGACTTTCAGATGGCGTACAGTGATTGTGGTGTAGGCCGTCGTGACGAAAGATGCCATCCTATCGAGTAATTTAAAAAGTGTTCTCCGAACGTCTGAGAGTTGAAGGAATTTCCAGCGTTCAATGTGCTAAGTAGCAGATCAATGTCCATTTTAATCAACGGTTTAGTGTATATCTCAGTTTTCCAGTTCACTTGATTGAGCCATCGCTCGACGAGTTTGGGGTGAGATTGTTCAATAATTATTGTTCATTTTCAATCAATAATTGTATCGTTAGTGTAGCTTCTTTCTCCGCCTGTAGATCAAGGGTACTTGTGCTCAACACAGTAGACCCTCTCTCATGTCTCATTTACAGCTCTCACCAGAAGCACCAGGCTCCTCAAGTCTTCATCTGATCATATACCTCGATAAGTCTTTTGCCCTTGATTAATTCTTTCTCCGACTAACGAAAGAAAGATCTTTTGCAGAACTTAGGTATGCTAGGAGTGCAATTGTGATGTAACGATTGGTCATACGCAATGAGAAGTATGCCGTGCAGTAGCTGCAGCGCCATCGTCAATGACAAGAGGCTTCATCGGATTCGTCTCAGGAATCATGTAGTCGATTCTGAAGCTCATGATGCGGCAGGGATGCTGAACCAAAGCTGAAGATGGTAGTTTGGGTGGATACCATGATCCATGGCATTCATACACTTGCTGCATCTCTCTGTTGTGGATCTAAACCAACAGTGTAGGTGCGCCATCTAGTGCGGGAGTAAAGTTGATTACATAGCCAACGCCGTGATTGTCATGGATCTCCCTACCTCGACTCGACGTCAGCTTTTGGCGAGCTAAATCAACTCCAGAGTTACTACTGGACTTGCCAGTCGGGGCCTTGCTCTGAAACATTCGGGGCATGGCTGTGCGGCAAACAAACAAACCCCGCATGAAAATTCCAACCAACGTTGCCTCTTTCTGCGCGAAAAGATGCTGGTGGAGGATATACTGCAGGGAGCACCGTCCAATACTCTAGGGGCGAAGCGCTAGTAGCTCTGGTAGAACTCCCAGATGTCCCACCACAGCATTTCTCAAGCTGCTGGCTTGGTTTTCGGCAGTTATAGAAGTTGCGCGTATAGATTGACAAACGGTGGACTTGACAAAATCTTGACTGGAGCTTCAGTGGCTTCCAGGTTACTTCTTCAGCAATGTCAAAACATAAGGATACTGAACCAAACTGTCATAAATGAGCCGTGCGTTTGGAAAACTGAATGCACGCACGCACGAGCACTCACTACACATGTCCTGCGCCGGACGCCTGATCCCGACCTGATCTTAATCTCCAAGACATATTCCAACCCGGCTAGTTATCTCGGCAACATCCGCGAAGAACTAGAGCTGCAGTCGAAAGTCTATTTGGAGCGAACCAGCTGAGACATTAGGTCTTGTACGAGTGGGGGTTTCCGCAATTCCTATCCCTACACCCCAGAGACCAAGTTGCGTAAAATAGATTCTGTGACTATTATATGTAGACGTTCAGAATTATGTAGCTTGCGTTGGAGGTCGACAACGAAACAGGAATCGAAAGTAATGCCCGGGCCTTGAGTCTGAGTGCGTACATACACGATGATGAATATCTAGATCACCAGTCCAAAATCGCTTGCTGCAGCAAATTATAACGCAAGTCATGGTGCAGGAGATCTATATTCTTTACTCTTTGGCTTAAGGTCCATAAATTACGAGTAACGAACTGGCAAGTATTTGATTTCAGAGGTAGAAGAGCTTATGCCGTCTAGCGTCAACTACCCACGTAAGTAATTGCCTTTCCAGGTACGAGCGAGTTTTCAGCTATACACACAACAGGTGGCAGTTCTGTGGCGGGAATGTCAGGAAATCTGAAATGATAGTTTGCGGGGTTAGAACATTGATTGAACGAGCACTCTGCTCATAATTTCTCACGTGGGTTAGCGACACACAAAGTCCTCTTTCGCCAAGCGACATTCCGCTCGGCGACAGTTGGGATACACAACCGACATACTCGTAACATTTCATCTTGATTGCGAACACACGCCCAATGCTTCACTTCATCCGTGCTGCTCGAAAGTGCATGGTATGATTATGATTGTCAACCTCGCTTATATCTAACCTCGTAGTGGCGCCGGTCATGCGACAACAGACCGCGACTTGCTATGCTCAGATTCTACCCTATCCGACATATTGGCGCTCATATAGACACTGGACCATGTAAAACGGGCTCATCCGCTGCTCAGCGCTTAGTGAGCGATATAAAAATCGGAGCGGATGACGATCCTGGCTATCAGATTGTGCGGTGTGTTCCTATCCATTACCTGTCCTTCCTTTCATGTATAGGGATCTGGCATGTTCTACACTGCTGGCTTAAGACGTCTACTGAATCGGTTTTCTTAAGTACTTGGGTAGATTATCATCGAAAAATGCCTGGAGAGGTCTACTCATCTATTAAACACAAAGTAGTTCTCGCCTTGTCGGAGCGGTTCTCGGTGTGGTAAGTTTCTGGTAGGGGGGTCAGTTTCGTGATTGGGTCAACGGCCTCGCGAACTAGTGCGCAGCCTTGTGCACATGCGCAGGGTGGGTGAAGGAGTAGTCACGTGAACAATAGCGATCAAGAAGTCAATTAACGAGGCTTGTTGCCAGTAGGCGGGAAAATAGCTAGCAGCAGTCCTCGAAATAGTGTGCTGTGAGCTTCTAGGATACTGAGGCTCTCCGTTCGAGGCTAATCGAATACAGGTAGGGCCTATCGCCTTGCGGCTCCGGAAATTTTGATTGGGTTAAGCCTATCGGAGCGCCTTGGTTGTGCCGTGAGACCCCATTGGCTTAGGCAGGAAACTGCTGTGGCGAGCCCCTGAGCAGGCCGGGCGGCAAGCTAGACACTTTCCGGAGTCCGATCAAAAACATACCTCACACATCGGCTTGTCCGATTCAGGGCCAGAGAGCGTGCAGGCGAAGCTGATGGGATTAGGAGTGTGATGGGGTCACAATCACCAATCATCGTCGATATATCTGTCACATTGCGTTAATTCTCGACATCGAGACCTGGCCACCAGAGTTGAATGAGTCTGATACGCTAAGCTCATATCAAGGGGCAACTCGTGGCCCGCTACCGCACATGAACATCGGGTATTCCCTAGATTTGCAACAAAACTTCTATGCTTGTAAAAGGCAGCGTAAATGCACACATTGCCCTGGCTCTTCTCGCGCAGGGATGTACTCTCATAGAATTTCTCTGGAATCTCTTTTTCTATGCGACCTTCCGTGACGCTCAGTCACACCTGCATGAGGTGAGAGATATATCCCCTCCAACTGCTAACCCCGCTAGGACATGCATGAGGCCTTTGCGCAAAAACAACGGGCAAGCTGTGTCGATGGAGAATTCGGTGCAAATGTTGTGGCAATGTCTGCTTAGGCAATACTTATTCTAGATTTTGCTACCTCGACTATTCCCCTAGTGAATTTGAAAATTTATCTACGCCCGTTACGCAGTATTTCGAATGTCCTAGGTTTGCCAGATCGATTCGCTCTAAATCGCATGCCATAGACCCGACCAACGCTGTACATCAAAACTCAAACGTCGTAGTAGAGTGGCTGAGAGCATTCCTAATAGAATGGACATTGACAAGTCCTGGCCATCCTTGGATGCCGAAGTAAAGCTTGCTCGGAATTTGGCTACATGAGATTCATGGATGAATTCCATAGCTTCTCGATTGCCGCCGTGCTCCAAATCTACCAGAGAGCCCTGAGTTGGATAGAACGTCTACTGCTACTGCTGACTCTAAACTCTATGCTCAGATTATGGAGCACAGGTGATACGCACAGTTCGGAATCCTGAAACCCAGTGCCAGCAACGACCAGTTTCGGGTAGCCGTTTGAGCGAAGATGTTAGGAAAGGATGCATTAACATTCAAGAGTAACCAGATTATCAAACTCAATTAACACGTTGGAAGACACTCGAGTTTTCCTCATGACGGATCCACGATTGAAAATTTTCTACGGCTATAGGTTATTATCTGCTGCACGACCGTTACAGGAGTGGTTCCCTACCCTCCTCGCATTCCGACTCTTTGGCCTCGGCTCATGCCGTCTCGGTACCACTATCTCGCAAAAACGGTTGGGACCAGCGTACATTAGGTTATGTCTGATACTGCACCTAGGGACAAACAATGCACAGCAAACGCTCTGCGCACGAAATAAAGCAGTTGTGTCAAGCTGTAACAGGCAATGTAGTAGAGCTCTGTCTTTGAATTCCAGCCCGCACTAGAAAGCACTAGTTGTCTTTCTACCTGCCATCACGCTGTCCACGGCCCACCTGAATACGGAAAGTAAATCTTCGAGAAGCATGCAAAGTAACAGTAGGGACCCTACATCACAGACTTTCAATATTATAACCATGTAGGGTATTCTACTTCCCAAAGTTACCACTGCCTATTCAAGGGTCTCTTCGGCTGGTATCTACTCGCTAAATCTAGAAATAATTAATGGTACCATCGCTACTAACATAGGAGGTGCCTTCGCCTGGCTGCACGTCGCAAAATGCGCAGACTAGAACGGCCAATAATTTGAGAACTTAATTAGAAGCAACTAGCATCGCTTTCCTGATTTAGAAATGGAACCTTGCGCTTCGTGGCTTCAAATAATATTCGTCAGCCGAATGTAACAGTGTAAAGAATTTTGAGGCGTTGAACTCCAAACAGACGATATGAAAATCTGTGCACGTAGTAAATCTCTGTTCAAGGTTGATGCACAGCCAAAAGCGGACCACATTGGATAGAACAATATTCTAATTATGTTTTTTGATCACACAACACCAAGTCTCTGACCGGACTCTATCGATTCTAGTCATTGCACGTGAAATTATTGCTTCGCCAACTTTGTTAAACGTAACAATAGAGACTTTGCTTGAAACCTTTACAAGCGAACCATGAAACGAGACTCATCCCAAGAACTTGAGTTTTCTTCACTACAAACTCCAAATCAATACAAGGCTTGAGATTTCTCGCAAAAAAGACCGTGCGCTCCCCATACACTTCATATTTTGAAGCAACCTCCATCCTCGAACATGGTTTCGGTTTTCGTCGAGTTTCTAATTCACTTTGCTCCCATCAGCATGAACGTTTACGATAAATCCATCATGATAAATCCAATCGCCACATCACCAGACATTTTACCCGTACAGGAAACCTGTATCTGGGAGTTGAGGAGTGGAGATATGAAGATCTGTGGGCGAGATTCAAAGAACTCCCCTACACCCCTGCATAAATTCGGATTTACTCCAATTGCACCTGGTTTTCCCAGAGGGGTCGGGAGCACGAGTGGTGTTTTGACAATAGACCTGCTAGTTAAGCATCAACTTGTACTTGTGAGATTTCATTGCTACACTCAATAGTGAGGCTGTGTTTATACATATGTAGGTATCGATTATTGCATTAGACGAAAGGAGATAAGCTCTATACAAAAATATTAGCGTGAGGGCCATGCGACTCAATGCATCTCTGCACTAGCGATCTATCCGGTAGTCTAATAAGGACTAGAGGCGTTGTATCCGGTTGACAAAGACAGTCAGCGATAATTTACTTCCGAATCCGAGTTGCAGCTAAGAGAAATTTGGCTTTCTCGTACCTTACACCTCATCCTCCCCGCCTGTAAACCCCACGGATGCCTGTCTTTTGGATCGATCAGCCTGGATCAAGCATTCTGTACCATTACCGCCACGTTGAGAGCTATGTCGCACTCCCTCACTCCCGTGTCGGATTTAAGCCTTAAGACGCTTGTGCATGGCTAGAAGTGGCAGGTGGCCCTGGCGCACGTCCAGTGGTCACATGAGATCAGCTTCGACGGATTTATTCCTACTCAAAGTTTGCTGCTTGAACTCCAGTACGGCTGTCGGATAATTTCAAGTGCTGGAATGGCAAGGAAACCAAGGATCTTGACGTGAGACGAAGACAAGGAGACGCCCACACGGCGTTCCCGAGATTGAGTACGACTAGTAGAGGGCCACGTTCATTGAAGCCTGACCGGTATGAAAATCTACGCTATTACAAGCTACGCCGAAGCGCATTAGCTGTGCCGCATAACTATCCCATTCACTCAGGCAGCTCATGATTGTGTCGACCTCGCTAAATTTGGGTATGGCAGGGATTAGCTACAACATATACTATACAGTGCTACTATATACTTCTACTGATCACGAGTGGCGACTAGTCTGAGTATCCGAGGCTGCCAATAAATTCTATTTACTGGTCCAATGTTCAATTCTAGCTCGTTTGTCGACCTTGCCGATGATTAAAAACACTCAGACCAGCTCCTAGAATTCAGCATTTATCTATTTTTTAACCTCTCACACGGTTGGGATTGCAAGTTTGTTGATTCAAAAGTAAACTTTCTGCCAAAAGTAGAAGCTGTCAAACACTCTTCCAGCGAGGACGATCGGGAATGTTGAAAGAGTATAGCCAAACTTCAAGCATTTGCAAAAATTTACGTGCAAGGCTTATCAGCTTTATGTATGTATGGGTTTATTGTCCTATGAAGACTATAACTATGTAAGGACAAGTAGGTCCTTTCTGTCTACAGGCCGAGAGTGTCTATGCCTCGGGTAGTGTACTCCCTCCTTTGCCTTTCTCACGACTTTTTTCCAGCGGTAATACCCCCACGGATCTTTATTCGAGTACACACAAAAAGGAGCCGTTATCCCGTCATCATCTCCCCTCTCCAGCCAACGAAACGATGGCCATTTGCGGGTGTGCAGCTGCAGGGAAAAGTCTCAAAAACCACTGGGTGCGGGGCTCCCCTACGACGAAGAGGCCGGCCAGCGGGGCGCAGTAGACCTGTGTATACCTGAGAGCGTCTCTCAACCTTCCTAGTCTCCTCTTCCCCCTTACTCCTCCCTTGATTCATGCCGCAGGATAAACCGAATGGTCTTTTACTCTGCTTTCGTGGACTTGTTGTTTGCCCGCCGGTGGGTAGCATATGTTGTGATATAACGAGGGTTCCTATGACTACCGTTGTAGAGTTTGGTACCGCAGTATCTCTCCTCATTTCCAGCATCATTATCATCGTATTGGTCGTCTCATGAGTTATCGGAAGCGTATCAATGACGGAGGGGGAGATAACTCAGCTCAAAGATGAAAAGGTGTTACTCAATCTCGGCTCTACAGACTCTACAGTGAGAGCTGGAGGCTCGTAGGGAACACCACTGACAGGTGTTAAGTTTCGTCCCCCGCTTATCAGCTTTAGGCTATGCCGCTTGTGAAGAAATTATCTGGGTTCTCTCCACTGAATCGACTAGAATTGGTATCTATATGCCGTTCCATGGATTGGATGGTGCAGTGGTACACCACCCGGGCTGTTCTCCCAAGTAGATACTGGGTAGCTTGAACACCCACCCCATTCGAGACAGGAGAAAGCTGGTTCGAATCCAGTCAGGCCCACACACCACTTTCTCTCGCGGTGATGTTGTGCTTGTGGGATGATGAAAGCACACTCGGATAGCCACAGGTTTTTCACGCTTTTCCCTGTGGTGGGTATGCACGGAAGAGGTTATACGCCGTAAGGGTTAACCTCGAGTGGTATCTGCAAATGAAATCTGAGAGTGAGTGTTCTAATCGTCGAATTGAGTCATCCTACTTAAAGTACATATCTTCCGTTCCATGCTTTTACCAAACCACTCTCGAGTCTGGTCGCCGGCACATTTTACTCGCTTTCCAAATCCACTTACGATTTTCGCACTGCACGCACCTTACAATACCGTGATTCTCAAATCCCTCGCTTACAGCTGTCTCTAGTACAGTATTATAACAGTACGATTTGAGAACAGGGGGGACAAAAGCTCAACAACCTCTAGCGACGTATCCTATAAACCTCCAAGTCTCATCGTAGAATCTGCAGAGTCAATTATATGTGATGTCTTACTCCTCACTTCCATGAGGATCCTCAACCGCTTTAATAGTCTGTATCGTCTTCATCTCTAAGCATAACCCCTTAGCATCATAATCATGAAGTTAACCACAATCAGATCGGATGGCAGGGTTAAAACCCTATTCATCACCAACCCTTGGTTATGGAGGTCAAATTATCAAGTGAATTCACGGAGCATGCCCAGCACCCGATACGGCGATGGCGGATTTGGTCAGGCTGAGCACTAATACTACAAAAAAGGGATATAGGTATGCGTAACATGTGTGTCTCCGGTATCTAGGTCCCGCCTGGCTAGGACTGCAGGCTTTATGAGAATTTTTTTTGGTAGAAGGTTGGGTGGACGAGGTAGCTAAATTCAAAGGGTAAATGCTGAGCTTAATAGCTATCCAACATGGGCAATAAATCAGAGGTATTCTAGGTAATAAAAGAAGATAGGAGCACTGTAAAACTTGCGGCTTGGGATAGAGAGTTGTACAGTATGCTGGAAAGTCATAGACTCATGTAGCACCATAAACACAAACACAAATTAGAGGACAGAAGTCTTCCCGATGGTCCACTGCAAGTATATTCCCGTTGTGCCAGAATACGCATCCTTGTGGCCCTCTACCAATCTGACGCACTGTTGAGCCGAAGTACAAGCGCCCTGTAGGAAGGCGTCATAACCCCGACCATCCTTCTTGCCTTCAGCCCAAGTCTATTCTCGATCTTTATTATTACAAAAGGTCTGGAGGTATCTGGAATGATAAAAGTGGACGTTGACCGCGAAGTCGATACTGTATGAATCGTAAGATCTTGGGGATTTCAGAATCAGAGATAAGAGGTTAGGATTAGTGAGATTTTTGGTTTTTACTGAACTTATATTTAGTTAGTTAAAAGTGTTAGGTTTTAATCTACATCAAATTATCTATGTTCTACCTCGCTTAGGTAGAAACATTGTGTTCTGATTACGTGATGGAATAACATTCCGACCACCGAGATCATCACCATCCGAGACCTCAGCAAAGCTGGTAGCAATCGAAGATGAGTAGTCTTCGTCTACTCCGCACTGCGTGCAGTTCGGTCTGGTATGTCTAGATTTCAACAACTATAGCTATCTGAGATCTAGAATTGCCATGTGCTTGGGTAAGGCGCCTCACGATGATTTCTCCGTGGTCTCTAGGGGAACACGTTAGAAGCTCAACTTGCATCTTTTATCACAGACCCTGCGCCCAGTAACTGAAAGGTCGAGTTCAGTCTTGGCGAAAGATTAAATATTGGAAGACTAACAAATTCATGAATCGTAGGCATGTAGGCGAGAAGTGCCAATGAATGATACAGGGTGTAGCAGTGGCTTATCATATCAGATACCGGCGGTAAAAATTGCCACTAAAGCTTTGGTCTAGGTACTTGCACAGGACACTCCTCCGTTTATCACTCGACCTGCTCCATTGTACGTTTGGAATTAATTTCGTTGGCTGGAGAGGGGAGATAATGAAGGGCTAAGGGCTCCTCTAAGTGTATGATCGAATGAGGGCTTGTGAGGGGTGGTACTGTTTGAGGGGAGCTGTGTGGGAGGCATAGGAAGGGATATACTACTATCATAGGTATCCTTGGCCTATAGGCAGAGAGGACCTGCATGTCCTATATTGTCATAGACTCAGAAAAGACAACAAAATGAATAAAACAGCCCTTGGCCAGCTCGCGCCACGCCTCATCTCCTGATAGTCGATCAAGGTGAGAATATGGGAGGCGAAATTCCACCACGCCCATTGCCTAGGCTCGTATTGGTGAGGACCCTCAATAGCGTTTTCGGTGTAGTACTACAGTCGTAGAAGGATACGTCAAGTCGCTGCTTAGCGCCTGTTGCAAGCGGTGGACTAAAGCGAATGAGTTTGGGGGAGTGTATTCGGTGTTCTAGAAGGATTAAAAGCCCGAAATTTCGAGCTTGTGGAACAGGAGAGATTTTTGAACTATCGTGTTGGCGTCCATGAGCCAGTACCTTGAACTTCTTAAAAATAACGTAAGTAGATGAGTCTCACGGTAAAGATAATTGGGTAAGACTTGAATTAGATTTCGGATAAGTAGGTATTACCATCTGTCCAGGGTCGGTATACGTAAACTCGGGTATTCATAACCTTTTTTTGGTATATCCGATGATCTGCTTGGTCCATTATTCAAGCCTCAGGCATCCAATGACAGCTCTGATTTGATGGCATACCCGATCACCAGCCTATGGCACGCCCTATGCCTATAATCCTAATACATTATGATCCCTCTTACAGAGAATAGGGTACGCATGCTCGAAGATTGTCAACAGTGTAACCTATAGATCTCCAGATTTCTCATGAGAGTATGCAGAGCGACGAAGAAGCTGCATACCTCTTCGGCTTCGAGCTGAGTTACATCACTCTCCGGAGAGGCGCGCTCAAGGACACTTCTCCGATGATCAGCGCGACTACCGTGAAGTAGGACAAGATGGGAATTCCTGTGGTACAACTCATTACGATAGCAGAGAGAAAATTAGCGGCATATTCCAACAGAAGCTCCTTCACACCCCCTCTGCGACCGACGGTAGCGCCCTTGAAGCGGAGTATAGACCCTTCCCTTCTGGAAATCAGCAGAATCCAAATGGTCCGAAAGTTATCTTATCTCCGAGGATCGACTCTACTAGCTAGAAGGGCTCCATTCTTCACGAGTTCAGCGATAATTCAGTGTCCGTAACTAAGCTTGAGGTCATCATCCCAATCCATCCATTTGTGGTACTCGAAAACCACGCTCGTTCGGTCCTCACGTCTATAGCAGGAACTAAGGAGAACCTCGTACATTCTCTAGTATTCTGCTTCCCGTTCGCCAATATCTCAAAACGACTCAGGAGGGTCTCGATATTTCTAGATGACGTACTGACATCTGTAGCAGATGTCTCAATACCTACTGATGTTTACAGATTTTTATCGATCGCTACATCCCGATAACAAGCTTTCAGTGAGCAAACTGAAAGAGCGCGATAACGGATCATGTATATGTTTACCTGAAGATTTGTGGAGAATTTTCGCTGATTAAGATTTTTAAAAGAGATTAGAGCTGCCCAATATGCGAATTGAAATATGCGGCATTTAGCGAGAGCCTACATGTTATTGAGTCTTTGGCTCAATAGAAAACTGGCTCAGATCAAATCAGTGAGAGAGAAAGCCACAATTTTCTAAGTGATTCAAACACAGAACTTAGGAATCACTTGAAGATGCAGTTTGAGACATGCCATCAGACTAAATTGGTTGACAGATATGTTTTTGAAATAATGATAGCAACAACTCCATTCATTGGTCTATGGGAAACAACCCAGGCATAAAGAGAAGAATATAATTCTTTCATCCATTACTGTAGATATATAGAGAAGACCTAACTGTGCTGTGGGTGCCTTCTACAAGGCTATCTACGGTGGAGCTCTGATAATCCTGCCTCGCTCATCTTGGAACACCTGTCCTAGGTGAGTGTCGAGAAAGCTTCTTGACTCTCTTATCTTGCCATTATGCTCCTGCCCATTGTCACCACAAGTGGCAAGGTCCCGCGGGCTGCCTCCATCAGCTACAATAGGTCCATAACCTACTCAGCATTAACATAGGTCTGGTGCTTATTGGACTCCTTGGATCTTCGAATATCTAGCATTTTGGGCTGCTCTCTGGCCCAGAAATCACCTTAAAAAGTGCTTCTTTCCTCCTTTATTACGCAAAAGACCTCCGATATCATGCTCATTGTTGACAGCCATCGATCTCAGCCCTTTGTAGCAAAATTCAATTATCTTTACTACGGAACCTTCTACCCAAAAAAATGGCAGCAATGGAAACTGCGTGCCCGGGAAAAAGTCTCAAAAACCCTGTAGCCCCAGCCAAGTGAGGCCTAGACACCGGGACGATATGAGGTGCGCATATTCATCTATATTTACCTTCTCCGTAAGAATAGAGGCCGACTTGATCTAATCCACATTGCTGTATCGGGTGCTGGGTACGCTCCGCAAACTCGTCGGATGGCTTTTCCTCCTTCATTAAGGGCTGGTGATGAATAGGGCTTCGACTCTACCATCTGATCTGATCGTGGTTAGCTTCATGATAATGGTGATAGGGGAATGTTTAGAGAGATGAAGACGATACAGACGGCGAAAGCGATTGGGAATCCTTTTCGAAGTGAGGACTTTGTTACTCAATCTCGGCTCTGTAGACTCTATAGTGAGAGCTGGAGGTTCGTAGGGGACACCACTAGCCACCGTCCTGACTTTAGGTGTCTCTAAAGTGTTTCTCACAGTATGATGGAATGATATATCACTCGATATTTTTAAAATGACAATATTTTATTACAATACACAATCACTCACAAATTCCATGACCTAGACGTGATCAAGTTCTACAGGGTAAATACCAGTGAGCTACCCGCCACTTGGAAACAAGGGATTGACATATTTTTCCGAGTCTTGTCAAGTGTTAGAAGAGATGGATCGCATACTCGTTCTATCTCTTGCCATGATATATTAGACAGAGATTCAATACTATTGATAACCATCATTTCCAACCGGATTTAGAAAGAATATTCTATTGTATGATAGTCTTATTCAGCGAGTATGTTTGAGTAGAAGCTATGAAGTTTAATATACATTTAGGCCAGCCATCCACTGGTGAATACGACGCCACCCAGCCTACAAGCTCTCCTGGCCTCCTAGGCTATGACGAGTATATACTTTGACAGAAAAATGGAAGTTTTCGATAGTCGCTCGTAGATGGTGCTTTGGAGGGTAAAGCTCTATTTACCTCGTTAGTTTTCCTACATCAACGCTGCACCAATGTTTCCCAGAGAAATATTATCGGCAAGGAAGATCACGCTCTACATGTCTGCATCTCGGAACTCGCATTTTTAGTATCTCACTTTTTCAAAGCCTATGCACATGGGACAGTTCCACCAAAAGCTAAGCTCTCTGCCCTAATTCAGTAAATCCCAAAAATTTTCAAGAATTTGCGGATATCACAGCCCGCGTTAAACACTCCAACACCAAGCTCACAAACTCCGCAGGCAAAGATCAGAGGCTTAGGAAGGACTACATAAACGATATTTCGAGTTGCCAGAAATTTATAGACTGGGACCTAGTCAATGATTCCAAATATAACTGTGTTAGGTCTTTTTTTTTTTTTTTTTTTTTTGCATCAGATTTTAATTGCGTATGCAGCTATCTAGCTATGACACAATATCAAAGAAAAGTATAGAATAGATGATTCAACGTAAAGGAAGAGCACTCATGCCTCGGATTTCATTTGCAAGTACCACTGCGAAGTTATGGCGGCTTTTTCTTCACCCCAAGTCAACCCTCATCCGTGAATACCCACCCAGGGGAACATCTCAAAAACCCTGAGTTATCCAGACATGCCTCCGTCATCCATCAACTTTTCTCCGCGCGAAATGTAATCTGAGATGTCTCCTTCCCAAGCGGAGTAGGTGCTCAGGCTACTCAAACTATACCAGAGAACATCACCAGGAGGCGGATCACAACACCTTCCATCGTCCGCTTGTTTTTATAGTGTCAGCTGCACTCTCGCAAGCGAAGTCTTGGCGCGCACAAAGCCCAATTCGAAAAACTCCTTGCCAAAATTCGGAATCTCACGCCCTTCGAGGTTATATCCTACCTCCGCATCATCTTATAAACTTGTCCTGATCCCTCTCACGTCCATCCCAAAGAATTGTCTCCCAGATTTGTGCGCCACGCTTTGCTTCCTCCGTCGGGTATAAATATCGGCGTGGGCGTGTATTTGGTGACCAGCTGAGGCCAGAGAAGGTCGAAGAGTGGTGTGGTCATTGGAATGAGTATGTACTTGGTCGTACTTGTAGACTCGATGAGACAAAGATAGGAGTCAAACTCGTTGGGAGCGAAATAACGACGTGGAGGAGTAATTTGGATTTTTGCCTCGTGGGCCAACTTCTTTGATATTGCGAAATTTGACTGAACTTGGCTCTGGGAGAATATTTCACTCCCAGGTTCGTAGAGGACACCGCGTACAGGTGTTCAGTCTTGCCCTCCACTGTGTTAGGTCGCAGGCTTCTGTTCTCATAATTCATGGGCTCACGGTGAAGTTTGTGGTTAGCTTCCGTCTAATGACGGATATTTGATTGATCTCTAAGCATGTCGTATATCAAGAAGGCATCTAACTCAGCAAGCATACCGCACGGTAAACCATGTCTGAAGCTGTCAAGGATTATAACAGCTAAAAAATGATACTTTCTGGAAACTGCAGCACTAGTCCCAGAACTATGAAATGAATAATAAATTGAATGCTAGATCTCTAATGGGCATTTGATATGGAAAATATCGTAAAACATCTCTTGATAGATTAAGATGTGGAAGGCCTCCAAGTGTTGGGAAAAATCTTTAACCAAACAAGATCGAAATCAATCTAGCCTCTCATCAAGCAATCTTGGGAGTGAATTCCCACGTCTATCGATATCGACAAATATACTGAATCAACATGTAAGATGATCAATCAGCTGATCGTAAAATCTTGCCAAAAAGAGTTAAGTCGAAGGAAATATAATAAATTTGTCTTACGCCTACCTCTCAATATTTCTCCACATTTCCTTTCGGCCTTAACTCTTCAGCCACATATCAAACTGTAATTGGCAAAACAGGGGGGATTTAAAACCATTTTTCTGACTAATACCAGCTTTCCTCTGTTACCCAGCACGGGAAAAATGGGTGCTCTCATAGAATATATCATCACCACAGGCTTCTTCGGCGTGATTCGATAGAAAAAGCCTCCCAATGCATATTTTACAGGATCAAAAGTATACCCCGAATCGTGGGTCAGATAAATAACAAGCCTCAACACTACCTCAAACCAACTTCCACTGAGGCTCCCCCTTAACGGTCCAGAAGCAGCAGCTAACACCACACTAGTGGCTATTAAAACATCTCTAGAAGATACTTAGAGCACAGAATATCCCTCTATCCCGTGGATTCCACGCCTCTCTTTGTTACGTCACGCAAAATTGAGTAAGCTCAAGCTCAAGCTCTAAAATTTAAAAAAAACTAAATAGTAGAGAAATTTCCATGAATTAAATGTATAATTAATTTTTATATTCCTTTCAAAATATGTATCATGATTTCATTACAAAATTTATGGACAATCTCGTAGGTACAGTAAGTTATTAATTATAATTCTCTGGAGAGAGAATTTCTGAAGCAAAAGACCGCCAAAACACATAATCTAAAATATTTCCCTTCGAGAAGGTTCTCTCTATGACTTTACAAACTCAGACTCTTCGGAAAATGCCTAGGAGATTCTTGATACGTCTGCCAACCTCATAAAACTTCAGTATGCTTCCAGAAGGTTCGCTGGGATCCTTCTAAGTTCCCTTTCATTCGAGATCTTCCCGGGAGGTTCCATTAGTATAATTGCCTGCGCCAGATAGAACAGGCTACAGGAAACCTTGTGCTTCAGAGCCGTCACAACATACAGCTACTTAGATATGACATATGATCAGTGCTATGTATACATGATGGGTGACATTCTTGGTTTTAGAAGCATTCATACTCTAGATTTTACTTATAATTTCCACAGAGGTATTCTAACTTACACTTAACAGTTGACCCTCTTTTATGATGTTATGAATCTACTTATTGGCAGATTTTCGAAGCTGTTGAGCTGCAGAGTTCGAGTCGATTTCGACGAAGACAAATTATCGAAGGTTCGAGGCTACGAAGTTGTGAAGATGCGAATTGTTTACGAGGAGACAAATGAAGGTGATCAAGGCTCGGATTATCAAAGTTACGAATTCATATGTTCAGATTATCATATTATCAAAATAGCGAATGCCCAACAAGCAACTTGTATTATACCAAATAACCAAAAATTTTTAGAACTAAGAACAAATCCAAAGGTTTTAGCCTGAACAAATCTAAATCCTGTTGCCTAAACCCTAACCGAATTAAGAAGATAACCCCTGCATCACCACATCCAGATTAAATCTAACAAATTCATAACATATGAGTACCATCTCAAGAAAAGATTCAAAACTTTTTGCTATGCAAGTATGCCTTTGTCATCCATGCGCACTAGCCTCGCGAGAAATATGGTGTTTTCTTGCTAGATTCTAGACAGCCGTCTTCCGCCTCAAGTCGGATACGTGTCCAAACTATCCAGAATTTACTAAGGAGATTAGCCCGGATAATCTATCACCACATTAGCCAACCATGGCTGTGTTTATAGAATCGCCTGCACTCTCTCAATCGAAGTCGTATGGTGTACAATGCTCAACCTGAAAAGCTCCTTTCCATAGATTGTTTCCATCCCTAGTATCACCTTTCTTATATTTCCTGATATCTCTCACTTTTACTCAGAGATATAATCCCCAGATTTATGCGCCACAATTTGTTTTCTTCCGGTTTTCATATCTGTATGGGCGTACACTTAGAGACTACCCAGAGTTAGAGAATAAGTTGACGAGAGGTGTATTTATTGATATGAGGATGTGATAGAGCATACTTGTAGATTCGATGATGCTTTAGTGGAAATTGATGTCGTAGCGCGCCCAAAGTCTTTGCCTCGCAGACCAACGCTTGATCATCCGATACTTCTAAGTTTATTGTCGCTCACTCTTTACTTTCTCCAACCATTGTCACAAAGCTTATCTGAAGGAGTAGAATATCATGAGAAGCGTTGGGAAATCTAACAGGCGCAAAGCTCGAATATCGATATATTAACTCCAAAATAATGACTGTAATTTGGAAGTACCACAACATTTCCACCAACTGGGCGCAGAAATATTGTGTATCCTCAAGACTGTTACTTTCTTCATACCCAGAATCCTACATAAACTTGGCTCCAAGGAAAGTTAGGGACGTAATCGACCCTTTAAGACATTATCACGCAAATTATTTGCTAGAAAATAACCCTAATTAACACCACGAGACCGTTGAAAACCATAGGAGACACATCATACTAAACAAATAATATGAGAAATACCGACTGAATTCATGGGTCAGATTTCATGAGATCTATTTCATTTGCAAAAAACTGGCTTGCTTAGTTTGATAAGCCCCCTACGCCTACTTTCATAACTAGAGTAATATTGACATATAGGTGACTCATTCTCAAGACTGTAGATCATCAGTTAATACCTCTAGCGTCGTCAAGCATATTCCCGATGATAATTGAATTTTGGTCTAATTCCTCAATGACCCTGGATTTCTCTTTTTTAACATCAGGAAGCTCCAAACCCATGCCGAAAAGCCGGGCGATGCACAGATGAGAAAGCTTCGGGATTTGACAGCAATCGGAGAGCCATTCAGGTCTGACTAAGTTGAATCACCGCCATTTATTGATCATGTCAATGTGTGAGTCCAAAATATGAGGCCAAGAAAAGTACTCTGAGCCTAAGTATCTCCAGCGCTTATGAGATTCATGTCAGATGATACGAGAGACGAGATAAGCGAAATCGCAGTTTATCAGTGTAATGATAGGTATCGCTGCACTTACAGCGGCTCATAATATGACAAGGCGTGTACGACGGGGTAGCCGTTTTTGGAATCAAGAGAGAGCCCATGATGCACGAGTGTAAGTTAGACATATGAGAACAAGATTAGCTTGTGGACTAATAATGTAGATTGCAACACTACAGAATTAAGATAACATCTTACACCAAAGTACTGCAGTAGAGCCTAGCAATTCGATTAAAGAATCAGTGCCTGAGCCGATGAGACCTCCACGCCTTGGAGCAGTGTTAATGGTAAAGTATTGTGGCTGCATCTTCAAGGTATCACTCTGAGCAGTAGTTTTTTGATTTTCTATTTAAATATTATGTAATTCTAAGACAATAGAAGGATACGTATCAGGAGATGCATCCTAGAAATTTTCTCACACTTCTATACAACTTCCAATATACCTATGACAACTAACCGTGAAGCCATAATGGCTTTGATTAATGTCTTTTTACGGACTTAAATCTTGTCATTCTTTTTTGTCTCTTTTTATCTATCCTTCCCCTAGCTTTGATGGGCTAGGACTTTCGGCCAATGCACGAATGCAATGCCACAACAAAGAAAAATTACATGGGGATTCAAGGAGCAGGAATCTACGGCGCTTTATAATTAAAATGCCTGGGGCCAAGCAGAAACGAACTCGGAAGCCTCGGCAGCTAGCAACTGCAGATTCCGAAACTTGGAGAGCGGCCAAATTTTACCAAAGTAGAGAATCTGGACGGCACAAGCTGTGTCTTCAAGACCCATTATTCTTTCTACATAGTAACCTGACTAGGGTACAAAGCAGTTTGGCGATGCAAATACGAAGTGAGCACATGGGGCTCAACTCGTATTTATACAGAAGAAAAGTACCCGAAGTATTAAGTCCAGGTTGTTCATGTGGCTACCAATCACAGAACCCCAAGCATATGATTATATCCTGCCCCCAATGTTCAAATGGTATAGCTGAGATCTAGAGACAAGCGAAAGATCGGTCCTACGAAGCGATGATAAACAATCATGGAGATATGAAAAGGATAACACAGTGGATCCTAAATCATGGTTGGATAGAGCAATTCCAGATGACAAAGGCGGTCGAAATGCTGCTGAGGGAAAGAAACAAGTCAAGTTATGCTTGGGGCGGGTAGAGATGATCTGGTTGGTTTACATGGTTGGCAATATAGTGTAACTGCGCTTCCTGAAGAAAATATGTGAAAAATAAAAGCAACAAGCAGAAAAATGTGCGGGGTTTTCACCATTGAGGTTTCCTCCCGTATAAATAGTATAGATTGTAGAAATCTGCATGGGCCCATGGGGCGCCAAATCAGGATAATGATATCAAGTTCAAGCCAAAATGCCTGTACCAGATCCCTTGTGCCTTTACACGTGACCTGGTGATTCTCCCTCAAACTAGAATAAAATTCTCAGCAGGGCCCAGAGCAGTATTGCTGTTCAGATAAGAAGTGAGCACATTGGTCTCAATTACTATCTGTATCGAAGGAAAGTCCCTGGAGTGATTAATCCAAAATTCCAACATGGACATCCGTCTCAAAATATCAAACATTTGGTCTTCGCGTGTCCTCAGTGGGCGATGGGAAGAGGAGAGGTGCTTCGAAAGGCAAAAGTTAGGTCCCTTACGACAATGATAAACAGCCCAGATAATATGGAGAGAATTACAAAGTGGATCCTGGCAAAAGGCTGGTTTGAACAACTTCGGCTTGCAGGAGAATTAGAGATCACATTGGACGAAGAGATGAGATGATGTGGACAAGGATAGAAGAGAATTCACACTGTATGAATATTGTCAACGTACTTCCTGTAGGAAACCTTATACAAACCAATAGACACGAGACAGACAATTTAGGGGGTATTTACCTGTGTTGGGTTTTCCTGTGTAAGTATTATAGCTAGATCGGGTTGGATGGTGCAGTGGTATACCATCCGGGCTGTTCTCCCAAGTAGATACTGGGTAGCTTGAACACCCACCCCATTCCAGATAGGAGAAAGCTGGTTCGAATCCAGTCAGACCCACACACCACTTTCTCTCGCGGTGATGTTGTGCTTGTGGGATGATGAAAGCACACTCGGATAGCCACAGGTTTTTCACGCTTTTCCCTGTGGTGGGTATGCACGGAAGAGGTTATACGCCGTAAGGGTTAACCTCGAGTGGTATCTGCAAATGAAATCTGAGAGTGAGTGTTCTAATCGTCGAATTGAGTCATCCTACTTAAAGTACATATCTTCCGATAAAAACCTGCATGGGCCTCAAGGCGCTAGATCAGGATAATGAACTATATATATATTATAGCTAGATATACCTGCATGGGCTCATAGGATACCGGAACAGGCAAAATGGCCTCAAAACAATGGGGTGTTGCCGTCTACATGCAGACGAGGACCATCGATCGTCACGAGCAGGACTTGAACCTACGCGGCCGAAGCCATTAGATATCGATTCTGCAGCTGCAAATTCAAGTCTAACCCATTAACCACTCTGGCATCGTGACTTGCAATTCACCGCGAATAGTCAGTATATAGCGACACTCATTTATTACCGCAAAACAGTATGCCTCTCGGCTGGTGAAAAAGACTATTATGTTTAAATATCCCGCGAACGTTAATACGCACTTGGTGGTGCGTGTGAAGCTGGAGTTATGACTTTTAACTGTAATGGAGGCCATCATGGCGGTCTCCGCCGAGAAATAGCAATCTCCAGCCGAATCAATTCTAATAGAGTCAGAATTAGAAGCTGACTGTCTTCCTGTCTAGATACTTGCGACCGAGGTGCCGACAAATATTCATAAGCCCTTTGCTTCTAAGACCTCAAAAAGTCCTCTTGAAGGTCACTCTCGCTCTATAAACGTGGCTGCCAAAACTCAAGCTGAAGTCGAGTTGGATTCAGTCACCAGTTCGTCTCTGCGCGTAATTCGCCACCTCTCGGTGGCCATAGCCAACGATATCGCTGCATCATTGTTGGCGTGGCAAATGCCGGATCGCAACACTTGCGCGCTCTCCTCACAGCTATTTCTATAGACTTTAAAGCTAGTCTGACTCGTAACGCTGCTCAGGTTTTTGCTGGCATTCCAGTCTTCGATTAATCAATTACTACTCCTCAACTCAGTGCTATCGCAAAAATAAGCTCTCTCCCTGCTCAGGAAACTATCTTATCCGACGCAAATATGGTGAAAAGAGGCCCGCATTCCCGAAATCAACCATCTAAGGTAGCAAAGAAAGCTGCAACTACTGTGGTAAAGCCTGGACTCGATTCGAGAGTCATGGTCCGCCTAGCACCGGACAACCTCCTTCGACACGAGACGCTCTCCTCGTCCGCACGAAGCCGAGAAGTCTTTAAGAACGCTCAGAGCTTACCAAAGATATCCATTCGGCCCCATCTGGCATCGCTCTTGTAGCTCACTGTTCAGTCCAGGTTTCAGAGCTTCTTCAAGTAACAGTAGCTCGACAGCCTATGACAGGAATTTTTCCAATCGAAAGACAGGAAAATAAGTCAATTTTCTTCCTAGCTCGGTTCTGGAGTACGAGTACAACTCATCTGGGTTTCCTGAGGCTCTATCCATTACTGAAATCCGCTAGGAGCTAACAGCTGCCAGAATTGGCACCGACCCAATATTCTCCATCTCCTGGACGCGCTGCTCGCAGGAATATTCTCTCTCGGAAAGAACAATTCTACTAGCAATCTCTAATTTTGCTTCGGAATAACTTCCTTCTAGCATCCGCCTTTTTAGGTCATCTGCCAGAATTTGGCCAGCGAATAACTGTCCTCGCCTCCAGGTCTACCCCCGCCATGACGGCTTGCACAACTTCAATGCTTGCACACACCGGGCACGATATGTTCTCTGCGCGGTAGACTCTCACAATAGACTATGTATTATACCGATGAAATGCCTGAATTGCGCCGGCCATCATGAGGCCTCCTGTCCTGGCTGTCCAGCCCGGCCCTTTCGCGCTAATGGGGTCTTTGTTCGGCCAGATCAAGAAAGAATGCGTTAAATACGCCAGGAAGCACAAAAAGCCTGGCTTCCACTTAATCCTCCTCCTCCACATAGTGACCCCCTCATTGGGATTCCATCCTCACATCCTCTCTGTTAGTGGGCTCGGCATCTAGGTTCACTCCTCTAGGTACCCTTGATAAATCACTGTGAGGAACCAAAACTCTGGTGGAAGAAAGCAGTAAATAACAGTTCTCTGATTCTTACAATCAACATCGATAGACCTAGCCCTTCTCACGAGGGTACCTTCACCTTTTGGCAATGAATCGGGCTGACGAAGATTTCTACGATGAGTTCAATGGATCAACTAAATCTATTTCTTAAGGAACAATTTTTGCGCGGAGCCACTGTTGGACGGGAACATGGTTTTTCTTTGCCGACTTAGCCTGACCTTTTTTGAAATTTCCTTGTAAATCACGCTTTCTGTGGGGGAATTTTCAAGCAAATCATAGAAATATATGTAAAATTTCTGGCTGAGGAAAATTTCATACACTTAGATCGGATATCAGAGTAGCGAATAGCTGGTCGGGCTCTTTTGTAGTTTCTGGGTGCTTTAGGAACTGAGCTGTCCAGATTGTCACAATGATCACGACGTGGAATTATATCAAACTTAAACTCGCTTGCGCCTCCGAGATGAGGATGGGCCCCATAGTCATACACAGTCGAGCCACCACCAACTGGGCCTAGCCCGTAACACTAAGTACCGCCTCCTCGTAGATACCTCTATCTTCTTCATGAACTCCAAAGACACTTCAGTTCTAATGATTTTGTTTCAAATTGAGAACAAATTCACTCTATTCTGATTGAGCTTCTCCTTCATGATACTAAATAGCTGCAGTGGATTCCTGGGAGTGTGCTTTACCCCACAACTACACTTATCACAAAGATTCTTTCCAATACTGTTGAAGTGTTATTTGATATAGCCATGCCATCGTTTCCGCTGGTGGAATGCTGAGTTTATTTCTTTCGTAGTTCCTCGTCCAACCCAGGCTTTACTCCTTGTATCCCAGTTGCACAAACTGGGGTATGCATGAATGGATATTTCTTCGTGATAGTCACAAACCTAGCACTAATGAAGCGTGGCAGAGAAAGCTAGTCCCACCCCGACGACTATATACGACGATAACTCAGTTTGACGTTTAGGTGTTGGAAATTATCAAGGATTTCTAGGAGAAAATATCTCGATGAACAAGTAAACAATTTCGGACAAGATTTTATTGATAGTTGGATAGGATATCAAAATCTCTTCTCAACGTGAATTAGTAATATGTAACATTCCGTTAGCTTAATTTAATATTTGAAAATAAGTCTATCTTTAAATACAGATTCTCATTGTGAAGGGACTTCACATTTGTTGTTCACAATTATGGGTCCAAAAATGAATTTATATTTTATCTAAAATGAAGAATAATTTCGGCGCGCGCGCAAGATGTTTTCTTCCAATCGAGCGCGTTTTCACGTGACACTAGCGCGCATTTGTTCATAGACTGAGCCGGACAGTTCCGGATCCACATACAAGGCTACAGCCTGTAACATTTAAGGCTTTAGTGATCCCGAACTCCCAATGATCTGGCAACAACTAGCCACTCGGTTATCGCAAAGAAGCATTTTATAGCCACTGTATTTCGGATGCCACTGTACCTAATTTCGCCCAGCTAAGCTTATCATTATTAATTCATGGTATTGCCCTGTCTAAGTCCGACTATATAGGACATGAAGGTCCTCTCTATCTACAAGCCAAGGATACCTATACCAGTAGTATGTCCCTTCCTATGCCTCCCATACAGCTCCCCTCAAACTGTACCGCCCCTCACAAGTCCTCATTCGATCACTCACTAAGAGGAGCCCTCTGCCCTTCAATATCTCCCCTCTCCAGCTAACGAAACGATCGCCATTTGAGGGTGTATGGCAGCCGGGAAAAATCGCAAAAACCACTGGGTGCGGAACTCTCCCAATACCGAGATTAGGACTAAATCCTAGGACAAAGTGATCATTCTGTAGCGTTCGAAGAGGCCTACCAGCTGGGCGCTGTAGACTTGTGGGTACCTCGGAGAATTCACTCTCTACCTTTCTAGCCTCCTTCCAACTCCTTCCCGAAGGTCGTGCTGAAATGTCAGAAAAGTCTTGACAGAGCGTGATTGCTGTATGGTAGCTTAGCCAAACTTCTTTTGTACCGTCCAGGGCCCTAGGTGTTGTTAAGGTAAAAGATTACGGAATTTTACTGGCAGAAGCTTTACGGATGATTATCGATAAATCAATTTGAGTTGCTGATATTCTTGGGTATTCAGATGTACAAGGATTTAGGATGTAGAAAGCGCTACTCGTGTACATATCTGAGGTAGCTAGACTCTCGCCTTATTTTTCCAAGACAATATCGCGGAATACTCTAGTACCCTCCATCTGGTAGTATAGTCTAGAGAAACTTTCCATACAGTGCTTCATTGTTCCTCTACTCATCATGGAAACACTTGGACAGTTATTCCTTCACCCTTAGTGATCGTCACCCTTGTGCATCTTAATCCTGGCCATCACCAGCACAAAACTGGGGAATGTTGTTGACTCATCGACAATTAAAGCCCTCCTGGCTAATTAGCCGAAATCTTGGTCTTAGCGCCCACAAAAAATCCAAAGTTGAAAACTCCTCGAAAATGTCAGTCCGAGCATTGTCTTCAGAGACTTGTTCCCCCTCTCGCTCCACATCTCAGCCTCCTGTCCTCCCTCAAGATGTATAACCCCATTAGAGCATCAGTCCCCCATAAGCCAAGGTACAGGCCGTTTATTTTTCGACTTGATTTCCTCCTTACAGGTATAAATAGCGTCGTAAATATGTAGTGAGAGATGGCTGGAAATCAATGGGGCAAGCTCCTGTTTGCAACTGGGGTGACGCCTTTATCGGTCGTTGAGGCAAGATAATGCGTGGTTAGAAAGAGGTTGAGGACTCAGATGAGAATGACAAGAGAGGCATTGTCGATAATTCGTCAAATAGAGATATGCTTGAGATTACTTTCGATTTCGATTCGGATGCGATCCTTCTTGGCTATCCCAGATATGCATAGCAGACTGAGCGATTACACTGGCACCACTGGGAGGTGAAGAATTCGTCTTTGCCGGCATGGTAGATAGTCTTGAATCATCAATTCGTGGGTCAACTTCTTTGGCGTTGCGAGATTTGATTGAACTTGGCAATGTAAGAATATCGCACTCACAGGTTCGTGAAGACACCACGTACAGGTGTCCAGTCTTTGCCCTCCGTGGTTTAACCTTGAGTTGCATCTAAAAAAAGAAGTCTGAGTGTGATTGTTTTAAACACCAGAAATTTAATTTTTACGCCAACCATGCGTATTCCTCAAACACCAGAATAAGCCCTCTTTTTTTTGCATTAGATTTTAATTGCGTATGCAGCTATCTAGCTATGACACAATATCAGAGAAAAGTACATAATAGATGATTCGTCGTAAAGGAAGAGCACTCACGCCTCGGATTTCATTTGCAAGTGCCACTGCGAAGTTATGGTGGTTTTTTTCTTCACCCTAAGTCAACCCTCATCCGTGAATACCCACCCAGGGGAACGTCTCCAAAACCCTGGGTTATCCAGGCATGCCTCCATCATCCATTCACATTTCTCCGCGCAAAATATGGTCTTAGGCGTTTCCTTCCCAAGTGGATTAGGTGCCCAAGCTACTCAAACTATACCGGAGAACACCACCATGAGACGGATCACAACACCTCCCATCGTTTGCTTGTTTTTACAGTGTCAACTGTACTCTCGCAAGCGAGGTCTTGGCGCGCACAAAGCTCGATTCGTAAAACTCTTGCCAAAATTCGGAATTTCACGCCCGTCGAAGTTACATCCTTCCTTCGCATCGTCTTGTAAAATTGACCTGATTCCTCTCGCGTACATCCCAAAGAAATGTCTCCCAGAATTGTGCGCCACGCTTGGCTTCCTCCGCCGGGTGTAAATATCGGCGTGGGCGTGTTTTTGGTGGTCAATTGAGGCCAGAAAAGGTCGAAGAGAGGTGTGGTCATTGGGATGAGGATGTACTTGGTCATACTTGTAGGCTTGATTAAACTTAGGTAGGCGTCAAACTCGTTGGAGGCGAAAAAACGACGTGGTGAAGTAATTTGGATTTTTGCCTCGTGGGCCAAATTATTTGATATTGCGAAATTTGACTGAACTTGACTCTGGGTGAACATTTCACTCCCAGTTTCGTAGAGAACACCACGTACAGGTGTTCAGTCTTGCCCTCCTGAATGAGCCCTAGGGCGGCACATTGGATAATTGAAAATTTTAATTTTACCGTGCACGTCATGTCTTCGTTGATGTGGATGCTGGCGGGCCTGTAAAGGCCGCCCCCCTTGGATGGTGCAGTGGTAAATAATCCAAGATAATTGATCAAAAAATTTACCTGGCTTGGCCATTTGTCGCACAAAAGACAGTGAATCACTAACTCGAACTTGACCAGACTACTTGAAAGTGCTCGTGGTGTTGGTGTGCATGGACAACAAAGACTAAATTTGATAATTGAAGGTTCTGAAATGTCCCTTTGGCAGGCACTGACGGAGGTTAGTCGAATGTTCTGCGTAAGCAAAAATACCAATGTTGATATTTGCGAATAAAAATCAAAGTATGAGTGACTCTGAAGTGGAAATAGCAATTTCACATGTTTACAAGAAACTGATGATGTCCCATAGTTCTATCGCCGAGTGCATAATTAATATTTAACAAATTTGCTGTCAGTGGCAAAACATATCATATTGTACTCTTACTCGCGGGATCGGAATAAGCATTTTCCATCTACTCCGCAATTACTAATTCATACGACCGAACAGTGTATACATTGAATGTTATTCGTTCATATTGCAATTAATGCCTTCACTTTCCCTTAACACCTCACGAGATGATTTGGCTTCTAAACCAACAAGCTCTGAGTCTGGATCTCCGTCTAGACCTCCATATTCCCCTATCACTCCAACACTAGGAAGCTCGCGCTCAGCAACCAACAGCTTACCTCCTCAAAGATTCACACATACACAGGGCCCGCAAGTTGCGATTATGCCTCCAGAACCACAGCCCATTAATTTTAGTGAAAATGCCGACGTACTTGCCCTTAAGTCGACAATGTCAATTCTTCAGATGCAAAAGGCGACGGCTCTAAGAGATATTAAGACTCTACAACGTATGAAAGAACTTGCATTGGAAAACCCTGAGGAATTTGTGAAAGCTCTCAACTCGGGACAAATTAGAACGCGTCCTGATCAATTGTTCCAGCCAAGTAAAAATCATCATGAGCGCGATGTTGATGAATCGCTGGGGTCTGATTCACGTGGATCTCCTCAGTCGGCAACAGTTACATGGGAATTACTGCCGATACCACAGAATATTGTTCGAACACCCCCCATCAACTTTGCTCAGTATGCTGTGGTATCAGAGTCATTGGATAAACTTCATAGCGACCAGATCGCTAGACCAACTGAGGGCTGTCCGCAGCGCTTAGGACCCGGAGGAGTATACATATCTATCGGTGATGGTGACCAACGACAACATGATATGGGTGTAGCTGCGCCGTACAATCCACTGAAAGACAAGAATTTGCGGGCCGGCACAACTAAAGATGTAGGAAGGTAATAAAATTTTGATATCAGGATATGACCACTAACCCATATATGGGTTTCCAATTCTAAGCAAAGCAATAGTACATAGCGTGCAGGATCATCGTGCTAGAGGAGCTGAATATCAATAAATTCTATAGCCGTATTAGATTGCTTATTAAATTAAATTGCAACATTTTTCATCTCTATGCAAGTATGACAACAAACAGTCAACTGGAATAAAATTGAGATAACTCTAGAGAAATCTTCCCCAATAAATGAAATAACTTGTTGTTTAGATCCTTTTGTAATTTTGCATAATCTAGGACTCAGCACAGACTTAAACTTCAATCAATCAATGATAACGAATCAAAATTCGATCTATTATCGGACAAATTCGGCAACCATGGTACACCGAGATGAAATATTTTTACTCTTGATATCAGCGCCTATTAATTTCATTTTGACTTTAATCAACATAGAATCAACATAGATTCAACTACAGAGCTATGGGACATCATCAGTTTCTTGTAAACATGTGAAATTGCTATTTCAACTTCAGAGTCTCTCATATTCTGATTTTTATTTGCAAATATCAACATCGGTATTTTTGCTTACGCAGAACATTCGACTATCCTCCGTCAGTGCCTGCCAAAGGGATATTTCAAAGCCTTTGGTTATTGAATTAAGTCTTCGTTGTCCATGCACACCAACACCACGAGCACTTTCAAGTAGTCTAGTCGAGTTCGAGTCGGTGATTCGCTATCATGCGTGCGATAGATATCCCAGGTATGCAGAATTTGCTTGGTTGATCTGCCCAGTTCAAGTACCACTGCACCATACAGCTAGGGCGGCATATGAAGCGTTGTCCGCAGTTCAGTTAACCAGGACGTGACGCGCATTCTGATTTTTTACTTATCAAACTCACAGGCAGAGGGGGACTATTCTCAACACCTGTCAATGGTGTCCCCTACGGACCTCCAGCTCTCATTTTAGAGTCTACAGAGCTGAGATTGAATAACAAAGTCCTTAGTCCGATGAGGATTCCCAATCACTTTCGCCCTCTTTATGGTCTTCGTCTCTCAACACATCCCCCTATTATCGTAATCATGAAGCCTACCACAATCAAATCAGATATTAGATTCAAAATGTTTCTCATCACGAAGGAGAAGCCATCCGATGAGTTTCTGGGGCGTATCCAGCACCCGATACGGAGACGGCAGATTGGATCAAGTCGACCTCAACTGTTACAAAGAAGGGAGATATAGATGAATATGCGCACCTCATGTAGCCCCGGTGTCTAGGCCTCGCCTGGCTGGGGCTACAGGGGTTTTAAGACTTCTTCCCGCGTACGAAGTTTCGATTGCTACTATTTTTTAAAATTTTCTTTTTTTTGGGTAGAAAGTTCCGTTGAAAAGGTGGCGGAATTCCACGGGTATACACTGAGCTGGATAGCTATTCATCACGGGCAATATATCAATAATCTTATAAGTAATAAGAAAGGGTAGGAGCACTGTAAAAAGTGTGGCCTGGGCCAGAGAGGAGACCAATGTACTGGATAGTCTATGACTCGATTGGTACAATAAACATACCTCTCTCACTGACAGAACTCATATCTAATATCTTTTGAGATTATACTCATCTTTTACATCATTTTGTACACCTGTACTAATTTCCATCATCTCCATCCCAAAGGCATGTCTCCCAGGTTCTTGAACCACGATTTGCTTCGTGTGGTGAAAATAAATATAGGCAAATATTTCGAGGCCACTTAAGGCCAGCGTCTCATTTCACGAGGGGTGTAGTAAAAGAATCGATTTATCAGGTCATATTTGGAGACTCGATGAGGCTTCGATTGGAAAAAATTCTGTTCGACCTGAACGATCGATCTGGTCGGGAGTCTCGAACCATTTCCTCTTGGGCCAACTTCTTCGGTATCGCGAAATTGGACTGAACTTGGATCCGGAAGAATATTTCTCTTTCAGGTTCGAATAGGGCACCACGGACAGGTGTTCATCCTTTGCTATCCCATATTTGGCTGCAATTGGAATGATTTATGATTAAAAGTTCTGTAAGCCTCAGCTTCTCCTTAATTTATATGTCCACATCATATCTATCTATTCCACTAGATTTTTGTCCACTTTCTTAATTTAGAGGCTGAAAGAGTCTTCCACTATTACTTGCATTAGAAAGCTTCTACCTAAATTTACTGCTCTAAAGCCACATATCCTTGGTGTAAATACTTTTGTCAGGGGTCACAAAGCCTCGTTCTTGGGAAACTTAATACTGCGCGGCGAAATAACTTGAAATTTTCAGCCATTCGGATGGTATATTGGTGATTTCAAAATTGACCAGGCAATAGCAATATTCATGATTAACTACGTCATAGTGCTGGCCAATAAGTAATCTCGAAACTTCGACTAGGTGCGTAAGGGAAACCAAATTTCTATCCTACTATTTTATGCGAGCGGTAGCGACTAAAAGCCTAACCTATATGATTCCTCGATACCGGACATTATTTCGCAGGTAGGTTTGGGCACTGCATGGTTAGGGGTGTGAAATTAAGATCCTCATATACTTGAAATCTATCTGGCTGTATAAACTTATTCCTAACAAGCTACACAAGGATGTAGCTGCCTGCATTTAACTTAGCATGACCTAGGACAAAACCCACTCATTCCCAATTATGTCATGGAGGAAAACATTCCCATCATACGTTCCTCGCGATTACCTACCTCTACTTGTAGAAAAAATTTATACTTCAATTTCGTAAGTGGCCGTGTTATGTGTTCGAACTCTAAATTCGGGCTGCAACTGTGAAAGAATGTGGATGGACAGCCCTTACCATGAGCTGCAAGCTTAGAGTGGGGCATTAATGTAAACCAGCCAGCGATCTCCCGCTAAACAAAGGGGTAGGTATTCAGAAAATTCGGTTAGGATGAAGAATCTCATCAGTGTATTATACCACAGCACCATTCAGCCCACAAATCTTATCGGAATAAAGGGTGAGTTCCGAAATTTCGGGCGGAGAATTTGGGTGTTATTGTATCCTCAGGCACTACATGAAATCCACATTTTGTTGAAAGACTGTTACCCTTATTTGGCTCACTCCTAAGGTCATTCTCTACGCCCCTTCTTTGACAAGACTGACATCTCTATTATGATTTCATGTCTCCACCTCCGGAGAGTATCGTTCATTCCCATACGATGTTACGCAGAACCACGCCGATAGTGCGATGGCTAGTCGTCTTACTACTTCTCAGCATTGCGTACTTTTATCATTCACGCTTCGGCTTCTTATTACATCCAAGTATAGATCTTCTCCCTTCTAATTTAGCTGAATTAGAATATGTCAAGCTGTTATTAAAAAAGCATAATGTCGGTCCCATGATTGAATATGCTTCCAGATCAATTCACTACATCTCAGACGTTGAAGAACGAAAATCAATAACCAAAGTTTCCGAATCCCTCTTTCCTCAGTCATTCTCAAGGATATCTATTGCAGACCAAAAGGTCCTTCCAACTTCGAAGCCGCTAAACGTACAAGTCAAACGATCTCCACGTCCAGATGAAAGTAATGCCTCCGGCCTATTGTTTGGCGTCTCTACCACATTTGATCGCTTTCACGATTCTCGAACATCTCCAGTTAGCGAATGGTCACGCTGGCTCACTAATGGCCAAGGTGTTTCGAACGGCGCCGGCCTAATATTAGCCTTGCTTAACTCCAGCGCCTCCGACATCGAATTTGCAGCCAAGCAACTCGCAGACGCCGGTATTAATGCCACAGTGTTACCATCTGATCCGACGCTAGATATGCCAGGACGATATGTCGATCTAGTAAATATGTTTTATAATCATCCTACACGCGATCAACGCAGCTGGTTCGCACTTATCGACGATGATACCTTCTTTCCATACATACACCAGCTGCAAAATACCCTCTCTAATTATGATACAAAAATTCCATACTACATCGGCACTTTTACTGAGCGCATGGACTGGATGTTATATAACCATGCGCCCTTTGCCTATGGAGGAGGTGGTGTTTTCCTATCTTTCCCTACTGTCAAAAAACTAGTTCAATCAGACTGTCTAGCAAAAAACTCGGACGGAACGTACCTTCTCCATGCTGACCAAGGCGATCGACTCTTGTACAACTGTATTCATCAAAACAGTGAAATCACACTCACTCACTTACCCCTCCTTCATCAGTTAGATCAGTTCGGAGATCCCTCTGGATTCTATGAGTCTGGGAAGCAGCCTCTTTCATTACATCATTACAAGTCCTGGCATCAATTTTCTCCGCATCCAACCCACACAATTGCCGACGCTTGCGGTGAAGATTGCGTTTTCCAACGCTTCCAGTTCGCAGATGAATATATCTTAAGCAACGGATACTCTCTCGCACACTATCCGAATGGAATAGATTTTAACGTCGATCATGTTGAGCACACTTTTGATGCAGGCGAAAAGAACAATCCAGATTTAGAAGAGACGGTATTCAGCTACGCTTTTGGGCAGATGAGACCTGGATTAAGCAGAACAGGGAGGAAAAAGGCATGGCATCTCCTTGATGCAAGACGCGAGGGTCCTGGCATCGTGAAACAAGTTTATTTAAAACGTTGGAGTGACGATAGATGGTACAAAGAGGGAGATGCAGCTCCAGACCTGGATAGTATCGTCGTCCTAAACTGGATTCCATAAGGCAGCATGTAACGTGTACTTATCACCTCTGTCCATACACAACTTTTAATCACAAATCCTTGAAGGGTCAAAATGTTTGGCGATGCGGTTACAGGTGGGGGGCGCAAAAACTGGCGGAGTCCTTTTGCATATAATTCAATTTGTGTCATTTGATTTTATCATGTTAATATTTATTTTTATCAGAAGTTATTCGGACTTGTGCTCGCTCCATGTAGCCATGGTACTAAGCGTAAGGTTTTTATCGATAAACTGATTTGAATTTCGTGGTGAAACACTCCATGATCGTAGGGAAGGATGTTTTCGAAGCAAGATATGAGAATGTAAATAGAAGCTTAGTCAATGAATAATGGTGATACCTTAATTGCTGATATTTAGTATGTGAATTAACGATGCTTCCCTGGTCCTTCAGATGATGAAAACCTGATTGTTTATATAGGGCTTTTGATTTCTATCATACAACACATCATTCCAAGATGCCAACTTTGGGTTTGGTTTTTGTTGTATTACATGAGTCCATAATTATCTAACACATTTGGCTCCTTTCTAATCCAGGCTACACCTTGTATAGTTCTCCTATCCTCTTTAATACAAAGTTGCCAGGTTTTTCACTGGGACTAGTCTCAAATATGACTAAGTTAGGTAGATAGGGTCTAGACAGCGGCCTGCATATTTCGGAATGCAACCTCTCAGTAGGTTCAGGGAGGCAGGAAAAGAATGGCAATTGAAATATTGGTCTTTGCGGTGAAAAAGTGAAGAGACAATGCGCGGGGGCTAACTCTGGATATAACAGAGTTCCTGAGAATTGTTGGAGAGTTAGAGTAAGAATAAAGTTTTTTTCCTCATTGAAGGAATATACCCATAACTGTGTAGGTTGAGATGGATGGAGGGCATCTCGAGGCGAAAGCACGAGCCTCTCGCTGGTCCATACAAGAACAGGCGGAAGCAGCTATCGAGATAACAACTAGCTCGGCAGTTGGGTATGTAAAATCCTTCCCGTCACTTGCTTGACAGATTCATTGTCCATTGTGTCTTGCTCGGCGAACATTAATTGTGGGCTGCTTGCAAAGCTATCTCGTTTCCTGGCGCAGCAGGATAACCGTCTTCCCCTCAGAAATTACAGGTGTGGACTCTCATAAATTTCTAAGAGCTGGCAATCACTTTAAAGAAATATTTTTGAGCAATTTGAGCGATGGCAAGCAAAAGGGATCGCATTCCGACATTTTGCAATTGCCTGAGAATTCACAATGAAAAGTTTGCCAAAAATATACCCACCTATTTCGCTAGACAAAATATTGATCCGGTCAATTAGTACAAATGAAATCATCCACTATCCAGCTGGATGTCGTAGCACCCCAATTTCGGCCAGCATAGTGTGCAGAAATTCATCCATCAATAAATCGTCGCCTTTTCTCATGCGATTTTTGACAGCTTGATTTTAACGTTGTCTTTTAGGGATCCTTAGAAAGACTTTCGCTAGGGTTCCTCGTCCAACCTTATTCCTGCTCTAGTCTCTAGAATATTATTCCTATGTGGCCTATTCATCAGGACAGCTGGCTGCTACACCCAGCATTTCACATCTAGCTGTCAGAGCTCAAAGCCAGTTGATTTGCGGATGAAGCTAATACACGTAAGTAGCAAAATGAAGTGAGATGGACCTACTTGAGTTACCATCCCACTCTGCCTTGACGTTATTACAGGGGGATATAAGTGGGTCAACTTTATGTTTATATTTTTGAAACGTTTGAATCCAGACATATTCGCCGAACCTGAAAGATCCACCGGAAAACGGGCCTAGTCTGGAAATAAGCAGACGATGGAAGGCATGGTGGTCCGCCTCCTGATGGTGTTCTCTGGTAAAGTTTGAGTAGCCTGGGTACCTACTCCACTTGGGAAGAAGATAAATAAGATCACATTTCGTGCACAGTAAAGTAGATGGATGACGGAGGCATGTCTGGAAAACTCAGGGGTTTTGAGACGTTCCCCTTGGTGGGTATTCACGGATGAGGATTGACTTGGGGTGAAGAAAAAGCCACCATAACTTCGCAGTGGCACTTGCAAATGAAATCTGAGGCATGAGTGCTCTTCTTATAAATTGAGTCATCTTTTCTGCACTCTTCTTTGATATCGTGTCATAGCTAGATAGCTGCATACGCAATTAAAATCTGATGCAAAAAAAATGCCATACTGCCATAATGACTACATATGCACCAGCTACCAGATCTAACATACTACATAGCTGAGCATAAAAATTGTCAGTCTCGAAATATACGGAACGTTAAGGAAATGATAAGCACCCAGCTATGAGGGTTTGAAGCGCTCCCATCAAACTACTAAAGCAAAACCAAGTACATAATTCGTACTAATTTGTGTATCAATAACATGGCCTGCTTGAAAGCTGAACTCACTCTTACTTCTAAGACTATGAAAATATTACTGCCGCCCTCAGTTCGGGTCAATATCACAGGAAATCTAGGTGACCTAGCGATATATAAGTATGGGAAGATATTGCGTAAATCTGACATTGCATGAAAAAATCACATTACAGAATATCAGAGCTCTAAATGAGATTTTGGATAAAACTTAGATTTAAATTCTGGATCTACTAGCTCATGGTGAAAAGTTCCTAAAACGTCTTAATCAACTCATACACCATATGATTTATTGGAATTTCTGCCTTTCACCCAAAAGATTTATCTTCAACCCATGGGGTCCTATCTAGTCTAATTTCTTTATTCTTAATTCTCTCAAGGCGATTGTATATCCGGCACTTTAACAATAAATCTCTGTTTGATGATTTACTGCGATAAATTGAATTTAACCGTTTCATCACCCATTTGCTATCAAATGAACCCCTCATATGATTGTGAACACGAGCATAAATCTCCCATTGTTCCATGATTGGGTTTGTTTGGGTTACCCATCCTACCAGTCTTTTGTCTAGCCTACAAAGCCTCTGTTCGCTTGGTAAGAGTCTTTCATTTAATGTGGGTAGTACTGGAAAATAGATTGGTGGTCTCTGAGGACTTGATGAACTAAATAATCGACTTAATTCGGCTGATTTTGAACGTTGCTTCACAGTAATTGGGACTTCAATAGATAGGCTTTGCAACTGAAGATAAAAAACCTCATTTTGAGATCGGCTATGTGTGCGAGATGATGGCTGGGATTCGCTCAGGCTAGGTCTGCGAACTTCCGCTAAAAATGAAATGTATGCCGTTGAATCTAGCTTGGAAAATATATTCTTTGGGAGTGTCTGGCACATAATTGCCGAGGATGTACCTCTTTTTCTGATACAGATATCATCAACAGCGAATCTCTCAGCTTTCTTCTAGTATTTAGTAAGCCGTGGAAAAACATAGCCAAGTTATATATCACACTTACGGATTGAGTTCCCTTTGGACGACATAATTGGCTTCTGATATGTATTGATGGATAAGCCTCTCCTAGTTCATTGACTTTATTATCATTAACTTGTTCACCAATTGAAATATAGTCTTCTACTTCCATGGCCAGATCATGAAATATCATATTTTAAGGATAATGAACAAGAGTTGTTGCAACAATTTGCTTTTTCAACTGATCCAATAAGTATTTGGGGCAATTAAAGAATAAGATGAATTTAAAAGTGATGGATACGTACTTTCTGAGAAGGGTTCGATTCAGGCCATATATATCACTCCCGCACCGCAGATTGCATCTCGTCCTTTCCTAGATTGCGTCTGCCCGAGAAAGAAGTTGCGTTGCATCGATCAGACCTGACTAGTATTTCTCAGTTTATTTTGTTTACAGGATGCTCTAAAGAAGGTACGAACAGATGTAGAATGTCAAAATATTCTGATAGTCTCGATATGCAGACTATCTCATCCCAGTGGATTATGGTAGATTGCATAATATCACATACCCTGTTTGCCTAGCCAGTCCTACCAACATAATTTCTTGTCTAATCAAGAGCTAAATAAATAATTTACTTGGAAACTTGTTGGATATATTTTTATTCGTGACGGGAAAAAGCCTAGCACTTATGGAGCATATCACTGTAAAGGCTAGTCCTTCTCTGAAGACTACACACGAAGATAAATCGGGTTGATATTTGGACCACTCATGTAGTAGGTGCATTCGCTGATATCACTCGACACCTTTGTGTTTGGGACTCTCACCCTTCGCTCACCCCTACATATTCACCAATGGGTAAATAGGAATAACATTTCATAACCTAACAAGCCTTTGCCATCTCGTACATGGCCACCGCACAAGATATGACCTCACAATACTCCCTTTCTTAAGTGAGGTAGGTATCCAGGCTACCCAGACTGTAATTCGGGGAGACGAAGCTCAGGAAGTGGACCACAACACCATTAATCGTTGGCTTGTTTTTATAGCATCGGCTACACTCTCGCAATCAAAGGTCTGGCTGACATAATGCTCTTCAATTTGGAAAATCTCTAGCCAAAATTTGGATCTCACTCCTTTCGAGATCGTATCAAGCATTTGCATCATCTATCCACTTGTCCTAATCTCTCTTGATTCTATTCCACAAATATATTTCCCTGATTTTTGCACTTCAATTTTGGTTCTTCGGCGGATATAAACATCGGCATGGGCTTGTATGTTGAGGACAGAAGCTGATGTGACAAGAGATGTGGTGATTGAATCGAAGATTGAGGTTGGTTTGGCGGAGTCCTAAAACGATGCCTTGCGGACTGGCTTCCTTAGTAATCCGAAATTTGACTGAGATTGGCTCTAGAAGAAAATTACACTCCCAGGTTCGTAGAGGATACCGCCAATAGGTATTCTGTCTTTGCCCTCTAATTTTGGGGGACTGTAAGCTTATGTAGATTTTTTCATATCTAGAAAACTGAATATACCATATATTTTAAAAATAAGCCCATAGATGGGAATCGATGTGTACTGGTCTGCAGGGCGTGACATGTGGGTGCTTTGACTGAACTGTGTTGTAGACTAGCTTTTTAACTTATATAATGTTTAGAGTCCAGTTAGTGTAATGGTATTGATACGAAACATTCAACCGGGACTGATATATTTATATTATCTCTAGACGTGGTCGAAACTAGAGCAACTATTTAGGATTCTATCCAAATATATCTTAATTTGAATGTACAAATTTTATTTAGCTCATATTATAGCAGACAAATTGGTCGTTAAAAGGCTTGTGGCTAGCTTGTCTGACCAGTACGTTTCCAGAGTATGCAATAAGTGAACTAGCTCGAGTGTTTCAATTATTTTGAGCATAAATAAACGAAGAGCCGGCGTGCAACGATAGTTGTTTCGTCTCTACAAAATATCAGATAATGGCTAACACCATGGTGTTTCGGAACACTGAGAATTTTCATTGTCGCTAGGAAAATGCACACACAAACTCAATCTATTCTTTGTTTTGTATTTATTTAATCATCAATTTTTACAATGTTTGACTGAGACAAAAAAGTTCAAAATTAGTCTCCCAATATTAGTGTATTAAAAAGTGTGAAAAATAATGATATCCTAGAATAAGAAGCTGAAAATGACAGTTATTTGAAACGAGACCAGGATTTCAACCATTATTTATTTCGGGAGATCGACTCGTATTTTCCCTAAACTTCATCTTCCAAGTGAGAAACGTTGTTGCCGTCTAAATTTCCCTTTTCTTTGAAACGCCAATACCAAGGACACCTTCCATATGAACTCCATAAAACACCTTTTCTGGCGACTGTTTTTCCTCCCATGGGGTATCATAATACGCAATTCTCTTGAGGGACGGTGGCGATGTCTTTAAGGCCGTCTTTCAAACTTTTTCCATGGGTCTCCTGCATAAGATTATAGATCTATTTTTGGATAGATTTTTCATACTCTTTCCATTGGGTGATTGCTGATTAGACCCGATGAATACTCGTTTCTCACCGATTCGAATAATAAGATTGGTTGGACGACGTGGCCCTACCTGGCGGGCAAGCTGATTCCTTCGGAATGACCAAGTTTGAAGTTCAGCGCGCATTTCATCAATCAGTCGACCGTTTGTAGTTATCTCTTCATCCAGCTGTTTTTCTCTAACGCGTTGGCTCTGAAGTCTATTTTGTACGGTGGCTTCCTGCGCAGGATTGTAACATGTCAGTTCGCTGTGAGCCGTGGGCAGAAGCTGCTGGGACTTGGCTATACATGCCATTTCGTGGAACTGTTCTTCTTGTTCTTGAGGGCGAGTACGATTAGATGAATTGTTCAACGTGATAATTAAAGGCGAAAAGCTTAGAGCAGGTTCGATATTTTGTTTTGTCGTTGAACTCAACTTATTAACGTGCAGCATTATAGTGAGGTGATATTGCTTGGTAATTATATCCTAATATTACGAATACAATTTCGCTACGTAAAATTAACTATTGTCTCAAGGAGGTACCCTATGTTTTAAGCTGTGACGATGGCTTTCTAAACGTGAGGTTGTGAATGGACGGAAGATGAGTCAGGCTAGCATGTTGATCATGAGATAATTTTAGGTGTTTGAGTGACTGAATTTTGAATTTTTGGGGTGAAACAAGAACATAATTTCTTAGCGGTATGCAATTAGTAGGAAGAAAGGTCCAGGAACCCCACAAGTTGCCTTTAAATTGTACTTCTGTCACAAAGTAATGCGGTCACACAAAGTGACTAACACGCTTATGGAGACTAGATATTGGCAAGTGGATGCCACCACTTGTGTTCACCACATCCTAGACGTGACTAGGCCAAGAGAGTTTCTCGTAATTCAGCGTCTACTATGTAATCTAGCTTTCAGGCCACGCGTTATTTTGTCTGTCGATGTCCCGTTTAAGGGATCTCACTTTCCTGGTCGATCACGATGACTTAGCATTCTCATACACGTTCACGGAAGCGGTGGCTAGGATCTAACAGTTCAAGGGTCAAGCTCGTGCTCAAGCAGTATCTGTCAAGTTTGAATCTACCTGCCTTTCTACCGGCCTAGACCCTACGAACTCAGAGTAGATCGGAAGCGTCTACATCTCAAGACAGATTGCAGGTCAGAAAAATTCCCAGGTTCTGGCGCATTCTCTGGCTTAAACTATAATTTTCACGCCGAATATCTTTCAATGTTCAAACGGAAAGATTTGAGCTTATCCAATCCTGAGAAGCCTAATCTATGCGTAGCAGAGAAAGAGTTATCTAGGCGCTTGAGGGGTCTCTCAGGGACACCGTTAAACTGTATCTTTCGCATGAATTAGTAATAGAGATAATACATTCATGATAGAACTAGTCAAGTAGCATTGACATTTATTTAATTCAGGATTAATTTCTTCAGGGGAGGAGAGCTGGCGGTTGCAACTTGTGTTTTATATTTTTATATCTCTTCGAGTTTGACTAACACGAACTATGTCTCCCATGGCTCTTTTACAAAAGTATTACAAGGCTCAAGAGGTGTTTATCAGTCTAATATATGGTTTCGTTATCTCCAACTCTACCAAATATTGCCTCGCCGCACGAAGCTATGATGTGGTACAATGAAAAGGCAGGTAAAGCTTACTATTGACCCAGAAAGTGAAGGAAGTAGCTAAATATACAGATCAGGGCACAGTTTTGACTTACGGGAACATGTTTGACGATGTAGAAAATGATAGATTTCTATGGTCAAACTTAGTGTTTATGAAAGAGCTTCGTCTTATATTCACATCCCTTATATCAGATTAAAGCTTATCTAAAACTTGCCCGCAGTCGTCACTATTCAGCCCCTAAGTTGTAAAGGAAAAGTGCGCTAGATCAAGACTTCGGGATGAGACTACATTGCACTTAGATTAAATTGGGTGCTAGGATAGCAGTTGTAGCCATCTACGTCACCTTTTCTGCCCGTAACTGGCCAAAAAATGTGTTTCATTGTTGGCTCTTGAGTGTTGTCAATTAATGATCCAACATGCGAGGCAGTAAAGCTGCGGATAAAATGTCTATTTCGGCTAGTGTGTAAAATAAAAGAGCGTGTCTTGTAATTCCAGGACAATCTTGACCTTCATGCTTACCCTTTTCTAGCGTTTGGGCCCCTCTACCCCACTACAGGTGGAGCTCGAATACAATGGCTTAGAACGTTTGAACTAGATCGATTTTACTCGAAACAGCTCATCATGAATTTTGACACCTGCAGCCGCCAACAAAATCTACTCCCTATGCGCTGTGAGATTTAATTCTAGTGATCGAACACTGTAGTTATAGGAAATCTGTGCTGATGACTCTACTGCACAGCTGCAGACCTGCAAGCTAAACATTGTTATCCTTATCCATTTTATAAAGGATGTAGCACAGAAGATTCGAAAAGAATTAGCACGAGAGAATTTCCCCTGGAATGAATCGCCACCGGTATGTGCGGAGTTTATACATTTAAAGTCGAATAGTTTGGTTGGACGGTGTAATTGTCTATGTCTCGTTTGATTTGTCCTGTGGATCCCTGATGTTTGGGCAGCCCTATAACTCGGTTGGTGATATCCCTGTCACGATGCCTGCGAGATCCGACCATACCTCATACGATGATTGTGTGCCGCGTGGTTGGGACAATCTGGGGTAGCTACTGGTTTTGGGCACACACGAGCGTGAGCTAACCGCATTGGTTAGGCAGTCTAACCTTATCGTGCTGATTGGAATTAGGACCTTGATTGCCATAAAATGCTATTGAATATCTCAACAGGGCACTAAGCGTACCTCGAGTGTGGTTATTTCGATTCATCTAAGATCATTTCAAAACTCCCATCGTCCTGAGAGAAGTACATGAATGAAGAAATAGCTACCAGTGGTGAAATCACTAGACTCTCAATTTTTTGTGACAAATACTCAACACGATGACATTAATCTAATAATCGGCCATTTTCAATCCACTCTATGCATGCTCACGGCTAACCTTTGAATCTAGAGATATGGTACCCTGCCGACATGTCCACAGACATGACCCTGAGACGTTTGTACTGAAGCATCAGCTGTTCGACACCCGTGGACATGGGTGGGAGCTCTAGGCTTAATTTCGGGGTTCGACCATCTGCATTTTCTGTTTGGAGTGGGCATAAAAGCTACTGCTATCGGTTCCAGTCAACAGATATGCACAGGCTTGGTCTAGATTGCTAAAGTATTTTGATAAGATAGGACTAGATGGTGCAGTGGTACACCATTTGGACCGTTCTCCCAAGTAGATTCTAGGCAGCATGATTACCTACCCCTTTTGAGACAGGAGAAAGCTGGTTCGAATCCAGTAAAACCCACACAACACACACACTCTCTCGCGGTGATATTGTATTCGTGGGAAGATGAAAGCACAATCGGAAAAACGTAGGGCTTTCACGCTTTTCCCTGTGGCGGGATGGCACGGAAGAGGTTGTACGCCGTAAGGGTCAACCTTGAGTGGTATCAGCAAATGAAAACTGAGTGTGAGTATTCTAAATGTCAAACTGAGTCATCCTACTTAAAGTACAAATCTTCCGAAAAAAACCTGCAAAGGTCTTAAGGAGACAAAACAGGACAATTGAATTATTGAATTATTTATATATATTCCACCGATTTTGCACTTATAACACGTGACATAAGAAAACGGTCCAAGTATTGTGGTTATGAGCTATGCGAAAGCCATATTGTGGAATGATGAGGAGTGGATGATATAATGTTTAGAGGGTGGTAGTGAATAGACTCATATAATATTATGCTGTAGGTATTTGGACGGCAAGTATAAGACTAAACCTGTATCCATTTATTGTGGGTGTATCTATGAAACTACATATATGCTCGCCTAACCAGTACACTAGTGATGTATGCTGTAACGTTGAGCCATACGCGATGCCCTAGCATCGACAATCTCTTTGTCTCATATCATAACACCGAGGCTGTCACTTAAACAATCCGCACACATCATCTATCTTTACCTCAAACTGGGGCAGAATTAAGAGGACAAAACTAAACACTTGTCCAAGACGCCAAAATTGAACCTCAGATAAAAATGTTTTCTCCGACCCAAGTTAAGTTAATTTCCGCAATAGCAGAAGTAGGTTCACAAGGTCATGAAATAGGATACTCCGCTACATCCATATCTCACTCCAAAAGAGATTAATTCCCGCAAAAGCATAATCCAGTCAATAAGTATGGCCAATTGCATTTTTATTTCATTGACCACACCTCTCGTCGACCCTCTGGCCTCAGCTGGCCACAAAATACAAGCTCAGCAAATCACAAAGTGAAGTGCATAAATCCAACAGGTAGATCTATTTCACGCAGATGAGAGATCAGGGCATATGGAATAGATTGTGCAATAGTAAAATACAATATCTAGAGAATTGAGATTATCAGTCATGGCTAGTAGTATAATTACAAAAAGATTATTTTACGTGCTAAGACTTCGATTACGATAAAGTAGGCGACACTAAACACCGCCATGGTTGGATGCTACGGTGATACATCGTCTCGGCCGGTCGCCCAAGTAAAGTCTGGATAGCTAGGAGACATATCCCACTTGAGACAGGAGACTCCCGGCTCATATCCGGCAAAACACGACCACTTTTCTCGCGGCACTGGTGTACATGGATGACGAAGGCATCCTTGGATAACCAAAGATTTCGAAATTCCCTTTGATGGGTACTTACGGAGGAGGGTCGACTGTTTGTGTAAGCAAGCATACCTCACAGTGGTATTTGCGAATGAAATCTAGAGCATGAGTGTCCCCAACGTCAAGAGAATCATGCAAAAATAACATAAAGCACTGATCATGTGTCATAGCTAGATAGCTAAATAAACCTTAAGTGGTACATGAAAAAAGCAGGATTAACCATGAAAATGATACCGCCTCATATGCAAAAGAAGGTCGACAAAGATTTGTGAATAGTTACACCAAAGAACAAAATGAAAGATTTTCTGAAACTTAAATTCAGGGATGATAACATTTGGGAGGCATTCAAAGTCGAATTCTAACACTTCGCAGAAGCTGGTTTCGAGACTGCTTCTATCTCATTCCAGCGAAGACTTCGACTACACCCGAGAAAGAACGGGGTTTGAACTGAATGAGACGGAGAAAGAATAACTACAACTGTCAAATATTTACACAATGCTCTGTTTGAGGAAATACTCACGGAATAGACTTTGTAGGAAGTTTCAAACCTGTAATGAAACTTTTGATTCGTTCAAAATCCTACATCTCAAAAATAACATCACCTAGAGACAGCCCACCTTTTCTCTAAAAGAAATGCAATCTCTCAGTTAATGGCGTCCACTGACTTAGCCTCAACGTGCCTCAATTCCTGCAATATCTCCACCTACCGCTGATCATTCGAGAGAATTATCAAACCTATTTGTAGCGAAACCAAGCTGGCTGAACTGTAATCTAAGAAAGATTGAACCATATGGAGAGAGAAGTAATAAAACTACAGGTATTGGCAATTTTTACATCGTTCTAGCTTTTCCAGTACGTGATCTTTTGGTGAGCACAACATATTTCCCCGCTATTATCCTCCGTTATCCTACTAAGTCACCCAGCTTGGCTTTCTCACTTGGCAATTGCACTTCGCCGTCTCACATTCATCCCAGCCCCAAGTTAACGTGGCTCAGTCGAAATTACTCGCTTGGTATAAGATTATACAGAATACTCTCCCTGATGTGCTCTCCAGTCCGTCTAGATCTCCACTTAAGCTAAACCAAGTTCAAACCGTAACACAGTCCAAAATCTATGAGCCAGACTTGAAGTACCAACGAGGTGATGATTGTTTTGATTTTAACATTCATATGTTAATGGAATTATGTAAAAAGTCTTGGATGCTAGAACAAATATACGCGAAATTATAATTAACAATGCTAAACGGCCCTACTCTGATTCACTACCACTCCATAAAATAAAATATACACCTGAAGGACTTTGAAAGACTATGCATGGCAATCAATTAGTATTCAAAGTTCCAGAAACGAAAAGAAACAGGTCTGCCGGATGAGAGGCACTAACTCCCTAGAACAATTAGGTAAAATAGAGCTGAAGGTAAATCAACTCTAGAATGCCTGATGATGTTAGTGAAAGAACTTCATTTTTCGCAGATAATTTTTGAACTTGAGTACAGGACAGATAAGCACCTGCATCTCAAATTTAAAAATGCGTGCCGAAGTATCCACGCGAACTTCCTCGTATGCTTTAAGCCAAGTGTCACAAGTAGCAGTCTAATAAATGAACTACAGGCATCAATTTCAACGGCTGAAACTAATAGTGAGGCCTCTACTACACAACCTCTCACCGATTATCGTTTTCATAAATCTAATAACTTTAAACCCAAAATGTAGACCTAAAATCCGTCCTCAAAACCAACAATAAACTAGCTATGTTCTGTTAAATGCCAACAAATGTTACGTTTACAACCATTAGGAACGTTTTCCAATCAGAAATAGTGTAAGAAGAACCCAAAAAGAATTTTATAAAAAAATAACAGCAAAAAATTGGGTAAAATGCCGATCGATATGTAGCTTAATTACAAGGCCACTACGATCAATTTGAAGTAGAAGAATCTGACCTGAAAATAAAAAGAGATACCCTAGTCTTAGAAACAAATCCATCAGTTGATGAAAAAGAGGGACAACCAAACTTTATTCGATCATTTATTGCTGTGGGATTTTTTGAACTGCCCCAAGACATTTTTTCAACCCTGGCTAATAACTTTTTTATGTATGAAATAACTGGTGAGGATAGGTCATCGAATATCAATGAACCATAAGGTGACTCATCCGCATCTATAATTTCTAGAAGGTATAGTGAATCCCATTTTTATGGAATCTTCATTGACAATAGTGCGTCAAAGTATTTCACAGCATGTCACAAACGATTCTTGACATTCAAAAAAACCTCAAACACCCATCTAGACATGGCGAAAGCTGGTTCAGTTAAAGTACAATTTGGTAATAGATCTAATACATCAATAAGAACCACAGAACCAGATGATCTAGTAGTAAAAGACGAGTTTCATACAATTCAAGGAGAAAACATATTTTATCTTCTCACTCCCTGATATAGACGATCTCAGAGCTGACTATGATAATCTCCAAAACTTACCAGTAACTTTCAACAAAAAAGGTTCTGTCATTCGACGTTTTGTGCATACACTTTTGTCTTGGGGGGAGTTTCTAAAGTATTTAATTTTCTCTTCATCTATTAAAAATGCCTGTTTTCTCATGGATTTGAATTAAAAATCCTGCACCACTCACTAGTTCATCCTTTTACTCAGCGCCTCTATCCTTTGATAGAGCAATTAGGGTATAGTTATGTATGCAAAAATTATCAAGATCATCTGACTAAATACTACGAATATTGCCACAAGCACCGAAGGACTTCTAGTCGATTTCGGTAAAACATCAACGATACTGAACCTCAATTCAATAATTCCATTATCGTTGATATTATATATATTGATAATATTCTGGTGTTTCAAATTGTTGACGATACGACTGATTTTTAGGCTGCTGGGTGGTTGAATAATACCTCTGCCAAATATACACGGAATGCTTTACGTGTCTGCTGGATAGACACCTATGATGAACCTCTAGATTACATAGTAACAGATGCTGGCAAGAACTTTGTCAGCAAGTAATGCAACCAGAATCCATCCTCAATGGCAACCTCATTTGAAATTGTTCCTGTCAAAGTTCATTGATTTGTAGGAGAGGTAGAGTGCTTTCATGCCAGTAATCGTCGAGTAGACAAAATAATAGTGGAAGAATTAAGTGGAACCGGAGCTAGGAAAGAATGCATGCTTCAAATGGCAATAAAAGCTCTAAATGAAGATGCCGGGCTCAATAAACTATCTAAAACGTCTTTGATGTTCGGAACTTATTCAAGAATGACTAATTTAGATCCTTCATCGTCATCAGTTGTCCAAAAATTTGCTGCTATCAAAAGACTAATACTAAAGATTAGAAAATTACGCGCAAAGCTAAACATCATCATCGCACTAAACCATTGAAATGGCTCAATTCAACAAAGCTCTACGACCTGCAATCAAATTTTGATGTATTCGTGTTGCACGAAGGTAATACTGCTCAATCAGGTATGTGGGGTGGACCTTTAAAATTAATCAAAGTTAACAACAAAATCTGCGTGATTGATCTTCCAACTGTACCAACCGACTTCCGCTCAACTTCAGTAAGGCCTTATTACAAAACTCATGATGATAATAGTTACCAAAATAATGACAAATCAATAAGTGCTGGAAATATTTAACGTAATGTTAAATAAAAACCTCACCGAAATTTTCCACAGACATGCAGCCAGCCTTCACGATCTTGTAATGCGCCGAACCTGTTTGCTTATTTCAAATCCGTCATCACAACACAAGAACCTTCTTTTGAAAAATCACGACAAAAAGAAATACAAGGCCTACTTGAAAAAGGTGTCTTTGAATTTGTGAAATTGTCAGAAATCCCGCCGGGTACAAGAATTTCTAACCCACGATTTGTTGATGAAGTCAAGAATACAGGAACGGATTAAGCTTTCGAAAGGTCACGCCGTGTTTTATAAGCGTATAAGGATCGTTGAAGACTTCATTTTAACTCAGTCACCCACAATTCAAAGAGTTAGCCAACAAATTTTCCTCGTCTTGACTGCCACACTTCAACTCAACTTATACGTTCGTGACATATCTTAAGCATAGATTCATTCATTGACCAATTTGTGCCGCGAATTTTTTATATGACCACCTCTGGAACTAGGAAAAGAAACATCGGTACTTAGGGCTGTCAAGCCCTAGTATGGTATACTCGAGGCAGTGAATCATTGGGTTAATACCTACTTAAGACATCACACAAAAGATTTACACATGATACAATCCACGTACGACCCATGCCTTTATTACAGCACACAAGATAAAATTGAAGTCTGTATCCTTAGTATGCAAACTCACGATACACGTTTTGGAGTATATAGAGCGTTTATTACAAAATAACAAACAGAGTTTACTAAAGCAGGATTTGTTGCAAAGGAACGAGAAATGCTCACAATATCGTCACCACTCAAATTTAACGGGAGGAAAACTTTATCTGGAAAAAATCAATCTATTATCCTAACACAAATACAGCATTGTGAAAATTTGAGTCCAATTTTACCTAGACCAATGGACACAACTAGCCCAATAAAAAAAGCTAGATATTAACTAACATTGAAAGAACAATACGTTTCTCAGAGAATCCGAGGGGTAATGTTGCAAGTTTTTGTCAACCAGAAGCTTCTTCTGATCTATCATACATTCCCTAGATTATTGATCCTAATGAACTAGATGTCAAGTCATTGAATAGAAGAAATAATTGGCAAATACAAAACTCATCTAGATGATTAAAATGCAAGAGCTGTTTAACCGATAGTAACCACTCTAGCCTACGTTGGCCAACATAGGCGCCACTTTCGCCTGAAGAGACATCAGCTAATGGGAAACTCGCCCCGCTGCCCGGCCAACTAACTGTAATCGGACAGGTGCAGGGAGGATTACTTTGAGGACAAGGGAAACAGTGTGAAAGGTGGTCTAGTGGTATAATGATCGTTTGAAGTGAACATCATTACGGAAGCCCAGACTTCACGTATGACCCTCCGGCCCTGTCAGGAACTGAGGATAGAGCAGCATCCTCATATTCTTTTCCTACACTACATCTGAATATTCTCTCATCTTAGAGCGTTTACCGGGTTACAATGGTTGCTATGGGTTACAAATGAAGTAATAGACTAGCAGTAGGCGCACCCCTTGAAGCCTTAGTTGCTCTGGTTACTATGATGTATATATGGGTTGGGTAGAGCCGATGTAGAGGGCCAAGTCTTGTTTTCCGTCTTCCATTGACCTTGTCTCTTGTCCTAGTTTCTCTTGTCCCTTGTCCTCAGTTATAGCTAGAATCCCGAATTAATACCTTAGTCTATGACAAATCTTGTCAGATATCACTCGCACTTCTAAGTTATCTATAAAACACAACCCCTGGTACCCTCGAGTTTGACAGGCCCCTATATAGGAACTGATGATGGTCACAAGTTCGAGGATAGCGCGGGTATAAATAATCTTTTGTTGTATATACATGTTCTCTTGGAAGAATAGTAAAACATATGATCGTGAATCTCAAGCCAGTTTGAGGACTACCTCGACTGTCACATACGATTCTTCTAGCGAAAGAATATGTATGTATAAGAAGAGTTTATTTATACTCACGCTCTCCTCCAACTCGTGGCCATCACCGTACGCTTTTATGGCTACTTACCATGATCCCATGAGTGAATCGGAAGCGGAGGAGGATAGAATTCAAATATTACAGACGCAGATCGACGTTCTAAGGGCTGAGCTAGCATGTCGTCCTATTGCCATCGAACAGCGTGTTATAATTGAAAAGGACCCCGTCCCAGCCGAGGGAATAAGATTTCGCCCGACCAGTTTGCCCGAATATGACGGTAACAGGGCATATTACCATGCCTGGAGACAAGCAGTCCTCGATATCTTCTGGATGGATTGGAACGCCTTCGGTTACAGTAATACCCGGGCTTTCCTAATAATTTATACATCGCTGAAAGGCGAGGCTAAGACAAAGTCAGGGTCCTTCTTTGAGGTTGGAGGTATTGGTGGAACAAGAAGCCCAGAAGATTTCATAGCCTTTCTTGATCGGGGGAACCTAGATGGAACGCGCTTAGACAAAGCCTGCGATGAACTCTACGCAATGAAAATTGGTGAAAACCAGAGATGGTCATCTTTTTTTACGTCCTGGGCAAGCAAGCTAACCGAAGCGGAGGGAGATGCTTGGAGTGGTAGGAACAAAATCACGATGCTTCGAAGTGCCCTCAACGAGACTATCTGACGTGCTCTGTTAGGAAACCACCTCCTACCTAGAGACAACTACGCAGGATTCGTTCGAATTGTTGGGCAGGCCTCTCAGCAAGTTGAGGAATTTGCTACTCGTGGACGGCGGGTGGTACAAAAGGAGAATTTGGAGAGAAACGCTATCAATATGAGGAACTTCCTACAACCTATCAGTAGGGACAGGGGTTGATATGCTGGTAGGATAAGTCAAGGAAGGCCCTACGATGGGCAAGGTGATGTCATTATGGGTGGAGTTAACACGATCCGAACTAGATAGCCGTCAGACAACGAGTCTGGCTTGAAGCAATACGTACAGCAACCAGCCCCTCTAAATAGGCGATCTCGTTGGAAAACTCCGGATGAAATTAGGCAGCTACGCAACGAGAACCGCTGTTATCGCTGTGAACGAAAGGGATGCAATGCTAGGGTATGTCCTGTATTGCCAGCCATCAATCCGGTCGGAAAGAATGTGAGGACTAACGCCGTCACGCTCGATCCCAATGATGAGAGGGTCTACGAGGAAAACGAAGAGTATTACACGGCCGGGCAAGCGGAAAACTAGTCATTCCTGGGGAAAGTCGCCCTCAGGAGTCTAAAGTGGTACATAATTCTGAATTTAAGATGGTTTCTACACCGTTTCTCGTCAATGCATTGTTAAATGATGTGGCAATGGTCCAAGCATTAATTGATAATGGATGCTTGTGTACTGGTATTATTAATGAGAAACTCGCCATCAGACTAGGTCTACCGCGCGTTCCTATTATGCCCCGCCCTCTAGAAACGTCAGAGAACTCAACAAAGGACAAACCCATGATCCGATTTATTACCCAAGTTTCGTTAGACTTGGATTGTTGTGGCCAGGCATCCTTGAAGAAAGTTCAAGGAGAAGATTTCCGGGAGAACTCTGACAATTAGAGTTGGAAGGGCTCACCATGATAAAACCTCCAAAGCCTCACTTAAATCTACCACGTAGTAGTTGTACTTAAGGAAGCTGAAGTTACCCTAAAGAGTTCTTCAGCTTCTCAATATTACATCCTTATAGTCTCTAGAATCATACTACTCATCTCGACCTCTCGATCTCTCGATCTTCAGTCCTAATCTCTTGCGCCTCACCCGTTCAGCTTAAGACCCCTAACCTTGACCGTCTATATCGTCTTGTACTTACTCATCTAGTCATTACTAGGATATCTTCAGCAGATGGCAAACCCCACTTCGTTCACCACACGCCGTAACATGGATGGATCCGTGACACCAAGTGTCACGGCTTCAATACAAAATGCATGAGCAATCTTGTAAGTACAGTATGTTAATTATATATCTCTCCAGAGAATTCCTACAGCTAGACTATAAATATATGTACACTCTAAGATACTCCTCTATAAGGTTCTCCCTATGACTAGAATAATATGGACTCTTGCACAAATTCATAGAAGATTCTTGATACACCTGTCGTCCTCATGAACCTTCAATGTTATTCCAGGAGGTTCATTGAGAACCTTCTAAGCTCCTTGTATTCCGAGATCCTTCCCGAAGATCCCCTTGCTTTCATTGCCTACGCTAGCCAGCGTAGACTACAGAAATCCTTTGGCTTAACAGCCGTCACACAAGGCCTCACAAGTTCGCGAAAAGAGCCAATAATTGGGAAAGATACTGAGCAGAGTAATGACAAGTTGGAGATCATATACTCCTAAAGATAGTGCATGGATGGTAGGAGAGAGCAAATTTGCTCCTCGGAATAGTAGCAATTCGAGCGTTGTACTCGATACTGGTGCCACACATCACACCTTCTGCGATCGTTCGGCATTTATCTCCATATCTCCGATTAACAAACCCATACAATCGGCTTCGGGACATCGTGTGACTGTGTCTAGTGTTAACTCCATCGACCTTTGCGCTTTCTATCTCGAGTATAGAGGCTTAAATCAGATGACGTTTGGTTCGTGTCCGGGTGTACTAAAAATCTAGAAACCGGAACACAGCTCCTTGCTAACAGCTTCGGAATTTCATCTAACCGAATTAGAATTAGCGTTGTTTCAGACTGTGGATCAGGGTTTTATATTTTTATTATTATTTAATGTGTATGCAGCTATAAAACTGTTGGATGGGTTATGTATCACGTATGTGACGAGTAGATGCAAAGAAAACTGGATGTATATGTCGATAACCTAAAGTTTGTAACACTTTCTTGAATCGTTCCTCTTCTTCTTGGACCCTAAATTCTTCACTGCAACCAATTAACGTGTCATCTGTTTGAAGTCCTACAATTGCGAGATGATTAAATAACAGGCATGGGTCACTGGATGACTCAGAGAGTTGGAGGTTTTTTGTGTGATGACTATGATAAGTCTTAAACCAATGGTTTCCAGTCTCTGGAATACCATAAAGTGGACGCACAACCTTCAAGACTATGTCCGTTGGCAGCTTTAGCTCTGGTGGCGGCTGCACGAAAAAATCTCTGATTAAGTTGGTCTTAGACTGCGTATATGCCTAGCTAATATCCCTGCTGAATATTGAATAGTTTCGAAGCAATGCTATCGATAAGAGAAGTCGTTGGCTGGCACGTTGAATGGTCGGGGATTGGGTGGGAACTATATATTTATTCTGATCTTTATACGCCTGCACGACTAGCCTTGACTTTTCAAATGCGTGTGGTGTTCCAGCAAAATTAATTGTATCAATAAATTTGCTTTTGAATAGTCGAGCAGATTTTGGGAGCGCTCTGGTATTTAAAAACTCGAATACTCCTCTCTCTAGAAGTCCATCAAGTTCTCTCTTGCGTGAAGTTATGAAATTATCGGTAGCTGAATCTTGAGTCTTGTTACGGCGAGGGGTGGATAAGTTAGAGATCGCCGTCTGCTGTACGTATTCAAATAATGGTTAGGCGAATACCTACAAGGGAATATACTGGATAATGAGTCTGAAGGTTGAGACTAGAGGACGGGAGTTCGAGACGAGTAATATGACGTTTCTAGAGATGTAAGACTATGAAAGTATAAGATTGAGAAGCTGGAGAACTACTTCGGGGTAGCTCCAGCTTCTTTAAGTACACTACAATAATCACTTAAATCTACCCGAGACCGGAACAAGGTTCTATCATGACTCTAGCCGCCCTAACTCGATTTTGTTAGAGTTCCCTAGAGAACCTTCTCCTTGAACTATTCAGGGAACCTTCTCCTTGAAACTTCTACTTGGCCCTTTTTCAGGGATGCCTAGCCATAACAAGTCTGGTAAAATATAGAGAGTTGCGCCTTTTTATCAGATAAGTATACATTTTCTCCATAAAAGTCAGGGAGACGACGTATGCCCTGTGGTCGCGTTGATTTAAATTGATCATCAATTCTTACATGATTTTCATGTTGTTGTTCAAGATTGTTGTCTTCATCAAGTTGGATAGGACTGCCGTCACTTGGGTTATTTTCACTATGTGTTTTTATACATGTTGATCGAAAAACTGATGGTCCCAAAGGAAGTTGTACTGTAGCAGATTCATTTTGCACTGCTACTAGCTTATATGGTCCTTCCCATTTGTTTTTATGCGGACGCCATACTAGCACGTTTGATCCTAGAGGAATTGCGGAAATATCTACAGATGGTCCATTTCTAGTGTTGATTGCATCTTGGATTTGTCGTTTTGCACGAATTTTCGTGACCTCTGTCATAGCCTTTTTGATAGTCTTTGCTCTTGTCATGATATCTACTGTTGGTGCATCACCGGCTATTATGCGGGGAAATGCTCCAAACACTAAGAGTGTAGGTACAATTCCATTAGGTCCAGCTGTATCATTGATGGCTTTAATCGCCATTTGTAAGATGAGTGATTTATTAGTACAACTTGCTTCATCTTTTATGATATCATGGGCTCGACGGAGAGGCTTATGGTACCGTTCAACAATTGCCATTGTTTGAGCTGCTTCAATAGGTACTTAATTGGTGTGGATGCCGAGCGATTTATTATATTGTTGAAACTCAATAGCTGCAAAGTTTGTTCCTGAATCATGATTAATAATGTCTGGGGGACCAAGGTAGGTATCGATTCAACAAGTTCTCAATACTTCCCAAACAGCCCCTGTTGTCATGGTTTCAGTACAAAATGCTTGGGCGTCCTTGTAAGTACAGTATATTAATTATAATTCTCTGGAGAGAGAATTCCTCAATGTAAAGTCTACATATATATACATTCTAAATTACTGCCCTTCAAGATGATTCTCTCTGTGACCTGAATAATTGAGACGCTTCTACAACTACCTGGAAGTTTCTCGGTACACCTGTTATCCTCATGAACCTTCAGTGTGTTTCCAGAAGGTTCAGTGAGAATATTCGAAGTTCTGTGGCTTCCAAGACCTTCCCCTTGTGCCATAGCTTACGCTAGCCAGCGTAGGCTACAGGAGTCTTTCGGCTTAACAGCCGTCACACCTACACTTACATTTGGGAGAAACCGAGCTGCTTGGAAACGTGTCGCTTCATCGACAACATGAAGTAACGGAGCACTATTTATGTACATAATATCGGCGTAAATTTAATGGTTAAAATCTATTTCATGGTCTCGTAACGTAAAATTGAAGCGTCGAGGGGCGGCTCCATATCGTTGGCAATGTTCAGTAATTTAGTCAGCGATTTTAAGTTTTCAGGCTCACTGTGACAAGCCCTATTCAATAAGTTGATAAGCCTTTGCGCGCTTGGGTGCCCGAATCGACGATGAAGGGTTCTGAGCTCGGGATCTGTCAGATAGGACGATAATGTGACTGTTGGGCCCCATTGCAGAAAAGCATGCCCAAAAAGTCTCACCACTGGGATTGTCACACCGTTTGGGAGACAAATGACATTCTTAGATTATCAAATAACGCCTGTTTCTCATCAAGATCCTTTAAGCTGAGTAAGAACGGTGTGTTTGCTTCAACAATGTGAAAGATACAAGGTCCAATTCGAGTAAGAATTCGGATTGAACCGATAGAAGTTATGAGGCTAATGCCGAATTTTATTTCGATCCTTTCTAGAGTATTTATTGGATATGATTGGAATATAGCAGTATACGCTATATACTGGCCGTGTCCAACTGTAGAATGGCCCGCAGCACCCATATCAATTAGAATTCCGTGAAACTTTGCTGCACTATATCGGTCCTTGATATTATAGGTATTAGCATCATCTTCTAGTTCGAATTGAGAAGTTTCTTTTGTAAGAGTATGCTTTGTTGACTCTTCAGAGAGTTGGAGTGTGGCTTTAGATGCGCTAGCAATATTCATTTGGCCACAGGCTGTAAAAAAAGTTTGTGTTTCCCCCTGCTCTAATGAGAAGGAATGGAATGCATCAAGGAGTTCATTATCTATATCATCCGGGTCTTTGCCTTCAAGTTCAATCACAAATGCCTCTAGTCTGTCTTCAAGTTCTGCATCGGGTAGGTAGGTACGGTTTGTGTGATGACTATCCCGTTGTTGGATATTCATTTGGAAACGTTTTCGTGCTTGATGTCGATCATGCTCTGTATGGCGCGTGGACCGACTTCTTTCTTTGCGGCAGAAAAAACATTTTTTCTTTCTGTCATCTTCATTTCTTCGAAGGGCTCCTTCTGTGGAAACTCGAGGGACAAAAGACGATTGGCAAGTGGTCAAAAGCTGGCGTGGACTCAAATCATAAGATTCTAAACTAAAGAGAAAAGTATCTAGGAGGATATGAATCTGTATATATTTACATAAGAGTTCAACTGTTGAAATAGAGTTGCCTTTACGGAACCTCCTGTCCCTCATTGCTTACAACCCAAGGGTTTCGCATGAAAACCAATATCCATGACAAACCTTTCGTATCGTGATTTGTCACACACAAGACTCGTGTTTGTGAAACTAGTTGTTGGAATTCCTGGATTGAGCCTGTGTCGGCTTACCAACTATTGGACCGACGACCACGTGGCCACTAAAATGTCGGGGTGTCACACCTTTGTTAGCACGATTATTATTCCTATTTCGTTGTCCATGGAAGCGCCCATCTGTGTAAAATTGACTTTGTTCACCTTGAAATTCTTGAGAAAATTGCTGTTGATGAGATTCTTTGTCGTAAGAACAATCTGCCTTCCATGTTGCAATACTTGCTTGTAGTCTGTTTGAAAGATCTGTGACACTATTATTACTTGAATAAGTTGAACAGGCTATCCGGGTCGCTGAATGTCCCCTGCAGGAGGTCAACAGCTTCGCATGCAAGTAGGACTCGTTACGAAAGTTTGCATTGAGGCCAGATTGAGTTGTACGGAGTTTAGTGATTAAAGTGACCAGTGCCTTCTCAACATCGTGTTTAACCTCTTGTTCGTTGAGAATAGACTGCAAAGATGTTGGAAATCTAGACTTCGTATGTATGAAGGTTTAGATTTCTAGTTTGATCGTCAAGATCAATTTACTTGTTTCTATTGCATACGATTAAGCTCAGCTAGGGGAAAGGAGGTTCAGTAGTATCTGAAATGCAGTGGCTAGGAAATGATACCATGCGGTAATTGAGTGGCTGGTTGTAGCTAGATCACTTGGAGTTCGGGATCACTAAAGCCTCGGGAATCTGTATTTAAGGATTGGCTTATTTTTATATGTTAAACCAAGTAAACGAAATATTATATTTTATTAATTTATATTGAGAAGAGAATTCGATATCCTATACAACTATCAATAAATTCTTGTCCGAAATTGTACACTTGTTCTTCGAGATAATTCCTCCTAGAAATCCTTGACAATTTCTAACAAAAGATAGTTCATTCCAATTAGCTAACAGCATCTGCTGGTGCTCCTGCCCTTCAAAAGTCTCTTTTATAGATGCATAAATTGAATCTATTGGAGGGGCTACTCCATTTTTCTCTCTAATTGTTGATCTATAGTGGCCAAGGGCGTTATCTTTTAACATTATTCTGAGTGCTCTGCTTCTATCTTCCTGTGCAATACCGATCATGTCGCAATTTTCGCAAAATAATTCGAATTTGCTACCAAATAGGTCCGAAGGTGAGCCACCGTATTTATTCTCCTCAGTCTAAATTTTCATAAGACTGAAAAATGAATTATTGTTACTAATAAGAGTATCACCTTGAGATCGGGCGGAGTCTGAACGAAATGTTGAAGAAGATTTTGATACAGTTGAAATTGGACGGTGTTTCTCTTTTATTTCATGAAGGCAGGCTTCTGGAATTGCTTCCCATGTAGCATGCTGGGCTTTAGGTAGTTCGACTGCGATTGAGTGACCCTTTCTTGGTACAAAAACATTTCGAGATCGGAGGAAATCTCTTAATAATCGTGTTTGAATTGTTGTATTTTTATATTCGGTGTTACTGAAGAATTCGAAGTCCAAGATCCATAATGCATGTAGTTCTCTACCTGTAATGTTGTCCTCTGTGTATGCTTTAATCCTTTCGTCAATACAGGTTGCTATCTGCGCGGAAGTTGCTGCAGTTGCACCTTGTATAGTCCATGGCTTGAAATCGGGCTGTTCAACATAGGACATCTTGAATTAATAAAAAAATAACCTACGGCTGCGTCTTTATATATGACAATGGATTAAGTAGCCTACAGCTACAAATTCCCTCAGTAAAAAAATCTACGACTATCATATTGATTGGTTCTGATCTGCTTCGGAAACTGATCAGTGTCGATAACCTAAAGTTTGTAACACTTTCTTGAATCTTTTTGGATTCAGCACTACATACTATATAAGTACAAAGAGCTTTACATCATTAGAGTCTATTTCACATGACACACCCCCTCTTTTCCCCTGCAAAATTAGCTGATATCGACGCAATGAAAACCAGCTGATGAAAGATCAATTACTATAAACCAACAGTATATAAATTCATTGTTATTCTAATCTAGATGGCTAAGCCAATATCTAGCTAATAGCACGCGTGCGCATCTAGCTTACGTGAGCCAGCGGATCAACTATTCTCCAATGTTCCGCCAACAGTTAGATATGATGGATAGTGACAAAAGCTATGAAATATGACCGGTGCAATATATACATATTGGATGACTCTTTTGACGTTAGAGACATTCATACTCTGGATTTCACTCGGAAATACCACTATGAGGTAAGTTTGCTTACACAAACAGTCGACCCTCCTCAGTGAGTACCCACCAAAGGAAAATTAAGGATCGGTTGTCGCATTCGCTAGTCCTGAGGTAGGGTTATTTTGTCTCAAAACTCCTCAGCATGAATACTATTCTGCGGCAAATAAATTTGTTGACTTGTGTTGTGAGTTAGTTGTTCTTGTGGATAATGCAGGAACAAAGGGTACTATGACGCCAAATCCATTCGCCACTACAAAGATCCCGCAGTCCAATTTTCCAGTCTGGCTAGACATTGCTATAAATCACCAGCTGATATACCACCCGAACTTTCTGCCTAGTAACCTCCGCCGCATGTGACGATTCGTCACGATGCTAATGATGGTGGCCTGAGGCACGAAGACTCTAGTCTTCGCTAATTCCATCATGTTACTGTTGGAGTATAGAAAGAAATTTGGTAAAAGGAATGCCTGAGAACAGAGAAGTTTAGTTAACTTATTCAACTGAATTTACTACTGGTATTACGATTTATACAGTAGAATTGCATAGGAGAAAGTTTACTCGGAACCGAGCTGACTGCAGAGTTAATCGAGATCCCTGAGCAGAAAAGAATTATCCACCGACCCAGAATACTGAGCCATACAAGAGTACAGGTCCAAATAACCCAACGAGCCAAGCCAATCAGCCTTTAATCTACCTGCTCTTCTTGCTGAGAGCTGTATATTAGTGGGCACCTAAAGTAAATCACACTCTGCCCTTCTAGCCTCCTTCCAACCTTTTCCCGAAGGTCATATTGAAATGCCATACAAGTCTTGATGGAGTGTGGTTGCTCTATATTAGCCTAGCCCAACCTCTTTTGTGACGTCTTGGGTACTGGGGAGCGCCGTATTTTGTGTGGTAATTATCGCAATCACTACAAATCTATATCTCAGTTGACTGCCATCTGTTAGAAATTATCAAGGATTTCTAGGAGGAAATATCTCGAAGGACAAGTATACAATTTCGGACAAGAATTTATTGATAGTTGAATAGAATATCGAACTCTCTTCTGAATGTGAATTAATTATATATAATATTCCGCTTAACATATACAAATAAGTCTACCCTTTAATACAGATTCCCAAGGCTTTAGCGATCCCAAATCCAAGTGATCTAGTAACAACCAGCCGCTCAATTATGGCAAGGTGGAATTTCAGATACCACTGAATCTTATGTCGCCTAGCTGAGCTTAATCATATGCAATCGAATAAATTCAATTAATCTTGATGATCATACTTAGAGATCTAAACCTTGATACATACTAAGTCTAGATCTCCAACACCATCCCTCAAGGTGTAGAGGTCCATGAGAACTGCAGTCTCCCTCAAGTAAAGACCCGAGATCTGTATGTTTATTTATTTTTATTGTTTACTAGGCAAAAGCGATCGCTATTGCCCCATCCCAGGGGGGACATGGTGACTGCTACAAAAGATACTACATTTATTTACGGTTGAATGCCGAGAGGCCTAGAAAAATAATTTCCACCAAGATGTGGTGAGCGCTATGCAGCGTATTCCTTACCTTACTAGATCATACGTTACCGTTAGGGCAGATTTCAGATAAAAACTTAGCCTTCTCCAGTATCGAGGCGAATCGCTTAGCACCATGGTAGGTCCCGAGCCCGAGATCTGTATATTTATTTATTTTTAAGGTCTACCGGACTACAGTTATGACTGCAGCCCCATCCGTGAGGGGACATGGTGACTATTGTAATCCACAATTTCATATAATCTAAAGAGGGCCAGCAGGCCTGAATCAAACTTACGAAGCCTTTTATTATATTTTTTTGAAGTCCTAATCTATGCTCTATATCTCCTAGGAGTCGAGAACCGGTGCACACGGCCAAGATCATGCTTCCCACATACCCGAGTCAGTCTCACCGTGTGACTCACTACACAACAAGTAGCTAGTCATTAGAAAGTGTTAGAGTTAGACTCTAGTCCCATGGTGTCTAAACTGTGTTTATTAGACTGCAGGTTTCCGCCGCTGATCATACATCTACGGGAAAATTACACTTTAGGATATGTGCACGGAAATGAAGGCTGGAAAACTTAATACAGAACTGACGGACATGGTAGAACGTAGTTTTGGACTTGCGCATAATATGGGAGGCAGGTCACAACTCTGTATCGAACATATATCTCAGGGGATATAGGTGCTCTATATTTGACTTTGGGAATATCTATAAAAGAAGGCATTTACATGTACATACTAGAGTAGACTTCACGGGAGGGTATTTCCATAATAAATATATATATTAAAGATACTTGATAAAGACCTTTACATTATTTTACATCCAACTGCAATGGCAGCCACGTCATAATCGACAAACAGACCATATTCATTATATGTCTGAATATTTAGATAACTAAAGTCGAATAGAAAGAAAATGACTGCCCACACAAACTCCCATAACCAAAATTCCAAATCCCATACTCCTATTTGTGGTTGAAAAATGATACTTCTCGTCTCATTTTCCTACCTGTCATGATTCGTGGTATGATCTAGTTACTGCTTTCTACGCTGAGAGCTGGAGACGGAGTCGCAGGTGGGCCCCCGAAGCAGCCAGTTTCCTGCGCAAATTTTTTTGGAGTATTCGAGGCACTTAGGCCCAAGAAACTTGTGGAAAAAGTCGTGATGTGACATTGTCCCTTGAAGTCGACGCGTCTGGCGTACGTGCAGTCGACAGTGAATGAAGTGGATAGGTGATTTTTCCTCTCCACACGCACACTCCATTGAAGCAGCAAAGTTGTTGAAGCGGCGGTGACATGCCGCGAAGTTTCCGTGGCCCGTCCGGGCTGAGATCAGCCCACGGAGTAGCCGCCGGGAAAGTGTCTGCTCGCGTGGTTTGCGTCGTGGCATGAGAAGACACAGATTTCGATACCTAGGTGGACATCCTTCTTCCCACCAGTTGTCGAGAAACGCTTGACGTTTCCGGTTCATGAGCCGACTAACGTACGCCATTGTGACGGAGCCAGGCCGGCTGTCTTTGCTTGGCAGTTGTCGGAGGCGGGAGCGTGCAGCTATATCTGCATCTTCGTTTCTCTGTATCCTGGAGTGGGCTGGTATCCACTTCACCGAGACTAGAGCCTTTTTTGATAGCGCCTTAAATTGGCGTACGTCGGCGAGGCTTGTTGTGGCAATTCCCGTCAGCAGTGCCTTCACTGCAGACTGACTATCCATCAATACGTTGATCGGCTGCCTTCCGTTCCTTCCCCCGTTCTCCCTCTCCAATAATCTCAGAGTAGCTTCAAGGGCCTTCCTCGCCCCTAGAATTTCCGCATAAAGCACTTCACCACCATGCTTGATGCTTATGAAGCCATTGTGAGCGCTGTACGGCGAACCCCTCACATAAAATACGTCAAATAGCGCGGATTGGGCAGATTTCCGACAGGAATCTTGTCTTCTCCAATGTAAAAGGAAATCGTTAAGCACCACGGGAAGTGCCCCCGAGATCTGCATACTGTAAGCTAATTCCTCCTTTTGAGGTTCCGTGGAAAAGGTGGCTGAATTCCACGGGTAAACACTGAGCTGAATGGCTATTCATCAAGGGGAATATATCAATGATCTTTCAGGTAACAAAATATGATAGGAGCACTGTACTAGGTGTGGCCTGGGTTAGAGAGGAGCCCAATGTGCTAGATAGTCATAGACTCAAGTTGCACAATAAACACACACACACACACACATCCTCCTTTTGAGTGTATGTAGCATGGTGATTTGATATTTTTTTTTTAATTCATATTGTATTCAGCTATATATTGGTGATTTGATAGTGAGGGTGAGATGGTGAATGATTAGGTAAGCTCCAGTTAGCAATTGAGGTAACTTCTTGGTCGGTAGAAGAAGCAAGATAATATATTAGAAGATTGAGTGGGAGGAATTATGAGAATCTCAATACCTAAATTAAATAGAATCTTCAGGGATAGATAGGCTCGTGTTTTCTTTCGCATTCGATCTGGATATTATTCTTCTTGGATAATTCACAGATGTAAAGTAGACTCTGCATCGACATCGGCAGCACTAGAAGGAGAATATTGCATCTTTACCGGCAAATTAGAACAGTATGATGAAGGAGTATTTGAAAATTATATCTAGCTTTATGGCAGTAGATCATTACTACGCTGTCATGGAAACATAAATTTCATCTCAGTCTGGAGTTAGCAACCCGGCAACTCGGTCCTACGCGGGTAAAGTTATTAAGCCTAGTGGCCACACGGACGATAATTAACAATCATTCCGTTTCGTTCGCGTCTTTTCAGGCCTACAGTTTAACTAAAACAATCCACAATGCAGGCAAGGCTAGCCATTAATCCATTCCTCGAAGTGCTCACGCAATCAAAGAACAATCTATTGCATCTCAATGCATGTGCGCGTCGTCATGAATCTTCCTCTCGGCGTAATAGGTCTCGTCTAAACGTCAAACCTGAACCATCATTTCTTCTCCCCAAAGGATCTCCGCGAGAAAACCACATCATTTTTAATCCGCCTTCATCAGCTCCTTCTGTCTACGAGACTCCCAGAAAATTTTTACCGCCCGATGATATTCGAAAGAAGCTTATCCATTCTGCTGCTGGCCATTCCCATCATTCTTCTAAAGATATACCGCCGCTGATGAGACCCAAGGAATACAACCCACTACGAGGTCATCTCAAAGAGGCAGATATTGCTGAGATACAACGTCTAAACAATCTAGACCGGAATTTCTGGACGAATCGAAAATTGGCACGAAAGTTTCAGTGCTCTTCGGAATTTGTGAGCGTTTGTCTAAGGCATGCAGGAGGCGACCCAAGTGTGCGCAAGGCTGAAATGAAAGCCAAGTGGGAATATATTCAGTCACAATGGGGGCCACGAAGGAGAAAAGCTCACGAAGAGAGACAGAAGAGATGGCAGCTCGCTCTAAGGGATGAATGAATCAAGGCGACAAAAAATGATTTGCGTCGCGGATAATCTACTTTGAAAAATTTGTTGTAGGCCGACTGGTTAAGCTATGCTGGGAATCAAAAAAGAGATACTCAGAGACTACAAGATCAGTAGCAGCTCATATCACAGGCAGTCTCAGAATCTCATGTATTACAACACTTTCTCTTATCGAGTTGAGCATTTTGAGCACAGCTAACTCAACGCTCCCCTATTGCATCAATCCATCGCCTTCTCTGGAAGGTACGACTGCGCTGCACCTAGCGAAATGTAAGAGTAGGGGCATATAAATTAATGAGTAATATTTTACAAAAAATTGCTAGATATGACTTTACATCTTTACAAAGACTGTTCATGGTCATACTGGCGCCACACATGGGGACTATTTCAATGTTTATTGGCCTCTGAAAACTATAACGATCCCTTCATTCTAGTGGTCTGAGGCATTGTACATGTTTATTCTAGTCTAGAAATATGCCATTATACTTGAGACAAAACGCCGATAGCAGCTTACAATTTTGGTGCAAGATGCCTAAAATAGTCTTTTGTAACTGGCCTTTTAATCACGTTTCATGTGGTGCCTCACCACATCTCAGCCACGGTAGCATTTCGTTTTTTTCAAGGCTGCAGCTCCCCTACCACAAATTCTCATGAAATCTTAAGATTGTCAATAGGTTAGATTTTAATCATTCATTGAATCATAAAATGCTTGTACATGCACTTGCAGCCCCACCCTTCCTATACTTTCTTCTCGAACATAAATTGAGCTCCTGATTCCAGCACGTCATTGATCTCAGAGCAGCGAATTAGCTACTAGGCGTTGATTTTAGGGTTCACGGTATATAGACATTGTGTCATGCTTACCTGCTTACTCCAACGGCTAAATAGCTGTAACGAATAGAGCCTTCTACCTTGATCGCGGATTAGTTATGTCGATAAAAGAATTTTGCAAAGACCTGTCTTTTGAGAGTAGCAGCCACTTGTCCGGGTATCTTAGTCCTACTAAAAATTTGTTCAGACCAGCCAGACTATGGCGATCTCCGGATCCAACTGTCACGAAACAGGTCGTGATTTAGTCAATCAAACGAGGGAAAGTAGTCTATTCAGATTCTCTATGAAGAATGAGAGGTAAATACAGAGGGAAAACACGTTCTACACATATGCCAAGTGCGCGCTAATATGCGAGGGATCGACATCAGTTGTGGACCCGTAACACCAACTGCGCTGTGTGTGTTGTTGCTCTGTTAGGAATGTCGAAAGCCCAAAGCTTAGGACAACGGGCTGAGGTACGATGGACTATCGGAGGGATAGTTAGATGCAGATTTAATTGATTTGGATTTGACGCCGTCCTCGTACGCTGTCCAATCCTATTGAATAAACTGATGCTCAATATTTTAAATCATTCCGTTTTTATTTAGCTGTCTGACTATGAAATATGGTCTTCTATATATGTATATGTCGGATGACTCTTTTAAATTTAGCGAGCTTCATACTCTAGATTTTGATCGAAAATACTAGTGTATTGAAAAACCACCAGCTACTTAAGTCGTGGGAGATTTTGATACGAGGGAGCTAATACAATCATATTGGATAAAGGATATGAATTCGACTGCTCTTCAAAACACAGGTACCAGACTAGAAGACTAAGGCTGAACACTTGTCAGTGGTGTCCTCCACGTACCCGGGAGTGAAATATTCTCTCAAAGCCGTGTTCAGTCAAATTTGCAATACCAAAGAAGTTGGCCTACGAGGCAATGATTTAAGACTCCACACCAAATCAAATTTTCACCCCTAACGAGATCAGTCCCCTCCAAGATCTCATCAAGTCTACAGGTACGACTTAGCACATCTTCGTTTCAATTACCATACCTCTCGTCGACTTTCTCTAGCCTTAGCTGGCCGCCTAATACACATCCACGCGAAAATTTATACCCAACGAAAGAGACAAAGGATAGCTCTCAAATCTGGAAGACAGTCCTTTGCCTAGAGCATGAGAGAAATCAGGACAACTTTACAAGATGATGCAGAGGATGGATACCATCTTGACAGGTGTGAGATTTCAAATTTAGACAATGAGTTTTAAAAATTGAGCTTTGTACACGCCAATACTTCGATTGCAAGAGTGCAGCTGACACTATGATTGCAAGCCAACGATGGAAAGTGTCGTGGCCCGCCTCCCGGTGGTATCCTTCGGTATAGTTTGAGTAGTCTAGGCACCTAATTCATTTGGGAAGGAGACACTTAAGACCATATCTCGCGCCAAGATAATTAAATGGATGACGGAGGCATGTCTGGATAACTCAAGGGGGGATATTCTCAACACCTGTCAATGATGTCCCCTACGAACCCTCAGCTCTCCCTGTAGAGTCTACAGAGCCAAGATTGAGTAGTAACTTCATTCTCAATTCGATGAGGATTCCCCATCGCATTCGCCGTCTGTATCGTCTTCATCTCTCAACACATACCCTTAATCCCATTTTCATGAAGCTAACCACAATAAGATCAGATGTTGGGGTCGAAGCCCTTCTCATCACTAACCCTTGATCATGGAGGAAAAGCCATCCGACAAGTTTCCTGAGCGTACCCAGCACTCGATGCGGCGATGGTGGATTGGATCAAGTTGACCTCTGATGTTACGAAAAGGGAGATGTAGATTGAGAAACGCAACTCGTGCGGCTTCGGTATCTAGGCCTCGCCTGGCTAGGGCTGCAGGTTTTTTGAGAATCTTTCCCGCACTTGCAGTTTCCATTGCCACCAAAACTTCCGTGGAATAGGTGGATGAATTCCACGGGTAAATACTGAGGTAAATGGCTATTCATGACGGGCAATATATCAATGATCTTTGAAGTAAAAAAAGAGGATAGAAGCCCTAAGCAAAGTACGGATTGGGTCAGAGAGGAGCCTTATTGGCTAGATTGTCATAGAATCAAGTACCACAATAAGCACACATACTCTCTCTGTAAGGCTCACGCGATTTGAATTAGCCCGGACTGCGCACAATAATTACTGCCCGCTTTACTGGTCATGTATTTAAAGTGGACTTGGAGCACTAGTCAAGAACTTTGAAAACACCGAGAAAAAATATATCCCATGTTTTCGGATAGTTAGGCATCAAACCTGATCCCCTCGATGAAAGATCACCAACTTTCCAAAGTGGTTATTGTTGAAATTGGCGCTACTTGGCAATAAAGAGTCACATTAACATGGAACGTAATAAGCCTCGAGTATTACTTGCCACGATCATGACGACTCATACATTGACCAGCCTCCCAATTATTTAGCATAAACAAATGAATCGTGTCCTTCACTTGGATGTAGTAATATTGAACGGCACAGAGATACTTTCTAAATGTTTGAAATCGATTGAATTCTCTGTCCTCTTCAGATGTTATCTCACTAGCTTACATACATGCAAACCATTTATCATCTATCATATCATATCTGCTCGGCCTTTCAATCTTAATTGAGTTCAGCTGATTGAGTAAGAAACAGTTTCGGATATCAATCTCCTGTAAATTACAACCTCAAGAATCTCTAGCATGAAGCGCGCGTATAAATAAAATGAACGAACATGATTTGGTAAGCCTAATCAAAGCGCGCATGAAGGAAATGGGAATGATGTTAAATTAAATAACTGTTGGTCAAACATAATTATTCTTGTACCTGAATATATTGGAGTTATGGTTGTGACTATTGTTTACTTTGGAGCATAATGAGTAAGGCGTTTGGAGATATTATATACCCTGTATTAGTAGTTCCATATTAGCGTGTAGCGAGGGCTAGGTCGTAGCATTAGGAGAGAGTGCAGAGAAGCACTCGCAATACACGCTCTGTATTTTATGTTAACCCAATACTTTATCAAATCTACTTTCAGTAGTCCTATATCAGTTGTCTAAGAGAATCATATTCTAATAAATGACATATGCTGAATTTGCAAATTAATTCTCAATCAATACAAGTAAATTTAGCGCTAGCAAATCAGTGATAATCCAAGCGCGCGCAAAATACTGGTGATTCGACAAGTAATTAGTTTAAATAGCGCTCTGATACTAAGTGGGTTCAATCAACAACTCTCCACTATAGTTTTCAGACTCTTTAATCTCCCAAATCGCTTCACTGGGTGATATTAAACACAAGTCTAGCAGCTTAAGCTTCTCTATACAACTTTCACTACAACAGTTATTTCACCAAGCAGCCGCCCCCTTAGTTCCACTAGGTCGATGCCGGAGTTTCTAGCTGGCATACGAGACGCAGTAGTGCAACACCAGCGCTTACACGTTGAAAAACGGATACTCCACGGCGACATCTCTGATGTCCACATTGTTTTGACAAATAATACTGAAGATGATAAATCGCGAGGGATGCTGATCGACTTGGGACGTTCCGCCACTTTAGAACAGAATTTGGCTGCGGAAAATGATTGATTTCTACCTAGCACCACGAAGTCCATGGCACTTGAGAGACTATATGCTTTTAAAGAAGAAAAGAAACTTATACAATGCACTTACCGCCATGATCTAGAATTTTTTTTGAATGTGTTTCTCGTGGGATGCATAGAATATGTGTAGGGCCCTAAACCGCAGCTGATTAATCTTGATGATTGGTGCACGTAAAACATTGATAATAAGTTTGAAGTGAAACAGCGCCATATCAACCTTCAAAAACTTCTTCGGATACGCACGCCTAGCTTAGAGGGCTTCAAGGAATTATTGGCGAGTCTACACACGACATTGTTTGGCTCGATAAGAGTAGGTTTAGACGGTCCTCCAATCCCGTGGGGGATGGAGGCTGGTTGATGAATTTCCTCAACAATCTAGAATACCCCAGTCATGTCAGTATCGAGCAAAGAGACAGTGGAGAGGGCTTTTCCCTTGCCTTTAGTCGAGGCCTTGCCCATTTCCACGGATTTAGTGACTGGTCCCGGCCCGTTGTTTGATCGAGAGCCCTCGGGCGGACTCTCGTGTTGCCCATTCAGAATTTTGGTCGCTTTTTCTAACAGGAGGCATTGAGGAATACCTGGAGCTTGATCACAAATTTGAGATAAATGCGAAGAGATCTAGAGGAAGGCGAAAAAGGTAACATAGGGATTTTTGTTAAGATTATGAGCACATACGGGTTGAACCTCTACCTTGGAAGGATGCTATACATGTTCGTAGAACACCAATGTAGATATCGAAAAGATTTGTGTTAACTAAGGAACGCTTGTATTAAGATGGCTTTTACTTACTCCTGCTGAAGGGAGACAAATCTCATAATATACATGTCCTGGATAACCATATCACAGTTCCTTGACTATCCAGTATATTCCATTCCATTCTATTCCATACTATTTGATCCCCTACCATTCCATTACAAATCTATGATGCCCCAGTTATGGGTTGCCCTTAAGTCCATGTCCTTGGACTTGCATGAAATATTGGCATGCATAAATCTGCACGGATCTGGGATCTCTTGGCAGAGTGTAACAATTTTCGAATATCTAGAATTCTGCGTTTATTTGTTTATTTGCACACATAAGTGCTAGGCAATTGGTAACTTCCGGACTATTACGGGAGCTTTTCACGGATCCGTAATTAGAATTTTAATACTAATTTTAATTCGTGATGAGATGAAGGGGTAGTTAATTAAAGACATCAATTTAATGATAGCTTCCCCTATACAATTAGTCGTGTAAAAAGTCATGTAAGGATATGCAAGAGAGTCATGAAGAGAAGGACAAGAACACAGCCATTAATGCGAAGATATTGGCAAGAATTGATTACGATTAATTCCGGTTGGCAAAGGCTTCTACTCTTGTATATAATAGTTCGGCGTGAGAGAAATTTACTCCTCACGCAACGTCTTCTTTATTTACCCTTTACAATACATTTGTCCACCCATCTCTTCTTCGGGAAGACCATATATCCATTGCCCAGTTCTTCATCAGCAAGACCCACGTGTAACACCTACTGCTACTAGTTGCCCATTCATCTCTTCCTAGAGAAGACCTGTCATCCCTTTGACCCATTTATAATCTTCACTTACCACCTAGATCTTCACTAGGCTATACAACGCACCCCGTGGAACACTGTCAAACCCTCATCCCTGAGAGAGCTAAAGTACAAATGGGACCGGGCCGGATCAGGTTAACCACCATGAAGTGCGGATATACCTCGTCCCACCTAAGTGACTCAACCACCTCAGATTTCATCTATGTGTTGAGTCATACTATACCTGATCATCAAGAAACCCGCCGTATGTAGGTCGTGGCGTGAGTTTCTCCTCAGCCTCGGTAACCAACCGCCCAAGCACCTGCTATCTTCCTTGACTCCGAAGTATGAATGTCGTCCCAAATCTCATTGTTGCCGTATCATTGCACCTCCTCGTCGTACTGTCGGGTTGTTATCTTCGTGGGGAATCTGCGTAATCTCCTATGTATATTCCCTCTTTTCATCCTTCATGTACGTCCAGTTTCCAGCGTGGATTTCTTCAGTATGGTGTGCGTTGGTGGGCGTTGCGATGAGTGTGGAGGTGGGTCACATGTATGGGATCGACTGAGAGATGCTTCGTCATAAATATTTAAGAGTTGGAGGTGCGTGGATTGTTTGTATACGACCCCCACATAGACCTAGGTCTATTCGTGAATAGTACGTTGGGAGTTATGGGGTTTTGTTCGACTTTCTTGCGCTTGTGATATCTTTGACGACTAAGATTCCGAACAAAATACCTAGTACAACTTCTTCAAGCCGACAATCCATCAAATGTACCTCATTCCACCCTTATTCCTGACTGAACCTAGGGTCTGGGATAATACTTCACTCCTAGGTTCGTAAGGGACACCGCTGATCAGGTTCAGCTTTCATTCCACACTGATGTTATTGTATCGATGAAGTCTTGAGCCAAAAATTCGAAGTTCAACATAGGTAAAGGACATGTTGAGCCGTCGAGGATCACTACTTTTTTGCCTAACTTATTCCAAACGCATGGACTCCCACAGAAAGTGTTATGGCCTGAATGTTCTGGCCTGAGGCAGAGTTTCCAAACGGGATATCAAGCCAGCCAATATTAACTAAAGAGATAAATCACAAGGTCATCAACAAGACCGACGTTCGGAAATAGCAATCCTGTGCTTAATGAAATTATCCCGCATAAATTAGTGAAATAGGCTTTCGGGGATGATTAGTATTTAGGATACAGGGAGAATCCACATATTATTTCCCAGATTAAATATCTGAGGAGATTGGCAATTCAACTCAGATACTCTCATACAATGGATGGTTCAAGGATGAGCCGGAGATTGTATTAATGAATTTGGTTGATTGTAAGAAGCGGAAGAAATGGCTTACCCAGATTTTCAACTTCGCAATTTGGATTTTTCTCTTCTTTTGATCATAATCAACTTTAGTATCTTGCTACCACAATTATCTCTTTGTAATCTTTGAATTCTTAATTCTAAACCTCCATTGTGAACCTCAATAATCACCTCATATACTTCGGAGACGGCAGATCCTACCCCATTTGGATCGCGCCGTGACAGAGGGCGTAGCATTCAAGAAACAAAGCTAGAACAAAAAACTGAAATCAGGAGTAGAAGAAAATTAATAATGGTCTAGATTCCGCCCATTCTCGCCTGTTTAATTTGCCATCACATCTGCTTATGACCGATTTGTTCGTTTGTTGTATAATAGCGTGCCAGCCCGCAACACAACCGCAAGGTCTCGCGTTAACCAGCTCAGTCTGAAGTAAACATCCGACGTGCCAATATTTTTAGTTACGCCCGACGTGCAATACATAGACCATTGCCATCATAACATGTATTTTTATCTGTTAAACGACACCGATAGTGCTTTCCTATTGAGAAACATGTTTTTTTGAATCAAACACAAGATGTTCATATATTTTATGAGGAATATTACCCAACACTCAGTCAAATATTCTATCAACTTAAGCTCCAGCGGGCATCAGTCGTAATGAGCGATCTGGTGAGTTTGAGAGGTTGAAACCAAGTGGTAAGAATTAAGTGGAAGTAGACACAAGTCTTCTAAGTAAAGATCGCAATACAGTAGGGTTTGTGATAAGCGAAACACCACTCTGATGAAATGTTTAATATAATAATGCCCGTATACTCCACATAATTTTCACAAGAAGCTGTTCCTTCTCTTAGAACTAGTTTTGCATATCGTAATGTTATAGAACGGCATCACTGTGGGAGTTTGAAACCTTATCAATGGTTTAGTAGAAACTGGGGATGAGAGAGACGACGCTAGATTCTGTCAGAGGGAATCTGTGAGCTACTTTTTTGCGCTATTTTAGCACAAACTTTACTTCGCGGTAGAAACAATAATATAATTACAGAAAATATCATTTATTAGAGTTTTAAACTCTATTGGTTCATACATGATTTCTATGGCTTGACGGCGTGTATTGCAGAAGCGAGTCTCTTCACGTTTGCAGATGTAATACCAGCGACCGATATCCGACTGTCTCGCGTAGCGTAGACTGAGAACTACGTGGTACGTTAATTTTTATCGTGATTCGTTGTGGAAGTATTACGTACATCATTTTGCAATTTCTCCATTTGCACAGGTGTCAGACCAGTATAAGCAAACATACCAATTTGGTTGGTGATGTGGCACCAGTCGTGACTGCTACCCAACTTCTCGAGTTCCTCTCTTAAAAGAGCACGCATCTTGATAATACGACTAGCCATTTCTTGAACTTCAGTAAGCCATTGGCTCTTCAGAGTTTCGTTATTCAGGATATTAGAAGCTATACGTGCGCCGTGAATGGGAGGATTGGAGTAGAGCGGGCGTATCAAAATCTTGACCTGCGAGTCAACACGTCTTCTCTCCTCTATATTTTCACAAACGATAGAGAAGGCACCGACTCGTTCACCATACAGACCCATGTTCTTGGCAAATGATTGAGCAAGACAGAAGTTGTGCCCATCAGAAACAAAGTGACGAATTGGGAACGCATCTTTATCAGTGTCTCCACTTGCAAACCCTTGGTAAGCCATATCAAAAAAGATGTAGTGACCACGCGCCTTCATTTCTTTACTGATTTCTTTCCATTGCTCACTACTTGGGTCCACTCCAGTTGGGTTGTGAGCACATGCATGAAGGAGAAATATGCTACCAATTGGTGCATTCTTTATATCCATAATCATACCATCGAAATCAAGACCATAAGTGTTCGGGTTGTAATATTTATATCCTTCTACGATCAGGCCTGAGTCCTTAAATATGTTGGCATGGTTGGCCCACGTTGGGTTTGGAATGTATATCTTTTTGCTTCCTTTATAGAAACGTGAGAGAAATTCCCCACCAATTCTGAGGGCTCCCGTTCCCGAGATCGTCTGTGATGTCACTGTACGCTCTGGAACATTAGAATTTGCACCAAAAGCTAAAGTAGCTGATGCTTTGGTAAAATCGGGTAGCCCTGTGATTCCTGAGTATTCTTTATTGAGGCCAGAGGACACAATGAGATTTTCTGCTGCTCGTACGGAATTAAGTACGAATGGCTTTCCATGATCATCACGGTACGCGCCGACACCTAGGCACCATATTAGGAGAATTGTATTGCAATCTAATAGAGCTCAGAATACCGAGGTTTATTTTCTCTTTTGAATTGTCCGATCTAAATGCTTCGGTGATGCCTTTGACGCTGTTAATTAGTGAACAAATCGCTTCAGAGGATTAGGTACCCAGAATAGCCTTTCACAATGTGTGAATAATTAGAAAGCATACGAGAGTTTTTGGTTATACTTACATCCTAAGGAGTTGTTAGTAGAGCCTTTAGGATCATTTTTCTTTCATATACAGCTTTGACTTACAGCAGGTCCTTGCGGGACATTAGCCCATGTTGATGCCCGGCGAGCAAGGTGGGGGATATTTAAAGACGCTCCAATGGAGGCTTTCTGCCCATATAACCTAGTAGCTAACAGCATGATGAAATAAATCTTATGTGATGGCAGGGAGTATCTATGGACAAATGATACCCACCACTAATATGATTTAGGCAGGTCATTGCGTAGCCCTAGGCGAAACGTTTTTCCACTTCCCAAATTACACAAATATTTAGACAGTGAGATGCGGTGGTTATTTACGACAATGAATCTAATTCACAGCATAATTTTATTAATGGTGGGAGCTAAACCGTTCCTGTGCCTTTAGTTCTCGAGCGCCATTATATCAGACTAGCACTGTGATTTAGGGTACGGTTTCACGACGATGAATTGAGTACACGTTAAACAGACTTCCCATGATTTTCGTCAACTGATAAATCAGTGACTCCTTAATAACAGCCCACTGGACCTTCGTATACCTAAAGATAAACTCTTACATGAAAATGACCCAGCAAATACCAAGTAACATGTCAGATTTTTATCCGGGAGTCGGCCAACAGCCCAGCCGTGCAGCAACAGAGCCTCTCGATACATGGAAAGCAGGAATCTTGAAGATTGCCTCTAACGAGAGGTTAGGGCCGACTTTTTCCAACGATGATACGAAAATTCTTATGAAGGAAATTGAGGAAGTCTTCTACTTAGGAACAGGAGAGATGAAGACCGCAGACCCGAGTGAAGGAATAGGTGAAGAATCGGGGGCTGAAGACCAAAACAGAAAGGTTGAGAAATTGGAAAATATCCTTCGTGCCTTGGCTCAACTATGGTGGATTGATTCCACTCAATTCGATATTGCAACAGAGATACTAGCAGACGGAAGCCGAGACTGTAAGATCAATCTTATTTGCCCATCACCAAATGTCCAATCAGCTTTCTTGTCAGCTAAAGTCATCTGAAATCCAATAATTTTAAATTTCAGATTAATTCTAAGGGTCAGACTAATACTGGTGAAGATAAGTGGCGAGCTCCACTAGGGAAGTCAGGTGTCGTAAATTTCTACCTCGAAATTCTCAGTTGTCACGAACTACGACATCCACTCAAGAAGCATGTCCTGCGCCTTTTAGGGAACTCTTGTGCTGATCTAGGTCTTGTTTTCTTCTCATACCTAAATAAAGCTGACCTAAATAGATGAAAACCGAGAGCTTATAGCATCATCTGTCAATTATTTACCTTCAATTATTCTACAACTTAAAGATTCCACCGTCCTCCCCTATACGCTGCCGGTATTGTTTAACATATGTGTTGATTATGGTATGCAGAGCTACGGGGCTCGATCAGATCAGTTCTAATGTTGTCAGAGCCAATGCAACAACTAGCCTCTAAATCTTTCCTTACAAGAGAATTGATTAAATTAATATCTACCCCAACCCACGACAGATCATTTCCACTGGTAGAATATACAGGAAGAATCTTGGCTTTACTAGCCTCACAACGTGCGGTATTAAAATTGCTTATATGTCAAACTAGCTAATCAAGTATAGCTTCGGAGGTCGAGCACGCTCCAGATGATACAGCTATTGTTCTCGTTAATATCGCTTCCAATCATGACACATCAATTGATTTAGAAACTTACATTTCTCTCGTTAACACAGCACTCTCGTACCTTCAACACAAAAAGTTTCAAAAAGCACTATTACTCCAAGAAGGGGCCCTCAATACTATAATCACAATCTTGGTTGACTCTTACTCACGATTTGAAATCCAAACAGCAGAATCGACATTAAACGAAAACGATGACGTCAAGGCCCTCACATCTATGATAACTGCTCTGAACCAGGTACTATCAGATATTTCTGCTCTTCACGAATTCCAAGACATCTATCCGGTTTCTTCAAAATTATGTAGGACTCTTCAAAGTTGGCTCCTACCTTCAACAAAACAAGTTCACCTAAAAGTCTGTGCATGTATTATGTTGGGTAATCTCGCTAGATTAGATGCCACCTGTATAGAATGTGTTCAAGCTGTTCAGATACACAAACCTCTAATTGATATCGTCTTTCATGCAAAATCAACCCAGCTCCTCCATGCTGCCCTAGGTTTCCTTAAAAACCTTGCGATCCCGACTCAAAATAAAAATACACTTGGAGAGGCTGATATATTTGAAGCTCTTTCCAGAATCTGGTTTATGGACACGATTCCACAGGTTCAATTTGTTTCCATTAGTCTTGGACGCCTATTAACTGCAGGCTCATTAGAAAATGTACGGCGAATTACCCAGGATTGCTCAGACAAGGAGAGTGGCATACTATTATCTCCTCTCGTTAATTTATTCGAAAAAACTGAAGAAGAACCAATAAAGATGGAGATTGCACGTTTATCTACCTCAATATGCCGAGTTCTCTATTTAAATTCCGTGCAATTTAGGGGTCAGATCGAGCCAATTCGTATTAAATTCCTCCATAAGAATCCAAAGATTGGACTTCAACTTGGATTTGTAGTTTCACAGACAAAGTGGCCCGCTGTTCGAAGTGAAGGATGGTTCGTCTTTGCCTTGATGGCACGATCTCCCGAGGGCGCAGAAATTGTTTCTCAAGTCGTTAGCGATCCCTCTGTTTTCCAACCACTTGTAGAATTGCTTACAGGAGATCCGATCACCGGTATTATTCCTACATCACCTACAGCTAAGATTCTCAATTCAGAACTGGTCGATTGTCAAGAGCTTGTCCCAAAGCCTGTGAGGCCACAAGACCAAGCGGATGAATTATCACGAGCAGACCGCGAGAATGCTCTAGTACTAATTGGTGAAATGCTCAAAAATTATGGCAGTCATATGGCAGTGCCGTGCAAGACAACTTTTAAGGATCTTTTAAATAGTGGTGGAGATTATCTTCTTAGTCATCAGCACGGTAGGACTGAAACGAGATCCGCATAAACATGTTTTATGTTCAATCTTACCCAATATATCAAATATCATCTGCGGTTAGGAAGAAATTTAAATGATTTTTATGCTTGCAGCAAATAATTAGGGAGTTTAGCGAAATGGAGTGGGGGCGTCGCTTGGGAACCTTCAAATACATGCGTTCTTTCATATCTATAGTTGCCGTAGAAAATAAATAGGTTGAGCCATGTAAGAAGGGATTTTTAGTTCATGCTTCAGTGTATTTAATAAATACAACGATTCGGGTGCACTTAATTGTAATCCTGTCCAAACTTAACCAATCAATTGCCAATAGAACCTCGAACATTTTATTTTCAATTTGAAACTAGTAGATACTTGAAGCTCTTTCTTTGTGGAACAATTTCATGTATTGATTATGGCAGCCTCTATAGTTTGCGATCGAAAAGACATTAAGAGGGATGGTGACCGAATACTGCCTATTTTCAAGGTTTATGTTGGAATTTCCTATTGAGGAAGGGCTACTTAAGGTGAACCAACTCTCAATATGCTGATCGCATTGGCCGGTAAAGACGAATTCTTCACCGTCCAGCGGTGCCGGTGTAATCGCTCAGTATGATCTGCATATCTGGGATAGCCAAGAAGAATTGCATCCAAATCGAAGTCAAAAGCACTCAACATCTAAAATCGACGACTTCTCGTCAATGTCGGACCCATCATTCTCACGCGATTCCTCTACCTCAATAATACCACACCACCTCGCCACAAATACCGATAATGGCGTTACTCCAATTGCAATCGGACATTTGCCTCATCGAAAACCGGGAGTCTCCCACTACACATTCACGATGCTATGTGTACCCGCGAGAAGGAATTTAAGTCACAATCTACAAAGCTCGAGTCTTGGTCCATAAGGGACCGTTGCTCTAATGGAGCTTCATATCTTGAGGGAGGACAGGTAGCTGTGACGTGGGACGAACAAGTGAAGAGGTCACAAATGGGCATGCTGGGACGCACGTTTTTCGATTATTTTCGACTTAAGGGTGTCTATGGGCGCAGAGGCAACGATTTAAGATAATGCTACCGACACTCTAAAACCAGGCAACGATGAAAGGTGTTTTGGTCCGCCTCCTGGTCATCATCTCCCCGAATTAAAGTCTGGATAACCTGGATAACTACCTCACTCGAGTAAGGGAAGACTGTGAGGCCATATCTCGCGCAGCAGCTATGTACAAGATTTCAAATACATGTTAGGGTAGCCAAAGGTTTTTCCTATTTTCCCTTGGGTGGATATTAACGGTTGAGGGAAGGGTGAAAGTTCCTAGCACCAAGGTCTCTGTGGCTTCAGCGAATGCACCCACTACATGAGTAGTCCAAATGTCAAACTGAGTTATCGTCGTATATAGTCGTCGGAAAAGCTAGTCTTCTCCGTGTCATACTCTTTGAGTGCAGGGCTTGTGCCCGTCACGAATAAAGTTTCATTCATTCATTCGTGCTGATCGCATTGTCTACTATGTCACACCATATTCTTGATAATATGGGTAGCCTCATCGTGGCTTATTTGCGACGTGTTGAGACGTTTTGAGTCCTGTTTCCACATGAGACTTACTTTTAAGAACTCCTATTTGATTTTCTGCTGCAAACTTGTATAATATAGCCAAGTTAGATATCTCACCAGATAAAAAGGCAAATGACTTAATAATGATTCGTTTCCGTGCGAGTTAGTGTTGGAAATGGAGACACGGAGTGTTGTGAACGTATGGGCCCTCCATTTCGTCTAGGTTCCCGACACGATCTCGTGTGTATTTAAGAGGTTGGAGTAGGTAATATGGTAGCGCTTCAGGCTACCTATTGGACATATGAGCGGCTGTATGGCGTGGGCGCAAGGAGGTTATTGGGGGTTTTCTATGCCTAGATGGCACCACACTCGTTTATGCTGTGGCTTAGACTCTGTGTCGTTTACACTTGTACTTGTAGCGCACACTTCCCACACTTTTAGCTGTAATCCGAACATGACACTCTTTTAGTCAACTTCTACTTTTGTTCCATGAATATTGCGCCCATTACATTGCGCAATATTTCCAACAGTATGCCACTGAAGTAAACGCAGCAATTGTATCAGCGCACTTTCATGAGAGTGATCAATTTAAACAGTCCCGCCAGAAAGAAATTGCTGGGCTATTAGAGAAGAACGTCTTCGAGTTGGTTGAAAACATCAACATACCCGCTGGCACTAGGGTTTTCAATTCAAGATTTGTTGACAAAGTAAAGCACAAGGGTACCAATAATGCCTACGAGAAATCAAGGCTTGTTGTCCAGGCATATAATGACACTGAAAAAGAATCTATCCTAACTCAATCTCCGACAATTCAAAGGGTTAGCCAAAGGCTTATTCTCTGCATGACGTCTTCAATTGCGGAAACAAACCTCTATTTACGTGATATACTGCAAGCATACGTACAGTCCACCTCCAATTTGAATCGCGATATATATATACGCCCTCCGCACAAGTTGAGTGCCGAACTAGGTCTAGAAAGAGGCACGTTGTTGAAAGTTGTTATGCCTCTATACGGAATACCAGAAGCAGGAAATCACTGGTTCCGTACATATCACAATCACCAACCCAAGACCTTTGCATGAATGCATCAACTTTCGACCCATGTCTCCTCTGGGGCTATAATCCGGACCAGCTAGGTATTGTCGGTCTTCAAACTGATGATACTCTCTTTCTGGCCAATGACTCATTTGCTACTGCGGAGCAAGACAATCTTAAAAAGGCGAATTTCCCAGCAAAAGAACGAGAAACTCTTGCACAAAACCATCCCCTGAGATTTAACAGTTGTATGATTAATAAGCTGAATGACGGGAAAACTGTAAGATTAACTCAAGAACGTCAATGCAAAAATCTCAGTTTAGTAGCTGAGTTAAATACATCATCTACAAGTTCTTGCAGTACTGGCCATAGAGGTCTTACTACCAAAGAACAATATGTTGCGCAACAGGCCAGAGGAGCTTATATTGCTTCTATGTTTCATCCTGAAGCCTCTTTCGGTCTCTCCTTTGCTACCCAAGTAACCAATCCCCAATAGAACGACATAGATGCCCTCAATAAACGCCTACAGTGGCAGAAAACTAATGGACAAAGGGGACTCAATTTTGTGAAACTAGATATGAAAACACTACGCCTCTACGCGTTTACCAATGCATCCCTTGCAAATAATTAGGATTTTTCATCACAAATTGGCTATGTACTCGTACGGGTAGACGCTAAAAATCAAGCTAATATAATCCATTGGTCATTGTTCAAATGCAAGAGAGTTATAAGAAGTGTTCTCGCATCAGAGTTATATGCCATGGTTCATGGTTTTGATATTGGCGCCGCAGTAAAGTCAACTATTGAACAGCTATCACGGACTATTATACCTTTAATTGTATGCACCGATTCCAAATCTCTTTACAATTGCCTTGTCAAACTCGGTACAACACAAGAAAATTGATTGATGGTCGACCTCGTCTGTCTACGTCAATCATATGAAAGATGCTGTTATGGCTCAGTATGACTGCTACTCAGTATAATGACTTGTAGTTGTGGCTAAACCACTATGCCATAAACACTGGCCCGAACTGTGGAGGCCTTATCATATCAGGCGCCGACATTTGTTGAGTCACGCTAGGCTTTACAGTTGTACTTAGTTAGGTGTAAGATGTAGCTTTAGTTCTGTAGTTTTGCAATCTGTATTATTAGTCCACAAGCTATTTTTGTCCCCGTCCGTTCTGATATACTCTCGTGCAACATCAGCCAGTTCCCTATCTCGAAGACGGCTATCTCTTCACAAACCAGCTGTAACAGACGCGAAATTACCGAGGTTGTATGGATAGACAGCAATAGTAATCCAGCAGACTCAATGACAAAAAGCAAACCTTCAACAGCTCTCCAACTTTTAATTGATACCAATAGACTTAATCTAAATACCATGAAATGGGTACAACAAACCAGTAACAAGTAACAAATAACAATAATTGAGATGTGAAAATATATGATGGGAATTACAGTTATAAGTACGAATTTTTGTATCATTTTCTTTGTGTAGTTGCCAGTGTTGGTATAAATGTCCTGACCTCACTTTCCAATTTTAGTCATATATTAGTCATCATTAATTATGAGTATTAGCATCTTTTTGTAGAATAGGAGAATTGACAAGAGCCACCAATATAGTTGCAGAAACATAACATATAGTTTTCGTTCTTTGCACCATGTTTAAGTATCCCAACAATAACCACTCGGCCAAAAGGCCAGACCAGAATCATAGAACACTAGCTTCTGGTTATCTCCACATATATAGATTACACAGTAGGCATTCCTGACAGGCTCTGACAATCATATCACAACAATTTTCAAAGAATTCAAAAGTGAAGTAGTCTAGATCAAAGACAAAGGGTGAGATCGGAGTTTGGGGGATGTAATGTTTATAGATAGAGATAAGACATAGCTTGAGGGACAAGCACAAGAACTTCTTTTCTCAAACATCCTGACTGAGTCTATTTGATTGACAGAATCTCAATTCACCTCCAGGCTCACAAACTAATAGAACTGGTGAGGTCAAGGATGAAGACAAAGGGCAAATGAATTTCCTTTTTAGTTTTTCCTCAAGGTAGTGTAATGGCTGGTGAACCGACGGTAAGCCCTGTAGCCTGAATTGGCCAACGCAGGCACCCTTTCCACTCGCTGGGACGTCAGGTAATGGAAAACTCACTCTACTGCTTGGACTGCTAGCAAACACTCGGACAGTCAAGGGGGGGGATTGCCTCGAGTACAGGGAGTGACATAATTAGAGGACTGTGTGGTGGACTGTGTGCCGGAACGTCTATTGAGAAAGTTAACAGCACTCGGATGGGCTCAGAGAGAATTGTTTCGGGCATGGCAAAACTGATTGAAAGGTAGCCGAGTGGTAGGGCGAGAATCGGGAGTTAATGCCAATGCAGAAACCTAAACTCCCCATAGGTACATCTGTCCGCTCTTAGGAATAGATGCGGGCCACTTATTGGAGGAGAGCGGGGGTATAAATAAACCCTTCTTATACATACATATTCTCTTTTAAGAAGAATTGTAAACTATTGATTGTGCATCTCAAGCCAACTTGAGAACTTCCCTGACTGTCACAGGTAGTTCCAGAGAGCGCAAAGTTCCAAATTCGACATATTGTATAATTGTTGGAAAGTGTGTATGGGTTCTAAGAGGAAACTCACTCGAAGAATATAGGCACAGCTTCAAAGTACTTCGTTGTAGTTCAATCAAATAAATTATTCACGTAAATTGTTCTTATTATATTATATTATTTGTTAGAATGTTTTTGAAGAATCTACATCTAGGTTTCTACATATTACTCGTGTTCTTTGTCTGACGCTTAAACCAATTTCAGTCTAGTGCAATTGTGCGCCAAGTTATTCCTAAGCAGCCTTGCCAATCATCACCGACAATTGTGTAGCTCTAGAGTAAGTAACTGGTGCAAAATTCCAACAATAATGGACCAAAGGGTGGCTTTTTGCCTTCCTCAAGCTCTATGCTATGGTCAACATATCTATGTGGAGTAAGCTTATCTGCTTCCTTTCTAGTGAACAGCGGCAACAAGTCATGGAATTCCAGTGAGATTTTCTGAAGTAACTTCTTGCACTCTTCAGATTCGGATTTTTCGGATTTTTCTAAATGCTCCTAAATTTCCTTAACAGAAATAGCGAAGATTTCAGGTTGTTTACGCTTTGCTAATTTATTGAGAACAGGTAGCGTGTACGAACAGACTGAGACATCAGAGTCCCTAGAGTGGAGACAATTAGACTGATAGAATTCCAATTTGAACAAGATCGAGTTTGAAGACCAATGAATTATAGGGTCATGGCAATTGAGCCAAGCTTTTACAAGTATGATAGAATAATCTGAGAGTTTTGTTACCTGGAACAGGGCACACTAAGAATGATCACTAAGCTGTAAACTTAACTCAATCTCGTATGTTATGGCTCCACTAACTGATTAACAGACATCTACAACTTTCAAAGTCCCAGGATATTTTTTTGTTTTTGGTATTAAATGTTTTTTTCAAGAAAGTGAGCATCAACAAATAGCGAGGTTGCGCCGGAATCCACCATTGATGAAGAAGAAATATTTTTATTGATTATAGAACTTAAAACAAGTGGTGGTTTATGTTTAATTAAGGCAGCAATATGACTGCAATAGACAAATAGTACATATTAGAATAATATGCACTGGCGCCATAAGATATGATTAACCTATATCATCACTCACTGGCATGAATAGTAATTAGCCAATAGATGCCTGACAGCATACATTGGCTTCAGGATCCCCAACAACCTTTCCGCTTAGGTTAGATTAGGAAGTATGTTGGAGTTTACACAAGTGTGCGGAAAACCCCGCTTTCATGTATATAGAGGGACTTCTTGCCACACATATAGAATTATAGCAATTTCTTTACAATTAACTATCCATTAAATACCAGTAGACTTCGTCGTACATTAAACAAACTCATCATAACTCTAACTTATCCTCATACTTGGTATGTCATTCTTACAATTTTCGGAACCATTCTAATTGTTTATTGCCCAAATTAAAGTTGATTGAATGAATTGCGGCCAGTGTTGGTTTATCCAAGACCTAAAAGTAGATGTGTCATCATGTGGAGATCACATGATGACCTCAGCACAGATGCCCTAGTCAGAATCCACAGTAAAGCTGTGAATCCTGTATAGCGTAGACAAGACAATTATGAACATTTTGTCATAGGCTAGAGCCTAAGGCAGCCAAGGCTTGGGCTTGGGTGACTGATCTGAGCTGATACCAATCAGGTGACTATTTAGTTGCTCTATTTTGGTATAGTCTGGTAACAGCACAGACCACCTTTCAATGTACATAAAGAAGACTTTTCCTCTTCCATCTTCTTTCTGTAGTTTAAGATCTTCTATACACAGCACACAGTACAATTCGAATACAATTCTACCTCTAGCCCTTACACATTTTAGACCAACACAGAATTGTACAACTCTTTACTGAATCATTACAATTGATTGTGAAACCACACCATATTCTATCCAACAGCCAGAGCTTTACTAAAAGATTGCCGCGTATCCTCCAGATGTTTTAGTTTTTTTGTTTCAAATACTGTCAACAAATTTTCTTCAGGTTGATCTGATGATTGTATAGTTGTGTCAGATTGGAGCGTTGGTGTTTTAGCTGAAGCGGAACTGGAGGGCGAGAAGAAGTCGGATAGATTGCAAGAGATGACTTGTTGTAGTTATGAGCTGTGAGGTATATAGCAATTATGTCTCTGCTGTCTGTCGGTGGAGTTATACGGGCTCTTGTGCAATGATGAGTTGCGGAGATGGCGCGCTCACGCTGGGTGATGGCATGATGGACACTGAGTTTGTATCACTGTGGCCAAATGGATGTCAGTAGGTATCAAATGTCAACTCTTACTGACAATGGTGATCTGTGAAGGTGATGCTAGATGTGCATCCCGACAATTGATAATATCATCTAATGGATGATGTGAAGTATGATATTATTTTGGATAGATTGATTCACTAAACTCGGCAGGTGAAGAGATTGTAGAGTACATGAACAGCGTCTGTGCACCAGCCTGTATTTTCCACCCTTTCCTAATCCAGTAGCCCATCCTCTGTTCCTCTGTCTCCTAACAACTCAACTGAGCCAGCACAACAATGATCCCCATTCTTGGAAATCAACATCAGGATACTTAATCAGACTTGGTGATGCCGCAATTGCCTGGAGCAGCAAAGAACAGCAATCTATAGCACTATCAACTACAGAAGCCGAATACATGGCCATGTTGCAAGCTGCACGTCAACTCACCTGGACAAAATTTGGACTTGACCAACTGCGCAAAAAGTACAACACTATGCTCACACAGACAAAAATGGAGCACAAGAACTGGCAAGAAATCCACGGATTCATAATCGCTCAAAGCACACTGACGTACACTACCACTACGTCGATCTGCAATAAATATAACGAAGGAGATTTTGAACTTCTCCTCGTAAAATCCACGAACAATCTTGCCGACCTTTTAACCAAAGCCCTAGCAAAGGCAACTCACCATAGACCATCTAACCACAACAGATGTGCAAAGCGAGGGGAAGTGTTGTAATCTAACGCTTTTCATCCTTGGACCTCATAGGGAGCAGTAGTTGTATAGCACGTGATGCCATGTGGGGGAGAAGGAAGAGGATGGCAAAAGCTGCTAGCCAGATCTAAACGATCTGGCCCACTTGAAGATGGAGAAATCCTTTTATGTATATAGATAATACAACCCTAACTAGTACAACAACAATAGTAAGGAACTCATACATCCGCACCTCAGTTATCTCATACATCGTGACTGTCACGGCACGGCATTCTGCTCCGCCATGATATACAATTACGTGGAGGGAGGATGTGAGACTGATGGCTGATGCAGGAAGGAGCACGGACGCGGCGATTTAGTGGAAACCCGCCCGAATAGGAATAGCCTCAGGGCTTTTTGTAATGAGATCCTGTTCTTTTCTATTCTTCTCCAGCTTAGTATTTGCTTCACAGATTGAATTATCGCCATACAAGCTGTACTTTCACTTGTGCCTATTCTACGCCGTGACATAATACTAAGCTCCCTAAACTACTCAACGCGACCTCTGTAGAGAGGTAAAATACTAATTTCAGACTCAGTAATCTGTGGACAGCGTTTCGCTCACGATTATCTGGACAGTCATTGGCTAATTGTCTCGCTAATAAAGGAAAGCAGAAGATGCCAGGAGAGTGGCCGAAGGAAGACTTCACAACCTCGGTGTACGCCACCCGCGCACCCGGGGAAGAGGAGGACCTCACTACGAAGATTGATGTTCCATGGTATCAGAAAGTCACTTTTGAATTGTTGGACAAGGATTACAACAAGAGAAACAAACGCCGCGCTGCTGAAGTCAAGAAGGAGACTGATCAAGAACGTCACGAACATACCCTTAAGACTATGTGTACCGCCCTGGCTGATCGCGCCAACAACATCAGCAACTACCTTCGAGATACATTGGAGCAGAAGGCAGAGGCAGAGAAAATGGTACAATCCTGGGCGGAGGAAGCTGAGCGCTGGAAGGCTGCATTCGCAGAGGTCACTCTAGATCTCAAGGCCAAGGATAAGGGTAAGCAGAAGGAGGAATCCAAGTCGGTGCGAGGATCTGCAGCCTATAACACTGTTGAGAAAGACGCTGCCGGCTGTGAGGCCTCAGAGATACCACCAAGATACAAAGAGGTCCGTGACCCACAGGCTAAGCAACTCCGCCACCGCCAGAAGATTGAGAACCCACCCACCTTCATGGGTTCCCATAATCCTACTTTCGAGAACTGGGAACACGCTGTTAAGCGCAAGTTGAACGGCGACTCGATCTACTTTGATGATGAAAACCACAAGATCAATTACCTCTTGGGATTTATTGGTGGTGATGCACAGGAATTCATAAAACCCTACCTCGAGCCAGAAAGCGTCAACCACATCACTGTTGCGATGTCTATCGTCGAAGTTATGCGAGGAGCCTACGGCAAGACCCGAGGACAGAAGCGCTCCGAAGCTCGTGCCAACTTCAAGAAACTCCGACAAGGGGATGACAGCTTCTCAGCCTTCTTCACTAAGTTCCTGACCTTCGCTTCTCAATTGCAACTTAGAGACGAAGACCGCATGGATGAACTTCGCGAAAAGATGAGTCCCAAGTTGCAAAATGTCATAGCCGGATTGGATTTTGAATCTACCTTGGAGATGTCTCAACACTGCTTGAAAATAGAACCACACCTGCAATTAGCGCGCAAATCGGAGGATCAAGCCGCTCGCTACCAACAACGCAAGGACAGGTACAAGAAGCCAATTCTCCCGCCGGGCCTAACTCGTACTGCACCTCCAAGAGCGTCTGGTCCACCCAAGCCAAAAGTCTTGGCCCGAAACGCTGGTGTCTGCTTCCATTGCCACAAGACTGGTCACTACGCTAACGCGTGTCCTACTGCTAAAGTCAATGAGGTGGATGCGAAGAAGAAGGAGGAAGCTGAAGCATCTGGATCGGAATTCACCATGAGCTCCGATGAGGGAAAAGATTGTCTCTAGGAGAAGTCGCCTTCCTAGAGAATAACACGTATCGAGTAAATGGCATTGATTTGGAAAATTTGTTTGGCGGAAGGCCATTAGTTATAGATTGTACTCTTGAAACTAAAAACAATTCCCAATTTCCAATCTCTGCCCTCATTGATACCGGCGCTAATGGATATGCCTTCGCAGATTGTAAACAACTGCGTGATTGGTACCGAAATAGTAAGATTAAGATGACGCGCTACAATCTCCGTCATCCACTCTCTATCAGAGGCTTCGACGGCGGATCATCCCGACCTCTACGCCATGCCTACGTGATGACACTGACTATAGACTCGCACCGAGTCAACATGCCGTTCTTTGCTACCACACTCGGTAACAAGAACAATGTGATCCTCGGTCGGCAGTGGCTGGCCTATCATAACGTACTCCCAGATTGCGTGCGACACCGGCTGTGGTGGCCAGAAGACCGCAATGATCATCAGTGGGACGCTAACCGTCGTGACCGACTGATTGAACTGCCCCCTCTAGAAATCAACAAACTTCCTGCTAAAAGATCTCCACATTTTATGCCAAAGCAGATATTGAAACGCCCTGCAATGGTAGCAGAAGCGCCGGCGACCCCTTCAATTATTCTGACTCCCCGGCCTACACTGCAGGAGCGACAAGAAGCCTACAATAAGAAAAAGGAGGATCTGGGTCTAGACGAAATGGACACACCTACGCTTTCAGCCGTCGAGGTTGAGACAATTGAAGCGGAAGACCAATGCTGGTTCGTAGAAATGGAAACCGCTTGCGACGGTACAGAGATTGCGCACATTGCGGAGCTCGCTGAAGAAGAAGAGAAGACACAATTGTTGGCCCAATTACCTCCTGAATATCACGATCTTGCCCATGTCTTCTCCAAAAGACGCGCAAAGGAATTGCCGCCGCATAGGGAGTTCGACCATAAGATCAATTTGGATAGCGAGCCTGAGCTCAAGCAAGCTCCCCTCTATAAAATGAATCAGAAAGAGCTAGATACCGTACATGCTTACATCGAGGAGAACCTGGCGAACGGGTTCATCGAACCCAGCGATTCTCCGTTCAATTCCCCGGTCTTGTTTGTCAAGAAAAAGAATGGAGACCTTCGATTTTGTGTAGACTACCGGAAATTAAACGCACACACGCGGAAAGATCGCTATCCTCTGCCCCTCATTGGGGAGACATTAGCCAAGATGGCTGGTTCTAAGAAATTCACCATTCTAGATGTCATCCATGCGTTCAACCGTATCCGGATGCATCCAGACTCCGTGGGATGGACTACGTTTCGTACTCGATTCGGTCAATACCGTTACCGCGTGTTACCTTTTGGTCTGTCAGGTGGCCCGGCCACTTTCCAAAGATATATCAATTCGGTCCTAGGCGATCTGCTCGCACGTTACGTTTCCGCATATATGGATGATGTATGCGTCCACTCTGAAGATAAAAGTAAACACGTGGCAGAAGTACGCGAGGTCCTTCAGCGTTTGGACAGGGCTGGACTGCAGGTGGATATTAAGAAGTGCCGCTTTAATCAAAAATCTGTTAATTTTCTGGGCTTCATTGTTAACACTTCCGGACTCCTGCCAGACCCGAAGAAGCTGGAAAGTATTCGCGCATGGGAGAGGCCTACTAGCAAGACTGCCATTCAATCCTTCTTGGGGTTCTGCAACTATTACCGTAACTTTATAGAGAATTTCTCCCGGATCGCTAAGCCACTGTACAACCTGACAGCAATCCCAAAAGGCCAGTTGTTCCAATGGACCGAGCAAGCTGAAGAAGCGTTCCTTGCCCTGAAAGAGAAATTGGTCAGCCCACCCATTTTACTGTACTTCGATCAGAAGAAGCCTACACGTATAGAGACCGATTGTTCTGATCTAGCAACAGGAGGAGTACTCAGTCAATTGCAGGAGGAAGGCGTGTGGCATCCTGTGGCTTTTCACTCCCGAACCTTGACTGGTCCGGAGGCAAACTATGAGATCCATGATAAGGAGCTGTTGGCTATCATCCAATGCTTGAAAGAATGGCGCGCAGAGCTCACCAGCACCTGGGAGCCGTTCGTGATTCTGACTGATCACCGAGTTCTGGAATACTTTGGTCAGAAGCAGCTACTCAACGATAGGCAAATCCGATGGTCAGAGGTGCTATCGCAATTCAGTTTCGACCTTCAGTACCGACCAGGCAAGGAAAATATTCTGGCAGACGCGTTATCTCGCAAGAAAGAACTTACCCCTACACAAAAAGCTGCAAAAGAACTGGAACGTACGAAAATCCTCCTCCCTCAAAAGAAAGTTACGTTGCCACATGACAGCAAGGTGTTAGCGCCCATCGACGAGGATCTGGATACTATTGATCGTATTTTTATGGCCAACCGAGCAGATCCCGATCTCGAGGATCTACGCCAGCAAGCACGACAGCGGGAAGAACCTTATTCTTTGGAACCTACCGGGTTGGTGCTTCATAAGGGACGCGTGGTGGTGTCAGCCAAAGACAATCTCCGTACTCAAGTGTTGAAGATGATCCACGAATCTACATCCACCGCTCATCCAGGACGAAACAAAATGAGGAAACTAATCGGCGACCGGTACTGGTGGCCACGATACGCAGCAGACATCGAGCGTTATGTGCAGAACTGCCATTTCTGCCGACGATCGCATAAGCCTAGAGACAAGACACCGGGCTTACTACAGCCTTTAGCCATTCCAGAACGTACATGGGATGATATATCGATGGATTTTCACGATGTGGGGGTACCAGACAAACGAGGGTTTAATAACATTTGGGTAGCTGTTGATAGATTGTCTAAACGCCAAATCTCCATCCCCACCACTAAAAGTGCTACAGCAAAGACTGCTGCAGACTTGTTCTACCGTTATGTCTGGCGATTCCGTGGCGCACCGAAGACCATTACCAGCGACCGCGGTCCGCAATTCATTTCGGATTTCATGGATGAGTTGTCAAGGTTAGCGCGCGTCAAACTCAAGCTATCTACGGCAGAACATCCGCAGACAGACGGCCAGACCGAAATTATTAACCAGATCATTGACCAGCGACTGCGACCATTTGTTGTTGTGATCAGACCCACTTATAGATCACACAACTTGGAATGGCTAGTACTGGGCAAGTGAACCAACAGGACAAGCGACCCTGCGTCAATGATACGTCATTGGCACACAGCAATGACAACACCAGTATCTCAACCATACATGATTATATGATAATATGACGCAGGTATATCTAATGACATAGTTGTTGAATGGCTGAATGGTTGACAGTTATTGCTATTGATGGTATATTGTATGTATTGTCTTTGTGTATAAATACTCGCTACTAGACCTCTGTATATGATCAACCTTTTCCACTCTTATATTCAATAGTCATCAATATAGCAGATCTACAATATATATCTGTCTTCTTCACGTTAGACTTAAAGTGCTATCCTACATCAACCCAAGTTGACTGTTACACCCATTGTGACAATTCTTAGACTTCTCATAACCTCGTTATTACAATATTTGTCAATTTCCACCAAGACGATTGGGCGGAGCTGCTTCCCGCTCTAGATGCTGCTGCGGCAGCTATTCCAAATGAATCTACAGGATTGTCGCCATCAATGATTGACTATGGTTACGAAATGCGTTTAGAATTTGACTGGAATCAGCGACTGGAACCACGAACCCCTCGAGAGAAGCTGAATCGGGACGAGGCCGCGGTGTGGCTTAAACGGATTAGCAGCGCGTTGGATTATGCTAAAGAGAGCATCAAACGCTCACAGGAACAACAGCGTGTTCAAGCCAATAAACATCGCCGAGAAGTAGACTTTGACGTTGGAGATAAAGTGTATATCCGGCGCGGTGCTTGGAGAACTACGAGACCGTCAGATAAGCTGGAAAATCCAATGGTGGGACCATATCGGATCATTGCCAAAGAAGGGCATTCATTCCGCGTTCAACTACCCGTCTCTTGGAAAATACACCCTGTATTTTCACCAGACCGACTGCGCAAAGATCCAGATAACCCGTTGCCCGGCCAGGCCAATCCAGAGCCGCCGGCAGAAGAGGTCAATGGAGAGTTAGAATGGGAGATCGAGAAGGTGTTAGACGCGCGGCTGTATCGCAATCGGCTGCAGTACAAGGTTCAATGGGAAGGCTGGGACGCAGACGAGGAATGGTATCCGGCTGCCAACTTTCGGAACGCACCCCTCATATTAGAAAAGTTCCACGCTGAGCACCCTAAATTGCCAGGGCCACCAAGACGTCTCGCTACGTGGTTGGACGATGCCGCACATGATAGATTTAGTGAGGAACATCCGGAAGATAATATGGTGACCAACCAAGGTCGTGACAACCAACGCCGCCGCAGAAATTAGTCGATTTGGGACAATCGAAGGCTGAGGAGGGGGTGATGTCACGGCACGGCATTCTGCTCCGCCATGATATACAATTACGTGGAGGGAGGATGTGAGACTGATGGCTGATGCAGGAAGGAGCACGGACGCGGCGATTTAGTGGAAACCCGCCCGAATAGGAATAGCCTCAGGGCTTTTTGTAATGAGATCCTGTTCTTTTCTATTCTTCTCCAGCTTAGTATTTGCTTCACAGATTGAATTATCGCCATACAAGCTGTACTTTCACTTGTGCCTATTCTACGCCGTGACAGTGACCCATAAACCTCACTCTCATATCTATCACTAAATAAAAAAGCTTCAACACTAACAATTTTGTTACATGATACACAACCTTGTACCCTTCAATAATCAGAATGCAAGAAATTTTTGGAAAATTGGTATTGGTTCAATGAGTAAGGCGGCTCAAAGAATATGAGCGCGATTTTATGAATAGAATAATAATGATATGAATTGGGAGAATACGTGATATACTATGGAGAAATAAAAGATAGTTTGAATAAATTGAGTTGATTAGATTATCTGTCTTGGTGATTCCTAGACAGCTTATATACATGTATACTTGATAGATCAAATACAGACTAGATACCATCCATCATTCGTTCCATACTTTAACAACGACAATGAATTGCAGGACAGTATACAACACAAGTATGGGGTCAGGGTCGGTGGATTAAAGCCTAGAAGTGTATCAGACCATACCATGCACTAGTCGAGTCTCAAGCATCAAACATGCTCAGTATAAGGAGATATCAATCATCTAGGTCATAAGTCAGGCTGTGAGTCATGTGTGAGAATCTTAGTTGTTCCAATCATGGGGAAATTTCTGACACATAGAGTCTGAATTTCCAACACAAATCTACTTGCTTAACTATTTGTGATTAATCTGTTACATTTGAACCCTTGTCTTGCCGAAACTGACTCGACCTCTGTAGCTTAACAGCTTCGTAACTCAGTCCACAATTAAGTTCATAACACTTTGTTAGAACTCATATTACAGCCCTCGAGTCATCTTCGACAAATTTTAATCCCGCTCGATTAATTAAGTTGAGATCAAAAAATATCGACCGGCAAATCATCCACTGCAAATGCTCATTTACTTGAGAGCGAGTGGGATAAGTTAGCTGCTTTGATCGGGGAAATTCAGAGCCAGCCAGCCAGCTCTTCGGCCCCTATACCAATGGATGCACATCCTAAGGTGAAAATGTTTTGTACCCAAGCTTTTGTAATGGGTAAACAAGCTGCCGGCCATCCATTCCAACCACAGCTTGCAATAATCAGCAATTTCTTATGTACGAGTACTTCTCGCTTAGTATGGATTTGTGTTGCACAATAAAACCGTCAACTTCTACATCAAGGCAAGAAGGCAACAGGCCTGACCTGTCCTATGGAGATCGAAATAAATTTAAAGCGTTCTCCAGACAATTAGCACTCTGGTTTGGTGTTGTGCCTGGACCCACATAGCTACAGTACACAGCTCCAGTTATGATGGTCACGCGACTGCATGCATTTGCTCTTTTTTGCTCCTGCTTCGTTGAGTTAGTATAATAAGTAAGCAATAGTCTAGGGACTATAAGTAGAGAGCTTTCCTCCACAGTAGATAGAGCAAGCAATTTAGTCTTTCCTCATTCTACAGAGATCATTCTCCACTCCTCTTCTTGAACCTGTCCGGCCCAGCAGCCCATCTGTGATCACTAGCAGCGAGCTCCCACAAATTGTATGTACACCCGAATCATAGACCTATCAAAACATTTGGCCAAAATCTAAATGATTATAAATTTGAGAATGAAAAAAATAGTTTTGCAGCCAGCTACCTTTGTAGTGAGGCATTTGAATGGCTTGAGCTTTTTATTAACAAATCCTATGGGAAAGTTCAATTCGACACCTTCGAAAATTTGATGCGTGCCCTGAAAGCAGCCTTCGCAGACCCTGATTCATATACCACGTCTGAGAGGGAGATAGATCAACTCAAGCAATATACATCTTGTTCTGCATGTTTTTCTAGATTTTCGGCGTAGATATGGCAACTTGGCTGGAAAGAAGATGCAGTGAAAATCCATCACTTCCGCCGTGGACTAAAGGAGAGAATTAAGGATATGCTAGTGGTAAGTTATGTCCCAGTGACAATGAATGAATTTGCTGCTTTGTGCATTAAATTAGATAATCAGAATAAGCCACAGGCACAAGAGAAAAAGAGCATGGGGCCACAGAAACTACACAATAATCAACTGAAGCAAGTGAGACCAAATTCGCATTTGCCACTACCTTTGTCCAAATCTGTGTTACAGGATTAATCCCTTGTGTTTGTACTGTCTGCGCCAGTACAGTAGGGATGGAATATAGGGCCTAGCTAGCTACAGGGGCTTGTTGAAATTGATGCTTCCAATTATGGTAAAGACAGGGATGTGTAGAATACACATCACTTATCCCCCATTAATTGTGAGGTTAGTATTAATGCACTTTGACGTAAATACCAACTACAAGATTTTATTATTACAAAATATAGTTTATAAAGCACTCTGTGTCCTAGTGGGAGTGATTAACATCTCTCCACAACAGATTTACAGACTAATTTACTTTCCCACTCGCTTCACCAAGTGATATAATCTGTGCCTAACAGCCACAAGCTTTTGCAAACTAATCTGCTCAACAGGGCTACCAATGTTGCGGTCTGGATGTGGTTGCTCAGCAACAAAGATTGTTGTGACCGGTGCTGACAATTACAATTCCCTATGTATACAGCGAGAGGTAGGAAATCTTCTTTCTCTAAATTTCATTAATTAACTGATTTTATTCTGGACTTGCTCTGCTGTATACCAACACCAATTAATCCAGCAACAATCCGCCCTTGCAAACTCCGCTTCCCAGCAACCTCCTGGAGAGCCCATGGAACTTGCCGCGGCATTGCGCAATGCCTATTGTAGGGCCAATAATTTGTGTACATATTGTGGAGCATCCGGGCATTTTGTTAGGTATTCCCCCAAGGCTAAGGCAAGAAAGAATAATTAGCTTCTGCAACTTGTAAGGATTCCCTGTTTCATTATTAATTTAGTATATATTTTTAGTCTTCTTTCAAGCAGCTATGACAATACCATAGCTCTTGGCACTGGGTACTCTATTATTAGGATAAGACTTATGTCATGATGGAACAATGGAAAGACATAATGTAAATAAACAAGGGCTTGGTCTACTGAAGCTGAGCTCTTCATGCTTAGTTTTCTGTCACAACCACCACCTTCGGATTACCTCGGATTATCTCAAGTCACCTCCAGTTACCTCTTGTATCTTTAGTTACAATTAGTACCCACTCGAACCTCTAGACCTTTTAGCTATTTATATTACCCACCTTGGAAACCTTTTCTTCCTTCTAGTTATTGCCGGTATATCTTCAGTCATGTTGTGCTGGCTCAGTTCAGTTGTTAGGAGACAGAGGAGCAGAGGATGGGCTACTGGATTAGGAAAGGGTGGAAAATACAGGCTGGTGCACAGACGCTGTTCATGTACTCTACAATCTCTTCACCTGCCGAGTTTAGTGAATCAATCTATCCAAAATAATATCATACTTCACATCATCCATTAGATGATATTATCAATTGTCGGGATGCACATCTAGCATCACCTTCACAGATCACCATTGTCAGTAAGAGTTGACATTTGATACCTACTGACATCCATTTGGCCACAGTGATACAAACTCAGTGTCCATCATGCCATCACCCAGCGTGAGCGCGCCATCTCCGCAACTCATCATTGCACAAGAGCCCGTATAACTCCACCGACAGACAGCAGAGACATAATTGCTATATACCTCACAGCTCATAACCACAACAATTATCGGCGTAAGAGGCATCAGCATAAACTGTTAAATGACAAGGTGTGTCTAGCTGCTACAGGGGCAATCCGAGTCAGGCAGAGTCAAACACATGAGTCGCGTCAATTACGCTATTCATGCAGATCAGTCGCGTGGAGGAAAATTTGTACTTAGGAGTCTGGCTGTCTCGATCTTAGTATACTTTTAGTTAACTCGAATATCTGATTCTATCTGACCTCAATCCACTGTGCTAATTCCATCGTCTTCTATACAGTCATACTGCGACAGAAGTCCTCCCAAATTAATAGGTTATGACCACCAGTTTGCCACAGGTATAAATAGAATCAAAATCGACTCCAAAGCCTTGACGGCTTAGCCTAAGATTCGAGCAAGGAATCGAAATTTCGCCTTGGACTAAACCTCATAAGAATGGAGGATAATGAAGCCCTTGGCCGCATCCCCTCGCTCTCAAGGGATAACTATGAGAGCTGGTTCAGAGAAATGAAGCTAAAACTTAAATCAAGGTCAGTATTTTTCACTATTGAAACAACATTGGAAGAATACGCGACCACGAAACAAAACCGAAGTAAAACAATACCTTCGACATCTGGTATCAATGGAGGATCAATCAAAGTTGAAGTGCTGAGTACGAGTTTGGACGAAACAAAAGTTGAAAAATATGAGAAAGCTGAAGCAACGTCACTTTTCCTCATACTCCAGGCTCTCAGCGCAGAAGATTTTGATCTGATCGATGAGCACGAGACAGCACTCAGAGTCTGGAACGCACTCAAAGGCAAGTATTTTAGAACGAACGAGTATTCTGCAAACACGTATCTAACTAAAATTGCAACGTTTGAATTCCGTCAAGAAATGGGCTTGGACAATTCATGGGCTAAGCTAAAAGAGTTTCGCCGAAAACTCATCAGTACAGATCCTATCATGAAGAACGCTTATCCAGATGCGGCGTTATTCTTAATTCTGACAAAGACACTCCCAGCGGCCTTTAAGGCGACAACAGATGGATTCAGAATACAGGTTACTCTTTCTGTTGAGGACAAGCTGAAGATTTTGAACGAAGTCGAAGAAGATCTACGACTTCAGAATGAAAAAGCCCTAGTTGCTAGGCAAAAGTTGTCTAAGTTTCCACAGAAAATGCGACAAAATCAAAATTCTGATTCTGATAGCCCTGCTTATAGGTGCTATTTATGTAAACAGTCACACACTGTCGCTCGATGTCCTAGGTTAGAAACAGCTGCGAGACTTTTGAAAGAGCACGACAGGCAGAAGAAAGTGAAGGAATCAACTAAACCACGCCTGCAAGATAAAGATAAACCCAAAACTTCTCGATCAGCACAAAAACAGTCCAGATATCACAATGCCTTCTCTGCTGAAACATTAGCTTCAGAAAATGAAGATTGCGAAGAATGTCACCTGTCAAAGGAAGAAATATGTAAGGCTACTCCATCTGATTGGCCCGTCGATACTGGCGCCACGTCTCACATGTCTGACCAACCTCTTCTATTTAGGAAACTTATACCAATTGTTCCCAAAAGAGTAAAGGTTGGAGGGGGCGAATTAAAGTCTGAATTTTCTGGCGATGTTCAAATGAGGTGTAAAGACGGATCTTCAATGCTTCTTTCCGATGTTTTATTTGTTCCAAATCTGGGAGTTAATCTTCTATCAGTGAGAAGGCTGTGTCAAGCAGGTTTGAACTTTGCGGGTAATCAAAATGAATTGTTCCTTAAGCTAGGCAATAAAGTTATCATTGAAGCTAGAATGAATCAAGGACTCTATACTGTGACGCATATCGCTGAAGGATATGAAGAGACTGCGTTTAATTCTGTGGAAAACGACAGGTCAAATAATAACACTTCATATGTGAGCCCGAGTCAAATCTCACATCAAGAAACTATCCGGAAAAACGAAAGGGAAAGATACCTCGAGTACCACCGTCGCTTTGCTCACTTAGGACCTGAAAAAATTCGAAACTTACATCTGGTTACTACACTCAAAAAGCAGATCAAGATTCCACGAGATCTCGATGTCTGTGAGGTATGTGCACTTACTAAGATGAAAAACAGGATCCCAAAGGTCCTAAGCCCTTGGATCAATGAAATACTGGGACAAGTTCAATTTGATGTCGCTGGCCCATTCCCAACAAGTATCAGAGGTAACAGATGGTTCCTCCTCATCATTGACATTTGCAGCAGAATGAATTGGGTGATTCCAATAAAGACCAAAAGTGATGCATATGAGGCATTGAAAACCTGGAAAACAGTAACTGAACATCAATTGGGCAAGAAAGTTAAATGTGCAAGATCAGACAACGCACCCGATCTCCTCAAAGCCATCCACGATTGGAAAATAGAAGATGGAGTTCTTGCACAATCAACCACTATTGCCTCTTCGCATCAGAACGGCCCTGCAGAACGTTCGATCCAAACTGTTGAGTTCGATATGAGGGCAATGCTAGAAGAAGCCCAGCTTCCAATTGAGTTCTGGGATGAAGCAGCAGAAACTGACTGCTACATACGCAACCGAACTGACTCTGGCCCAATAATTTCGAATATGAAAACCAGTCCAATCAAAGCCTTTACGGGTGAAACCCCTTCAATTGATCATATACGGAAATGGGGGAGTAAATCTTTCTACTATGTAGATAAAAAGACACTGCCTGCTCATGAAAGACACGATAAACTTGTTAACCCAGCGAGAGTAGGCGTATTTGTAGGATATTCTGAGAATACAACAAAACACTTGAAGGTTTATTCACCGGAACAAGGATACACTATTTTATCAAGTCGTGTAGTGATTAACGAGAACGAGAAAGGAGGAACAGTTGACCTAAAGATACGAAATGCAAAGATCGGGCCTCAAGGAACACCGAATGTGACCATGGATAGAAGACCAAGAGGTAGACCAAGAAATGTGGAGATTGAACAAAAGTTGAGTCTTCCTCAAGCTAGTACAGAGAAGGATAAACCAAAAGAAACTGAGGAGCATAACTTTAACTCAGAAGCCATCACACTCACTGATACACGTCCAGCTCATAATAAAGGAGATGCCAGTCGAGAACATGTAAGTATAGTGGGCAGTAGTGAACTCCCCACAATGATTCAGCCCACTCTCCAAAAAGCAGCTTGCAGCAGTGAAAACGTTCGTCAAGACTTAGAGAAGACCTTAATCAACGATCAGCACTTAGAAAATCTGAGCGCGCCTGATATGGATCTGGAAAAAGAACCTGAAAGTGATAACTTGGCTTCAGAAACAGACATTGATACGGACTCTGATTCAGGAGAAGTATATGAGAGATATGAGATAAATGGAAATTGTGAACACCAAAATACAATTCGTCAACCTTACGAGGAGATAATTTCACAAGACGACGAAGAAAACATGAGTGATGGCAAAGCAGAAAAAATTGATGTTGAGAAACTTGCTATGGACAATGATTCAGATGAATTAGAGGAAGAATATCCAGTAGATGCTAATCATTCAACAGAAACATTGTCATTGAATTCTCAGACAAAGAATTCAAACGTAGATACCTCATTAGCTAACACTAATCTTGAGCACAATTTTTCGACCTCAAAACATTTATTCCCACTGCAAAGGCACAGATACTTTACACGCTCCACCGCTCAGAAACGTACCTCTCAGCAAGAAACTGAGTCGCTTCGAGATTCCAAACGTGTCAAGGTATTCATTGCACAATTGATTCAAAGTCGAAGAAATGATCTAACAAACAGTACACTATTGCATCAGCTACATGATAAAGATGTAGAATCTGCACTTCCAGCCGAGGTAATTGCGGGTATAAAAATTCCCTCTAGCTTTGCAGAAGCAACGAAAGACCCATCCTACTCAGAAGAATGGAAAAAGGCAATGAATGAAGAAATGGTGTCACTCCGAAAAAATAATACATTTGTGGAAGTCATACCACCAAAAGACGTAAATCTTGTATCCTGCAAATGGGTATACACAATCAAGACTCATACCGACGGCTCAATTGAACGTTTTAAAGCCCGACTGGTAGCGCGTGGATTCAGTCAGATTCATGGTCTTGACTATAATCAAACATTTGCTCCAACAGTAAGAATGGACACACTTCGATTATTTCTTGCCGTCACTGCTGCTGAAGACTTAGAATGTTTCCATTATGATATCAAGAATGCGTTTACAGAATCTCATCTTAAAGAGGACATTTTTCTTCAGCCACCTAAAGGGATTTCAATTAAAAGAGGCTACGTCTGGAAAGCACTTCGAAGTTTATATGGGCTAAAACAAGCTGCAAGAGACTGGAACTGTCTGATCAAAGATTCGTTACTGACATGGGGATTCACACAAAGCCTTGCCGATCCGTGCATGTTTACTCACGACAATGGTACAAGTCTATTGGTTTATGTTGATGACATTGTGGCATTGGCTAAGTCTCAAAAACATTTGGATCGGTTCTATAAAAAGTTATCGACAAGATTCAGCGCCAAGAATCTGGGGGAGATAGAAAAGATACTTGGAGCTAGGGTCATGCGAGATAGAAAGAACCGGACCCTATATCTTGACCAAGAACAATACATTCAAAACGTGTTGGAAAAGTTTGGATTCAGAAAAGGTGCTCACAAGCCAAAAACAGTGCCACTCACTGGATATGAACACTTACGGCCCGCCACAAGTGATGACAAAAGAATCGACGTTACAGAATACCAGCAAGCAATTGGAAGCCTTATGTATGCCACAACCGTCACGAGGCCAGATATTGCTTTTGCAGTTGGAAAACTCAGTCAATTGATGAGTGATCCCGCAGAACATCATGGATATGCACTCAAAACAGTTTTCCGATACTTGAAGTTGACAATAAAATTTCGGATCCGTTACAGTCTCGGAGGAGAATACAGTAGCTTTAAGGTCTATTCGGATGCCGACTGGGCAAGTGATAAAAATGACCGTAAAAGTACCTCAGGAAGCGTCACCATGTTCTATGGTGGTCCAATATCTTGGTCCAGTAAAAAGCAGCGCTCGGTATCAACATCAAGCTGTGAAGCTGAGTATATTGCTCTATCAATGTGTGCAAAACATGGACAATGGATTGCTCAAATATTTCGAGACCTCGGACTACCAAAGTATATTGGGAAAAACCCTGCACTAGTCCAAATGCTCGGAGACAACCAAGGATCAATTGCGCTAATTGAAAACGCATATCTGAACAAAAGGTCAAAACATATCAATATTTGCTATCAATTTATTTGTGATCTCGCCGGAAAGGGGAGGTTGGCAGTTGATTACATTCCTACTGATAATATGGTAGCAGACGGCATGACCAAACCGTTGGCAAGAGTGAAGTTCCAGAAATTCATTGAACAGCTTGGTATTAACTGTACACAAGTCCCTGTGATAGTATCTACTAATCAACAATTGATAGGAGACTAGAGTCAGGACAACCTTTGAGGGGGTGTGTTAAATGACAAGGTGTGTCTAGCTGCTACAGGGGCAATCCGAGTCAGGCAGAGTCAAACACATGAGTCGCGTCAATTACGCTATTCATGCAGATCAGTCGCGTGGAGGAAAATTTGTACTTAGGAGTCTGGCTGTCTCAATCTTAGTATACTTTTAGTTAACTCGAATATCTGATTCTATCTGACCTCAATCCACTGTGCTAATTCCATCGTCTTCTATACAGTCATACTGCGACAGAAGTCCTCCCAAATTAATATAAACTTCGAAAAGGATCCGAAAGGATAGTTTAGATCCCAATCAGTGGTTCCCGCTAGATATCAAAGGGTGCGTTTGGCGGCTTGCAAGTGACTTTCATTTGGACAAGATGCAAACTGGCTTAAAAGTGTGACTGTGTAGGCTAGGTCTGATCGGCTTCCTATGACAAGGTACATTAGAGATCCGACAATGGCTTGGTATTCCTTAATGTTCTCGAGACAATCCTCTTCACATCCTTTGAAGAGGGTTACGTTCAGATCAAGAGGTGTGCTAACTTTACGTGAATTTTCAAAACCGAATCGTTTTAGTATCTTTAGTGAGTAGCCTTGTTGGGAGAGCCGGATGCTAGATTTCTCTAGTTTAATCTCTAGGCCCAGGACATAACTCGCGTTTCCCAAATTTTTGCAGTCAAAGTCGTTTCCAATTGACAATTTCAGGGCTTGGCGGAACATGTTTTCTGGACCGAAGATTAGAATGTCGTCAACGTATACCGCGACACAGGCATTTTCTGTCGGGTGAACAAAGACGCATGGATCAAAGTTGGCTATCTCGAATCCTTTTTGTCGAAGGGAGTTCGAGATACAAGCATAACATTCACGACCTGATTGTTTAAGGCCGTAGATACACTTACGAAGTTTAACACATTTTCCAGATGTGCGGAATCCAGGGGGTAGTTCCATGTAAATTTCTTCCTCCAAGTTTCCGTAAAGGTATGCGGAATTTACGTCCATTGTTACGGCGTGCTATAGGGTAGATCGAGATCGCCGTTTGCCGAGAGTATGAAAAGGTCAAGTGGTGAATACTAGAGAGGTGGGAAGTCGATGAAGTACTATGGCTAGAAGGAAGCGGGTTTGCGAGAGGAATACTGTAATAATACTATAAGATTGTGAAGCTGGAGAACTACTTTGTTGTAGCTCCAGCTTCCTTAAGTACAAATAACTATCTAACGTAATTCAACTAAGACTGTTGTAATTTCCCATCATGACTCAAACTGTGACCTCAACCATATCAATTCCAGTTGGCGCATTATCTAGTCTCACCATATAAGTGCAAGTGTTGAGGGTGAGCCGAGAAACCTGTTCCGTGAATTTTATCCTCAGGCATTCTGCTTAGACTCTGGTTCCAGAATGTCTCGCCATGACATCCATCTGTTGGGGAATCCATTGGTTTTGAGAAGCTATCCGTAGAAGGATACGGAGGCTGTTATACCGAGCTACAGGAGCAAATGTTTCGTCGAAATTGTGACCAGGAAGTTGACTGAATCCTTGAGCCACTAATCGAGCTTTGTACCGGTTGATAGATCCATCCGCTTTTCGCTTAATTTTAAATACCCATTTGGATCCAACAATGTTGCAATTTAATGGTCGAGCAGTTTCATCCCAGGTGTGATTTTGTCTTAAGGATTGTAGCTCCTTATTTACTGCATCACGACAATAATGTCAATCAGACCCTGAGAGAGCCTCGTCGATGTTTCTCGGATCCTCGTTATTTTCCGTTGCAGTTTTTGCTGCTAGAGTCATTGCAATGCATCCAGTTTCATCTTGTATTTCCTCAGCAATATCCAGATGTCCTCGCTGGTTATCATGCTCTTCTCGTGTCTGAAAGGTCTGCCCTTAACTTGCGGGGAACCCATAGCGTTGAATGGGTCTGGTTGTCCTTTTAGGTCGAGATTTTGGTGATTTGAGGAATGATCCTGGCATATCAGACATTTCTGGTTGTAAATCTGGGATAGATAATTCTTTTTACTGGTGCATTGTTTCAATTTCTCTTTGGATTTGCTTCAATGGGTCATTGAGTTTGTCATCTGTGGAAAGCTGCGGTTTGGCTATTGATGGGTTGTCCTGGTGTGGTAGTTGTTCTGCTTCGTCATTTATTGCTTGTGACAGGTTGCTTCGGTTTTCAAGGTTAATTTTGACTTCCCCTGAATCGAGCGGCGCAAACTTGACGTTGGTTGATTCCATAACCTTGTTCTTGGAGGGGATCCATATCCGAAAGATTTTTTGGCCTACTCGTGTATCCTACAAACTTGCCATCCAGTGCCTTAGGTAGGAGTTTTGAGCCAGGAGGCCGCGAATACTCGTGAATGTGAACAAAGCAGTTCCTACCAAAGGGTTGAAGATGGTGTATTGTAGGTTTATTGCCGTGTAGTGCCTCATATGGCGTAATGTTTTCGGGTAGCCGTGTATGAAGGAGGCGATTTTTAAGGTAGCAGGCAGTGGCTATAGCCTCTGCCCACAGCGAGAGTCCAAGGTTTATGATTAATGCTCGGGCCATTGTTGTCAGGGTCTGATAAAACCTCTCTGCAGTTCCGTTTCTCTCATGTTCATATGGTGGAGTTTTTTTGTGAACAAGTCCTTTCTTTCGGAAGAATGTCAATACTGTTTGATTGATAAACTCCCCCCCGTTGTCTGTTCTCCAACGCTTAACTTTAGCGCTGAATTGCGTTTGTACAAAGTGTACGAAGTCAACCATTTGTTGGGCTGCTTTGTCTTTGGTTCGCAGGAACTTGACCCATGAATGTCGGGTATATTCATCAATAAAAGTTATGTAGTAAAATTTTCCACCTAATGAGGGAACGGAGAACTTTCCAGAGAGATCAGAATGAATTAATTCAAATGGTTTCGTAGCATTTTCACGAGTCTGTTTGGGAGAGATGTTTTTTGATTTGGTTTTCTTGCATGTAGGGCAATGGAAGTTTGGGAGTGGTGAGGGAAGGTTGGCCTGTGAATACAGCTTTGAAGGGTTTTTAATGGTGGTTACTCCGGGATGTCCCAACGCCTGATGGAATTCAATGTAAGAGGAGAAGCAAGCATTATATTTCTTTAGCTGTATTAAGTACGCCTTAACTCCTGTCTTTGCCCACAATACTTCACGCCCATTTTTGTCCCGTAGTGTTATATCTTTTTCTTTGCCTATCAATGTGTAACCTTTACAACTCACAGCGTCCCAAGAAAAAAGTCGTGTCTTTCCAAAAGAAGGTACAAATAGGACATCAGTTAAGATGGTAGAGTAGACCTCTCCTTGTTGGTTCCTAAGGTTAAGACGAACAGTTCCTTTTCCGGTTACAGGGACATGGGAATGGTCTGAAATTTTGACACTATGGTTTTTTAGAGGTATCAGTGTTTCAAAATCACGTTTACATCCAGTCATATGAGCCGATGCACCAGTGTCAAAGATCCATTCTGGATGAGACGAGGATGTCTGAAACTGTGCCGCAAATGCCGTATTGTATATTTGATGTTCTGATTCAGCGGTGGCCGACGAGTGGGCGATTTGGGCAGCGTTTTTCCTGTCTGTCTTCTTCTGCTTGTGCGCTTTTAGCTTCCGACACTCCTTGAAATAATGCCCCTCGTATTTATACTTGCGACTCTTACACCATGAACATTCTTCAATCTCCTGTCTCGCAACTTGATAAGCCTTTTCATCTAAGTTGGTGGCTTTTCGATTTGCCGACATGTCTCGGGGTTTAGAGGATACACCGTCGCAAGTGGTGATTTCTTTTGTCACGAGGTTATTGATGACGTTTTCCATGGACTTGGGTAAGGAGGACAGCAGAAAGGCACCTTTTGCGTCCTCCGACGAGGTTAGGTCTTTGAATGCCTTGGTGAGAGACGTAGTCGAGTGTAGGGAGCGATTTCGGAGGCGGTTCCAGGTATCATTGAAGGTTGAAAGGTATTCCAATATGTTATCTCCGTCACGTAATGTGAGATCAGTGACGGCCTTGAGTAGGGAAATAGTGGAACTTGCAGTTTCTCGATCGAATCGTGCTTTGAATTGTTCCCATGCCTCTTTTGCTGTTTGGCAGTCTATCACCACGGTCTGCTACGATTCATCAACAGCGTTCAGGAGGAGGCCCCGAAGCTGTTTGTTAGCATTATGCCACTTTTGAAACTCATCTGATTGTATTTCAGATTTTATTGGTGTCTCCTTTGTCAAGAAGTCAAGCAATCCCATTGCATCAAAAGTTATCTCCCAACTGCCAACCCATCTGTGATAGTTTTCACCACCGGTCAGTATTGGAAGTCGGTCGAGCTTGAGTTAGATTGGGGTTTGTCTAATGTTTGCCTGAGTTGATGAGAGTGACATTTTGGCGGTGGTTTTTGTGCTAACTGGACTATAAACTGTTGAAGCTTTGTCGTGGAGTGATAGATATGAGAGTGAGGTTTATGGGTCACGATGTATGAGATAACTGAGGTGCGGATGTATGAGTTCCTTACTATTGTTGTTGTACTAGTTAGGGTTGTATTATTGTTTAATGACTTAACAATCAAATGATCAATATGTATTTCCTTAGAACTAATGACTAATTGTGTTGATGAGTAATGAGGTACCCGTTTGGGAATGGCGTTAGGAGACGGGGGTTTTACGGTTTATAGATGTTTTTCTTCAAGGAAGACAGGGGGGAGATAGATCATTTTCATACTTACCATAATTGTTACTGCTACATCAAGCTTGTGATATCAATTACCACCGAAGTATTCCGACAATTATCTATATACATAAAAGGATTTCTCCATCTTCAAGTGGGCCAGATTGTTTAGATCTGGCTAGCAGCTTTTGCCATCCTCTTCCTTCTCCCCCACATGGCATCACGTGCTATACAACTACTGCTCACCATGAAGTCCGAGGATGAAAAGAGTTAGATTACAACAAACATGGAGCTAGACATTGATGGATACCAACAAAGTTTATACGCGTATGTTATACCAATGTTGTCTCATGATATCATATTGGAAAAACCATGGATGGAGAGTGAAGATGTTACGGCGTGCGCTAAGGATACTGGGGATCGCCGTCTGCCGAAGGTAAGGTATTAATAACTGTTCAGATTACAGTTGCTAACGAAGGATACTTAGATATGATTCGATTGGCGAGGTGCCAGGTAGTCTAAGGTTGTGGAACCACAGAATAGTCGAAAGACATGAAGTCAAGAAGTCGAGTTGCTGAACAGGCGATCAAGAATGATAACTCAGGGTGAACAGAAGTACGAAGAATGTAACAAATAACGAAAGACTGAGAATATCGGACTGTGAGAATATACGATTATGACACTATGTAAATCTAGATTGCAAGATCAAAGATCAAAAGAATGAAAGATTGAGAAGCTGGAGAGCTACTATGTGGCAGCTCCAGCTTCCTTAAGTCTAACTCGAGATAGTACTTGAACTCAACTAAGACTATGACAAATGACAAATGCCGTCATGACGCCAGCCCCTCCATCTCTAACTGTCAGAGTTTTCTCGGAAACCTTCTCATATCACCTTTTCCTCAGAACCTTCTCCTTGAAACCTCTTCAAGGATGCCTGGCCATAACAGAAGACGTTATTTATAATGCAAGGGAAAATTTTATGGACATTGGAGAAGCAATTGTGAACAATCGACCATTGAGGGTATGGGAAAAAGTCCAGCAGCCAATGATGAGTTCGTCCTATCAAACAAAAAATATCAAAAGTTTGTTGGCAGGGGTATTCCTTGCAACGGTCAGGAAAGCCAGGAAGTCAAGCGCTGGCACAACCCAGCTATTTTCTATAACGCTGGCAGATATTCAGAAAGCGCTTGCGCCATCAAAGAAGTCACTGACAAATTTGGATAGGCTTCCATAGACTGTAAGGAATTTGCAGACCTTTTTCGGAAAGAGTTAACTGACAAGCTGCCACCTCATTGGCATGGGTGTGACCACGAGATAAGGCTTGAGTCTGACAAGAATATACCATGGGGACCCCTGTATGGAATGTCAAGGGATGAGTTATTGGTACTAAGAAAGACACCGACAGAACTACCTGATAAAAATTACATTCGAGCGAGTAGTTCACCAGCAGAGGCCCCTGTATTGTTCGTTCGGAAACCAGGTAGAGGCTTGCGATTTTGTGTAGACTATTGCGCCTTGAATGCCATTTCGAAAGCCGATCGCTATCCCTTACTGTTGATTAAAGAGACGTTTTCTAAGCTGAGCAGAGCTAAGTGGTTCACCAAGCTAGACGTGCAATCTGCGTTTCACAAGTTGCGTATCAAGGAAGGTAACAAATGGAAAACAGCTTTTCGAACACGATTTGTATTATTTGAGTGGCTTGTCATGCCATTTGGATTAAATGGAGCTCCGGAATCCTTTCAGTGATACATTAACGAAGCTTTACGTGAGTAACTCGACAATTTCTGCTCGGCTTATGTAGATGATATACTTGTATTCACCAACAGAGACAAAGAGGAACACGAAAGGCACGTGCAATTGGTTCTTAAAAAGCTTCAGAAGGCAGGACTTGGATTAGATATTGACAAGTGCGAGTTTAGTGTTAAAGAGACTAAATACTTGGGCTTCATCATATCTTCTGATGGTGAGAATTCTGCAGTCAAGATGGATCCTGCAAAGGTCCAGGCAATATCAGAATGGAAGGCACCCACAACAACAAAAGGACTAAGAGGATTTTTAGGGTTTGCCAATTTTTATCGTGGCTTTATCAAGGGATTTTCAAGAATCTGTGCACCTCTAACTTCTCTGACAGGCAAGGGTACACCTTGGAAGTGGGGCTCTGAACAAAATTGTTACGGCACGTCAAGGAGGTTGTATAAGTTATTATATTGCTATCAAGAGGTACGCTTATAAAGGCAATAAAAGACGAAGAGAGGAGGTAGCTACTCTCTGTCAAGGAAAGAAGCTTATATAATATCACGTGAGATCGTCTATTTGGACAAGTGTACTGCTTTATATATGTTTTAGTTTTGTATCTATAAGGATTCTTTCTCTCTTTGTAGACAATCTAATCCACCTGCTACTATCCTGTACTATAGCATCAAATAAAATAAGCTTCCAGACCCTAGCGTTTTTAGACTGCGGTGCTACTGACAAATTCTATGACTTAAACTCTGCGCAAAAAAAAGGCCTCCCCATAAATCCCCTATCACAGCCCCGTCAACTCTATCTAGCAGATGGAAAACTAGCTACCCAAATTACTCATTCAACAACTATTCATCTTGACATCTTTGGCCACAAAGAAACCATCACATTATTCCTCACAAATATTGGCAAATATGACCTTATTCTTGGACGTAAATGGCTCAGAAAGCACAACCCTACTATTGACTGGTCAAAGGACGTCGTAACTCTTAATTTGTACTATTGTAAAGAAAATTGCCTCCCTGCCCAACTCGACCACATAACTATAACCAGTAAATAGCAAGGCAACGGACGACCAAGGAAGATTGGAGCTGCAGCTTTCCAGACACTGTCAAAACAAAAAGGTGTTGAGATATTTTCATTATCCCTGTACGAGGTTGATACAAGACTCAAAGAAGTGGGAGCTACCTCTACCCCCTCGCCAACAATTCAACCGCCATTTCAAACACCAACAAATCTCACTCCTATCCAAAAAATGCAACAAGAGCTGTGCTGCCAAATGTAAGACTTCCCTAACAATTCGCAAAGGCAAAAAACAGCCACTGACATGCACTTATCTGGCTTCTCCCTAGAAGACATTCAAATCGCTCTCCAAACTAAAGATCATCCCGACCCTTCCAAAAAACTCCCTCTTCATTACCATCAACACCTAGCTGTTTTCGATCACAAGGGTGCAGATACACTCCCACCACACCAGTCCTGTGACCAAAAAATCGAACTCAAACCTGGCACAACACCACCTCATGGCCCCTTATACAACATGTCCATTGAAGAACTCAAAGTACTGCGGAAATACCTTAATGAACAACTGGATAAAGGCTTCATACGCGCCAGCAGATACCCAGCGGCAGCGCCAGTACTCTTTGCCAAAAAACCAGGAGGTGGTCTCTGTTTCTGTGTTGACTACCGCGGCTTGAACGCCATTTCAATCAAAAACCGGTAATCCCTCCCCCTGCTACAAGAAACACTAGCTAGACTCAGCAATGCAAAATTCTACTCCAAACTAGACATTATCGTGGCTTTTAACCATATTCAAATTGCAGAAGGTCAAGAATAGATGACAGCGTTAAACACAAGATATGGTCTTTTCGAGACTCTTGTCATGCCATTTGGACTGTCAAATGCACCGGCCACTTTCTAAGCCCGCATCAACGAGATCCTACGACCTTATCTAGACATTTTCTGTACCGCTTATATCAACAATATTTTGATCTACTCCAATGACCTTCTTACACATTGCACCCACGTCAATACAGTATTACAAGCGCTACAAGATGCAGGGTTACACTGTGATATAAAAAAATGCGAATTCGAAGTCCAGAAGGTCACATACCTCGGCATGATTATTTCCACCACTGGCGTTAAGATGGACCGGAACAAGATCCGATCATGACTCTAGCCGCCCTAGCTTCAATTTGTTATGGTTCCCCAGGAAACCTTCTCCTTCAAACTTCTACTTCGCCCTTCTTCAGGGATGCCTAGCCATAACACATGAATAATTTCCAATGTCTGTGAAAACAGACATACATATACAATATTGACAACAAGTTCAATATTGATAACTTATGCATTTTGTAATGAAACTGTGACAGCGAGCAGCCCCTGGTGCCATAGAATTGTAGGCATCTTTGTCACTGGTTAATGCTTTGAGGAGGCTAGTGGCGGACTGCGATCCCAGAGTCGTCGAAAAGTCGGAAACCTGGTCGAGGAATCAATGCTTTTTCAAAAAGGACTACCCATGACTGGTATGGGGCTCCAAGTCGGCAGTTCCCATGTGGGCGAACTTTTACCGGGATAGCCTTGATGACCCTGACTATCTTGTCAGTTACCATCTCTTCTGTGACAATAACTCTGCCCATTATTGCATTAATAGCAACTGGGACTGTTGCAATTCTTAGTGAGCCCAGGCCCAATGCTTCTTCCAGTATGGCATCTTGCTGGACGAGGGACCCAGCTAGGCTTAACATCAAGGCGCGTGATTCTTGGGTTTCGGCTCTAATTGCGAAGCCAGTTGGAACACGGTATACGTGCTCAATGTTGACTTGAGGAATTTCGAGCATTTTCGCCGTAGCCTCTCTAACACCAAACGGTGATAGCTTTCTCCAAGGGTGTTCATTTCCAAGGCAAAGAAACAAGCATTCATCTTTGGTGCCTGATTGCGTTGGGGCGGTCGGGTTTTTTGAAGTTTGCGTCGAGTTTGCCGCCTTTGGCATAGCCTGCGCGACTTTTGTAGCTGCCGGGGGAGTCTTTATACCGTTCCGGGTGATTGAGGCCCAAGTGGTTTTGGCCTGGGAGACTTTGTCATGAGTCACTTTACTTTGTGGCTCATCTTGCTTTCTAGCTACACATTCTGTAATCTTGCTGCCAGTAGCCTGGGTTTCAGGGCGCGAGGGAAGTGCTGGGAGGACTGTACCCGGTCCCGATATCATGAATTGAGCTATAGCAGCTCTGATGTAGACTTTCATGGAATCTATAAATTGAACACTTGTCCCTTTGGATAGGGGGGAGAGAGCATTTTCGACACCGTTTATTGCAGCAGTGCAGATCTTTACATTTTCTGCTGTTTTAGCAGTCCGGCGTTCTTCGGCTTCGATTGAGGCCCTAAGTTCGGAGGGATATTCTTCTGTCAGCTTAGGGTTGTTTTCGCTGCGAGAAGCGGTACTCTCCTCTGTAATCCCTGGTGTACCCTCAGAGGGATTTTTGGGACATGCGGCGCCTTTTTCCTTACTTGTTGTGCAATTGCTGACCGCCTAACAGTAGGGATAGCAAGTTTTCTAGTTGTGCTAGCGGGGATGACTGTGACCTGGTTGTCTCCCGAGTCTTCAACGTTCCATCTAGAGCTACTGAGGCCCTCTTGTTTTTAAATATCAATTGTTCTATCAGACATTTCGACGTCTGGGTTGCTAGAGCTAGTATTTTCTTCGAAGGCATTGATCCTCTTGATAAGCTCTATACCCATTTTTCCATAGTCAATAGTTTTTAGTGTCTAATTCTTGTCAATCATTAGTTTGATCACTTTCTTGTGCCCTCTTCCGAGGGCGTCAATAATACGGTCCTCGCGCAATTTTTGCATTGCCCTGGTGCCATTCCGAATTTCGGGGGGTTGTCACTGAGATCAAAATTTTCTGATGAATGCAACGAGCGCAAAAGGGAGGGAGAGGGGGAAAAAGTGGAGATCCGAAATTTCGAATTTCAAAAAATTGCGTGTTTTTGTGTGTATTTTTCACTGTACTACTTGAGTCTATGACTATCTAGCACATTGGGCTCCTCTCTGAACCAGGCCACACCTTGTACAGTGCTCCTTGCCTCTTTTGTTACTTGTAAGATCATTGATATATTGCCCGTGATGGATAGCTGTTCAGCTCAGTATTTACCCTTGGAATTCAGCCACCTTTTCCAACGGAACCTTCTACCCAACAAAAATAAAAATGGTAGCAATGGAAACTGCGTGCGCAGGAAAAAGTCTCAAAAAACCTGCAGCCCCAGCCAGGCGAGGCCTAGACACTGGGACTACATGAGGTGCGCATATTCATCTATATTTCCCTTCTTGGTAATAGTTGAGGCCGACCTGATTCAATCTACCTTTTCTGTATTGGGTGCTGGGTACGCTCCGGAAACTCATTGGATGGCTTTTCCTCCATGATCAAGGGTGGGTGATGAGTAGGGCTCCGACCCTACCATCTGATCTGATCGTGGTTAGCTTCATGATAATGGTGATAGGTGTTTGTGTTGGAAGATGAAGACAATATAGACTGTGATAGTGATTGAGAATCCTCGTTGAAATGAGGACTTTGTTACTCAATCTAGGCTCTGCAGACTCTACAGTGAGAGCTGAAGGTTTGAAGGGGACACTACTGACAGGTGTTGAGAAAAGTCCCCCATGTTTTAATTGCGTATGTGTTATGGGGGGAGCGAGGTGCAATGTTAACGTGATGAAGAGTCTGGTGGATCAAGTTTAGGTTTCATTAACTGAATGTGACACAATCTATATCTAGTGCGTGCTTCACTCTATTTTTACATGACAAGCGAGACCCTAATACCAGGGCTGTTAAGAATCCAGCCTTGTGAATCAGGCCTACGTGAACTAAAATCTAATCAAATCCCAACATGTGCCATTAAGCAATTTTTTTGGAAATTGATGAAAAATTCACCTACCCATCCCCTCAACCCTTCAATTCATAGTTTCGCAAGCTAATTTCATCATTATCGTAGTCGCAAGACCCTGAGTCTCCGAAATGGCGACGGGTCCTACGAAAATCACTCGCCCTGCGTGCCAGCACAAAGCCATGGCGAAAATTAAAATCAGGCTGCAACAGCGCCTAGATGCAAGAAACCTATCGATCGATACAATAGATCAAGACAAGATGGAGTCAGAGATGACCGAAAGATTGAGAGTCTTCCAGGAAGACTCAGACTCAACAAACCCAGACGTGGAAATGGGCAATATGGTCATCGACCAATACATAATCGAGGGTCTCGACAAATCCAGATGGAATGTCGCTCAGAAAAATGATAATGTGGTCCCTGTGACCTCCGTCATTTCAACATCAAAGAAGATTGCTGCTCCTGCTGTCAAGGAGGCAGCAATTCCAAAGGTGAATAAGGCTAATCAAGCCACACATGCTCAGATCGCCAGCAAACCCTCATCAGTGGCGACTGAAAAACAACAACCTTCCTACAGCGAAAGCAGGAAACAAAAAATAAATGGCTGCCCCCCGGAACTGCAAGCCATGATTGAAGCTGAAGAGCGCAGGGCAGCTCAAGCAGCAAAAAATATAATGATCTGCACTGCTGCGATCAATGCTGTCGAGACGGCGGTCTCCCTATACTCAGAAGAGTCGAGCGATCCGTTCATCGACTCGATGAAAATATATCTTCGAGCAGCCATTGCTCAATTCATGAAGTCGGGACCCAGTGCGGCCCCCTCAATCCTTCCACAGCGCCCAAGCTGCCAGGAAAACATGAGTTGTCCTATAACCAAGGCCAAAGAAAGAACTCCGATGAACAGTCAGGAGACACAACACCAAGTCACCCAGGCCAAATCGACCTGGGTAACAGTCGCCCGGGGCTCTCCCCAAATGTCAATCGCTCCAGCGAAGACTGTTCGAGTCGCCCCAAACCCAGCAGTACAGGTCAAGACACAAGCCAGACCTGCGGCTGCAAAACCAAGAGATGTTCGTCTGTTTCTTCGCCTCGGAGAGGAGCATGCATGGCGCGCTCTTTCGCCAGCTGGCGTGAGAGTTGTCGTGACTAAATTGGTGGAGGTTCCATCCTCCAATATTGAACATGTGTATCGTGTTCCCACCGGCTTCGCTATGAAAGCCAAAAATGAAGAAGCACGCCAGCTTCTCTTAAACGCTGCTGAATCATTCAGCAGGGTTGAGGCTAAGTTGGAGACAGCCTCGGATCTGGCTGTGTCACGGACTGGCCCTGTAATGATGTGTAGCACCTGGCAAACCGTGTCATGAGTGTACTCAAATCACAGTTAATGCGTTGCGATAGTTACAGTGTTGCGATAGCAACAGTAACCACCCAAGATACCAGTTAGTTGCTATGACACGGATGTAGGCTATGGCATCACTGGTTATGGTGACTGCTCTCATGTACTTAAGGGAGCTCTGAGACTGTATTTGTACTGTAGCTTCTTGTCTTGTAATTTACTTACTCTCTTGGCCTCATCTTCGTCCGCGTCCTCGTCCTCGTCTTCATCTTAGTCCCTGTCCTACTCTCCGTCCTCGTCCTACTCTCCGTCCTCGTCCTACTCTCCGTCCTCGTCCTAGTCCACCGTCCGCGAGCCCTGACAGGCTGCCCTTCGAATTGCAACGGTTCCAGTGGCCCTATACACACTTTTGGGCAAGGTCACAGTCACTGAGGAGATGGTGGCAGAAGAAATAACTCGAACCACCAAGGCGGTTCCGGTACGTGTCAGTCCACTCGGAAGGGGGCGAGTAAGAGCTCCTTACCAAACTTGGATAGCTCACTTCGAGAGAGCGTCTGCCCCTCGGCCGGGCTTCCGATTTTTTGACGACTCTGGAATTGCAGTTTGTCACCAACCTAAACAGGCAATAAGCCAGTGCAAACGATGCCTGCAATTCCACGGCACTCGAGGCTGCTCACGTGCCCCAGCTTGCTGGAACTGCACGTCAACGATGCACTCCTCCGCAGAGTGTAAGGCACATACAAAGTGCCGCAACTGTGGGGGCCCCCACCGATCGGACAGTCGTGACTGTCTAGCTCGTCCTACAAAGTCTGGACCAGCATCCAAAGAGAACCTCGAGGCAATCAGGCAGGCGAGTCAACGGGAATTTGCTGCAGTTGTACGAGCAAAATCAGCTGTCAGACGCGCTGAAGCCGCAGTTTCAGCAGCCTCTGAAAAGGCAAAAATAGCTCAGACAAGCTTCAAGTCCAGCAACTGCTTCGAAGTGCTGATGACCGATTCATCGCCTTCTGTAACCAAGGTTACAGAGGACGTGAATCGTGAAGAAAGCTTATAAAGGGCGCCCCACGGGCCCCTTTTTGCCTCCCTCCTACCTTAAATTTCATGTCGATAAATGTAGGAAGGGGAGGCCCCACACAGGACATCGTGCTCGCCCGAGCTTTTGAGCTGGGAGTCGATGTATTGCTTGTTCAGGAACCTCTGTGGAAAAAACAGAGCAAGTCAACAAAGACTCATCCGGGATATGATTGCCATATTCCCCATGGTGAGGATCAGTCAAGGCCGAGGGCGGTGACCTACACTCGGAAAAACGACAGTGAAATTAAGGCAACGCAGATCTTTCCCTGTGCTATGCCTACGGCAGATTATTGCTGGGTCGTGGTCAATGGAATCACGTTCCTCGACGTCTATAAGGCTCACAAAAACCTATAGGCTGTGGAGCCCCTCATTAACTGGAATCCACCGCCAAATTCTGTAGCGGCAGGGGATTTCAACTCAGTGTACTGGGCCTGGCAACCGAGCACCACCCGAATCCACGGACAAGGAGAGGAAATCGATAGATGGGCGCAACATCACCATCTATCCTGTCTCATCATTGGGGAGCCCACGCACAAAGCTGGCAACACCTTGGATCTAGTCTGGACTAACATCAATGGCGCGCGAGCATGGGTGGATCGAAGTGAATGCGTAACCAGCAATCATCTCCCTATCCGAGGACAAATTCCGATTCGAGCTGCAAGTATGAAGGCTGGGATCCCCAAGCTCCGAGTGACGAAGAAAAATCTTCCAAAATTTGCTGCCTTCACTGCCAGATGGATCAAGCCGCCTTCAGCCCTAGACACTTTCGAAAAAGTTGAATAATACACACATGAACTCTGCTTCCAAATTAAAGCCGCTATTAATGCGACAGGAACCCGAGCCAGAGCAAGCAGCGGAAAATCAGCACCTTGGTGGACCCCGGCATGCAGGGTAGCACGCGCCGAATATCAAGCGGCCTTATCCTCTCCCCAACGGGGTGTCTACGCGAAAAAGCTTCGATCAGTTCTCCGAGCTGCGAAAAAAGAATACCAGAAGCAACAGGTCGAAGCGATGAAGTCGCCGAGCGATGTGTTCAAGCTACTGAGAAAGGCCAGTCCACGACAGGCTAGCATCCCACCACCACTCAATCATAATGGAACCCTCATCTCGGACCCTTTAGAGCGAGCCACAATACTTCGCGATGAGCTTCTTGCCCGACATCAGGCGTCAGACGACTTGCCACCGTGCACAGCGACAAGCAGCAACTGAATCCAGTGGAATGAAGATATCTCCGAGGAAGAAGTTAGACACTGCACAATCGGCTGTGGTAACACAGCCCCTGGAGCAGACGGAATCTCAGTTGAGCTGCTAGCGGCTTGCTGGAACACAATCGGACCGTACGTCGCTCAACTCTTCCGAGCCTGCGTGAGGATCGGCATTCATCCATCCTGCTTCAAGCTGGCTGAGGTCGTTCTTGTTCCGAAACCTAATCGAGACCCAACGACAGTCAAAGGATGGAGGCCTATCGCCCTTCTTTCTTGCCTAGGTAAAGGTCTAGAAAGGCTCTTGGCTAAGCGTATGGCGCATCTCGCTGTGATCTTTGATGTAACGGGACAACAGCAATTTGGCGCGCTCCCAAAACGCTCAGCAATCGACCTCGTCTCCTGTGTGGTACACGACATCGAAGAGGCAAGCTCCCAAAAGTGGACGGCTACATTTGTAACCCTGGAAGTTCAAGGTGCCTTCGACGCAGTTCTCCATAACCGTCTGGTGATAAGGATGCAGGAGCAAGGCTGGCCAGACTCGATCCTCAAGTGGACGACATCGTTTCTAGCGCATCGAATGGTCCAAGTTCGTCACTCGGGAGGAGTGACCGCTCAACGACAGCTAAGCTGTGGAGTCCCCCAGGGCTCACCGATATCCCCACTCCTTTTTCTTCTTTACATGGCAGAGCCAATGCGAAGCGGAAAGCCAGGTATGAGGTTCAGCTACGCCGACGACTTTGGAATCATCGGATTTGGCTGTACCATAATGGATTCCGCCGCTGCGGCCCAGAGTGAAGTCGACGATCTCCTGGATTGGGCGGGAAAGAATGCGGTTGCTTTCGACACAAGTAAGTCTGAAGTAATCCAATTTCCAGCACGGTGCCGCGAGCCTGCGAAAGGAATCTATGTCAATGGAACCCTTATCGAGCCGGCCGAATATGTTCGCTGGTTGGGTGTCTACCTAGATCCCCGGCTGACCTTTAAGCACCACGTAACAACTTGGTGCGGTAAAGCCTTGAAAGTTGCACAGAGCCTGCGCCGCTTCAACACTGCTCTCCGAGGAGCCGCTCCAGGAGCACTTATTCGAGCAGTCGACATGTGTGTGGTTCCTATTGCAACATTCGGTGCGGAAATCTGGTGGCCTGGTCTCAGACGCCCGACGAGAAAAAGCATGACAACCCCACCAACAGCACATCTAAGTGGTATGATCGACAAGGCTGTCTTGATGGGACTTCGAGCTGCACTCCTGGTAATGAGGACGACAGCAAACGTTGTACTGCACAGAGAAGGAGGAATCCCACTAGGGAAAATCATACTGGAGGGTAATTGACTTCGACTGTCAGTTAGGCTCAAAACTCTGGATGATCGCCACCCGCTGAGGATTCGTGCGGCTGTGTGCCCAAATATCGGCACGCGAAAATACAAGAAGAGAAATCGAACGACTTTGATTCCCGAAGTAATAATGTCACGAGTCCAGCGGGCGTACCGACAATTACCAAAAGCAGAGCACGCGGAACCGCTGCCGCCTACATCCTACTTACCGAAAGCAGGATCTAAGGAAGAACAAATTGAGATCTGTAGGCAATGGATCAACCAGGTGCCGAAGTCGGAAATTTGTGCCTACTCGAATGGCTCATCGGAGGGGAATGGACGCTCTGCTTGGGGTTTTGTTCTAAAGAGAGACGGGCAGACTTTGCTTACGGGAAGTGGCATCAGGCATGGGGGTGAGGCTTTGGATCCGGAAATCACCAGGGCAAGGAAGGCTCTTGAAGCAGCATTGTGTTGTGGTTATGAGCTGTGAGGTATATAGCAATTATGTCTCTGCTGTCCGTCGGTGGAATTACACGGGCTCATGTGCAATGGTGAGTCGCGGAGATGGCGCGCTCACGCTGGGTGATGGCACGATGGACACTGAGTGAGTATCACTGTGGCCAAATGGGTGTCAGTAGGTATCAAATGTGAACTCTTACTGACAATGGTGATCTATGAAGGTGATGCTAGATGTGCATCCCGACAATTGATAATATCATCTAATGGATGATGTGAAGTATGATATTATATGGATAGATTAATTCACTAAACTCGGCAGGTGAAGAGATTGTAGAGTACATGAACAGCGTCTGTGCACCAGCCTGCATTTTCCACCCTTTCCTAATCCAGCAGCCCATCCTCCGTTCCCCTGTCTCCTAACAACTCAACCGAGCCAGCACAACACATTGGGACTCCAGAGCGCGACGCAACAAGTCAACCTTCTACTGGATAGTCAGCAGGCAATCAACGCACTCGAGACAGGCAAGTCCATGACAAGCCACAATGAAGTACGGAAATTTCGGGAGTTGTCCAAATCAGCTCGCGTGACAATTAAATGGGTTCCCGGGCACTCAAGAATCCAGGGTAACTTGGAAGCCGACTCGGCCGCCAGGTCTGGCCTACGAATGCTGCCGAGCCCGGAAATGCATCCAGAATCCATCACTCTGGCATTTCTTTATGGCCAAATGAATCGTCTGCGGCAGGCGTTACTCGACGATTGGTGGAACGAAGCTTGCCCGCCCCGATATCGCATGCTCGACCTGCTCATACAACGAAGGAAACCACCTGAGCTGGGAATTTCGAGGTTCCTACTCCGAAATCTGATTGCAGCTCGTACGGGCCATGGCAATTTCGCGGCACATCATCGCCGTTTCAACAATCTGGACGCTATAATGGAGTGCGCCTGTGGGGAGGAGACCACTCCTACCCATTTTATTCACTGTCGACTACACGCTCACGTCACGCGTCGACTCAGAGGGAGATCGTCACATAGTGCCTTTATCCAAAAACTTCTCGGGCCAAAGTGTCACGAATTTTTCAAAATCTTTGAGAAGGAAACCTGCTGTTTTGGGTTGCCATCTACAAATTCGTCCTCTGATCTCATCAGGAACAATATAAATTAGTCATACAGATGATATGACAGGAAGGAAGACAAGTCGAGGATATTTATTTCTGAACCAGAGATTGGTAAATCTACAGAGCTGGATAGTTTTGTGGTTAGGAGTTTGGTTTTTTAAAGGTTGAATTTTTGTACCAGTGCGAATTTTATACTAGCTACTATTTGTGTAGTGGTTCAAGCGGTGGGATCAAGTTTGGCTTATCAGGGATATGATCTTGGCCGTGAACATCGGCCTTTGACCCTTAGGGGATAACGGGTATAGCCTAGGACTTAAATTAATAAATAAATAAATATGCCATTAAGCCCCATACATGCTTGCCCTAGCGGACTCGGAACACTCAGGCAGAAATATTCAGACCTCAATCCAACAATCTACTATCTAGACCGTGACAGTATGCAGCTATCTAGCTATGACACAATATCTGAGGAAAGTACAGAAAAAATGACTCGATTTACAAGAAGAGCACTCATGCCTCGGATTTTATCTGTAAGTACTATTGAAAGGCTATGCTCAGCTGGAATGACGTACCGTTAGGATGAAGGTATGGAAGGAGGTAGCTATGGCTTTAGGAGAAGTAAAGTTCGTGAGTTATACTCTTAGGACTCGGATCAATGGACGAACTTGAGGATATTCCCTAGTATTCTCAAGTGTGTAAATAATATGTAGATTATTGTAATTTCCTATTGTATGAATTGCTTGATTTATCTACGTGACAGGACCTTCTTCTATATACATGAATAAGGGGGTTCTGCACACTAGTGGATGTTCCAAAATCTGTCCTTGTCTAGCCGAGAAAGGAAGGATGTGAGAGATCCTAGCGCCAATAGATACCATTAGGAATCTATTGGGAGAAACTATGTCATACCAATGAGTGATGATTTAGGTCAATCATATCCCATGGCGCATGTGCACATTATTCTAATGTGAACAGTTTATTGTAATGCAGTCATGTTACTCCCTTAATTACAACAAGTACCACTGCAAAGATATGGCGGCTCTTTCTTCACCCCAAGTCAACACTCATCTGTTGTAACGCCTGCTGAGCCTAAGTATTCCTGTAGCCTACGCTGGCTAGCGCGGGCAATGACACCGAGAGAATCTTCGGGGATCTTTGGGAAGGATCTCGGGATACACAGAGCTTAGAAGATTCTCAATGAACCTTCTGGAAGCATACTGAAGGTTCATGAGGGTGACAGACATATCGAGAATCTTCTAGAGAATCTTCGAAGATTCCATATTATCCAAGTCATAGAGGGAACCTTGTAGCAGAGGAGTATCTCAGAGTGTATAAAGATTTGTAGTCTAGCCATATATATTCTCTCTCTAGAGAATTTAAATTAATATACTGTACTAACCAGATCGCCCAAGCATTTTGTACTGAAACCTTGATATTTGTGAATACCCACCCAGAGAAACGTCTCCAAAACCCCGGGTTATCCAGACACACCTCCATTATTCATTAACTTTTCTCCGCGCGAAATGTAAGCTGAGATGTCTGCTTCCCAAGTGGAGTTGTTGTGAATACCTCGGGTCAGCTCCAATCGAGCCTCATTGGGCTCCCACCATTGCGGCACTCAGACACTCGGCCGCAGTAAGCTAGATGAGATTAGGGCACTGATAGCACAGCTAAGTGCTTAATCACTCTGCCAACATTCCTACATCCGAGCGTTGCCTGGTGGACCAATGCGTTTAGACTGAGGTGCACATCACTCTGATGGCTACCAAGGGGCAACAGCATATAATGTGATGACAGTGTATAGCTCTGCAATCCCGGGAGTTCCACACTAGCAACCAGTGTCAATAGTTTGTTTTGAATTTGATTTCATTTAGCCCGATTTGGCGCCTTAAGGCCCGTGCAGGTGCCTACAAACTCTAATATTTATTTAGGAGGAAACCTTTATGGCTTCAGCCCCCTCGGCTTTTCAATTTACATACACTTCAACGTTGAGATACCTTCAGGAAGTGCACTAATACTGTTATATCCAGTGCAGATACCGTCCACTCCATTATTTATGGCAGGAGATCAATTCCTCCTACTGCCCTCTCTCACACTCAATATTACGACCGACCTCAGGTTGACACTAGAAGACTCCCTCGAAATATAAAAGAGTAATTGCTTTGTATTTGGACCTAAAGCTACGCACAATAACTAAAAGAAAAGACAAGGCGAGAGAGAGGCCTGCAGCCTCGCTGGGCTGAAAACTCCACCAGCTCGCTTCCGGGACCAGCACTTACTCAACCAGACTCCACATCACGTGATACCATAAACCTATCATCTGTAAACTCAAGCTGTAACATTACCCCCCCCCCCCCCCCTTTGAAAAACTGCGTCTGCGCAGTTCGGGTCATTGGTCTATTGTCCTCCAAGTTGCTGTAGTCGTCAATTCCAGCATTGTAAGCTTCTATCCATTTCGGCAGGGCCCTTGGAGGTCCTTTAGCTTGTGGGTGACTGGTATGGAATTCTTTGATCTTATGTGGGCCAGTCATTGCATCCGAGCAGGGGTACCATTCCAGATCCTCGTCCGCACCTTGCCACTGAATCCTGTATTCCAGTTTGTTGTTCTGCACCCGTGACCCCAAAATGCTAGTAATCTCCCACTCGTCCTGGTTCGCTATTATTTGCATAGGGGCTTGTGCAGGGCGCAATTGACCAGGTAGAGGGTTACTAATGTATTTTCGTAGGGAATGAGAATGAAACACGGGATGAATTTTCCAATGAACTGGCAAATCGACTCTCCACCTCTCTCCATCTTTTGCCAGAACTTTGACTGGGCCATACCACTTGTCGGAGAGTTTTCTTGAAGGACGATCCAGCTTCCAGTTCCTAGTGTCAATGACTATTAGGTCCCCCACTGCCCAATCTACCTCGCGGCGGGTACGATTGGCCAGTCTCTTCATCTTATCTTGTTGCGACTGTAAGGATGACTGAGCGAAGGCTATTGCTTTCTCCTGGCGGCTTGCGACATCCAAGGCTTTCTGACGACTGAGCTGTTCGGTAGCTGATCTGGGAGGTTCAGGGTTGTGAAGGTCGAACGAGGTTCTTGGTTCGTACCCATTCAGCACCCGGAAGGGGCTGATATTTCCGAGCGACTCGTGGGGCAAGATCAGCTGTGCTATATCCATAAGTGGCAATAGGGAGCTCCAATTATCTTGATAGTACGTGCAAAAAGGGCGTAGTCTCTGCTTAACGTACTGATTCATGACCTCGGTTTGTCTGTCAACGTTAGGGTTATAGACTGTAGTGAGTTTGACTTTAGTGCCTAAGATCCGGCAGTATTCTTTCCAGAATGTTGAGACAAACTGTGGTCCACGATCGGAGACTATAGAGTCGGGTATTTTGAAGTGACCTGCCCAATGCACAAGGAATAGCCCGGCCATTTCCTTAGCTGTGATCGTTTTATGGCACGGAATCGAAAGGGGTTTTTTTCGTCAATCTGTCCATGATGACAAATGCACTGTTGTAACCCACTTCATCAAGAGGAAGCTCAGTGAAGTCCATTGTCAGGTGTTGGTACGGTCGAGCAGGGATTGGCAGAGGGTGTAATAGGCCAGGTGTCTTGTCCCGTCGGGCCTTCTGGCGGGCACAGCTACAGTTGGCAATATAACGAGCAACATCATTCCCTAATCTAGACCAGTGGTACTTCTGACCGAGCAGTAACTTGACCTTGTTGACTCCGGCGTGTGCCACACATGACTGGGCATGCACGTGGCGGATCAAGGCGGTGCGCAGCTCTGGAGGTTCCATGGGTATCTCCAGGCGTCCTTGGAAGTAGAGTTTCCCTTGGTTAAGCTCATAATCCATGTGGTGCGCTCTAGCCTTTGCACGAAGGGGTTCCAAGTCAGGGGAGGTTTTATTGGCTTCAATAACCTGATCAATAATGTCGTATCCATTGATGTTGTATGCCACTACAGAGGCCGGGTCCGGTGGCTCACCATCAACAATCAGGTGGTCCAAAGATGATGTAGCTTCGTCATTGACTGTTAATCTGGGATTATCAGTCGCAACCTCGTTGTCTGCATCCACTGAGGCTCTATGAATGTAAGAGTCGACGTCATTGAGGCAGTCAATTTTTGCCATACGCAGTTCTTCCAAGATCTTAGGGTCTATCTTGTCGTCCGGAATCATCTGTTGGTTCTGGTATGCCCGTTTCTTAGCCTCAATGGGTGTGAGTTCCTGACCGCGACGGGAGAGGGTGTCTGCAAGAGTATTTGTAATACCTGTCCGATACATAATCGTGAAATGGAACTCGGCGAAGAACTCTGCCCAGCGAGCTTGGCGGGCCGTGAGTTCCTTTGTTGACATGAAGTACTCCAAAGCCTTATGGTCTGTATACACATGGACGTTTTTCTGGGCACCTAATAGCTCAGGCTTGTACTGCTTGAAGGATCGGAAAATTGCCAAGAGTTCCTTATCATGGATTGGGTAATTGAGCTCGGCGTCAATCATTGTTTTTGAGAAATAGCCCACAGGGTGAAAAAGACCATCATCCTGCAGTTGGGAGAGGACGCCAGCGACAACTCCATCCGAGGAGTCTGTCTCTAGACGCGTTTGCTTATTTGGGTCATAATGGCAGAGGATTGGGGCGGACTTCAATGCTGATCTCAACGTTTCCCAGGCTATTTCGCATTTTTTGTCAAATTTAAATACAACATCCTTGCCCGTTAAGCATGTGAGAGGACGACAGATGGTACTATAATCCTTGATAAAACGTCGGTAGAAATTGCAAAATCCCAAGTAGCTTTGCACACCCCTAATGTTAGCAGCGTACTCCCAGTTTTGAATAACCGAGATCTTGTCAGGGTCGACTTCAATACCTTCAACCCCAATAATAAACCCCAAAAACTTTGTCTTTGTAACATGAAACTCGGATTTTTTAATGTCAGCCTGGAGCCCGTGATCCATGAGAATCTGCATTATCTTTTTGACGTGGGTCTCATGCTCTTCGGGATTGCTAGAGTATATTAAAATGTCATCCATGTAAGCTGAGCAGAAATTGTCTAAATGTTCCATGAGAATATTGTTGATGAAGCGCTGGAAGGTGGCTGGTCCGTTCGTCAGACCAAAGGGCAGCACCTTATATTTGTAAGTGCCATATCGGGTGCGGAAGTTCGTATAGTCTTCAGAATCTTCAGTCATTCTAATGCGGTGGAAGGCTTGTTGGATATCCAACTTCGTGAAGATCTTTGCCTTCGAAATACGTGCCATTATTTCGTCAATCAAGGGAATCGGGTACGGATCCTTGGCGGTTAGCTCGTTGAGCTTTCGATAGTCAACACACAGACGTAGACTACCGTCGGCTTTCTTCGCAAAGAGGATCGGTGCAGCATGCGGAGCGCTCGAAGGGGCAATGAAACCTTTATGGAGGTTCTCTAGGATATACCGCTTGGTTTCTGAGAGTTGTTCATCCGTCATCCGGCGCAGTGGCTGCATAGACAAGTTGTTTCCAACTTGTAAGTCGATTTTGTGATCAACATTGGGCCTATGGGAAAGGAGCTCATCTAAGGCTCTCCGAGAGAGGAGGTGTTGGAAAGCTTGGTATTGAGACATGAGTTTGTCTTTCACCATATCCTCGTCTGATTGGTATTTGGCCTCCAAAGCCATCTTAGGTGATAGTTTACTATCAAGGGCCGCGATCTCAACTTCGTTTTGGAAGTCTAATTCATCCTGTCTTCGCTGGATCTCTATGTCAATTTCGTTAACCGAAGCAACAAAGGTATAATTTTCCTTTCTATGGGAGTCCCGGGAACTTTGGGCCGGGCTTCTTAGATGGAACCGATGCATTGATGACGCTGAGATCATTGAAATGTTGGTCGAGTACTTGCTGTGTAGTTTCGACCCTGGAGACTGGGTGGGCAATTCGGCTGGTAGTTCTGGCCCATGGCTCTGATCACTCATGGAATGACCGTAGGGACTTGATCTCTGGAGCGACTCCTCCATCCTAGATAGACGGTTCCGCATGTCTCTCAAGAAGCATGATGGTCTTCCAGGCTGGGGTTGCATGCGAAACTTTTTGGCTCTCGGTGGCTTACCATTGGCGTAACTGATTAGTGATCTGGGGTCACTGGTAAGCTGCACCCCCGAGAGTTCTGCTTCCTCGGCGGCTTCCATCTGGCTGTCTCGTCGGGCGACGTCTGCTTGATGTTCGGCGTTGGTCTTGCGAGGTGCCTTGTCAATGCAGAGAAGCAATCAGCGATCATAGTAATTAATAACTGGCATGTCATCTGGCCAGTGTATCCGATTCTTTGATCCAGCGTAGTCCAGCTTGAGATCGTAGTGTTCTAAAAACTTTCGACCAATAAGAATGTCGGTACCACCTAGGTCCGTAACCAGGAAAGGGAAGTTGATACGGCGTTTATCTATGGTAAGTGTGAGGACGGCCGAAGTGATCGGTTTCCCAGAATGGCCGTCATAGCCAGTGGGGACGATTGGCTTAGGAAGAGTGAGAAATGAGGTTCGGAACAATGAGAGAAGTTGGGAGGCCAAAGAGGTACTAATAGCACCAAAGATATTTGCTCCACCATCGATGTGTGCACTTGTTTTGATATAATTTCCATTTCTAGCTAGTTCTATATTAGCCAGAAACTGGCGTCCTCCAAATAGAGAACGATAATCAAATTCCAAGTCCTTCCACAAATCATGGCCTTTACCATAGTGGGAGTCTTTACCACGGCTTAACAGTTTTTTGAAAGATCTTCTGATCTTTCGTCCTCGTCCAACTGTAGGGCTGCGATCCTCTTTTCCATCTGTCGATGCCTCAGAACATCCGGACAGTCTCACATCGAGTGCCCGGACTTGTGACAAAGTCGGCAATCACCAGCTGGGGTCGAGAGGGCAGGGCTCACAATTGCGGAAGCGAGCGGAGACGGGGAACGGAGACGGAGACGGACATTGGAAAGGCCAGTGCCGGAAGTCGAGGGACCGACAAGTGAGCTCGGTCGCCAATTGTCCTTCTTGAGAATTCCGGCGTAGCAGTTACGTCCTCGATCTTCGGCAGGAATAACAACCGCCTTACGGGCCAGCTGGCTCTCCTCGAAAGCGGTGTTGCGAGATTCGCGATCAGCGATGGCTAGGAATTCGTCCAAGATCGCGTAGTTACCATTCATCTTGTACTTCTCGATCCTGACATCTCGTTTCAAGGCCGGGGAGATCTTCTCACAGACATCCTCAAACCAACAGGATTGCGCAATCTTAGCAGTACTCGCATAGTTTGTGAACTTTTTGCGGAACTCGTCGTATGTCATGTTGCCCATGATAAGTTGTTGGTACTTGGATTTTGCAGCTTGCACATGATTATGGTCAAAAAAACGTTGATCCAATGCTTTGAGGACATCTTTTGCTCCATCAAATACTCCTCCATGTGGCGGCTATTAAGCCGGTAGATTGCCTGTAGCCTGTGATATTCATCTCATGCATACTTATTACCTCAGCGCTAAGATATGTTGGTATTAAAAGTCTGGTACTGCCCGTCCACAAAACATCGTTGGTAACTAGCCCACACTTTAATAGTGGGAGCCGGACTAGAGGATAGAGACTAGTGTTTGAAATATTGGAATTATGTATATAAATAGGGCGTTGAGTGTAGCAGTAGTCTTGTTCTTCAGTTAGTAAATAAACTTACCTTTTGACATATGAACGCCCAAGCTTTATTTATCGGAACTGTTACATATTTACTAACTCTCACAATCAGAAAGTCTGACTGTTCAGCAAATTCAGTAAACTCAGTTTTTTCAGTCATCTCGATAAAATTCAGTATATTCAGTTATCTCAGTAAATTCAGTTATCTCAGTAAATTCAGTTATTTCAGTAAATTTGTTTCATTCCACTAAAACAGACGAGTCATTAAAGCAAGAATTAATTGAAATGCAAAAAAAGATCAACGAACTTCAGGCTTCTAACTTGGCCAGGCAACAGCCAATGCAATTCGAACAGGTTATCATCGAAAAAGATCCACCTACAGGGGGGCAAGGACTGAAGCCGACTAAGCTACCAGAGTTCGATGGTAATAAGGGCAACTATTCATCGTGGAGAACAGCAGTCCTAGATATTTTTAGAATGGACTGGAACGCTTTCGGTTACGACGATTCGAGGGCATTTGTAATGATATACACCACGCTTAAAGGCTCAGCATTAAACAAAGCCGGCTCATTTTACGAGGTTGGAGGAGTGCACGGAACTAGAAAGCCGGAGGACTTCATTGAGTTCTTAGATAAGCTATACCTCGATCCCTTAAAGGCTGTAAGGGCAGGTAGGGAACTGCAGGCCATGAAGATGTCTGAGAGATAGCGGTGGCCAGATTTTTTTGCAGCTTGGACAAACAAATTGACAGAGGCACAAGGAGATCTTTGGGACGATACTAACAAGATATCAATGCTCTGGAACGCCCTAAACAAGGATTTGATACTGGCTCTTGCAGGAAATACTAACTTGCCCCATAACAATTTCAATGTCTGGATTAGACTTGTAAATCAGGTAGCGCAACAGCTGGAAATGGCAGACAACTGGGTGGGACAGAATCAACCTGTCCTAATACGCCAAAGGAACAGCTATTCTGCTACAGGACCGGCAAATTATGCGAACAATGGCAATAAAAACCCTCGGGAAAATACAAGTCCGACTGACTCATCTGGCGATGTAATTATGGGTGGAATAAATGCGGCTGGTATAACAAGCACGGATAGACAGCGTGCCAAGTGGAAAACCCATGCACAGCTAGATCAATTAAGAGCAGAGAGGAAATGTTTTCGTTGCGAAAGGGTGGGTTGCTCGTCAAGAAAATGCCCACTTCTGCCCGCACGAAATCCGAATAAAGCGAATATACATATCAATCTCGCTAGTTTACCAGAGATCGACCCCTCAGTGATCGATCCAGAAGGACAAAAAGGATCGGTAAGGGGATATTTGAGCGGGTCGGAAAACTAGAAGCTCCTGTACACAGTCGCGCACGGGAGCCCAAAACAAGTTATAATAAAGAAGTTAGGTTGAATACAGATCCATTTCTAATTAATGCATTGTTAAATGATACTTTTATGGTGCAAGCCTTAGTAGATAATGGATGCCTGTGTTCTGGAATCATTAGTGATGAACTAACTGAACGATTGAACTTGCCGCGCATAATAATACCCCCACGAGCCCTTGAGACAGCAGAGAATTCTTCGAGGACTAAACCTGTTGTTAAATACATAACCCACCTGTCGCTCGACCTCGATGGCTTTCATATACCAAAACTTTGGCTGTATGTCGTTCCTTCAAGCACACACAAGATGATTCTAGGAAAAAAGTGGCTTGAAGACCAAGACGCAATAATTCATTCAAAGGACCAACGTCTTGAGCTCAGAAAAGGAAACATGAATATATATAGTGTTCAGAGATGGAGACAAAATTTGAGACAAGTGCCCCATCCAAAATATTCATCAACTGAAGATTTGATGTCGATGAGCGACTCAGTGCCAATCGGCAAAATTACAATAGAGGATATAAGTAAAGCACTCCGTAAAAAACCAATTCTCTCGGAAAATGACGCCAAAGACTGTCAACCGGAAAAAGTAAAGGACTTCGCCCAACTTTTTGCTGATAGCACCGGAGCAAATAAATTGCCCCCATTGAGAGATAACTTAGATCACGCAATCAACCTTCGTTATGAGAATGGAAAGCCTTTGTCACCCCCTTGGGGGCCTCTATACAGCATGTCTCGAGAGGAGCTTTTAGTGTTGCGTAAAACCCTTACAGACCTTTTAGAGAAAGGATGGATAAGACCGAGCAGTTCCCCGGCAGCATCCCTGGTACTATTTGCGAGAAAGCCTAATGGCGGCCTTCGCTTTTGTGTGGATTACCGTGGTTTAAACGCAATAACGATTCCGGACCGCTACCCCCTCCCACTTTTTAAGGAGACATTACGGCAGCTTTCTAAATCCAGATGGTTCACGAAACTAGACGTCAAATCAGCTTTCCACCGCCTCCGAATAAGGAAAGGAGACGAGTGGATGACAGCTTTTAGGTGTCGCCTAGGACTATTTGAGTGGCTGGTGACTCCTTTCGGGTTAATAAATGCGCCAGCCCCATTCCAGCGGTACATTAATGAAAAGTTACGGAATCATCTGGACGTGGATGTTACTGTATACATGGACGATATTTTGGTGTATACCAATGGAAGTGAGGATAATCATTGGGAGATAGTTCGGAGTGTTCTCTCGAAGCTAAAGGAAGCAGGGTTATACTTAGACATCGAAAAATGCGAATTTCTTTGCAAAGAGGTGAAGTATTTAGGTTTTATTGTCAAAGCCGGTGAATGTGTTGCTGTCGATCCATCGAAAGTCAAAGCCATACTTGAGTGGAAGGCCCCAGTAACTGTGTCTGGAGTAAGGTCTTTCCTAGGGTTCGCAAACTTCTACAGATGTTTTATCAGCAAATTTTCAGACATAGCTGCGCCTCTAATTAGGTTAACAAGGAAGAAGTCAACTTGGAAGTGGGATGAGGAAGAAAGAAAATCTTTCAATGAGCTAAAAAGAATCTTTGCAACAGAACCTGTATTTGCCCAGTGGGGCCCAGACCGAGAGACTATTTTGGAAGCGGACTGTTCAGGATATGCCATGGGAGGATGCCTTTCGCAAAAAGACAAACTCGGTAGATTATGGCCTATAGCTTATTTCTCAAAGCGCCTTAATAGTGCCGAAGCGAATTATCCAATACACGACAAAGAAATGCTCGCAATAGTAGCTTGTCTTAAGGAACGGAAAACAGAGTTGAATTCTGTTGCAAAACCATTCACTATCTGGACAGATCACAAAAACTTAAATTACTTTGCAACAAAACGACTACTAAATGAACGTCAGACAAGATACAACGATGTGTTGCAGCAGTTCAGGTTCGAGCTGAAATGGCGAGCAGTTAGAGCAAGTGATAGACCAGATGCCTTATTGCGGCGCGACCAAGACAAACAAAAGACTTAAATGATGAACGGCTAGCGGGTCGGATAATGCAGCTTTTACCGTCAGTGCCGTTAGGATCAGCAACTATTATACCTAGTGGCCTTAACAATGAGAAAATATGCGAAAGAGTACCTCAAGAAATACTATTTGACGACATCGAGCTGCAAAGTCTGTGGGAGCAAGCCACTGCGAAGGATAAAATCTGGCAACGGGCCTGTGAAGCTGTAAAATTAGGGGAAAGAAGCTTTCCACCCAATATTGCGCTCGAATTGAAGGCCAATATTGCAGAATGTACAGTTGCCGCAGATGGTCTCTTACAGGGAAGATAGAATTGTATATGGGTGCCAGATTATGAACCTCTCCGAACAGCCATCATGCAGCGAACACACGATAGTTACCTGACCGGCCACCCAGGTAGAGACACTATGATCGGAATTCTTCTGCGCCGATGGTTTTGGCCAAAAATGAGAGAATCAGTTCGTCGGTTTGTCAGGAACTGCGATGTATGTGGACGTTCCACAATCTGGCGAGAGGCTAAAGCAGGCTTCTTGAAGTCATTACCGATTCCTGAGCGCATTGGTAGTGAACTTACTATCGACTTTGTGACAGATATGCCGATGTCAATAGGGTGCACAAACATTATGGTAATTACAGATAGATTATCTAAAGATATTATGCTGTTTGGCACACCGTCAATGGAAGCCCGAAAGTGCGCAGATCTATTCGTAGATCGATACTACCGATTTTCCGGTTTCCCACGCTATCTTACGAGTGATAGAGGTTCCGACTGGTTGAGTCATTTCTGGAAAAACTTCTGCCGATTGACTGGAATCAATCAGAGGCTAACAACAGCCTACCATCCACAATCGAACGCAAGTGAAAGAGCGAACCAAGAAATGTACAAGTATCTGAGATCATTTACTTGTTACTCCCAGGACAATTGGATGGATCTGTTACCGCTAGCTCAAATGGCGTTGAATTCTAGACCAAGCTCAGCTATAGGAGGGATGAGCCCGTTTTTCCTACGAAACGGATACAACGTAGAGCCTCTAATGGAGCCTACCCCAGCCGAGGGACCTGCCTCACGTCATCCAGGTAGTATTGACGCACAGAAGTATATTCAGCGCTTGAAAGACGCGCAAGAATTTGCACAAGCAGCAATGGCATCGGCCCAGCAGCGGAACGAGCTGAACGGTAACATTCAACGTCGACAGCCCGAGCAATATAGAATAGGGGATAAAGTCTGGTTGAATTTACAGCACATTAAAACACCTGTTAGATTGGAGTCTAGACGTTTGAGCTGGAGCGAATTCGAAGGGCTAGAAGATGTTAAATGGACGGCGAAAGATGACTGAAGGTATACTAGAGATAATATGGAGGAAATTGAGGGTTGAAAGATGGTTAATCTAAGTATTTAAAAGGTCTAAAGGTTCGAGAGGGTACTAATGATAACTAAAGGTACTAGAGGTAACTAGAGGCGACTATAGGTGACCAGAGGTGATCCGAAGGTGGTGGTTATGACAGAAGACTAAGCGTAAAGAACTCTATGCCTACAGACCAAACCATTGTATATATACCTGCCCTCCTTTCACTAGCTCATCCTAACATAGACCTTAACATAATATCAACATGATACCATGTGCCAAGAACTGTCCTGTTGTCATAGCAACATATGAAGAAAGGTAAAATTATATCCTAAAGAAAGGATCGGAAGAGGAATCCTTACAACACCTCAGCTGTCAAAAAAGTTAGCTTGGCAACACGCTAAGTATACTGTAACGGGAGTACCTGATGCACTGACTGTGGAACTCAACGTGCCTGGTAATATACACAAAAGATTCCACGTGGAATTAATTAAACGAGCCGGCAAAGATCCTTTTCCAAGCCAAGTAAGGGACGATGCCCAGAATCCTCCTGTAGTCGATGAGCTGGGTAATGAAGAATTTGTTGTCGAATCTATTCTTCGAGCGAGAACAGTGAGACGTGGACGAGGGGTATTTCGGCAAGCCCTAGTGAAGTGGGCTAGTGAAGTGGATCCAACATGGAAGCCAATAGAATTCATAGGAGACACTGAAGCCTTAGATAAGTTCGAAGAACTTTATGGTTCGATTGAAAATAATGATGGACCTCTAGAGGAAATCGTGGGATGATTTGTTGGTCCAGCTGAAAAGAATACAATGCAAAAGCGGCGTCAGCGACAAAAAAAAATTTTAATTAAAAAATTTTATATATATTTAGGTCACATGCCTCTCAAAAAAAAAAAAAAAAAACGGAAGGGGCAATGTGGCGGCTAGTAAGCCGGTAGATTGCCTGTAGCCTGTGATATTCATCTCATGCATACTTATTACCTCAGCGCTAAGATACGTTGGTATTAAAAGTCTGTTACTGCCCGTGCACGAAACATCGTTGGTAACTAGCCCACACTTTAATAGTGGGAGCCGGACTAGAGGACAGAGACTAGTGTTTGAAATATTGGAATCATGTATATAAATAGGGCGTTGAGTGTAGCAGTAGTCTTGTTCTTCAGTTAGTAAATAAACTTACCTTTCGACATATGAACGCCCAAGCTTTATTTATCGGAACTGTTACACTCCGAAGTCGGGATCCATATGCTGCAGGATGATTGTCTTCGCTTCTCCTCCTGTACACTTGAAGTATGCCCTAACTTGGGCTTGCCCTTGTCGGAAGTTCCCCGAAAACTCTCCGAAGAAAAGCTTCATTTCCATCTTCCAAGCATTGTATCCAATGTCGCCCAGATGGTCGGTAAACACACTTCGCGGGTACTTGACTCGGTGTGACTCTACAGCGGCGATTAAGGGATCAAGTACAGGCAGATAGTAGTCAACCGAAGGTTGAAGATCAGCCGTGAGGGCGCGAGGGGTCGTTCGAGCCTCGGTGGTTGGCGACTTGCTTGACTGAGAATTTGCGAGCGCTGCAGCGACGACCTGACCTATTGTCGCTTGCTGAGCTAAGGTGAAGTCAGACATTTCTTCAACTTCCCTATCTTCTTTCAGTGTATCCTCAGTGGTCTGTAAAGGCAGATCAGTGCTGCTAGGAAAACCGTAACGCGCAGGTGTAGTAGTTTCTCGTGTGCTTCGACGCGTTGACATGCGTGGAAGATGGAATATGGAGACCGTTTTTTATGTATGGCAATCGAGTTAGCGAAGCTCCGAGGCAGAGAAAGAACGCTACAGAGGTAGGCGCAACTTTAATAATTTTCCGGCTTGCTCCGGAGACACTCCAATCAGCGAACTGACTAGAAGGCACCTAATTGGAATGGTAGGCAAGAAGTCGTTGGTTAAGTCGTGCAGCAGAGGTGCGACGACGCAGTTAATGACTGGCAGATAATATGCTTCTCAGCAAAGGTTGTATTGGTCTTTTCTTATATTACGACCGACCTCAGGTTGACACTGGAAGACTCCCTCGAAATATAAAAGAGTAATTGCTTTGTATTTGGACCTAAAGCTACGCACAATAACTAAAAGAAAAGACAAGGCGAGAAAGAGGCCTGCAGCCTCGCTGGGCTGAAAACTCCACCAGCTCGCTTCCGGGACCAGCACTTACTCAACCAGACTCCACATCACGTGATACCATAAACCTATCATCTGTAAACTCAAGCCGTAACACTCAACATGGCTTCGACTTCAAACGTCAGCCAAAACTGCTCTAACCTTCCTTCCTTTTGTATCCACTTTGTAATTCTTGCAACATCTTTCGGGGTATTCATCATCGCTTCGAATGACCGATTCTCTGCCTTTCTCAGTATCTCCCCTCTCCCTAAAGTCCAATCAGGACAGGCCATGATCATATGCTTGACGTTCTGGAACGGATATCCACATTGGCATCGTGGGCTGTCTACTCCGGGAACATGTCTTCTGTGCAGGTAAGAATCGAACCCAATGTGCTCACTCCTTGACTGCATGGCTATGCTACTTTGGGCCCTGTCAAGGCTTTTATGATATAGTATGTTATGATAGGAGATATTGGCAGGGGCTATGGAAGTGGTTACTGTGACAGAAGTAGGAAGCACCTGTGGTGAATGCGTGATCAGGACTGTGGTACTGAATGTTTATATAAGGAAGCAATACTTCCACAGATAGATTGAAAATCAACCATCTCACTACTGTCCATTCCAACGCATCTTCTCACTACAGCCACATCAATTATATCCGCGCATTCATAATCATCTGCATCCATTTCAGGTATTCCTCTGTCCCCTCATGACCTCGTTATCATAACAGGAGTAGGTGCCCAGGTTACTCAAACCATACCGGAGAACATAACCAGGAGGCTGACCATGGCTCCTTCCATCGTTTGCTTGTTTTTATAGTGTCAGCTGCAATCCCGCAACCGAAGTCTTGGCGCGCACAAAGCCCAATTAATAAAACTCTTGCCAAAATTCAAAATCACACGCCCGTAGAGTTTGTATCCTTCTTTTGCATCATCTTGTGAACTTGTCCTGATCCCTCTCACGTCCATCCCGAAGAGCTATCTCCCAGATTTTTCCTCCACGCTTTGCTTCCTCCAGCAGGTATAAATATCGGCGTGGGCGTGTATTTGGTGGTCAAGGCCAGAGAAAGTCGACGAGAGGTATGTTCATTGGGATGAGGATGCAGTAGGTTGTACTTGTAGACTGGATAAGACTAAGGTTGAAGTCAAACTTGTTGGGAGCGAAAGAAACAACATGGCAGAGTAATTTGAAATTTTGCCTCATGGGCCAACTTCTTTGATATTGCGACATTTGACTGAACTTGGCTCTGGGAGCTTGTTTCACCCCCAGGTTTGTAGGGGATACCGCATACAAGTGTTCAGTATTGCCCTCCTTCAAGTGGATACACTTGTACTTGTAGCGCACATTTCCCACAGTCTTAGCTATAATCCGAACATGACATTCTTTTAATTAAATTCTACTTTCGTTCCCTTCATATTGCGCCCATTTCTTAGCGCGATATTTCCAACTATGCCCGACAACTCCACAGCCGTGAGAGTTCTAAGAACCGGCCATACGAAAGCTTCCCATGCTGCAGTGGAAGTATCTACAAGACTGGAACCACAGGTGAGATCAGTTGAGATCCAATGGATACCAGCTCACGCTAGGATCATTGACAATGAAGATGTAGACAGACTGGCTAAGGAAGCCCTCATGAATCTTGTCGAACCTTTTGAGCTGGTTCGGAAGCTGTAATGTTTGAGACTAGAGGTATCTGGAAGAGTAGCTCGCACAGGAGCTTTCAATTGATGTAAAATAAAAAGATGTAATTGTCTGTCTGTTTGTCTTCCTTCCTCTTTCTCTCAGCTTATATATCTACACATATCTACTACCTGACATACGATGATAATATCTAGAAATAGCTTCCTAACATCACATGACACATACAAACATGTTGTAGCCAGGATGTAATCCTAAACAGACTCAATACCAGTTTACCACGTCTGTTACACGGACGCCAAGTATCTTCTAGCTGAAAATTACCGAAAACGCCAAGGTTTTCCTGAGGCCATCACAGATTACATCAGGCACCGGCTTGGCATATTATTCTAACAATAATGTTACAATCATGTTAGAAGAATGGAATTTACATGAATCACGAAACATTAATTGAGGAATATGAATTCCACCGGGCTCTGATTCTGGTCTGACAAGTCTACCGGATGAAATAGACACATCTCCCTCAGAAATGAGGGGCAGACCTTTGTCAACATTAAGCTTGTTAGTCGACTTTTTATATTGGTCTATAAACACAGACACGGAAATGAATTCATGAGATTGCTTAATGAGAGGCTCGGATTGATTCTAATATAATTTGGTAGAAGACTTGTCCCATCTATCAGAGGGCTACAACGTCTCTATCTATCTACAGGTAAACTGCCCATATTCCAACCACGCTAGCCATACAGGACGTAGCATATAAAACTTGATTTGTATCATCATTTTGGGGCTGAGGTTTACCGTGCATATGCTACTGGAGTCGCATGTCTGACTACTATGCGACACGCTTAGGTATCAATCTAACAACCCACACCAAACCGAAACTACTCACAACCCTGATGATGACCCCATGAATAATTGGAACAGCAGCCTGCAACATAGCACAACTAGGCTAGGCATCGTTGATCAGGACCTAATCCAAACAAACCTAAACATACTTTCGCAGCCTTCACTCGGCTTGTCAGGCAAAGATGTAAGAGGCAGTGGAATCCTGGTGGCTAGATCACAGACCGAGAAGAATTGGATCTCTGGATGAAACGAAAACATCCACCGGAGCTAGCACTTCCGAGGTGAGCGAATCACCGCCTTTTTGCAGCAAGGACTGGACGTGGCAATTTCAGAAAATACCATTATAGATTTGGTCACAAATTTGAAAACTGCAAATACGTGTGCGGAAGAGAAAAAAGTTCTTGGCATTTTGCCAAATACTGGATTGCTTCACAGCAATGGAGAAACTCGAAGCATTAGCCAACACTGAGAGGACGGGAGATGCTGGCAGAAAAGGTTTGGGAAAGATTTCTCCAGGTCTTCACAGTAAATAAGTGTTACAATAGGGAGATACCATACCAGGAGGATTAAGTCCTGATGAAATATAATATTTTCTGGACAAAGAGTTGTGAGAAAGGAGGTAAAGCGCAGGGCGCATATTTCAGAATTAATTCATTATTTATGTTTTGCCTGTAGATTTGATAAGCAAACTATGTGTTTAGGTTTTAGTGTGTCCCGAGGGATTAGATTTTTATTCTAGTCCTAACTGAGTCAATGACTATAGAGGACTCCTAGAATCTACATATAACATACTAGCTACATTTTTTTATATTCCAATTTTACAATTTTTAACTATGCTCTTATGGACAGTGAGGGTCGAGCCCTGTTTAATGTGTCCCGAGGGAGCAGAGGCGCGTATCACGCCAATTGTGTGTAGGGCGTAAGCCTGATACGAAATGAATTCAAATCAAACCAAATCAAATCACGCAGGTACAATAAAATGAAAATTTTATGTTCATCATTATATATTACTCGATGTGTAGAATATTGATGCCCATTTCAAGGGCACATAATTACTAGACTAAGTTTCCCACCTAGAGCCATTCAGTACTATTATCATCTGCTGCGCAGTTTCTCGAATCTGTTGCGGAGAGGAATAGTTAGTAACCACCTTTAATTTCGACGCGCTTCAAATATTTTATTCTCGATTCTTCCAGCTAAAACATGAATAATATGTCAGTTAAAATCGAGTCAAAAGAATGGCTCTTTCATTTAGTCAAAATCATATCTTACCTCTAATTTCCTCGACAGTTTTGTCCAATGCCTTGATCATTCTGCTATACAAAGGTCCACAGTCTACAGGCGTTTCAATATATCGGCCGTCATCATGAAAAAGGATTTGTCGCAATTTCTCGGCTAGTTCCTTGAGCCCTTTGAAACTAGCCGTGAATCTGTCGAGAATTTCTATGTCGAAATTTTGGATATCATCTCTTTTAAATTTGAAGTTGCTTTTCACGTCGTTTGTGCACCAATCATTTAGATCATTGGCCTCGTTTGCAGATACGTCTTCATATTCTATGCATCCTATAATGAACACATAGAAAAATGACTCAAGATCATGGCGACAAGTACGTCCGATAGACTTTCCTGTGTCACGAGCGTGCTGCAATCTCTCAAGAGCCATGAACTTCATAGTGCCCGTCAGAGACCGATCATCTTCCAGAGCCAAATTTCCTTTCATCTTGACCGAATGATCTAGGTCAATCAACATCCCGTGTAAGTCATCCTCTTGAGATGGGTTCAAAAGAATTATATTTCCTTCAGAAACGTCTCCATGAAGGACCTCTTTAGCAACAAGGCCCTCATGCCCCTTGATGGCATCTCTAATTCCGGCGACGAATTCAAGGATAGATCCACCGGAGTAGATCGATCGGCCGCGAGGTATCATCGCTATCCTGATTAGTCGGCGATTTCTCTTCAAGCACTGCATTGGTGCTCCCTTTAGCTTAATGCCCCTTGAGATAAACCTGTTGGCAGCTCTTAAATCCCAAGGTATGGCTCGTAAAAGGTTCAAGTCATCCAAGTGACTTTTGGTCTCATATATAACCTCTGACGCAAGACAATTTACAACACCTCGCACAGACTTGGCGATATTCAGGAAGTCAATTTCGGTATTTTCCTCTGAACTGGTCCACGAGTACTTGATCACTTTTAATTTGTCTTTTGTCTCATAGCAGGTAGTGCCTCGAGTGATCAGTCTCATTGGTTGTACAATAGGATTAGACTTGATCTCAAATGATTGGCCTGGATCTTTTCCAATTTTGGGAAACTGGACAAATTTATCTTCTCCATGATGGAGAATAGACATATCGCAGCCAAGTTCTTCATCGCTCATCAGTAGGTACGAGCTTATTGCTCGAACAAACAACTTCTTGTTACGAACAATATTTTTTGGGCCTGAACTGTAGGCACCCGAGCGATCAAAAAGCCAGAGCTCAAAATCTTCTTCAAACAAGCAGAAACCGTGTAAGAACCGTCTCAATGGCTGAGCGCAAAAGACCTCTCGAACTGACCTTGATAATTGTACAATATTTCTTTTCCTTTGGTTTTCACCAGGTGATATGGTAAACTCACCCAGTGCCTTTACTTTTTCCCAATCAGCAGGACCTTCCTTAGGCAAGTCGATGTCTTTGACAAGGAAATCAATTTGGGTTTTGCCGATTGATTGTAGTGCGCGTCTTGTGGATTTTGTCCGACAATACTGTCCTTTCAGCTGGAAGTAAGGCTCTTCAATGACGATAGGATGATCCTTCGATGGTTCTGGTAAAGGGCCTTTAAGCTGATCCAAAAATGTTTCACTGAAGAAATTGAGCCAGTCCCATACCTCGGTCTCTTCCATGTGTACTTTCAGAATTTTCTCTTTCTTGGCTATTTGCAGATTTTTCATATCACGAATATAATCTGGCTCCTTCGAATTCTTTAGCTCCTTTGATTGTTTCTTCTTCTCAGCCTTCTCGTACTTTTGGTAGCTTTCCCAAATGCGAGAAGTCTGTTCAGACCAACCCTTATTTTCGAAGAAAACTTTCCAGAAGTTTGTGATTTTAGAAAATACGTTAGTGTCAAGGTCAGCTTTCATGACATTTTCCAATCCTTTCGCCGTCCTGTCAAAACCTGGTGTTTCTGAATTATTTTTTGTAAACGCTGTTTGACTCTCTGACGGGACCAACGAATTTCTGTCTTTCGTTCGCTTCTCAAGTACACTGATAGATAATTTTAAGATTTTTTTCTCGTTCTCATGGTGGACAATTGCGAAACTAAGATTTTCGAAATATATGACATCAATTCCTTGTTCATAGATTAGATCCGATACTTGACGGAAATAAACGGAAAGCTGATACAGGTTGTTGTTGCTTATTTCGCGACGTGCATAATTGCTTAGATCGTTATAAAGTTCAGAAAGAGCTATATAGTTAGCAAGACTCTTTGTAGATAGTCATAGAATATTTACCGAGATAATAGGCTTTTGAATAGAAACTATTTAGGAAAGTCTTGAGAATATCCGCGATAGGATTCTTGGAATGATAAGCGAGAAGATCATCGAGCTGAGTCATGTTGTAATGAAAGGTTGTATGTTGTTTGGTGAGGAGGAATTGAATGATGAAAAGTATCCCGAGGGAGATAAGTGGGGTTCAATCGTGTCTTTACAGGTTTTGATGTCACATGATGATCAAGTCATTCGTGTTGTGCTGGCTCGGTTGAGTTATTAGGAGACAGGGGAACGGAGGATGGGCTGCCGGGTTAGTTTTCTTTGCATCAGATTCAGATTGCGTATGCAGCTATCTAGCTTACACAATATCAAAGCTAGAATTCCTGAATATTCGTGAGAGAATCAATAGATACCCCACTACCATTACCGTCCCCCTCAGACTCGCATACAATTACACCAATTCGAATTCTCACAGTAACAAGACCCCGGATCTCTAACATGTCTCTAGGGCCTGCCAAATCATCGCGACCTATTCGCCATCAAAGAACAATTGATAGAGCGAATACCAGGCTGAAAAAGCGCTTGGCAAAAAAGAACATACCATTGAGCTCGATAGCCGAGCAAAAATGGAGTCGGAGATGACCGAATGGATAAGAGCCTTTGAAGAAGATTCTAACTCCACAAACCCAGATGTTGAAATGGGTGATGCGGTTATTGACCGATATATCATGGAGGGGCTTGAGAGCTCACGATGGAATGTCAGTGAACCCGAAGACGGTCAGGTATCTGAGGCCCCCGCTATTACAGACACGAGGAAGATTGCTGTGCCGGCCATGAAGCGGACATCTAATGTTGACGCGAAAAAAGCCGACGGAGCCGCGTCAACCACAACCCCTCAGAATACCATTCCGAGGACAAGTGGAAATAATCAAACTTCTTGCAGCAATGGCAACTCCAAGAACACTGCGACTTGTCCTCCCGAGCTTCGAGCCATACTTGAAGCCGAAGAACAGCGAGCGGCCCAGACCGCAACTAATCTCACAATACGCACCGCTGCTATCAATGGTTTGGAGAATGCGCCCTCACCTCTATTCAAGGGGTCAAGCGTTCAATTTATAGACTCCATGAAAGTCTACCTCCGAGCTGCAATAGCTCAATTCATGATGTCGGGACCAGGAACAGTCCTTCCCAGCCTTCCCCCACGACCAAACTGCCAGAATCATGGCGGAAAGATTGTGGAACAAACGATTGAAAAGCAGCCAGAGCTGCTACAAAAAGCGACCCAGGTCAAACCTACCTGGGCAACAGTTACCCGAACTGGCCTTCACACGCCAGCGGCACCTGTGAAAGATGTGAGGGTCCATAACATACCCCCGACACCAACGAGACCTTCGGCAAAAACTAAGAAAACTGGCCCCAAAGATAATCGTTTGTTTCTTCGACTCGGAAAAGATCATGCTTGGCGCGCACTCTCGCCGGCCGGTGTCCGAGATGCGACAGCAAAATTGCTCGAGCTACCCCCGCAGAATATTGAACATGTATACCGTGTTCCGACTAGCTTTGCACTCCGAGCCAAAAACTAGGAGGTACAACAGCTCCTTCTGGGCTCTGCTGAGTCTTTCGTCCAGGTAGACGCAATCCTGGAGAAGGCCTCAGATTTAGTGGCCCTTCGTATTGCGACAATTCCAGTCGCAATTCACACACTCCTAGGTAAAGTAGTTGTCATCGACGAGATGGTGGCCGAAGAAATCGCCAGGGTCACTTCAAAGGTTCCGGTAAGGGTCCGCCCTCATGGAAAAGGGAGATAGGGAGCCCCCTACCAGACATGGGTAGCTCATTTCGAAAGAGAGTCCGTACCTAAACCAGGCTTCCGACTCCTCGACGACTCTGGAATCGCTGTTCGCCATCAGCCACGCCAAACTGCGAGCCAATGCAAGCGATGTCTCTTATACCACGGGTCCCAGAGCTGCTCGCGCGCCCCAGTGTGATGGAACTGCACCTCAACTATGCACTCCACTTCGGAATACCAAGGACACACCAAGTGCCGCAACTGCGGGGGTCCTCACAGATCAGACAGCCGAAACTGTTCGGCCCGCCCTAATAAGTCCGGAATGGCTTCTAGGGAAACCCTCGAAAAGATCAGGTACGCTAGCCAAGGCGAATATTCCGTGGTGATCCGGGCGAAAACCGCCGTCCGACGAGCAGAAGCCGATATCAAAGCCGCCACTGAGATGGCCAAAACAGCTACGCCGAACCACAGCTCCAATAATAGCTACGAGGTTCTAATGACGGATGAGACGCCAAACGTGACTGAGGTCACAGAGGCGGTCGCCCCGAAAAATCTCCCACAAAGGGCGCCCCACGGGCCCTTTTCCGCCTCCCTTCTACTCTAAGTTTCATATCAATAAACGTAGGTAGAGGAGGTCCAACACAGAATATTGCACTTGCCCGAGCATTCGAGCTGAATATCGACGTAGTCCTAATTCAAGAACCTTGGTGGAAAGAAGAGACAATGTCGCATCCTGGACACATTTGCCATTTACCTCATGGTGGCGAAAAGGTCAGGTCAAGGGCTGTGACCTACACCCGGAAAGATGATAGGACAATATCAGCGAGGCAACTCTTCCCCTGTGCTAAGCTGACGGGCGACTATTGCTGGGTGCTTGTTAATGGAGTCACTTTCCTCAATGTGTACAAGGCAGCCAGAGACACATCAGCCGTACAGCCACTTATCAATTGGACCCCGCCGCCGAACTCAGTCGCTGCGGGCGATTTCAATTCGGTGTACTGTGCCTGGCAACCAGGAGTCACTAGCCCCTACGGGCAAGGTGAAGTGATTGAAAGATGGGCAGAAGATCACAATCTAACCTGCCTTATTGTTGGAGAACCCCCATATCAAGCTGGAAATACCTTAGACCTTGTCTGGACCAACATTAATGGCAGCCGTGCATGGATTGACCATGATGAATGTGTCACCAGCGACCACCTTCCTGTTCGAGGAATAATCCCGGTCCAGTTCGCAAGATTGAGACCCAACTTGGGCAAGATTCGAGTGACGAAGGAAAGACTACCTGACTTTGCACGAGCTGTTACTAAGTTGGTCCGTCTACCACCAGTTTTAGATACAATCGAAAAGGTCGAAGACTATGCCCAGGAACTTTGCTTAAAGCTTAAGACTGCCATCAATGCAACAGGAACTCGACCCAGAGCAAACGGCGGTAAATCAGCCCCGTGGTGGACCCCGGCGTGCAAGGAAGCATGGGCTGAATATCGAGCGGCAGAATCACCCCTCCAACGTGCAATGTATGCTAAAAAGCTGCGATCAGTCATCAGAGCTGCCAAAAAAGAACATCAAGCACAGCAGGTGGAAAGAATGAACACGCCGAACGATGTTTTTAAGCTGATGAGAATGGCTGGGCCTAGATAGACAAACATCCCACCACCCCTCAATCACAACGGAGCTCTCATATCTGATCCACTAGAGCGAGCCACAGTTCTCCGTGACTGTCTCCTGGCAAGACACCAAATATCGGACGACCTACCGCCTTGCATCGCCACGAGTAACAACCGTATACCATGGAAGGATGATATCTCCGAGGAGGAAATCCGAGCTTGTACTATCGGCTGTGGAAACACGGCTCCAGGAGCAGACGGAGTCTCCGTACAGCTGGTAGTGGCCTGCTGGAAGACAATTAGACCCTGTATAGTCAAGCTCTTCAGAGCTTGCATACAGCTCGGTACGCATCCGACTTGTTTCAAATTGGCTGAAGTAGTACTTGTACAGAAGCCCAAAAGGGACCCAACAACTGTCAAAGGATGGAGACCAATTGCCCTTCTTTCTTGCTTTGGTAAAGGACTTGAAAGACTTCTGGCAAAACGGATGGCGCACTTAGCAGTGATTTGTGATGTAGTTGGTCGGCAACAATTCGGCGCACTCTCGAGGTGCTCAGCAACAGACCTAGTCTCCTGTGTAGTACACGATGTCGAGGAGGCGCGCACACAAGGGCGGGCGGCCACTTTCGTCACCTTAGACGTACAAGGTGCGTTCGATGCAGTTCTTCATAATCGTCTAGTGAGAAGAATGCAAGAACAAGGATGGCCAGACTCAGTTCTAAAGTGGACAACTTCGTTCCTTGCACAACGAATGGTACAGGTCCGACACTCGGAAGGAGTCACGACAAAGCGACAGCTAGTTTGTGGGGTCCCACAGGGCTCGCCGATCTCGTCTCTTCTCTTTCTTCTATACATGGCAGAGCCAATGTGGAGTGGTACTCCTAATCTAAAGTTTAACTACGCTGACGACATCGGCATCCTTGGATTTGGCCGCACCACTGCTGAGTCTGCTGCAGCTACCCAGAAAGAAGTCGACCACCAGCTGGAGTGGGCTCAGAAAAATGCTGTCCAATTCGACACAGAAAAGTCAGAGGTAGCACAATTTCCACCACGGTATCGCGAGGCAGCAGTTGGCATCCACGTAAACGTCACTCTCATTGAACCAGCTCAACAAGTTCGCTGGCTTGGAGTTTACCTCGATCCGCGTCTCAACTTCAAACATCATGTGATGACGTGGTCCGGAAAAGCAATGAAAGTCGCACATCTTATGCGACGCTTCAATTCTACTTTTCGAGGGGCCGCACCAGGAGCGCTGATACGAGCAGTAAATAGTTGTGTGGTTTCAATCGCGACTTTTGGAGCGGAAGTCTGGTGGCCCGGCCTCAAACGCCCAACATGAGCAGGAATGGCAACGCCAGCTACCGCGAGACTTTGCACTATGATCGATAATGCCAACATGATGGGTCTCCGATCTGCACTTCCGGTTCTGCGGACTACTCCGAATGTGGTCCTGCACAGGGAAGGAGGAATCCCTCCCGCAAACATTATTCTAGAGGGAAACCGACTACGATTTTCAGCCAGAATAAAAACCCTCGATGATCAGCACCCGCTGAGATCTCGTGCTGCGATGTGCCCAAACGTTGGAACTCGAAATTACAAGGAAAAACCTCGAAGATTTGAACATGTAGATAGACAAAGGACTCGTGCACAGCGAGCCTATTGACAACTTCCGGATGCAGAAGCTTCGATGCCTATGCCGCCGCCATCTACTCTGCTAGATACATGACCAAGTCAGAAGGAAAAGAAGCAAGCAAACTTTGGATAGACAACGTGCCCGCATCGGAAATTTGCGCCTACTCAGACGGCTCTTCGGAGGGAAACTGACGCTCAGCTTGGGGCTTTGTTGTGAAGAGATATGGTAAAACTCTTCTCAAGGAGAATGGTATCCGACGCGGAGGAGAGGTCTTGGATGCAGAAATCGCAGGGGCACTGAAGGCTCTTGAGGCGGCGTTGAGAATGAAAGAAGCGCAACAGCAGCTGGGGGAGACGATCCGGCGAGTGAATGTTTTTCTGGATAGTCAACATGCTATAAAAGCACTTGAGACGGGCATCTCTTCAACCAGCCTCGAAGAGGTACGTCAGTTTCGCATACTCTCAGCGTCAGCTGCTGTGACGATCAAGTGGATCCCCGGTCACTCTGGAATACAAGGGAATGAAGAAGCAGACGCAACTGCGCGCCTCGGCTTACGAATGCTGCCCAGTCCGGACAACCAACCAGAAACAATTTCGTTGGCATACCTTCGCCGTCTCATGTATAACCGGCTACAGGCTTTGCTCAACGATTGGTGGGATAAAGCGCGCCCTGTTCGGTATCGAAAGCTAGATCTGCTTATGAAACGGCGCAAGCCCCCTGAAATAACCCTATCAAGGCATCTGCTACGCGAACTAATTGCGGCCCGTACGGGCCACGGCAATTTTGCGGCCTATCATCGCCGATTCAACAATGCAGACGCACCTAGTGAATGCGTGTGTGGGAAAGAGACTAGCCCAACCCACTTTATCCACTATCGACTCCACTCGCACGAAACACGTCGAATACGAGGACTAAAGTCCCACGACGACTTTATACATGAACTTTTAGGACTCAAGTGCCTCGAAGCATTCAAAAATTTTGCACAGAAAACCCGATGTTATGGGTGATCAGCTGCAGGCTGTACCTCTGCTCTCAGCGGGGTCCATATAAATTAGTCATGTAACATGGCTCGATCAGAAGGGGAACAAGGCGAGAAGTTTTGCTTCCCAACCACAAGTGCTGATATTTAGTTGGAGCACAAAGTTTTGGAGGCTGGAGTTATGTTGTGATTTCTACTTTGTATATGGCTGCATGTAATTTAACTGGCTACAATTTGAGTAGCGGTTCACGTGGTGGGAACAAGCTGGGCGTGTCATAGATTTGATCTTAGCTGTGAACCCCAGTCTTTGACCCTCAGGGGAAAACGGGTATTTCCTAGGACTTAAAAAATAGAAAACAAAAAACAATATCAAAGAAAAGTACAGAAAAGATGACTCAATTTACAAGAGGAGCACTCATGACTCGGATTTCATTTGCAAGTAGCACTGCAAAGTCATAGTGGCTTTTTCTTCACCCCAAGTCAACCCTCATCCGTGAATACCCACCAGGGAAACATCTCAAAAACACTGAGTTATCCAGACATGCCTCCATCATATTTCAACTTTTCTCCGAGCGAAATGTGGTCTGAGATGTCTCCTTCCCAAGTGGTGTAGGTGCCTGAGCTACTCAAACCATACCAGAGAACACCACCAGGAGGCGGACCACGACACCTTCCATCGTTTGCTTGTGTTTATAGTGTCGCCTGCACTCTCGCAAGCGAAGTCTTGGCGCGCACAAAGCCCAGTTCGTAAAACTCCCTGCCGAAATTCGGAATTTCATGCCCTTCGAGGTTATATCCTTCCTTTGCATCATCTTGTCAACTTGTCCTAATCCCTCTCACGTCCATCCCAAAGAGCTGTCTCTCAGATTTGTGCGCCACGCTTTGCTTCCTTCTGCGGGTGTAAATATCGGCGTGGGCGTGTATTTGGTGACCGGCTGAGACCAGAGAAGGTCGAAGAGTGGTGTAGTCATTGGGATGAGGATGTACTTGACCGTACTTGTAGACTTGATGAAGCTTAGTTGAGAATCGGACTCTTTGGGAGTAAAAGATTGACATGGTGGAGTAATTTGAAATTTTGCCTCGTGGGCCACCTTCTTTGATATTGCGAAATTTGACTGAACTTGGCTCTGGGAGAATATCTCACTCCTAGGTTAGTAGAGGCACCGCGTGCAGGTGTTCAGTCTTGCCCTCCGGGCTGCTGGATTAGGGAAGGGTGGAAAATACAGGCTGGTGCACAGACGCTGTTCATGTACTTTACAATCTCTTCTCCGGCCCAGTTAAGTGAATTAATCTATCCAAAATAATATCAAACTTCAGATCATCCATTAGATGATATTTTCAATCGTCGGGATGCGCATCTACCGCCAATTTCACAGATCACCATTGTCAGTAGGAGTTTACATTTGATACCTACTGACACCCAATTTGCCACAGTGATACGCACTTAGTGTCCATTGTGCCATCAACCAGCGTGAGCGCGCCATCTCCGCGACTCAACACTGCACATGAGCCCGTGCCACTCACCCGACGGACAGCAGGGTCACAGTAGCCATACACCTCACAGCTCATGAGCCCAGCAATTTGTCAACTTCCTGTTAACATTAATAATTATCCATTTAAGCAGGGCCCAAAGCAGTATTGCAGTTTGGAATAGAAGTGAGCGCATTGGTCTTAATTCTCATGTGTATCGAAGGAAAGTCCCCCGAGTGAATCATCCAAAATGCCTGTGTGGATATTCGTCTAAAAATGTCAGACATATTGTTGGAAAATATACTCTGTACGATATTATGTGGATAAATATGATGAAGTAAAGAAGACTTAATATTTTACAACTATGGGAACATTGGACTTATATATACATCTAAGGGAGAAATTCCCGCTAGCCTCGTGTGCCTGTCAAACCTAGTGATGACTAGCCACCTCTCATCTACCATGATGAGCCAAGGTACACTGTAGTACGTAAATATCCAAACGTATAGGCGACAGTAGGCGCGATTAGCGCACTCGGGACATGTGTAGAGAGAGTCGATCTTGTCGGGAACCTGAGACGAAACAGGTAATGATTGAGTCCTAAATTCGAGAGTCAGAATTTCCAACACATATGGTCTTGGCGTGTCCTTGGTGAGCGATGGGAAGTGGAGAGGTGCTTCGAAAGGCAAAAGATAGGTCATTCGCTGTCATGTAGAGACATGATTCATTCATGAGTTCATATTGTTCAGACGATCATGACTATATCACAATGTCATATATAGACACCATTCATCGTTTGTACTCGTTGTATCAACCATGACTCTGTCTCAGCAATAGGAGAAACACCAATGACTAGTTACTACGAACCTAGTCAAGATCCTAAACACACAACTGAGACTAGGAGAATTTTACTGAGTAAGTAATTATTCTGATTAATCTAGATCTGGAGGAACATAATCTGGTTGCTTGGCTCGAGGTATATGAACCGAAGCATATCATGTAATATAAAATATAAGGAAATTAATCTCAATCACGATCATCATCTTAATGCATGTCACCATCAATAGCTGCAAAGGACAGTTTAACCATTTCCTTATATTCACCACGAATCGAATCACTCAGTTAATTATTGGCGCCCTTATTGACGGCAGAGCTGGGTCCGGATATGTCATCTATCGAGGCCTCACATAGAGAGTTGGGCAGGGGACTCTTCCTCTAGGAGAATTGGCTGAAGTGTATGATGCAGAAATAGTCGCGGCCACTGAAGTCTTAAGTTCCTATTATGATTGGTATATGATTTGGGAATGTACACGTGCGCTGGAACAGCTAAGATAGTATGTGGAGGGATATCTTCATTAGTGTGCAGAAGTGAAGTGACTATGATAATTGTTATGCTACAGATTGGAGGAAGCTCGTCCCTTATCCCCTAGCTTGTTTGCTTGTAGGCCGATCACGTTACCAGTATGCAGCTCACCAAAGTGTGCAACCAACTGAGCAGCCATGCCATTTATCCCATATCAACAACCCATCTCTCGTAATGCACACATTCCTACTTGTAATGTCGTTATGTAGAGACTGGATCTCCTCCGTGCGCCATAATGCCATGCTGCCATAATAACTACCTAAGCACCAGCTACTAGATCTACCATACTACATAGCTGAGCATAACAGTGCCACTCTCCATAATCCGATGGCTCATTATGCCACAAATATTACGATTTGCCTAGATAATCAGGAAGCCGCCCTTTGTCTCCTTGTAGAAACTCCTTTCACTGGCAGTTCCTCTCGTATCGCTAACTTTCGATACCTTGCTACCAAATGGACAGAGAGAGATCGTAGCCACTTTTCTGAACCAGGTTTAGTCAGGGTACGATGGTGTCCAGGACATGTCGACATACCGGGCAATGAGGCTGCTGACGCACTTGCTAAACAAGCATGCGCAGCCCCAACGCCCTCCCTATCTCCAACAATCTCTCGAGCAAAGAGAGACATAATCACTCGATAAAAAGCCTCTATATCTTATCGACTTTAAAGTTGTTGTCGACATTTATGTATGTCTGTTATCACAGATATTGGAAATAATTCATGAGATTGCTTAATGAGTGGCTAGTATTGATTCCGATATAATATTATAGTAGACTTGTCCCAACTATCAGAGGGCTACAACGTCTTTATCTATCTACAGGTAAATTCCCCATATTCCAAACACGCTAGCCATACAGGACGTAGCATGTAAAACCTGATTCGTATCATCATTTTGGGGCTGAGGTTTACTGTGCATATGCTACTCGAGTCGCATATCTGACTACTATGCGACACGCTCAGGTATCAATCTAACAACCCACACCAAAATCGAAACTACTCACAACCCTGATGATGACCCCATGAATAATCGGAACAGCAGCCTGCAACATAGCACAATTAGGCTAGACATCGTTGACCAGGACCTAATCCGAACAATATCCCTTGTTATGGCGAGATTCCCGAAGGGTAGAACTCGTCCTCTTCAAAGTTGATGAGTGAGGAATGAGGTTCACGATGGAGATTGGAAACTTCTGGGGAAGTAGAATTTGATAATGAGTGTGGCAACAAGATAACTAAGAAGACTATAACCGAGAAAAAGGGAGTGATACAAATTGCGAAGCTGAAGATCTGTGACGCCCCGACATTTTAGTGGCCACGTGGTCGTCGGTTCAATAGTTGGTAAGCCGACACAGGCTCAATCCAGGAATTCCAACGACTAGTTTCACACACACGAGTCTTGTGTGTGATAAATCACAATACGAAAGGTTTGTCATGGATATTGGTTTTCATGCAAAACCCTTGGGCTGTAGGCAATGAGGGACAGGAGGTTTCGTGTTGGCAACTCTATCTTAACAGTTAAACTCTTATATAAATATATACAGATTCATATCCACCTAGATACTTTTCTCTTTAGTTTAGAATCTTATGATTTGAGTCCACGCCCGCTTTTGACCACTCGCCAATCGTCTTTTGACCCTCGAGTTTCCACAGGTATGGCACCCACCACAATCATCATCAAACCAAACTAGAGATGAAAAATTCAACATATGATCCATATCTACTAGTAACCGAGAATCAAGAAGGGCCGTTTGGTGTTGTAGGCATGCAAACCAATGACACCCTAATTCTAGGAGATAAGAAATTTGTTGAGAAAGCAGATGTCATAATTTACTCCAGACTGACATGACCCTGTGTAAATTGAGTCATAACACGAGCCGTGCTACATCATATTTTATCATTTCCGTTCACAGCAGCTTCCTAATTGAGCTAAGGCCGACTACCTTACTGATTGCAGTCGCTAGCGCTTCCCTTATTATGTTGCAATAATCTCTTAGCTTAGAAGTAACGAGTGTGGTCATGTCATGGTTAACCATAAACAATCCTTCTTGTAGTAGTATGTTCTTACACATGTATCATGGAGTTAAGGGAGTTAGGAAAGTAGGAATGGAATGGTACATGCAAATATGAGTAAGAATATTAGAGCAGAGAGATGTATTCAAGGAACTCGGGGGAAATTGATGTTCAGTAGCTTCTTGTCTTATTCATGTCATGGAGATACATTGAACTACATCTTGAACCACGCCTTGGACCACGCTCACAGCAGATTTCAGGAATGCCTACTGTATAATCTATATATTTGAAGATAACCATGATCTAGTGTCCTGTGATTCTAGTCTGCCCTTTTGGCTGCATGGTTGTGCACCTATCTCATGCAAAATGTAGAATGGCAATCCATTGTCAGGCATTCTTGTCTCTGCTCTGTTGTCTTTAAGCCGCTCCTGACAGCAGAACTGCTCGCCACGCCAATAGAGAAGCTCAGTAATAATCTGCTGTTGTTTAATACTTGTAAACTGGTAACTGATAAAAATGGCAACGGTCTCAATCTTACTCAGAATAGACAAGGAAAACATCTCCATCAGATTAATCCCAACTCAGACAACTTCAGAGAAACCTACCTTAAACAGAGAGCTCGTGGCGCTTATAAGTCTAGCATTTGCCAACCAGAAGTTGCTTTTAATTGTTCAATAGCCGCACAACATCAAAATCCCGAAAAAGAAAACATCAAAGCTCTCAACAAGCGCCTTGAATGGCAGATGAAGAATTTAGACCGTGGACTTCACTAAATGTAGTTGAAGCTTTGTTGTTGGTGATAGAGATGAGAGTGAGGTTTATGGGCCACAATGTATGAGATAACTGGAACGTGGATGTTTGTTTGTTCATTAACGTGCTAGGTGAAGTAACTACCGTCGCACTCCTACTGGAGCTTGAGCACGAGTGGGGTCGGGCCGGATCAGGTTAACTACCGTAAAGTACAAGTGCCTCGTCCCACCTCAATGACCGGAACCATGCCGAAACGCATCTATGTGTTGAAGCATGACTAGTACAACAGCACAGAGTTGAAAACAAAACAAAAGAAAACTTCCACGCAAAGTCCTGCATTACAAAAGAAAAAACTTTGACAATCTCCCTTCCATCGTTCCGCCTCGGCCACCACGCGCCCGAGCCTCGATTCCTATCCCTACTTCCATGCCAGATCACCTAGGCTTTCGTTCATCACCTCCGAGTCACAGGTATCCCTGCCATCCCCCGGCTAGCCTCCGTGTATATTCCGCTCTCCTGGACATAGTCCCTGAAAAGTTGCCACCCGCTTGATCCTAGCATTGTTTCTATAGCTGTCGCCTTCCGCTTTTCAGCCGCCATGTTGCCAGTGCTTTTCGACACTGAACAAGGTGACCGATTGATTTTTCTCTCCCACACTCGCAGTGAAGTGTAGCGTCAGTGTGATTGAAGCGGCGATGATAAGCCGCGAAGTCCCCATGTCCGGTTCGAGCGGCTATTAAGCGGGCGTAGACTGCCCTTGGTAGTGCTAGTTCTTGCGGTTTCTTGCGTCGCATCTCGAGTTCGAGGTCTGCATAATGTCTGGGGCGATTCGAATGCCACCAGTCTGTAACCATCTGTCTGGCCAGTTCGCGAGCTTTCCTTCCGGAAGAGGCGAGGGTCATCACCCCATGTGTCGTCCTCGTATCGTCCGACGAGTTAAGCTCTCTTCGAGCGAGCTCATCAGCCATTTCATTTCCTACCAGCCCTTCGTGGCCCGGAATCCATCCTACTTTAACAGGTGCTGCTGCTCTAGCGACCATTTTGCAGAACTTTTGAATCCTCCAGGATGATGAGCCTGTTGTTCCCGTTAGTAAGGCCTGGACAGCCGCAGAATTGTCGAGCAGAATATAGATGGCGCTACGACCACGATCTCGCTTCCTGCTAGTGATTGCTTCAAGAGCAGCTAGAGCTCCATGAACCTCCGCGTCGTAGACCTCCGCATTGGTTATTTTGCCTGAGCCGCTTTGCTCAATTACCCTGCCTGTGCCACTGATAAAAGTCACAAAGGCCCATGACACTTTGTCGGTGGACGCCCCAGAGCCATCACTGTACACGCAAAGACAGTCGGGTGGGAGAGTAGGTAGCCACTCTCTTATAAACCTAGCTGCTTCTTTCTTGCTTGTCCAGCGGGGAATTGGCTGAGGGGGGGCCGGAGGTCGGAGCGTTGGAGGTAGTTCGGCCTCTGGCAGGAGTCGATACATCCTCTGGACCCTTGAATCATGCACTCTGTCGAAACCAAGTCTGGTTTTGTTGCATGTCTTTAGGCCGAGTCGGTGGCAATTGCTGTCTGTGCTTTCCGTGGCCTGAAGTCAAAGCGGATGGTACTCATCTAGTCTTCGGATTCGTGCGGCAGTCTTGAGCCTGCGTTCCTCGAGCAGAATTTGTGCTGGCGGAATACCAGTCTCTCTTCTCAGTGCTGCAACAGGCATCGTGCGCCAGGTTGGTAGAGCCACGCGGATTCCGAAGGCAGAGGTTTGGTCGATGACTTTGCTCTGTCTCTTGTAGGAATTACGCGTCACACCTCGATAAGTTTCCCTGGTTGGCCCCGGGCACCAGACCTCCGCTGCATGCATCGCGATTGGCAGAACTACCGTGCGAATGACTGTGGTTAGTAAGTCAGGCCTTGGTCCCTGGGTGCACTGAGTGAGCCGTCGGAAGTGCTGCACTAGCCGCATTGCTTTGCTGGTCCACTTTGCGACGTGACTTTCGAAGGTCAGACCGCGATCAAGGTGTACTCCGAGCCATCGGATGTCGTCGGATGCTTGTACATCGCGAGTGCCTACCCTTATAGCCGGAAGTTCGTGTCCCCTGGATCTTGGGCCGACGAAGTAGACTACTTCGGCCTTATCTGGGTCGAAAGAGACGGCATTATCAGCGGCCCACCCTAGGACTGCATCGAATTCTCTCTGGACAGCTACTGCGGCTTCAGTTGGAGTTGAACCTATGCCGAGGATGGCAACATCATCTGCATAGCCAAATCTCCAACTACTGCCTCCCACGACTTCGGCCATGTAGAACAGAAAAAGAATTGGGGAAAGAGGCGATCCTTGTGGCAGCCCGCATTCTAGGAATACCGGGTCTGTGACTCCGTCTTCGTGTCGTACGCGAGCAGATCGTTCTTGTAGGAAGGACTTTATCCAGGTGATAGCTGGTTTAGGCCACCCCATCTTGTTCATCCTCTGCAGCAGCCGTCCGTGGAGTACAGCATCGAATGCACCCTGAACGTCCAAAGTGACTAGGACTGCTTTCTTCTACCGTTTCATTGCATGTTCTACATCGTGGATGACGCATGAGACGAGGCCGTTGGCAGACCTGCCAGTGAGTGCTCCAAAGAGTTGCTGCGGGACTGCCTTGTAGGTGAGGGCGGTGTAAGCCATTCGCCTTGCAGTCAATCTCTCGAGACCTTTACCCAGGGAGGAGAGAAGTGCGACAGGCCTCCATCCTTTAGCTGTACTGAGGTTACGGCCGGGTTTGGGGAGAAGGATTACTTCCGCTAGCTTGAAGGCCTTCGGAAAGTGATTCAATCGCAGTGAGCCCTCAAAGAGTACTCTCACTGCGTGACCAATTGATGGCCAGGCTGTCCTAAGAAGACGAACAGAAATCGCGTCTTCTCCAGGGGCTTTATTTTGGCAGGCCGTTGTAACCCACTTGGCTTCCTCGTCCGTAGCGCTCGAGACCCATGGGAGGTTTCCGCGTCCTGGCTCGAAGTCCTCAGCGTCGACGTCGTTCTGACTGGTGAACCGGCCGAGAAGGAGGTCGCGCAACAGAGTTGCTCGCTTTCCTGGATCCGAAACAAGACCATCTGGAGTTTGGAGTGGTGGAGCAGTTGATGTAGGTTGCGGCTTAGCCCAGCGTGCCATCCGATACATGTCGACGTCGGTTGTTGCTTCGGAGAACTTTCGCCGCCAGTATTGGCGTTTGGCACTTTTGACTATGCGACGGAAGTCCTTTCTACTCTCTTCGTCCCTGAATATCCTATATTCGCGTTTGGCCTGTAGGCACTCCGACGTCCACCAAGGTGCTGTCCTACCCTTCTTCACACTCCCGCGTCTACCAGTGACCCTGATTGCGTTGCTAATAGTTTGGACCAGCTTATCAGCAAGATTGTCCACCGCGTCTACTGAAGCCATCGGCTGTAGCTCTATTCCTTGAGCCCAACGGCCTAGCACCTTTGCAAAGTCTTCGAGGGCGTCGTCTGTCACTCGAAACGGTTGGCCTGTTTTGATAACAGCTCTAGCTTTCGAGTTCGGACGGGGGACGTCTCCTGCAAGAGTTCTGTGGTCCGATGTCGAGTCAAGCTCTATCGAGACGTCTGCAAGGGCTCCCGCGTTAGACCAGACTAGGTCGAGTGTGTTTCCAAGATCGTGAGTCGAGACGCCCGGGGTCGAAGATAGGTCCATACCGTGCTCGGACATCCATTTGGCGAGCACTTGGCCGTCACCGTGTAGCCTGGTGGCCATGGGCTGCCAGTCAGGGTGGACGGCATTGAAATCTCCACCAACTACTGTGGGCCCAGACGGGGCCCATGATAGGAGCGGCGAAAGGTCTGCTCCAGGAGCGCGATACACTGAGACAAACGTGACTCCTTCAACCTTTACGGCGGTAAGATCTGGTGATGCCTCGCAGATTGCTAGTTGTAGGCACTTGGTCCCTTTTCGCGTATAAATGAGGGATCGTGGCCTTGCGGGGTTGGCTGTGACATGGGGGGGAAGTGCTTGTCGAACCCAGGATGGAACGTGGATGTATGAGTTCCTTACTATTTTTTGTACTTGATAAAAGTTATGTAGGTGTTGTACAGCTGCACTAAGCGTGCATCAGGCATCAACATGTTCTGGGTAAATAGTGATTGAAAAAACCGAGCACATGATATAATCTCAATGTATGTAGTGCTAAGTAGTTTTTTCCATTAGGTAGAAACAAGGTATCAATTTGTAATTACATGAAATACAGTTCCACCTTTATTCTGACCCAATTGATCATATCGACTAAATGCGTTACAATTTGTCATAACTAAACTTTTGTTGTACTAGGTAGGGTTGTGTTTTTTTATATATACAAAAAGGAATTTTCCCATCTACAAGTGAGCCAGATCGCTTAGATCTGGCTAGCGGCTTTTGCCATCCTGTTCCTTCTCCCCCGCATGGCATCACGTGATATACAGCTGCTGCTCACCATGAAGTCCGAAGATGAAAAGCGTTAGATTACAACACATACCTCTGCATTTGGAGTCTGCAAAGATTTTTGTTTTTGTCAATGGCTCTTTTGTGTTCGGATTAGGTCCTGGTCAACAATGTCTAGCCTAATTGTGCTATGTTGCAGGCTACTGTTACAATCATTTATGGGGTCATCATTAGGGTTATGAGTAGTTTCTGTCAGAGGAAAGCTAAGAATGATGTAGTTGGGTCTGAATCATGAGCTATATTTAATCCAAAGAGAGAAAGTTCTATGTACACGAAATTATCATACAAACTGTGTGCCGAGGCCGGAAGATTATCAGCCGAGCCTAACCAGATCAAGATGAGTATGATTAGGCGAGCGCAAGCGTAGTACAGTTCACAACTGTTAAAGTTTCGGTTTGGTGTGGGTTGTTCTCAAGGAGCCGTGTTTATCAGGTTTCCGTAGGGTACGAGTTTGGTACAAGTAGGTTACAGGTTTGGAGTATGGTGGTGATTCCTAAGAGTAGGAGGTATAAATTCAGCGTTATGTATCGGGTTCACGTAAGAAGTAAAGGTAAAATAAGTAGTAGGTGAGAAGGGTACAATAACGGCGGTCTTCTTTAGAGAAGAGATTAGTAAGTGAACAATAGGTATGAGTATAAAGAGAAGACGTTCCGTGAAGAAGAATACTCCTTCACTCTGGGTATATATGTACATCAGATAATAGGACAGCCCTAAGCTCTGTCTCGAACAGTATTACTACGCAATCCCTATGAAACGACCCTATGTTCCTGAGCCTGTCCTAATTGTTTGAGAACTTGATCTAACCCCGAGTTGTGTTTTAGAATGGAACTCCCCATGAGACACCATCCTAGTTTCCGCCACGTTTATCCATGAAAGTCTAATGCCTGTTTTTAGGTTCGCTTCTTCTATCACCATCTACGGTGTGACTAGTGTTGGTCCTTCTAAGGTATAGAGCCTATCTGGTACATTCAGAGCTAACACCGAGATCCATTTGGAAGCAGCTTCCAGTTTCATTTCCGTGCTCTCCAAGAGCACGGCACCCGAGAGGAGCGCGTTTCTTGCTGCATCTCCCTCAGCTTGTATCGCGAACCCTGAGTTGACGACAGTGACCTACTTGATCGCAGAGTTAGCCAAGCGTAGCTTGCTTGCGAGGCTTATTTTGATGTAGTGAGGAGACATGCATTTCCACGGGTGGTCGGGCTTGACCCGCAGGAACACACACTCGTCTGGGCGGGCCGGCTTGGAAGAGAGGGTGCTTGACCTCGGTGATTGTGTAGGCCCAGTTGCTTTTGACTGGAACCCGTTGACTGGTAGAGGTGTTGGCGCTACTGGTTGTACAGGCTTTGGCTTTTTCCTGACCACCTGGGTCCAGGATCTCTCAGTATTGTTTGTGTTTTTGGGCTCGTCGCCTTTGACTTGCCTGGTAGGTTTTGTCGAAGCCGGCTCTTTGCCTTTCGACTGGCTACTGGTTTCCCTAGCGAGGATTTGCACGGGTCGTGGGGTGCTCGCGTTATTCTTTCCTCCTGGCTTTAAAGCCGGTGTCGGAAGGGTTGTCGTCTTGCTGCTACTGGCATCCTCTGATGGCCCACTGGATAGGGGCTGAGGGTTTCCGCGCAAGATTTTTGTAATAACGGCCTGTAAAGCTTCTCCATTCTTTTCGACAGCGCGTCAGAGCTGTATGTCGGTTGTAGCAGCCATTAGGTTAATGTACCCACTGACAATACGCTCAGCCTCTGCGAAGCGTAAATTAAAAGCCCTCGCTTCATCTGCGAGGAAGTTAGTCATAGTGACACCTAATGACTCGGTTTGGTTAGGGGGCGAGTATTGGAATCTCGCCCCGCAGATAGGTTCCGCGTTTTTTTGTGTAATACTTGGATGGTTGGGTGGCCCTATAAGGACCATTTCGACGTCGGGACGCGTCGAATTAACGGGTGGAAGGGGGGGCCAAGAGCCAGCCTCTGCGGAGGACTGGGGCGGCATGAGTAAGTGAAAGGTATTTATGACAGTAACAGGTCGTATATGATATATGATTTCGTCACTTGGGACGTGGAAAGATAAATCTGTGTAGGCAGCCAAAAATGTCGTTGAAAATGTGCTTTTCTGAGAATATTTTGGTTTGTTTATGAATCACAGCTTTGTTGGTTGATACCCGATAAATTTATCTTAAAATTTGAATGATATTTCACGCTAGACCTAACTAATTGAACATGCATATATGATAAACGATCACTGGCTGGCTCTGATTTTCGGGTCGAACGAAAAACTTCATGTAGACCATACGAGTTATACACAGCCCTATATAAATGCGAAGTATGCTAGGTTCCTAGCACATTAAACAGCAGTAAGGAAGTAAACAGGTCAGCCTGTAAAGTTAATACTCGGGAGTAACCTTTGACGATCCGCTCCATCGCCTTCTGGATTATAGTATTTAAAGGGTTTAGACTAAATCCATAGTAAATATTTACACTAATAGTTATCGACTTTGTATTTTGGTTTGTTATCACATACACGGAAATAGATTCATGAGATTGCTAAATGAGAGGCTAGGATTGATCCCGATGTAATTTGGTTGAAGACTTGTCGTTCAATTTCGAGGCTACAATATCTTCATATATCTACGTATTTACCCCAGATTAACCATATCCGCTAGCCATTCTAAATCTAGCGCGCATAGCCTGACTTATCTCATGGTTCTGGGTTAGAGTTGTAGATTCCGAATAGCAGTATTCTTTTGGCTACTACAATACGTTGCAGCTTTAGATATAGTTTACCGTGCGATACTTCCACCTGAGCTACATGCCTCCTTGATATGCTGCCCGCTCGGTAATCAGTGAGATAACCAAAGCCAAACCTGAACAATAACCTTAATTACGAACCCATGAATACCTAGGACAGAAGTCTGCAATCTAACACAATTAGGTTAGGAATTGCCAACTATAACCTAATCCAAACAAAAAGACATGATCAACAAGAAATAGGTTATGGCTTTCAAGAAAATTCTATTGGATTGTAATATTGTATCATTACCTAGTTAGCCGTTTGTTTTCCTGGTCCTTAAGTCTAATTCTTCATGTCGAGATCTTGGTATAACAATTTACCCTGCCACTGCTATCATTTGAGTCCACATATCCTGTGCAGAGCTAGGCCTTTAATGACCATGCAGACTGTGAAAACCAGTGGAAACTAAGCTACGAGGACCAGATGGCGCATCGGCAGTCCCCGTCCAGTAGAAAAGCCCCTGATATTGTTAGATTTATGTGTCATGAGAAAACTCGCTGCTTCCAGGGTACGCACCCCAAGTCCCTTCTCTCTACAGTATTTGGCCTTTATTCTCACGGTATCGGGGTTATCATAGGTGACAAAGCCCCCATCACCTCCATAGCAAGATGCGGCAACAACATGAGGATTGACAGTTTCTTGGCAGTTCTGCCGTGGAAGATCCTTGTATTTGAAGGTGCCTTCATCGCCAGCGTGTCCAGTATAAGTTTGATCCGGGCCACTTGCGCCTAGAAATGATCTTCCATAGACAGGTATACCAAGTAATAACTTGGAGACGGGAAAGCCAGTTGAAATAACATAATTCACTGCTGAAGCACCGCAGCACTCATCACTTTTACTAGCGTGGAGTTGGGCGTGATGACCAGCTTTCGCAGTCCAGGACCCAGTAAAGTCGTAAGCCATTAAATTTACAAGGTCAAGATACTCATTAGCCTTGCGGAGATCAATATTTTGTAATGCCCATTGTCCAGCCGGTAAAGCTGCTGTAAGAAGATATTTTGCGTCGGGTAAGTAACAACGAATCGCTGCAAGCAAGCTGATAAAGTTACGCCCTTGCTCATGGTCTGATGGGTGCTCCCAATCAACTAGTTATTCGATCAGTCTTTCAAACAGCAGCGTCAAGCTGGTAATAAAAATGACCTACTATCTATTCCGTCTAAGGCGTATGTGTCGACGAGGCATCTGGCCGACTGCCCAAAAGTTTCGCGCCCATGCTTGGTTGATGCTACAGCAGCAAAGTTTTGCGATGAGGCGCCACCCCCAATTGATAAAATAAGCTTTAGATGACTAAATTGTTGCTTTAAGCATGAGAGTGACGCCAAACAGCCCGTCGTGCCGTCCACAGGCATCTGTTTATCTGCCCATTCGTCGCTCAGCTAGAAACTCAACGTAAGTCCTAATCAAAACTGTTTCCATTTGACAAATCTTACAAATATTTTTCCTTCTACATCTACGTGAGCAAATGCGTAGAATACATGGCTGACGCAGGCATAATTCAATGATGCCGGCGTCTCTCCACAGTATACAGCCCAATTCGGATAATAGATGGCATTAATCCAGGATTTTCTTCCTACATCCACAGTCACAGTACTTAATTTCTGCTTTCTCCACCAAAGATTAAACTTGGGTCTCGTAGCATGCGGAATTGGTGGTGGTATGGAGCTGAAGATGTTGGGCATTTTTCCCTTTTCTCCTTTCTCGATTGTGCATCAAACGATTAGGGTATTACAGATGGTTGAATGTACCATGGGGATTTGCATTCTCGCTCTTTTGAGACGTCAGTGTGGTACATGCCTATCAATTTTTTAATCCCCGGCGCAACCATCATCCAATTGTAAGGCCTCTTACACCTTCGATTGTCTCGATTTGCTGACAACTTTCTATTAAGTCACTGTTTCTGTGCGACGACCAAATGAGATATTTTACTCACACCAACAATTAAACTCTACTCCAAGTACACATGGCAAATAAATTCCGATCTCCGATGCATCTGCCACCCGTTTGAGTCTGAGCGCATGCAACCAATTTCCAGGGAACCATTTAAAAAATTGGCACTTGATTACTGCTCTATGTACATGTTAGATGATAATTCTGTTTTCAGAGCCAGTTGTTCATGCCAGAGTTTCTATCACGATTCTCCACACAAGTCTGAGTCCTGAATAGGCCCACAGGGTCATGGGTTGATCGGATTTCAGATGCACCAATCATAGACAAATTAAGTAGATCCATGACCTTTTAGATTAGAGAGCTATACTGAACACCTGCACTGTCAGTGGTGTCCTCTACGAACCTGGGAGTGAAATATTCTCCCAGAGCCGAGATTCAGTCACGAAAAAGTGTGGGATTAATTTTGATTGATGGATTTTCGACTTGAAGGAGTTGCACTCGATATTTTGGTCGAAAAATCAGTCGGCAGAGATTTCACTGCCGGAACAACGTCGAACAAAAAGTCATCACCACCAACATACAATTCACGAATGGCCCTAGGTCTATCTGGGGGTCGTATTCAAACATCTGACATCTCCCAAACTCCTTTTATACTTGCGACGAAGCATGTCTCAATCGATCCTACACCTGCGACCTACCTCCATACCCGTCCGATCACCTACCTACACACGCTCTAATGAGGAAAGTCATGATGGAAACGGGACGTTTACAAAGGAGGAAGAAGAGGGAAGACACAACGAGGGGATTACACAAATCCCCAATGACGAAAACAACCCGACGGTGCGATATGAAGGTGCAAGGCTAGAGCAACGATGAGATCTTGGACGGCAATTATATTTCGGAGTCAATGAGGATGTCAAGGGCTCGGGCGCGTGGTGGCCGAGGCTGAGGAGAAAATCGTGCTACGGCGTGTATACAGCGGGTCTCTGGACGGTTAGGCTTGGTATGATTCAACACATAGGTGAAGTCTGAGGTGGTCCGGTCATTTAGATGGGACGAGGTATATCTGTACTTCACGGTAGTTAACCTGATCCGGCCCAACCCCACACGTGCTTAAGCTCCAATAGGAGTGCAACGGTAGCCATGTAACCTAGCACGTTAATGAACAAAACAAAAAACGGAACACCTGTACGCGGTGTCTCTACGAACCTGGGATTGAGATATTCTCCCAGAGCCGAGATTCAGTCACGACGAAGGTTGGATTTGAGAGTTTTCGTCGAGTTGGTGATTGGGTAGAGTGGTGTTGGCTCATTTTTGGTCGAAAATCCGACTTGCAGAGATTTCACGACTGTACAACTCAATGAAATCAACCATCTACACCCCAGATACGTACTGCAGACAGGTTGTAGCCTGTCTGATGTTCGTATTATAACAAGCGACACCTTCAACATATTTTTCCTCCTCTGGAAAACTATTTTCAGCCAAACTCATCTGGCGGCCCTCTCAACAATCATCCCATCACTTACCAAAGCAATCCCATACCTCCAAAAGCCAAATCGCCATCAAAGAAGTAAGAGAATGTCCGACCCTCGGAAACAGCCAGTCGCTGTGAAGGTACGGTCGAAATACCGGCCCCAGATGCGTCCTCACCTCGGCCAAGGGCACCAACAACTCGACCTGTGATGAATCGCCACTGACAAAATACGTACGACATTTTGCTGGCACACCAACCAGAGCGTTCGACAAAGGCTGGGGCACCGGTGCCTCGGTCTTGAGCTCTCAGTCGCGTTTTCGACCTCCGCGGTTAGCGGTACGATAGCGACGAGCAAGGCCAGAGGGGTGGAAATCCACAAAGTTTCTGGGATGACGAGATCGGCTGAAGGATATAGGGATGCTACATGAAGGAGCAAAAGGGAATACAAATTGAGGAGGCCTCCTGTGAAGAAAACGACCCCTGAATAAGATGAGGAGATGCTGAGATGAGCCAAAGCTGGGACTGAATGGAATGGAAAAGTTACAGATCGCGAAGGTGTCAAGGACTCGGGCGTGTGGTGGCCGAGGCTGAGGAGGAATTTGCGCTTCGGCGCGTCAAAAGAAGGTTCTCTGGACGTTTGTGCTTGACATGATTCAACATATGGGTAAAGTCTGAGGTGGACCGGTCATTCAGGTGGGATGAGGTAGATGTACTTAATGGTAGTTAATGTTAAATAAAATAACTGTTGGTCAAACATAATTATTCTTGTACCTGAATATAATGGAGTTATGGTTGTGACTATTGTTTACTTAGGTGCATAATAAGTAAGGCGTTTGGAGATATTATATACCCTGTATTAGTAGTTCCATATTAGCGTGGAGCGAGGGCTAGGTCGTAGCATTAGGAGAGAGTGCAGAGAAGCACTTGCAATACACGCTCTGTATTTTTATGTTAACCCAATACTTTATCAAATCTACTTCCAGTAATCCTATATCAGTTGTCTAAGAGAATCATATTCTAATAGTTAACCTGATCCAGCCCAGCCCCACCCGTGCTAAAGCTCCAGTAGGAGTTCAACGGTAGTCACTTTACCTAGCACGTTAATGAACAAAACAAAACAGCCCATGAATCTTAACATCACTATCAATTTATCCTCTATTCCAGCAAACAATGTCTCTCGAAAAGTCTGCTTCAGAAACTAAAGTTTGCAGGCATCTAACTCGCGATCAATGTATTGAAATAAGAACATAAAGAAGACTTGGCTTGACACCACAACATATATCCGACGAACTTGGCTTCCCAATGAGGCAAGTACAATTTGCGTGTTCTTGAGAGACTGAGAATCCTATACCTCGCAAAGGACGCTCACCAAAATTAAGCGCGGAACAAGTTAATGAGCTTGAGGCTTTCGTCCGGGAATCACCTGAAAATTGAGAGATGTGCTATTTGGAACTAGCAATGGGACCCCTCAGCCACTGGGGATGCAATGAGCATTAACTTTCAAATGCCCTCAATAAAATAGGTTACAACAGATGCATTGCTCGGAAGAAGCCTCCGTTAAGTATGACTAACATGCACGAAAGATGTGTAGCGGTGATTAAGGCAAATGGAGGGTACACAAAGTATTGGGATGGAGCAGACTAATACAAAACATGTAGTACGCTTTCATTTTACTTGCGAGCCAAACTGAGGGCTTCGATGTAGACTTTTGTAATACAGAGCAATTATTTTTAAAATAGATGTGTATTTTTAGATAATATCAATTGAATTTGATTTTGATTTCAATTAACCCGATCAGGCAGCCTATGGGTCCATGCAGGTGACCATCTGCATTATTTACAGAGGAAACCAATTTGGTGAAAACCCCCTGATCCTGTCTCTTTATGTTCCTATCAGTTCAATTGGTTTACCTTCAGGAAGTGCAGTGTACACTGTTCAGCAAGTGTGGATTCCGTCCTCTCCCCTTCCAGATCTATTTATTTTTTCCGACATTGCTACCTCGACTTCCCCTGCAAGTCGAAACCGTTTTAGCCACCCTCTGTTTAGTATCCACTGTGTAATTCTAGCCATATCTTCTGGGCTGTTCACCATTGCTTCAAATGACCTGTCTTTAGCTTGTCGGAAAAAGTCGCCTCTTCCATTAGCCCACTGCGGACACGCCAACACCATATGCTTGACGATTTGCGATGGATATCCACATTGACAGCTTGGCTTTTCTACTCCGTGTACTTTTCTTCTGCTCAGGTAGTGTTACGGTTTGACCGTTGTTTGAGCTTAGGTGAATACCCAAGCGTATTGTTGAGAATGTTTATGACAAGGCTACATGGGGGGATAGATGAAGCTGAATAAGACGGCACTACCAGTTAAGAGATCGAAGCCTTACTACAACTAAGTAACACCTGGCAATGCGTGGCTGGGTAGCAAGTATTGTGCCTAAGGATAAGTCATCAGTCTGGAGATTGACTAAGAGGACTAATTCTTACAAATACCTGTTAGTCGTAGCTAGAGTTCTCTTTTCTCCTTATATAGTTTAATAAATCGGTTTATTCGCAACCAACTCGGTTTCTGTCACAGGTAAGAATTGAGTCCGATATGCTCGCTCCTTAGCTGAATGGCAAAACTGCTTTGGGCCCTGGTTAGGCTACGGTGGATTCTTAAGGGAATATCTTTGAAGTTCATTTTGGCGCTGCCTGTTTGTTCATCAGTAAATATATTTGCCGCTTTCCAATAATTGTGGCATTTGAATTTGATTTCATTTAATCCAATTTGGCGCCGTATGGGCCCATTCAGGTGCCTATCGTACTTTCTAAAAATAATAATGGGAGGAAACCTTTTGGTGAAAAACTCCCAAACATTCCTGTTTAATTTCTATGTTTTTTATGATGTATCCTTTAGGAAGCGCAGTTACACTAGAGTGTCATCCATGTAAATCAACCACATCATCTCTACCCGCCCCAAGCATTATTGGACCTTTTCCTTTCCCTCAGCATCATTTCGACCACCTTTGTCATCTGGAATTGCGCGATCCAACCATGATTTAGGATCCACTGTGTTATCCTTTTGATATCTCCAGGATTGTTTAGCATAGCTTCGTAGGACCGACCTTTCGCTTGTCTTTAGATCTCTCCTCTTCCATTTGACTGTCGAGGGCAGGACATAATCATGTGCTTGGGGTTCTGCGATTGGTAGCTACATGGACAGCTTGGACTGTAGACTCCGGGTACTTTTCTTCTATATAAATACGAGTTGAGACCCATGTGCTCAATTCGTATTTGAATCGCTAGACTGCTTTGGGCCCTTGTCAGGTTTCTTAATTGTGGCATTGCTTTCGTGTATTGGACAAAGGTCCTAGCCCCTCACGTCTAAAGCCCATAGTTTCGGTAACCTAAATATTAATCAAGAAATATTTGGTCGCTCACTTCATGCTCTAATCCTGAGCCATATCTCTCGCTCCCCAACTGGCGCGAGCATCCACTCATTTGCAGAACGTTTAGGGATAGAAGAAGGCATTCTCAACTAACATGAATAATAACTTTCTCGCATCACAGTCTTAGGCAGAGATTAGCAAGAGATGACATACGAGTAGAGGTAGCGGAGTTTTGATCATAAAATAACCTAGAAATGCTAGTCTATGTTTGTTTGTAAATAGTCGTTCTAGGCAGTGGAATCCCCGCCCTTCCATTAGAGCTTGAGCATGGGTGGGACAGGGGTGGATCAAGTAAACTATAGTAAACGTACAAATTAAGCCATGTCCCACCTGATTGGCTGCATTTGTGCCATTACCCATCTATGTTTTGTATTATGACTAGTCTAGCAGTCCAGATTACAAAGATAAAATTACAAATATCTCTATTCCGGCATCCTGCGTCGCCTAGCACGCGCTCGAGCCTAGATTCCAATCAATCATTTCATATCGTATCCCGCGAACAGTAAAATTCTGTCTACCTGGTCTTAGGTACTCCCACCATCCGCAACTAGCCATCATACACATTCCGCTTTCCTAAACATCCCCCATGAACAGCTGCTGGTGATTTCCTACATTGAGTGAGATGAGTCAATTAGCTTTCTCAGCCACTTTCGCAGTGAAATTTTGCTGTAATTTTTGATTCGGTTCAGCATAGGTAGACTTAATCATAGTTCATGACGCCCTGAAGCTGATGCAATCATCTAATAATCGCAAATGGCATAGGCTTACCTATGAGGGAGCGCTTGTCGACTGATTTAAGCATACAGATTATAGGCAGTTTACTTGATTGATATCAGGGCAACCATGAATATGCTTAGCATCGAAGTGAACGTAACCAAAGACTTTAATTTTGAGGATTTGAGACCGGTGTGGTCGATTGTGCGCTAAATATCCGGTCTCATCGGCACCTGATCGATATTATATTGAACCCAAGGTTAATAGCTATGCCTTTTATGTACCCAGGCAAAATGGTGAAACGAACGTCTGATTAAGCAGTTATTTTTATCCATGTGGGTTCCCGAAACCTTTGAACCCCCCTTGTATGTCCCTTCCAAAAGATTCCTTACCACTACTCCAAACTCCCAAGGTTAATTTAGTCTCCCATTTATATATTCGCTTTTAAGACTTCAGATTAATAGCAGAAAAGTATCGGCGGAGTAAGGACTTAGGTGGTATCGGTTTTGCGTCGTCAAAGGCAATTTTCAAGCGTACAAGGCGGTCTTTCCAAAAGCTAACATTGAGATATTAGTAGCTGAAGTAGTTTTGGGAGAATCACTGAATATCAATGGCTTAACTTACAGAAACTTTTCAATATTTCGTTCTTCACGGCTTACTGTTCTACAGCTAGCTGCCTCTGGATCTAGATGATGCGTAAACTTTTGTTGAGCGAACCAATCTTTAGTATCTTTGTCTGCTCGTGGCAGTAGGAGGGCTAGTGTTCTCAAGGTCTCTTCCACCAAGCCGGCGGGATAGATGTGACTACACCCGTTATTAGCGCGGTTCGCTGCTGGTTGCAAGTCGAAAGCTTCTACTTTTTTAATTGCAAGTTCAAATACGAGGCGTAATGATAGATGTAGACTTGGTTATCTTTTGGTTTCATCTTCAAGTGATCAAGTAAGTTATTTGTCCATATGATTTTCAAACCACCCAGTTCTTCAATCCGTTGAGCTGTAAAAGACTTATCAAGGATAACGGATTGTTTGACACTGAATTCTGTCTCAGATCCAGGCGATTGCTTTGACTTTGGCCTAAAATGTCGCTCAAAAGATCTCTCCACAGTGCCTTCTACCCACGTCAGAGCTGACTCCTCAGGGCAAACACCCTGCCAGAAATTCCAGATGGGTACCATCAAGACCAGCCGTACAGTCAAATCGATAATCTCACTTGCGATAATTCGACAGTCACCAAGTAGGAATTCGCCGAGATGTAACTCAATCTCTTGTCGAGTTGATCCGGCCATAAACATCTTAGCCACCTTAGTTACGTGCGAAAACTTCAACTCGGATAAGTCGTACTTTTCCCAATTATTCAAAGCTTGGCGGCATTGTATTTCGAAAAACTCAAAATAAGTATTGGCGCCAATCTGTAAATGAGGTGATATAGTTGCTAGGCCTCCCCAAAAAGTCTCCAGTAGTGCCACTTTACAAATAGGTATGAGTGCACCGCCGGCAAGAAACATGAGCGGATCCTGTAACGGATCACGATCTCGAGATCTTACGTATAGAGGCATTGTAAATAGGCAAGTGAGACTAGCGTAATATTGAGCGATTAAGCAAGATTTTTTGTTTGATGGAGCCGGATACCCAAGACTATTGATTCGAGAATTTTGTCCAGGTCGCGAAGTTTTGAAGAAAAAGGAGGGTCGAAAATTTCGAGATGGGGTTCAGATATGTATGTAAAAATAGAGATGATATAATAGAGAATGCTTTTGTGCTACAGTTAGTGTGAGAGAAGGCGGGGAGTGTGTTAAATCAAACCAAGGTCTTGAAATTATTTTGAAAGTAAAGAAGAGGCTGTAGAGATGATTCAACTGTATTGCCAAAATCAGACGCTCATCGAGGAAGGGAGGGGTAAAATGATCGAGAACCACTTTTAGACTGAAAAGATAGACGCTGAAGGGATCATTTTTGAAGCAATTCAAATTTTAGAGAAGCTGTCACTGGTTTTAGAGAGTCGCGAAGTTGTGCATATTCAATAAAGGGTCCTTGACATTACTTGAATTGCAAGCCGTGGGAGGGCGGGCACATGTGGAAAAAGGCTAAACTCGTTGATCATGTCTCGCATTCCGTCTTGCTTGAGCGAATTCGGTCTTGAGTCATCCGAGTCGCAGGGAATCTCATCCTCTGCTCAAACGATGATGCTAATTAGCAACTATGGTGCTGGATTTTAGTCCTATCATACAATATTCTAGCGTACGCTATAAATTGAAGCGTAGCATTATATCCGCCACCTTGTGAACGAAGAGCTAGAAGAGCTACTTACCGTCTCATCTTGAATACTTGGATCGTCGATTCGCACGCGTCTTGCAGCCTCATCCTTTATCCTGTGGATAAGATCAGCTCCCTTCCCCGAATCTGACTCTCTTTTTTCGTCAGTGACACCCATGTATACCCACAATTATCACCCCTTGTTCTGACATTCCCATGAGACAATGTAATAAGCGCTAGCGGAAGACCGGCTGAAGAATTCGATGACATAAGTTCCAAGTTTCAGCGTAAATTTCTAGTGTGAAATGATGCAATAAAATGCTGGATAAGTTTGGTTTAAACAACGAGTATGGCGGCGGGAGCGGGTAAGAGTTGAAGAACGAGATCAGGATAAATGGGACGAATGGAGAAATCTAAAATCGTTTAATCCGAAATGGCACCAGCTTCTTCTTAGCGATCCGATCACTTCTCATTTGATTCCTCCCGTCCAGGTAACAGGATGGGCATCATGTGCGCTTTTAAACATCCAACGCGTATCGTCAATATCAAATTAACCGGCGACAATTCCTAGATGTAGGTAAAAATTTAGAGGCCTAGCCAATGCTTCATAGATTCCAGTCTGTCTCCCTGCTAGATCAAAAGTACTCACGAGTTCAGTTTTCTTGCAGCTCTCATCCTCTGCCAATAAAACTTTGAATATCGGCACATGCAACATGTTAGTTTGATCCTCCATCATTTGAGCTCTCCGTGCTTGGTACCTATTAAGGAGGCCTGCGTTTGAGGACTTGTGTGGGGGTAGAGCTCATAGATTGCGACGTGTTTTGGCTTGACGTGGCGAATCAAAATGATCAGTGATATAAGGGCCCACGAAAGACTTGAGCGAGTGATTATATCGGATTAATGCAGGATGATAATTAATCTTGATGACGCCGCAAAGTACCTTAAAACTGAGATTGAAGCCACGATTGACCCGTCATGTCAAACCCCACATGATATAGTTTCACTTCCATTGCGTTTATTCTGGAAGGAAAGCGTCCCTCAGCAAATGCCTAATCTAGATGGTTATCCCAGTGCACGGAGAAGGTTGTGCAGAGCATGCAAAATGCTTCCAATCGGATACAGAACATTCGAAACTCTGGCTTCTCTGGGGCGGAGATTTTGGCATGGCTCAGTGCTAGGAGAAGAAAGTATGAGGCCAAGCGCTCGACTCATAGTAGTTGACAACCGGGGAAAGCTAATGGATGACCCAGGAGGTACAGGTTCATGGGATTCGGGGTATAGCTAGAAAAAGCTCGGACCTGGCAAGGCAATCTCTGGCCAGTCGTCCACTACCTTATCCAAACAGCTCTCAAGCTTGAAGGCCTTATCCCTCTAGAATCAATAATTAGCTCATGAGGAGCAGATAGATTATCTGCCGACCAGCGATGGCCTGAGGTCACAAAAATTCCTTTCGGTCCAAATAATAGGATTGCAGCAATCGGAAATTGAGCTTGGGCTCACAATAAAATACAGAGTACACTTTGTCTACATGTGTGGGACACTGCTTCAGGTGACGAAGAACAAGCACCTGACCTTAGTCCCCTTTATGGATCCGAAGAAAAATATTCCTACGGAGCTGGGTTCAGCCAAATTCTGTGATACAGAAGAAAATGGCCCATTAGGGAATGATTCAAGACTTTAACTACTTAATCGCTTCACCATCAACAAGTAAAATCATAGATGGAAATTCACCAAACCTAAACTTGCGACCTGACGCATCCTCATATCAACAATTAAATCTCTCGTCGACTCCAGATCTTGCTTCAGTCGGTCCCCAAACACGTCCCCATGACAGTACGACTAGCCACCGAAGAGTAAAATCCGGGCATACGAATCTGAAAGGCAAATATCTAGGGTATGTGTGGACAGATGAGCAAAGTTATGCTTGGGATAGATATAACCTCTATAGGTCGATGTCGGATTACTTGCTCCGGTAGGCCTGAGGTTGGATTTATGCCTTAGGTACATTATTGGATACAGATGGTAATGACGCTTCGGCGGCGTCCACTGTCAGGTAACGGGGAGCCTGACCTGTGACAGGCGAAGTGTATGTAATTAAATTAAAAGATAACTCAGTAAAAACAACTTGATTCCTATTTCTCCCGGAATTCTAGGACTATATACACTGATCATCAATGAATTCATCTCTTGATCTCTAAATATAGACATGCGCTAGGAATAGAATGACCTGTGGTTCTAAATACAGAATGCGAGCACTGACCGAAACAAACAACCTACGTACGTATGGACAGTCCCTATTTTTGACCCGAGACATTTCCCTGTCCAACTTCTTCGGTGGTTATTCTTAGCCGTCGACATCCATAGATGTATATACATACAAAGATTAACCAGCCACCACTTCTGCTTTAGCAAACCCATTCTCATTACCTCTGATATCACAGAGATTGGCCCTGTCATACCAACAGTTGAGATTCAGGTCATTGGGAAGGAGTCTTTATACTAAAGAGCATTAGCGCGCCACGAGCTCGTTAGTGAAAGCGCAGGCGCCACTAAAAGTACGGCCATGACTTAAAAGCGCAGGGATATATTATGGAGGCTAGTATCTTAAAAATATTGGTTAGCTTGGACATCTATCCTACTTAATAAAGGAAATCGCTGCATCGGACATGGCAAGATTCAGCGCCACTTCTCATGGTGCTCGTGTAGAGGATGATGAAAGTATATTTGGATTACCGAGGATTCTCAGGCCTCTTTTTGATGGATACGAACGGAGTTGAGTCAATTATTTAGTATAAGTAATAATATTTCATTGGTATTTGCGAATGAATTCCAGAGTATGAATGTCTTTTAAGTCGATAGACTCTTGTCAATGTAAAGAAATCAATGATCACATGTCATACTTAAATAGCTGAATTATTAGAATTTAGAATTATTTTTATGTCTACCGGGCAGTAGTTACAACTAGAGCCGCATCCCTGGGCTAGAATTTGGAATATTTTATTTCTTTAAATTTGATTTCATTTAACCCGTATTGGCGCCCTGTGGGCTCATGCAGGCGGCTACGAACCTATCTACATATTTACATGAGGAGGAAACCTTGCGGTAAAAACCCCCTCCCCCTATTAAATTTTTTACCTGTAGTACTTCGTTACCTACAGTAAGTGCAATTGGCCTTCAGTCAGAGAAAAATCTAGGTAAAATTAAAGTTTCCCTCGCCATCCTTTCCCTGCCCTCGCGTGCTGAAAAGAGTTGGCTATAGTCTTGAACTTGACCCAGATGGCGCAAATAGATGTTTTTGTAGGGCTGGGACCAGGGGCTGTTTGTGCGGGCGTCCTGGCCCTCTCTTGACGCCCTCAGACTTTTGATGGGACACGAGTGTGAGCCCTTGGCCGGTTGCTATAATCGCCATGGGTTGATTTATTACCGTTGGTCTTATTTCTTCCATTCTTATATCTGCCACTAGTTCTAAAAGTCCCCACCTTGCCCTTTGAATACTAGCCTTATATAACGCGAAGTTTTGACACGACTTTTTCTGCCACGACATATGCGCCTTGCCACAGTTGCAGCAAAGCACCGATTTCTTCGGGCAGTCTCTGGTCTGGTGAGTGCCCGCACACTCACCACATCTCCTTGTCATATTGCAGAAAGCTTGGGTATGCCCCCATTTGCTGCAGTTGAAGCACTGCTTGACTTGTGCTCGGGGTGACCAGAGCTGGGCCGTGTAGAGCATTGAATCCATCACAATGCCGTTTCTAACCACTTCGCGTTGAAGAGCCTCAGTCGGAAGGCTTATGATAACTGACCCTCGGGAATGGCCGTTTTTCTTCATCCATTGGTGCTCTTTGCCGTCATTAAGCCACCTCAACCTGTTAATTTGGATTCCAGGAATCCGGGCTTTTGTCTCCGTTGTCATCTTTAACATTGCCACGCTATTGTTTGCGTTCTTTCCTCCGTGTATAATTGTCTCCAATGGGACTCCCAAAATTTCAACAGGGTAATCCTACTTTAGGACGCAGAACTCCATTGGTTGTGCCATTTTCAAGGCAGCGTCTCGCTGGGAGACTGACTGCACAAACACCTCTGTGTCATTACTTCTCAGCAGCCTTACGGCATATGCCCCCTCGATGTGTTTTTTAGCCTTGTTTAGCAGCCCAGCTGGCTGCATCTTTTCTGATACTTCCGTTCGTATTCTTACGGCCGCTTTAGTTGCTGGAGGTGCAACGACTGAGGTGTACGTTGGTCGGCCTCCCATTCCTAGTGTCGACTGAGGAGCCATCTTGCGCACTGGCACCTCGAGGCTCTTTTTTACTGCTTTTTCTAAGACTAGCATTTGTTCTTCCATTGGGTTAGCCGTTAGCTTCGATCGTAACATCTTGGCGTGGGCTATGAAGGCGTTAAGCGCCTCATCTATCTCGACCATCGGTGTCGCAAATCCGTCAGTTCCTGCAATCACCAGTCTGTCTCTATTCTTATTTAAATAAAAAGCTATAGTTTATAGTTTATCCAGTTTCATGCTTGTAGATGTCGCGAGAGATTGTACAAGAATTATTGCGGCTGTTCCGCCATCCGTTGGTGGTGGTGCCATGAAAATTTTTCCAGCCGTGAAATCCACCTTTCTGGCTCCCCAACCTGCCATGCCGAAGCGCAGCGAAAATTATCGGGGAACGAGATAAGATGGTAGCAATAAGTAAACGATGAAATGACGTTCGTGGAACTTTTTTTTTTGCATCAGATTTGAATTGCGTATGCAGCTATTTAGCTATGATACAATATCAAAGAAAAGTATAGAATAGATGATTCAACGTAAGAGAAGAGCACTCATGCCTCAGATTTCATTTGCAAGTAGCACTGCAAAGTCATAGTGGCTTTTTCTTCACCCCAAGTCAACCCTCATCCGTGAATACCCACCAGGGAAACATCTCAAAAACACTGAGTTATCCAGACATGCCTCCATCATATTTCAACTTTTCTCCGAGCGAAATGTGGTCTGAGATGTCTCCTTCCCAAGTGGTGTAGGTGCCTGAGCTACTCAAACCATACCAGAGAACACCACCAGGAGGCGGACCACGACACCTTCCATCGTTTGCTTGTGTTTATAGTGTCGCCTGCACTCTCGCAAGCGAAGTCTTGGCGCGCACAAAGCCCAGTTCGTAAAACTCCCTGCCGAAATTCGGAATTTCATGCCCTTCGAGGTTATATCCTTCCTTTGCATCATCTTGTCAACTTGTCCTAATCCCTCTCACGTCCATCCCAAAGAGCTGTCTCTCAGATTTGTGCGCCACGCTTTGCTTCCTTCTGCGGGTGTAAATATCGGCGTGGGCGTGTATTTGGTGACCGGCTGAGACCAGAGAAGGTCGAAGAGTGGTGTAGTCATTGGGATGAGGATGTACTTGACCGTACTTGTAGGCTTGATTAGACTTAGGTAGGAGTCTATCTCGTTGGGAGTTAAAAAACGACGTGGAGGAGTAATTTGAATCATTGACTCGTGGGCCAACTTCTTTGATAATGCGAAATTTGACTGAACTTGGCTGTGAGAGAATATTTCACTCCTAGGTTCGTAGAGGACATCGCGTACAGGTGTTCAGTCTTGCCCTCCGACGTTCGTGGAACGTGGTGCCGCTTTTGAGCAAATTTGATTTGATTTTAATTCATTTCGTATCAGCCTTACGCCCTACACCCAATAGGCGTGATACGGGTCTATGCTCCCTCGGGACACACTACAATCTAAGTACATAGTTTGCTTGTCAAATCTATAAGCAAAACATAAATAATGAAATTAATTCCAAGAAAATTAAGCGCCCTGCGCCTTTCCTCCTTCCTCACAACTCTTTGTCCTGAAAAACTTCTTTTTCGGCAGGACTTAATCCTCCCGGTGTGGTATTTTCCTATCATATCACTTTGTTACTGTTAAGACCTGGAGAAATCTTTCCCAACCCTTTTCTGCAAGCATCTCCCGTCCTCTCGGCGGTGGTTCGTGCTTCAATTTTCTCCATTGCTGTAGAGCAATGTGGTATTCGGCAAAATGCCAAGAAACTTTCTCTCTTCCGCACACGTATTTGCAGTTTTCAAATTTGTGGCCAAATCTTTCATGGTATTTTCTGAAATGGCCATGTCCCGTCCTTTCTGCGATAAGGCGGTGATACGCCCACCTCGGCAGTGCTAGCTCCGGTGGACGGTTTCGTTTCATATGGAGATCCAATTCTTAGTAGCGGCTCGGTCTGTGATCTAGCTACCAGGATTCCACTGCTTCTTCACATCTTTGCCTGACAAATCGAGTGAGGGCTGCGAAAGTGTATTTAGGTCTGTCCCTCATGTTGGAGGGAGATGTGTCCGTTTCATCCGGTAGGTTCCTGAGAGCTTCTTTAGCTAGTCTGTCTGCATCTTCATTCCCCATGATCCCAGCGTGGGCTGGTATCCATCGGATCTCAACTGATCTAGCTTGTCGTACCAGTCTTGCAGATACTTCCACTGCAGCCTGGGAAGATTTCGTTTGGCCGGTTCTTAGAGCTCTCACGGCTGTGGTGTTTTCCAGCAGCTACTTTATCGGACAGCTGCCTGATTTTCCTATGGCTCCTTCTAGGGCTTTTTGGGCCCCAAAGATTTCGGCATCGTAAACCTCCGCCCCTAGCATTGGACCAGAGTCACTCCCAATCACCTTGGCTCTTTTGTATAAGGTATACTCCCATGCCGACCTAGCTGGTCCACATAATGAGCCGTCTGAATAAGCGCAAACTATCTCAGCCGATAGGCTTTCTATCCATTGCTTAGCATAAGCTGCTTCGTCTTGAGAGTCACTGCCAGTAATTTTTCTGATGCACTCGGCTTTTGAGAAGTATAATTTGCCGGGTCCTTCGGCCATCGGCACAATTTTAGCGCTGATATGAAGTCGCGTGAGGTACTGTTCTGGGAACTTGAAAGACCGATTCTTCAGGCCTATGCAGAGACCGAGGCGGCTTATTGTATCCTTTGGACCCTCTCTAGACCTGAATACTAACGGATGCCGTGCGGCCGCTAGCATTTTTCCCTGCTGTAAGATAATAGCAGACGGGGGGATGCCCAACTCTCTATGTAGCGCCACATTTGTTGTAGTTCGCCACACCGGTAGCACCGCTCGAACTGCCTTCAGGGTTGTGCTGTTAAGGAGATCGGTGTGCCAGCCTACTCTTGTACCAACCTTTTTGCCCCGCTGAGTTGTGATTCGGGTGAGCCCTGACCACCACGCTTCTGCTCCATATAGCGCTGTACTAAGGACACAAGCCTGCACTACTTTGATCATAGGTCCTGGGGCTGCGCTGTGCTGTACGGAATTTGTTCGACGTATAAACTGTGTTATACGTTGTGCCTTTCCGCACCATTCCTGGAGGTGTTGCTTCAAGTTGAGCTGAGAGTCTAGCCATACTCCCAGCCATCTCACGTACGGGGATGTAGGTACGCTGTGGCCTTGGATCTGAACGGACAGGCCTGAGGTATCTAGCTTTTTCTTTGGCCCTCCCCCGATTACCAGTAGTTTAGACTTTGTCGGATCAAAGTCTATCCTGTTTTCACTCGCTAATCGAACTAGTTTGTCGACTTCTTTCTGGGCTTCGGCCACTGCTTCAGACGCGGTATTTCCTATGCTGAGTATCGCAATATCTTCAGCGTATCCGAACTTTGTATTATTATTCTCGTCTTGCAATAGTGTTGCAATGTATGATAAGAACAGTAGAGGTGATTGCGGCGACTATCCTGGGACTCCACACTCGGCGACTTTGTTCCACATCGTTCCATCACGGTACCTCGTTCACTTATCTTGTATTCGTAGCACTTTTAAGATACCCAACAGTAAGGATCATATTCTCATAGAACCACTTGATCAGTGCAGAAATTTACTTTGTAAAGCTCATAGGTATCAGAGCCGGCTTAATGATTAATCTTTGCGGGAGGAAACCTGATACAAATAAATTCAGGGAAAAATATACTTGTTGCGCCAACATCCCTAGTGATATTGAAGGTTCAGTGGAAAAGGTGGCTGAATTCCACGGGTAAATACTGAGCTGAATGGCTATTCATCATTTGAAATTTGGACTACTCATTTAGTGGGTGCATTCGCTGATACCATTCGAGATCTTGGCGCTAGGGACTTTCACCCTTCCCTCAACCGTTAATATCCACCAAAGGTAAAACATGAAAAACCTTTGGGTACCCTAACACGCCTTTGTCATCTTGTATATAGCCGCCGCGCGGGATATGGCCTCACAGTCCTCCCTTTCTCAAGTGAACAGGTGTCCAAGCTACCCAGACTTTAATTCGGGGAGATAACGACCAGGAGGCGGACCAAAACACCTTCCATCGTTGCCTGTTTTTAGAGTGTCGGTTGCACTATCCAAAATCGTTGCTTCTGCACCCACAGACAATCTTAAGTCGAAGAAACTCGAAAAATGTGCCTCCCAGCATGCTCATTTGTGACCTCTTCACTCGTTCGTCCCACGTACCAGCTGCCTGTCCTCCCTCAAGATGTGAAGCCCCATTAGAGCAACGGTCCCTCATAGACCAAGACCCGAGCTTTGTAGATTATGACTTGAATTCCTCCTTGCGGGTATCCATAGCGTCGTAAATGTGTAGTGGGAGATTGCCGGTTTTTGATGAGGCAAATGCCCGATTGCAATTGGAGTGACGCCATTATCGGTATTTGAGGCGAGGTGGTGTGGAAAGATTGAGGTGGAGGACTCGCGTGAGAATGATAGATCCGACATTTGAATTTGAATTTGAAATCTTTAACGTGACAGGACGAACCCAACATCTATTTAGACGTGACACGGGTAGATGGGCCCTACGAGCTCATTGCTACCTACATGACCGGCATTAAAGCCAGAAGCGACAAAAGAAAAATAAAATCACAGCAAATGTCTGAGTTACGGTGCCCTGCACCGTATCCCTATCTTCCAAACACCTCTCCTCTCGAGCCAGAAACTATCTCAGCATGGTCACTCCCACCCTGTCAATTCTTCGGCAGACTGTAGCATCTGCTTATGGTTAGGAATTGGAAAAACTTCTGCCATCCCTTCTCCCCTATCATTTCCCTGACCCCAGGTGGAGTCATTTTCTCACAGCTTCTCCAACGTTGCAGAGCAGGTCGGCACTCTGAAAAATGCCAGGGCCTTTTCTCTCGGCCACAAATGCACATCAGATCTTCATGTTCGGGGTTGAAACGCCGGTGGTAGTCGGCGTAGTCCCCGTGGCCTGTTCTTGCCGCAATAAGACGGTGATACGCCCATCGAGGCAGAGCCAGTTCCGGCGGTCGCTTGCAGCGCATGTAGAGGTCGAGATCTTTGTATCGTTTAGGCCGATACTTCTGCCACCACTCTTCCACAAGCTTTTGGCTCCGCATTTTCACTAGTCTCCCTAGAGCCGCAAAGGTCAGAATTTGCTCGTCTCCGTTGGGCGAAGCTGAGGTTAGTGAGTGGTCATTGAGATCTCCCAGGGCTGATTTGGCCAGCTTATCGGCTTCTTCGTTGCCTTGGATCCCCACATGACCAGGTATCCAGTGTATTTCTACACGCCTATTATGTCTCAGCGATGAGAACTTGTCCACCACTGTCTGCGAGGAATTGGATCTTCCTTGTTCGAGCGCTCTGACGGCCGCTTGATTGTCCAGAAGAATGCTGACCGGAAAGCCTTCTCCCACCGCTAGTGCAGCCTCCAAGGCTTTCATAGCGCCAACAACTTCTGCGTCGAATACCTCTGCTCCGGGAAGCGGACCCGAGCCACTTCCAGCTAGTTTGCCTCCTTGGTATACCACATAACCCCAAGCTGATTGCCCGGGACCCGACGAGGATCCATCAGAGAAGGCACAGACTGCGTTGGCTGGAAGGGAAGTTAACCATCGTTTGATGCTTCCTGACCTAGCTTCTTTTTCCCGACTGCCTGGTGTCGATGCCGGGAGACCATGGGGAAAGTAGAGCTTTCCAGGGCCTTCCGCTGTCGGAACTTGACGCACGCTTATTTGTAGGCGTGTCATGTACCTTTCTGGCTGTCTGAACAAGCGATCTCGTTGTCCCGATCTAAGACCTAGGCGTTTTATAGTATCTTTCGGGTCCTCCGCCGCCCGAAGGGCTAGAGGGTGCCAGGCATCCATTCTTCGCATTCGAGCTGCAGACCGCAACATCTTTTGTTGGAGAATTATTGATGCCGGGGGAATTCCCGCTTCACGATGAAGAGCGCTATTGGGAGTGGTACGCCACGCTGGGAGTGCTACTCGTATAGCTTTCGTGATAGTTTTGTCCAGCAGAGATGTGTGCCACCCTACTCCAGTGCCGACTTCTTTATCTCGGATGGTGGTTATTCGAGAAAGACCCGGCCACCACGCTTCTGCCCCATAGAGAGCTGTGTTCAGAACGCATGCCTGTACCGCACGAATTAGAGGTCCGGGTGCTGCCCCGCGCTGAACTCCGTTTATATGTCGTAAAAAGTGGACTAGACGATTAGCTTTTCCAGTCCATTCCTGTACATGCTGCTTGAAGTTCAGCTGAGTGTCAAGCCAGACTCCTAACCACCGGATATGAGGCGACGGTTCGATCCGGCGATCTTTCACCAAGATGGAGAGGTTGGCTGTGTTGATTTTCTTCCTAGGACCTCCTCCGGTCACTAGAAGTTCCGACTTTGCCGGGTCAAATTCGATCCTGTGTTCTCTGGCGAGAAGGACGAGGCTGTCGAGGTCTTCTTGGACTGCTGCGATAGCTTCGGCCGCGGTGCTTCCAACTCTAATGATGGCTAGATCATCAGCATAGCCAAACCTGCTCGTTAGTCCATGGTCCTTAAAAAGCACAGCGATATAGAGCATGAAAAGAAGTGGTGACAGTGGCGAGCCCTGAGGTACTCCACATTCCAGCATCTTCTCGTCTGTGGTTCCACCACGGTATTTCACCTGGACTTTTCGTTGGCAGAGAAAGGTCTGAATGAACCGGCACAGAGATAGTGGCCAGCCTTGTTCTCGAAGGCGTTGGAGTAGTCGGTTGTGAAGGACTGCATCAAACGCACCTTGGATGTCTAGTGTGACCATAGCCGCACATTTTCCGCTTCTCATGGCCGCCTCAGCATCATGGATTACACAGGATGCAAGGTCGACCGCAGATCGTCCTGGTACTGAGCCGAATAATTGCGGATGAACAACTTGGTGACTTATCGTCAGCCATGCCATTCTCTTGCCAACTAGACGCTCAAGTCCTTTACCTAAGCTCGACAGCAGCGAGATTGGTCGCCAGCCCTTGGCAGTTGATAGATTTCGTCCCGGTTTGGGAAGAAGCACAACATCTGCCACCCTAAATGCCGTCGGAAAGTGGCCGATTTTTAGACAGGCCTGGTAGAGATCCTTGACCAGAGGCCCGAGGTGGTACCAACAGGATTTCAGTAAACGTACTGTTATTTTGTCCGCTCCCGGTGCCGTATCATTGACAGAGATGGTAGCGTTTGTCACATCTTCCAGTGATATTTCCGTATCCCATGGAATGCGCACCTCCTGTCCATTCTCCCAGGTTGGGATGTCGTTCTCGCTGCTAAATCTTGCCAAGAGAATGTCTCGTAGCGCACTAGCCCGCTCTCGCGGGTCTGAAAGCCACCGATTTTCCTCAATCTGCAAAGGAGGGGGCTCAGCTGCTGGTCGAGGCTTAGCCCATCTCATGAGCTTGAATACCTGTGCGTCAGTTGTAACTGCCTCCACTTGCCTCTTCCAGTACTCTCGCTTGGCTTTTCGCACAACGGCTCTAAAGCTTTTACGCGCCTGTCTTACAAGGTCCGGATTTTCTCTCGCTGCCTTGTAATCCTGCCACTTGATGCGACATTCATCGTTCCACCAGGGCCCGGTTTTTCCGCTTTCAATGGCTGGGACTTTCCCCGCAATCTTCAGCGCGTCTGCAAGAGCCTGCAGGAGATTAGCTGTGAATTTTTCGATGTCCATGACACTGTCCAGAGGGGCAGCTTTGGTCCATTGGCTGACACATCGGTTGAATTCCTTTAGGTTCTCATCGCTGACACGAGTGTTCCTTACAATTCCAGATAGGTCTGATACTGTAGGGTTTAAGACTGTACCCTCGATGGTCGAGTGATCTGAGGTACAGTGATACTGCTTGGAGACTGATGCTGTTGCAGCTGTGTTGCTCCACGTTAAGTCCAGCACGTTCCCATCCCTATGCGTTGGCTCTCCGACAATGCTAACTAGATCCATATCGTGAGCTGTTGCCCATTCCATGATCTGGCCTCCATTGCCGTACTGAATTGTCGTTTGCGGCTGCCAATGCTGTGACACAGAATTGAAATCGCCACCAACAACCACGAGTCCTCTGACTACCCACCGAAGTAAGGGCTCCAAGGTTCCACTGGTGCCCGGGGCACGATACACGTTGACGAAAGTCAGGCTGCCCATCTTTACAAAACAGTAGTCAGATGTCGGGCCTGATGACGGCGGAAAAAATTGAGTCGCACCAATGCCTTTGCGTGTGAAAGTACTCACGCGGGGCCGGACGTCTGTTCCTCCAAACGGTATGTGGCTATTGTATCCAGGGTGACTTTTGGTGATAAAACCCCCCTCTTTCTTCCTTGTCCATGGTTCCTGTACCATGACTACATGTGCACCGGCGTCCCATGCCTGCTGCAATGCTATATCTGTATTCTCCCCACCCCTTCCTACATTCACTTGGTGAAAGTGGAGAGTGTTATGTTTATCTTTTGGTGCTTTTGTTGAGGGGTTCCCTAACATTAACACGTCATTGTTGAATCCGGGGTAATGACAGTTTCAACTGCCTTGCCCTTCCTTTCCGAATACGCTAGAGCAGCGTGATAATCACGATGCCCGCGTTCTCTGATGATGTGTAGTTCTGCAGGGGTACGGGGCAGAATTATCCCGTTTTGTCTTCTTGGTCGGGCCATGCAGCTACTCTCATGTGAGTGGTGAGGTCCGGCACAATTTGAGCACTTTGGCACCTTGGCCTGGCAATCTGATGTCTCATGGGTTCCCCCACATCGTCCACATCGTTGGCTCCGGGTACAGGAACGCGTAGTGTGGAATCCCCAGCAACGTTGGCATTGCTCGATTGGTCGTCGGCGCGAGAAGGGAATTGCCGGTCCGCTCTCGTCAAAAAGACGGAACTTTGTGTTTGCTGGTTTTTGTTGGAAATGAATGATCCAGCTCGTTGAGTACTGACCAAGCTTTGTTTCTGTGGGCCGTACCTGGATTGGTGTGGCGCCACATACTGCCTGGCACTCGTTCTTCACCATTTCAATGGTGACTGGCATGCTGCCTTCAAGTGTCCTGATATACAATGGCACATGTGGTACCATCAGAGATGTCCATTTTGAGGCTGCCTCAATCACTGTGTTGTCTTCCTGTAGGGAAGGTGCACTTCTGATGATTGTGTCTCTCAATGCGTCTGACGCACATTCGAGAGCGATCCCCGACCTGACTGGGTACATCGAGGTGATAGCTGAGGCTGCTATCCCAGCCTTGTCGGTTATTATCTTTTTGATTGTGACTGGTGATAATTTGTGCCAGTGGTGATCTCTACCCAAACGAAGGAACAGGCGTTTGTCTTCCTTGGGTGTTGTCTGTGCCTTAGGGCGGCTTATCGGAGCCGGTCTTCTCGGAACTTGCGCACTGGGCGGTGTTGGTAACTTGGCTGCTTTGCGAGCAACTGTAACCCAAGGCGAGCTTTTTTCTTGCGGCTTTGGAGGTAGGCCGTGGCTGTTGTTCTCAACAACAATGTGGTTCCTAGGCGCGACTGGTTTGGGAGTGCTTGCCATGGCGGGGGAGTTCTTACTTGGACTATTGATTACTTCTGCCTGATCTACTGCAAAGGCAGTGATGACAGGCGTGATCTTGTTCATCAGAGTCGCGACGACTGCTGCTGCTTGCTTCTCTCCTTTGCTCTTGGCCCAGGAGTCGATTAGTTCAAGAAATTCCTGGGCTATGCCCAATCTTTCTTTTCTTTCTTGTTCTGCTTTTTGCATTGCATTAACAATGCCTAGCAGGCTTGGGTGGAGTTGCCCCCCTGGATTCGGGGGCGTTGTCGATGACGATGCAACGGCTGGGGCCATTGCACCAGATGGAAGTTCTTGTAAGAAGTGTTGTGGATAATATGATGTGGGATCTATGCTTGATGTTGTGTTTTTTGGATGATAGATCCGACATTGACGATGAGTCGTCGATTTTAGATGTGCTTGCGAGTGCTTTCGACTTCGATTTGGATGCGATTCTTCTTGGCTATCCCAGATATGCAGAGCATATTGAGCGATTACACCGGAACCACTGGAAGGTGAAGAATTCGTCTCTGCCGGCTGTCTATCTACAGAGAATGTATTACAGTTCTACGTGTGCCCGTGATGAATAGCCATTCAGCTCAGTATTTACCCGTGGAATTCGGCCATCTTTTCCACGCGACCTTCTACCCCCCCCCCCCCCAAAAAAAAACTGCGCGTGCGAGAAAAAATATCAAAAAACCTACAGCCCCAGCCAGACGAGGCCTAGACGCCTACAACATGAATTTTTAAAAAAAAAGAGGTCTAGATGCTAGGACCACATGAGGTGCGTATATCGATTTATACCTCTCTTTTTTGTAGCAGTCTAGGCCTCCCTGATCCAAATCACCGTCTTGATATCGGGTGATGGGTACGCTCCGGAAACTCATCGGATGGCTTCTCCTCCGTGACTAAGGATGGGTGATGAGAAGGGCTTCGACTCTACCATCTGGTCTGATCGTGGTGAATATCATAATAATGCTCATACCCGGATGTGTTGAGAGTTGAAGGCGTTACAGAACGCAAATTTAAAAAAAAAAAAAAAAAAAAAAAGATACAGACCGCAAAAGCGAATGGCAATCCTTATGGAAGTGAGGGCTTTGTTACACAATCTCGGCTCTGCAGACTCTACAGTGAGAGCTGGAGGTTCGTAGGGGACACCACTGAAAGGTGTTGAGAATAGTCTTCCTCAGCGTATAGATTTGACAAGAAAACCATATACTTAGGCTGTAGTGTCCCCACGGAGCATAGACCCGTATCACGACTATTGGTGTACAGCGTAAGCCTGATACGACATGAACTCAAATCAAACTGAATCTAGTGATAATTGTAAATTAATAGCAATCGATTCCATCCACACTGCTTCTGAAGCTTGAGCTTGAGTTAAACCGAGCTGGATCATGTTCACTATCATTAAGTGAACTAGGTCTCATCTGAAGGATGGGACTACCTCTGACTTCACCCATGTGTCAAAAATGTCAAGTCCGACCGTTCAGAGAACCCGACAATGACGCGCCGATGCGAAATTACCTCATTCTTATACTTCTCCCGTCCGCATGTTCCCAGACTCTCCTTATCTTGGCCACAAGTTGTTTTTTGCATTGTAAATCGCACGGTTGTATTTCACAACCAGCGAACTGAGAGTGCGGCTGAGCTTTTTTTTTTGCATCAGTACAGCCAAACTTGTGCTTACACAATTGAATTAATGGATTTGGTCTTGATGGTCACGTCCGGAGCTCCAACTACTCGAGCACACCGAGTTTAGATTTCCCACTCGCATTTAGATTGCTAGGCCTCTCTTGATTCTTCCTTTAAGTTAAGGCTGGACGGTATTCTATCCCGCAATCCAGCCCATGGAATCGATCGGGTATCCAAAAAGTTTTGATCGAGCTAGGTCACGCTCCAAAGTCCAAACAGGCATTGTGCATCCCGTTAAAATCGGTAGGTGCACCAGCTCGCAGATACCCCTCTGCCCCTGATCTGCTCGGCCGATCCCACTTTTGCCCCACATGAGCTCGCCTTGACCGTTTAAGCAGGGCATGGTTGTTAGCAGACAGCTAAAAACGGGGTACAATGAGTCCTGCCACGCGCGGCGCAAACACCTCGAATTTAGATAATAAATTTTCTATAGTACATACTGTTTAACCTCTTCATCTGTCCATTCCCACAGCCTTTTGGCCAGCCCTGCGTCTTTCGTCGTCTTGTTTCCCTGTCCAGCCATGCCAACAGGAGTATAATAATCCCCACTCACTACCTTCCCGGCACTGTGATTTGCATCTACACCAAGTTCCGCGCGGGCCGCCGTTAGGGCCCAAAGTTGAGTCATGGCGCCCTGGCGTGAGGTCAGGAACATGCCCCCTGCCCTCTTGATCAATTTTAACAAGAAGCCCAACACTGGCCACTTGTCTACGCTGGCGTAGAGTCCTGTATCCACCACACCAGGGTGAACAGCTACGGCTAGCACGCCGGTTTTGTCTTCATCAAATTGTCGTGCCAGTTCCTTGATGAACAGAATATTTGCAAGTTTACTCTGCCCATAGCGCTGCGCCGTTAACCACCGCTTCATGTCAGTCTTGAGCTCAGCGAATACGATACCGGCCCATGGTGCGAATAGGTGGGCAATCGATGCTACGCTCACAACTCTTACATCGGTGCCCGGGAGCTTTGCCGTCTCGCAAAGGGTGGGTCGAAGGAGCTTTGTCAGTAAAAAGTGCCCGACGTGATTGGTGCCGAATTGGATCTCGTAACCTTGCACCGTAGTAGCAGCTGGCGTTGCCATAATACCGGCGTTTAAAATCAATAGATCAAGTCTGTTCTCCCGCTCAACAAAGCTTCTGGCGCATGCGGTGACACTATCGAGGTCTGTAAGGTCACAGGATAGATAGGTGACTGTGGCCGAGGGGAATGCCGTATGGATGACTGCGATCGCGGCTTCAGCCGAGCTAGCATTGCGCGCGGCAATATAAATATGAGCGGGATGGTGAGAAGCTAACTCTAAGATAGTTTCGAGGCCAATTCCGGCATTACCTGGATGAGATTAGCTATAGTCTTGGTGGCACCGTATATAATGATAATAGGAAGTTCGTACCACCAGTTATAAAGACAATTTTGCCAGCCAGCGATGAGATATCGACATGTGGGTCAAAAGGTAAACCGCCACTTATCATTCCGTAGAGCATCTTAGTAATGAAGTTAAATGAATGGCTGATAGGGTTCAAGCTGAGAGAAATGAACTTAGCCCGTGAGATATAGTCGGGATGTCTCTTGATGAAATGGCCTATCGTAATGGATTGAGGAATTTGGCGATTAAAAGATTGAGGATCACTGTATGATCTTAATTGAATTAGATTGCCCCCTTCAGGTCTACTTTTCTCCTCGCAAAATACGTGATGAACGAATGGATGAAAGAAGCACCAGAAGAAGCGAGGCGACACGATTGCCGATCCTCTAAAACTTTGCCGACGGATACCATGTATACGTCACCTTGTACGGGAGAATAACTGTCATCACTAGGAATTGTGCAAGCCGGAAGCCTGTACAAAGCTCGAGTCCTGATCCGCAAACTTCGCTCGATACTTTGCGTACCACGTCGGTATGTTATATCCACCATCTAGGAATATCTAGGCATGGTCAACGCTCAAGAACCTAAATTGGTCATATTTATATTTTTCTTTTGCGAAGGACAGCAGGCCCATGGCAATGAGTGAGTGAGTGTTTATTGTCCTAAAAAGTCTACAACTATGTAAGGACATGTAGGGCCCATGGCAATTGCGGGCTTAAAACCCACACAAGTCTAATTCAACCTATCTACCATCGAAAATTCACCGCATAGTTTGACCTGCACCAGCTACTCGAACTTTGCAGTCGAGAAATAGTCTATGCACTACCTCGAATCTCAGAGTTCACGCTCAACAGATGAAACACAACGCAATTCCGAAACGAGACCTCCATGATCATCCAAAGTGGAGGACAAAGACTACATACCCGTCCGCGGCGTTCTTTAAGGACCTGTGTGTGAATTTTTATCTCAGAGTCAAGATTAGTCACTTTTCGCAATACCGAATAGGTTGGCCAACGAGGCAATGATTCACTGTTCCTAACCAAATCAATCTATCACTGCTAACGAGACCGATTCATACATAACCCTTATCGAGTCTACAATTACGATCATGTATATCCTTGTTTCAATGAGTACAACTCTCTTCAAGTCAGTCTGGCCTCAAATGGCCATCATAAACATACCCACAAGAATACGAATATTCGCGGGAGGAGACAATTTGTGGTGCACTGTGGAGCGACTTCGAAGTTGTTCATCACAATGGAGGGTCCAGAACAATTTTCTATAAAAGGAGCAGAATAATAACGACGTGCGCGCGAAATGGTTTGTTCCCATCGAGCGCGTTTTACCATGAAACATGTCCCTCTTGAGCTAGGGGATCGCTGGTTAGAGTTTGGCAAAACACAACCTTTTTTCTCACGGTGCTGGTGTGCATGAATGACGAAGACATGCTCGGATAGTCAAGGGTTTTAAAACCTCCCTTTGGTGGATACTTAGGGAGAGTCGACTGACTTGTAAGCAAACATACCTCATAGTGGTATTTGCAATTAAAATCCACAGTATGAGGTTCTCTAATATCAAAAGAATCATCCAACATGTACGTATATCTCTGATCATGTGTCATAGCTAAAAAGCTTATGCACACTAGATGATGCTAAACAAAATAGCAAATTATTTTTTATGCTCAGTCCGAGTCCTAGCCATTGCTCATCCAATCATCTACCCATCTCATGTAGGGAACGTGTTCTTCACAGTATTTGAATTTCAAGCAGTCATGCTTGGGTTGAAATCCACCAAGATCTATCACATCATTGTGGCCTCAGATCATTAGATAAAACTTTGAAAATTGTGCCCAAATTTGAATTGTTTATCCGTTCATTATGATTAATGAACAGATACTCCCAGGATTGTCATGTTCAATTGCGAAATTGTTAAGCTTAAAATTCCAAGTTTATTATGGGTAAACAACCGGTGATGGTAAATACTTATCTGAATGGCTATCCATCATAGATAATACCTTATTGATCTTCTAAGTAACAATAGAGATTGGAGCACCGTAAAATGTGTGGTCTGAGTCAGAAAGGAGCCCAATGAGCCACATAGTATATGACTGAAGTAGTTGAATTAAATACGGAAATACATATATACAAATGTTCTGGGCTAATTGCAGCACGAACGGGTCACAGCGATTTTGCGGCATACCATCGCCGTTCTAACAATCCATACGCTCCTATGGAGTGCTCTTGCGGGAAGGAAACTACTCCAACCCACTTCATCCACTATAGCTACCACGCACAACACACGCGTTGGCTCAGAAAGTCAATGTCCCACGTTGACTTTATCAAAAAGCTACTCGGGCCCAAATGCCACGAAAGTTTCAAAAAATTTGCGCAGGAAACCGGCTGTTTTGATCGACGACCTGTTCACTCATCCGCTGCTCCCAGCGGGGATCAGATAAACTAGTCATTGCCGCAATACATGACACGAAAGGAAACGGGTCGAGAAGTGTCGTTTCTCTGAGGAAAGACTGTAGCTATGTGGATTTAGGGGGAAAAGGAGTGATTTTTGATCTGGGAGTTGGAGTAGGTGGTGTCTGCGTCGTAATTTACTTCCTACTATTTCGGTAGCGAGTCCAACGGTTGGAATGAGTTGGGCTTGTAAGCAGTGATCCCCACCGGCTCCACCAGTCTTGTACCTATTGCTTTAGCTTAGGACTTTAACATAAATAAATAAAAATTTACAGGGCTGGTGGAGCCGGCAAAGACTACTGCGTGCAGGTTCTACTCACTACAGTCGCGCGAACTTTGACTACAAAACTTAAATCAAAAACTCAACGCGAAGTTAGAACTTCTTTCGTGGTTCGGATCCCGTGCTTCTCGTTCGTCCCCTTTCCCAGCATATCTTCCAAACAATTAAGAAAATAATTGAGGATCCAAGATTGTCAGACCTCTTGATCAGTACGAGGCTCTGATAAATTGTTATGCTTATGTAATGTGGTTCACGTTGGAGTCCGGGCGCAAGATAAGGAATACTGTATTTAAATAGACGATACCCTGTACCAAAAGGAAATCAAGTTACATCTAGTCTTAAGCTCTACTATACATATTGGTAGTTTAGAGCCACAGGACGGAGGGCAAGACTGAATACCTGTACGCGGTGTCCTCTACAAACCTGGGAGCTAAATATTCCCCCACAGCCAAGTTCAGTCAAATTTCGCATTATCAAAGAAGTTGGCCCACGAGGCAAAATCTAAAATTACTCCACCTCGTCGTTTTTTCACTCCCAACGAGTTTGACGCCTACCTAAGTCTCATCAAGCCTACAAGTACGACCAAGTATATCCTGATTCCAATGACCACACCTCTCGACTTTCTCTGGCCTCGGCTGGTCACCAAATACACGCCCACGCCGATATTTATACCCGACGGAGGACACAAATCGTGGCGCACAAATCTAGGAGGCAGCGCTTTGGGATGGACGTGAGAGAATTCAGGGCAGATTTGCAAGATGATGGAGGCATGTCTGGGAAACTTAGGGTGTTTGAGACGTCTCCCTGGCTGGGTACTCACGGATGAGGGTTGACTTGGGGCGAAGACAATGCCGCCATAACTTCACAGTGGTACTTGCGAATGAAACCCGAAGCATTAGTGCACGACTTTTAAATTGAGTCGTTGATTCTAAACTTTGTCTTTGATACTATGTTATGGCTAGATAACTTGTTGTGTTATAGATGTAGCTTACCATGGTACATGCTTTAGGTCGCGTCATAGCATATGCACGTGACTGTGGAACTAAACTGTGGGGTGTTTAGTGTGTAATGCATGTGTGAGTATACTGGACCAAACTAGAACTCGATGGAATAGAGATAATGGAATCAGCGAGAGACTGATAGACTGAGAGAGAACGAGCTGGTCATTTCTCGTATGAGAGAAATAATATCATAAGAGAATGTTCTAGCACTAGGCTGTGAACAACACAGTAAGTCTGGAGCAAGATATAAGGAGGTCTCAACCTCCATCCATTAGTTGTAACGAAGTTTCTTTTATACGAGAATATAGAGTCAAGTCTTACATATCACGAGAACACACGCGACAGCGACTACAGAGACCTACTGTGAGCATAACTTCCCCAAGAGTATCCATCGTCCTGCTCCCATATAGCCTAGTTAACATAACATAACTGCATACACAATAAAAATCCGAGGCAAAATATAAAAGGATGCAAATCAAAATCAAGCAAATAGTGTGCTACAAATAACGTGACAGAATTTCACGGGAATAGGCTTTAATTATTAGATATGTCCAGACTTCTTAATCATCGGAGTAGTCAAATAAACGAGTGAGTCATGTATCTTGCTTGCTGCACACTTCGCAGCTTCGGTACTGCGATATTAGTCTTTTTTCATGTCATTACGCTCAATGGCTATTCATTACAGGCAATATGTTAATGAACTTTGAAGCAACGAAAGAGTATAAGAGCACTGTACGAGTTGTTTCCTGGGTTAGAGAGGAGCCCAATGTTCCAGATAGTCTCAGATTCAACTAGCATACTAAACAAATACACATTCGAGTCGTTAAGTGTGTTAGCGGGGGCCAGACAGAAGGCTGAGAAGGTGGGTAGAACAACGTGTACTCTATCGCACAGGTGCTGGTGTCAACTGTACAAACGCAAAGGCATGTGCGACATCGCTAAAATCTTAGACTCTGTTCTCCACCACGACAACCTTTCCGTCGCGCAAATACTAGCTCAACCTATCCATCTCCCATTATGATCACTATGAAAGGTGATTTCTTAACTTGACTCCTACAAGATACTTTTTACAGAAACATAATCCTAGTATCCCCGCTAGCGTGTGGTGGTACGTGCTGGGTAAGATCGCTATCTCGACCAATACCATAAACAGATCGTGTCACCAACTAAAATGATGGCAAATTATTGCTTGAACGACACGTCTACACTTAAATTTCATCAATAGCGTCGTGTCAATATTGGAGATAGTATGAATAATAATGCACGACGTACATCGAACTAGCGTACTACAGCAATGTGTCCCATGTACAACATTCCACTATGTTACCCCTGTAGGCTTAAATTCTTGTTATTTTCGACCCTGGAAGGTAAGGGTTGGTTGTTGAGCGACCAATAGTTGAATCGAATTCAGCATCCTGCGTTCATCTTACTTCCAACCAACACCCCTTCCACGCGTATTCAGAGATCTATCGTGGCACTATCTGGCGTGAGGAATTTCTCACTTCCATAATAGCACCAAATTCCTGTTTTTGAAGGACAGGATGTAGCACTAATTTTTTATGTATCCGAGTCTATCAGACTATGTGCATCAGCATCTACTTAATCTTGCATTTCAGCCTCGTTGTTGCCCAATGTCTATCTTGAGCCTGATTAGGTATGTGGCGTGACATCCTACCAGTATCCAAATCTCAGTATGGCCGTGCTTTACTGAGCTCGGCATTTATACTTATATACCATGTTGTGGACCGGGTCGGATGTTAAATTTTCCAGAATTTTTGGTAATAAAAGTGACTAGGTATCTTCATAGTACGTGGGGGTCCTGACCTGATCGTGCTGACGCATAAAACCGTCAATTTCAAGGTATCCACACTAGTTCCACAACGCCATCATTGTCAGACATGGGAAAGTGAACGTTGCCTTCTGCAAAAGTCCACCTGATATCATTGACTTTGCGAATATAAATCTGTCGCACAGTCCCATCTGGTTCACGGTTCGCTTCCTTGAGTTCCCAAGCTATCTTGCGCCCAGTCCCCAATAGACTGTTACGACCGGGTCCAAGCATAAAATCTAGGTTCCAGCCGTAGTCATCCGGCGCAGAAGAAAAGGTTCGTTCCATCTGATGAATATTAAAGTCGATTCCATGAGGGTAATGCGCAACGCTGTAACCGTTAGAAATAATAAAGTTGTCTGCAGTTTGGAAGCGTTGTAGAAAACAATCTTCTCCACAAGTATGTATGACCTGAACACCTGCATAGGGTTTAGCTTCATGCCACATACCCCCCTTAAAGTGATGTAAGCTAAGGGGTGCCAATCCAGACTCGTAGAATCCAGAGGGATCACCCATAATGTCAAGTTGATGAAGGTCACGCAGCATAGTTAGGCGCACTTCTGTATTCTCGTAGATACATTTGCGAAGGAGTATGTCTCCCTGTGGGCCCCAACCAGTATTTGATTCGTCAATTTTCTGCCGCGTACTACAAGCTGGGTAAAGCTGGGCAATCTGGCCGGCTAACGTCGTCGTAAAGAATACTCCAGCCCCTCCAAAGGCTTGTGAGCCATGGCGCTGAATATTATTGACATCCTCAGAAAAGGTTCCAATGTAGAGTGGTTCAGAAGCATTGATAGTTGAAAACTTTTGAGTAAGACGATTCATTGATGGGAAGAATGTATCATCGTCGCAAAGTACAAGCCATTTGCGATTTGGGCGGGAACTGTCTTCATAAAGAGTTGGTAAAAGAGACAAGTAGCGTTGTGCCATCTCAATGCTAGAGTCTGAAGCATATACTTTGGCATCAATACCAAGAAATAAGAGCCAATGTTGAATATCACTAAGCTCGCGTTCCGTTGCGTCGACAAGTCGGAGAACGAGTCCCGCACCGTTTGATTTTCCATTTCCGTCAGTCAGCCAGTGAGCCCATTCAACAACCGGAGAAATTTTGGGATCATTTAGTCTAGAAAAGGTAGTCGATATACCAAAAAGAAATTCAGACGCGTCTACAGATTTAGGGGTTCCAGATGCTGTGACAGGCACATTGAGTGGAGCCGGACATGATATATGAGTAGGTAAGTTAAAAATGTCTATCGTTTCAAAACCGACTGGGAATAAGATTTCATCGATTTTGGTCATGGGACTTCGTTTAATATCCTGTCGATGGAAATGAATATGGCGCCGTACATATTCAATTTTATCACTCAGACTATGTTGTTTCTGTAACATTTGTATTCTAGTTAAGTTGAGGGAACAGTCTTGTGATGGAGACGAGTTTATGCCTGTAGAGGTTGGATAAGGGTATCCGAGTGTCGGGCTTGGGGATGACTGGGAAGCGTTATATTGGACGTGAATAATTTGTGTTTCGAAGCTTTTTGACCAGTATGTCGCAGCAGGAGTTATACTGTATAGAAACAGTATTAAGCCAAAAACTACTAAAATGAAGATTCTTGTCATAGACTTGCGGGGTGACCAAAAGGTTCCCGTAGATATGGGAGGTCCCATGTTATATGTAGCGAGATTGGTTAGAAGGATCTAAGGAATGGCGAATGTGGTTGATCAAGATAAAAATCTGAACGGAAGGGCCAAAGATAGACAGCTAAGAAATAGAAATCATCATAGTATAAACGTGGTTTGCCCTTCGAAAAGATTCAGCCGTGACTTTCTGAAATGAAAACGACCAAGGTGATGGCTGGCTTAGAAAATTCGAAGATAGTTCGTGGATTGAGGCTTAAGTTGAATGATTGCCGCAAATATGGTTAATGATAAGAGTACTAAGAGGTTGTAAGCGTGTAGTCTATGGAGAGATAATCTGTTATCTGGCAGACGTGTTAAGTAATTCGAGTAATGAGGTTTGTGGGTATGTGGGTATGTAATTATTGATGAGGATAAGTTACAGGTGATATTTAGATAGTATATGTGCAGAGGTAAAGGGATGTCTAAATACCTACAGCTATGACATCAAGTATCTGACTTTGACTAGAGTACTTCCACTAGCTGGAGCTCTTTAATATGTGGTCCGTAGAGTGAGCGGGAGGTTTGTAGAGTCGAGGATATAGATGAGGAGGACGGACGCACTTAGCGAGAGGAGAAAGGCCGTGGTTGATGTAGAGGATAATCAGGATAGCTACAGCTGGTGCCGTTGTGTTGGTGATGATTACGATAGGCCTGGCGAGACGGGTGCAGCTAAGTGAACTAAAGGAACCATCGATGACTGGATTGATGTGACAATGAGCCCCCCCCTGAACTTGAAACCTGCATGATCCCTTGATTTTCCTTGAGCGTTACATATCGCCTCTCCCTTTGCAGTGTTTACCTGACATCTGTTGTTCTCCTTCCTGCAGCTGAAACGTGAAACTGCAAGCCAAACATCGTGGCAAGAGTCAAGGGTATTAAAGCTCACCCAAGCTACTGCATGACAACCCATTTCCGCCTCATGCCAGACGCTGGATAGTGAGGGTACTAGTACTGGAAATAACACTGTGGGTAATTAGGAAGATGCCGCCTCCTCCATGCTATACACGGAAAGATTTTGCGGAACAGTGATCGTCTACATCAATCAGACCATTTACGATTTGATGCGACCTCCTACAGAAGCAGTTAAAAAGACAATCATTAACATTGAAGTATGAAGAGGTGTAGGAATGTGCAACAATACTGCCCCGCAACGATGACGCAGGGAGAAAGTCTAGGCTTCGCCGAGTCGGGGCTCAGCGAGGGTAACATGAAAGAGCGGAGGCCAGAGAGATCGACGAGCAGGATAAAGCTTAAAATCGACAATTGCCTGTTTGTTCCGATCCGAATCTGAAGACTTAGCGGAGCCGGGATCGAGTGGGATTCCCTGCTAGCGCTGTAGTCACGGGGTGCGTCAGCCCGCTTTGACGGTAAGTGAGGTTGGACACATCGTGTTGAAAAGCTGAACATCTCTACAGCAATTCAAAGGAAAGACCTTTTATCTCCATGTCAGTCTTATCTTCATGGAGGTTTAAGGGTGTACGACAGGGTGGAAAAGATCCGATTAAATAAAGTAAAGCTAGTACACATGAGGGGTCAAACAATATTTACACGTCAGACCTAGCCCAAACGCCATAGATTTCCTCTGAATTGCATTCTCAAATTTTAAATGCGCCTACCAATTAAAAGCGATGGCGCTGGACAATGATATAGAGCCTAAGGGCCTGAAGAAGACGTGGAATGATAGCAGACGGAGAGGTTAATTTTCTTTTCGGGATTACCAACGCATTTCTCTATCTTAATCTATTTCAGCACGACAGGACTGAGTTTGATCATTCTCCCCCCCACACGGTAACGACTGCCGTACCACTCTTCTTGGGTAATGATAATTAGTTCAATTCGCTGACGCGTATCAACACGTCGGCAATGGCTGCGAGGATGCCTGGCACCTGGAGGATTTGCCCTTAGGCCAAAGCGCGCGTCTCCACCACCTCTTGAGGCCGTGCATAAGCCCCTCCCCCACAGAATCAGGCCCAATGAGTATTGCTAAGTCTCCCCACAGTCGTTCTCGTAGCCGGGAGCTGGCCTTTTCTGGCAAGATCTCCTCCAATCCCTCCCGCCCCATGAATCCTTTCCTTGGCCCGTGTGAGCGGGTCCTCACCAAGTTTTACCTTAATCTGTCGCTTGCCTTAAGCCCAGAGTCACTTATCAATGCATTTCTGATCAACCGTCTACGGCGGACTAACTGCTTGCTTCTAGAAATCGACTGATCCAACGCTACATTCTATGAGACCGGCGGCACCAAGACTTATCTTTATTTTCCGCTCACATTATCATTTTCTTATATTCTAGTTCACTTACAAGTCTAAAGTTATCTTTCCGAAGAAAATGTCACGTGGAACGGTTATGAGTGATGCTATTAACATTAAGCCATGTACTGCCTGCCATACTTCCAACCACGTAACAATCGGATTCCCACAAGTTGTATTCCTATCTGGCTTACTTATTCACTCTTGATAATCAGTATAAATTTACTCTCCATCTTTAATACTTTTAAATCTTCATGTCAGAAATAATAGTCCATCGCCAGATGGTCCCATCCATCGTCCTATCTGAACCAAATGAACCCTTCACTGGAAGGTAGCCAGCGGATTAATTTGCTAATCTGCGGCTAATGACATCATGATGCAACGGGAGACCTGGTTGAACCAACCAAAGACGGGATAATCAACAAGGAGAAAGCTACGACACTTATAGACTAGAGCGTGTTTACCTGCCGGATGGCTGGGCAACAAGACGATAGTTATTACTAACCGTTAAGTGAGTGTGATTAAGTACCGGTTTCGAACGATTTGTTAGGGTAAATTTTCGGTACAACGCTCATTCAATCGGTGCGTGCCTAGTTTCTTCGTCATGTGAATTTTCTTCCAGGCCTGGAATTGGGCAGTCTTGAGAGAGCGAGAGAAGCTGAGATATCGTTTCAGTATTTCCCATAATCGAATTATCATCAAAGCCTTCGATCTGGAGATAGCTCTCAGTTGAAACTCTCTCTAAGTTAGCACGAAGTTTCTCGTTCTCATCTTGAAGGTGTAAATTGAGATTACTGAGATAGGCAATGCGTTCTCGACTTTGAGAAAGGATATCTCTTAATCTTTTCTTTGATTTATCATCAAGAACTCCAACCTCATCAATCCATTGATGATCTCCATCATTAATGCCTTCCATGTAAGAAGGCTCTACCTGTCGTGCCTTTGTTACTACAAATAAGATTAGCCTAGGAATTCATGGTGTATTGTCAAAGATAATTAAACTAATGAAAGCATGCATTTATTGCTATTTTGGCGATTATTGTAAAGGATTCATGTCCTATAAGCGCAAGAGTAGTAAGACTAAAAGAGATAATAAAGCATAGGCTTACATTCCAATTCCATCTTTTCCTTGACGTATGCAATTAGTGCTTTTCGGAACTCATTTTTCTCAGTTCCCGTACTCCATTGGCAAGTTAGTTCATCAAGGATTTGCCGGTAAGAGCTTGGTATCTGATAGTTTGGGGCGCTATCTTGGTAGTCGTCATAGGTGATAAGTTCAGCAATTAAAGTTAAGATTGTATCTTTGTTAGAGCCTGCTATTTCCAGAGAACATGCCATGGGGAAAAATGTGGTGATCTTTCGATGTAGTTCATTGCGTCTAGCTTCATTTGTGGCTTGTTGTATGAAGGTTGATTCACGAGACGTTAAGAGGCAATTTGTATTTTCACGCGCTTGTCTTTGAGGGGGGCTGTCCTTGGTCATGTTCTTCTGCTTAGTATTATCTGACAGGATTATACTTTGGTCTATCTGGTTTGTTTGTTCCTGATTGGAAATTGCATTACGCGGCCTTTTTTCGGACTGTTCAAGCAGCCAATCAGGGACTTTCTTATTTCGAATCATTTGAAAAGCCCTTGTTTCATTGATATTACTGGAACTTTCCTCAGTCGATGGAATCGGTTCATCTGGATCCATGGGTATGAAGTTGTATGGTTGATGCGATCTCCGTGGCTGTGCTTTTTCTAACTCTTCAGATGGTTGGTTTTGGTTGGGGCTTGGAAGTTTTTCGTAGACACTTTGTAATTTTGAGGCTCCTTGTGGATCATAAGATAAGACAGAATTGTGAATGTCTCTTTCGAGGAGATCTCCTTCAGCTGGCACAGCTGAAATTATATTTTTTTGTTTGTACAACTCTGACATACTAAGGCCATAACTAGAATCACCGGGACTGCGACACGTGGGAGTTGTAATGGGTGATAATAGCTTTGATCCATGGGGGGGGAGAAACACGTTATCCACATCCACCTCATACTTGTGGTTATCAGTTAATTAAGCTTCTTGTCAAGAATGGGGGGACCTACCGAGGATTCTTCGATAGATGAACTTTGTGCTTGATCTGGTTTGAACTTACGCCGTTTGCACGACGGTGCCGCAGGCTGGTAGGCATCAGCTGTGAGGCCCTCTACCCACGAATCCCGACTGATTGCGTTAGTCTTGTCGTTAAGATCAAATTTGACAGGTCCGAGAAGTGCATCTAATTCTTCATCCAAAGAAGTTGGTCCATGCAAGTATTTCCATGGATCAACTGATGTTACCTTTTGTGAATGTGTAAGCCCTTGGTCTATCCCTTGATTTCTGTCACTCAAGCACTCGGAAGAAGCATAATTACCTTCTCCTCTAGTAGCCGGACTTGGTGATAAAAGAGGACCTAGATGGCTATTGCATACCAGTTTCACCCGATTAGAAAAATCCGAATCGAACTTCTCAGCTTCCATTAGCCTGTTAAATGAGTAGCGGATAGCCTTTTGGGGCCTATAAATTCTAGTAGATGTACGACGGTTTATCAAGTTTGACCCAATTAGCGTTTACGGTAAATTTTTTTTTCAACAGGCCTTATAAGAAGAAGTTCGCGGATAGTAGCTAAAAGTCGATAGTTGAAAAATTCTAGGGTGATTTTTTGACCCTAGTAATGACAGGGCTGAGACCGTTAACATTGATCTTACTACCCCGTAGGCGACAGTTCGTTCAGACAGCCTTGTCGCGCCCGATTTAGACCGCGGATAGCTACGGAGATTTTCTGACATTGAGGATGGAAGCTAGAAAATACTTTAAAAATAGATACTGCTAGCCAACATTCTCATGAGTAATTAAACACTATTCATCTACTTCCCTTGTTTTATCACGGAACAGAAGCCTTCAAAGGCGCAATGAGCGTCATTCTTTGTACAGGTGTGTTTGTCCCGGATATAAACATCCTCAACTCAACATGTGCGCTTCTATTAATAATTAAATTTCAATACGATTTTCATGTCAGAGACCCCACTATCTACTGTGGCTATTTAAATTGATTAAATGCTAATGACAAGGCTTTAAATTACAGCTGGTTATGACCATACCATCCGGTATGCAGTTACCGTTCTCGATATGCCGTCAAAACTGAAAACTGTGTAGTTTTTGGGAAGCTCTTTCCGGTATCTGCTCCCGTACAATACAACACTCTGATTCACAAGTCAACCGACTCTGTATTTCTCCTGACAAGAAGTTCTTAGCTGCTGCTGGTCACCATACAGTTAAACTGTACAATATATTATCGACAAATCCAAACCCAGTATTGGCCTTTGAGGGTCATTGTGGAAATGTGACCGGTATCGCATTTCACTGTGAAGGTAAGTGGATGGTCACAAGCTCCGAAGATGGATTTGTCAAAATTTGGGAGACGAGAAGCGGCGCCGTTCAACGTAGCTACAACCATGGCTATCCTGTAACTGATGTTGTTATCCACCCTAATCAGGGTGAAATAATTAGCTGTGATAGAGGTGGAAGTGTCAGGATCTGGGACCTAGCTGAGAACAGCTGCTCCCACCAACTAATCCCAGAGGAGGATATACCAGTAGCCAGCGTCACTATTTCAAATGATGGGACAACGCTATGCGCAGGAACCAACTCTGTAAATCTCCCCTATCCTAACCCAAAATATCTAACAAGAAAACCAGGGCAACGTTTATGTCTGGCACCTGGTGTTATACCAAGAAAAGACCTCTCTCATTCCCATTACCCATTTCAACGCACACAATAACTATATAACACGCGTTCTTCTATCTCCAGATGTGAAGCATCTTGCGACTTGTTCTGCAGACCATACTGCCAAGATCTGGGAAGTGAAGGATCCGGAAGCTGTATTGCCCATCTCAGATCAATCAACGGACCTAAAAAATCCGAAACCATTCAAGCTTGAAAGTACTCTCACTGGACATCAGCGCTGGGTATGGGATTGTGCATTTAGTGCCGACTCTGCTTATCTTGTGACTGCTTGTTCAGATCACTACGCAAGACTCTGGGAACTACAAAGCGAGCAGATTATCAGACAATATAATGGGCATCACCGTGGCTTAGTCTGTGTAGCCCTGAACGATTACTCGGAGGCTCGTTAGACTATGCAAGTTTATTTAACGAACGAAGTCTTAGCTTTTTTGATCAAGTTGGAGGAATGATTTAAGCGTGGCGTTATCCGGCTGCCATATATTCTGCTTTCGGTATCATAAATCAAAAATTCGGTCTAGTTAAATTTTCAATCACACTACTTCTCCTGGATTCTAGTAGAAGTCGACGAAAAGAGAGAGTTGATCTTGACCTAGGTTTTTTAGTAAACAGGATCAAGGCATCTAAACCTTTCATACCAAATACGTGTTACCACTATTTAGGCCACTCGTCAGAGTATTGCCAAGGAGGCCTTTCCTTGTAGAACCCAAGAGAAGGTTACAAGACTTGATGAGTATAGGAAAATGAGCTGTGGCGAATGATCATGATCTAACTTTTAGTTAATTCGTGCTCAAGTATAATTTATCCACTATTGACGATTTGTACAAAGGCTCAGACTGTCTTCTAGATAAATTGAATTAAAAAGTTTATCATCTGGCAAACGAATTCAAGAATCTAACGAGAACGGTATTATTTTCAATCACGATATGTCGTAGACCCTCTTGGTTATGGGTTCTTTCCATATCAAACACTCCTTCCTTGATGGTCCTAATGCACACCAGCAGCCATGTTTCGGGGAAAGTATCCCAGGCCTGGCTTTGGCCATAGAAATTATTCCTCATAATCAGTTACACTGCTAGCTAAAGGTTGAACTGCGTCTGTTTCTATTTGCCCGTAACAATCCGACTGGCAGATCACCTCGTTGAATTTTGCCTAGAATTATTCCATTCCTAAGAGGCAAGAGCGTTTGTTTTCTAAATGATCCCATCGAAGCTCGAGCTCGCTTTAACTAACAATAAAGCTACTTGTCAGATCACGAGAGAATTCATTAGGATAGACAGGCGATACCACCAGTTCTCTCATCTTTCTCTAAATTATATTCGTGTGTTTGATTGGCCATTACCTAAATAACTGGGGAATTTGGCGTAGATTCGATCTAATCGTACTACTAACCTTCCTCAAAGATTTTAAAATAAATTCCCTTATTCAGATTGCCTGGTCGCTGCTAACGTTTCATCTTGATAGTTGGAGCACATGCCTACATGAACGACCCCGTCAGCCGTTTACAGGAGATACAGTCAGACCCCTGTTAAGACAATGTAATTGGGGCCGTGAAAAATATCGTCTTCTTGGGGATATCGTTTAAACGGATATGATTATGTAATCCAGCTATCTAGGCTACTTTGTACTTTTGATGCCTCTTTTATACTCCCAATTGCCGTCTTTAGTCGCTCTAATACTCTCAAGGTCAGGTCAGTTTCCACCTCACTGTCGTAGCGCAGTAGTACTTGTAGCGTCGTCGAGTTTCGCCAAGGTCTTATTTAAGGACTCGGAGACTGTGGACTGGCTTAATTGATGGCCGTACTCAGCGAAGAACCACTCAAAAACTGATTTTGTGTTGGTTTAGGGACCTGGCGGTGCGCCCATCGTCGCAGAGCTCATCATTGCTCTACAGAAATTCCCTATTTTCGCGACATTATTAGCACCAATCTAACAAAAAGACCCTGGTTAAAACGATATTCAGAGGTTGAAGAACGATAATCGTGTAATCGGTAAATGTATGGGAACGAAGTGCGTTCTGGAAAATATATCGTATAAACGGCAATATCGTCTTAACAGGGGTCTGAATGTACTAACAATAGGAGGCTGATAAGACATCATGAACTGTACCCTGGTCAAAGGGTTCACCCAAGCCACATCGCTCGGCGAGCAATTAAATTTGGGGGTTTCTAGGGGTTGTCTTGGTCTGAAGATAACGTTGCCAATTATAATTTATTATTTAATTTTATTGTCCTGTCTGAGTCTATGAATATGTAGGACATGCAGCTCCTCTCTACCTACAGGCCATGGATACCTCTACCAGTAGTATATCCCCTCCATTGCTTCCTACACAGCTCCTCTCAAACAGTACCATGCCTCACAAGTCTTCAATCATACACTTAGAGGAACCCTTCGCCTTTCATTATCTCCCCCTCTCCAGCCAACGAAACGATGGCCATTTGCGGGTGTATGGTAGCCGGGAAAGATCGCAGAAGCCACTGGGTGCGGAGCTCTTCTTGTAGCGACATTAGGACTAAATCCGAAGATATAGTGACCCTTATGAAGCGTTCGAAGAGGCCGGCCAGCTGGGCGCTGCAGACTTGTGGGTACCTCGGAGAATTCACACTCTGCCTTTCTAGCCTCCTTTCAACTCATTCCCGAAGGTCGTGCTGAAATGTCAGAAAAGTCTTGACAGAGCGTGATGGCTGTATAGTAGCCTAGCCTAACCTCTTCTGTGCCGTCCAGGGCGCTGGGGAGTACCGTTGACTCATCGACAATAGCAGCCCTCCTGGCTAGCCAGCCAAAATCTCGGTCTCGGCGGCCACAAAAAATCCAAAGTTGGAAACCCCTCGAAAATGTCAGTCCGAGCATGGTCTTCAGAGACCTGTTCCCCCTCTCGTTCCACATCTCAGCCGCCTGTCCTTCCTCAAAATGCATAACACCATTGGAGCAACAGTCACCCACGAACCAAGACCCCAACTTGGTATTTTATGACTTAATTTCGCCCTTGCGGGTACACGCAGCGTCGTAAATATGTAGTGAGTGATGGCCGGTAATCAATGAGGCAAGCTCCTGTTTGCAATTGGGGTGAAACCTTTATCGTTCGGCGAGGCGAGATGATATGTGGTTAGATCGAGGTTGAGGACTCAGAAGATAATGGTGAGTGCTGCATGATTGAGAAGTCGTCAAATGGAGATATGCATGTGTTTGCTTTCGACTTCGATTCGGATGCGATTCTTCTTGGTTATCCCAGATATGCAGAGCATACTGAGCGATTACACCGGCACCACTGGAAGGTGAAGCATTCGTCTTTGCCGGCGATAGCGTTGCCAATGTTTGAGCATTTACGTGACGCCAAAACAAAATCGGCCTAGCTGACGTTTTGGCCTTTGGATCAAGAAGTCAGCTAAGATTTGTATGCGACACTAATCATGTACGACAGCCTGGTATTTAATCATGCATTAGGTGAAGTGACTAGTAAATCATGTGGAGGTAGATTCCTTGACACCGATCCTGTTACCCCGATTATATTTACGCCCGAGACACTAATGCCTTAAACCTAGACGGAGTCTCTAGAGTAACAACGAGTAGACTAGCGAGGGTGCGGCGACCATTGGAGAAGCCTATGAAGTCTTGAATATTGTACATTAGATAATCGGCCGACATCAAGGGATGTTTGTAACCTATCTTCCGCTCTCACCAAACTGAGGTTACAAGTTCCTAGGATGATACGGTGATAAAATGTGGATATACGAAAATCGTAGTACAACAGTGTCTCTGGATTTCTGCTATATCTTCTATATAGTGAAATCTTAAGACGGTGTATAACTCTCTTCTAAAATTACAGGATGTGTCTAGTATATAGAGATTTGTAGCTCAGCGTGCATTATGCATAAAGACTAGGGTGCACGTGACAAATTATAATACAATGTTTATGATCAGGGATCCTCAAAACATTGGTATCTGTCACCTGGGAGATTTGACCAAAGACGAAATGGGCGAGAAGTACGGCACCCGAACCACAAGTGAACTTCCTCTAATTTTGATTCTTGTTGTGCTATTTACTAGTCACGAGAAGAGGAAGCGGTATGAAGGTAGTTTTATCGTAGAGATGTGAAGGGTGATTTATTGTTCATTAACGTGCTAGGTCAGATGAAACCTGCCGCACTCCTACTGAAGCTTAAGCACGAGAGGAGCTGGGCCGGATCGGGTTAATATCCGTGAAGTACAGATATGCCTCGTCTCGCCCAAATGACCGGAACCATGCCGAAACGCATCTATTTGTTGAATCATGAAGAGTCCAGAAGCCCAGAATCAAAACCATAGAAAACTTCCAGGTGAAATCCCGCACTACAAAAGAAAAACTTCAATCTCCCTTGCATCATTCTGCCTCAGCCACCACGCGGCCGAGCCTCGATTTTAGCCCTCTTTTCATGCCTAATCACCTATGCTATCGATCTATCACCTCCAAGTCACAAAGAGATGTAAAGAGTGGATTGGCTGTGAGGAGGAGCCGACAGAGACCGGCAGAGACTCTTTGCTGACGTGCACGTACCACATGTACATACGTCATCTTACCTAGGGCCAGGGCTAGGCGAGGCCGTAACCTGTTCCCTCTTTGTCGAGACACGCGGACAGAATGAGTTGGGGTGTGGAATAAATCACCGGACCCCCTGCCGACTCCATCAGTCCTGTGCCCAAAGCGGATCTGCAGCTTCAGCTAGGACTTTAGCAAATACAGACAGGTGCGTAGACCAGCCTAAGACCCTAACTTGGCCTGTCTTCGAGATGTGGTAACCTACTATCCACAGTATATGCTAGTGCTATGAAAGAGCTCGAAAATTTATTCATATTCTAGGTGGCTAATAAAAATTTACTGGTACAAGGTGCCAGCACTAAACACTAATGAACCGTGTCCTCTACGAACCTGGGAGGAATTATTCTCCTAGTGCCCAGTTGAGACAAATTTCGTAGTAGCAAACGAGTTGGCCCACGAGCCAATGATGCACTGCTCCCAAATAATTCAATATCTCAACACCAACAAGGTCAAATCCGGCCAAAGCCTCAATGAGTCTACAAGTACGACCTAGTACATCTCTACTTCAATGACCACACCTCAAGTCAAACCAGTCTCTGGCCTCAAATGGCCTCCACATACACGCCCACAAGAATGTGAATACCACTTGGTGGAAACAAATTGTTGCGCGCAAATCTTGGAGACGAATATTTTGACAGATAGGCAGGGTGATCCAGAAGAAGGATACAATCTTGGAAGGGGTTATATTACGATTTTTCGGCGAGAGTGGTCAAGTTGAGCAATGAACGCTACACGACTACGCTTGTGGACGCGCAGGCAACACTATAAACACCGCCATGGTTGGATGGTGCGGTTGTCTATCGTCTTGGCCGGTCTACCAAGTAGAGTCTGGAGAGCTTGGAAACCTATCCCACTCGAGACAGTAGATTGCTGGTTCAAATCCAGCAAAACACAACCACATATCTCGCCGCGCTCGTGTACACGAATGACGAAGGCCCGCTTGGGGAATCAAAGGTTATGAAACTTTCCTTTGGTGGGTACCCGTGGAAGAGAGCCGACCATTCCACGTAAGCGGATACACTTTGTAGTGGAATTTGCGAATGAAATCTAGAGTATGAGTGTCTCTAACGTCAAAAGAGTCATTAACATCTATATATATATCACTGATCATGTCTTATAGCTAGATTGCCGAATACACGTTGAACGTTTTAAATAAGAAAGAGAATCTCAGATGCTCAGTTACCGCTTATTCTTAAACCAAACCTGTCACCGTCCTTCTACCGTGACAGTCTCAGTGGGTGAGGAACAGTGACTCTCGCTTTTTTTTTTGCATCAGATTTCAATTGCGTATGCAGCTATCTAGCTATGACACAATGTCAGAGAAGTGTATAATAGATGACTCCATTTACAAGAGGAGCACTCATGCCTCGAATTTCATTTGCAAGTACCACTGCAAAGTCATGGTGGCTTTTTCTTCACCCCAAGTCAACCCTCATCCGTGAATACCCACAAGGGAAACATCTCAAAAACACTGGGTTATCCAGACATGCCTCCATCATATTTCAACTTTTCTCCGAGCGAAATGTGGTCTGAGATATCTCCTTCCCAAGTGGAGTAGGTGCCCAGGCTACTCAGACTAAACCAGAGAACACCACCAGGAGGCGGACCACGACACCTTCCATCGTTGGCTTGTGTTTATAGTGTCGCCTGCACTCTCGCAAGCGAAGTCTTGGCGCGCACAAAGCCCAGTTCGTAAAACTCCCTGCCGAAATTCGGAATTTCATGCCCTTCGAGGTTATATCCTTCCTTTGCATCATCTTGTCAACTTGTCCTAATCCCTCTCACGTCCATCCCAAAGAGCTGTCTCTCAGATTTGTGCGCCACGCTTTGCTTCCTTCTGCGGGTGTAAATATCGGCGTGGGCGTGTATTTGGTGACCGGCTGAGACCAGAGAAGGTCGAAGAGTGGTGTAGTCATTGGGATGAGGATGTACTTGACCGTACTTGTAGGCTTGATGAGACTTAGGTAGGAGTCTATCTCGTTGGGAGTTAAAAAACGACGTGGAGGAGTAATTTGAATCATTGACTCGTGGGCCAACTTCTTTGATAATGCGAAATTTGACTGAACTTGGCTGTGAGAGAATATTTCACTCCCAGGTTCGTAGAGGACATCGCCTACAGGTGTTCAGTCTTGCCCTCCATTCCAACTATTCACAGGTTCATAATTAAGGCTGTGAGTATTTTCAGTTTGGTGTGGGTTATTAGATCGAAATCTGAGTGTGTCTCATAGTAAGCAGGCATGCGATTCAAGTAGCAAAATATACGGTAACCCTCAAACTCAGAAAAACGATTCAAATCCAGTTTTATGTGCTAGGGCCTATATGGCTGGCGTGGATGGAAAATGGAGAATCTACGTGAAGACAGATAAATACGTTGTGGATCTTTGATAGTTGGGATAATGTGACGGTTAGTAAACTGAGTAATGCCTGTAGTTTATGCTGGCCAGCGTAGATAACCCTTGGCTCCTGATAATTCTTCACAGGAATATTCTCATAGATTCATAGATATGCTTACCTGGCATATCTTTCCGGAGGAACATTCGAGGCTAGAGCAGAGATGATTGAGCATCACTTAGAAAGGGTAAGAAATTTCTAGCAACAACGAAGGGACCTCCCAAGGACGAGACGCGAAGTTACTGAAAGGATCTAGGTCAGTAAACCATGATTACTCCTCGGATGAAGGCCAAAGATCATATGAAAATGAGTGTATAATTTCCTGCCCGACTCCCGACATGACTTTTCTTTCCTCGAAATAAAAACTACCATCTTTTATATAGAGGCTCATTGCTTCTGTGCCTGATCCGTGACGGACAAGTCTTCTAATTAATCTCGGAATCAATCCTAGCCTCTCATTAAAAATTTCCATGAATCTATTTCTGTGTTTGTGACAACAGACCAGTTATTATTTCAATTTATTGTCCTGTCTGAGTCTATAACTATGTAGGACATGCAGCTCCTCTCTGCCTACAGGCCAATGATACCTCTACCAGTAGTATATCCCCTCCATTGCTGTTGTGATCCTAGTCTGCGCAAGGAAGCAAGGGCTTCATAGGCAAGACTCAGTGATGAAACAACTTGACTTTAGTTATGCAAGCTCATATTAATGCATGACTCAAATGTGAGTCGTGCTCATTATCAGGAGCTTAAGGATCAAACAATGTCGATACGCATTGCATAAGTACATCAGACAATCAATGGACATGGCTGTTGAATAGATCGTACATGTATATTATCAATGGTGGGTTGGGTGGTGCTATGGTACACCATCCGGGCCGTTCTCCCAAGTAGATACTGGGTAGCTTGAACACCTACCCCATGCGAGACAGGAGAAAGATGGTTCGAGACCAGTCGGACCCACACATCACTGTCTCTCGCGCTGATATTTTACTTGTAGGATGATGAAAGCACACTCGGATAGCCACAGGTTTTTCACGCTTTTCCCTGTGGTGGGTATGCGCGGAAGAGGTTATACGCCGTAAGGGTTAACCTCGAGTGGTATCTGCAAATGAAATTTGGGTGTGAGTGTTCTAATCGTCAAATTGAGTCATCCTACTTTAAATACATATCCTCCGATAAAAAAATCTGCACGGGCCTCAAGGCGCCAAATCAGGTAAAATGAAATATATATACATATATCGTCAAGGGGAACTGTTTATTTATTTATATTAACGTCGTGCCTGCGCACAAAACAACCAATTTTTTGAAATTCGAAATTTCGAATCTCCACTTTTCCCCGTCTCCCTCCCTCACGCGCTCGTCGCATTCTATCAAAAAATTGTGATCGAGTCACTGGCATTTTCACCATGCCACCTGTTCGAAAAAAGCGTCCCAACGCCAAGTTGGACAACACGAGAGTCCACCCGAGGGCTCTCGAGCAAGTACCTGGCCTTGCCCAGTCTCCGAAATGCGCGGAGATGAGCAAGTTCTCAATCAAAGGGAAGGAAAAAGCCCTCCCCGCCGTCACTAAACCCGATACTGACATGATTGGGTCAGTCGAAATTGTTGAGGAAATTCCTCAACCACCCTCCGTCTCCCACAGGATTGGAGAATCATCCAAACCACCTCCGACCGTGTCAAAACCGTCGGAAATCGCTGCACCCATAGCAGCGTCAACATCAACGTCGCAGCCACAAGCTGCCACGAAAGCAGAGTGTCCCCTCGAGCTCCGACCAATAGTCGAAGCTGAACAACGACGCGCCGCCGAAATAGCGGCAAATCTGGCCCTCTACTCCGCCGCCATCTCTGGCGTCGAAGCCACCCTCCTCCCTTTGACCAACGGGTCAAATAGACAATTCGTAGACTCCATAAGAGTCTACCTACGCGCCGCCATTGCGCAATACATGGCCACGGGCCCGGCCACTACGCCACCCGTCCTCCCTCCTCGCCCGACAAACCCTCTCCCAAGGGCTCCCGACGCCAGGAGACAAACAATACCCACCGTCCCAGCTCTGCCTGTCAAAAGCACCTGGGCCACGGTGGCCAGGAACGGACTGCGACAGAAAGCAGTCCCAACTGCAAAGGCTGTGCCTCAACCTGCGGCAAAAGCCCACCAAAAAGAAACCCCCAAGGCGAAAGTCGACAAGCGACTGTTCCTTCGCCTTGAAAAGGACCACCCGTGGCGAAAACTGTCCACAAGTTGCGTGAGAAGTAAATTGGAAATGAGATTCCTTTTCTTTCACGATAAAATAACCTCGCTTCATCGAGTGAGGACCGGCTTTGCTATGCTAGCAAAGAACGAAAAAACACGACAAGAGACTTTAGATGGCTCTTCGAAGCTGGCGAGTCATAACGTCAAACTCGAGGCATCTTCGGATCTTGTCGCCTTACAGATACCGAACGTACCTGTAAGTATAGTTACAGTGTGCGGTGCCAGGGCGGTCGATGCTAGCTGGGTCTCTGCCAAGATTCTCGGTACGACCGGCGCGATTCCAATTCAGGTCTGACCTCATGGGACATGTCGAACTGGGGCACCGTATCAAAACTGGCATGCCCTTTTCACGCGGGACAACGCCCCTCGTGCGGGCTTCCGCCTCTTCGACGAGTCTGGTATGGCAACTATTCACAAGCCTCGTCGCCAAAATGAACAGTGTAAACGCTGTTTGGGCTTCCACGCCACTCGTGGTTGCTCCCCCGCTCCAGCCTGCTGGAACTGCGGCTCCAACATGCACTCGGAAGCCGAGTGCAAGGCCCTCACTAAGTGTCGCAACTGTGGGGGACCCCACCGATCGGATTCTCGGGACTGCAACGTCAGACCCAGAAAGTCTGGGCCGGTGACAAAAGAGCAGCTCGCATGGATACGCCACCTCGAGCAAGGGAAGTTCGCGGAGGCGGCTCGAGCTAGGGCTGCAGCCAAAAAGGCCGAAGAGGCGATCGTCGCCGCGGCGAAGGATGTCGCAATGGCCGAGGCAACAGGTTTCGGAGTGCTGGGATCTGAAGAAGAAGTTTGAGGACACAGCAACCTCGACGATGTCCCCTTCTGGGGCATCCACTAACAATTAGCAGGATACCGGCTGGATCAAAGGTGCCTGCTAACTCATCTTTCGCTCTCAGCATAGAAGGAGTAAATTTGTCATTTGGAAGGTGCGACAGACGAGAGAATGTGTGAGGAGCACATTAACTGGGTCCATTATGGAGGAATCTTCTGTTTTTTTCGGAGTTGTTTTGATTTTCTTGATTTTTCGTCTCTGTTTAATCAGCTGCACTTTTGGTAGCGATTCACGAGGTTGGAACGAGTTAGGCTGTAGGAAAGATTACAGGGAGCCCTGCCGGCTCCGCCTGTCCTTGACCCAATGTGGAAAACATAGCTTTAGCTTAGGACAAAATAAACAAAACAAAACAGTGCTTTAAAGCCCCATGCCGGTTAGCTCAGCCTATAAAGGGCTACCCGACGCACCGGCATTCCCATAACAAAAAACCCGATAAAGACCCAACTGCTCCCGGTCCGCATAGTCGCCAGATCAGTGAGACTCTTCTTAAATTGACATAAATTATATAATTAAAAGCGGAACTTAAACTATATGTGGATATTTGTATTTAGATAGCGTTGGTGTCTAAGTAATCAGGGCTGTCCTACAAATGTAGGTGCGTCAAGGGGGAACTATTCCACCTACTCATGTAAACTAAGCTTGGCAGGTCATGTGTCCTGACTAACAGTACACAGTCTTCATCTGTAGCTGTATCACACTATATTCACCCACAGCTGTCCGCCACACACAAGTGATACTATCGCATTCTACCTACGACATTTTATTGTCACATTCATCTCTCAATCACCCATGCCGCCCCAGTCCTCCCCACTCAATGTTAGACGCGTCAAGACATCGAAATGGTCCTTAACGGGCCACAACCGCCATCACAACCACCCACCCAACAATTTGCAGAGCCAATCTACGAGGCGAGTCATCGAAGCTCGCCCCACCAACAAACTCCGTCGCCTCAAATTGTCGCGACCGAATTCCATCGACGAACAGGGCAGGATATTCCAGACGCGCTCTGCACAAGCAGAGCGTTTCACCATCGGGTTCTGCAAGCTGTTGGAACCAGTCACTGACGAGAGACTTCGAAAACTCTTTGATCAGGACTTACTGGCCCTTCAGGGCAAGATACTGGAAATTCTATGGGGCAACCCATCTCAAGCAGACGCCAACGCTCCCCCAAAGGCTGCAAGCAGCCATACTAACACATCTAACCCGGCTCAAGTTACAGAGCCTCCAAAACAAAGTCCTGCAAGCGTCACACGTCCAGTGCTGATCCTTGCCAGAGAAAAGAATATACCGGCACCACAAAGGTCTCAGGGATGAGGGTTTGATAGTGTTCCACGGGGTGCGTTGTATAGCCTAGTAAAGATCTAGGTGGTAAGTGAAGGTTGTAAATGGGTCAAAGGAATGACAGGTCTTCTCTAGGAAGAGATGAATGGGCAACTAGTTGCAGTAGGTGTTACACGTGGGTCTTGCTGATGAAGAACTGGGCAATGGATAAATGGTCTTCCCGAAGAAGAGATGGGTAAACAAATGTATTGTAAATGGTAGATAAAGAAGACGTTGCGTGAGGAGTAAATCTTTCTCACGCTGAACTATTATATACAAGAGTAGAAGCATTTGCCAGCCGGAATTAATCGTAATCAATTCTTGCCAATATCTTCGCATTGATGGCTGTGTTCTTGTCCTTCTCTTCATGACTCCCTTGTATATCCTTACATGACGTTTTACATGACTAATTGTATAGGGGAAGCTATTATTAAATTGATGGTTTTAATTAACTACCCCTTCATCTTATCACGAATTAATATTAGTATTAAAATTCTATTTACGGATCCGTGAAAAAAGGCCGGTAGCCACAACCGCAACTCTCCAGCCCAACCAGGGCTCAAACAAAACCAACAACAACGCTACAGAGAAATCTTGGACCGAGGTGTTGGGAAAAAGAAATAAGCCAGCAAACCAAGTGGCTCCAACTTCAACACTCAAGACAGTGCCAGTGAGGCCCGTCTCCGCGCCGAAGCCTAAAGCTCCAGCAACAAACCCCCAGCGACCTGACGAGCGCGTATTCTTGCGCCTCAGACCTGACCACTCGTGGAAACGTATGTCACCCCACTTCGTAAAGATTAGCCTAGCTAGCAAGCTGCGTCTGGCCAACTCGACAATCAAACAGGTCATTGTCGTGAACTCAGGGTTCGCAATACAAGCCGAAGGTGAAGGAGCTAGAGGTGCACTTCTCTCAGAAGGAGCCATATTAGATAGCTCAGAAATGAAATTGGAAGCTGCCTCCAACTGGATATCAGTCCTGGCACCGAATATTCCAGACAAGCTTTACACTCTGGAAGGGCCCGCCATAGTGACACCAGAGATGGTAATAGAAGAAGCAGCTCTCAAAACAGGAGTTAGACCAACCTCAGCTCGTGCTTTCGCTACTAGCATGGCCAGACCGTCAACGGACTGGGTGTTGCACTTCGCAACAGGAAAACCGAAACTTGGAGAAAGACTGTTCGAAGAAAGCGGACGCCTCCACAAACTTCAGCGCAAGCTCAAAATTGCGCAATGCAACCAATACTGGGGACACCACCCAACTAAGATCTGTTCACGAGCAGAGCGCTGCTCCCGCTGTGGCTCAATTGAGCACAAAGCTACTGAGTGCAAACAGGCAGTGCTAAGGTGCATCAATTGCCATGGTCCACACGCCGCAACTGAGCCTAACTGCATGGCTAGGCCGACGCGGGCTGGTGGGAAGACGGTGCAACGCACAAGGGACCAGCTGTCAGTGATCCGCGAGCAGGGTCAAAAAGAAAGGAATGCTTCGATCAGAGAGATGGAAGCAAAGCAGAAAGCCACCAAGGCTACTGCTGAAAACGAAAATATAAACGTTGCTCAATGCCCGTAAGGGACCACAACCCAACCGAGCTTTAAAAAACGGCAATAACGACCTCGTTCCTCTGCGCTAATCTGGGTAGAGGAGACCCGGCTACGGACATCATCCTGCAATCCGCTTGGGATTCAGGAACCGATGTCCTACTTATCCAGGAACCCTGGACTCAACACAAGGACGGCTTCTGGCTCACCAAGTCACATCCCGGTTTGATAGGCATTTAACTCCCTGTGTCGCTGCTAACTCTTCAAGGCCACGCTCCCTCATCTACACGCGAAAAGGGATCAAGTGCCAACTGCAAGCAATCTGCGAGACATCACCAGATCTCACTGCAGTAAAGGTAGAAGGTGTCACATTTGTCTCCGTCTACCGCGCTCCTGGAGCAGACCTTATGCCGCTGCTGTCATGGGCTCCATCTAGGCCTACAGTTATTGGCGGAGACTTCAACGCCGTTCTCACCGACTGGCAGCCAATGGCTACTAGGCTACACGGTGACGGCCAGGTGCTCACCGAGTGGATGTTCGAGCACGGTATGGACCTATCTTCCACACCGGGCGTCCCGACACACGACTTTGAAAACACACTTGACCTGGTCTGATCTAATGCTGGTGCCCTTGCAGATGTCTCGACAAAGCTTGACTCAAAATCGGACCACAAAACGCTTGCAGGAGACGTTCCCCGCCCAAATTCGAAAGCCAGAGCGGTTATCAAAACTGGCCAATCGGTACGAGTGACAGACAACGCCCTCGAAGACTTTGCCAAGGTGCTTGGTAGATGGGCTCGTGGAATAGGGCTACAGCCAATGGATTCAAAAAGCGCGGTAGACAGCCTTGCGGATAAACTGGCTCAAACCATCAGCGATACTATCAGGGCTACCGGAAGACGCGGGAGTACGAAGAAGGGTAGGACGGCACCTTGGTGGACGTTGGAGTGCTCACAGGCCAAACGCGAATAAAGGATATTGTCGGAAAATATGGTTATTTAGAGACAATCATATCACCCACTAAGTAGCAGTAGTGTTTGGATCCCTCTGATTGGTCTGATGTGTAGGCCCTCATATACGCGTATTGGTTGCACTAGCGCCTTGGTATCTACATAGGGTAACTCACTAGATAGCTTAGATAGAGAATAGAGAAGAACAACTAACCCCTCGGAAATTCAGAACCTATTGTGCTAGCACATTTAATACCCGTGATATACCGACAGATATTCAGGGACGAAGAGAGTAGAAAGGATTTCCGTCGCATAGTCAAAAGTGCCAAACGCCAATACTGGCGGCGAAAGTTCTCCGAAGCAACAACCGACGTCGACATGTATCGGATGGCACGCTGGGCAAAGCCGCAACCTACATCTGCCGCGCCGCCACTCCATACTCCGGATGGTTTTGTTTCGGATCCAGGAAAGCGTGCACTTCTATTGCGCGATCTCCTTCTCGGCCGGTTCACCAGCCAAAAAGACGTGGACATCGAACACCTCGAGCCAGGATGCGGAAACCTTCCATGGGTCTCAAGCGTCACTAATGAAGAAGCCAAGTGGGTCACAACGGCCTGCCAGAATAAAGCCCCTGGAACAGACGCAATTTCTGTTCGTATTCTTAGGACAGCCTGGCCGTCAATTGGAAAAGCAGTGAGAGTAATCTTTCAGGGCTCACTTCAACTAAACCACTTCCCGAGGGCATTCAAGCTAGCGGAAGTGATTCTTCTCCTCAAACCCGGCCGTAACCTCAGTACAGCTAAAGGATGGAGACCCATCGCACTGCTATCCTCTCTCGGCAAAGGTCTTGAGAGACTAGTTGCAAGGCGTATGGCTTACACCGCCATTTCGTACAAGGCCGTGCCGCAGCAGCTTTTTGGAGCACTCTCCGGCAGATCCGCTAACGACCTTGTCTCATGCCGTTATCCACGATGTGGAGTATGCAATGAAGAGGCAGAAGAAAGCAATCCTTGTCACTCTAGACGTTCAGGGTGCATTTGACGCTGTACTCCACGGACGACTGCTGCAAAGGATGAATAAAGTTGGGTGGCCGAAACCAGCTATCATTTGGATAAAATCTTTCCTTAAAGAACGATCTGCCCGTGTCAGACACGAGGATGGAGTAACAGACCCAATTCATCTAGAGTGCGGGCTGCCACAAGGATCGCCTTTATCCCCGATTCTCTTCCTCCTTTACATGGCCGAAGTCGTGGGGGGCAGTAGTTGGAGATTCGGCTATGCAGATGATGTTGCTATCCTCGGAATTGGCTCAACTCCGAACGAAGCCGCAGTAGCTGTCCAGAGAGAAGTCGATGCAGTCCTAGGGTGGGCCGCTGATAGTGCCGTCTCTTTCGACCCAGATAAGGCTGAAGTAGTCTACTTCGTCGGCCCCAGATCCAGGGCTCACGATCTTCCGGCTATAAGGGTAGGCACTCGCGATGTACAAGCATCCGAAGATATCCGATGGCTCGGAGTACACCTTGATTGCGGTCTGACCTTCGAAAGCCACGTTGAAAAGTGGACCAGTAAAGCAATGCGGTTAGTGCAACACTTCCGACGGCTCACTCAGTGCACCCAGGGACCAAGGCCTGACCTACTAACCACAGTGATCCGCACGGTAGTCCTGCCAATCGCGATGCACGCAGCGGAGGTCTGGTGCCCGGGGCCAACCAGGGAAACCTATTGGGGTGTCGCGCGAAACTCATGTAAGAGACAATGCAAAGTTATTGACCAAACTTCTGCCTTCGGAATCCGCGTGGCTCTACCAACCTGGTGCACCATGCCCATCGTAGCCCTGAGAAGGTAGACTGGCATTCCACCAGCACACATTCTGCTCGAGGAACGCAGGCTCAAGACTGCTGCACGAATCCGAAGACTAGATGAGTACCATCCGCTTTGACTTCAGGCCACGGAAAGCACAGACAGCAATTGCCACCGACTCGGACTAAAGACATGCAACAAAAGCAGACTTGGTCTGGATAGAGTTCATGATTCAAGGGTCCAGAGGATGTATCAACTTTTGCCAGAGGCTGAACTACCTCCACCGCTCCGACCTCCAGTCCCCCCTCAGCCGATTCCCTGCTGGAAAAGCAAGAAAGAGGCTGCCAAGTTCATAAGAGAGTGGCTGCCTATACTCCCACTCGACTGTCTCTGCGTTTACAGTGATGGTTTTGGGGCTTCAACCGACAGAGTGTCATGGGCCTTTGTGACCTTTATCAGTGGCACAAGTACGACAATTGAGCAAAGCGGCTCAGGCAAAATTACCAATGCGGAGGTCTACGACGCAGAGGTCTATGGAGCTTTGGCTGCTTGTGACGCCCCGACATTTCAGTGGCCACGTGGCCGTCGGTTCAATAGTTGGTAAGCCGACACAGGGTCAATCCAGGAATTCCAACGACTAGTTTCACACACACGAGTCTTGTGTGTGACAAATCACAATACGAAAGGTTTGTCATGGATATTGGTTTTCATGCGAAACCCTTGGGTTGCAGGCAATGAGGGACAGGAGGTTTTGTAAAGGCAACTCTATTTCAACAGTTGAACTCCTATGTAAATATATACAGATTCATATCCTCCTAGGTACTTTTCTCTTTAGTTTAGAATCTTATGATTTGAGTCCACGCCAGCTTTTGACCACTCGCCAATCGTCTTTTGTCCCTCGAGTTTCCACACTGCTCTAGAAGCAATTACTGCCAGCAATCGAGATCGAGGACGCAGCACTATCTATATCCTTCTCGACAATTTTGCGGCTGTTCAGGCTTTACTGACGGGAACAACAGGCTCATCATCCTGGCGTATCCAAAATTTCGTGAAACTGGCCGCAGGATCAGCCGCACCTGTAAAAATAGGATGGATTCCGGGCCACGAAGGGCTGGCAGGAAATGAAATCGCCGATGAACTCGCTCGAAGAGAGCTTAACTCGCCGGACAACTCTAGGACGACACATGGTATGATGACCCTCGCCTCATCTGGATGGAAAGCCCGTGAACTGGCAAGGCAGGTGATGACAGACTGGTGGCACCCGAATCGCCCCAAACAATACGCCGACCTTGAACTCGAGATGCGGCGCAAGAAACCGCCAGAACTAGCGCTACCTAGAGCTGTCTACGCCCGCCTAATTGCTGCTCGAACTTGACATGGGGACTTTGCGGCATATCATCGCCGCTTCAACCACACTGACGCCAAAATCTACCGCGAGTGCGGGAGGGAAAGATTAATTGGTCACCTTGTCCAGTGTCGAAAAGCACTGGAAACATGGCTGCTTAAAAGCGGAAAGCGTAGGGCGCCGGCTCTGGAAACAATGCTTGGATCAAGGGGATGGCAGCTGTTCAGGGACTACGTCCAGGAGAGTGGAATATACGCGGAGGCTAGTCGGGGGATAGCAGGGATACCTGTGACTCGGAGGTGATAGATCAAAGGCCTAGGTGATTTGGCATGGACAGAGAGATTGGATTCGAGGCTCAGGCGCATGGTGGCTGAGACGGAACAATGGAAGGGAGAATTTTAAGTTTTTCTTTTGTAATGCGGGATTTCGCGTGAAAGTTTTTGTTTTGTTTTCAATTCTGGGCTGCTGAATTCGTCATGGCTCAACACATAGATACGTTTTGGCATGGTTCCGGTCATTTAGGTGGGACGAGGCATTTGTACTGCACGGTAGTTAACCTGATCCGGCCCGACCCCACTCGTGCTCAAGCTCCAGTAGGAGTGCGACGGTAGTTACTTCACCTAGCACGTTAATGAACAAACAAACAAACGCACCATTCGAGAAATTCGAAAATTCGAAAATTCCCTATTTCACTTTTTCAATTCCTATGACCACTTCTGTGCTTGACTTCTCGAATTGTTAACCGTCGCGAGGTATTTAAAATGCCTCCGGTGAGAAAAAATCGCCCAAAGCCGACAACTTCAGCCGGCTTTGAACGGACACCATTGTGTCCAAAACCTACTGGCCTCGCGCAAAAATTATCAAGCCTATTTGCGAGTGAGGCCTTTGTCCCAGGGAAGTCCACAAATCTTCCCGATCAAGAGATGACTGATTCTGAACCGATCAGAGCAGAAAACAATGGTCCCAAGACCAAAACCCCCGTCGAACTGCCCCCTTTGGCAAGCAGCTCCAGGAAAGGAAAGGAAGTTGTTCGAGAAAAGACAACCGAACGTGCAGAATCATTTGCAGGAAACAATGCTGTGCCAGCCTCTAAAGGCGTAGCATCTACATCAGCAATGGAATTTCCACCAGAGCTGCAAACCGTGATGGAGGCCGAAAAGCGACGTACGACGCAAATTACGGCCCGCCTCGCCATCTGCTCGACTGCAATAAACAGTGTTGAAGCAGCACTTTCGCCTCTTTCGATCGGCGAAAATAAAGAATTTGTAGACGGTATAAAAGTCTATCTTCGAGCAGCCATCGGCCAGTTCGTACAATCTGGCCCAGGGAGCACACCACCAGTTCTCCCTGCTCGCCCCGCCAACCCTCTTCCGCCGAGGGCACCAGAAATAAGGGTTCCTAACCCTTCAACAACCCAGGCTCCGGCCCCGAAGACAACTTGGGCCACCGTAGCTCGGGTAGGCCTAGCCCGCAGCGCTGGGCCATTGACAAAAAAGGCAGCACCACCCGCCCCCAAAGCAAAGAGTGCCAACTCGGGGACAAAAGCCGATTCACGACTTTTTCTGCGCCTTGACTACTTCCATCCCCACCGTCTCCTTTCTCCACCTGGAGTAAGGCTAGCGGTGTCTCAGGCGCTGGGAACCGCTGCCAACAATATCACGTTGGTTCAGCGGGTAAAGACCGGCTTTGCAATAACCGCAAAGGATGAACTCGCTCGAACAGAGCTCCTAGATTCCTCCACATCACGGAGCGAATCTGGAATCAAACTGGAACCAGCATCAAATCTGGTTGCTATGCAAATTGCCACCGTCCCGGAGACAATTCGAACTCTTGCTGGCCCAATGGCCGTGACGGCAAAGATGGTTGCCGACGAAGTCATGCGAGTGACCCAGTTGGTTCCCTTTCTGGTTCGTCCTCATGGGACTAGCAAACCAGGGGCGCCCTACTCAAATTGGCAAGCGCTATTTCCCCGAGAATCCGCTCCTCGACCTGGATTCCGCCTTTTCGACGACTCTGGAGCTGCAAAGCTCTTCCGACCTCGTCGCAAAATCGAGCAATGCAAACAGTGTCTTGAATTTCACGCCACCCGTGGTTGTTCCCGCGCTCCAGCTTGCTGGAATTGCGGATCTAATATGCACTCAGAATCAGAGTGCAAGGCCCTCACCCGGTGTCGAAACTGTGGGGGACCTCACCGATCAGATTCCCGGGCCTGCTTAGCCAGACCCAGCAAGTCCGGACCGGTGACAAAAGAGCAGCTCGCGCGGATCCGCCAGATCCAGCAAGGGGAGTTCGCGAAAGTGGCTAGATTTAGGGCTGCAGCCAAAAGGGCCAAAGAGGCAACGATGGCCTCAATGAAGGATGTCTCGATGGCCGAGGGATCGGGTTTCGGAATCCTGGAATCCGAAGAAGAAGTTTGAGGGTACAGCAACCCTCGGTGAAGTCTACAAAAAGCTTCAATATATATAGCAGGATACCAGCTGAATTCAGGGTATCTGCGAACTAGTCTTTCGCTCTCAGCAGAGATAAGAAAAAGTCATCTGGAAGATGTGGCAGGAAAGGGAACGGGCGAGAAGCGCGGGATCCGGACCAAACAGTATTTCTTCCAAATTTGATTTCAGTTTTTGATTTTAGTTTTGCTGTTAACTACTACAATTTCAGTAGAAGTTCATGCGGTTGGAATGAGTTGGGCCTGTACGCAGTGATCCTTGCCGGCTCCACCGGTCCTTGACCCAATGTGGAAAAGATAGCGTTAGCTTAGGACCAAATGTAAAAAAAAAAAAAAAAAACAAACAAACGCACAATTCGAGAAATTTGAAAAATTCCCATTTTCCCATTTTTCCCCTCCAATCACACGTCGTATATCGAAAGATCAATTCCTCGTGGTACCGCGCCACTCAGCCTTGAAATGGCACTGGTACCCCCAAAATCTGCGAAACCCACGAAAATTGTGTTAACCACTAAAGTAGTAATGTTACAGCTTGCTATAGGGTAGATCGAGATCGCCGTTTGCCGAGAGTATGAAAAGGTCAAGTGGTGAATACTAGAGAGGTGGGAAGTCGACGAAGTACTATGGCTAGAAGGAAGCGGGTTTGCGATAGGAATACTGTAATAATATTATAAGATTGTGAAGCTGGAGAACTACTTTGTTGTAGCTCCAGCTTCCTTAAGTACAAATAACTATCTAACGTAATTCAACTAAGACTGTTGTAATTTCCCATCATGACTCAAACTGTGACCTCAACCATATCAATTCCAGTTGGCGCATTATCTAGTCTCACCATATAAATGCAAGTGTTGAGGGTGAGCCGAGAAACCTGTTCCGTGAATTTTATCCTCAGGCATTCTGCTTAGACTCTGGTTCCAGAATGTCTTGCCATGACAAGTAAAGCACAACCACCAGACGCGTCTGGAATCACAGAAGCAAATGCTGAACAAAGCAAAAAGCATTGCAATGCAAAAAGCGACAGCAAAGGGACTGACGCAGAACGACATCGATCTCGAAGGGATAGAAGCCGACATAATCGCGCAGATGGAAGAAAGCGGCAAAACCGACATTGAGATGGAGGATGCCGCTCCCATAATTGATGCTTGGATCAGAAAGGGCCTAAATGACTCGCGTTGGGCAACTGCAGGAGCAGAGAGCTCCCAGAAGGCGTCAACAGCACCAACAATTGCCGTCGAGAAAGTAGTCTCGGCGAAAGCAATGCCAGAATCCGCACGCGTTGCAGCACGAAAAATCGCGGTTCCGATAGCAAAGCGGACACTAACAGCGAGCACACCGAGGGGAACGGAAGTCCCGAACTGCGCAGTGGCATCAAATGCCTCAAGACCTCAGCCACCCCCGGCCTTGATTCCAGGGACGGCCGAGTGCCACAACCACTCTTCTGGTGGTGCTCCCACCGGCACCACGCCAATTCACCCGCCGGAAATAGAGGCTTTACTCGAAGCCGAAAGAAAGCGGGCTGCAAACACCTCAGCCAGGCTCGAGATAGGGTCAACAGTGCTACAAAAATTGGAAAGTGTTATCCTGTCCATGAAAACGACAGATAACAAAGAATACTTGGACGCAATGAACGTGTGTCTGAGGGGCGCCCTCGCCCACTTCCTGCGCACTGGAACCACACCAATGCCGACAAGCCTTCCCCCCCGCCCCATCGGCCAGCAGGCCAGCAACAGCGGGCCCTCACCACCATCGACCACCAGGACAGCAAAGCCTGCCATCGCGGTCCCCCAGATAACTCCAACCTGGGCAACTGTAGCCGAGAATCAGTTACCAAATCACCCGACGCCAGTGATAGCAAGTGGTGCCCCAAAAAAGCTGACCCCGCCGACCAAAAAATCGGCCAAGACGGCTCCTTCGTCCTCGCCGGACAACCGACTGTTCCTCCGGCTAAAATCAAAACACCAGTGGCGAAATCTTTCGCCAGCTAGCATCAGAGAAGCGATCGCGCAGCTGACCAACGCGCCTCAGGCAGCAATTGAACCCGTCTACCGTGTCCCAACTAGCTTTGCACTCAGAGCGAAGAACCTGAAATCTCGCAAGCTCCTATTGAGCGCGGCGGAATCTTTCCTCCCAATCGAGGTAAGGCTAGAGGAGGCCTCGGACCTTGTTGCGCTCCGGATCTCGACGGTCCCTGTCGCCATCCACACCCTCCTCGGAAATGTGCATGTGACGGAGGAGATGGTGATCAAGGAGATCACGCGAGTCACAAAGGCCGTGCCAGTCAAGGTACGGCCCCACGGGAAAACTCGCCTTGACGCTCCATACCAGTCATGGCTTGCCCATTTCAGGAAGGGAGCAGCACCAAGACAAGGATTCCGCCTGTTCGACGACTCGGGCGTCGCGGTCCCACAAAAGCCGCGACAGACTGTGCAGCAATGCAAACGCTGCCTGCAGTTCCATGGAACGCGCGGTTGCTCTCTCGCTCAAGCCTGTGGGAACTGCACCTCCACGATGCACTCGACAGACGAGTGCCGTGCTCACACCAAGTGTCGCAACTGCGGATGACCGCACAGGTCCGACAGTCGAACCTGCCTGGCGCGCCCAACTAAGGCCGGACCCGTTAGCAAAGAGCAACTGGCCAATATTCGCATTGCGAGCCAACGCGAGCTAGCGGCCGTGGTGAGGGCTAAAGCTGCAGCCCGTCGCACTGAGGCAGCAGTACAAGTGGCTGCCAAGCAAAAGCAAGCCTCACCCGAAGTGGTGAAATCAAACAACAGTTTCGAAGTTCTGATGACCGACGTCGCCTCCGACGCCACGGCCACAGGAACGACGAATCCTGTTGAGTCTTCCTGAAGGGCCCCTCACGGGTCCCTTCCAGCCTCCCACCTACGATAAGTTTTATGTCGATCAACGTAGGTAGGGGAGGCTCATCACACGACATCGCGCTTTCCCGAGCTTACGAGCTAGGCGTTGATGTAGTGTTAATACAAGAACCTTTGTAGAAAAAAGCCACAAAGGAAACAAAGTCACACCCTGGATACGACTGTCATATACCACATGGCGGCGTAAACATTCGACCCAGGGCTGTGACTTATACAAGAATCAATACAGGGAACCTTTTGGCAAGACAAATCTTTCCCTACAATCCCCCGACGGCGGATTACTGCTGGGTTGTGGTAAACGGAGTCACGTTTCTCAACGTGTACAAGGAATCGAAATCGAGAGATGGACGGAACGCCATAACCTAACTTGTCTGATTGTGGGCGAGCCAACGCATCGAGCCGGAAACACGCTGGATCTTGCCTGGACCAACATCAACAGGGCCTAAGCATGGGTGGATCGCAGCGAGTGTATAACCAGCGACGATCTTCCGATTCGAGGACAAGTCCCCACTGGATGTGGAAAATGGGACTGTGAGCCATCGCCAATTAGGGTAACGCGCGGAAACTTTCCGAGGTTCTCCCTTGCCGTGGCGCAATTCACTCACCCGCCACCAGTGTTGGACTCGGTTTGCCAGGTGGATGAATACGCCAACAATCTCTGTTCCGGCCTTACTAACACTTTCAAAGCAGCAGGAACACGAAGGAACAAAAGATACGGCAAATGTGCGCCTTGGTGGACTCCGGAATGCAAGCTAGCTCACACGGAATATTGTGCTGTATGAATATTGACGTTGGTAGGGTACCTATGGGAGAAGTATACGGATATTAGTCACGTGGTGTCAGTGCAGCGTTGGGGTTTACTTCCGTTCTGTACTCATGATAGAGATAGAGAGATATACGTTTTTTAGATCAATAACTCTGTTACCCATTCTTTGTGCTAGCACATAATCTTGAACCGGTGATAAACCGACACTGATCAGTGATCCATCTTATCAGTCACAGATCCGTAAGCGGTATTCATACAAAGGAACGTCCCTTGGAGTCGTCGACCCTGTCTGAACTGAGCTCCGACATGTCAAACTTAAGAAGTATTAAGTAGTCGCTCTTGCTTCTGCGTCCATTAACGCGCCCTGTTATTTAAGCAATAACCAGGAGAAATTCCCCAGTCTTGCTTCGCGTCCATCACGCAAACCAAATAGACCATGTCTCTCAAACCTACTCCTACTACGCCGCCAAAATTCGACTCTGACGAAGCTGTAAATAACCATGTCCAGAATAAACTGAATCTTTATAGAACGAAAGGCTTACGAGATGACCCTCTGTGGGAAAGATGGGTAGAAGACTTCGAGGACTGGGATGTGAGTCTCTTCAGCAAAGTTGAATCAGAACTCAGAAGAGATTTTCGAGACTATCTTATTTCCCGTGGAATATATATGACACCAAATCCGAAGGGAAAACACATAGATCAACAACTTGCGACAGAAGTCAAGAGAGAAGACTTCCATGAATGGACTCCCGAAGAAATCGTATTCTATCAAAAGAAGAACCCATTAGGGGTAAGCTCACGGTGCGATCCAAAAGACCCAAGCTACAGAGAATACGAACGTACAATCCAAGCAGCGTTGGATTATGAAAGGACAAGAGGAAACATGTGTAAAGAAATTAAAGAGGAAGATAAGGATCTATCAATTAAGCAGGAAGGTAAAGAGCCCCACAGCAATTCTCCAAGATATGGAGACGAGGGAAATAAATATGGACGCAGCAATAGTGACAAAGACAATCGTTCCTCATCATATCCACCAAATCAGCAACCATATCCACAAAGAGATAATCATCTCCCGTGGGAAGACCGTCCGCTCCATAAAAGTAGGCAATTAGAATCCCTTGTCAAAATGTACAAAGACGAGGACAAATATAGAGACGGGACTGACAGTTTTGATTACAAGCGAAAAATATTTTTCAATAACTGCAATAATGCTTGTGTTGAGAATAGGAATTTTAAAGACGCGCTCGCTATAATGTTTGCTGGAGATGCTAGTGAAAAATACCTAGATTTAACACTGCATATTGAAGATATGTCATTTGATGAGCGTTGCGATTTAATAAATTCGCACTACGAGACAGTCCATTGGATAAATAGAAGGGAGACAATCTGGAACACTCTTAACCTGATTGAAGAAATGCAAAAATGTCCAGATAAGCTCCAAGCATTTAACAACCTTGAAAAAGAGTTACGTCGTGTTCAAAGAGGATTGGAAGCACATTCTGGAGACGCTTCTTTACGAACTAGGATTATCAATGCCTGCTCTGGAGTAGTCGATTTACACTTCGTATTATTCTCACCAGCAAAGACTGCTGAAGGTGTTTGCGCCGATATCCGAGCCCGATTCATGCAACTTTCTTTATCAGGTACACCAACCAGCCAATACACGCAGCACAAACTCAATGAGTGTCAGAAAAGTGAAAATTCCTATCTAGCAGAGCGTCAATACCAAACTGCTAGGGGATCTAGAAGAGGCCGAAGTGGTAAGTCTTTTCATGGCAGGGATAGAGTCAGCAGTAGAATGGAAGGATCGAGTGCTTCATTGCCCTGGGTTAAACGCTGCCCGGTTTGTAAGAAGGCGAACTGTTGGTCAACAAATCGCTCTGCGGAAGAACGACAGGCAGCATTTAACAAAGTCAAGAAAACCTATCCGTCAAAAGATCAAGACGCTGTTCGGCAATTCATTGCCCAATTCGAAGGGCAATCCATAGATACGGAGTTATATCAGTTCTTAACCATTGAGGACCTGCCTGATGAAAGCGAATTCAGCAACGAGCACGGGCATGACAATATCGACCAATATCTCATCGAGGAAATTGGAGGAGAAAATGCTGTTGCCTATCTTCAAGAACAAACTACAAGACATAAGTTTACAGCACCCAGAATAAAATATGTGGTATCTGAGGAGGAACAAGGGATTATTTTTAGGGTAGACTCTCTTAGTATTGATTCGGACTTTCACATTAACGTTCTTGACTCGGAGATAGAAACAGCCGAAAAAGTACACCTACTCGGGAAAGTTTTTTCTCTACAAACAATGAAGGATGATAGATACAACAATCGAGTCTTCCATGGAGTTTTGGTCGATACAGGCGCTGCTGGGCGGTCTATAGTTGGAGTTGGACAGGCAAAAGCGTTGCAGCAAATTCAAAAGGAGTTTAAGGTTGATAAAACAAGGGCTGGGGAGGTGAAAATCTCGGGAATTGGGAGTGGCATATTTGTTTCTATTGGTTCAGTTACTCTTGATACGCCCATTGGCAAAGTTACTTTTCATATTTTACCCTGCAACACACCTTTTTTACTTAGCCTACAAGATAAGACTCGTCTTGGCATTACTCCAGATGTTCTAAAAAATGCCATGATGAAAGATCAAAGACCGATAGCAGCTCTCATTCGAAAATACAGCCACTTATGGATGACCCTCAATCACATCCAATCATTATTCATTTACGAAGCTGACCAACATCCTATTTGTTACTTGACAGAGCAACAAATAAGAACCTGTCATCGTAGATGGGGGCATCCAACCGCTACAAGAATGTGGAAGATCTTTTGACGAGCCAGCCATGACGTTGATATCAAAATAATTAACCAAATTTCCAAGTTCTGCAAGGACTGTCAGTTAAACGCTAATCGGCCCCTTCGTTTCAAATTCACCCTCACTAACAAAGATGTACCGTTTAATCATACCGTCTACGTTGATGTATTGCACTTAGAAGACGGCCCTGCTGTACATTTAGTAGACGCTGGAACCAACCAAGGATCTGCAGATTTCCTTACAGGTACTGAGAAAGAAGGAGCAACATCTATCTGTAATTCAATTGAACGCTGCTGGAACAACGTCTACATAGGTCCACCTGAAAATCTAATACATGATGCCGGTAAGAATTTTGCGTCTGCAGAATTTCGCGCAACTGCTTCAGGATGGAAAATATGTGTAAAGCGATGGAAGAGCTTCAAAAATATTGTGCTACTCAACTTGTCAATAAAGCCAAAGATATGCGGAACGGTCCACAACATCATCACCTTGAAGATGTCCCCATTGGAGCAAAAGTGAGAGTGTGGCGTGAAGCAACCAAGAGCTCAAGGGGCAAGTGGACAGGACCTTTTGAGCTATACAACAAAGAGGGCGAGACAATCACGGTAATTATCAATAAAGAAAAGAAAAACTTCCAATTGACATCAGTCAAAAAGTGGTTTAATGAAAGTAACAATACTAATAACCTTGATAACAGTAACTTGAAGCAGCCGGAAACAGGTTTAGATAGCCAAACAGAACTTGAACCAATACCACCGCACCCACTAAGGCGCAGCGGAAGAGAGGGAAGATTTGCTGGTCAATATCCATCTGATGAACATTTTGTACCTTGCCTAGAACAACATTTTCCTGTATACCTTTCTCAAGATGAAGAAGCGATTCGGCTTTTGCTAGAATTACGCTCAAAGGGCCTTATTACCACCCCTGGACCACCGTTCTATGCCTCAAACAAAAAGGAGATAGATGGCTTAATTGCCAGTAAAGTTTTCCGCTTCATGCCTTGGAATAAGTTGTTACTGGGAAAACAAATATACAAATGTAGAATTGTCAAGGCAATTAAGGGCAAGGAAACGATCAAGTCTTTTGAGAAATCTCGTTTGGTCGTTCAAGCATACAATGACCGAGATAAGTCTCTAGTACTAACCCAGTCACCTACCGTACAAAGAGCAAGTCAACGCCTTATTTTTTGTTTTGCAATCTGCTTAATCTTGCAATTTGACCAAACTTTATTTCTTCAGGATATTCAGCAAGCGTACACGCAGTCAAGGACCCATCTTGTTAGGGATTTTTATTGCTGGCCTTCCCCAGAAATTATCAAAGCTATGGATCTACCGGCAGATACAATCATGCACGTTATCAAACCTCTGTACGGTATCCCAGAAGCTGGCAACCACTGGTTCGACACATGGATCAAATACCTTACAAAAGAACTAGGCTTAAAGTCATCTTGCTTTGATCCGTGTCTACTTGTGACCCACGTTGAACCTTTCAGTATTACAGGCATGCAAGTTGACAATACGCTTTTTCTCGGAACTAAGGAATTTCTAGAGCTCGAAGACGCAAAACTAAACAAGACCCAGTTCCCTGCGAAGCCTATTGAGCGATTATCTGATATTAACCCACTGCAATTTAACGGTCTACTGATCTCACTCTGCAATAACTCTTTGCACATACAAACTAATGGTCAAGGTAAGAAAATCAAGTTGGTCAATGTAAAGGATCCAAACAGAACCGATATTTACAAGAGACAAAGAGCTCTTGGAGCCTGGATTTCATCTAATTTTCAACCACTTGTCGCCTTTAGATTTTCAAGAGCAGCTCAGCATCAAGAGCCAGGAGACTAGGAGATCATTGAACTCAATAACGCTCTTCACGAACAACAAATCGTCCCAAGCAAGGGATTAAAATACATCAACCTAGATTTGAATAAGTTAAAAGTTTACTGTTGGGTTGACGGCTCATTTGCTAACAATAAAGACCTCACCTCTCAGATAGGCTTTGTAATCACACTTGGGAACAAGGATCTTGGTGACAATGAATTCACCTTCCGAGGTAATATTATTCATTGGAGCTCAACCAAATGCAAGCAAGTGACTCGAGCTGTTCTAGCATCCGAGCTATATGCAATGACTCATGGCGTTGATATTGCAATCCCACTCTGCATGACGGTCAATCAGATCATGGGCCAACTTGGTCTACCTGTAGTTCCATTAATTATCTGTACCAACAGTAGCAGCCTATATGAATGTTTAGTGAAGCTTGGAACGACAAAAGACAAACGACTAATGATTGACGTTATGGCAATACGTGAGTCATATGAGCAAAGAGAGCTAGCAGAGATCAGGTGGATCAATGGTAAAGATAATCCAGCAGACTCTATGACAAAAGAAAACACTACCTCGGCCCTAAGGACACTTATTGAGACAAATAAACTTACAGTTAGACTGGAAGGATGGGTAAACCGGAAGTGAATGCACAATGGCAAATAAAAACTAGTATTTTTGGGATGAATTACTTTCTTTCAGAATTTCTTAAGTTTGACATTTACCATTTAAAGAGTTGTCAGTGTATGAATATTGGCGTTGGTAGGGTACCTATGGGAGAAGTATACAGATATTAGTCACGTGGTGTCAGTGCGGCGTTGGGGTTTACTTCCGTTCTGTACTCATGATAGAGATAGATAGATATATGTTTTTAAGATCAATAACTCTGTTACCCATTCTTTGTGCTAGCACATAATCTTGAACCGGTGATAAACCGACAGATACATTTATGATAAAATTTTACGAGGCTGACTATTCAGCCTTGTACCCCTAAATTGTGCAAAGACCTCATCACAATGTTACTTCCACACGAAATACTAAAACAACTAAGTTGTCAAAGAGTAACCTGTGTATTGGCAAAAAACACTTTATCACCTAGTTCCCTGAATTTTTTTTGTTGCGTTTTGGCATGACAATTTGGGAAGCCAGTAGGGTAGATTTCGCAGCTGCAAATTTTTTTCACGGCAACACCACAACCAACAATGGGTAGCGGAACAGCCGCAATTACGGCTGTAGAGTCTCTCGCGATCTCTACAGGCGTTAATAAGGACTTTACTACACATGGTTAGCAATAGATTCCTGATGGCAGGTACTAACCCAACTGTGGCACCGGTGGCGGAGGTAGAAGGGGCCATTGACGCCCTCAAGTTGCAGGCATTGTCGCTTAAAATGACAATGAAAGCGACATCAATTGAGGAAAGGATGCTGGCCTTAGAAAATGCAATAAAGAAGAGCCTCGAGGAGCCAGTGCGCAAGACTGCTCCTCAGTCGACACAAAGAATGGAAGGTCAACCCACTTACACCTCAGCCGTCGCAATTCCAGCAACAAAAGCGGCAGTAAGAATAAGAATTCAAGGGGCGGATAATATGCAGCCGCCAGAGCTGCTTAATAAAGCTAAAATACATATCGAGGGGGCATACGCCGTAAGGCAGTTAAGGAGTAATGACACAGAGGTGTTCGTGCATTTGATCTCCCAGCGAGCAATGCCTTGAATATGGCACAGACAAAGGAGTTCTGCGTCGTAAAGCAGGATTATCCTGTTGAAATTTTGAGAGTTCCTTTGGGGACAATGATACAAGGGTGAAAAACGCCGACAATGGCAGCATTATTTACCATATCAATACAGAGACAAAAGTTTGGATTTCCGGAATCCAAATAAATAGATAAAGGTGGCTTTACAGCAGAAAGGTGCACCAATGGATGAAGAAAAATGGTGTAACGGCTGGTAAGCCAATTGGTCCCTGTAGCCTATGTTGGTTAACTTAGGCCTGATTCGAGTGGCGTTATTAATGGCTACCAATGCGCTAATATGCGACGCCACCCAATACAATACTTTTGCGTCGGCATTTGCATGGTATTCACATGGCATCAGACTCGGCAGTGCGGCATGGCAGTACGGCACTGCACCACATGTTGATGTTGAAATTGGTGCTTACAATTATGGTAAAGACAGGGATGTGTAGAAGACACATCACTAATCTCCCATTAATTGTGAGGTTAGTATTAATGCGCTTTGACGTAAATACCAACCACTAGATTTTATAATTACAAAATATAGTTTATATAGCACTCTGTGTCCTAGTGGGAGTAATTAACAACTCTCCACAACAGATTTACAGACTCCTTTACTTTCACACTCGCTTCACCAAGTGATATAATCTGTGCCTAACAGCCACAAGCTTTTACAAACCAATCCGCTCAACAGTTGATAGGCTTACACTGACTGGGAATATACAAGACCGAGTACAATCCTTCCGGACCATAACGCGATAGTGCTGTATTACAGGTATAGTCAGAACACTAGGGGAGTCCCGTAGCATAGGAACAGGTGTCACAGACCAGTTTGTGATATTGTATTGCACCTGGCCAACCGCCCCATGAATACACTCAGGAATAGGGTTAGTGCGTTGCGATGGTTACAGTGTTGTGATAGCAACAGTCACTAGTCAAGATACTGATCAGTTGCTATGTAACAGCTGTGGGCTATTGCACCCTTGATTGTAGTGACCGGTCTCAGGTACTTAAGGAAGCTCTTGGGATGTATTTGTACTGTAGCTTTTTGTCTTATATTTTATCTACATCTTAGAATCTCGCCTCTGTCCTAAGTCCTAGTCTTCGTCTCGGTCCTAGTCTCTGTCCTCGTCTACATCTCGTCCTCGTTTACATCTCGTCCTCGTCTACATCTCTGTCCTCGTCTACATCTCGTCCTCGTTTACATCTCGTCTTCGTCTACATCTCGTCCTCGTTTACATCTCGTCCTCGTCTACATCTCGTCCTCGTTTACATCTCGTCTTCGTCTACATCTCGTCCTCGTCTCAATCTCCGCCCCAATCCCTCTCCTTATGAGTCTCCTGTCCTCCGACCCCTGACATTACAAAAAGCTCCAGTACAAATACATCCCAAGAGCTTCCTTAAGTACCTGAGACCGGTCACTACAATCAAGGGTGCAATAGCCCACAGCTGTTACATAGCAACTGATCAGTATCTTGACTAGTGACTGTTGCTATCACAACACTGTAACCATCGCAACGCACTAACCCTATTCCTGAGTGTATTCATGGGGCGGTTGGCCAGGTGCAATACAATATCACAAACTGGTCTGTGACAACAGGAGAGGGATTAGCCTTGGTGGCGAGGAGGCTTTCACGTATATAAATGAATAGATAGATGTAGTGGAAGTTCTCTCCTTAGAATTATTATTTACTACCATCAACCACATAGTTGCCCCAGCACTTGTCCCTAGAAACCATGAAAAATGGCCATACTCGAGGGTCAGTGATTGCTAGTCTGCCGACAGAAGCTCTTCAATGCGAGCTAGTATGAAACAGCAATGTACTCAATTCAATGCTACACAAGGTCCTGCTCTGGTCACCCCTGGCATAAGTCAAGCAGTGCTTTAACTGAAGCTAATGGAGGCATAATCAAGCCTGATGCAACAAGGCGAAAAGATGTGGTAAGTGTGTGGGTACTTACCAGATCTTAGACTGCCTGAGGAAGTCGGTGTTTTGCTGCAATTGCGGCAAAGCCCATAAATTGTGGCAGAATGTGGCGTGTCCAAACTTCGCGTCATACAAGGCAAGCGTGTTGAAGCTTTGTTGTTTATTGATAGAGATGAGAGTGAGGTTTATAGGTCACAATGTATGAAATAACTGGGACGTGGATGTATGAGTTCCTTACTGTTGATGCTGTACTAGTTAGGTTTGTGTTTTTTTATATACAAAAGAGATTTCTCCATCTACAAGTGGGCAAGATTGCTCAGGTCTGGCCAGCGGCTTTCTCCATCCTGTCCCCTCTCCCACGCATGGCAACACATGATATACAAGTATCATGGTGCCACGGTATCAAGTTTGCAGTGGGGCTTCGGCAGGGGATTTAGCGTGCAAACTAAGACTCCTTAGGCATAGTCACCTTCCATATTGGGGTTAAGACCCGTATTTGTGCAAATTTTCGAAAACTTTTGTATGGCAATTTTTTTCCAGACACCATAGTTTGCAGTGGGTCTTTCCTTTTTAATAAACCTAATTTGTATCATGATCAACTGCATAACATTTGTGCATTTTTGCTACTTGACTTTATAACTTAATTACAAAAATTAAAAGGTATAAGCAGACTTATGCAAGCATAAGTCTGTATCCAGTCCAAAAGCAAAAGCATGATCTGCGTGCTGGCATGTCAGACTAGTAATGATGATCAGGGGCGTTAATAGGGTAGAACTAGATATTAAAGTGCTACAAGTTCTTTTGTTTTATTTTGCATCAGATCTTAATTGCGTATGCAGCTATCTAGCCATGACACATGACTGGTGCTAAAAGTCCTGAATATTTATGAGAGAATTGATTAGACACCCCATTACCGTTACTGTTCCAGAGGACTAAGGCTGAACACCTGTCAGTGGTGTCCTCTACAAACCTGGGAGTGAAATATTCTCCCAGAGCCGAGATTCAGTCACAAAAAAGTGTGGGATTAATTTTGATTGATGGATTTTCGACTTGAAGGAGTTGTACTTGATATTTTGGTCGAAAAATCAGTCAGCAGAGATTTCACAGCCGGAACAACGTCGAACAAAAAGTCATCACCACCAACATACAATTCATGAATGGCCCTAGGTCTGTCTGGGAGCCGTACTCAAACATCCGACATCTCTTAAACTCCTTTTATACTTGCAAAGAAGCATTTCTCAATTGATCCTACACCTGCAACCTACCTCCATACCCAACAAATCACCTACCTACACATGCCCTAATGAGGAAAGTCATGATGGAAACGGGACGTGTAAAAAGGAGAAAGAAGAGGGAAGATACACCGAGGGGATTACGCAAATCCCCAATGAAGAAAACAACCCGACAGTACAATATGAATGTTGGTACAACGGGGTTCACTTGGTTTAATGCGTTAAAAGTGCTAAAAACAAGTGATATATTCTGTCTATCTCTCTTCTGTATCCCTCCTCAAGCATTAATATCTAAAGTACAAAATGAAGCTTAGCGCCCTGATTATATCACGTGATGTGCTGACCAATACTTTTGGAAGTAAATGTTTAATACAAGCCCTTTATCCATACGCCATTCACCTGTGAACCGACAATGAAGGTGCAAGGCTAGAGCAACAATGAGATCTTAGACGGAATTTATATTTCGGAGTCAATGAGGATGTCAAGGGCTCGGGCGTGTGGTGGCCGAGACTGAGGAGGAAATCGCGCTACGGCGTGTATACAGCAGGTTTCTGGACGGTCAGTGTTATGAATTTGTTAGATTTAATCTGGATGTGGTGATGCAGGGGTTATCTTCTTAATTCGGTTAGATCTGAGGCAACAGGATTTGAATTTGTTCAGGCTGGAAATTTGAATTTGTTCTTTAGTTCTAACAATTCTGTTACTTTTACAATTATTGTATAATTTGCTTATTGGGAACTTGATATTTTGATAATATGATAATTTGAACATATGAATTCGTAACTTTGGTAATCCGAGCCTCAATTACCTTCATTTGTACATTCGCACATTTGACATTTGCACCTTCGACCTTCGACCTTCGTAACTTTGTAACCTCGAACCTTTGATAATTTGTCTTCGTCGAAATCGACTCGACCTCTGCAGCTTAACAGCTTCGAAAATCTGCCAATAAGTAGATTCATAACAGTCAGGCTTGGTATGATTCAACACATAGGTGAAGTCTGAGGTGGTCCGGTCATTAAAGTGGGACGAGGCTTATCTGTACTTCACGGTAGTTAACCTGATCCGGCCCAACCCCACACGTGCTTAAGCTCCAATAGGAGTGCAACGGTAGCCATGTAACCTAGCACGTTAATGAACAAAACAAAAAAACTGTTACTGTTCCCTTCCGACTCATATACACTTACACTAATCCGGATTCTCTCAGCAGCAAGACCCCGGATCTCCAACATGTCTCTAGGGCCTGCCAAATCATCGCGACCTATTCGCCTTCAAAGAGCCATTGATAGAGCGAAAACCAGGCTGGAAAAGCGCTTGGTAAAAAAGAACGTACCATTGAGCTTGATAGACGGGCAAAAAATGTAGCTGGACATGACCGAAAGGATAAGAGCCTTCGAAGAAGACTCTAACTCCACAAACCCAGATGTTGAAATGGGTGATGCGGTTATTGATTGATATATTGTGACGCCCCGACATTTTAGTGGCCACATGGCCGTCAGTCCAATAGTTGGTAAGCCGACACAGGGTCAATCTAGGAATTCCAACAACTAGTTTCACACACACGAGTCTTGTGTGTGACAAATCACAATACGAAAGGTTTGTCATGGATATTGGTTTTCATGCAAAACCCTTGGGTTGTAGGCAATGAGGGACAGGAGGTTTTGTGTTGGCAACTCTATTTCAACAGTTGAACTCTTATGTAAATATATACAGATTCATATCCTCCTAGATACTTTTCTCTTTAGTTTAGAATCTTATGATTTGAGTCCACGCCAGCTTTTGACCACTCGCCAATCGTCTTTTGTCCCTCGAGTTTCCACATATATCGTGGTGTTATGAATCTACCTATTGGCAGATTTTTGAAGCTGTTAAGCTGTAGAGGTCGAGTCGATTTTGACAAAGACAAATTATCGAAGGTTTGAAGCTACAAAGTAACGAGGTTACGAAAGTCGATGTACGAAGGTACAAATGAAGGTAATCAAGGCCCGAATTATCAAAGGTTACAAATTCAAATGTTCAAATTATCATATTATCAAAATATCGAGTTCCCAATAAACAAAAACAAAACAAAATAAGTTGTTAGAACTAAAGAACTAATTCAAATTTCAAGCCTGAACAAATCTAAATCCTGTTGCCTCAGACCTAACTGAATTAAGAAGATAACCCCTGAATTACCACATCCAGATTAAATCCAACAAATTCATAACACATGGAGGGACTTGAGAGCTCACAATGGAATATAAATGAACCAAAAGATGGTCAGGTCTCAGAGGCCCCTGTTGGAGGGCAAGACTGAACACCTGTACGCAGTGTCCTCTACAAACCTGGGAGTGAAATATTCTCCCAGAGCCAAGTTCAGTCAAATTTTGCAATATCAAAGAAGTTGGCCCACTAGGCAAAAATTCATATTACTCCTCCACGTCGTTTTTTAACTCCCAACGAGTTTGACGCCTACCTAAGTCTCATCAATTCTGCAAGTACGACCTAGTACATCCTCATCCTAATGACCATACCTCTCGTCGACTTTCTATGGCCTCAGTTGACCACCAAATACACGCCCACGCCAATATTTATACCCGACGGAGGAAGCAAAGCGTGGAGCCCAAATCTGGGAGACAGTTCTTTGGGATGGAGGTGAGAGGGATTAGGACAAGTTGACAAGATGATGCAAAGGAAGGATATAACCTCGAAGGGCGTGAGATTCCGAATTTTGGCAAGGAGTTTTTCGAATTGAGCTTTGTGCGCGCCAAGACCTCGCTTGCGAGAGTGCAGCTGACACTATAAAAACAAGCAAACGATGGAAGGTGTAGTGGTCCGCCTCCTGATGGTGTTCTCTGGTATGGTTTGAGTAGCCTGGGCACCTACTCCACTTGGGAAGGAGACATCTTAGACCACATTTCGCGCGGAGAAAGGTTGAAAGATGATGGAGGCAAATCTAGATATTTCAGGGTTTTTGAGACGTTCCCCTGGGTGAGTATTCACAGATGAGGGTTGACTTGGGGTGAAGAAAAAGCCATCATAACTTTGCAGTGGTACTTGCAAATGAAATCTGAGGCATGAGTGCTCCTCTTGTAAATTGAGTCATCTTTTGTGTACTTTTCTTTGATTTTGTGTCATAGCTAGATAGCTGCATACGCAATTAAAATCTGATGCAAAAAAAAAAAAAGAGGCCCCCATTATTTCAGTCACAAGAAAGATTGCTGTGCCGGCCATAAAGCTGACAGCTAATGCCAACTTTAAAAAAAGCCGACAAAGTCATGTCCACTACAATCCCTCAAAATACCATTCTGGGGGCAAGTGGAAACAATAAATCTTCTTGCAGCAATAGTAGGTCCAAGAATACTGCGACTTGTCCTCCTGAGCTTCGAGTCATACTTGAAGTCGAAGAAACACGGGTGGTCTAGACTGCATTTAACCTTACAATATGTACCTATTGTGCCTTTAGCATGTTCACCACGCATAACACACCTTGCGCTAGTTGTGTCATGCTAGCACTGCATTAGGAAGTGTTTGATGGGTTTGTTTCTGTAATCTAAGCGGGGCTGTATTATAAATAGGGGTCGGAGCTCTCCATATTGTAATATAGATCAATCAACATCGTTCCATAATTTATTCACAATAATGCTATCCCAACAGTCAAAGGTCAGCATCATGGTGATATATCCTAACCCATAACTGTAACAGTACCGCTGCCATCAACGGTGTGGAGAATGCACTTGCACCTCTATCCAAAGGGCCGAGTTTTCAATTTATAATCTCCATGAAAGTCTACCTCAGAGCTGCAGTAGCTCAATTCATGTTTTCGGGACCAAAAACAGTCCTTCCCAACCTCCCCCCATGACCAAACTACCCGAATCATGGCAAAAAGATCGTGGAAAAAACAATTGAAAGGCAGCCAGAGCAGCTACAAAAAGAAAACCTGGCAAGGATGACCTCGGTCAAGCCTACCTGGGCAACAGTTACCCGAACTGGCCTCCACACGCTGGCAACACCTGTGAAAGATGTGCGGGTCCATAACGAGCCCTCGGCAACAACGAGACCTCCAGCAAAGGCTTCAAAAACTGCCCTCAAAGATAATTGTTTATTCCTTCGACCCGGAAAAGAACATATTTGGTGCGCTCTTTTGCCAGCCGGTGTGCGAGATGCGGCAGCAAAAGTGCTCGAACTTCCTCTGCAGAAAATTGAACATGTATACTGTGTTCCAACTGGCTTTGCATTTCGAGCCAAAAACCAGGAGATACGACAGCTCCTTCTGGACTCTGCTGAATCTTTCATCCAGGTAGATGCAATCCTGGAAAAGGCCTCAGATTTGGTGGCCCTTCATATTACGACAATTCTTGTTGCAATTCACACACTCCTAGGCAAAGTAGTTGTCACCGACGAGATGGTAGCAGATGAAATCCTCTGAGTCACTAAAAAGGTTCCGGTAAGGGTTCGCCCTCATGGAAAAGGGAGAGTGGGAGCCCCATACCAGACATGGGTAGCTCATTTCGAAAGAACGTCTGTCCCTAAACCAGGATTCCTACTGTTTGACAACTCGGGAATCGCTCTTTGCCATCAGCCACGCCAAACTATGAGCCAATGCAAGCAATGTCTCTTATACCATGGGATCCAGAGTTGTTTGCGTGCCACAATGTGCTGGAACTACACCTCAACAATGCATTCCACGTCGGAATGCAAAACACATACCAAGTGCCGCAATTGCGGTGGCCCCCATAGATCAGACAGCCAAGATTGCCTGGCTCGCCCTAAAAAGTCCGGAATGGCCTCTAAGGAAACCCTCGAAAGAATCAGGAACGCTAGCCAATGCGAATATGCCGCAGTGATCCGAGCAAAAACTGCTGTTCGACGAGCAGAGGCCGACATCAAAGCCGCCACTGAGTTAGCCAAAACAGCTCCACCAAAATACAGCTCCAGCTACAGATATGAGGCTCTAATGACAGATGAGACGCCAAATGTGACTGAGGTCACAGAGGCAACCATTCCAAAAAATCACTCATAAAGGGCGCCACATGGGCCCCTTTCCGCCACCCCTCTACTCTAAGTTTTATGTCAATAAACGTAGGTAGAGGAGGTCCGGCGCAGAACATTGCACTCGCCCGAGTATTTGAGCTGAGTGTTGACATTGTTCTAATCCAAGAGCCTCGGTGGAAGGAAGAGACAATGTCGCATCCTGGATATATATGCCATCTATCCCATGTTGGCAAAAAGGTCAGGCCAAGGGCTGTGACCGTTGTTCCACAATCTTAGAGCGACGGCTACTGTAGATTTTCTTTGTGGCGAGTTTACAAATATATTATATTAAGTATATATATTGCAACTACCTCTATCCACTGACACTTCTCCCAAAGGAACTCCTCGCCAGAATAGTTTTCCATCTCAGCTCTGACCACCTTTCCTTCTATGACTAATTCATGATTAATCCAAAGCTCCTTTCTGATCAGTTTCAGGGTTAAGTTTACTCCAAGCAGATTAGGGTACTGTATGCAAGAGTATTCATACAGTGACCTACACCTGAAAGGATGATAGGACAATATCAGCGAGGCAACTCTTCCCCTCCACTAAGCTGACGGGCGACTATTGCTGGGTGCTTGTTAATGGAGTCACCTTCCTCAACGTGTACAAGGTATCTAGAGACACATCAGCCATACAACCGCTTGTCAACTGAGCCCCGCCCGCAAACTTGGTTGCTGCGGGTGATTTCAACTCTGTATACTGTAACAAGATTGATGTGTGAAAGTACTTCAATTCTCCAGCTTCAATGGGGGTCCAGCTTGTTCCTTGTTTGCAAGATTAAAATCCCTCACCTTGTGGGGGGCATACTTGAGATCATATGCAGGATACCAAGTGAGATCAACGTCGTAATTTAACCAAGTGACGCGATACTCCAACCTTCCATACCGGAGGCAACACACGAGCACTTCCTCCCCTTCCCATTTGTCCTCTCCAGTGATATTGAGTGGGAAAGACTCATTTTGAAATTGTCAGGGCAATGGATTGTTGCTGGCCTTATGTAGCTTTCCAGGTGGAAACACATCATGGATTTTCATGGTTTCCGGAAGGGCTAACCTGAAGGAGTTACCCACTTGGGCAGTGATGGTAAATGGCCCATTGGCTGGGAAGTCCAACTTCTTGGAGGGACGTGCGGATGGGTAATATCTCATATCTAACCAAACCTTATCAACAATTGCGAAGTCAACTGGACGACGGCGAGCATCTACGTTGTGGCGCATGGTCTCTTGAGCTTTGACAATTTGTGATTGGGCAAAGATCCACGCATTTTGGAAGCACAATGTGAGGCGTTGAGCATCGGCAAGGTTGAGTTTGTCAGTGGGCGTGGCACCGGCATGAGGACTATTCCAGCCGAAAAAAGTGCGAGGGGGATATCTGTGAACAACTTCGAATGGGCTTAAACCGCTGAGGGAATTGTGGGGAAGGGTAAGTTGTGCATAATCCATCATGGGAAGGAGATCTGACCAGTTGTCTTGGTTGTAGTTGACAAATGGTCTGAGTCGCTTCTGGAGGTACTGGTTGTAGATTTCAGTCTGACTGTCAGTTTGAGGATGGTCAGCTGTTGATAGTTTTATCTTCTTTCCTAGTATCCAGTTAAATTCTTCTCAGAAGGAGGAGATGAATTGCGGGCCACGATCGGAGAACATAGTGATAGGAGCGCCAAAGTATTGATAAATATGGTAAAAATAAAGCATTGCAAGTTGTCGAGAAGTGACTGTTTTGTGACAAGGAATCGAAATCGCCTGCTTGCTGAAATGGTCGATGATTACAAGAACGTTATCAAATCCATGTTTCTCCTTATTGAACGAGCAGAAATCCATAGTGACGTGCTCCCAGGGCCGAGTTGGGACACTGTTTGGATTAGGTTGTAGTTGGCAATTCCTAACCTAATTGTGTTAGATTGCAGGCTTCTGTCTTAAGTATTCATGGTTTCGTAATTAAGGTTATTGTTAAGGTTTAGCTTCGGTTATCTCACTGATTACCGAGCCGGCAGTATATCAAGGAGGTATGTAGCTAAGGTGGAAGTATCGCACGGTAAACTATATCTGAATGTCACGGATCAAGGAACAGGTGCTGGTGCAACTATGTGGTTGATAGTATGTAAATCATCATTCTGAAGAGAAAACTACTTCAGTCTCTATCTACACATATATATACATTGTCGATGTGGTTGAGGCACAGTCCCTCCCTCTTGGTTCCAATTGGATTCTTCACATGTGCTGTAGCTGTATGGTCCAATACTGCTACCCTGCCAAACTAGATGCCGGCGCCTTGATATTCTGTTGAGTGGCATCATATATCCACGCATGGATGTCGATCAATCGTGCGCTACCAATATCAGGCTAGGCTCATGTTGGCCAACATGCGCTACAGGAACCAATCAGCTTACCAGCCGTTACACTGAAGCTGCTACGTATTGTAGTAGCTAAAAGAATACTGCTATTCGGAAACTACATCTCCATTCCAGAACCATGAGATAAATCAGGCTTTGCACGCTAAATATAGAATGGCTAGCAGATATGATGAATATGGGGGTAAATACGTAGATATATAAAGACATTGTAGCCTCTAAATTCGAGGACAAGTCTCCAACCAAATTATATCGGAATTAATCCTAGCCTCTCATAAAGCAATCTCATGAATCTATTTCCGTGTCTGTGATAACAGACCAATAAACAAAGTCGACGATCAATTTCAAAGTCGATTAGACACCTAGAGGATGGAGAAATCCGGGTTTTCGGTTGCAAGGGACAGAACTGCGGTGGCAAGTGTGGCAGTTGCGGCAGTACTGTGTGACGTACTTGGACATTCCACGCCAAAAGTACAATTGAGAGATTAGGCATAGGGTCTTGGCGGCGCTAGGGTGAGCTGTAGATATCTGATTGTGCGCTTCACAAATGAGAAGGGTACGGAGATTTTCTGTATCAGGGACAACAAGACGTTTGTCAAAAAGAAGTAGTCTTTGAAGCAGCGTAAATTTTACAGGGGAATCAGAGAGTGCTTGAACGCGCAGTGCTTGGAGAGATGGCGTGTTTCGATTTGCGCTGAGGATTTGATCAACTACACCAATGGATGGGGAGGTTGGTGCAATATTGATGGCGGAAATAACGTTTTCTTTGGGTGTATTGTGGCATAGCTCGCGTGACAGGATCTTGTAATTTAACTCATCTTCCTTGAGGAGCCGAAAGAGGCGTTGGCTCTTTTTGACTCTATTCTGTGGTTCAAGCTCGTCGACTCTGCATGTTAAGGCTTCAGCAAGTGGATTATCTTTTCCAGGATGATATCAAATCATAAAGATGTAATCTGCGAGCAATTCAGCCCATCGGGCTTGCCGTGAGTTTAAAGCTTTTGAAGTCATAAAGTATTCCAATGCTTTCTGATCAGTATAGACCAGAATCTGGTGAGGTGTTCCTTGCAATTCAGCGCGCCAGTTTCCAAAGAATCGAACACTAGCGAGCATTTCCTTGTCGTGCACAGCGTATTTGATTTCAGCGGGTGCCATCGTTCTTGAAAAGAAAGCAACAGGAAGCCAATCATTGCCGTGCTTTTGCGAGAGAACACTTGCAAGCACTCTGTCAGAGGCGTCAGTTTCCAGCATACATTCGAGATCTACGTTGTAGTGCTGAAGGACGGGAGCTGAGGTGAGAGTAGCCTTTAGCGTGTCAAAAGCGTAGGCACACTCGCTGTCAAAGATAAAAGGAACATTAATTTTTGTAAGATAAACGAGAGGTTGCGCAATAATTCCATAATTTTAGACAAAAGGATGGTAAAAGTTACAAAAGCCAAGGAAAGATTGTTTATCTTTGACCGAGATAGGGTACTGTCGGCTTTCGATGACGGAGAGTTTTTCGGGATCAACTTCAATTCCATCAGTAGAGACAATGAAGCCAAGGTACTTAGTGTGTTTGTCACTGAAATCGAATCTCTTGAGATCAGCTTGCAGTCCAGCATGGCAAAGGCGTTGGAGGACTAGTGTCACTTGGTACTTATGCTCAAGTTTGTTCTCAGAATATATGAGAATATCATCGAGGTAATCAGTGCAAAACACATCCAAATAATCAAAAAGAACGTCGTTCATATAGCGTTGATATGTGGCAGGACCATTGGTAAGACCAAATGGAAGGACTTTACACTTGTAAGCTCCATATTGGGTCCAAAACGTAGGGTACTCCATGTTGTAATTCTAACAGTCCTGCATCTGTTACACTAGTCATGTACTATCTCGTTTTCGTTTCCGTTATTCGTATCATTTAATACTGCGCCACATCTATTTTCTGTAGTATTAATTAGTCTTGGCGCTTAACACAAGATATGTTGGAAATTATGGTATATGCATGATTCTGTCTTACACTCAGCTAGCTTGGGGGTCTACTGGTGGTCAAGACATACCTTCACCATGATAATGTCGCCATACTGGGACATGGGCGCATATCCTGGCTTATTTCTAAATTCGTCTCAGTAGGACTAATTCCTGTATATATATGTAGTGTTCTTCTCCTTCAGAAATCCTCAGTTGATTACTTTTACTGAATATCTCTGAAGGTAAGACCTGTTACAGTAGTTACTCCAATTTAAGTTCATTACATTTACTGAATGTCTCTGAAGGTCTATACATACCCTCTTTGTGTCACCCTACCAAGCTTCACCCTTAAGCTCTATTCAACTGCTTCATTGTTCGGCATATATCCTTCACCTCCCTATACCATTCCAGCACTCCTCTACAATCCATAACCTCACAATACTCCTCTGATGCGGGATCCATTCTTATCTGGTGAAAGGTTTGACGTATATGCAGTTTGGTATGTATATTGGCGCGAGCGAGGCGGGATAGCGTCTCATCAATAAGAGGAAGAGGTTATCGGTCCCTTCGGGTGAGGGCGTTGAGAGCTCGGAAATTGATACATAAACAAAGTCTCCCGTCGGATTTTCGAACAAATAGAATGGGCGCGGCGTACGGTGACTGAGATGGCTCTATGAATTCTTTATCTAGGTTGTCTGTGATATATGCCTTTACAGCTTCAAGTTCATCAAGTGACATTTTGTATAATGGAGAATACTAAAGAGAATTTTCACCTTTATCCTCCAACTGTATCTTGTGATCACAAGGACGGTGAGGTGGAAGGATATTAGATGCATCCTTGGATAATACATCAGCGTAATCAGCATACTCATCGGGGACAGGAGGTTCTGTGTCGAGTTCTTGAATTTGGGCAGCAAGGACGGCGGCACTTGGTCTTTGTATGCGTTGATTATGAAAATCCTGAACCAAATTGGCCGTGGCAGTCTCGTAGGACTTGACTTCGGTATGTTGTTTGATCAAGGCATCAAGTTCATGGATGCTGGATGAGAAGACATGATTGTGGGGAGATTTCTTAGCATTCATATGAAATGCATTACCCGAGATAAGAGCAATATTGACATGGGAATTGGGTTGCTGAAGTTTTGGTTTCCATTGTTGCTTACGTACACGCGGTATTAGTGAAAGGGAGTTCTCGTGTTCGGGCTTTAATAATTCCCGATTCATTTGTGTAAGAGCAGCATGCATCTCTTTGACGTGTGAAGAAGAAGAAGAAAGAGGAGAAGAAAAAGAAGGTGTTATGGTCGAAAATTCTGTAATAAGAGAACTGGAGATTGTCGGAGGAGACTCTGAATGGTCTGAGACTGTAGGTGTGGAATCTTGAACGGGGAAATTTTTTTTCAATATTGTTTTTAAGATGATGCTGTCTTTTGGAGGCGGGGATTTTTTATGTAGTATCCTCGGCTGTTCTCGGGACTTTCTTGCACTAGTGACAGCGTCTCTTCTTTTCCAATCTCGGTCGAGGATAAGATCTCTACATTCTGTGTCTCGTTGGTGTGAGCGGTTGATCCTTGGAGAGTCCAGATTTGTATGTCCTATGACAGTGTTCCGAGCATAGGATTTGGTAGGTGGGTATTCTGAAGGCCAGATAAGTCGGCGTCGCGCGGCGTTTAGCAGTACGCAATGTTCGGCCAGCAATTGGCGTACAAGAATTAATCTGTGGTTTCCGAGAGAAGTGACTAAAAAAGGAGTAAATGATTGAATGCGTTTGTCAATAGTAAGATTCAAATGAGTGTAATGAGTAATGGACATGCCAGCAAGTCTATTGTACCTGTCAGGAATGCCTACTGTTTAATCTATATATGTAGAGATAACCAGAATCTAGTGTTCTATGATTCTGGTCTGGCCTTTTTGCCGAGTGGTTATGCACCTATCTCATGCATAATGTAGGACAGCAACCTCTTGCCAGGAATTCTTGTCTTGACCCTTGTCTTGATCCTTGTCTCTGCTCCGCTGCCTACATGCCGCTTCTGACAGTACCCTTTGATTGGAATGGGATAAGGAAGACAATGAAGGAAAGGTTTTAACAAGTGTGAGAGTCTCTTGAGCAAAGAAGAGTCCAGTAATCCATAGCCATTGGCTCCTGAATCAATGAGTGTCTGGAGGGAGTATGAAATGCCGTTATTAGTTAGAAAGCAAGGCATTGTAAGGTGAGGACCTCCCAAAATTTGGCTGATATCCAGGTACTGCATATTCTTCACTTGGCCTAAGAAGGAGGCATTCCCTAGGCTTTGTCTTTTAAACGCGGAGTATGTTCTTCGTCCGCTGAGTCTTCTAGAGCATTGTGATATTCAATATCATTGGAAGAAGATGTACTTCTATCTTCAATAGCGTTAATTGACTTTGAGCGGTAATCAGCTGGAGGTGTAGAGGAGTGCCCTGGAGTAGCTGACAAATGTTCAGATCCTCCATTGCCTGAATAGTTTTTTGGATGCGGAGAAAACTTCGGGGGGTCCTGGGGCCTCGTCTTGTCATACAATTGGTAGCGATCAGATTGTTGGTATTCCACCGGAGGGGAAGAGCTTGGTGCCATTTTCAACAACATATCCGATGAAGTCAATTTGTCATAACTGTTATGCCGACCCTGAGAACGCGCTGTGCCTTTGGAATTTGAGTTTTCGGAAGGCGGCTGATTTTTGAGGGCTCGTCAACGTGCGGATTTCTTGGCTTGAGCTTCAAAATCAACATCGACGACCTTGATGACATTAGCGTATTTAATTGACTATAGAACTTGATTGTCGACTTTGTTTATTGGTCTGTTATCACAAACACAGAAATAGATTCATGAGATTGCTTTATGAGAGGCTAGGATTAATTCCAATATAATTTGTTTGAAGACTTGTCCTCAAATTCAGAGGCTACAATGTCTTTATATATCTACGTATTTACCCCCATATTCACCATATCTGCTGTCCATTCTATATCTAGCGTGCATAGCCTAATTTATCTCATGGTTCTGGGATGGAGATGTAGTTTCCGAATGGCAGTATTCTTTTAGCTACTACAATACGTAGCAGCTTCAGATATAGTTTACCGTGCGATACTTCCACCTTAACTACATGCCTCCTTGATATACTGCCGGCTCGGTAATCAGTGAGATAACCGAAGCTAAACCTTAACAATAAACTTAATTACGAAACCATGAATACCTAAGACAGAAGCCTGCAATCTAACACAATTAGGTTAGGAATTGCCAACTACAACCTAATCCAAACAGTATTTGTTCAGGGTTCGGCATCTCCTCCATTTGTTGACTGCTACGCTTCTCAATTGTTTGGTTACCTTGTTCCGGAGGTCCGACTTGAGCACCTACTCATCAGTTAGGCCAGTCTTATTAGCCAGAGTATGGAACCATTGAAAAAAATGATGGAACTGTTTGCAGGGTTGCATTTCCAGTTCATGTTAGTCATCACTGGCGGTTTGCTGCTCGGCCGGGTCCGACAAGAACTCTACAACTTCCTGTATTAGTCTGTTTGGTGATGGACGTGGGTTCATGTCCATGTACAGAGGAAGAAGGAAATCGCGCGCAATCCCTTCCGTGTTGTCAACAATATAGCTGCAGCAATGGCTGTTGTCAAAAAAACTGGAATTGTACCATTGCAGTCTTTGGAGAACTTACTATTGCCAAAGACGCGTTTTCATATCCCTACCATCTGAAAGTCTGGAAGGTAGCAAGGGGATAGTCTCTGGTCGGAATGCGGGTCATGAGGTCGAAGCAAAGCGAGTGATTCGAGTGCGGTTGGGGTATTCATCATCATCCGAGGGGTCTTGAAAGCGAACTTGAGCGTGGCCACATTCTATAGAAGGAATTAGATTGTCAGGATTCCTGGAGGTTGACTCAGAGGCGAAATTTGTAACACTACTGGTTTCGTAGGGCCTGGCAGTGGTATTGGAGGATGTTCCGAGACGACTTTCCCGAATGGCAGTCTCTAGGTCGTCCAACTCTTGCGCGCGTGCGAGAAGAGCACGTTCTCTTTTAAGCAGGTCTAGCTCATGGTTTTCCAGGTTGGTAGGGTCGTAAGGACCTCTAATGGTTTCCAGTCTAGGAGAGGCGAGTTGCTTGGCTTTTCCTTTGTCCTTCTTACGCTCTGACACATTCCTGTAAGGCATTGAGGGCGATTGTGGCGGAGATCACGAGGAGGATGACTCAGATAAAGCTGCAGCTGAGGTAGTGGCGGTATCTTAGGTGTTGTGAAGCGGTGTAAATCGATTGTCGTTGGCAGTTTGTTCTTGGGAATTGATTTGAGATGGAGAATGATTTTGCGAGAGTTCAATATGTTCAGAAGGACATATTTTTTAGACTTCGCGAAGGGATTGTCTGATGAATTAACCATGCTTCGAGAGGATGACTATTTCTCTCGGTATCTGCTCTTCCTTGGAAAGCGAGGCGGAATTCGCGTTTATTAGGCCGGACACAGGGGAACTGAAATCTTGATGTTAATTTTTTTGTAGGCTGTTGTCAGCCTGAAGGTGGTAAAAGAGCTTAATATAATGTGACAAGATTGATGTGTGAAAGTACTTCAATTAATCCTTAGAATATTAAGCTAAAGAGAGAAGAATGAGACTATGAAAGGCGGGGTATCTACCCCAAACTATATACAAAGAACGTGGGTGACATTATAAAATTGGCGGGGAACAGAGCCAATGTGCCTCAGGCCGCCCTCATTATCAGCATTGTGACAAATTGTCACATATACTGCGCCTGGCAACCCGGAGTCACTCGCCCCTACGGGCAAGGTGAAATGATTGAAAGATGGGCAGAAGATCACAATCTAACCTGCCTTTTGTCGGAGAGCCCACGCATCAAGCTGGAAATACCTTGGACCTAGTCTGGGCCAACATCAACGGCACCTGTGCCAAGTCTCCTGGGTGTAGATTTAGCCTGATATGTTACATTACTCAAATCAAGTCTATGTGATCATTCACTAGGTCCATTTTCACACTGAGATGATATCTCGCCAAGCCTGTTATGTCGACGGCTAAGAATAACTACCGAAGAAGTTGGACAGGGAAATGTCTCGGGTCAAAAATAGGGACTGTCCATACGTACGAAGGTTGTTTGTTTCGGTCAGTGCTTGCATTCTGTATTTAGAACTGCAGATCATTCTATTCCTAGCGCATGTCTATATTTAGAGATCAAGTCATTCATGATCAGTGTATATAGTCCTAGAATTCCGGGAGAAATAGGAATCAAATTGTTTTTACTGAGTTATCTTTTACTTTAATTACATGCACTTCGCCTGTCATAGGTCAGGCTCCCAGTTACCTGACATGTTAGGCTCGAGCCTGGGCCTCACTTTAAAAACTATATTAATAGATTATAGCAATTTGTAATAACTCCCTCGGTCGTCTAGTTGGTTTATGGCGTCCGACTGTAACTTCTGTAGAAATCGGAATGTCGCGTGTTCGACTCACGCCTGAGGGAAGAGCTGCCACTATGGGGGTGTCTAGCTTTTTGCGAATTTTCTTCAAATGCTTTGACATATGAGTCCAATTTTTTTGTCTCTTCATAATTCCCTCGAGTCCATTTCTGCATCATAACACGTCGTCTATTTCTGCCTAAATGCAGGGAGTATCTATTACAGGCCAATATAATATTAAGTTAAAAACAGAGTTTATCTGGTTTATATATCGAAAAGTGAGTGAGTGGTTGTTTGTTGTCCTAAAAAGTCTATAACTATGTAAGGACATGAAGGTACTTTCTGTCTACAGGCCGAGAGTGTCTATGCCTCGGGTAGTGTACTCCCTCCTCTGTCTCCTTCACGACTTATTTCCAGCAGTAATACCCCCACAAGTCTTCATTCGAGCACACACTAAGAGGACCCGCTATCCTGTCATTATGTCCCCTCTCCAGCCAGCGAAACGATGGCCATTTGCGGGTGTGTAGCTGCAGGGAAAAGTCTCAAAAACCACTGGGTGCGGGGCTCTCCAATGACGAAGAGGCCGGCCAGCCGGGCGCAGCAGACCTGTGTACACCTAAGAGTGTCTCTCAACCTTCCTAGCCTCCTCCTTCCTCTTTCTCTAATTCATGCCGCAGAACAAACCGAAGGTTGTGAAAGGATGTCAGAGAAGTCTTGGTCGAGAGTGACTATCGTGAAGGAGCCTAGCCTAGCATCCAAAATTCGTTACGGACGTGGGGTTGTCGAGTAACTCATGTATTTCAGATGCCATTTATCGAAAAGTCTTCTGGTGCAAGGCTTGGTCGAATTGAGGAGTCGTGTTAAGGATAACTGAAGTATAAATCCATAGGCGACGCTCGATATTGAGTAAAAAAGCGTGAAGTATTCGAAGTTCTTCTTTCATTATACAGAATAAAGCTCAATTTATGACATAGCTTTGTGAATAGCTTACGTGATAGGCCCCGTCACAATATCTATGCATTCTTCAAGCTTTCTTTTCGACGGTAATATCATACAGATCTTGTATACACACAGAGATTGCCGTCGTTACGTTGGCTAGAGAGGGAAGATAATGAAGGGCAACAGGCTCCTATAAGCGTATGATTGATTGAAGACTTGTGAGGCATGGTACCGTTTGAGAGAAGCTGTGTAGGAGGCAATGGAGGGGATATACTACTGGTAGAGGTATCATTGGCCCGTAGGCAGAGAGGAGCTGCATGTCCTACATAGTCATGTACCCAGTCAGGACAATAAAACGAATTATCATATCCGTCAACCGTTAAAAGATTAGGTAGCTCTTTCTATATTGTGCTTGACTGATAATAAGAATTAGACTTCTCAAAAACAAAGTTGTTTATTCAGTGAATACATGACTTCACTCGATACTAACCTTATTTTGCAGATGAATCCATCTCAGTCCCCACCTTCCCCCCAATTCAAACAATTATCAAGAAATCTAAATATTTTAGCAAGTCGAAGAATCAATTATTAGCAAATGGAAATTAAAGAAAATTTTCAGGTTTTTGGGCTCCATGAAGCTGGCAAAGAAAGGCAGGACTGAACACCTTTACGCGATGTCCTCTACAAACCTGGGAGTAAAATCCTCTCCCAGAGCCAAGTTCAGTCAAATTTTGCAATTCCGAACAAGTTGGCCCACGAGGCAATAATCCAAGACTCTCTACAAAATAAATCTCTCTCACCCAACAAGATTGATCTCCACAGAAACCTCATCAATTTTACAAGTACGTGCTTATACATCCTCGTTTGAATGATCACACTTCTCATCGACTATTCTCTAACCTCAGCTGGCCACCAAATCAACGCCCTCACTGATATTTACACCTGACAGAGGAAACAAAGCGTGGCGCACGAATCTGGGAGATAGTGTTGTGCTGGTGATGGCTGGGATTACGATGCATAAAGATAATGATCACTGAGGGTGAAGGAAGAACTTTCCAGGTGGCTCCATGATGAGTAGAGGAACAATGAAGCACTGTATAGAAAGTATTTCTAGATAGTACTGCCAGACAGAGGAGACTAGAATATTCCGTGATACTATTTTGGGTAAATGAGGCGAGAGTCTAGCTACCTCAGATGTGTATATAATTAGCGCTTTAAACCTCCTAAATCCTCATAGTTCTTAATATCAAATATATCAGCAGTTCATATTGATTCATCGATAATCATCCGTAAACCTTCTGCCAATTAACCTCCGTAAGCTCTTACATTTACAACAGATAGTTATTTGGGATTGGCATGAGAGGATTCAGGACAAGTGAACAAGATGATGCGAAGGATGGATACAGTCTCGACAGGTGTGGAATTTTGAATATTGGCAAGAAGTTTTACAAATTGAGCTTTGTGCGTGCCAAGTCTTCGGTTGCGAGAGTGCAGGCAACACTATAAACACCGCCATGGCTGGATGCTGCTGTGGTACATTGTATTGGCAGGTCTGCCAAGTAGAGTCTGGATAATTTGGACACATATCCCACTTGAGACAGTAGATTGCTGGTTCAAATCCAGCAAAACACAACCACTATTCTCTCGGTGCTGATGTGCATGGTTAACAAAGGCATGCCTGGATTGTTACAGATTTTGAAATTCCCTTTGGTGGGTGCTTACAGAGGAGGGTCGACTACTTATGTAAGCAAACATCCCTCGTAGTATGTGAGGATTCTCCTTCCCATCCTATCTTTAGTTTATAATTTTACCCTTCTCTGTATGTTGCTATGACAACGGTACAGTTCTTGGCACTTGGTTTTTGTATTTTGTTTTGTTCATTTACGTACTAGGTAAAGTGATTCCTGTTGCACTCCTACTGGAGCTTAAGCACAGGTGGGGTCGGGCCGGATCAGGTTAACTACCATAAAGTACAAGTGTTATCAACTTTAAACTTGTTGTTGACATTGTATATGTATTTCTGTTAACACAGACATTGGAAATAATTCATGAGATTGCTTAATGAGAGGCTAGATTTGATTCCGATATAATATTGTAGAAGACTTGTCCCAACTATCAGAGGGCTACAACGTCTTTATCTATCTACAGGTAACTCCCCATATTCCAACCACGCTAGCCATAAAGGACATAGCATATAAAACTTGATTTGTACCATCAGTTTGGGGCCGAGTTTTACCATGCATATGCTACTCAAGCCGCATATCTGACTACTATGCAACACGCTCAGGTATCAATATAACAACCCACACCAAACCGAAATTGCTCACAACCCTGATGATGACCCCATGAATGATTGTAAAAGTAGCCTGCAACATAGCAAAATTAGACTAGACATTGTTGACCAGGTCCTAATCCGAACATCCCTCCTGAGTTCTGAGTCAACTTTGCCAAAGAGATTAACATACCAGTCCTCGAATTCTTCTACCCATCTTTCCCATTGAGGATCATCTCGTACACCTTTCGCTCTGTAGAGATCCAGTCTATTCTTGATGTATGTTGTTATTGCTTTGTCAGAGTCGAATTTAGGTGGAGTAGAAGAGGATGGCTTGGGAGACAGTATTTATAAGGAAATTGTTAAACTGTCCTTTGTAGCTATTGATGGTGACATGAATTAAGATAATGATTGTGATTGAGATAGATTTCTATATAGTTTATAATACATGATATGCTCAGGTTGATATACCTCGAGCCAAGCAACCAGATTATTTTCCTCTAGATCTAGATTCATCAGAATAATTACTTACTCAGTAAAATTCTCCTAGTCTCAGCTATGTGTTTAGGATCTTGGCTAGGCTTCTAGTATCTAATCAATGATGTTTCTCCTATCACTGAGACATAGTTATGGTTGATACAATAGGTGTTGAAATTGGCGCTACTTGGCAAGGAAGAGGTGTTATGGATATGGCATGATGTTGATATAGTCACATGAGATATTCAACGCCTGTGTAACCATGGTTACTTTGTTGATTACCATTCTACTGCCTGTTTATCATAGGTCTGACTGTTACTGGGCAACCAAGTATTACTAAAGAATAGAGGCCTGCCTAACCGGTTGTTTGTAGATATACATATGTTCGGATTAGGTCCTGGTCAACGATGTCTAGCCTAATTGTGCAATGTTGCAGGCTACTGTTCCAATTATTCATGGGGTCATCATCAGGGTTGTGAGTAGTTTCGGTTTTGGTGTGGGTTTTTAGATTGATACCTAAGCGCGTTGCATAGAAGTCAGACATGCGACTCGAGTAGCATATGCACGGTAGACCTCAACCCCAAAATGATGATACGAATCAGGCTTTACATGCTACGTCCTGTATGGCTAGCGTGGTTGGAATATGGGGAATTTACCTGTAGATAGATAAAGACGTTGTAGCCCTCTGATAGTTGGGACAAGTCTTCTACAATATTATATCGGAATCAAATCTAGCCTCTCATTAAGCAATCTCATGAATTATTTCCAATGTCTGTGATAACAGACATACATATACAATATCGACAACAAGTTTAATGTTGATAAACATATGTTTTTTGTATCTATTTTTCCATCTATCTATCAATCATCATATTGGTCCTCATCCACAAATTCTATAATTGAATGCAATACTTTCATCACTGCAACCTCATAACCTTTTATAAGAGGCGCATTAATACGGAACGTAATAAGGTTCTGTTATTACTAGCCACATTCATGACGACTCATACATTGACCAGCCTCCCAATTATTTAGCATAAACAAGTGAATTGTATAAGGAAATGGTTAAACTGTCCTTTGCAGCTATTGATGGTGACATGAATTAAGATGATGATTGTGATTGAGATAGATTTCTATATAGTTTATAATACATGATATGCTCAGGTTCATATACCTCGAGCCAAGCAACCAGATTGTGTTCCTCTAGATCTAGATTCATCAGAATAAGTACTTACTCAGTAAATTTCTCCTAGTCTCAGTTGTGTGTTTAGGATCTTGACTAGGTTTCTAGTAACTAGTCAATGATGTTTCTCATATCACTGAGACATAGTCATGGTTGATACAACAGGTACAAACGATGAATCGTGCCTGTACATGACGTTGTAATATAGTCATGATCGTCTGAACAATATCACCTCATGAATGAATCATGTCTCTACATGACAAATTGTGTCCTCCACTTAGATGTAGTAATTAGTTTAAATAGCGCTCTGATACTAAGTGGGTTTAATCAACAACTCTCCACTATAGTTTTCAGACTCTCCAATCTCCCAACTCGCTTCACTAGGTGATATTAAATACATGCCTAACTACTTACACTTCTCTATACAACCTCCATTACAACAACAGGTACAAACAATGAATTGTGTCAGTTGAAAGTCATGCAATAAATCTGTAATTATATCACGTGTCTCGCTTAGTATTCCACAATTTCCGTAATTGTGAAGTGTGTAGATAATTGTAAGAACAAGAAAAGAAGCACAAATAGTTGTAGATATAATACACACAATAAATTATATATATATATATATATATATATATATATTATAATGAATCTAATTTCGAGAGCAAGTATCCACACGCAGCTAAATATATAGCTGGTATGCAGTATACTCTTAACTTCACTGTTGTGACGGGCTGTGCCCGGATTGGGACTGGTCACTAGGACCACCCCGACTAGATATTTAAGCGTCAACAAAGCAGCGCTTACAGATACGCGAAAGGTCTCGAGGAGTGTGTATGCTATTTTTCCACAGGGTACAAGTGTGAGTAGATAGGGGGTCAAGGTCTTCCACAAGAAGAGATAGAGGGCACGTCGTGATCTGATACGAGTACGGGCTCGAAGTGGTCTTCACAAGGAAGAGATGGAATATCTAGATTGAGAATAATATTGAGAAGACGTTGCGTGAAGAAGGCAACTCGACTGGAGGCTACGCTTTATTATGTACATGCTCGTAGTTCACTGTTACGTTACCTTTCCATACTCAGACCTGCTAGATTTGTATGCTAATAGTAAACCATCATTCTAACCCCTGTTATTATTCCGTGAAAAAAGGTTTCATAGGGAAGAATGCAAGTTTGCGCACAAGAACGAGTCTCAGTGTTGCATAAGGATGATTGCAAGGGTGCGCATAAGGAAGGACCCAAGGGAGTACGTACTAAGGGGGGGGAGGATGTCACAGGAAAGAGAGTAGCCAGGGAGAATGGAGTATTCTCAGGTAGGCTAGGAGGGGAGCTTAAACGCGACGCTGAAGAGGACATAAAGGACAGAAGCTGTCATAGGCAGACAAGCTTCCAAAGGAAAAATTATCAATTCCTATTGAGTTAACGTCTTTCAAGTACTTATGAATTCTTTAAACCTTTGACAACTGTCGCATAAATTTCAACAGTGTCTGTACATGACGTTGTGATATAGTCATGATTGTCTGAACAATATCAACCCATGAATGAATCATGTCTCTACATGACAGTATTTATTTGATTTTTTTTGTGTGATAGACGCAAAGCAAGACTAGGGAATTTCTCCTGGTTAATGCTTGAATAATAGAGTGCGTTAATGGACGTGGAAGTAAGAAGAGCAAATACTTAATAATTCTTAAATTTGACACATTGGAGCTTGTTGTGGTTATGAGCTGTGAGGTATATAGCAATTATGTCTCTGCTGTCCGTCGGTGGAATTACACGGGCTCATGTGCAATGGTGAGTCGCGGAGATGGCGCGCTCACGCTGGGTGATGGCATGATGGACACTGAGTGCGTATCACTGTGGTCAAATGGGTGTCAGTAGGTATCAAATGTTAACTCTTACTGACGATGGTGATCTATGAAGGTGATGCTAGATGTGCATCTCGACGATTGATAATATCATCTAATGGATGATGTGAAGTATGATATTATTTTGGATAGATTATTTCACTAAACTCGGCAGGTGAAGAGATTGTAGAGTACATGAACAGCGTCTGTGCACCAGCCTGTATTTTCCACCCTTTCCTAATCCAGCAGCCCATCCTCCGTTCCCCTGTCTCCTAACAACTCAACCGAGCCAGCACAACAGAGCTCAGTTCAGACAGGGTCAATGGCTCCAAGGGACGTTACTTTGTATGAATACCACGTACAGGTCTGTGACCAATAATTTGGATCATTGATCGGTGTCGGGTTATCACTAGTTCTAGTTCATGTGCTAGCACAAAGATTGGGTAAAATAGTTATTGATCAAAACGTATCTATGTCTATCTATGTGTAAAGGGTTGAAGGAATTCAGAAGTACTTGAAGTTGTTAACGCAAGGGAAATGAATAATTTTTCTTTGGGGAAGCTAAACTACTGTATTGTATCATGTCCTTTGTGTCTTCCGTGTACGCTAGTATTAACTCCCCCCTTTAGTCATATGAGAATTAATCCTTTCTTCCGGCTATATTTCTTGGCCCCTGAGAATCATCCTTTCTCCCTGGCTCTCTTCTCCTGTATTGTATTCCCCCATCTGGTACGTAACCCCTTTAATACCTCCTTAAAGTCCCCTTTTGTCTATCCTAGAGCGTTGCTTTGCCACTACCTTACCTTGGAGACAGAGTGGTCCTAGTGACCAGTCCCAATCCGGGCAAAGCCCGTCACACTGTGTCTAACATGAACAATGAACAAAAGTAAACCCTAACGCCACACTGAAACCACGTGACTAGTATCCGTAAATTTCCCCATAGCTTCTCTACCAATGCTAATATTCACACACTTAGTAACTTGTGCTGTGCTCCAAGATGCCATTCATCCCAAATTGTCCTATCTCCCTTAAATTTATCAATTTGTGGCAGCCTCTCTTTGATATCTTTAGGCTTCTCCATTTTTTAATCTCTGGTATTATTTTGTCAGGAATGCCTGCTGTATAATCTATATATGTGGAGATAACCACTATCTAGTGTTCTATGATTCTGATCTGGCCTTTTGGTCAAGTGGTTATTGTTAATGTTATGTGCTTTAGCAAAGATGTAGGCTATATTAGAATCAGTTTGATGGTGAGACTGATGCAGTAAGTCTTGTATGAGGTTGTGAGAGAAAGATCAGTGTGGAAGCAATTGTATTTAGATGTTTGGTTCTGAGTAAAACCAAGACAATAAGTTTAGGATTGTGTGTCTGTGTATTTTATCAACTGTGGTTTTTGACCAGTATTTATCAATCTCCATGGATTGTAAGTAATGATCCATGTAGATGTAGATCTATATACATACACATATATGGGCCAGGAATATAAAGCTAAATACATGTGTGTTGGTAATAGATACAAGAAAACTATAACCTGCATTTAAGACATAGTCATCAGCTGGAATTCTAGTGTGAAATAAACGCTAATGTGCATTAAACTTTTGGTGAAGGATGTAATGATAGCAGTGATATAGAATGGCGAATTTGATAGTCAAATTAGCCGGACTTACAGATAAATTATTCTTGGCATTCCAAGATATATCATATTTCAACGCCTTTATCCTGATAGATATCTTATTACCCTCAATGAATCTTTTGAGAGCAGAAATTGGCAATGACTTTGTCATTGAGTCGGCAGGATTATCATCACCATTGACCCAAGGGACCTCTGTTATCTCTCGGCGCTTGTAAGATTTGCATAGGGCCATAATATTGTGTTTAAATATGTAATTCATAATGTCAAGGGTAACTTGGTGGGGCTACCTAATCAGGTATGGTGTAATGGGAAATAAAAAATGAATATGTACATAGTCTCTTCTTTGCGAGAGAGAATACGTTGTTCCACAATCTTAGAGCAACGGCTACTGTAGATTTTCTTTGGGGCGAGTTAACAAATATATTATATTAAGTATATATATTGCAACTACCTCTATCCACTGACACTTCTCCCAAAGGAACTCCTCGCCAGAATAGTTTTCCATCTCAGCTCTGACCACCTTTCCTTCTATGACTAATTCATGATTAATCCAAAGCTCCTTTCTGATCAGTTTCAGGGTTAAGTTTACTCCAAGCAGATTAGGGTACTGTATGCAAGAGTATTCCTACAGAATAGAAAGAAAAACTAAGAGCCATCCATATTGTTGCAACAAGCTTGTGATTAAATTACTCCGTAGGAGTATTCCGACACTGATCAGTTCGCGCTCAGATCAGAACTCCTGTGAAGAGAGATACAATTTGCTCAATCCCTGAGAAAGGCTTTTATTCACTTCGTGTTTGCAAACAGATATAGTTCCAAAGTTGACCCCTGAGAAAGGCCCTCAACTCTGTATTATATTCAAGGAATCGACCCCTGACAAAGGCTCTTGATTCTGCGTCCATCACGTATTCAATACACCACTCCTGCTAGCGCATTTCCAAAATGTCAGACCACGAAGCTAAAACTAGTGTCCAAACTAAGCAACAGAAGGCCATCAACAATTTTATCAAGGAAATGATTGATAAGTTTAGCACATATAAGTTTAAAGATGATAACCTCTGGGAAGCATACCAGGATGAATTCCGTTATCTTAAAGAAGAAGATTTCAAACTTGCCTCGCAGCCCCTGCTGCAATCTTTGAGATCATATCTGCAAACTCATGGTGTGTGGGTGTTAAGGTTATGAGTTAATTGGGAACATAGTTACTTGGAATGTGTCACAATGTTTGTTCAGATGGTTTGATACTTGGTGATTTGATTGCTGGCAGGTGTCTGATACTTTTTCCAATGCTGTTCATGAGACAGAACATAGACTACTTATATACTCTAATATGACCCTTGTCATTGTCTACGCTCTCTCTCCTGACTTACTGCCAACAGCGTGCCTGGGTAAAACTCTGCAGCTCATGAGTCCATCTCTCATGAGAGGCATCCGCTGTTCCGGTGGCTGGCGCGCGCGGTCCGAGTACGCGTCGCTGCAATGCCTCAATCACTTACGTGTAATATCCCAGCTGAGCAATCCTGAACCTAGCTGTTCAGGAATGACAGCAATCTAGTCCATGGTTCGCGCCTGTGGCTTGTATACACACCACAGCGTCGCTCCAATCGTTCCCATACAATGTCTCAGATCCGCAGTCCTTAGTCCATTACTCAGGAGCGGAAGCAGTTGTATAGTTCCGATAGTGCGCTAGGTCTGCATGTACCTCTGAGCGCTATCCCGTAATTGCCCGGCAATACCTAACCGCTTACGGCTAGCGTGTGTGATCAGTAGACCTTTCACGTCGCTACCCCAATTGTCACGATCCGTGAGAGCTGTATTGTATGCGTGTGGGGATACGGGTTAGCGCGCCTTGGCATCACGTTGGATGACTGAGCCCTGTCACAGGCTCATACCTGGTTATCATTAGGCTGCTGCATAACAAATAAGGCTTGAACTCTTCCAACCATATTAAACATCATACATGTCATGAACCCCTCCACGACTCATTAGACCCAAGTATAGGCCTTGGCCCAGTTCATGCAAATCTATTCTTAAATGACAATGTCGGAATACTTCAAGTGGACGGGTTTCGTGACAAGCTTGTTGTAACAATATTGGTATCCATTCATTCCTCTCTCTCTAACTCCCTCCCTCCTATGGAACATCTAATAATTACATTGGGGAGCCAATTTCTTATTCCCAGCGCTATTCTATATAAGAAAATATTACGATAATAAGGCACGTGATATGATATAGAACTTTAATCAGACACTGGCAACAAAAATAAAAAATAAATAAAAAGAGGCCATAAAGGCAGAGCTTCATTTAGACTGGCTGCTTCGCTCCACTCATCCGTTGCTCTCAATTTTCAGGTAGTTAGAATCGACAAGTTCTTTTAAGGCATGACAACATTTGGATTTGGTCATGGCATCTGCTGGGTTAGTTTCCCCATCAATCCAACAGATCTCGGCAATTTCTCGTCTCTCGTACGACTGACAAAGAGACATTAAGTCTACCATGAGTCTCTTTTCTTGAGTTGTTCCCAGTTTTACAAGGCAATCATATAAAGACTTTGAATCGGTACATAGAACTAACGGTAATTGCGCTTGTAAGATCTTATTGAGAGTTGACTTAATCGATGCGGCAATATCAAAGCCATGGACCATTCCATATAAATCTGCTGCTAAAACACTCCGTGTAATTCTTTTACATTTGACGGATGACCAGTGAATTATATTTGCCCTGTTGTCATCATCTGCGAGAACGATGACAAATCCGATTTGAGAAGAATAGTCATGATTATTTGCAAATGATGAGTCGGTAAATGCAATAACCTTTAAAGAATTTCTATTGAGCCTTACATATTTTAGTCCTCTAAGAGGGTTATCAGATTGCCACTTGAGCCTTTTATTTAGTAAATTTATGTCAACTAGGCTCGGACAGGTTGTTTGAGCAGCAAAAGACAAATCAAAAGTTGCTTCTGGGTGACAAACGCTTGCGATGTATGCTCCACGTGCTCTCTGGGCGATGTACTGATCCTTTGTTGACAAATTTCTTCTAATACTGCCTCTAGAGCTAACAATATCAATTGCATTTGAATCAATAATTTTTAGGTTCTTGCATTGTGATTCCCGAGTCAGTGTAATTGAGTCTGTTGTGGCTTCCCTCTTAATGTAACCTCCATTAAACTTAATTGGGGTTGAAACGGTCAGTTTTTCTCGATCTTTAGCAATAAAACCGGCCTTCATAAGCTGACTTTCTTCACTGGAAGCAAATTTGTTATTTGCTAGGAATAGTGTGTCATCTGTTTGTAGGCCAACTATACCAAAATTTTGGTTATTGTTAAGGTATAAGAGGCAAGGATCATATGTTGACTGTTCCATTGACAAGCCCTCAGTATGATGTCGATGATAAGTATTGAACCAATGATTTCCAGCTTCTGGTACACCATAGAGAGGTTTTATAACTTTCAGGATAGTTTCTTTATCACCTATTTCAACTGGTGGACGAACATAAAAATCCCGATTCAGTTTTGTTGTGGACTGAACATAGGCTTGTGAGATATTGCGCAAGTATAAATCTAGCGGCAATATTGAGGCAAGGGCGAGAATTATTCTTTGGCTAGCTCTCTGAATTGTGGGCGATTGTGTGAGAACGATCCCTTTTTCTTTATTGTTTTATGCCTGTACCACCAGTCGTGACTTTTCAAAAGCTTTATCTGTCCCTCTATACTTTATCTCATCCACAAATCTTGAATTGAAGATTCTGGCTCCCGGTGGGACCATTGACAAGGTGATAAACTCAAACACCCCCTTTTCTAGCAATCCGTTTATTTCCTTTTGCCTGGATTCTTTAAATGTTGGAACTAAGGGGGCATCAGTCTCTTCGATAAAGGTTCTAGCTACTGCCTGATCAATGTATCTTGCGGGGGGCCGGCGGGATCTTTCTGCGTTTCTTCTGGGATTTACTGACGCTAAAGAGTTATGAAGGAGTAGGTTATCGAGAAGGCCTCCGGTCTGTAAACTAACATCGTCATTATCCTGATAATATGGCCTAACTACAGTAGACCTGAATTCACTTGATCCTGAAGGTAGCTCAACCTTGCAGGTTTCATCTTCTACACTGAGTAATTTGAAAGGGCCTATCCATTGACCTGATTGGCCAGAGACACCCTCACGCCATACGAGGACTTCAGAGTTAATCGGCAAGTCGTGAACACTTGTGGTATCTGGGCCGTTTCGTTGGCTTAAAGCTGTATTTACTAGGTTTTCAGCTCTAATCTTTTTGACTTCACTCATTGCCTTTTTGAGGGCAATAGCTCGTTGGGAAATTGAGGGAGCTGGAGTATCTGAGTGTACCATCCGTGGATATGCACCAAAAACAAGTAATGTAGGGACTAATCCGTCGGGACCAGCGCTATCATTAATTGCTTTAATTGACATTTGGAGCTTTGTTTCCTTGGTTGCGTTATCTCCTTTCAATTCTGCATCAATTATATTATAAACACGCCGTAGTATAGAATGGTAGCGTTCGACCATTCCTACTGACCAATGTGCTTCAATTGGGATATTCTTAACAGAAGTTGCCATGGATGTTGCATTTTGGTGAAATTCCCTACTGGTAAAGTTTTTACCGGCGTCAGTTACAATATGGTCGGGCAGGCCAATATAGACATCAATCCAACAAGTTCGTATGGCATCCCAGGTATCCTTGGCCGTCATGCTCCGTAGCCATCTTGCTGCTTGGAATCTTGTCGCTTCATCAACTATGTGGAGAATTGGATTTCCGTTAATATACATGATATCAACTACTATGGAGCTATTGAAATCTAAATCTTCATCTTGGAGACAAAATTTGAAACGGCTAGGGGGTCCTCTATGTTTCTGACAGAACTCGCAAATTTTTGTTAGTTGGTCAATTGTTTTCTTTTCAACCATGTCATGACCTGATTGTTGTAATATCCTAAGCAATCTTTCTGCTGAAGGATGACCAAATCTCCGATGAAGTCTTTTCAATTCAGTTTCTGTTAAAAAGCACGGATTAGAAAGGAAAGAGTCTGTTATAAAAGAGTGTAGGAATTTTCCCCAAAGTAAGAAAGCATGACCAAAACGCCGTATAACTGGAAACGATTGTGAGTTCTTCACTAGTAAATTGTTGAGGTTATCAAAAGTAACGCCCAGGGTATCCATATCAGAAAGACAAAGTAAAAATGGTGTAGTGGCGTTCACAATGTGGAATTCAATCTGTCCAATAGGCGTATTTAAAGTGACAGAGCCGATTGAGGTACTACTTCCAATGCCAAATTGGACATTGATTGCACCAGATTTCGCGGTATTAATTGGTGAGGGCTGAACTTTGTTAAGTGCATTATATTGATCAATGCCAGCAGTAGAGTGCTTTGAAGCGCCTGTATCGATTATTATACCGTAGAATGTGTTGCTGTTATACCTTCCGGATGTGATAAATGAAAAAGGGTCATTGTCAACTTCACTATTAGCACTTGATAAATCGAGACCGGTGATTGCATGCTCAAAAGATTTGTTTGCCAGCGTTATTGCAATATCTTCTGGCTGTTCTATAGATCCAAAGGAAGTGTAGAATATGTTATTAACCTCATCATTAGTCTCTAATGAGGTGGTATCTAGTGTTAGGCTTTCAATTTGAATATCGAGTGGATTATCTGTGGAATTGTTGTCACACTCAGCCTCATATTCTGCGATGTAGTGGTCTGGATTCCGATCAAAGCGTTTTGAAAACTGTTCCTTAAACCTCTTCCTTGCTTCTTGTTGTTGGTCTTCTGGGTGATTTTTAGACCAACAGCCATAAAGATTGCAAACGTAGCACTTTCTTTTGCCAAAGTCGGATGATGCTTGGTTGTTTATTGAGTGAGATCTAGCTATTGGATGGACCTTTAAACGAGAGCTAGAGCCTTGTTTATAATATCGCCTATCTGTGAAAAAATTGGATGATGTTGGCCCATCAGATTTTTCAGAAGTTGCAATTGAGGCTCGGAGATCATTGATTAGGCCGGATAGGGATTCACTAGGCTTGAAGCAGGCATAGCTACAGGCTGGAATGTTGCGGCATGCGTTCACAAGTTTCATGTGGAGAAAAGAATCTGTTCGAAATTCGGGATCCATACTCAACTGTAGTTGACGCAGCTCTGTTAGAAGAAGATTTAAACAGTTTTCTGTTGATTTTCCGGATGATTCATTCTCTTGTATTACGAGGCTTAGACTCAGTGCTTCCCACCTTGCATATTTCCCTCTTTTGTACTCAATATTTTCAAAGTAACGTTTTGTGGCATCACACATCTCATCAAATGTGGCGTGTTTGTAAACACTTAAATTTGAGTAGTAATGACTTAAGGCAGGTCCTATGAGCATCGTAGGATATGCCTTTGCAAAGAGCTGACTAGGTATCTCGGTTCTGTCACACAGGTCACGGAAAATGGTGAGCTTATAATCAAAACTATCATTTTCACCATTGTATTTCATATCTTTCTCATACATTCGAGTAAGATTTGATAGTTCCTTAGCGCATCCTGAACCTTCGCTTCTAGTTAGAGACCGATTTTGGTAGATTGTCTGTGGGGCATTTTGTGAAGGCATGTTAGGGTGCGACAATAAAGTCTGGGCTTTCATTTTTCCATCTATTTTCGAAATATCTTGATGAGTCTCAGTTTTTAGTCTAGGGGAGGGCTCTAATTTGGACCTGAAGAGGTGAGAGATTATATTTGAATTGAACGTTTCATTTGAGTTTTCGATTTCCTCTAAAGTCCAGGGGGTTGGGTCATCTTCATTAAGTGTTTCCATTAATGAAGTAACAATGCTAACACCTCTATTATTCTTAACCCAAACTCCGTGTGTACGCAGGTGGGTCCGAAGACCTCGAACGTAGACGAGAGAGGCAGCATTGAAATCATCCTCTTCAAAAGATATAAAATCTTCCTTGAAAGCTTCCCAAAGGTTATCATCTTTGATCTTGAACTTTATGTAGTCGTTGACTTTCTGTTCGATGAATTTGTTAATCTGCTGTTGCCTGGCTTCTGCTTCCTTATCGAGCGCCGTCTGCTTTGATTGTGATCTCGTTGAGGGTCGGGATCCGCCTGTAGATAGCTTGGAATCAGTGTACGAGTCGGGCATTTTGAATGCGGGCTTTGGAAAAGTTAGTGATGATGAAAGCAGAAAATGGGGTCGTATGAATTTAGGCTGTTGAAATATTACGCAGAATCGAGGGCCTTGATGAAAGGGTCGATATGTGTTTAATTATTCAAGAGCTTATTTTTTTTTTCTTTTTTTTTTTTTTTGCGTAGTGGACGCGGGATTTGAGGGCCTTGTGAAAGGGGTCAAATCCTTGAATATATATTTGAAGTCAAGGGCCTTAAGGAAGGGGTCAACTATCAAGTCTATACTCCTTAGCAAACGCAATCGAGCCGAGGCCTTTATCAGGGACTGAACGATTGAATCTCTCTTCACAAGATGTATCTGATCTGTACGTCTACTGATCAGTGTCGGAATACTTCAAGTGGACGGGTTTCGTGACAAGCTTGTTGTAACAATATTGGTATCCATTCATTCCTCTCTCTCTAACTCCCTCCCTCCTATGGAACATCTAATAATTACATTGGGGAGCCAATTTCTTATTCCCGGCGCTATTCTATATAAGGAAATATTACGATAATAAGGCACGTGATATGATACAGAACTTTAATCAGACAGACAAATTTAGATTGCAGACAGGACGACTTGAACACCAGTTGTGAGTCATCTAAGCCACATGCATCATAACTATTTTAATAACTAAAATTACTAACATTAAAATGAAGCTGAATTAAAATAGACGGAGATGCTGGTGTTTGTCAGAGGACAGGTCATGATCTATTTTGAGAATGGTATAAAATGAGGGAACGAGATCATAGTCTTGTAAATAAATAGGAGGCTTTCAGTCATGTCTCTGCTCGTTACTTTAAGATTTTCATTTGTATCTAGCTCTGAGTTCAGTTTGAATAAAACGCCACTTTAAGACTGTCACAAGCACAGCCGAGGGAGATATCTTAGAGAGGGTCGAGAGTAGCTACCTCCTCTCTTCGTCTTTTATTGCCTTTACAAGCGTACCTCTTGATAGCAATATAATAACTTATACAACCTCCTTGACGTGTAGTAACATAATAAAAGACCATCACCTCGCTGGGAAGCAGTAATATCCACTCGGAACAAATTCAACATCGGCACCACCTTTTTGGTACGACTCCTACGACTCCCGCCTTACCTGTATAATTACAGGTGCCTTCTGCCTCATATCTCGATTGCAGACAGTCTCAGAGCAAGCTGAACTCCCTCTCTCTATTGGCATCACCTTTTTGATACAATACCTCAAACTTTGCGACTTTGCAACACAGATTCGCGCTTCAGCCTCGCCCTCAGCCTCGTGCGCACATCCTCAACTACCAATCTCGACCTCTGCAAACCTGTTGTGCTGGCTCGGTTGAGTTGTTAGGAGACAGGGGAACGGAGGATGGGCTGCTGGATTAGGAAAGGGTGGAAAATACAGGCTGGTGCACAGACGCTGTTCATGTACTCTCCAATCTCTTCACCTGCCGAGTTTAGTGAAATAATCTATCCAAAATAATATCATACTTCACATCATCCATTAGATGATATTATCAATCGTCGAGATGCACATCTAGCATCACCTTCATAGATCACCATCGTCAGTAAGAGTTAACATTTGATACCTACTGACACCCATTTGACCACAGTGATACGCACTCAGTGTCCATCATGCCATCACCCAGCGTGAGCGCGCCATCTCCGCGACTCACCATTGCACATGAGCCCGTGTAATTCCACCGACGGACAGCAGAGACATAATTGCTATATACCTCACAGCTCATAACCACAACAAAACCCCTCCCTACCTACGCGCATTTGTCTCAATACTACACACACGAAGAGCGGTCCCTCCTATATGCAACCGCGCCGAAGCAATCGAGAGCTCTCTACACCAGCCCGATTTGGATACCCCGCAGAGGAAAAGAAGAAGAAAGGCGATATCACGCCAGTGGAGGAGAATAAATTGAGCACTATTGAGAGTGATACAATCAAGGAGGAAGACGAACACACAATGGTGGACCAAGCATTCTCTACCAGCCAGTTGGCGGCTATCAACGAGATGCTCAAGACTGCAGTTGTTTCTGCTCTCGCCGTCGAAGCTACCGAAGATGCTGCTAGAAATTCTCGCGCACTTACTGCAGACCTACAACCGGCTATTGATCACTACCTCCCAAAGATTGACAATTCTGTCAAGCCTGTCAATTCTCACAAGATTGGCTATCCCCGCCTCCTCTTTACCGACCACAATGGAGAGATTGAGTACAATGCTTGGAAGATGGACATGAAGCTCTTTATTGAGGAGTTCTCTGGTAACTTCTCCGCTGGAGACTCCCAGGTAAAGGCGTACTTCAAGTGTACTGGAGGAGAGGCCAAGACTATTATCCTTCAGCATATGGATACAGATGTTACCACCGAATTCAAGGGTGCTGCCGACGTCCTCGCTGCCCTAGATCAACGTTTCTTCGACCACAACCATGTCCAAAAAGCCAAAGCTGCCTACAGCAACTTGAAGATGACTAGTAATATGACATACAATTTATTCCGCATCAAGTTCACCAACCTAGCCATCACTGGTAAAATCGCCAGGGCTCGTTGGTTTGATGACGTTTGTGAGAAAATCTCTCCTGCCTTAAAGCTCCAAATTATGACTGAGAAGTACAAGATGAGCAACAACTACACTACTCTCGACGAGTTCTTAGCTGTCACCGACCGAGAATCTCGCAACATCCTCGCCGAGGATGCTCTCCATAAGAAGGTAGTTGCTGTTGCCGTCGGAAACAACGCTATCAGAAACCCGAGTATTTTGAAAAAATCGGGATGGACTGCTGAACGCCTGACGGCTGATGCTGCTCGCAACACCCCCGCTGTACGCTTCCCTACCACTCCTGAGACCGTACCACAAGTCATACGCCGTACTCTCAGCGCTACCAATACCTGTTGTCTCTGACGAAAGGAAGGCCATTGGGCTGGGGATTGCCCCAACGCCGTAAAGATCGCAGAACTGACTGGTAGATCGGTGGAGGAATTAATGTTAGAGCACGATGACGGTGACGAGGACGGCCTACAACCTGTTGAGGTTGACGAGCTGTCGGGAAACTCTTGAGCCGTGGAACAGTCTCCTCTCATGGCAAATGCCTCGATTTGTGGAAAGTCTTGAATGCTGATTTCCGTTCTCTTACTGGAGGAAAACGATTCCTAGTTAGTATTGAATTAGGTAGAAATGGATCATTCATCAAAACAACTGCACATATTGACGGCGGAGCAAAGATCTTTGGGGCGCTTTGTACCTCTGTCGCTCTCCAACTTCGTGACCTTTTAGGCGTCAAATTCCTTACTCTCCCCAAGCCAATTATACCTACTGGCTATAACGGACAGGCCGGCGCTGCTATCACCCATGTAATTCTCCTTACCCTCACAATCGATCGCCGCCGCGTCAACTTCCCATTCTTGATTACCAACCTGGGAAGCAACGATGTGCTCATCGGCCGAAAGTTCTTAGAACATTACAAACTCAAGCAGAATTACAATTGTCGTACGAAAAATCGTTTAGAGTGGCCGTTTGATATGCCACCTCAGCACTACTTCGATAGGCGTCTAGAGCTACTCCTACCTCCCAAGACGCCCATGGTGAACCTACAGCACCAACTAGACCAGCAACAACGAGATGCTCTGTTTGAAGAAGAGCTCTCTAGTGTACAAACTCCCCCTTCCCTTCGACCGAAGAAGACTCAAAAGCGTCCCTCCTCGTTTGTCAGGGAACTTAAGCAAGGCTTCCTAAGAATGAATGAACTACTCGCTGATCACCAACTGGCTAAATCGCCCTCTACCACCCGTGATCCCGGCTCACGAGTCGAGCAAGCTGATCAAGCTCTCCAACGCCAGACCGTCGCCGTGGCAACTCGCCGAGTTAAAAACGAGCAGTATAAGACAGATATCAACATGATCTCCGCCGCCTCAATGCATCAGTTCTACTTGCATCGGAAGCACCGCCAGAAGGCCCATAACGACGATTCCGAAGTTCTCGTCGCCTCCCTCAAAGATATTCAAGATGAGATCCAATGACGTCAAAACGAGCTTGCCTCTGTTGCCGTGGAATTGTCGGCTCTTGATGCAGGTCTCTCCCTGGCGGAAACTCGCGAAGCTAAATACCGGCAGAACGATGAGTTAGTTACAGAGCGCCTCCCCGAGAAGTGGAAGGAGTTTAAGGACCTATTCTCTACCAGAGCTTCAGACGACCTCGCTGCGAGGAGACCCGCTGTCGACCACGAAATTAAACTCACCGGCGATAACACGCTTACAACAGAGCCTCTCCGACGCATGCCAGACGAATATCTCGCTGAAGCTAAGCGTTATATCACTGAGAACCTCCATAAAGGTTTGATTGCACCATCAAACGCGCCCTGGGCTGCGCCTATCTTTATGGCAAAGAAGGCTGGCTGTGGGCTTCGATTTTGTGCCGATTTCCGAAAGCTGAACGAGCTCACCCAAAATGATCCCTATCCTATTCCCTTGATTGATGAGATGATGGCTAGAATCTCTAAAGCAAAGATCTTCACCAAAGTCGATATTCAGCAGGCATTTCACAAAATTCGTATGTCAAAAGATTCGGAGGACTTCACTACCTTCCGCACTTGTTACAGAACATATAAGTACAAAGTACTCCCATTTGGCTTGACTAATGGCCCTGCCACCTTTCAACGTTTTATCAACGATATCTTAATGGAATACTTAGACGACTTCTGCTCAGCTCACCTTGACAATATCTTGATCTACTCAGATTCAGAAGCGGAGCGTGACCTTCACGTACAAAAAATATTGGAGATATTGCGAGACCACGGCCTCCAGGCAGACATCAAGAAGTCTGAATTCGGCGTGACACGTACGAAACTCTTAGGCTTCATCATTGGTACCACCGGGATTGAGGTAGACCCCGAGAAAATTGAGGTTATCAAGAATTGGGAATATGCTAGCAACGTTTGCGGCGTACAAAGCTACCTAGGTTTCTGTAACTCCTACCGTCAATTTATCAAAGACTACAGCAGTATTTGCCGACCACTCACATTACTGACTGGAAAAGACGTCCCCTTCCACCTCGGTGGAGCTTGAAAGGAGGTATGGGAGCGTCTCCGGCACGCCCTACAGTCGGCTCTTATCTTGTGTCACTACAATCCATTCAAGCAAACTAGACTCGAAACTGACTCTTCTGATGGGGTAGTGGCTGGCGTGCTTTCACAACTTCAAGACGACGGAATGTTCCACCCAGTCGGTTTCTTCTCTAAAACCATGATAGACGCAGAGCTGAATTAGCCGATCCATGATAAAGAGCTACTTGCGATTTTCCGCTCTTTCCAACACTACAAACCTGAGTTGCTGGGTGCGCAAAAGACGGTTCACGTCTATACCGATCACCGCGCCTTGGAGTACTTTATGTCAACAAAAGATCTCAACGCTCGACAAGCACGGTGGGCGGAGTTCTTCGCCCAATTCCACTTTGAGATCATGTCTCGAACAGGAGTTACAAACACCCTGGCAGATACACTTTCCCGTAGAGATCAAGACCTCTCATCATAGGAAGCTAAGAAGCGTGCTCTACGCAACCAACAGATGATTCCCAACGATAAGATCAGTAACGAGATTCTCCAGGAAATGGCACAGACGCAACTAGCTGACCTGCAAATTGTTGACCACAATTATGTGGAAATTTCACTGCTTGGCACCCGTGAGACTGTCTCACCAGTCGATTTAGTACCACTAGAGCTCCCTGAAGAACAGTTTCTAGTTGGAGAGGCCCCTGACGCTATGTCGACAGCTGCTTACAATATCGAAAACTACGATATCATCGACCAAGTCTTTACAGCAAACAAGGAATTGGAGGAGCTTGAAACTCTACGCGAGAAGGCTCGGCAGCATCACCCCGAGTACACGCTGGCTAGCGGTAAGCTCTTCTTCCATGGGCGGTTGGAGGTTCCTCTGAAACCACCAGAGCTCCGTACGACTTTAATCCGTCACGTTCACGCTCAACCTCAAGTTGCGCATGCTGGGAACAGTAAGGTCAAGCTCCTCTTAGGCCGCAAATATCACTGGGCCGGAATGACGGCCGATATCACTCGTTATATCTCTAACTGCAGCTGTGCTCGTATGAAGGCGAGGAGAGATAAGACTCCTGGTTTCCTCCACCCCCTACCAATCCCCGCGCAACCTTACCAGCATTTGACCATAGATTTCACGGAGCTACCGCTAGATGAGAACGGTTTTGACGCTGCTTTCGTGATCATGGACAGACTATCAAAGAAACCAGTCTCGATCCCCTGCCATAAGACCATCATGGCAAAGGAGATGGCGACGCTATTCGCTGTCCACTGGAGTCATCACTTTGGGATGCCAGACTCCATAGTCTCCGACCGCGGACCTCAGTTTGTATCAAGTTTCTGGAACAAATATTGTCGTATTCTCGGCACCAAGGCCAAGTTGACTACATCATATAACCCCAACGTCGATGGCCAGACGGAAGTCATGAATCAGTATATCAAGCGCAGACTTCGTCCATTCTGTACCTACTACCAAGACAATTGGAGCTCTCTCTTACCGATTATGGATATTGCTCAGCTTACGCTACCTCACGAATCTCTTGGCAACTTGTCACCATTCCAACTACTCAATAGCTACGAGACGCGTGCATCGTGGGACTTACATAACCCTGAGTCTCCCGCTACTGCCACGGAGACCTTGAATCGAGAAGACGCTCTCTGCGTAGCAACTAGTATGAAGGATGCAATGGAATTCGCTAAATCCTCACTTAAGATTCAACAGGAGAAGATGGAGCGGTTAGCTAATTGTAGCCGTCGGGAAGTCAATTGGGAAGTTGGAGACATGGTTCTAGTCTCTACCGCAAACTGGGAAATGAGCAGACCTTCACGTAAGCTTTCAGACAAGTGGTATGGCCCTGTTGAAGTACTAAAGAAGGTTGGGGAGAGCTGGGAGTTGAAGTTACCGGAAGAATGGTAAATCCATCCTGTATTTCACTCCCATTTGCTGCGGAAGTTCGTACAGGACCCATTACCAGGACAGGTTCTACAAGCCCCAGCACCAATTCAACTACTCCCTGAGCAAGACGAATGGGAAATTGAGGGGATATTAAGCTCCCGAGTCTATTGCAACACTCTCCAGTAACAGATTCGATGGAAGGGCGCTGACAAAGACCTCGAATGGTACCCCTGCTCCGACGCTATGACAGCACCTCATATGATCAAGAGATTCCATATACACTACCCAACAGCCAGGGGACCACCTAGACTACTCCCAAAGTGGCTAGAGGCGTACAACAATGGTATCAACGACTACTCCGAATTGGAAGACGATCACGCTATGACTGCAACTGCGCGGTCGCAGTTCTTCAGGAGGGGGGGGTAATGTCACGATCCTTGAGAGTCGTATTGCGTGCGTGTGGGGATACGGGTTAGCGCGCCTTGGCATTACGTTGGATGACTGAGCACAGCCGAGGGAGATATCTTAGAGAGGGTCGAGAGTAGCTACCTCCTCTCTTCGTCTTTTATTGCCTTTACAAGCGTACCTCTTGATAGCAATATAATAACTTATACAACCTCCTTGACGTGCCGTAACACCAATCGTTGCCTTGCAATGACTCAACCTGGCGCTCCCAAATCCGAGACTCAGGAGCAGCAGCGGTTGTATCCATGGTCAATGCACGACGAGCATATGCACCTGTCGGCGCAGAGCCGGTCATTGACAAGTGATATCACAACAGTGGGTTAGATGGGAGAGAGATACAAGCTTGAGTTCGTCTCATTTCTACACATTGACAGAGAAGATTCCCACAAAATGGACCAAAGAAGATGTCCTTCAGTCCAACAAATTATTTAACTCTGTCAAGATAATAAACTTCCTGAAGCCGTCTCAAATTCAATCAGCTCAAACAATGTTATGATAGGTCTATGATTTGGGTGTACATACAATTTATGGGAGTTCACTGCTAGTGATCACAGATGTGCTGCTGGGCTGGATAGGTCAAGAAGAGGAGTGGAGAATGATCTCTGTAGAATGAGGAAAGACTGAATTGGTAACTCTATCTACTGTGGAGGAAAGCTCTCTACTTTTAGTCCCTAGACTATTGCTTACTAATTATACTAACTCAACGAGGCAGGAGCAAACAGAGCAAATGCATGCAGTCGCGTGACCATCATAACTGGAGCTGTGCACTGTAGCTATGTGGGTCTAGGCACAACAAACAACAATAGGGTATTTTCCTTCGAAAGATTGGAAGTATGAAAACAAATTTGAATCTTCACGATCCATCACACTGTCCCTAGATCCGCTCACCCAATCATTCCCCTCAAGAGACCCAACAAAAGACCAGAATGGCAAAGTGAAGTTTGAACCTCAATATCCCACAATTGGCTATAGTACGGAATTATCAGCCCTCTCTAAGATGTATGATCCGGATCTTAAATATCACAGTGACAATGATAGCTTTGACTTTAAGCTTAATATTTTCTTTTGATTGTGCAATAAGGCTGATATACTAGAGCCCCTCTATGGAAAAGCGTACTTGACCATGCTTAGTGGCCCAGCCCTCACCCATTATTATTCAGTCACGTCTAATTGCACTCAAGTAGACTTTGATAAACTATGTATTGCCACGAGGGACTACTTTGAGGGTTCAGAGATGAAGCGGAATAGGATTTCCAGATGGGACTCCCTTTCACTCTGCCATGTCATGGCTGAAAATGAGGGCAAAGGTAAATCAGCCCTAGACTGCCTTATGATACTCGTCAAAGAACTTCGTTTTCTCCAGTTAAGCTTTGACCCAGAGTATAGAACTGATAAAAATCTATACCCCAAGCTTATTAACTCTTGCAGAAGTATCCCTTCTTGCCAGCTTGTTTCAAGCCAAGCAAGACTGTTAATGGCTTTGTTACAGTTTGACTGATATTTTAGCTTAGGAGGAAACCTAAGTGTTTAACTAGGAATAATTACAATAATACTGAAAGAGGAAGGATGGGCAAATAGAGATGAAATGGCACTAATAGCCAGGAGGTCGAAGCAACATCATAGCATAATGGCTCTTGATATTACTTGGCTCGGTAGCAAGTATTAGGCCTAGGGGGAAGTTATCAGTCAGCAGATTCACGAAGCGGACCAAGCGTTATAAGTACCTGTTAGTAGTAGCTAGAGATTTCTTTTCTCTTCATGTAGTTTAATAAATCAATTTATTCATCACTAACTCTGTTTCTGTCACAGGCTTAATAAATGATCTACAGGCTTTGATATCTACTTTTAATCAAAATGATGAAGCCCCGACACCTCAATTCTTTACAGATTGTTGCTATCACAATGTGTAAGGATTCTCCTTCCCATCCTATCTTTAGTTTATATTTTACCCTTCTCCTGATGTTGCTATGACAACAGAACAGTTCTTGGCACTGGTTACTATGTTGGTACTAGTTTAGGGCCTATGTTATGATGAGCTAGTGGGAGGAAAGCAAGTATATGTATGATAGCTTGGCCTGTAGCTATAGAGTTCTTCACGCTTAGTCTTCTGTCATAATCACCACCTTCGGATCACCTCTGGTCACCTGTAGTCACCTCTAGTTACCTTTAGTACCTTTAGTCACCATTAGTATTTGCTCGTACCTTTAGACCCTTTAGACACTTATATTACCCATTTTTAAACCTTTAGTTCTCCAAATTATCTCCAGTAGAACTTTAGTCATCCCTCGCGATCCATCCGACCTCTTCTCGCCCTTCTATTCCACTTCAGGTCAAACGCCTACGCTCCAATTTGACACAATGAGATCCGTCGAGAATCTACTCAGCCATCCAAGCACCATTTTGTGAGTCGAAATCAAACAAATTCAAGCCGTTCCGACAAGAAATGCTATGTTTGTAACCGTTCTGGTTGCTGGTCTAATAACCACACCGAGTCTGAAAGAAATGATGCGAAAAGAGACTTCAAGAAAAGGCTATACAAGCAGCTTGATAAGAAAGCAGAGCAATTCTTGACTCGAATGGAAGACAACCAAGATGACCTGAACTCAAGTGATTCTGATCTTAATGAACAAATTGAGACATTAATTCTTGATACCAGAAATTCTTCAGAATGTCTAAATGAGGTTGAAGAACATAGCAACACATTCATCACCTCCTTTGGCCTTGCTCAAGAAGCAAATCCCATTAGTCATCTGTACGGACTCTAAGTCTCTCTATGAATGTCTGGTAAAGCTGGGAACCACCAGAGAAAAAAGGCTGATGATAGACTTAATGTGTTTCTGTCAATCATATGAGAGACGTGATATTGCCCAAATTTGCTGGATCAAAGGAGGAACAAGCCCTGCAGATGCTATGACAAAATTAAAGTGCTCGCATGCTTTAAAAGATGTTATTGATTCCAACACTATTATAATCGAAAATAATAAATGGGTAGAGAGGGTAACAGACAACACTAGCCATGCATGAAAAATTCCCTTTGCATATATTTTGTCAACTCATTTTGTTTACTGCCAGTGTCTAAATATGTAATTCATAATGTCAAGGGTAACTTGGTGGGGCTACCTAATTGGGTATGGCGTAACAGGAAATAATAAATGAATATGTACATAGTCTCTTCTTTGGGAGAGAGAATAGAAAGAAAAACTAAGAACCATCCATATTGTTGCAACAAGCTTGTGATTAAATTACTCTGTAGGAGTATTCCGACATATTGATCATCAGGCGTTTTTCCTTAGTTGGTCCTAGTTTGACAAGACACTCATACGGTGAGTATGAGTCTGTGCAGATCACCAATGGGATACATGACAGACCCATCTGTTTGGTGATCAGCTTGAGTGTAGTCAACAAACAGATGCCAATGTCAAACTGTTATAATGTGTGATTTATAAGGATTACATTAGATTAGAGTGGAAGCTATGTTAGGTTATATTAAGTGCACGGACACCTCAATCTTGTGCGTAGGAAAATTCTTCTCCTCATTAGATCAATATAGTCTTCAATACACAACAATCAGACCACAAGGTTATCATGTCCTGCAAATAATGCTAAACAGGAGCTTCAGCTCATTGACTGCCATAAGCTCATAATCACAACTCAAACTCATTGACAATTCCGTAAATTTCTGATGCAAGGACGCTTCTAGTAACACACTTACTGTCATAGGCTAGAGCCTAAGGCAGCCAAGGCTTGGGCTTGGGTGACTGATCTGAGCTGATACCAATCAGGTGACTGTTTAGTCGCTCTATTTTGGTATAGTCTGGTAACAGCACAGACCACCTTTCAATGTATATAAGGAAGACTTTTCCTCTTCCATCTTCTTTCTTTAGTTTAAGATCTTCTATTCACAGTACACAGTACAATTCGAATACAATTCTACTTCTAGCCCTTACACTTACACTTTGTTGAGCTTCAGTGGATGAGGTTTCCTTGGAGCGTGATTTCGTCTTCTTGGCAGGTTTTATTTGCCAGGATGACTGCATATCTTAATTGGGAGCTTAGATCTTTATTATTGGCAAATAAGCCATTGGCAAAGACAAATAGTTTTGCAGTAGTAAGATTTAAAGGTGCGTAGTACAAGCCACGTTGCATATTGTCGAATTGCCACTTGATGCAAGTGTTTAACTTTATGCAGGTTTCATAGTGTGGTTGCTGAGCCTACGCAGTAACAGATAGATCAAACGAAGCTTCGGGCCCGCAAGTTAATTCCAGATAGGCTCCACAAGCACGTTGCTTGGTATATTTCTGGGCATAGTTGGCAGCAAAGATGTTGATGATCTCCAGGCACTTACCTTAGCCTTTCTGCTGGAGAAGAATATTGTTATGGCTTGAGTTTACAAGTGATAAATTTATGGTATCACGTGTTGTGGATGTCACAGTTCAAATATAGAAAGCGATTGGGCATTTGTATGATTGAAAGGTAAAGCTATAATTCATCTATGTAGAAGCAAACTACCTGCAAGTCTACTCTACTACTTATACACATCCAGAGGTATCTAAATCTAGCCTACACTTACAGTGGCAATGAAACTGACTAAAGGTTTGTTCTGCCACACGGGTAACGCTTCCGATACTATTGGCACTATCCTTTACATAGCCTCAGTGGCAATATTGTATCAGTTTTTGTCTGCTGATAATCCTCGGAGTGATAGAGAACATAGGTTGCCTTCAATAGCCATCGAAGGCTACAGGACTTATCGGCTCACAAGCCGTCACAGTGGAGTCTGGTCAAGTAAGCATTGGTCCTGGAAGTGAGCTGGTAGAGTTTTCAGCCCGGCGAGGCTGTGTCTGAGGCGGCATGTAGACAGCAGAGCAGAGACAAGAATGCCAGGCAAGAGGTTGCTGTCCTACATTATGCATGAGATAGATGCATAATCACTCGGCCAAAAGGCCAGACCAGAATCATAGGACACTAGACCGGTTATCTCCACATACATAGATTATACAGTAGGCATTCCTGACACTCCACATCTTGGATAATGCATGAGACGAGGTCATTAGCGGATATGCTAGAGAGTGCTCCAAAAAGCTGCTGCAGCAAGGCCTTGTACAAAATGGCAGTGTAAGCCATACGCCTTGCAACTAGTCTCTCAAGACCTTTGCCCAGGGAGGATAGTAGTGCGATTAGCCTCCATCCTTTAGCTGTGATGAGATTACGGCCAGGCTTGGGGAGGAGAATCACTTCGGCTAGCTTGAATGCCTTCGGGAAGTGGTTCAGTCGAAGTGAGCCCTGAAAGATTACTCTCACTGCTTTTCCAATTGACGGCCAGGCTGTCCTAAGAAGACGAACAGAAATTGCGTCTATTTCAGGGGCTTTATCCTGGCAGGCTGTTGTGACCCACTTGACTTCTTCATCAGTGATGCTTGAGACCCATGGAAGGTTTCCACATCATGGCTCGAGGTGTTCGGTTTCCACGTCTTTTTTGCTGGTGAACCGGCCGAGAAGGAGATTGCGCAACAGAAGTGCACGCTTTCCTGGATCCGAGACAAAACCATTAGGAGTTTGGAGTGGTGGAGCAACAGATGTAGGTTGCGGTTTAGCCCAGAAATCCATCTGATACATGTTGACGTTAGTTGTAGCTTCCGAGAACTCTTGCCGCCAGTATTGGCGCTTCGCACTTCTGACTATGCGGCGGAAATCCTTTCTACTCTCTTCGTCCCTGAATATCCTGTATTTGCGTTTGGTCTATGAGCACTCCAGCTTCCATCAAGGTGCCGTCCTACCCTTCTTCGCACTCCCGCGTCTTTTGGTAGCCCTGAAAGCATCGCTAATAGTTTAGACCAGCCTATTAGCAAGGTTGTCCACCGCACTTATTGAATCTGTTAGCTGTAGATCTATTCCATGGGCCCACCTAGCTAGTACCTTGGCGAAGTCTTTGAGGGCGTCGTCTGTCACTTGTACCGGTTGACCTATTTTGATAACCGCTCTGGCTTTCGAATTTGGGCGGGGAACGTCTCCTGCAAGCGTTTTGTGGTCCGATTTTGAGTCAAGCTTTGTCGAGACATCTGCAAGGGCACCAGCATTAGATCAGACCAGGTCAAGTGTGTTTTCAAAGTCGTGTGTCGGGACGCCCGGTGTGGAAGATAGGTCCATACCGTGCTCGAACATCCACTCAGTGAGTGTTATGAATCTACTTATTGGCAGATTTTCGAAGCTGTTAAGCTGCAGAGGCCGAGTCGATTTCGACGAAGACAAATTATCGAAGGTTCGAGGTTACAAAGTTACGAAGGTCGAAGGTCGAAGGTGCAAATGTCAAATGTGCGAATGTACAAATGAAGGTAATTGAGGCTCGGATTATCAAAGTTACGAATTCATATGTTCAAATTATCATATTATCAAAATATCGAGTTCCCAATAAGCAAATTATACAATAAACGTAAAAGTAACAAAATTGTTAGAACTAAAGAACCAATTCAAATTTCCAGCCTGAACAAATCCAAATCCCGTAGCCTCAGACCTAACCAAATTAAGAAGATAACCCCTGCATCACCACATCCAGACTAAATATAACAAATTCATAACAGTGAGCACCTGGCTGTCGCCGTGTAGCCTAGTAGCCATTGGCTGCCAGTAGGTGAGAACGGCGTTAAAGTCTCCGCCAATAACTGTAGGCCCAGATGGAGCCCATGACAGCAGCGGCATAAGGTCTGCTCCAGGAGCGCGGTAGACGGAGACAAATGTGACTCCTTCTGCCGTTACTGCGGTGAGATCTGGTGATGTCTTGCAGATTGCTTGCAGTTGGCACTTGATCCCTTTTCGCGTGTAGATGAGGGAGCGTGGCCTTGAAGAGTTAGCAGCGACACAGGGAGTTAAATGCCTATCAAACCGGGATGTGACTTGGTGAGCCAGAAGCCGTCCTTATGTTGGGTCCAGAGTTCCTGGATAAGTAGGACACGGTTACTGAATCCCAAGCGGATTGCAGGATGATGTCTGTAGCGGGGTCTCCTCTGCCCAGATTAGCGCAGAGGAACGAGGTCGTTATTGCCGTTTTTTAAAGCTCGGTTGGGTTGTGGTCCCTTACGGGCATTGAGCAACGTTTATATTTTCGTTTTCAGCAGTAGCCTCGGTGGCTTTCTGCTTTGCTTCCATCTCTCTGATCGAAGCATTCCTTTCTTTTTGACCCTGCTCGCGGATCACTGACAGCTGGTCCCTTGTGCGTTGCACCGTCTTCCCACCAGCCCGCGTCGGCCTAGCCATGCAGTTAGGCTCAGTTGCGGCGTGTGGACCATGGCAATTGATGCACCTTGGCACGGCCTGTTTGCACTCAGTAGCTTTGTGCTCAATTGAGCCACAGCGGGAGCAGCGCTCTGCTCGTGAACAGATCTTAGTTGGGTGGTGTCCCCAGTATTGGTTGCATTGCGCAATTTTGAGCTTGCGCTGAAGTTTGTGGAGGCGTCCGCTTTCTTCGAACAGTCTTTCTCCAAGCCTTGGTTTTCCTGTTGCGAGGTGCAACACCCAGTCTGTTGACGGCCTGGCCATGCTAGTTGCAAAAGCACGAGCCGAGGTTGGTCTAACTCCTGTTTTGAGAGCTGCTTCTTCTATTACCATCTCTGGTGTCACTATGGTGGGCCCTTCCATAGTGTAAAGCTTGTCTGGGATATTCGGTGCCAGGACTGATATCCAGTTGGAGGCGGCTTCCAATTTCATTTCTGAGCTATCTAATATGGCTCCTTCTGAGAGAAGTGCACCTCTTGCACCTTTACCTTCGGCTTGTATTACGAACCCTGAGTTCACGACAGTGACCTGTTTGATTGTCTAGTTGGCCAGACGCAGCTTGCTAGCTAGGCTAATCTTTACGAAGTGGGGTGACATACGTCTCCACGGGTGGTCAGGTCTGAGGCGCAAGAATATGCGCTTGTCAGGTTGTTGGGGGTTTGTCGCTGGAGCTTTAGGCTTCGGCGCGGAGACGGGCCTCATTGGCACTGTCTTGAGTGTTGAAGTTGGAACCACTTGGTTTACTGGCTTGTTTCTTTTCCCAAAACCTCGGTCCGAGATTTCTCTGTGGCGTTGTTGTTAGTTATGTTCGAGCCCTGGCTAGGCTGGAGAGTTGCTGTTGTGGCAGACGGTTTTGATGGTGCCAGTCTGTTCTTTTCTCTGGCAAGGATCAGCACTGGACGTGTGACGCTTGCAGGGTTTTGCTTAGGAGTTTCTGTAACTTGAGCCGGATTAGATGAATTAGTATGGCCACTTGCAGACTTTGCAGGAGCGTAGGCGTCTGCTTGAGATGGGTTGCTCCACAGAATTTCCAAGATCTTGCCCTGAAGGGCCAATAAGTCCTGATCAAAGAGTTTCCGAAGTCTCTTGTCAGTGACTGGTTCCGGCAGCTTGCAGAACCCGATGATAAAGCGCTCGGCTTTTGCAGAGCGCGTCTGGAATATCCTGCCCTGTTCGGCGAGGTGTTCGGTCGCGACAATTTGAGGCAGCGTAGTTGAGAAGTTGGGTGAGTTTGGATGACTCGCCTCGTAGATTGGTTCTACAAATTGTTGTGTGGGTGGTTGTGATGGCGGTTGTGGCCCGTTAAGGACCATTTCGACGTCAGGACGCGTCGAATTTACGGGTGGGAGGGGGGCTAAGGGCCAGCCTCTGCGGAGGACTGGGGCGGCATGAGTGATTGAGAGATATATGTGGCAAAATATCGTAGGTGGAATGCAATGATTCAAGAGCGCGTTGTGTGAAGATTGTTGGTTGTTGGTTGGGAGACGAGGAACAAGTACGGGGCATAGGTTTTTGTGGTTGACTAGGGGTGGGAATAGATTCAAATGATGGCAGCAACTGAATCTGAAGTGCTGTATTGTATTGTAGCGTTTGTATTTGCGATGTTTCCTGCTTAGATTGGAAACGTTGGGACAGCAGTCCTTGCCGCTTCCTGTATGCTTTTGACTTGGGGTTGATGATATCAGTCTTCCTGAGAAGATCATCATTCCACTCAGGCAAGTTGTCAGGGTCAAGCTCAAGCAACTTAAAAAGCTGCTGGGACACATTGCCACGCTTGGTTCCGGTATGTACGCCTTTGGCGCGTACAAAGTCACGGAAGTATTTGCGTGCTTCGGATGGTAGTCTGTCGAACATATCCATGGTCCAACTTTCAAAGTCCTCTTGAAAACCCTGAATAGTATCAATTGTGTAAGCAGACTTATGCTTGCAGAAGTCTGGATCCAGCCCAAAAGCGAAAGCACGATCAGCGTGCAGGCATTCCAGACTAATAATGATGATCAGGGGCGTTAATAGGGTAGAACTAAATATTATAGTGCTACGATGGACTCGTAGCACGGAGAAAATTAATCAATTCATTCTTGTATTCGCTTTTGACTTTTGACAATTCACGTGACATTCACACGAAGACCTCTCTGAGTTTTACAAATTGGAATATAATCGTGTAATTGATGATACTAGAATGATATGAATAATGAATCCCGATAATATTCGATTGATTGCTTGCTTATTGTTACTTCTATCTGAACATGAAGATATCGCTATATCATATACAAGTCTCTTGTGCTAGCCTTTATCCCACATGACTACGCCAGTACTACTTGGTCGTAAACCGAGACTCATTGACTCAGTTATATCCCCCGTTGTCTACGTATCACTAGACTCTAGGTTCACAACTATGACACAATGCTAAGTATATATGATACTCTTTGGCTTAGACTTCCCGACCCGGATGCTTCACCTAAGCATGTATGACTCTGCCTCAAACTCATCATTCGTGGTGGTTTGCCGCCCCTGCCAAGGTATCTGTCATAGGCCTTGTATCTGTCGTAAATAGATATTTTCAAGTCATACTCACGATATTCACAACAGTATCGCCGTAATTATAGTCCTTCTAACCCACAGTGGCACGATCAATTCTTGTGAGGAGATGCTCCACTGTAGATTTCCTGTCAGCTGGTTTGTACCAAAATTCTAGATGTATAAGATGCCATAATTGACCAGGCAATCCACTTCCTCTCATCCGTACTTGAACTATTAAAGGGTTCTCGTGAGAGATTTCCTCGAAAATATGGGTAGACTTAACATCAGTCATCTTGATTGTATTCTAACAGTTGATAGGTGGTAAGAGTGAGGTCGTGGTCGTGGTAGGGAGGACAAGATCATTGGTAGTTGGTTGTTTATAGTTTTCGAAAGGCTCAATGAAGAGATCTCAGTTGACTGTGCGTGTAAGACGCAATTTGTAATGGGGGTGGAAGTCTGCACGCTAGGGATTCTCAATCGCTGGGCAGGGACTTTACGAGACGACAGTTTCAATTGTTGTTCTACAGCTGTAACTGTTTGCGCGCTAGGTGTGACGGAAAGCGAGTTGGTTGTGGATAAATCGATTTATTAAACTATATGAGGGGAAAAGAGAACTCTAGCTACGACTAACAGGTATTTATAAGAATTAGTCCTCTTAATCAATCTCCAGACTGATGACTTATCCTTAGGCACAATACTTGCTACCCAGCCACGCATTGCCAGGTGTTACTTAGTTGTAGTAAGGCTTCGATCTCTTAACTAGTAGTGCCGTCTTATTCAGCTTCATCTATCCCCCCATGTAGCCTTGTCATAAACATTCTCAACAATACGCTTGGGTATTCACCTAAGCTCAAACAACGGTCAAACCTTAACACTAGGGAATTTTAATTGCTGGACAGAGAGAGAATAGAAGCACCCTTATTGAACCCATATCCGCTTTACAAAGTGAATTACCCCTGTGATACCTACACATATCACCATTAATAACTGCAAAGGACAGTTTAACCATTTCCTTATAAAAGACAACTGGATGTATATATATTCATTCTAATTCTATTCTAGTTGGCTAAGCCAATATCTAATTAATAGCACGCGTGCGCGTCTAGCTTACGTGAGCCAACAGATCAACTATTCTCCAATGTTCCGCCGACAGTTGTATATGGTGGATAGTGTAAAAGGACTGATCACGATAGCTGTCCGCATAGGTGAATCCAAAAATAAAGGTTTATATTCTGTATAACAAAAGAACTACACGAGCTACACAATTGAGTATCTACGAAGTCTTACGTAAGTCACTTCAAGCTTGACTATCCAATGGTCACGTGAGCAATCGTTACATGTGGAATCGGATAAGTCCGATTCTAATCCTACAAGGCCCTAAGCCTGTAACAGATAGCGACAATGTCAATAATTTATTTTGAAGCAGTAGGTTTACAAGTTGTAGGATATTGGCTGGTCGGTTACTTTAATTGTTTTAGGTCCATCTAGGACGCGTTGTGCCCAAAATATGCCAACCACAACTAATCTGAGGGTGCCATAGCTTGCAGCTGTAGTATTCGAGGCACCTATCTATCCAATTAACAGATAGAGTGCACGAAACATATGACCTATCAGTGGTGTCCCCTAATAGACTTCATCTCTCACTGAAGATTCTGCAGAGCCAAAAATGAAGAAACCTTCATCCACATTTCGATGTGTTTTACCAAACGCTATCGCAATTTGTATTGTCTTCATCTCTCAACACATCCCCCCTATCACCATCAGCATGAAGCTGACCACAATCAGATCAAATGGCAGGGTCGGAGCCCTACTCATCACTCACCGTTGATCATAGAGAAAAGGCCATCCGATAAGTTAACAAAGCGTACCCAGCACCCGATACGGCGATGGTGGACTGGATCAAGTCGGCCTCTAATGCTTCAAAGAAGGGAGATGTAGATGGATATGGGCACCTCATGTGGTTCCGGTGTCTAGGCCTCGCCTGGCTGGGGCTGCAGGTATTTTGAGACCTTTTCCAGCGCACGCAGTATCCATTGCTAACATTTTTATTTTTTTTGGGTAGAAGGTTCCGTGGAAAAGGTGGCTGTATTCCACGGGTTAATACTGAGCTGAATGGCTATCCATTAAGGGCAATATATCAGAGATCTTTTAGGTAACCTAAGAGTATTGGAGCTCTGTACAAGATGTTGGCTGGGCTGGAGAGAAGCCTAATGTGCTGAATGTTGAAATGTAATATATATCTTGGAATACCAAGAAAAACATATTTGTAGGTCGGGCTGATTAGACCATCAAATTCTCCAATGTATATGCCGGCTAAGACGAATTCTTCATCTTCCAGGGGGGGCGGTGTAATCGCTTAGTATGCTCTACAGTCCTGGGAAAGCCAGGAAGAATAGCATCCAAATCGAAGTCGAAAGTAACCTCAAACATTTCTAAAATCGTCGACTTCTCGACAAATGTTGGACCTATCATTCGCACGTGGGTCCTCTACCTCAATCTTCCTACACTAGCTCGCCTTAACTTCTGATAAAAGCGTTACTCCAATTGTAATCGGGGATTTGCCTCATCGACAATCTGCCATCTCCCACTATTAAGTTATGATGCTATGTATACCCGCGAGGAAAAAATTAAGGCATAACATACAAAGTTCGGGTCTTGGTTTCGAACTGCACAGATAAACTTTGGGATATGTTTGAATTGTATTGAATTGTCCGTCCTCCTCAGATCTCCCCTCACTAGCTTATTGTCAGGCGCAGGTTCACTAGGCGCAAGACGCGAGGCGTAGGAGAGGGCGTAGCGTATGATGTACTGAGGAAGGACGCCTCGTGGGAACGCGGAGGGCTTTCTAGAGAAGTGGTATATGGGAAAGCGGGGAGTCATTCTAGATAGAGGGGCCGGAGGTGACGGTAGGTCACTATGGTTGGCAGAGGACGAGAGTGAGATGTGATTAGAATAATGTAACTATTCCTTAAGACAGGAAACAAAGCGTGAAGATCTCAGTATCCGAAGTGAAAACTACAAAACTATCCTCGCTAGGCAATAAGCCTTGTGGTGGGAGGGCAAGACTGAACACCTGTACGCGGTGTCCTCTACGAACCTGGAAGTGAAATATTCTCCCAGAGCCAAGTTCAGTCAAATTTCGCGACATCAAAGAAGTTGGCCCACGAGGCAAAATTTCAAATTACTCCACCATGTCAATCTTTCACTCCCAAAGAGTCCGATTCTCAACTAAGCCCCATCAAGTTTACAAGTACGACCTAGTACATCCTCATCCTAATGACCATACCTCTCGTCGACTTTCTCTGGCCTCAGTTGACCACCAAAAACACGCCCACGCCGATGTTTATACCCGACGGAGAAAGCAAAGCGTGGAGCACAAATCTGGGAGATAGCTCTTTGGGATGGACGCGAGAGAGATCAGGACAAGTTTACAAGATGATGCAGGGGGGGTTATTACTTCGACGGGCGTGAAATTTCGAAGTTTGGCAAGGAGTTTTTCGAATTGGGCTTTGTGCGCGCCAAGACCTCGCTTGCGAGAGTGCAGCTGACACTATAAAAACAAGCCAACGATGGAAGGTGTAGTGGTCAGCCTCCTGGTGGTGTTCTCCGATATAGTCTGAGTAGCCTGGGCACCTACTCCACTTGGGAAGGAGACATCTAAGATCACATTTCTCACGTAGGAAAGATAATGGATGATGGAGGCAAGTCTAGATGTTTCAGGGTTTTTGAGACGTTCCCCTGGGTGGATATTCACGAATGAGGGTTGGCTTGGGGTGAAGAAAAAGCCGCCATAACCCCGCAGTGGTACTTGCAAAAGAAATCCGAGGGATGAGTGCTCTTCTTGTAAATTGAGTCATCTAGCATACACTTCTCCGATATTGTGTCATAGCTAGATAGCTGCATCCTAAAACTTGGGCAGCAGCAAATTTCTACCAATGCCGCTATTCTGGAAGTACTAAAATGAGCTTCCGGGAGTCACCATTTTCTCTCCACAAAAACCTGACGAGGGCCCAAAGTAGCTTAGCAATCCAAATTCGAAGCGAGCATATCGGGCTCAATTCTTATTTATACAGAAGAAAAGTACCAGGACTTTATCACCCAAGTTGTCCATGTGGCTACCAATCACAAAATCCCAATCCCAATCACATGATCATGTCCTGCCCTAAGTGGTCAAATGGAAGAGGAGAGATCTGGAGACAAGCCCAAGATCGGTCCTTTGAAGCAATGGCCAGCAATCCCAGCGATATGAAAAGAATTACACGATGGATTCTTAGTCATGGTTGGATAGAACAATTCCGCATGACAAATGCAGTCGAAATGCTTCTCAGGGAACGAGACAGGACTGGCACAAGGTTGGGGTCGATTGAAGGGACGTGATTGGTACACATCGACGACGTTTCAGTGTAACTGTACTTCCTGAAGGATAAATTACAAACTTTAAGAATTAAATCAGAAAGGTATGGGGGGTTTTCACCGAAAAGTTTCCGCCTTTGTAAATATATAGATAGGTTTATAGCCACCTGCATGGGCCCACAGGGCGCCAAATCGGGTTAAATGAAATCAAAATCAGAAATGATTTTTAAGCGAGTAGTAACGAAAATGTCATCAGTGCTTCCATAACGCCAAACCTCCGTGCCTAGCCTGTTCCAACGCTATATCTGTATACCAGATCCCCAGTCACTTTACATAACATCTAATATCTCCGCTGTGACCTCATTCACATTTTGCGTCTCATGCATCAATAGAACTTCAAAGCAATTATTCGAGCTGTTGTTCGGTGGGGTTTTTTTAGCCATCTCAGTGAATGCTTTGATAGTGGCCTCTGCTAGTTGATCGGCTGTTTTTTGTCGGACCATCGCGGCAGACACGTTGGCTAGCCTGCCTGATATTCACGAGATATTTCCTCGAGGCCGTTCCGAACTTGATGGGGCGAGCCAGGAGATTTTGGCAGTCCGATCGGTGGGCCCCACACAGTTGCAGCATTCCGTTTGTTCTTTACATTCCGACAAGGAGTGCATTGTTAAGTTGCAGTCTCAGCATACTGGGGTGCGCAAGCAACTTTGGGCCCCGTGGTATAGGAGACATTGCTTGTGTTGGTTTACGATTTGGCGACGAGACTGGAGATTTGTAGCCAAGACAGACTCGTCGAAATGGCTAAAGCCAGCACGAGGTGTGGCCTGCCAAGGAAAAAGATGCTGCCAGTTGCGGGTTGGCGCACTGGGACAGCATGTACTGTGTGGCCGCACTTGTAATAGCTCTTCTAGGCTCACTCTACGTAGGCTAGTTCAACTCCCTGCATTGTGTTAACCTTCACTAGCATATTGGATATGTGGAAGGCCATTTTGTTCGAAGATAGCTTGATTTTGGCGCTGAAATTCGCCGATTCCGAGAAGGCATCTAAGAAGCCTTGTCTTTGTTCGTCGTTTTCTGCCACAATGGCAAGACCTGACTTAACTCGGTGTATGGAGCTACTAGTTACGTAAGTACATTTCGTATATTCCAACAATACTAATAAGATACCCGTGGGGGTTAATTTCCGCCACAGGTGGTTGCTATCACGTCGTAGGAATAGTCTTTTTTTCGATTTTGCCTTGAAAGCCTCCTTATTTTATGCTGTAGCCGCAGGTTGCGGTAGAACCTTCATTATCGAGACTGCTTTTTGTCGCCGCTCATTTCGGGTCATAGTATCCCAAGTACTTTTTGAAGGCAAAACTAGGACTGGGTTTATTTGTACTCCTAAAATCTGGAGCTCTCGAAGGAAGGATTGCCGGACGAGGAGGGAGGACGGATGACGTAGAGGCCATGTATTTCGCGATGGCAGCGAGTAGGTAGACTCTCATGGAGTCTAAGAGTTTTCTTTTTGACCCGTTGGTCAAAGGGAGGAGGATGGCTTCTACGCCAGGGATGGCGGCGGAGCAGAGTGCCAGATTTGCCGCTGTTTCGGCGACGCGTCGTTCTTCTGCCTCGAGAATCGGTCGAAGCTCGAGTAGCTATTCTGCTTGTGTAGCAGCCAAAAGCTGATACAATGATTTTGGTACTGCTTACGATGCAGCATTATCCAACGGTTTTGATGCGGTCGGAGAAGATTTGAAAAGTTATTTTATCCCGTAGGGAATGGAGGGTAGCTGAGGGATCTCCTCAACATTTTCGACTGACCCGATCATGTGAGTAAAGGGCGCAGAGACGCTGGGAAGAGCTTTTTCCTTCCCTTTGCTTGTAGCCTTGCCCATCTCCACGCATCCAAGAGACTGACAAGGCTCATTGTTTGATCGAGAGCCCTCGAGCGAACTCTCGTGATGTCCAACATGGCGTTGGGACACTTTTTCCGAATAGGCGGCATGATAAGAATGCCGAAAGCTCGATCTTCATTTTCAGAATCTATGCGACGAGCGTGGGATGGGGGAGAAGGTGAATGTGAGAATATTTGAAAATATTTAGGAATGGTTGAAATGTTATTGTGTCATTGTCACTTAGCCTTAATTTACGTATACTCAAGGTTAGTTCAATGCAAAAAGAAAGATGTAAAGATGGGGTATATGTTGTGTCTTCTTTCTCTCAGTGAACATTACGAACATTTAGTTCGTGGTATTGGCTGAGTCATCAAGTCATTGACTCAGCAACAGAGAGATGCACCACGCTTAGTGCAATGCAAATTGAACCACTTTCCAACAGTCATAGCTATACGGCGGCATTCACAAATTGAAATACGGTAGGAAATCGAAATTGAACCTATGTGACAAAGCTGGTTGGTGAAAGCTTGGATGTTGCATTTGGTATGCACTGAGCCAAGGCCCCATTTTAGGTCAATGCACAATTTGCGCTTTGTCCTCGGCGCGCGTCCGCTAACGCGTCAGACGCGCAGTGCTTATGGCTTAAGTTCCATAGAAGACCAGTGTATTCAATACCATTACCCTACCTCAAACACTTGTTTGTCTACTGCATAAAATATGTTCAGTCTTCCAACCGTCTCTCCACGGAATCTTTCTGCGCCATATACGCCTTATGATTCTTCTCCACTAGCTAATTCGCCCCAAAGGACTGCGCCTTCGGCTATTAAAAACGCTACGAAAAGAGGGCCGTTGGGATACCACGTCCCCAAAATTTCATTACAATCTTCCTCAACTTCATTCCTGGCTTCATCTTCAAACGAGCAGTTCCGCGAGGTGAAATGCTCCCATATTTCAAATAGAAAGATTAATCGCCCTTCAACGCCATTCAACTCGCGACAAACCAAGCCGAATCCACTATTGTCAACGCGAGCAGGCTCATCAATGAGGGTCGAAGGAAGAGAGGCGCGGAGGAATCTATTCTTCAAAAAAATAAAGGAGGCCACGGATGAAAAGCGATGGCGAGAGCGTAAAGGTGGTTTTTGCGAGGGCGACGAGGAAATCCTGCGGTCACTATGGTTGGCAGAAAAGAGACGTTGGAAACAACAGCGCGAAAAGGAGGCACTTTCATGGGATTGTGGCAAAGAATTCGAGGAAGACGAAGAAGGAAAAGATAACTATAGAAACAGGTCAGATGTTGACATATCCCCACCCGAAGAAAGCGACGAAGATTTGTCAGAAGATCAGCCGACATCAAATGATGCCCATGATAATCATCGAGGAACACCCCTGGCTCCGAGATTTGAAACTGCTGATGATGATATCTACGACGATATATTTATGGATTTGATTAGAGAAGAAGAGAAACCTAGCAGAGACTCGACGTGGGAGTCAAAGTGTGGAGAGGATCCTAATGAAATGGATCTGAGTTAGGAGAGGGCAAGTTTGTAAAATATCAAGAACGTTAGCATCGGTATCTAGCTCTCACTCGTCGGCTAGTAAAAAAGGTAATCGTATCCTGTTATCAAGATCTTTCCTTCATTATTGCATGGGACATCCATCCTGAGCTGCCCCAAATATCTCCTGAGCCTTTGCCATATCACCAACCAGATCAACTGGAGGTGATCCTGCCGCTTGCATCTATGAATGTTGAGAATAAAACAAATTTATATGGAGAATTAAGGATCATACCTTCTGCATGCGTTCTACAATATATTCCTTGTCAGCTTCTGTCTCGTCTGTGTAGGTTTTGGATTCGAATCGTTGCACAATTTCTCTGACATATACTTGTTGCTCCCTGTAACGAATTAAATCTGCGTCCCCAACCTTCTCAGCGTTTTTTTCCATCCATTCGGGGAACTTATCGTCGAGTTCCTTCATAGGCTCGTATAGTATGTCCTTGTTCGTAAGTTGCTCCATCATCCCGAGCAATACTTTCGAAAAGTCTTCCTCGCCATCGGCCTCGCCATCAAGACCTGATGATTGCATAGCCTTCAGGATATCAGCCAAGAAATTATCAGAGCTCTCTGAGGTTGTAGCAGCAGTTGCTTGATCCCTTGAAGCTGCCATGCGTTCCATTGTTTTTTTAATAGTATTCTGAAAACTCTCGTCTGGTCCAGATTGATTCGTCAAGGATACAGGCTTGAGTTTTTGATCTGGAGGCGCATTTGATGTACAAGAAGGATTAGATGCTCCAGCTTTTTCTTCCTGAGTAGTCACTTGAACCATCTCTTTGAGCATCTTTTCGAAATCCGTAATCAGATTAGGCGGCATTTCGGAATTACTCAAAAGCCCAGCTATTTCAGCTTGAAGACGCTTTTCAAACTCATCATCCAGTAAAACCTCTGGCCGACTCTCTGATTGTGCTGGTTGTGAGATACTGGAGCCAAGTACGCTGTTTTCAGTCTTGGACATGCAAAACTCATCCAGCATATCTGTGTAGTTTGTTAGCCATAAATAATCAGGGTTATGAAAGACAGACCGTCCAGGTCATCGAGATCATCAAGGTTATCCACGTCCGGATCTGGATCATCTCCTGACGCTGAGGCTAATTCATTTGACTGAGTCCCTTTTTGAGGTGAAGCCCTCATTTTCGTTGAATCATTATCTCCGTCTGTAGCATCTGTAGCATCTGAGTCTCTGATATTTATTTCCATTGTTACGGTGATAGCCTGTTGAGGAACTTGCTGCTTTTGATAATGATGGGCAGCAGCAACATGTACTAAAAAGTCTATTTATCTATGTGGACTGGGATGAATTGTTCTTGGGAATTAACAAGCTTGTAGTTTTACACCTAGCTGATGGGTCTGTCACCTTCATATCTTGCGAGGAGCAGGTAGGGACGTTGCACTATTCTGAAGATCTGGTGTCTATCATTTTTTCCGACGAAGTTCATCAAGTCAAAACCTGCCCGCGGCGACGCGACATCGCTCCACTCCATAGCCATCAGCGCAATCAGTCTACGCAGTGTACAGGTAAGTTTCATGACTACCAAAAATTCACCCGCTGTCCTCGTTGCTTAAAACTTTTTGTCTGGATCTAAGGTGCAGTATTCCAAGACAAACTTCCTGTACTGATCTATGCTTGAAGACTAAGGTACTTGACAAGCTAATATCCCAATCAGAATCACTTCGATATGGCTTTATGCCAGAACAGACTTCAGGAGGAGAGGAAGCAATGGCGAAAGGATCATCCTTTTGGCTTTTATGCAAAGCCTACACGCAATGCTAACGGTGTACTTGATCTAAAGACATGGGACTGTGGAATACCCGGGAAAGAAAAGACTCTATGGGATGGAGGTCTCTTTAAGTTGAGTGTCGTCTTCCCAGATGGTAAGTCGACCGTTCCAGTCGTAGAAAGATGTCTAAGTGTAATTACCAGAATACCCAACAAAGCCGCCGAAATGTATGAACCTTTATTGTCGTATCTAGAGTAGTGCTAATAATCGCAGGCAAATTCGTTCCGCCACTTTTTCATCCAAATGTTTACCCATCTGGAACGGTTTGCCTGTCGATTCTCAACGAAGAAGAAGGTTGGAAACCAGCTATAACAATAAAGCAAATTCTACTTGGTGTACAAGATTTACTTGATGACCCGAACCCAGACTCTCCTGCACAAGCTGATGCGTACAATCTCTTCAAAAAAGATCGACAGGCCTACGATACCAAAATTCGTAGAATTGTTAAGGAAAACCCTGCACCATAGTCTACTGATCTTATACGAGCATGGCATCGTCGTTAGCCAGACCAATCATGATACCTTACTTAATATGATTACAATTTGAATGAGAAAATTGGAAACCAGCTATCAACGATTAGAGAATACTATCATGAGCATATAATAATAACGCCTATTGAATGATGGAAATTACTAGAAAGACTACATAAGCGTTACTGTGATTCGTGAAATAACTTAAACCCCGCCAGCTGTACCAGAGCAGCTTCTAGTCGCTGTGATCTGAATTACCCATCAGCATTCAATAGAAATAATTCATTTCCGTATCAGAGTCTCGGTCTTCGTAAATACAGCAGAAAGCGATTCCAATTCATTATCTTATCTTAACTTACTATCTGCCCCACTTTAAGGACGTTCGACCAATTTATTAGTAATCAACCCATGTTTGGTATAAAGTAAATATGAAGTTGGTAAGTTCCGGCTCTCGGGAAGGAACTTGATTGGCAAAATGGATTGACTGCAGTGGCTTCTTTCCTTAGAGCTGGGAATCGCAGTCTATCAATGATCCCAGCCTCGTTTTTTAAAATTTTCCCAAAACACCTTAATTGGTCTGGCTAAGGTTCTTATCTCTTAGTCAGATTAGCATGACAATCCCCACAGGAATATATTTTGTAAATTTCCCCGTCCAGTTCTGAGGAAACCTAATTTCCTTATCATTGTTCACTTACATAATCTTCTTAACCTACGTTTATTAAAACCGGCTGTTATTTTCAGATTCACTGATCCAAACTTCTTCATTAATCGGTAAACAATGTGCGGAATCGTTGGCTGTCACCATGTGCCAGACGCAGCGGCGTTCAAACCCACAGCCCTAAAGATGGCAAAGCAGTGTCGTCATCGTGGTCCAGATTGGTCAGGGAGTTACCTGGCCAACAGCACAAGTTAAACACTTTTTATCGATGTAGCAGACAACGTCTAACTCACCTGTAGTTTTGGTTCACGAAAGATTAAGCATTGTTGGCATCGATAGTGGTGCTCAGCCTCTCAAGAATCACAATGGATCTATTGCGCTCGCTGTCAATGGCGAAATCTACAATCATATCCTTCTTCGTAAAACTCTTCCCTCACACTATCATTTCAATACGAGTTCGGACTGTGAGGTTATAATACCCTTAGTAAGTTCCGATATTTAACATTGCCACTTTTGCTTATATATATCTAGTATAATGAGTTTGGGATTGATACACCCCGACATCTCGACGGTATGTTCTCTTTTGTTCTATACGATAAAGAGCAGGATCGTCTAATAGCCGCTCGCGATCCGATTGGAATAACGAGTTTCTATCAAGGAAGATCAAGCACGCTACCTGGTGCCATCTTCTTTGCATCTGAACTTAAGTGTTTAAGTAGCGTTTGCGATGAAATAATCGCATTTCCTCCAGGTCACGTTTATGACTCGAAAACCAACGAAACGACCAGATACTTCAAACCATCATGGTGGGACCCACACAGACAACCAGCAGCTCCAATCGACTATAGACTTCTAAGGACCACTCTAGAGAAGTCTGTTAAGAAGCGGTTAATGGCAGAGGTTCCCTTTGGCGTACTTTTATCAGGCGGGCTAGATTCTAGCTTAATTGCTTCCATCGCCCAGCGAGAGACTCTACGATTAAAAGCTGCCTCACTAGAACAGTCCAGTAAACTATTTGATAGCAAAGGTACAGTAATAAACAATGTAGGGGGAAAGGAAAACAACCTAGTTGGTATCGATGAAGATAATAACCTCTCGACTTTGGTCTATTTACCTCAGCTAAACTCTTTCTCCATTGGTCTTGCCAACTCGCCAGACTCTAAGGCTGCGCTACAAGTTGCAAAATACCTCGGAACGAAGCATCACGATATGACCTTCACTATTGAAGAGGGGATAAACGCTCTAACTGATGTAATCTACCATCTCGAGTCATACGACGTCACGACCATTCGTGCTTCAACTCCTATGTACCTGCTCTCTCGAAAAATCAAAGCTATGGGAGTTAAGATGGTTCTCAGTGGTGAAGGTAGCGATGAGATTTTTGGGGGCTATCTCTACTTCCACGGTGCTCCCGATAAAGCCTCATTTCATGAAGAAACCATTAACCGAATCAAAAACCTGCATTTTTTTGATTGCTTAAGAGCCAACAAGTCTACTTCTGCTTGGGGTTTAGAAGCACGCGTTCCATTTCTAGACAAAGAGGTAAGAAAAGCTTGGTATTTGGTCAGTTTTATCTAACTTGAAAAAGTTTCTGGAAGTGGCTATGAACATCGACCCAGAGGAAAAGATGATAAAAAACGAACGAATTGAAAAGTACATCTTGCGGAAGGCTTTCGACACATCTGATACGCCAGATGAAAAACCATACCTCCCAGAAAGCATACTGTGGCGACAGAAAGAACAGTTTAGTGACGGTGTAGGGTATGGATGGATCGATGCACTTAAAGACAATGCTGAAGCTCTTGTTACGGACGAAATGATGAAGAATCCTAAGCCGGAATGGGGAAGCGATATTCCTAGCACCAAAGAAGCGTGAGAATAGCCCGATGACGGCCCTGCAACCTCACATACACTGACAATTTTTTAGTTACCTATATAGATTAATGTATGACGAACATTTCCCACAATACTGTGCATCAACCGTGACGAGGTGGACGCCAACATGGTCAGGACAGACTGACCCATCCGGAAGGTTTGTTACACGTATACACCCCAACAAGTTCAATTTTGACAAAGACAGGGCAATCAAAATACATAACCAACGCTATGAAACCGTCAAGTAGGTTCTAGCGAGATAGCGACAAAGTACATTGTATGCTTATGATACTATACTTCAAATATTCATCCTACGCACAATCAAGATCTAGATATTTAGCAGGCAGAATGTTAGTTGTAGCTTAGATAATTAAATGACTCAACTTGTAATTGCCGTGTATTTCTCAAAGTGAATTTTAGTGATGTATTTGCCGAATTCTGTGTGAAAGGGGCCCTAGGCTTGAACGGGGCACGGGCCGGCCCATAATCTACTATTTTATCAAACTAACACCACGTCGAATTATCTACACTAACAATCCTTCCAGTACAACCAAGTTAAACAATCAATCATGTCTGTACCAGCATTTTCAGATATCGCAAAATCTTCCAATGATGTACGTTTTGCACTCATCGCACTCTTCTTAGATCGTTAGCTAATGACGCCCAGTTGCTGAATAAAGATTTTTATCATCTTTCAGCTGCAGCCCTTGAAGTTAAAAGCAACACCCCCAATGATGTTGTGTTCAAAGTCAATGGCAAGAGCACACATGAGGGAGCGACCAGTGGATTGGTACGGAAAAGAATCTCAAGCACTATAAACTTACTGACCCAATAACCTTCCTAGCTCGAAGCCAGATACTCTGATAAACCAACTGGTCTGTCGTCTCCGCTCGATTATTGATTTTTCAGTCAATTTGATTTTATATCGAGTATGACATAAATTGCACGTAACTAACATTTCATTTAAAAGGCGTTACTCTTACACAATCCTGGAATACTATCAATGCACTAGACACCAAAATCGAAATAACCGACAGTATAGCGAAGGGACTCAAGGCCGAAATTCTCGGATCATTTTTGCCTGCCACCCAGGCAAAAGGGGCTAAACTAAATCTTCACTTCAAGCAGCCCGGATTTCACGGTCGCGCCTTCTTCGACCTACTTAAAGGCCCAACAGCACTTGTTGATGCTGTTATTGGACAGGATGGCTTTCTAGCCGGTGCATCCGCCGGCTACAACGTTCAGAAGGCGGCAATTACAAACTACTCTGCCGCAATTGGATACGCCGCCCCTCAATACACTGCATCTGTTACTGCCACTAATAACTTGAGAGTTTTCTCCGCCGCCTACTACCACAAGGTTAACTCACAAGTCGAGGCTGGATCAAAGGCCACCTGGGACTCTGAGAGTGGATCCCAGGTTGGTCTTGAAGTAGCTGCTAAGTACAGGCTGGATCCTGTTTCATTTGCAAAGGCAAGACTATCTCCTCTAACCTGGCTATGCTAACTATTCAAAATTTAGTTCAAAATAAATGACCGTGGTGTAGCAGCCGTGGCTTACAACGTTCTTCTACGACCTGGTGTTACGCTGGGTCTAGGCGCCTCATTTGATACTCAAAAGCTTGACCAAGCCACCCACAAAATTGGTACATCATTCACATTTGATTCATAGTTATTGGCTTCGGCGTCTGAAATGACTGGGATATTTAGAGAGGCTTGAGGTTGGCTTATCCAAAGATAAGTTCGGTCGGTTTGTATTAAATAAGTGTAGGAAAGCAGACTAAATTTTGAACTACTGTTAACGATTTTTGTTAATTATTGTGTGTAAATTATTGAATCTGGTCACGAATAGGTAGGCGCAACCAATCTGTACGTAGCGCAGGTAGGCTTGTTTCGACACATCTATTTCAAGAGGTCTGCACAGTAGCCATTAAAGCTATAGGTAAACAAAATCCCACTGACAGGATGCCCACAACCGTTATAAAAGGACCCGCGATTCCCCTTGCATATTCCACTTCGGAATCTTCTACGTCCCTCTTGCTTCTCGTCTGTCTCTTCTGCTGGTTTTCGTGTGTTCTCAAGTGACTCGCTTTATCAAAGTGTGTTACGTCATCAGGTTTAAGTTGATTGTATCCCTGGTTGGATCGCAACTCACCGTAGGTTTCAGAGTGTGCCGGATTCGCTTGCTTTTTCTTATCGCGAGCTGGGCTTACGGAAGCACCTCGCCTCTTCTCTGCGAATTCTCCCCAGCCGCCGTTGCGATGGAAAGAGGGCGGGGGACCGCAGAAACGAGTACGACGCCTTGATAGACCGCTCGGCGACCGACCACCGGCAGGGTTTGTAGATGAGTAGGAGCCACGCTGAACAGGTGAATATTGGCTCTGAGCCTGGGACGCGGGAAGAATAGTTAGATCATAAGAAGCACGTTTGCTGGGCGTTCCAAGAACAGAGTAGGCGGTAGAAAGAGCTATGAACTTCGCTGAGGCCTGAGGATCGGTTGGATTGCGGTCTGGATGATGGGCTTTTGACAAGGCGTAGAATGCTCTGCATTGTGTCAGCGAAAGCGGAAATTTAGTGTCAGTTGCAAACTTGAAAACCTTTAGAAGAATACCTGACAATTGGGGGGGATCCGTGAGACCTACTTTTTCACCTCGCCCTGCGTTGCGGTCGTCGTTATTTGCAAAACCTCGTAATAGTTTCCTTCATATCGACGCGTGCTACGATGAAAGTATCGCTTCAGGCGAAGATGAATCGGTATGGATGGATATGAGCGAAGTGGCATGCCTCATGCTGGCACAGAATTTGCTATTAGTCTGGTTTGATATCTGCAGAGATGGCAAGCACTTGGTGGTGAGCTCGTCATTGGAAATGTGGTGGTTACAAAGACATGTTTTGCGGTCGTCCGAACGTGCCAAACATACAATTTTGAAATCCGCTAGATGAAGTTCTCCCTACCCGAGCCTCGTTTGTCATACCTCATCGACACCAATCAGTCCAAATCACCACGAAGACAAATCCTGGAAAGTTAAAAATGGCCATCCAGGCCACTAATGCCAACAAAGGCTCTGAAGGTTTGAACCTCAAGATTTAGGTGTAAATTATAGTTGATAAATTTGTTAGCAAAAGATCTGGATGCTGCAACTAATCCAGTTGCTGTGACAAGAGAGGGCGGCCCTGCTCATGAGGAAGACGAAGAGGAAGAGGAAATAGCAGGAGCTGAAGGGAACACTGAAAACTCGACGAAAAAAAAACGCAAGAGGAAGAAGAAGCCAAAAGGTGGTGCTTCCAACGCAACCAAGCAATCGGATCCGCCTCGTGTCCTAGTATCGACACTCTTTAAAGGAAAAGAATATCCAGTAGGAGAAGAAGAGGAGTACCGAGATGAGAATCTATTCCGAACCACATCTGAGGAAAAAAGGCACCTTGATCGCATGAACAATGACTTTTTACAAGAGTACCGACAGGGTGCTGAAGTCCATCGACAAGTCAGACAATGGGCTCAAAAAAACATCAAACCAGGACAAAGTTTGACAGAAATAGCCGAAGGTATTGAAAACAGTGTTCGTGCATTGTGTGGCCACCCTGGTCTAGAAGAAGGCGATAATATAAAAGGAGGCATTGCATTTCCTACCGGTCTTAACCTTGATCATATTGCCGCCCACTATAGCCCGAATTCTGGCAACACTACGGTGCTCACTAAAGATAACGTGATGAAGGTTGACTTTGGGGTCCATATGAATGGTAGGATTGTTGACAGTGCATTTACCATGTCATTTGATCCGGTGTATGATAATCTACTCGAGGCCGTTAGACAAGGAACCAATACCGGTATCAAAGCAGCAGGCATAGACGCTCGATTAGGTGAGATTGGTGAGGCTATCCAAGAAACAATGGAGAGTTATGAATGCACCATTGGCGGAAAAACGTACCCAATAAAGTGCATCAGAAACTTGAACGGACATGATATTCGGCGTTGGCAGATACATGGTGGCAAAAGCGTGCCGATTGTTAAGAGTAGTGATCAAACGAGGATGGAGGAAGGTGAGGTATTCGCTATTGAAACATTTGGGAGCACCGGCAATGGATATGTACGAAATGATTACGAGACATCACACTATGCTAAAGTAGTCGACGCTCCCAAGAATACAGTTTTACGAGTTCAATCTGCCAATAAATTGCTGAATGTTATCAACAAAAATTTTGGGACATTACCATTTTGCAGAAGGTACTTAGATCGCTTGGGCCAGGAAAAATACTTGTTAGGGTTGAATAACCTTGTATCGAGTGGTGTTGTTGAGGCCTATCCACCGCTAGTAGATAAAAGAGGCTCTTACACGGCGCAATTCGAGCATGTAAGTTTCGTCACATAGACAAGGCATACAACCAACTAACAAAATTTCAGACTATCTTGTTGAGGCCAACTGTGAAGGAGGTGATTAGTCGGGGTGAAGACTACTAAACTGGAAATAAGTTTGGTGGCCGGACTTTGCTCCATCAGGACTCGCATGCCGGACTTGCGGGGTTTTAAAATTTTCCTATGTTTCAGGGATGCAAAATCTAAGATGATTTTTCGGAGCCATCTATGTGGTTTAAGGAAACTATAAATATGGAGGTTTTAATTACTCAAGCTGCTATGTGATTTTGTAAGACTAGCCATATCCCAAATTCTATACAGTCACAGACACTTATGTACCTTCCTATTAAAAGACTAAGTATATTTAATGGTTTAATCCGTTACCTTCAATATCAACGCTTATATGGAATGTGTTTGCAGAAGAATAGATCTCACAAAATTTTTAAGCTAGAGTAAACCCTCTTTGGGCAAAACATCGGAGGCACATGATAGGTAGAGTCTGAAGCCAGGTGATATATCTGAGTCTCTTCGTTTTAAATTCCAAATCGAGTCAAATAGGTCTTTTGAGACACCTCTCTTAAGGTGGGCCGAGTACAAAGTCGATTCAGAAGTGTTGGTGGCAATGCCATATGAGCAAGCTGGATATCCAAATAGAAGTTTGTATGCGAGGTATTACGTGAATCATGAATCAGTTAACTGGAATTATCCGAATGCGGCCATTCTCAGCCCGCAAGTACTGAGAAGTGCACGGAAATCGAGCTGTCTCATTTAAAAAGCTAATGCCAATAGGTGTGTCGCGGCGGGCTCTATGATAAGTCAGGGCTAATCATAGGCCTGCCGTATTAAAGCTCTATTAGAAGTCGGATTGAAGTTGTCGGGGTTCGCCGCCAATGACAGCAACGACAATCGTTGTTGTGCACACTGTGTGTGTGCATATCGATGGCCTGAGGGCGAGGCTACCGTGCCGTAGGGACATGAGACGTATGAAAAGTATTTAGAATGCATAATCCTCCAAGCTACAGCAGTGTCCAGTTTCTCCTCATGCCTATGCCTAGGCCAACTAGTCACGTTGAGTCGTTTGTTTTTCAACTTCGTGCCAGCTCAAAACACCGGCAAAAGGTCTCGTGTTGGCCAGCGCTTTTTACTAAGCCCGACATGTCATCCTCGGCCATGCACCCCAAACTATCAAACGACATCAAAAGTGCTTTTCCACTGAGACTTTTGATTTTGAGTTACAGCGAGAGAGAGGTGTGTTTATTATACTAGTTGAGTCTTAGACTATCAGGCACTTTCAGCTCCTCCCTGGCCCATGCCACACCTTGTACAGTGCTCCTTGCCTCTCATGTTACTCGAAAGATCATTGATATATTGCCCGTGATGGATAGCCATTCAGCTCAGTATCTACCCGTGGAATACAGCCACCTTTCCCACAGAACCTTCTACCAAAAAAGATAAAATGGTAGCAGTGTAAATTGCGTGCGCGGTAAAAAGTCTCAGAAAACCTAAAGCTCCAGCCGGGCGAGGTACGTATTCTCATCTATATCTCTCATCCTTGTAACATTAGAGGCCAACTTAATCCAATCCGCCATCTCCGTATCGGGTTCTGGGTACGTTCCGGAAACTCATCGGATGGCTTCTCCTCCATGATCAAGGGTGAGTGATGAGTGGGGCTTCAACCCTATCATCTTATCTGATCGTGGTTAGCTTCATGGTCGTAGTGTTGGGGATGTGTTGAGAGATGAAGACGATATAGACGGTGAAAGCGATTGGGAAACCCCGTCGAAGTGAGGACTTTGTTATTCAATCTCAGCTTTGCAGACTCTACAGTGAGAGCTGGAGGCTCGTAGGGGACACTACTGACAGGTGTTGAAAGTAGTCACCCAGAAAGTTACAGAAGATGTATAACTGCCTTGAGGAAATACTATTTATCACCCATACCAATTGCCTAGCACCATAACCTACATGTATTAGTCGCATAGACTACATGTTAGTGTCGAAGTTGAATTCCTTCGAAGAATCTGGTATCATGAAGCTATTTGCCAAAGACGATTGCTCCTACAGCAGAGCCTAGGATCCAGGGAATTCCCGGCGTCGGATGTTTAGTTGTGCCATGGAGACGGGCTCGGCAGCGTGCGAGCCGGCAAAATAAGAAGTGATCAGGAGACTTTTCTTGCCCACAAGAGCAGGTCAGAGGAGCGTCCGAGTGTTCAGAGCGGCGGTGGTAGTCAGCGAAGTCCCCGTTGCCTGAATAAGCTGCAAAAAGATGACCAACAGCGTAACGACTAAAGCTCTTTAGTTCGGGAGAACTGCCAATGCTGGCACCAATTCTCGGCTGGTGTGATGATATGAGACAACGAAGTAGTCAAGGCTGGAGCATTGCGTGTGGCGCAAGGCTACAGCATATACCACCAGTGCATTTGTTAGGCGAGCATATATACAGTTTCATGGATATGCCCATAATAAAGGGATATAGGTTTAGTCCTACACTTTCTGTCCATATACCTACAGCATGGTATTGTATGAGTCTATTCACTGTCACCCACAAAATATAACATCATCCTCTCCTTTTCACTCAACAGTATGACCTCCGCATAGCTTATAACCATAACGGCTGGTGGTTTTTTTTGAGAGTATTTTGAGCCCAGTACGCATTTACAGAGGCTTCGCACCGTGATGTGATATCTCTTTTCGCTCGGAAGACTGGGTGAGATATCGGGGCGCCAAAGCTTTGCATGCCTGTTAAGTCAGCGCGTCGGCTCTCTCATTGTCTGGTTCAGCGAATTGGCTAAAGTCTCTTCCCGTCCACTTCGTTATGAGTTCTCGAAAGTGAGCGATACGAAGGGATCTGCTTGGAGTGGGAGTGCCTAGGAGGCTCAGGGCGGCCTCTTGATGGTCTAGGCATGCTGTGGCGTTTGTGGCAAATCGAGCCATAGGATTGTGAAGAGCAGCATTTAGACCTGCAGTGGCCCAGGCTATCTCTGCATCAATGACTTCGGTAGTTGTTCCAAGAGGAAGAGTACCCTGCCAGACTATCTATGCGAGACCTCGATAGATGACGTATCCAGCCCCAGGAGAGCGTTTGGTTTAGCTGAGTCTAGAGAAGGTTGCCACATGATACTAGAGAAGTTGCAGAAGGGACATTGGAGATGTCATCAGCGTAGCTAAAGCGGCCCTGCGACAGTCGGAGCACTCCTTCGATCGCTAAGAGGAAGAGAATTGGCGACACAGGGGAGCCCTGGGTCAGGCCATTGTGAATCTGAAAGGAGGGAGGTTTGCTGCCATCAATACTTATAGCAGCCCCTCTTTGTTCCATCAATGGAGTTACTCAGAAGACCACATTTGGTCGTCACCCTTAGTTTCGCAGACAAAGTAAAAGACGCCTTTTTGAATGCTATCAAAGGCACCTTGTACGATGTATGTGACAATTCCTGCTACATACTTTTCATCCCTAGCTATTTGTATATCACACACGAGGGCTGTGGTAGGATCTGTAGAGGAGCTGCGAGGGACTGCGCTGCAATGTTCCTTAGCTAAGATACGGTGTTTGAGGGCTATATACGAGAGCCTTCTGGCTAGTAGTCGCTTAAGTCTTTTGCCTGGGCAAGAAAGAGCTATCGGTCTATATGATATCGGGAGGCTGAAATTGCAGTTTCCCGACTTCGGTAATATGATTATATTAGACACCGAGGGACAACTGAAAATTTTAAAGATAAAGTCTATTGATAAAATCTCTGGTCCTCTCAGGCCTTAGTGCTATATACCCATCTAAAACTATTTCCGGAAGAGAGCATCTTCTCTAAGTTTCCCAAAGTTACATCATGAGCTAAACTACATATGTTGTAGATCAAAAGATCTCAATTTGGATCTTTGATTTTCCTGAACATCCTCAGCATCCTGATCAGCATATCCTTGGTGAGATATCAAAACTCGAGAGAGTTAATCCGAGAAGATGTGGTATTCCGATACCCAATGATTCTCATTACTAGATTCAGTAGGTCCCAAACTATCAGATAATTGACAGTTTACATTAAATTCCTTGAAAACAGATAGATGTTTTCCTAGCTAGTCGCATTGACGGAAAAAAGCTATGATCCGAATCCCTGCTGTAGGCCAGGCTTGTTTGAGAGCACATGTCGTGATTCCATCTGGCCCAGGGGCTGAAAAGGTTGTCTAGCGGCATGACTGGTTTATCTACTCTTCTGTGGGTGAGGGCCATAGGAGCCTTTTCTTAGGTACATTGGGCGTATTTATAGGGATATCTTATTGGTAAAGGTAGCGGCTAAGTAGCGTTTCTCGGAATAGTTATGCCCTTGCTACGGGAGTGAAAACGGGGCCTTCATGTACATTCAGGGGAGTGATATGCGAGCGGATTTGCTTTCTATGCCAGCTGGTTATATGATTTGCTGCAGTTAGGTCGACAACGCTGTCAATTCTTTGCCTCCAGTAATCGAGTTTGGCTTTTGCCACAACTTTAACAAATCTTCGAGTTCCTGTGTGATTTTATTCTCGAGACGTCTGGCGCGACATAAGTCTCGATGCGCCTTGGCACACTTCTTTGTCCACTATCTATAGCACCTCATTTTTCTCTGGATGTAGGGCAGACTGCGTGCAAAGCACCTAATATTGCTTCCACAGAGAATATAGCTTCTTCTTCTTCTAGATCTATTAGAGGATAGCAAATAAGTCGGTCTGCGAGAAGTGTACGGAAAGTCTTTCAGTCGCAGGCATCATAACGAAAGCGGCCAGGAGGGGGAGCTTCGGCCCCTTTATCTGAAATTCTTATAAGGGTCCTGTGGTCAAAGCTAGCTTGGCAGGAAAATTTTAGGCTTGTCTTGGCGAAACAGAGTTCAAGTACTCCGCCAGCGTCATGCGTTGCTATCCCATGTGGGTTAAGGAGTACTAGATCTCTCCTCACTATTCATGCAAGTAAGGTTTCTCCTGTAGCCGTATCATTTGTGGTTTTCGAATCGTATGCGGAGCGTTGTATGTTGAAATCACCAGCAATATCTGGGCTTTCAGGTAGCGTAAAAATTAGGTGAAGACCTTCCCCTGCGTTACGAGAGCCAATGGGGGCATTATAAATATTCCAGGAGTCGATTTTGGGTCGGCCTTTTCGATGAATGTAGATTCTGAGTAGGTCCCACGAGTGAATGTTTATCTGTAACGGCGAGAGACCAAAGCCTTTTCGCATGTAGGTCATGACCCTGGGTCGGCTAGTCCAGTCAGCAAATGGAGCGAAAGCATAGAAGCTAGGGTGAGTTTTTTTTCTTTGAGAGATTTCTGAAAAAAATCCATGGTTCTTGTCTAAGAATAAGGTCGGCACCAAGTGGAGAAGCTAGCACAAGAGCAGCGTCGTGGGCTGGGCCATTTATAGAAATATAGCCACGTTGGGTCGAATAGATAGGAACGTATCCATCATGACCTGAAGGTCACAGTCCGAGTATAACCTCGGCTGGTACTCCCGCACCCATTTTCAGCGAGCAGGTGCAGCCATACTGGGAATAAGCCACGTAGCAACGTAACCTGCCGCCTCTGAAAGGCCCAGAAATATACCACTTTGGCCTATGGCTTCCTATTAGCGATGTTGGACCGCTTGGCTATTTGATTAGCTGAGCCATTCCCCCATCTCGCTGAGAGAGTCGTGGGGACGACGAAGCCGACCAGTTCTCGCGTTGATGAATGGGATGATTAAAGGAGCGAGCGCGACTCTTCTTGACCAACCCAGATATGCGAATATACTTTTTGTTTACACTGGCATTTCTTGAAGGTAAAGAGTTTATCAGTCGGTGGATTTTGCAACATGCACTCAAATAGGACGTGGGTAATTGAATAATGGGTCATGTGACTTTTGAGTCATGCCCAAGCTGGACAGTGGACGCATCAGCCGGTACTAATTGAGTGATGGTTTCAAATTATTGAAAGAGGATTAGGGATAGATTCGAGAGACTGAGACACTATTAGATTATAGTAGATCTTTTGACGATCAGGGGATTGGGACTTTAAATACCCTACTCATCTCAACACTGTGAGATATCAATCCAACCTGTATTTCTGAGCAATATATATTGTCGGTTTGTAAAAGTGGTTTAAGTTCGATAATTTAGTACACATGCATATTTCAACTAAATTTGAACTGGGTTGAATAACTCAGATTTGTCTCACATCAAGCTTGAACCTCGGTCTGCTCCCACTCGGCCAGTTTCTTCCCTTTCCCCGAGCGTTTCACGCGACAACTTAAGCCAACATCTTTATCCCAAACAAACTGCCAGATCACACTTACCCAACTTGAGTGTTGAGGCAGATCTACGTAGAACTCTTTTGCCAACTGATGCAGGGCGGGTAGGCGAGTCCATGGCACTGCCGGGAAATCATGGTGCTCATTGTGCAAACCAACATTGTAGGTGAGTAAGTTTAGTGGACCATAGTAGCTAAAGGTTTCGGGTAGCGTAGTTTTGGTCAATGAATCTGGATTGCGCGAAGATGGCGGGTCAAGGAGATAGTGTTCGGCGATAAAGTGACCAGCACATGGGTGCAAGCTACCTGCAAGGAAGGAGCTAATAATAAGATAGTATAGAGAATTGGGTGAACATTTGGTTACAAGGAGGTAATCGAAAACAACTTGTGCTACAATGTTGGCGATGTGGCAGTATGTAAAGGGTACTCGATAAACGAAAATTGGCCTTATGGCATAAAAAAATATTTGGAAAGTTGCGAAAAAGGATTTGCCCAAGAGCGAATCTAGAAAGAATGCCTCGAAAGAGGTTGGCAGGTCAGTGTCAAGGCCATCAATACCAAGAGACTTGTGGTGTGTTAAGTGGTATGGCTGTGGAGACATGAGCTTGGTGCAGCTGACTTGAGCCGAGATGGTAGAGAACGCACCCTGAAAGAAGCACTATACGGAATTCCTATGGGTAAATTCGCAAAGATAGCTAGCGCACGATTTGCCGTGGCATTGCGGAAGGCAAGATTATGAGAGATTTCATGGATGGCCAAGAACAAATTCTGATTAGCTGTGGCTCCAACAATGTAGGCTGTGAGCAGAAATTTCCAGGATAAAATAGGTGTTGATTGAAGTGCGAAGGCGCAGAAAAGCTGGATCAAGACGACGAGAAGGACGGTATATTTTGTGAGGGGTTCAGGTCCACAGAGTTTAGTAACCTTTTGATATTAGCTTAGCTGCTGTAATGTTGGACAAGGATGTTTCGGAATTGTCTTTACTTCTGGGTGAGCTTTAATAATCGCCTGTCGTCTGGTTCTGTGAGGCTCTTCGGTATAGGTCCAAAAGAAGTCGTGCTCTTTGACATTTCCAGATGTACTGGGTTTGTTTTGGGTGGTGCCGGGCTTTGAGGCAGTTCGAGCCCTGCTGCTAGTGGAGAGATTGGATGGCGGCGAGATGGTAGTTGAGGAGGATATCGAAGTTGTCATGTTGAGGTAGAAGGCAGATTGCTACTCATGAATTTGACGATTGAAGTTCCTGACCCGAAATTGTGGACAGGCAGGAACGGGCAAGCTCTAGATGTCGAGCATGGTGCGCTAGATATGCACGAAGCTTGCATCTCCCGGGGGGACAGGCTAACAACATGAGCTAGGGCACACAGCGTGATTTCACACCCAACAGCTGCTAGCGGAATGTAGGCTCAGCTCTATTTCCAGTCTGTACTTTGGTTCTGGCGACTCATTCCGAATGCTCCCAAGTTTGCAGAAACGCTTCAAGATCGTACTCTTTCAGTATTAACGAGAATCCATCTTGAGGGTAAAAAACTGTCCTCGAGAGCACAACTGTTAGTCCTTGAAAGTAACAACACGATCTTTCAAAAAGCCGCAACCATTGGTTAAAGAGAGAGGAATAATCGATCAAGCATCAGCAGCCAAATTTATCGAAATTACGGAGCAAACTGACCTCAGAAAGCATTAACGGCATTTTTGTCATTTAATTTATATCTAGCTACGCAGGGAAGACACATCATCAATGCCAAGTGTGTGTAACTTGGATGATTCTTTTGACTCTAGAGTTGAGCAGCAAAGATTGAGCAACTCTCCTCGGCGCTCTCTACGAACCTGGAAGTGCTATATTCTCTCGGAGCCAAGATTCAATCATCCACCAACAGTCTAATCGATTTTATCCTGTGATATTCTTATCAGGAGTTTCTTGCACTAATTGAGTCTGTAACTCTAGCACATTGAGCTCTTCTACGATCCAGGCTTCATGAAAATAAGGTGTCTGATATAGTAGCTCAGTGTTCACCTGTAGAATTCAAGTTCGTTTTCTACGAAAACTTCTACCTAGAAGTAGCAAAGGATTAGATTAGATTAGATTTGTATTTTAGTCCTAACTGAGTCAATGACTATTGAGGACTCCTAGAATCTACAAATAAGATACTAGCGACAAGTTGTAAGTTCCTACTTATTAACTTTATGCTGTGCTCTTATGGACAGTGAGGGACACGCCCTGAAGTAGCAAAGGAAACCACGTGCAAGTGAAAATTCACAACATACTCATTCTACCAGTTATAGTGTGGTCATGTCTGTTCGTGCAGCAGTCTACAATAACATCCTTATAAAGCAAAATTGCATATTGTTTATACGGACATGTACAAATCATTCTGTGCTATTTCTACATCATGACAACAGTGCTAGGGGTTTGTACTGTGCAATGAAGACGATACAGGCCGCGAAAGTGATTGGAAATCCACACTGAAATGAGGACAGAGGTGTTACTCAAGCTTGGCTCTACAGTGAGAGCTGGAGGGTCGTAGGGAACACCACTGATAGGTGTTGAGTTTTCAGGCCCCACCAGTTGTCGGTGCTTCTCAGGTCTCGATCCTATGCCAAGTATCGCCACAGTATATGTATATTAGAAAATGAATGAGCAACTTCCAGGCACTGCCATTGAAAGGGAGACATGGATGGAGGATGTCAGTATGCCATGAGACTACCAGCGTTCTAAGAAGACTGGCTCTGGTTCGTCGTCGTGTCGAGCGTTCTTTGAGGAAGGATTTGATCCCTAGAGTGTAGAGTTTTGGAAAAATCTAAATAGTTCCTTTTCATTGGATGTCTGTTATTTGTAGAGCTGCGGCAATACTTCCTCTTCTGACATGGCAGTGGCTGCCACGCACTATGACACTTGTCCAAGGCCTTTTTGGTGGTATTAAATTAATAGGATTAAAGTCCTAATTGATTCGATGACCCTGCGGGACTTGGCGTGATAGGAGAACAGCACAAAGCTCACCTCCCGTCCACTATGCCGAATTTACAGCCAGCTATCGCCGGCAAATGACTACTGGCAGCTCGAAACCATAATGAAGGGTTATTAGCTAGAGTCACTTGGGATTAGAGCATCATATAATCTAAAAATGACAAACAAGCGAATAACATGCTGCGGGTTCTGGTCGGTCAGATGATTGTTTAAATGATTCCGAGTGGGCGTCTCTCCTTTTGAATCATTCAAGTGTATCTAGCTGTATAATTACGAGACATGATCCTTCCCAACAGTGCATATTGGAAGGCTCTTTTCACTCCAGCGACGCCCATGTAAACGCTACATATGTGAGGTATCCAAGAAGACGCGCATCATCCTCTACCAGTCTCGCAGGCTGTATCGTAATCGTCACTCTTCACAAACCCCTTACGCCATTATTAAGAACTAGCCATGAGAGATTCGATGATAACGTCCAAGCCCTACTCGTTACCCAACCTTGATCACAGAGAAGCCATGCGATGAGCTTCCAAGACGTATCCAGCTCCTGACACTGCGGTGGTAGACTGAATCGTTTCGGCCCCTTTTGATACAAAGGGAGACTCAGATGGATGTCTACATCTCACGTAGCTGATATTACAGCTTAACGGAGAGTTTTCGCGTGAGCACGATTTCATTTGTTGTCTTTTGGGCGGAAGATGAAGTTGATTTATACAGGTAAACACTGAGCTAAAGAGCCTTCCACTACTTTGTCAGAGATCTGACTTTCATGGAAAAAAGCCAGGGGCGCCGTACGTGGTGTAGCCTGGGTCGGAGAAGAGCTCAGTATGCTTGGGTCATAGACTCAATTAGAACAATATAACCAGGCCAAAAAAACACTGCGAGGTTGGTTGATTGATTTAAATTTAAGTCTATACTGATTCCTAGACCATGAAAGGCTACTCAAGGATCTATCTAACTATTTTATTAATTGATGGCTTAATTTCTAATATGGATATTACAATTGTATGATAGTTGATTCTGAGGGTCAAGCCCTGGTTACAGCTATGAGGCGTCTTCACTTTCAATGAACAGTCAATCCTCCTTGAGTATCGACTAGATGGAAGTTTCACAGCCTTTGGTTATCCAGATTGCCTTCACATTCCATGCACATATATGGCAAGAAATGTAATACAGTCTTACTGGATTCAAACCAGCCATCTCCAGACTCCACTTGAGCCATCAGCTAGATAGCTTGCCATTGCAGCATTCAAGCTCAGCGGTGTTGTAAGTGTCGCCTGCACTCTCGCAGTCCAAGTCGCACAATGCTCAATTTGAGAGAGAGAGAGAGGTGTATTTTTTGTACTACTTGGGTCTCTGGCTTTCTCGCACATTGGGCTCCTCTCTGGCCCAGACCACACTTTGTACAGTGCTCCTATCCCCTTTTGCTGCTTCAAAGATCGTTGATATATTGCTCGTGATGGATAATATTTCACCTCAGTGTTTACCCGTGGAGTTCGGCCATTTTTTCCGCGCGACCTTCTACCCAAAAAGATAAAAAGGTAGCAATGTAAATTGCGTGCGCGGTAAAAAGTCTCAGAAAACCTAAAGCTCCAGCCGGACGAGGTACGCATACTCATCTAAATCCCCCTTCTTTGTTGCATTAGATTGCAACTTGATCTAATCCGTCATCTCCGTATCGGGTGCTGGACATGCTCCGGAAACTCATCGGATGGCTTCTCCTCCTTGATCAAGGGTCGGTGGCAAGAAGGGCCTCGATCCTAGCATCCGATCTGATCGTGGTTAGCTTCAAGATAATGGTGATAGGGGGATGTGTTGAGAGATGAAGACGATATAGACGACAAAAGCGATTTGGGACCCCCATGAAAATGAGGACTTTTATACTAAATCTTGGCTCTACAGACTCTACAGTGAGAGCTGGATGTTCGTAGGGGATACCACTGACAGGTGTTGAGAATAGGCCCCCTCAGGAATAAAAAAGCTTTTGAGTTATGAGTGATTCCGCGTGTGTTGGGGTTCAAGGTGTGGAGCTATCACAACAGGTGGCCGACAGATTTGCAGTTTATTTACTATCACGTTTACTGGCGGCGGGCAGTCCATTGTAATTCACTGACAATCTCTTGTCCCTTGCATTGAGCAACCTCCAACTCTTTCGCCACCGTTCCGTACAAATAGTAACCGTTTCATCGCTGATTTACGTTGCATGAAATGAAAAATCAAATCCGTCTATTTGAATCTTTTTCTTTTTTCAACTTTGACCACCCGTCAAACGTGGGATCCGCGCACCACATCGTGACGAATACCTCATGATTCTATTTTCATCATCTAGCCTCGGTAGGTCGAGACTAGTAATACGCTTCTCGAAAGTACATGGGTGACCAAGCAGCTCGGAACTAATTGAGACTTACTTGTAAATCATTCCACACCACCATTCAGTCTAGTCGACTGGAAAGTCTCGTTGTTGTCCCAACAACTGTGTCAATAGATGGGTCTATCCAACCAATCTCCAGTTGTACACATACTGACGCGCTGATCTTACCCACATTAAAGTTTTCGCGTTTCACAAATCGCGCTGACACGTTTAACAACGGATAGGTCATGTCTCCAAGAATCATAAGCACTAATTACGGGGAAAATTTTATCCCAATTTAGCAAGAAATTTAGCTCAAATAAAATTTATTAAGCACGATACTAATATAACTAGCAAAATCTCTTACGTCTCACATAAGTCTCGAACAAATGTAAGACTAAGGCGACGTTCTCAAGGAAGAGAGAGAGGGTTGTATTACCCAGAGAATTGAGGTTGAGGCTTGCTCCTATCATCTACAAGTTTGTTGTTAGCTTTCAATGCGGTTGAACCAGCCATTTATCCGTCATTAGCACGGCTGGTGATTGTAAACCATCATCCCTGGTTTTGTTTGTGTAATCTATTGTTATATGGCCTACTCAACGCAATCAAAACAGGATGTAGGCAAGAAGAAAGCTCGTCAAGCATAATGCTGCCACTATATGTAATGGCACGCCTTGATGAACTTGTGGTACTTGGTGTACGGTTTCCAACCCTGAGTGATCAACTGTCTTTTCCTTTGACGAGTTGCGCAGCCGCGTGTTCAAATCTTGAGCATAACCGGTAGTGAGACCTTCTGATTTTGATGGTTTTGCTCTCGTATCTTCTGAATTCGGTAATGGCGTTGTGAAAGGTTTCATTTCGGATGGACTTTGACCTGCAGAAAATTGATGATTGCCATTCCGGGTCTCGGGCGTATGAGCAGCTTCAGGTGAAGGTGAGCGCTTTTCTGTATATGCGCTGGAGTCCTAATTTCCAAGTTAGTTTTGAAGGAATAAGTTTTGATCTTCACACACAGGACTTGAGCTGTTCGCAGCGATCTTTGATGGAGTGACTGCAGACTTTGTTTTTGAGGTAGAATCTGCTCGAGGTAAATAAACTACTCTGATTTTTTTTTCTTCTATAGCGGTTTTTGAAGCTTGGTTTGAAGGCCACTGCAGGAGTTAGGAGTTGGATTATAACTAGGATGACATTGAATACGTACTTCAAAAGAATCTTCACCTTGTGCTGCGATAGCAATAGATTGAACGAGAAACTTATCTCGACATTTTACATCCAGAGGCGGATCTTCAGACATAGCTTGTAGAGTAACTGAAGGAAAATAAATTAGACTGTATTTTTTTCTAACGATATGCAAAGACTATTGGGATACCTATCACTTCGACATTCTTTCCCGGCTCGATCTTCCCGGAATTCGGACGTACACAGTATCTGGGATCTTGTGAGAAAAGGCGTCAAATGTCTACACTCTAGCATACGTACTGCTTAGGCGCCGTGGTCTTGACCTAATAATCGTGTCAAAAAACCCAGATAATTATCTTTGCGTAGAAATAGACACACCTTAAATGCAACAGAGGTTTGATTGGGATTTATGATCTTGAGGACTTGCGCTACCTCGGTTGTGAGTGGCCCTACTTCGCATTCAGCCCCTATCCATCAGCAGGACTAACATAACTACGGCGAAACCCCAGCTCATGAGGTTCAATCTCGATAGACATAGATACAGGTTTTGTATTTTGATCTATGAGAAAATGTGTCTCGACTTCGTAATAATACTGTTCTGGTTGCTGCGAATACTGAAGTTCGGGGACAGCGTTAGGGGGAGATGGTGTTTGTTTCGAGGATCAATAATTTTTTCGTGTATATTTGCATGAATTTGAAACAGAGTAACGTTAATCAAATCGATTGTTCGTGGTTGATGGACAATGGTTGATAATGCTCGATGTAGTGCTCGTCCTGATAACTGAGAGGTTTATAATGCTTGCCTTCCATCTCTGTGCCATCGTGACAAGTTACGTAGGCCAGATTTGGGATTAGCTTCTTACATGGTCTGTTGTTAGAGGTACCCCGGCCCCTGTAGCAATCATTGGTAACGAGGAACGTTAAACATCACCAAATCTCTTACTATTGGTACCACGAAGTGTGAAGACTGGACATGTGTCAGCGGTGTCATCTATGAGCCTGCGGGTCAAATATTCATTCACAGCCGAGAATCACTAGTACATGGCTCTTTTTACAATAATCAAACACGCGATAATCAATCAAAGGCCTTCAGTCATTCAAACTGTGCTTTCGAGGAGACCCAGACACTAAAGAAATTAAACTTTATACACGAGTTCATGTGAGCACTCTCATTCTCCAACCGTGAGGCTATGATCAAATTAATCACTGGCAATGGATGATTCTATGATGTACGCCTAAGACGCAGTGTATATCCACCTGGCTTGGGTAGCTGTGCATAAATCTGGCAAGAGAGGAGGATGAAAAATACAATCTGTAAATGCAGAACAATACGGTAGAGGAACGGACAGAGCCCAGATTTTATAATAAATCATGCAAGTCTGAGGAGCTGTGCGCACACTGGCGTATCGCGCAGGAGTATAGCTAATAATTTAAAGACCGAATTAATGGCATGTTAATTTGATTTAGCTTCTAGATGATTGTATGGACGGTTGGTTGAAACTTTTGGACGCGCTGGGTAAAGTCGGCGAGGTAGTATTCCGGCCAAAAGTTTGTTACAGCTTCGGTACAAGATAAAGATGTATCAAAGGAATTCATAGTTATCTGGACTATTCCGTTTGTTGCGTAATGATGGATGAAGGGGTGAAGTTCTTTACCAAGGAACCATGATGTGGCAACGGCGACTGAGCCCTGCAGCAAAGTTGAACTTAGACGGCATCATTTCCGGTGTTGAAAAAAAGAGTCGAAGAATCAGACTTGATATTAGAACGAAATGTAAAATTGTCTGTTACATGTAAGTCTCGACGTCCGACAGATTCACCGTGCACTTTCTTCATTCTTTGTATCAAAGCATTAGCGGCTAGTCTGTTTGAGGCGCTTTTTATTCTAATGATTCATTAATTTCTCGCCTTTATCTGGGGATAGAGAACCCATAAAGATGATCCATTTTAGACGTGCTGAATACATCATGCAATTAAAAGTTACGCCTGAAGGCTGGCACAATAAGGAAGTCGTTTGTTAGAAGCAGTCGATCACATGAATCGCAACCTTTTCAGAAAGATCGAATGGCCTACTGGTCCATCGTTCAGGAGTGCCCCAAACTATTACAAGGAACTGAGACACCCATCCCATTGAAGACGGCAAACCATTGCTTGAGATCCGTTAAATTAATACCATTATTATGATACATATACACGCAAACGGATGATTACATAGGCTACTGATGTTTTGAATCTTATTTTTACTAGATATCAGTAGTCGAAGAAGGGGCTGTAATAAAACTCTAATTCTGATCCTTGGCGGATGAAGAATATACTAGCGTGCCAGTCACCAAATGTAATAGTCTTATCTATGAATGTATACTTGGATCCGCTATTTTCATAAATTAGCTGAGATGTTGGAAGCGCACACATTGCACGAACAATGAGTCACAAATGGCTATATATGGATCAAGCTTATGAAATATCTGTGCTCATGACGATTTCGCTTAGAATTGACCCCACTATATTCTTAGGCGATGATGGCATTAGTTCATGTAGTACAAGGTCACTGTAGCTTCTAGAATTCACGGCGAACTCAACACAAACGGCAACAGGTATTTTTGCTTCACGATCTCCCACAAACCCAGTCGTTCGGAAGAAGATAGGCGATAAAATAGAAAAATGTCAGGATCTCGTAAGATACAATTGACTCTATTTATTCTCAGTTTCCGGACTTAACTCCCAATCACAGCCTCAGACGTGTCCGGCGAGAACCAGGACAACGTAGCCAGTGATACGACGGAAGATACGAAAGCTAGATGGATCATAGCTTGCGATGACTGTGAAAAGAAGTTCAAGAGCAAGAAAGAAGTTGAGAATCATTGCCGGCTCTCGTGAGAACCTCATCATGACCACACCATACGGCCCGAGTCCCACTGACAAGCTAATAAAGCGGTCATCTAGCCTTTTCCGAGATACCCAATGAACAAACCGACGAGAAGAATCCTCTCACGGAAGAGGAAAAGGCAGCAAGGCTAGAATTGACGCAGGAGAAGGTTCCACTAACGGAGGAAGAAAAGGCGGCAAAATTGGAAGAACTGCGCATTAAGAGTCGGGAGAGAAAGGCAAAGCAAGCCATCATTGATCTTGAGGAGCAAAGAAAGAACGAGGTTGTTCCTCTCAGTCCCTACTAAACTGCCTTTAGTATACTCATACTAACCCGTGCCTCAAGAAAATTCGTCGGAAATCAACCAAAGAAGTGCAAGATGCTAAAGAGGACCTTGCTCGACAGGAGCAAATGAAAATTGCGGCTAAAAAGCGCCAGGAAAAACTCGATGACATAGCAGCAAAGAAACGTGTCCAAGAAAAGATTGCTGCTGATAAAGAGGCCCGCCGACTCAGGATTGAGGCTTCTCAGGTACAACGAGAGTGTCAGCCGACGCCCGCCAAATCCCCTACCATACCTGCTACCGCAAATAAATTACCAACTTCTGTTTCTACGGTCAAAGATGCCCGTCTTCGGCTTGTTACCGCGGTTGGAACGTTGACGAAGACTTTTTCAGTCGAAACTACTCTCTTTGAGGTAGGGCAGCAGATCGAGCTTGAGGTTGGTGGACCGATCACAAGCTTTACCACAACATATCCCAAGAAGACTCTGTCCGGAAATATTGATTTCGGAATGACACTCAAGGAAGCTGGTCTTCTACCTTCAGCAGTATTGATCGTAGCATAACTTTAGCCTTAATTATCCATCCAAAGACTAATCTGGTAGGACCGAAATACCTAAATAATATAGAATGAAATTCCTAATCCATTCATTTAGATCGACAAACCTTTGGTAAAACAATATTATATTTGATCACTTCTTTACACGGAACAATTGTCTCGTCTTGTCAATGTTTTATTTGCTACTGCACATGCTCAAATCTCTATCATACTTCAAGACTGGATTTCACTCAAAATGCCATTCCCATTTCCAAGTCACGGGACAAGAATATATATATATACCTGCATTTAGGTGTGCGATTGACACTTTTGTATTCGAGTAAACATCTATGTTTATCGATATACCAAGCCTGGTAATAGCTCCCAGTCGTATCGCTTGAATGTAAAATAGATGTAATGTTTCGACCTGCAGGCCAAGTTTTGATCGTCCGTAGAAGGTTTCAAGCCTTAGAACTGTATCTAAAGCTATACAATCCTCATACCTTCCTTCATATTTGACTTTTTAGTTATTGTGGCTGCCTAATTAGTTGTTGTTATCATTATTGGATGATTTAGCAGATAATTCCCGGTGAGTTCGTGAATTGAGTGGTTTAATTACTTTCACCCATCCTACTTTGTGAATAGTGCTATTTGTTACAGCTGATCGAATGGCAACCATACTTTGAGTCCAGTGTTGTGACTTTTTGACCGTAAAAAAAGTAGCACGTGCAAGCTAGAGCTCGGTTTTGATCAGAATTAAGTTTCAGACTGAGAAAGCTAGTTGTGGTCGCATAAAAATTATAACTTTTTTCAGAACCGACAGACGAAATTATTCCTATCTTATCCCTTCTGTTTGGTTTAGATCTCCTTTACAGCTCAGAACTGAATTCAAGTAGAATGAGGTCACTTGGCTTGGACTTTTGGCTTTTTTGGGTCGTTACCATCATGCATGACGCCGTTTGTGCTCAGAATATCAAGCGGAATCCGGCCGTTTCCATTACTGCTTCTTGTGCTATTACCTTCAGTTGGCCGCTTCATGGGCATTCTAAATCCAGTGCTTCTTCCGTTTGTCATTCCCATTGGACTTGGACTCATCGGTGCCCCAATTTTTCGTGCATAATCTAAACTCGGATTGAGGATGTTGCCACTAGTGTTCACAGTTCCATTGCCACCCACACCTGAAACTGCTATCGGTCCTAATGCTTGACTGCTCGAAGGAACATGCCTTAAGTCTCGTGTAAGAGGCTTACTACTCCTGTGATCTACACCAGGCGTTTTCCGAATACTAGGACTTTCAGCGTGAGGGTTGAAGGCAGGTGCATTTGGTGGTATGGGGTCAGGAGGGCCCTGAGATGTAGAGTTTTGGGCTTGTGCAGGGGCTAAAATCAGAGTAGCAGCACGAGCAGAGTAGAACCCACTGGCTGCTATAGATGGATCTATGGGATCATGTGTATGCGTAGAATTTGATGATTTTTCTGACTGTGCTGAAGCGATTGAGGCAGGGTTTTTGCTTGTATCATTCGTACGGTTAGGTTGGATGAGAGATCTTCCAGCTAAGATAGAGATTGCAGGCGAGGGATGCGGTTGTTTGTTGGTAGGTTTTTGCTGCAAATTTGTTGCAACAGGTGTTTGAGGAGCATGTCTCATAGCACTTTTTTGAACTCGTGATCCGTTAGATTTGGCTGGAGCAGGTGCTTGTTTTGTTGGGGGGAGTGTCGTTCCCCCATCATTTTTGGGGATATTATTTGTATCAGCGTCAGAACTATTATTATTAGTTACTGCAGGTGGGGTCGAATCACTGAGCATAACTTCGTCTGGATGAGAATTTGGGTCTGCGACGCTGAAATCCGCTTCGTCAAAGTCACCAAACTCATCTTCAAAATAGTCCTCGGCAGCTTTTCTTTGTTAGTAAAGAACAAGGACTTCGGATATGTGACCCACGATTACTTGTTGAAGCTAGATCTGATTCCAAAAATTCCTTCTTCTCCACACCGTTGGCCCACGAAATTTTAGGTTCCTTCTTTTCTGTCGATTTATCTGATATGCCTGCCGGGTGAGATGTGAACGTATTGTGTCGAAAAAGATCGTTTTCGCTCCATTTTGGGACAAACGGCTTGACTTTGGAAACCTGCTTTAAGTATTCCTTATCGTAAATACAATTTCCCAGCACATTTCCAAAGTTTCTTAATGCTCGTTTCAGAGCGTCAGTTGTGCCTTCTTTCTTTGCTTTTTCAAATGCCGCAGCTTTGCCTTTGCAGTTCTCGATGTGTCCGTAGCCTACGTCTTCATGAAACGTACCGTCCTTCAACGTCACCCTCACCACAACTGATAAACCCAAGGATACTTTTAAAGTTTGAGGGTTCTCATCGACAAAGTCGACTTGGCAATCCATGATCTGCGAAGACCAGCCGTTGAATCCAAACACTTCGTTGGCTAGCTGAATACATTTTTCAGCCGCCACATAATGTACCTTTTGCCCACCAGGACCAGATCGTGACGATAAGTATTCTGGGCCAAGTTTTTTTTCGAGCCTTGCCTGTAGTGTTGCTATTTCTTGAGCTGTGTAGACGGGTATTTGCCGCCTGGTAGGACTAGCCAAGCCAATTCTACTACTAGATCCAAGATGCTGATCACCGGGTCTAATGAAAGATTAGTCAATTAGGTTGTGTAGGCGTCTGGAGAGAATACTCAGGCATCTTAATCTTAGTAACCAAACGATATTTGGTGTTATAATTTGGAAATAAGGGTTGGGCCAGCGGCGAGAGACTTGTGCTCGCGTAGTTCTGACCTCATCGAATGATGTAGTCATGTGATATTCGATAAGGATATATAGATGACAAGGTCACATGTTTATTACAGATACATGAACGTGCCAAATTTCAATGGTATACAGATCCGAAGATACTAATATAATATATTGGCGCGTAGCTCAAGAGAACTTATCATGCTTATTCTGCTGAAACGCGAAAAGAGTGGCCTTAAGACCACTTGGTACCCCTGGAAGAACTACTCCAACCAATTTGAGCACTGTAGTAGGCGCCAAATTTCTGATGGAATGGTCGAATAAGACGCGTTTCCTGAGTATGTTTGCCTCAATTTCAAGCTAGTCAAATGAAGTTGGATTTTTCTTCCATCTCTAGCCACATACAAATACGCTAAGAATGGATCAATTAAATTGATTAGCCATTAATAAAAGTCCCGCCGATCAGATAGCTCAAATTTCTACTTGTGGCTTCATTGATGTGAACTAATTTGAGCCCTTCTGCCCTCGGATAGTAATCGTTATAAGGCTATGAGGAGTGCGTGATGGGTTCGCCCCGTACCACGAACGCTTAGAACACGAGAGCCCGCCGGAAAGGTTTGATGGTGTAAACTCCCGACCTGTAGCCTCTCAGGAACTCCCAGAGCGTTGCCAAACAACTCCCAAAGTCTCTGACACATTTTATGGGGCTGCCGAGATTTTGAAATCGATTTCATCATCCTGATTTGGCGCCCTTTGGGCCCATGCAGGTGTCTACAATCTATAATATTTATCCGGGAGGAAACCTTTATGGCGAAAACCTCACAGACCTTTCTGCTTGTTGTTTTTAGTTTTCATATATTTTCTTCGGGAGGCGCAGTTACACTGTATTACCATCCATGTAAGTCAGCCAGATCATCTCTAAACGCCCCAAGCGTTACTTGACCTGTTCCTTTTCCTCAACAGCATTTCGACCGCCTTTGTCATCTGGAATTGCTCTACCCAACCATGGTCGAGGATCTACTGTGTTATCCTTTTGATGTCTCGAGGATTTTTATCAGTGCTTCGTAGGATCGATCGTTGGCTTGTCCATAGATCTCACCTCTTCCTTTTGACCATCGAGGGTAGGACGTAATCATGTGCTTGGAGTTCTGCGATTGGTAGCTACATGGACAGCTTGGACTGTAGACTCCAGGTACTTTCTTCCATATAAAAACTAATTGAGCCTCATACGCTCACTTCCTATTTGCATCCCTAGACTGATTTGGGCCCTAGTCAGGGGCTCCCGAGATTGTAAAATGGCTGGGAGGAGCTACAATTCTCATGTGTATTTGCACCTGCTTTCCTCCCGCCGCTACAAGAATGATTAGTTTGGCTATACTGCGGTACTACAGTCTGAAACTGTCCACCACATTGGGCTGCCAAATAAAAATAAATAAGATATTGGGCTCCTCTTTGAACCAGGCCGCACCTTGTACAGTGCTCCTATCCCCTTTTGCTGCTTCAAAGATCGTTGATATATTGCTCGTGATGGATAATATTTCACCTCAGTGTTTACCCGTGGAATTTGGTCAATTTTTTTCACGCGACCTTCTACCCAAAAAGATAAAAAGGTAGCAATGTAAATTGCGTGCGCGGTAAAAAGTCTCAGAAAACCTAAAGCTCCAGCCGGACGAGGTACGCATACTCATCTAAATCCCCCTTCTTTGTTGCATTAGATTGCAACTTGATCTAATCCGTCATCTCCGTATCGGGTGCTGGACATGCTCCGGAAACTCATCGGATGGCTTCTCCTCCTTGATCAAGGGTCGGTGGCAAGAAGGGCCTCGATCCTAGCATCCGATCTGATCGTGGTTAGCTTCAAGATAATGGTGATAGGGGGATGTGTTGAGTGATGAAGACGATACAGACGGCGAAAGCGATTGGGAATCCTTATCAAAGTGAGGACTTTGCTACTCAATCTCGGTTCTCCAGACTCTACAGTGAGAGCTGGAGGCTCGTAAGAGACACCACGGACAGGTGCTAAGCATAGTCCCCCCAGAAAAATCCTACATCAGTGGGCAAAGATTTAACACCTGTCCTCAGCCCCTACGAGCCTCGGAGTGCAATATTCCGTCACAGCCAAGACTCAGTCATTCCCCAATGGCCAAATTGGATTTCCCCTGAGCGAGATGGTTGTCAGAAGGAGCGGTGCTGGACTGCCTTTAGTCGGAACTCCCGAATTGCAGAGACTTTTAGGCCGCGAAACTCACGAAAAAGATCAAGACAGCATTAGGCTAAGCTGAATATTGCAGTCTTCCTTGATTAGTCCAGCAATCTTTCGGCTCCCTAGACGATGCGGGACCATCCCTTCCAGCACGACGGGAATTACTGGAGGATGCCGATTTCGGCTTGCGGAGAACCAATGTCTCATGACAGAACCAGAGCCGGCGAGTGATTATTGTAGAGATACTGAGCAGTGGATGCTTTGGAAGTGGTAGAGATGGAGGACTAAAGATGGGGATGGTATCACGAGGACGGCTGGTAGAGGCAGTCAATGCTTCAAAATTATTACAGCTCCCTAAGTCGCTGGGCTCTTTTGTGGTGGCGCGTCGGATAGTCTTTGCAGACTCGGCTAACCGGCACTTGGCCCTCTCATTCTAGATTTGTGCACCGGCACGACGTAAAGTAATGCTTGGATAACCAAAGGTTTTGAAAGTCCCTTTGGTGGGTGCTTGCGGCGGAGGGTCGACTGTTTGTGTAAGCGAACATACCTCATAGTAGTATTTTCAAATGAAATCCAGAGTATGAGAGTCTCTAACGTCAAAAGAGTCATCCCACATGTATACATAGCACCGGTCATGTGTTATAGCTCTATATCTGAATACACATTAAATGATTTAAAAAAAAATAGCGCCTAGGACCCCATGTCCGTGCAGCAACGGCTCACCCATCCGTTCCACTTCTCGCAGCTTCAACGCGTGCAGCGACGTGCGGGTCTTGGCTGACAGCTGTTTAGTGCATGCAGCCTCAGGCGACTAGTCTATCGAGGCAGTCTAGCGCCGTGAAGGAAGCGGTGTGGGCAGGGCGAGTGGGTCGCCGCCAGAGGCCACACACGCACCATCGCAACGAGCACTCCCGTAAAAGCGGCAGGGCCGAGATGGAGCCAATTGCTAGTCGGGAGGACCTGTGCTGGCGGAGAGCCGACGACGCCAAGACTATCCTGACATTTCAACCCGTGCCTTCGGGGGGGGATAGAGAGTGACTCTCTAGCCTACACAAGTCTGCAGCACCAGCTAGCTGGCCTCGGAGCGCTTCGCAAGCAAAGCGATGTCCTCGGATGTGCCTATCATGTCGGCATGGGAGAGCGCGCACCTAGCGAATCTCGAAATCTTCACGGCCAACACACACGCGCGAATGCCCATCGTCTCGCAGTCTCGAGAGGGGAGCTGCGTACGAGGGGATATACGACAAGCCCTTGCACTCATGGCCTATCAGCCGTGAGGGCCTGCATTTCCCACACAGTCATCGATGGAGAAAGTGCCAGGTCGTCAGCGCGATCCGAGAGAGCTGAAGCTAAGAATTCACAGCTTTACCCGTCAGCCATGGTCAGAGACGCAGTAGCGGCGTCAAATCTATCCAACTAGACCAAGGATAACCATAGCCGGATCCCCAAACCATCAAGCATCTCCCGCCTAGCGTATGAGCCCCGAAGACACAATAGCAGTAGCTGGCGCATCCTAGCGCCATCTGGTCGCAATCCAGAACCAAGACAGCCAGCTCACGCTAGTGCGAAGGATAAAATGTGTCCGTCTTCTACGCAAGTAAAAGGTGGTTGAGGAAGCATAAGTCACAGCTGAAGGCTCTACGAGATATATTGAAGTCTCCAAAGGGCCCAGGCCAGCACTGCTGTGTAGATAAAAAGTGGGCACATCGGGCTCAATAACCATATGTATCGAAAGTGAGTGCGGAGAGTCGGTACCCTAGAAACGCCACATCGGTGTCTGTCTTCAAAGTTTCAGCACGCATTGGTAGCCTGCTCAGATTGGTCCAAATAGGATGCAAAATTCTGTATTGTAGTAGAGATTCGCCCATTCGAGTCAATAATCAATAGCCTTGAAGATGTTGAATGAATCACTTAATAGATTCTGTACCTATTATGGTCAAATGACGAAACAAAAGCAATCATGGAAAACATTGAGCAAGCTAGAGTCAAGGGCCCGGGAGGGGAACTAAGTGGATTCCGGACTAAGCTTAACTGTTAAACTCACTTGAGATGAAACGATTAAAGAGTAGGAACAAATAGTTGAGGGTCAGATAACAATACTACTCTCGTTTTCTCCCGTGAGATAGTTAGAGCTTATAGCCACCTACGTGAGCCCATAGGGCGCCAAGTCGTATTTCCTGGGATCAAATTCAAAAACAATATTCACACAACTTTAGATCCAAGTTTTACAGTAAAACTTTAATTGTAATACTATTTGCACAATTTGTACATGACACAGTTAAATAAACGATGCATACTATATTCAACTAGTTCACCCAGGTCGTACAAGAGCGGAAGGTATGGAATGAATCTTATTTGGACTAATCTGGTCAGCATATGAAGCCGTTGTCACCTGGAAAATAACAGAGCAAACGATTATCCGTGTATCATAATTCAGAAGTAGACTGGTTTGCTCCACTACTACTCCTTTAGAAGACTAGGTGACTTGTGAATATTTAAAACTTGAATAATATCAAAATGATTGATTGGAAACCTTTAACACCCGCTAGCCAGCCAAATAATAGTTCGTGAGGCTATGTAGCAATCTTCACTGAAATGTAATTTATGTCGAGGCCAGTCATCGTTACAATCACAGTTTCCCTGGTAACCGAATCGTGCTAGCAGGAAGTCAAAAGCCGAGATATCTAGAGTATTCCAGCTCCGACAGAAACGGAATTATTTCCAAAAGTCCCATTGAAAAGCTGATCACGAATTGATCCAAGGTCGTTAGTTGTACCATTAACGCCCATCCAATCCAAGTTTGAACCTAAAACACTTGTGGCCATATGCATTCGACCTCTACTTTGCTCGTTGTGTTTGTATAGTATCTGGTCCCATCCTCCAGTGTGTAATTGGAATCCTCCTCCTCGCTTAGATGCCTCCGTGATGACCAGAACCCAAGCTCTCGAAATTACGTCGTAAGCATTATCCTTATACTGCCGGTTGGAGTGGGAATCCCACTCTGGCAATTCGTGGATTACTTTGGTAGCAGCGTTAAGATAGGATAGAGAGATCGAGGCCTGATTCTCGTTGGGAGGTAGATATTGCGGTGTAAAGTCGGTCAAAGCGTCAATTAGATCAGTCAAATGTTGTCTCACTCTGTGAAATGCATAATCCGATCCAGAATTCCCACCGTAGGGAAAGGCTTGTTGGAGTTTCTCCTGGTATTGTGCTAGTACTTGCGTAACGGCTTGAACCGACGGCTTAGGTGCGGACGTGGCAACCTCTGTGCCTATTTGTGGGTGTCGTTCACAGATAGTTTGTAGGACTGATCGGAGAGAAGCAGCATCTAGGGTTTCGAGGAGTCGATGAATCGTTATCGGACGAGCGCAGGCCTCATTTACTCGGACTCTTTTTTGTGGGCGAGCCAAAAGACGAGATAGGAGGGCAGGTGGAGAGTTTGTTGGCGATATAGCCATGCTATGATCGATTTCTTCTTCCGCTTTTCGCTTGCGGGTACTCATGGCGGAGTTTGTTGTATGGGTATCTGGGAATTGAAGCACAAGAGTTAGCCAGCAAACATCATTAATCATTGTTTATCATACCAGTGTGGTGCTGGGTCACATCGTGATGATGGAGAGGGAACTCGGAAAATGACGATGGATGTATGGGTCTCAGTACGTTCATTTTGATAGAGTTCCCTAGAAGATGGGGATAATATTGAAGGAGACGCCCTCGATTTCGTATCTCCTAGTTGGCAAACTTAGGGCTCATTCACTTCAATTGATCTCTCTCTGAGGAATGCTGGACAGTGGAGATGGCAAGAGGGTGTAGTAGTGATTATACAGGCAACCAGGCAACCCTCACTGCGCTTATGTCATCAAGATCCACAAATTAAGTGTGAAGGTTAGGCGGCGACATGATATTATGCAGGCGACAATCTACATCAAATGGCGAAGATGTCCATCAAGGCAGCAGGTTTCTCACGGCAGAATGCTAGAATCCCTGCCGTCAAGCTTTGTCTGCGAAGAATTTTACCGTGGTAATGACTAAATAGCTTCCAGGCTCAACCAGTTTATCCAAGCGGAGCTGCAAGAGTCACCTGAAGGTTTCATTTCTTCACGTACTTTCAACATCGTGATCATGACCAGGTCAATGAACACTTGTTGCTCTCACAAATAATGCAAAACTCATTACAGGACTTACCCGGCTCCCATTACTTGGCAAGTGAAGTAGAAATTGCTGGTATCCTCATGAAAGGACACGTGCGAGGTAACGGCTAGCGGGTGCTGCCATTTAATTATAGTTTCATCTATTCTTTCCATCAACCTTTTGACGCAAAGCAATGTTGTTGATGCAATGAATATCACCAATGTCCCCTCATCGGCCAGGCTAGACTTTGCACTCAAGGCCCTCCTCGTCTAGTGTTGAGATTGTACGAAACTTCGGCAACTCGCTCCGTCGCATTAATTTCCACCACAGATAGTGAAGTTTTATCCAGTGCTCGTAGGGGTAAAAGCCGTGGCAAATCTTTCATGTGCATAATTTATCCTTCCATCCTTAGTCTAGGTGGATTTTGGATTTTAATCAAGGCTAGAAGATTAAAATTGGACAGAGATTCAGGAAAAATAGCCAGTGTAGCGGCGCTTCAACCAAACCGAGGCCGCGCGTTGCTAGGAAATTGATTATTACAAACATTTTTGTCTAATGTGATAAACAAGTCTCCGCGATCAAGACTAAGTTTGTAGCAAATGATATAATTTTGGCATGGTAGTTTAAGAGGGTGAGTACTCCGATAATAGTCGCTTCAACCTTCCTGGCAATCTCAAGTCTGCTAACCGACAGCGTTTATGTGTAGACTGAAGAAGCAGGGGCGCTGAGTGAGTAAACATGATAGAATAGACACAAATAGCGCATGAGATTGGCTTTGGAAGATCCACTCCCATCACGCATTGTAACGATGTCGCGAATCGGCAATAATTTTGTAAATCGGCCATTGGTAGGGATCTGGTGTTTTCAGCTAGAATTTAACGAGATTCAGTCTTTCTATGGCGTTTTGAGATAGACCCACACCACTTCAATCACTACAGGGATACTCCTAGCTACAGCGTCTACGGCTGTCAGCATTTAGGCAAAGCATCACGGTGATTGCTGACGACGGCAGCTACCTTGCGGCTCGACATGACGTTAAGCTACAGTGCAATCATCTTGGTCCCGAACACACAAGTAACCCTTTACCCGGTCAAAAAAAATAGTAGCTCTCCAAAAGAACAGTATGTCGGAAAATTGTTGACAAAATTTATAATGACATGCATCACAGTTACTCACCGCACACTTTAGCTTTTCGTGGAGGAGGCTAACAATGACCTCAATTACCCGTCTAATAGATCACAAAGAGAATAGCGGAGGCATAATCTTACCGATAAACTCTAATATTTATAGATAGTGTATTTCGGAAAGTGAGCTCATTCCGTAGGTAGGTTCTGGGAGCTGGCCGAGGTAGGGCCCGGATGCCTTAATCTTCCCCATATATTTAAGCTCCGCCTAAGGTGAAGTCAAAATTCTGAGCTGCTCCGGTACGCCAGAGCGAGAAGTATGGGGGAGTAGCTATAAGGATGAATCGGTGATTGTGTGATTAGGACGGTAAAGACGAAGGCACTTTACTGGAAGCTCTCTCATAGGCCAACGTGATCCCACCGTATACTGGGCCTATTGTTTCCTGGTCATCTCCCACGGCTCGGATGGTCCTATGGTATACCATATGGCTTGGAATCGGCGGCTGAGCTACCAAGCTCCAAATAAATGCCATGGACCTCGAGCACCACGAAGCCATGAGACGACGGCGCGTCTCTATCGGATGTGGTATTGCGGACGTATTGAGGCGGACAAGAGGGGTTTTCATGGGCGAAGAGGCTCAGATGGGAGAAAGCCGATATCCCTGCGGAAACGTCAAGGTCATAATATCAGCGAATGCAACCCACGACATAAAGTGACCACCAATATTTGGGTGAAACTGTTAGAGGAAGCAAATGTCCCTCAAACGTGTAAGGCTTGGAGAATTACGAGGGCAGAGAACCCCGAGCCGCGTGATACTGACATATTCATGAGCTCAAATGCAATTAGCAATCGAAGTATTCGTTAAGCCTCCGCAAGCCCAGCGCGTTTGCCCGACTCGAGCTACCTGGATTCGGAGACTGACAAGTGATATGCGCCGAGGGTATTCTGCTGCACGAGAGGCATGGAGTCAGTCAAAGGCTGAAGGCCCCAAAGCACTCTCTGCGATTATGAAAGTGATTTCTAGGACCCAGTTGCAGACAAAAGGCGCCTTGTCCACGCTGGTCCATGCAGCAATGAAGTCAAAGACATTCGACCACGCCCTTGCTTCACCCGATCGTTTGAGACAAATAATGGTAGCCATTGGTGGCCACTTTTTGTCGTGGGTTGCATTCGCTGATATTATAACCTTGACGTTCCCGCAGGGATATCGGCTTTCTCCCATCTGAGCCTCTTCGCCCAGGAAAATCCCTCTTGTCTGCCTCAATACGTCCGCAATACCACATCCGATAGAGACGCGCCGTCGTCTCATGGCCCCACGGTCTCCTCGCATAATCAGGCGCATCTTCTGATCTGCTCGACTTGCATTTATCGTAATTCTTCGTACCAGACCAAACTCTCCAGAGCAAACCCCCAAGTCACGCTAACACGGCCAACATGATCAAATTGATATTCCCAGCATCACTGCCCTCGGTGCATGGAATGGAAAGACTAAAAAATTTCAGAGCTAGTAAGCTCGTATATTACAAATATTACTGGAATCTAATGAGATGCCATGATGTTTTCTTTGTATTTATATTTTCTTACCGCTATTGAGATCAAGATCATGTAGCACAAGGGATAGTCATTGACTCAACTACATAGTAACCAGTGTGCGACCATCTCCAGTTAGAAGTCCAAGTGTGAAAGATAAACTGGCTTGTAATTTATCGGGAAAAGTAGAGGTTGTTGCGTTAAATTCATTGACCCCTTAATCTTAGCTACGAACGACTTGAACATGTTCCCAAGAGCCACCGGGATCCGAGCTGCACTTGACTCCCTACCTTTGTTAAAAATAATGTTAACAATAATGTTAGAATAATTTCATCATCTATGTGACACCCAATAGAACCTTTCTGTCTGCGACGCGGGTCAGCTAGACAAAGATATCTTCGTATTGAACTCTGTCGGGAAGCCCAAGAGACGATAAACGGGGCAAAGCATGACAGCAGGGACCTTGGTTTCTGACACGCAAGTATTTGACGGCATTTTGAGTTCAAACTGCAGCGAGCTATTCTTTGCCAACTGTTCTGAACCAAAATTGGCATCTGTGGCTGTCAGAATATCACAACTACTCCGAACCCATACAAGCAGAATCTGATGGCGTTGATGGGCGAGAGAAGATTTCAGCAGTGCCATTTCCAGTATCTAGCGAGAAAACAGGTCGGGCCTACCAACGCCATGGCGGGAGCGGTAGAAGGCGCGAGTGTTTTCCGGCACGTAGTGTAGGAATGATATTTCGCTAGCCAAATCTGGCCGTGCTCTGAGGTTTCGAGAATATTGCCGCGAGGTACATAATCATCAACCCTTGGAATCCAGGAAAGCTGCTGATCGTAGAACAATGAGATGAGCTAGAATCCTCTTTTCCATTAGCCTCAATGTTCCTTACACTTCTACATGCAAGGCGTGAGTCGGGACGGTGATGTGAAGTTGTACGACGTACTTTGTTATCTTTAAGTGCGAGTGACACATCAGTCAGACGCCAGGCTATTCTCCCCTGACATTTTGTGTAGATGATAAAATCCCGAAATCAATTGTGCCCTGACCCTGGTACTCCTGTTAATTTATTCCGTCGTGTAAAGCCTAGAGAGGGCTTCATGTGAGCGTCACGTGAATCGTCAAACGTGAGAGCAAACACAAGAAAGAATGAGGCACAAAATCCCGCTTCAAGTCACTCACAGCACCCTAATCCTAACCCTAATTACGCTCCTGAGCACCATCAATATTCCGATATGTCTGCAACTAGATCTTACTCTCGCTTTTGGACTGCATCCAGAATTATGCTTGCACAAGTCTGCTTACAGGTTTTCTCATTGCGAGTTGCTTCTTGGGTTACTTGCGCACACATCAGCCCTATGAATCAACGCAATATAGACTTACAGGCTTAACAAATGACTGCTGTGACCCCAGAAGGGATTGGCTCACAGTCGAGCTACTAGTGCAAGTAGAATAGCTTTAGATGGGACGATAACTACGTCTGGCGATCTTCCAAGCCCGAGAGACTGGATCTTATCCGTAAACCTAATAGACGTTATGTAAAAATCACTCAATATAGGTTGTGGTTATGAGCTACGCGGAAGTCATAGTGCGGAGCGTTGGAGAGTGGATGACGTTATACTTGGTAGGTGACAGTGAATAGACTCATACAATAATATGCTGTAGCTACATGAACAGAAAGTGTAATAATAAATCTTTGTCCTTTTATTGTGGGTACATCTATGAAACTGTATACATTCTCGCCTAACCAATATACCAGTGATACAAGTTGTGGCCCAGCTGGCCAGCCTCTTCGAACGCTTCAAGTGAGTCACTTTGTCTTCGGATTTAGTCCTGATGTCGGTATTAGAAGAGCCCCGCACCCAGTGGTTTTTGCCATTTTTTCCGCCTACCATACACCCACAAATGACCATCGTTTCGTTGGCTGGAGAGAGGAGACAATGAAGGGCAAAGGGCTACTATAAGTGTATGATCGAATGAGGACTTGTGAGGGGTGGTACCGTTTGAGCGGAGCTGTATGGGAGACATATGAGGCATAGTAGTGGGTATACTACTGGCATAGGCATCCTTGGCCTGCAGCCAGAGAAGACCTGCATGTTTTACATAGTCATAGACTCAGACAGGACAATAAAATAATAATATATGCCGTGGCCTTAAGCCATACGCAATTTCACGGCCTAGACTAATTCGTCGTCACACATCACAACAACATATGACTACCATGCTTCCATGGTGCGTGCAGGTTACGCAATATTCCTGAGACATATACACTCAATAGTACAATAGCCATACCAAAATCAAACATCTAAGCTCTTGAGATGGTACTACCGTACCTAGTCCGTCAGGAAGGTGATAATGGTCGGTTTAATCTTCCTTTCGACGGAGAATATCGTTTCAAATTTAAACATGATCTGAGCTGTAAATTTTTCTTTCCGACCAATTGGTTCAAACTAAATAGTACAATTTCTAATGCCAGTTTTCTTGGCAATAACTTGTGAGAACACTAAGGCTTATTTCTGAAATGAATACCAATATTTAGAGTGCTTTCTTTGAAAGCCGTAGGTAAAGGAATTACCAAGTGTAGATGTCTATTTGTCATGATGAAGGTCTCAATACGACTATCACATCGCTCGCTAATTTTCAAAATTAAAAGCAGTCATCGCTTCATAGTCACTATTTAGGGTTCAAGCTATGGGGAAAAATAAAGAGTATTTCAGGCTCTAAATATAAATAGTTGTGATCCTCATTGAGTTTATGTTCAAATCTCAAAGGATCTGAATGGTCAGCATACTTTTCTCGAGCGAAATTCTGTAAAAATATTATGATAATGACATCATACTATTCTAAATTTACTAGACTAGACTTGATATATTTGGCTGCAATTTCGGAAATTGTATTCTGACGGGCATTCAGAATTTAATGAGATAACAGAACCGCCATTCTCTGATTCAACTTCCTTAAAGTGATCTTTGACATAATTCTTGACCTTGCTGGCAGGTCGGATAAAATTGAGGATTTCATTTTCGATCTTTATTTCGTGTTCTCTCTGATTCGATGCAATATTATTTAAGCTCAACAATTCTTCTCTATTGTAGATAATACGATTTGGATGCCACTGCAGAGAAGGAAAAATCCGGTGCATTTGATTCTGGATCGGACCAGTAGCTTGTAGCTTCTGACCACAAATTTCAGAAGTGCAAGACGAAATATTTGTTATGTCAGAAAGAACATAACTACCATCGGAGTTGTCATTATTACTTTTGGATGCATCTGAGGTACAAGTCTTGTCTCCCGAACACTTCTTGCTTTTTTCATACTTGTAGCTCGTTAGTTCTGACAATTTAGGAATTTCAAAAGGACCTTAGCAAGCATTAGTTTTGTTAAATGAAGCATTGAGCAGGTTTTAATCACTAATCGGACGAGAAGGTGTTTTATGAAATGAAATTTGCCGTTCGTCTTTGACAGCCTCAAGCGTCGACTTTGCAGCAATTGAACCTTTTTTTATGCGATCAGGCCTCCTTGCTATATTATTATCTCGCTGTTCCTTTGATTTTTCATTAAACCCCATAACTGTGTCATTTCCAAGATCTACTCTATTTGCATTTGCAAATTTTTTTGTGACTGATTGAGCCGGTGATACCTGTGCGCTTAATGAATCATGTTGGAAACTATTCACTCTAGTTGCGTTAATGATTCCCGACTCATTCGTACCTTTGTGTCTTTCTTGAGAGAGTGAAGCGGAGGATTTCGCTTTAACTAAGGAATTCTCAGCCAGTTTTCCTGAACCGTGGAGGAAATGCACTAAATTATAAGCTATTTGGAATAAAATTGAGAAAATTAATGAAATTATAGCGAATAATAATAATCGCCAATCCATAGAAAAATTTATTTTACCTTTGTCAAGATTATCAGGTTCTACTTCCAGGGAATCATCGCTTATTTCTATCAGATCATCTGATAAGTTATTAAAGTCAAGCCGCTTCCCAGGACGTTTATTTTCGGGCGACTGAGTGGTTGAATAAAATTTAGTCTTATCTGAATCCTGGCTGGAGGTATTCATACTAGAGCTATTTGAAGCGCTAGAGATTGAAGATTTCACAGGCGAGTCAAGATCAATCAAATTGATTTCATTTGTTTTAGCTTCAAAGTTCTGAGCTTCTTTTGAGGGATTTAGGGGATAAATTATCTTTTGTCCAAGTAGATTTGACTGTATAGATTGGGATGTCTCTTTTACACGAGACCCCGAGGTTGATTTTCGGGGCGAAATTTTCTCTGGTATTTGTTTGGAGCCAATGATTGATTCTTTTCGCAAATTCAAGTAAAGTTTTTGGAATTCAACCTTCGTGTAACAGGTTTGGAAGGCAATTTTCCATGTTGCGACTTTTTTACACTTCGAAACTGTTTTATAAATGATAGTTGTCCTAGTAGCATCATTCGCGTCCGTCACAAAAAGGGAGTTCTCACTGATTACTTCCTTGACAACAGATTTTCCATTTTGGACGAGCTCAATCTCACCACAACCAGAGGTTTGTATCTTTGTTAATCTTACTACACCTGATTGTTCGCTTGCCGAATTTTTTTGAAGTTTCACTCGCGTCTCTTTGATTATCCTACAGTCAGTGGAAGATAAGACAGATTTTTCGGGGGATTGGATTTCATTTTTAAAGTTTTCTATGTTTTGAGCCCACTTTGAGTCCTGAAGTGATCCTAATCTTATCTGCTCCGTTATAGGCGAGCTTCTATTTTGGGATTTATCTTTCGAATATGAACTCACAATACTTGATTTTAAATTTGATAATTGTGGTTTCTCGGGTGTAAGATCTCTACATTGTAAGTTATCAGCCCTCTTAAAATTAGAGACCAATTTTTGAGTGTCATGCGGTTTTAAGCTTTTTTTTGGCGGGGACTTTGGAGTACTGCAAGTTTTTTCGTCCTTAGAAGATGCATAACATGAAAGCGTTGAAGTTTTATCGCCATTATTTTCCTTAAATTGAGAAGCCAAAGTTTTTGGTTGAATGGCGAAAGCAAGAAAAGCATCTTCATCTAATTTTCCCCAAGCGCTTGACTCTGTCAATGATCTGTGTTTAGTTGGATACTTTTGGCCGATTGTTTGTGATCGGGTTAAGGGGGGTTCTTTTGGCTGATGAACTGAATGGTTCATATCTTTTAAGTGAGGCTGTAATTTTTTTTCGGCAGCTAATTTATGGTTACCCGCCACGCTTTCACGAAGACGATTTATAGACATTTTAATTTTTGTGCTGTTGTCAATATATTGTTGACGGCTACTAGGAAAGGCACGCGCTTGTGACAAGTTTTTCCTTGGGAAACTTTCGGCGAGTTTAGCAGATTTTAAAGTAGAAACAACTGGTTACGTACTCAGAATTCCTTCGCATAAATGAAGTAAGTTTTCCACTAATAGAGTCTTGCTTCCACTTCTCTTTTTTGTCACTTCCGTTATTGGCTGTTACATTTTGTTCTTCATTTAAAGGATCAAGTTTTCCCTGACGAAGATATTTTTCATCTCCATTGGCTACATAGATCCCACGGTCGTTGAAGCTAAGGGCTCGTCGCCTAATCCGAGCGAGCTGGCCATCTGCAATTGAGTCTATCTCACTTTCTGCAGGATTTATATCATCAAATTTGATATCTGATTTATTAGCATCTTAAAGGGTATGTAACAGTGAGGTGAGTACTTTGCCATGCAATAACACCAGAGTTATTTTTTTTGGGGGATTTTAATTTCTTTAACATTTCAGCCTCATCGATTTTAACATCGTTGATTAAATCTTCAAGTGGAAGTGCATCCTTGCGCTTGATTCCAAGCTCTTCCTACATTTTATTAGTGTTAACCATGACTTAATTTGTACTCTAATACCATCATAGCAGCTTGTATTTCTGCTAAATTTTGGGCTTCTATAGAACTTTTTCCAGATTTAATCATTTCGGTACCATCCAACGAATAACTACTTTGTCGTGAAATTTCCATTGTTGAAAGTATCACTTCTTTTTTAGCACCGCAAATATATATGTGCCTAGATTGTGGTAATAATCGTAGTTTTACAAATTTTCCAAAGGGAATATCGGTTTATTGACGTTAAAAGGAACTGCAAGTGTATTTCACACAAATACTGGTAGTAGGCGCTCTTTTATGTCGTCGGTAGCGTTAATTATTTAGATAGTAGATCAAAGAATCCAAGGATAATAAATTTGCTTGAGGTAAAGGTGAAATGACTTACAAATTCCACCTTTATTAACAAGGATGGTTTAGCTTCATACATACAAGTCAGAGATCAGGTGACAGGTAATATCATAAAGTATAAATTGGTATGAAATTGGCTGCTGGAGTTGAGAGAGACCTGTTTTTGCTAGTGAGATCCAAAAAAGTTCTAATGTTTCTGGGTGTTGAAACTTATCTTAGTTTCCGATAGATGCTCCTCACTAGATAATCGATTCGTTTGTGTAGGGCCACAATAGCATTTCTACAGATCAAATTTGATGAAATGTCGTATGAATTTATTGAAGAGAGATAGTGTGTTAAGAGGATGAAAAAAGCTGCCAATAGTGGAAGTAATTCAAGCGAATGGCTCTTTCCATTCTTGTAATTGACTCCGTGATTAGTGGTCATAGTTTTTGAGTTGTTGAGAGTTTGGAAACATATTTAGATCTTTTTATAGCGTAATTATAGGATTCTATCAGAGATTCACACAGCGTCATTCTTTTCAAGAAGCTTGAAGCCAGATTTTTTATTGGGGAATCATAATACCAAGTTAAGGTACGAGGTCAAGACAAAGCTTGTGGTCAATAATCCCGTCTCTGTCTCTGAAATTATCAAAGTAGTGTCATGAATAACAAAAGATTAATCAGGATAAATTGCAAGAAAAAAATTTGAGTTTCAGGTGTAGCAACCTGTAAAATAACATTTGCGAAACTGCAAAAATCTCTTGCCTGATCTAGGTGTGCCCCAACCATTTAATAGCTAATATATATCATGTAGTGTACTTTAGTGATTATTGAGAATGTAAAGTTATGTGATCAGTCTTTCAAGCTGCTTCTTTGACAGGGCAACTAGCATACTTTCAAATTTATTATACCGAGCACGTCATCTAAATCTAACGAGCATCGTATGGGTACTTGGAGTGTCCAGTTACACTGCTTTCCATATCACCCGCGCAAGTACCAAATCTGCTGTTTAGGATTTAATTTCAGGTATTGCAAGGACCCCATCACAATCGTTGCTTTTGTAGTTGAGATTTTTTTAACGCTATAAGTTCTTGTCGGATAGGTAAAATAGACGTGTTTAGCTTCGGGAGGTTGATATGCCTTAAGCTGCTCCAAATTTATTTAATTTAATATAAGTAAAGGTCGTGCCTGGAGCTGCTCCTAATCGTTGTCGTTTATGTCTGCATTTGATGCTAAGTAGGCTCACGGTATGACCTGGACTCAGTGCCCAAGAATGGGTGTGGCGCGTTTGCATATCCTTTTACTGTCGGACAACGTATGTGTGTGTATTTATTGTGCTACTTGATTCTATGAATATCTAACACATTTGGCTTTTTTTTAACCCATGCCACACCTTATGTCGCGCTCCTATCTTCTTTTATTACTTCAAAGATCATTCATGTATTGCACGTGATGGATAGCCGTTCAGCCCAGTATTTACCCGTAGAATTCGGCCATTTTTTCCACGCGACCTTCAGCCCAAAAAGGTAAAACGGTAGCAATGTAAATTGCGTGCGCGGGAATAAGTCTCAGAAAACCTACAGCTCCAGCCGGGCGAGGTACGCATATTGATCTACATCTCCCTTCTTGGTAATAGTCGAGGCCGACTTGATCCAATCCACTATCTGCGTATCGGGTGCTGGGTACGCTCCGGAAACTCATCGGATGGTTTCTCCTCCATGATCAAGGGTTGGTGATGAGTAGGGCTCCGACCCTACCATCTGATCTGATCGTGGTTAGCTTCATGATAGTGGTGATAGGGGAATGTGTTGAGAGATGAAGACGATATAGACGACAAAAGCGATTTGGGACCCCCATGAAAATGAGGACTTTTATACTAAATCTTGGCTCAGCAGACTCTACAGTGAGATCTGAAGGTTCGTAGGGGACAACACTTACAGGTGTTGAGAATTGTCCCCCAGGTTTATCTAGTAGAGAATATGTATCTACATGATTTACTAGGGGGCTCAGCAGCGATGTCTTGGACTTATCACGATCTGCAAATATGATATATCAGGTGACTTAGGAAAAGAATTAATTCGTGATCTCTAAGATTTCCCTACTCAACGAACATGACCAGTCAACCTACAGCTCACAATATTCTTGAATCCAAGCTTTAAGCAGTTGGCGTCATATTTACAGGCTTTCTAGTACTGAGCAGAAAGGTATGTTGAGGAATCAAGCTCTTCATCACGGCAAATATGCTAGAAAAAATGTGGGTGACACAAAAGTATTGATACATCGACTGACTTTACACTAGCTCTGGGCATGTAAAAGTTATGGGTCGTTTCAACCTTCTCGAGGTCTAGCAATAGTGGCTGATGGCAAAACGGTATCTCGACAGAGTGAGATAGATCCCCGAGCGCCTCCCTACGCGAAACTCACCGAAAAGTTAAGCTTAGTGCGGAGATTGCTTGGTGATGCCAGAAAACTCACACTAGCGGAAAAAATATTGTTTTCGCATTTAGGTGACCCTGAAGAATCACTACTCTCTAACTCCGATAACGGGCGAAATATTAGAGGAAATGCGGTCCTCAAGCTCAAACCAGATCGAGTCGCCATGCAAGATGCTTCCGCACAAATGGCTCTACTACAATTCATGACGTGTAGAATTCCCACAACAGCTGTTCCAGCTAGCATACACTGCGATCACATGATTGTTGCTGAAAACAGTGCAGATTCTGACTTAGCAGAGTCTGTTAAGGGTAACGAAGAGGTCTTTCAATTTCTAGAATCCGCAGCCAAGAAGTATGGCATCGAATTTTGGCCACCTGGGGCCGGAATAATACACCAAACAGTTTTGGAGAACTATGCCGCACCAGGATTAATGCTTCTAGGTACCGATAGCCATACCCCCAATGCTGGTGGTCTGGGAGCTATTGCGATTGGAGTTGGTGGGGCCGATGCGGTAGATGCGCTCGTCGATGCTCCGTGGGAACTCAAAGCTCCAAAAATTCTCGGTGTTAGATTAGAAGGCGAATTGAACGGCTGGGCCTCTCCAAAAGATGTTATCCTATCACTCGCAGGAAGGTTGACAGTTCGAGGTGGGACTGGCTACATTATTGAATACCATGGACCCGGTGTGCATACGTTGAGCTGTACAGGAATGGCAACTATCGCAAATATGGGCGCTGAAGTTGGTGCCACTACATCGGTTTTCCCATTTTCGCAACGGCACTACACATATCTTGATTCAACTCATAGATCATTCATAGCCCGGAAAGCCAAACAAGTTTCCGAATCTCCACTAAAATACAATTTGCTGGCCGCTGATGAAGATGCACAGTACGATGAACTCATTACAATCAACCTATCTGAACTCGAGCCTCATATAAATGGGCCGAATACTCCAGATTTATCAACACCAATCTCAAAGTTTTTTAGCTCTGCTAAAGAAAATGAGTGGCCCAAAGAAATATCTGCCGGTCTCATTGGAAGCTGTACCAACAGCTCATATCAAGATATGACACGGGCTGAAGATCTTGTAAAACAGGCTACTGCAGCTGGCCTTAAACCTGTAGTGGATTTTTTCGTAACACCGGGAAGTGAGCAGATTAGGGCAACACTTGAACGCGACTTGACAATTTCTACTTTCAAAGATGCTGGAGCTATCATTCTTGCAAATGCATGTGGAGTAAGGTCTTCCTCACCCAAAACTATCTCTTGAAAGCTAAAATTACAAGTAGCCGTGTATAGGTCAGTGGTCACGCAAAGACATGAGCAAGGGAACGCGTAACGCAATCCTGACCTCTTACAATCGAAATTTTCGAGGTCGCAATGACGGCAATCCAGAAACAATGAATTTTCTAGCCTCCCCAGAAATAGTAACAGCAATGTCTTACGCAGGAAGCACCAGCTTCAACCCCATAACCGACAGTATCCGCACCCCATCAGGCCAAAGATTCCAGTTCTCCCCCCCGAAAGGATCTGAACTCCCACTATCTGGGTTTGAAAGTGGTGATCCCAGATTTCGCCAAATTTCGGGCCCCCCTTCGCCAGACACTGAAGTAGTCGTCTCACCCCACTCGGAGCGGCTTGCTTTGCTCGAGCCCTTTGATCCGTTTCCAGAGGCAGAATTAAAAGGACTTCGCGTTTTATTCAAAGTTACCGGAAAATGCACGACCGATACCATTTCTGCAGCCGGTCCATGGCTCAAGTACAAGGGTCATTTACCAAATATATCGGCAAATACACTCATTGGCGCAACCAATTCCGCCACAGGTGAAGTTAATGTAGCATATGATTTTGATGGCAGCCGATTCGGTATACCAGAACTGGCCCAGAAATGGAAAGACCAACACATCCCTTGGCTAGTAGTAGCCGAGGATAATTACGGAGAAGGGTCTGCGCGTGAGCACGCTGCTCTACAGCCACGCTATCTCGGAGGTCGCATAATTCTTGCGAAATCATTTGCTCGAATTCACGAGACCAATCTTAAAAAACAAGGAATTATCCCATTGAAATTCTTCAATCCAGATGATTACAATCGAATTGATGCGTGCGATGAAGTACACACTATTGGTCTTCTTGATGTTCTCAAGGGTAGCGACAACCTTGTTAGCCTTGGTGTGAAGAAGCACAAAACTATGGAATACTTTGAAATCAAGGTTCAACATACTTTAAGTAAAGATCAGCGCAAGTTTATCTTAGCTGGCAGTGCCCTGAATCTGTTGTCAAAAATTAATAAGTGAGTCGAATATTGGCCGGTTGTTACTAAATATCGGCCACTTCACCAGACCAAAAAAGCCAAATTTGCTGTACATGTAAGCAAGGATTTATCTGTGCTTTTTCTGCTCCGCTGGGAAGAGATTATTGGATTTTATAATGTGAATATGGTGAAGTTAGTCTTTGATACATTACTTACTATTTGATTTGGATCGGCTGGGCGTAGCAATGCTTTTACATAAAAATTTCATAATATGATATTTCAAATTTTTTACACACTGCTATGAAAGCTACACGGCATTTTAATCACTCTGACAAGATGAACCGATTTGATTTATGTGAGTATGCGTTAGTTCATGCTCTAACCCCAAGGGTTACCCGGAGATATACAATATGAGAAATATTTACAGCTATGTCTTCCACCAACCTGGTGATTTTCCCGTCAAAAGTATTTTCCTAAGATGCCGCACGGCCAGCTTCGTTATTATCCTGGCACAGGCGGTATAGGGGACTCGAGTCTTCCCCAAAATGCCGGTGTGCCAGAACAACGAAAAATACCGTAGACAAATCACAACTGCACAGTTGGCTACCGGTAACTCGCTGAAATCTTGTGGTTTCAGGCTTGCAATAGCATTGATTATTGTTTTTTATGATCTGAGCACTGGTTTGGTCTCTCCGTTACAGTGGAGGCCAATTTTTTAGCTTCTGTTGTCGATGCCGAGTACTCTGCCTCGCACCTACATCTAGTTCAACTACTTCGTTTCTGTCCGCAGTGTATTCCCAATCTCTCAACAATTTCGCCCATCTGCTACTCGTGGTTTAGATCAGGTTTGGAAAGGTCCACATTTAAGTGAATTATTCAATTTTCCTGAATCAGCGCCGCAAGGCGCATGCACGTGTGTCCGGAAGATATATATTTCGTGCAGAAGTACTATTTTTGACATGTAGAGACATGATTCATTCATTCATTAGTTGATATTGTTCAGACAACCATAACTATATCACAACATCATGTATAGACATGATTCATCTTAATTCATATCACCATCAATAGCTGCAAAGCATAGTGTTAGACACTGAGGGTCAAATGAAATATGTAAAGCAAACTTGAATTGATGAAATCTCTGCTCCTCAACTCCTCTCCGGCCTTGATGCCATATACCCAATCTAAAACTATGTCCGGGAGAGAATATCTTCTCCTCGTTTCCCAAAATTACAATTAAAATATATTACATGTGTTGGAGATCAAAAGATCTCGAGTTGGAGCTTTGAACATCCTGATCATCCTGACTATCCTTAACATCTTGAACACCCTAATCACCATGTCCTAGCTGAGATATCAAAGCTCGTATAAGCTAATCCGAGAAGATGTGTCATCCTGATATCCAATAATTCTCAGTACTTTATTCAGTAGGTTCCAAGCTATCAGATATTTGACAGATAATTTCATCATTTCCAAATGTATTTTGTTCGCATTAGGTCCTGAACAACGATATCTGGCCTAATTGTGCTATGTTGCAGGCTACTATCACAACAATATACGGAGAGGGGGACTATTCTCAACGGCTGTCAGTAGTGTCCTCTACGAACCTCCAGCTCTCACTGTAGAGCCTGCAGAGCCGAGATTGAGAATGTAAGGGAGACGTCTCAGATAGATAATATTGTGGATCCTGAATTCCAAGTCCGAGCGAAACGCCAAGTCTCACGGCAAGCGAGCCGCCGAAGTCCCGATGCTAGGCGAGCCGCCGAGTTCGAGGTTCCATCAAGAATGCTCCACTCGCATTCTTTGGTCACAACTGGGGCGGCTAAGCACCTGACTCATCCCCTACTGTATTCTGATAGTTTACTTGTCATGTATCGTTGATCGTTATATTATCTGGAGTATGGAGGATTTCATGTATTTAAGGAGGAGTTAGAATGTTAATAGAAATACAAGTTTACACCTAGTCTCAAGCTCTACACACATGGAGGGCAAGACTGAACACCTGTACGCGGTGTCCTCTACGAACCTGGGAGTGAAATATTCTCCCAGAGCCAAGTTCAGTCAAATTTCGCAATATCAAAGAAGTTGGCCCACGAGGCAAAAATTCAAATTACTCCACCATGTCAATCATTCACTCCCAAAGAGTCCGATTCTCAACTAAGCTTCATCAAGTCTACAAGTACGACCTAGTACATCCTCATCCCAATGACCACACCTCTCGTCGACTTTCTCTGGCCTCAGCCGGTCACCAAATACACGCCCACGCCGATATTTATACCCGACGGAGGAAGCAAAGCGTGGAGCACAAATCTGGGAGATAGATCTTTGGGATGGACGTGAGAGGAATCAGGACAAGTTCACAAGATGATGCAGAAGAGGGATACGTTTTCGACGGGCGTGGAATTTTGAATTTTGGCAAGAGTTTTACAAATTGAGCTTTGTGCGCGCCAAGACTTCGCTTGCGAGAGTGCAGCTGACACTATAAAAATAAGCAAACGATGGAAGGTGTTGTGGTCCGCCTCCTGGTGATGTTCTCTGGTATGGTTTGAGTAGCCTGGGCACCTACTCCACTTGGGAAGGAGACATCTCAGATTACATTTCGCGCGGAGAAAAGTTGATGGATGACGGGGGCATGTCTGGATAACTCAGGGTTTTTGAGACGTTCCCCTGGGTGGGTATTCACGGATGAGGGTTGACTTGGGGTGAAGAAAAAGCCGCCATAACTTCGCAGTGGTACTTGCAAATGAAATCCGAGGCATGAGTGCTCCTCTTGTAAATTGAGTCATCTTTTCTGTACTTTTCTTTGATATTGTGTCATAGCTAGATAGCTGCATACGCAATTAAAATCTGATGCAAAAAAAAAAAAAAGCTCTACACACATAGAGATTGTCGCAGTCGGAGCCACGAGACATCCGTGAATTTCAAAGTCAACATTTGTCATTTTATTCTTACTAACGTGCACAAGAAACCTCAATATCACCGGGTAGGAGTTATGATATGGGGGTAGCCCCAGTAAGTAAATAGTCTACAACAGGTAATTAAGATACAAGAACGTCGTATGCCCAATCCCGTCAGCAGTAAAGCGACTAGTTATACTTTTGGTAAAGGTGAACTGGAGCTTCCTCCCAACTCATACGACAGCTCAGCGTTACATGAGATAAACCCTGGACTCAACCAACGTGGTAACCAACTCATTACTTGGCCCACCAACAAATATGCTCTACGGAAGACGAGGCCTGAAAACCTGGGAGTGAAATATTCTCCTAGAACCGAGATTCAGTCGCGGAAAAGGGTAAGATGAAATTTATTTGATGAATTTTCGACTTGAAGGAGTTGCACTCGATATTTTGGTCGAAAAATTAGTCGGCAGAGATTTCACAGCCGGAACAAAGTCGAACAAAAACTCATCACCACCAACATACGATTCACGAGTGGATTTAGGTCTGTCTCGGAGTTGTATTCAAACACCCGACATCTCTCAAACTCCTTATATATTTGCGACGATCCATATCTCAGCCGATCTCACACCTGCGACCCACCTCTACACTCGTTACGTCACCTAACTACACACGCCCTAATGAGGAAAGTCATGATGGAAACGGGACGTGTGCAAAGGAGGAAGAAAAGGGAAGATACACCGAGGGGATCACACAGATCTCCAATGACGACAACAACTCGACGGTACGATATGAAGGTGCAAGGCTAGAGCAACGATGAGATCTTGGACGGCATTTATATTTCGGAGTCAATGTGGATGTCAAGGGCTCGGGCGCGTGGTGGCCGAGACTGAGGAGGAATTTGCGCTTCGGCGCGTCAAAAGAGGGTTCTCTGGACGGTTGGGCTTGACATGATTCAACATATGGGTCAAGTCTGGGGTGGTCCGGTCATTAAAGTGGGACGAGGTTTATCTGTACTTCACGGTAGTTAACCTGATCCGGCCCAACCCCACACGCGCTTAAGCTCCAGTAGGAGTGCAACGGGAATCACTATACCTAGCACGCTAATGAACAGAACAGAACAAGAACAAATGCTCTACGCTAATACTAGTATTTAGCAGGGGATGATGTTGATCTAGATGTATTCCCTGACAAGTAACACCTTTTCAACTTTGATCTGAGTTATCTCCCCCCCCGTCAAAGATACGCTTCCGTTAACTCATAAGACGACCAAGACGACGCCAATGATGCTGGGAATGATGAGAGATACTGCGTTACCCAACGCTACAACGGTAGTCAGAGAAGCCCTCGTTATATCACAAATGTGCTACCCACCGGCGGGCGAACAAAAAGTCCACAAAAGCAAAGTAAAAGACCCTTCCGCCCTCAAGAAAAGCAGATTTCGACTCGTCTACAATATCGTCCCTTCTAATCTTAACTTCCGAATCTACTAGCCAGGAGGGCATCTGAAATACTTGAATTACTCGACAACTCCATTTACGGACCGACTTTTGGATGCTGGGCTAGGCTCATTCATGGCAGTCACTCTCGACCAAGACTTTTCTGACATCCTTACACGATCTACGATTTTTCCTGCGGAGTGAATCCATTCACGCCTGAAAGGCCGCTATCTTTCCAGCTTCTTTCTGCCTCCCCTTGTCCTTTTCACTTCCGCAAGTTCTTGTCCATTCCGCGATATCTTTACTCTTGACAAAGGCATGCGGAGTTTCACTCCCGTTTGCGTGCAGCTTTATCCTCTTACATGTCGATCGGATTATCTGTTGACCTGGGAGTTTGGCTGATAGTCCGGCGTGCTGGACCCTCTTTTGTTTTAGGTATATCTCTACAGGAAGGACGGACGATTCGAGCTCTAGCACTCTGCTGCTAGTAGAATTGAAGGCACCTGCAACAAGCTTTAAGCATTTTCTTTGAGTAGTTCTGAGGCGTTTCACTATCCTTTCAGGTATCTTTCCTGTTGGCCCGGCCTCGGCTAAAAAAATAATCAATTGATATAATCTAAAAGTACACATCTATTTAAAGGTGATTGCATTGTATTACAAAAGTATACATCGAGGCTCTCAGTATGGCTTGCAAATCAAATGTAAGCATACTCCATGTTTTGTATTAATCTGCTCCGTCCTAATACTTTGTGTACCCTCCATTTGCCTTTATCACCGCTACACATCATTCGTGCATGCTACCGACTAATAACGATAGGTCCTCGGGAGCGATAGAATCCCATGCGGCCTCTAGCAATATTCTTAGCCTAGCAGAGTGCTGACCCCATTTATCTAAAAAGATTTTTTTAAGATGTTCCACAATGTGTCGATCGGGTTCAGGTGCGGAGAGTAAAGTGGCCATCTAATATGCGTTATTCCAGCCTCACGCAGCGCCTCAATCGTTAAGTACGCTTTATGACATGGTGCATTGTCGTGCATGTATAGAATTTCTGGATTTTCCACGTGAAATTGATTCAAAAGAGGCAAAATCCTTTCACAAAAAGATGAGACTCTCATTGATCCCCAGTCCTTCTCCCAGACTAGGAATGGGCCTCTCTGTGACCCATAAAATGATCCCCAAAATATCCCACTTTTCCCATGAGTATGGCGAGCCACAACACAAGTCTCTTCAAACTCATCATCAGGCTAAACTCTGCTATCAGTACAGGGAAGATTTTGCTGAAATTTACATATACTTTTATTGCGACACTAGGATTCACTTGAGAATCACCCAATACCAAGGTTTCATCAGTCCATACTTTTCGACTCCATTGCTCCTCGCTTCAATCTAAATGTATTTGGCTAAACTCCAATCGCTTATGCTTGTTTACTGCACTTAGCGGAGGCTTCTTCCGAGCAATGCATCTACTGTAACCCCTTTTTTTGAGGGCATTAGAAAATAAGTGCTCGCTGCATCCCTAGAGACTGAAGGGCCCTGTCACTAGCTCCAAATAGTACATCTGTTGATTTTCAGGAGATTCTCAGACGAAAGCCTCAAGCTCATCGGCTTGTTCCGTGCTCAGTATTGGCGAGCGCCCTTTGCAAGGTGTAGGATTCTCATCCTCTCGAGCACACGCACGTTGTACTTGCCTTGTTGTAAAGCCAAGTTCGTTGGTTATATTTTGTAATGTCAAGCCAAGTCTTCTTAATGTTCTTATTTCAATAGATTAATCGCGAGTGAGCTGCTTGCGAACTTTGGTTTTTGAAGCAGACTTTTCGAAAGACATCGTTTGCTAGATTGGAGGATGAATTGACAGTAAAGCTAAGAATTCAGGGTTTTGATGGGGCACTATTCTCAGCACCTCTTAGTAGTATCCCCTACGAGCCTCCAGCTCTCACTGTCGAGTCTGCAGAGCCGAGGTTGAGTAGCAAAGTCCTCACTTTGATGAGGTTTCCCAATCGCTTTCCCGGTCTGTGTCATCTTTATCTCTTAACACATTCCCCTATCAACATTATCATGAAGCTAATCATGATCAGATCGGATGGTAGGGTCGGAGCTCTACTCATCACCAACCCTTGATCATGGAGGAGAAGCCATCCGATGAGTTTACGGAGCATACCCAGCACACGATACGGAGATGGTGGATTGGATCAAGATGGAATCTAATGTTACAAAGAAGGTAGATGTAGATGAATATGCAGTCATGATCTTTAGGCCTCGCCTGGCTGGGGCTGCAGGTTAGTTGAGACTTTTCCCCACGCACGCAATTTCCATTGTTACCATTTTATTTTTTTGGGTAGAAGGTTCCGTGGAAAAGGTGGCTGAATTCCACGGGTAAATACTGAGCTGAATGGCTATTCATCAAGGGGAATATATCAATGATCTTTTGAGTAACATGAGAGGCTTGGAGCACTGTACAAGGTGTGGCATGGGCCGAAGAGGAGCCCAATGTGCTAGAAAGTCTAAGACTCAAGTGGTACAATAAAAACATATACACACACAATTTGAGATCAAGTGCAGTCGATACGGAGACCTGGATTTGTTGATGAAGCGAATATGTTATGGCCAGGCATCCTTGAAACCCCTTCAAGGAGAAGGTTCTCAGGAACAGGTGATATGAGAAGTTTTGGGAAAAGATTAACTGAGAAGGTTTCCGAGTAAAGTCTGACAGTTAGAGCTGGAGAGGCTGGCGTCATGCCTACATCTGCTATTGTCTTAGTTGAGTTCAACTACTGTCTCGAGTTAGACTTAAGGAAGCTGAAGCTGCCACATAGTAGCTCTCCAGCTTCTCAATCTTTCATTCTTTCATTCTTTTGATCTTTGATCTCGCAATCTAGCATTTACATAATACTACAATCGTATATTCTCACAGTCCGATATTCGCAGTCTTTCATTATTCGTTACATTATTCGTACTTCTGTTCACCCTGAGTTATCAGCCTTCATCGCCTGCTCGGCCACTCGACTTCTTGACTTCGTGTCTTTCAACTATTCTGTAGTTCTACAACCTTTGACTACCTGGCACCTCGCCAATCGAATCATATCTAAGTATTCTTCGTTAGCAACTGCAATCCTAACAGTTATTAATACCTTACCTTCGGCAGACGGCGATCTCCGGTATCCTTAGCGCACGCCGTAACAGAAAACGACCACCAGAGCTCGCTGTTCCAAGATGGGCGTATCATCCTCTGATAGCGGCTAGGACTGGTCATGGCAATTTTGCCAAGTATCACAAGATGTTTCATCACGAAGGAATAGACCTTGTGTGCAAATGTGGCCGATAAAGACGCGCGTGGCATTTCACTGAATGCCAGACAGCGCTAAATGAATGGCGGAAAGCAACAAAGGAAACAGCAGCAAGTCTATGGACAATGTTGCGAGAAAAGGGACGGATAGCTTTCCATAGATTCCTTACTGTAACAGGATGCTACGGGGTGCAAATTAGGACTTGAATGACCGAGGTTTTTTGGGATACATATAGTACAGGAAACTGCTATGAGACAGCTGGCTGGGCGCAGGGCGTTAAGTCAGGACAGCAAAAGTTTTTGGTGAAATCTTTGTCTTTAGCCTGACACATTAAATTATTCAATTCAATTAAGATCAAGTTTTTGTGTGGAGTGACGTGGTGTATGCCAAACAGAGGTTTACAGGAACGAAAATAATGAGAAGTCGTGGATACTGTACATGCTTGTGTTTGCTCTCGTCTTCAATTCTGTACCAATTATTCTTGGCTATCCCGCTTCTGCATAGCATACTAAGATTTCGCGCCGACACGAGTGGTATGTAAACAATTCGAATCCGTCGGCAAATTGAGAAAATATGATTGGCTCAAAAAGGGAATTCTGTGGTGCAACCGTGCCCCTTGAAGGAAAGGTAGGAAATAGTAAGACTGCAAATGGACCGATAAGGTGGTTTTAGGAGGGCAAAACTGGATACCTGTACGGGGTGTTCACTACGAACCTGGGAGTGAAATATTCTCCCGTAGCCAAGTTCAGTCAAATTTCGCAATATCAAAGAAGTTGGTCCACGAGGTGTTAATTCAAAATACTCCACCACGTCGTTTTTTCGCTCCCAACGGATTCGACTCCTACCTAAGTCTCATCAAGTCTACAAGTACATCCTCATCCCAATGACCACGCCTCTCCTCGACTTTCTCTGGCCTCAGATCGTCACTAAATACACGCCAGCGCCGATTTTTACACCTGATGAAGGAAGCAAAGATTGGCGCACAAATTTGGGAGACAGTTCTTTGGGATGGACGTGAGAGGGATCTGGACAAGTTCACCAAATGATGCATAGGAAGTGTATAACCTCAAAGGGCATGAAATTCTGTATTTTGGCAGAAGCTTCACGAATTGGACTTTGTACGCGCCAAGAATTTGCTTGCAACAGTGCAGCTGACACGACAAACACAAGTCAACAATGGAATTTGTTGTGGTCCGCCTCCTGGTACTGTTCTCCAGTGTAGTCTGAATAGCTTAGGCACCTATTCCGCTTGGGAAGGAGACGCCTCAGACCATCCTTCGTGCGTAAAAACATCAATGTCGACGAATGTATGTCTAGATAACTCGGGGTTTTTGAGACGTTTCCCTGAGTGGGTATTCACGGATGAGGCTTGACATGGGGTGAAGAAAAAGCCGCCATAACTTCACAGTGGTACTTGCAAATGAAATCCGAGGCATGAGTGCTCTTCTTGTATATTGAATCGTCTTTTCTGTACCTTTCCTCCGATATTGTGACATAGCTAGATAGCTGCATACGCAAATAAAATCTGATGCAAAAAAAAGGTGGTTTTACTGAGTGGTTTCATCACATGTATGTATACTGTTAGGGTTCGCAACTACCTGCATAGACCCAAAGGGTAGCAAATGCAATCAAATCTTATCAAAAACCAAGAAATACTAACAAATTCGCTTGCAGCAAAATAGATGACATTGTACGATTATAAGGCATGGCATAGGAACCTGGCCGCACCGAAACATATCAACTGTCAAGGACCTAGTTCATCGGTGCTACTCGAAGACCCAAAGCCTAACGTCCAAACGGCGGCATCTGCGAACGCCTCTTCACCCTTTCCATCGTACATATATCTGGTATCATTCTTTTCTTCTTTGATTTCGTCATCTTCATTTCTTACATCGGTAGAAGTTGGAAGAACTTTCTGGGCTACTGCTCTGTCAACTGCTTTCATACCTGACATCCATGCAATCATGCTTCTAGGAACCCACTTGCCCACAAACCCATAAATAGTACTCCCGGATCCGACCTTTACAACGCCCCCATGTTGGCTATACATGGCATTAACAACTGCCTTGTTAAGCACCCGTAGATTGCTCTCAAAGCTCCATTTGGCTGTTGTAGAGACCGCATAATTTCGACCATAGCTATTGCGGATTTCTTCATCCCATCTCAAAGTCTCTGCGCGTTGTGATTGGATCGTTAGTTGCCGATTATGTGGGAAGAACGCTGATAAATCGAATGTGCCTAATTGAAGGTGCATCACTGGAATGTTTAGCGGAGCTACCTCTTGTTCTAGTACGCTCGCGAAGGAGGAAAGGGCAGACATGATGCAAGCCTCTGGTAGGTGAAAGGCTGGATTGATTGACGATATGATTACAGGCATCAGTAAAAGAATAGACGGTTTCATGTTTGGTAACAGATCGGCGGATAACTTTGAGCCAGCGCATGGTAGATTTTGCAGCAGAGGAAGAAAGTATTGAATTGTGATGATTGGTTGAAGGAGGCGTGTATTTAATAAATCAGTTAGATTGCTAAGAGTTAGTGTGGCAATCGGTATGGTTGGAAAGTTCGTAGGAGGAACTACTATCAAGGAGCGCATGGTAAGATGGTGTGTTTTTGCGCCAGGGAAAGATGTATGTGGTGAGAGAAGGTGGGTAGCGAAGCGTTCAATGGATGTTTTGGCACCCAAAGGCTGAGAATTTTCAGTTAAGATTTGGAGGGTAGGTGAGTGGATTATCTCACATTCTTAATGTCTAGAAGAAGAGGCTTTATGTCGGGTCGTGATTCTTTCTGTAAAAGTCTCTCTTCGTCGATAGTCGAGCTAAACAAAAGTCAGCATGAGTAGAAGTACGGCTCATTTCATATAAGACTCACCATACGATGTATACAATATAGCCTCTGCGCTCCAAGTCCATCGATATAGTCCTTGTGAGTGGTTCTCCTGGCTGACCAGCTATCACGACCACTTCTAATCTTGATCCATCCCTAGCACGCTTTGCTCTTCTCTTCTTGTGCTGAAACTTTCGCCGAATAATGTAAGTTGTGAGACCTCCAAGCGTTAAAATAGCAACACCAGTAAGAATTCTGTTCCTCCAAATCCAGTTGTATAGGCACAAGTAGGATGAGCTGGAATTTTCAGGGATGGGAAACTCTTTGGGCTTGGGTGGTAATTTGGGTTTCAAAAACTTCGGACACCACGGGGTAGACAATAATATTCCCCTAAGGGTATCAGAAGCCTTTCCAAGATGGTCATCGAAAGTATCAGCGACTTTGGATGACTGTTGCACGAAACCACCAAATGCAGATGAAAACTAGATAATTTAACAATTATTTGTTGAAATTTTCTGGAGTTTCAAGTGTTACTCACGATGCCGCGCAAGTTATAGTCTTCAGCAGACATGATGTATGAACATGTGCTGCAGTGAGTTTCGGGTCACTAGATTTCACTGTCTGAGATGGATGAGAGGCGATGTACTTGCATTATATTTGGGTCGCGCTTGCAAGCAAAAGACGTTTCTATAGAACGCGACGAATTACTGAGGGTGTGGCCTAAATGACCAAGCTTTCGACCCGAGCCGCATTCACCGCTCTTGGCTTTACATCATGTACAACCCCGGACACATATTGCATTAGTCTCACAAATCTACAGCAGCAATGACTGTCACAATGAATTTGATTAATGCTATTGGTCTTTGGTACCATTTGATGCATGCCAATCAATTACTTTGTAAAAATACACTGGTGTCTAATTCTTTAGAATGATTGCTGATGAACCCGTTTCGATGTGAACCCCGCCATCCTGTGTTACGGCGTGCGCTAAGGATACCGGAGATCGCCGTCTGCCGAAGGTCAGATATTAGTAACTGTTAGGATTGCAGTTGCTAACGAAGGATACTCAGATATGATTCGATTGGCGAGGTGCCAGGTAGTCAAAGGTTGTAGAACTACAGAATAGTTGAAAGACACGAAGTCAAGAAGTCGAGTGGCCGAGCAGGCGATGAAGGCTGATAACCCAGGGTGAACAGAAGTACGAAGAATGTAACGAATAACGAAAGACTGAGAATATCGGACTGTGAGAATATACGATTATAGTATTATGTAAATGCTAGATTGTGAGATCAAAGATCAAAAGAATGAAAGATTGAGAAGCTGGAGAGCTACTATGTGGCAGCTTCAGCTTCCTTAAGTCTAACTCGAGACAGTAGTTGAACTCAACTAAGACAATAGCAGATGTAGGCATGACGCCAGCCTCTCCAGCTCTAACTGTCAGACTTTACTCGGAAACCTTCTCAAAACCCTCTCCTATCACCTTTTCCTGAGAACCTTCTCCTTGAAGCCTCTTCAAGGATGTCTGGCCATAACATCCTGTCTGTTTCATGGCCATCGATTTCTCGAGATTTCTTTCAGGACTGCACAACCACATACCATTCAGCGTGAATCCAGTCCTGGATCTTATATATTTGTCCTGTACATCCTCTCGTTGTTACCTGGGCTTTATTTTTAATTTTAACGCTAAGAAGGCACACTCGATAACTCCGGCCTCTAAATCCTCTAGAGAACGTTTGCCTTGCCTACACGGCCCATCATCTTCAGCATCTCTATTGTCAAATGACCTCTAGTTCAATCTCTACGGACAACGTAGTTTCTTGTCGCTACTTGCTGCCAACTAGCCTACAACTTTTGCGCCTCTAATAATTACGCAATTTTTACCCACTATACGTTGCCTGGACTTATCATACGTTCGAATACCTTGTATATAGCTAGGCACATAACCTCCTGTTTCCCACAGTCCAAACGGCAAGCTTATATTTCAGACTGTTTGAAACAGATACTCAGGTTGGCATCAGGGGCTATCAACTTCGAGGGCATCGTTTGTGTGTAACAAAGTAATAAAGCCAGTGTTCTGAACTACTATGTAAATAAGGACACATCCCTAGAAACCTGAATTAGGGCCTGACCCTCAGGATTAAGCAGCATAAAGTCTTAATTTCATATTGGAAATTTCACCTATTTGATTTGATTTTATTTAGCCAATGCAGGTACATCTAGCTATAATATTTACAAGGGAGGAAACCAACTCGGTAAAAACATCAAGTCCGAGGGAGCTGTCTGCCACCGACCAGCTGTACACCAACACATGTTACGGGGCGAGAGAGTATACAAGATAGAAGTCACGGGACAAGATATAAATAAGATACGTAAGATGGAACGTAGACAAGATAGGATGCGAACAAGATATGGAAATCTAACAAAACGTCGCACGCCCTCTAAAGACGTGAACAAGGACTACTTAAGGGTCTCCTCGGACTAGCTCGACGCTAGTGTCAATAATAACACCAGTCCTCTCTATTCCTGTACAATTGTGTTACTATGACAACTAGACCCCCCACCGCTCCTTAGGCATGCTTTCATCCTTTTATGGAGAGTCATGATATGAACCATGACAGTAGCTCCCCCTTCTTCGACTGTTGTCTCAACAGTTACCCTAAATTTGCATCTGCAATGGCTTCGGCGTATTCTTTTTCCGTAGGACTGATTCCCCGAGGATTTGATTTGTGGAAAGCTTGGACTAGGTTATTGGAATCCCCTGAAACAATATCATATAACGATTGCCATAAAGTTTCGTATTGCCTCGTGTATTTCACTCGATATTGAAATCCTTTTTGTTTTAGGCGCCTAGATCCTACAATAGCGTCAACTTTGTATAAGTCTTCTCCAGATTTATCGACTTTAATAGGCGGATTGGGCTCGTTTACTTGTCCTGAAATAGGGTTGTTTGGATCTGGTCTTAGAAGACTCGTGTGAAAGATTGGGTGAATTGATCTCAAGTCATCAGGTAAGTGCAACTGATAACTATAACTTCTTATTTTTTTGAGATTGCAAATGGTCCTAAAATTTTCCAATCTAACTTTTTGCATGGTGTTTTGGTCTTTATATTTTGAGCACTAACAAATGCCTCATCCCCAACCTGATAACCCGGAGCTGAAGAGCGGTGACGATTTGCAAATTTTTCGTAGAAGGCCTGGGAAGCTCTCATATTTACTCGTAGAAAATCGTTTAGTTGATTCATCTGATCAATAAACTTGTTTCCTAAATTTACTTGAATTTTTGAGTATTCTGACGCGCTAGAACTTGACTGGTGATATGGAGTTATTGCTGACCTGGGGTGCTGAGCTGAATTAGCGAAAAATGGGGTTACCTTAGTAGTCTCTGATTCGGTGTTATTTGCATTGTACTCTGCAGATGGGAGCCAATCAACCCAGTCATCCTGTTGGTAGTTGCAATATGCTCGTAAGCAGCATTCTAGAATGGCATTAATTCGTTCTCTTTGGTCATCAGTTTCCGGGTGCCATGCAGTTGAAAAAAGAAGTTTCGTTTTTGTACGCTCACAAACCGCGTGCCAAAACTTTGCTACAAACTGCGGGCCTCTATCTGATATAATTGATTCCGGAAACCCATGGTGTTTCCAGATATGCTGATAAAATAAATTTGCTGTACCCATTGCATCAATATTTGTATTACAAGGGATGAATTGGCGTGCCTTCGTGAGTCGACAGCCTACAACCATGATACAATCATAACCTTCCGACTCAGGTAAGGGTCCAATAAAATCCACAGATATATCCCGCCAGCGCCGTTCGGGTACAGGAAGCGGTTTCAGCAGTCCTTGGTATTTAAGTCTTGATGGGTTTATTCGCTTGCAGATATGACAATTATTTGTGTATTGAGAGATGATTTGAAGCATGTTGGGCCACCAGTAATATCTAGAAATTTCTGCAAAAACCTTATTTCTACCATGATGACCCCCACTAGGATGATCGTGACAACTCCTTATTATAAGGGGTTTAAGGTCTGGAATATCTGGAATGTAAATCAAATTATCATAATACAGCCGCTTATTCTTGATACTAGTCCTTCATAGTCATAGACTCAGTAGGGACATAAATTCTATTCTATTCTTGATACTACATCGGGAGAGGTCAAGGTGTTTAGACCGGTTAGGGCCTGGGCCTTGCAGGATCTGGATATATCTCTGGAGAGATTTATCTACTTTGTACCCGTCCGTAATGAGACTTTCAATTTGTTCGGAAATAGTGAGTGATTGAATAGGAGTTTGAAGTGAAATTCGAGAGAGCTCAAGATTATTTTTGAGGTTGTGGACTATTATGGGATCAAGGGTATGAGGCTTGAGCACAATCTGGAGTTGTTGAGAGAGACGCTCATCCTCCTTATCTGACGGGCGGTCCTCAGATCGCCTGTTTAGTGCATCCGGTTTACCTCCTAGTTTACCAGGTCGATAGGTAATAACGAAGTTGAACCTGGATAGAAATTCTGACCATCGGGCTTGATGTCTATTAAGTGTTTTTGTGGACATAAAATACTCCAAATTTTTGTGATCAGAGATAACTACAACGGGATGTATGTGCTTTGAAGCTCTGGGCGCCAATGTTCAAAAGCGGTGACTACTGCTAGCAGTTCCTTGTCGTATATTTCATAGTTAATTTGGGATGGCTGTAAGCGACCTGAGAAGAAAGCTACAGGATGAAGAATTTTCTCATCGTCGTACTGGGACAAGATACCACCGTGAGCCCAGTCGCTTGAGTCGACTTCAATGATGCACTGGCGATCAGGATCAAAGTGTCTAAGAATAGATGACTTGGTGAAAGCGCCCTTTAAAGAAACAAATGCTTTCTCGCATTCTGTGGACCACTGCCATAATGTACTTTTTTTGGTTAATTCAGTTAGTGGAAGTGCTACACGAGAGAATTCCTTGATGAAACGGCGATAAAAGTTAGCGAACCCGAGGAAAGCCTGAGCATCTTTGACACATGATGGGGTCTTCCAGAGTTTGATACACTCAATTTTGACTGGGTCCATTTCAATACCTCGACGGGAGATAATTAGTCCTAGATATTTTACCTCTGTGGCTTCAAATTTGCATTTTTTGATATCCAATTGAAGCCCTGCAGTTCGAAGCTTGTCAAGAACCAAGTTAACGTGGCTTCGATGTTCCTCTAGCGTGTTACTGTATATTAGGACATCGTCCAAATATGCTGTACAGAACAGGTCAAGATGTTCCTGGAGCGTGCTATTAATATTATTAAAGATTTAATCTGTCCATAACCCTGAGCTTGATGATGGCCAGCAAGACGAAGAATATTATGACCTGTCATTTAAGATAAAAGGGCGAAAAGGGCATTAATTAGAAGATAGGACCGATATAGTAAGGGGTGATAAGCCCAGAGTAGGTATGGGCATTACGAATGTAGTCGGAAGCATCATCATGTTAAAGAGGAGTCAAGTGCCCGATATATATATACATGTGTCCTATCCCTGTCACTAATTACCAGACCCCGCACTGCCATAAACACCATCAATCTCTGCTATCCATCGCAATCCCGAGTATCAATATGAGTTACTATTATACAGTATGTTTGTACGGGTCGACATCAAGATAGAAATATTAACAAATATAATTCTGAAAAGTTCTTAAGAAAGATATATGGGACACGGCTTTACGTTGTAAATGTTGACTGAAGAACCCTATTTATTTACTTATATTTTTTGATTTGTATTCATTATCCTGATGTGGCGCCCTATGTCACAGGCTCATACCTGGTTATCATTAGGCTGCTGCCTAACAAATAAGGCTTGAACTCTTCCAACCATATTAAACATCATACATGTCATGAACCCCTCCATGACTCATTAGACCCAAGTATAGGCCTTGGCCCAGTTCATGCAAATCTATTCTTAAATGACAAATTTAGATTGCAGACAGGACGACTCGAACACCAGTCGTGAGTCATCTAAGCCACATGCATCATAACTATTTTAATAACTAAAATTACTAACATTAAAATGAAGCTGAATTAAAATAGACGGAGATGCTGGTGTTTGTCGGAGGACAGGTCATGATCTATTTTGAGAATGGTATGAAATGAGGGAACGAGATCATAGTCTTGTAAATAAATAGGAGGCTTTCAGTCATGTCTCTGCTCGTTACTTTAAGATTTTCATTTATATCTAGCTCTGAGTTCAGTTTGAATAAAACGCCACTTTAAGACCGTCACATGATTTACTTAATATGTACCAATAGATACTGAGGGTCTTGCCCTGCTTCTAACTAAAAGAAACACGTATATACAGCAGTTGTCCCTCTCTCCTGACGCCATTCCTAAACAGGTAGCTCATCACTCATCAACATAATTAGTCATAATTTTTAAAAAAATACATGAAAGATCATTAACTGTTACGGTTTGACTGTTGTTTGAGCTTAGGTGAATACCTAAGCTGATTGTTGGGGATATTTACAACAAGGCTGCATGGGGGGGATAGATGAAGCTGAACATGGCGGCACTAATAGTTAAGAGATCGAAGCGTTACTACAACTAAGTAACACCTGGCAATGCGTGGCTGGGTAGCAAGTATTGTGCCTAAGGATAAGTCATCAGTCTGGAGATTGACAAAGGGGACCAATTCTTATAAATACCTGTTAGTCGTAGCTAGAGTTCTCTTTTCTCCTGATATAGTTTAATAAATCGATTTATTTGCAACCAACTCGGTTTCTGTCACATTAACTCATTAGGTCATTCAACACTATTCTTTCAGGTATTTTACCCCCTGGTCCGGCCTCGGCCCAGATAGATGACCCATACGTAAGGGCTGGTCTCACTATTGCGCTGTAAAGCAGCTTTGACCTGTGAAAGGTGGCTCCCAATATGGACTGCGTCAACCTACTTATGACCTGGATCTGTGTCTCAGCTTTCAGCTTTAGACTTTTGACGTGCGCCCCCCAGTTGAGCTTTGGATCAAAGTAGATTCCAAAGACGCGCAGGGAAGGCTGTGGCGCTGTAGTGTGACTTTGGATCTAGACTGTTGCTTTAAGGTCATGTCTCTTCCGAGCTCGTGAGAAATGCATCACCTGATATTTCTCGGGTGCAAATCGAACTCCATGCGTTTTTGCCCACTGCTCGTAGACCCTATGTTGCCTCTCTAGCTCTCGACTGTTTTCTTCCGTTGAGTTTGACCAGGTTAGAATGTTTGTGTCGTCGACAAACCTAACTGCAGATGTAGAGGAAGTTTTCAGCATCGGAAGGAGAGTACTGACAAAGAATAGAAACAGTATTGGTGACAGAGAAGAGCCTTGGGGTATTCCTGTTCTGATTGGGATCTGTTTTCCTCGGAATGATCCTAATACCATGGAAGTTGTTCTATCTTCGAGGAAAGATTTTATAAATTGTCTCATCTATCCTGGAATTTGTTTCTCTCTCAGGTTATGCAGTAGCCTTTCGTGAGACACGTTGTCGAAAGCGCCAGATATATCCAGACTAAGAAGGGAGGCCACTCGCTTCTCATCTTTACCCCAGATGGTATGAATCTGTTCGGTGAGAAGCCCCACTGCGGAGATGGTGGACCGTTGTGGTCGAGCACCCATCTGCTCTGCGGGAAAAAGATTGTAAAATTCGGCTACCTTGGAGAGACAATCTGCTACCAGCTTTTCTAGGAGCTTACCTAAGGTTTTAAGAAGTGCGATTGGTCTATACGCTTTTGGAGTGTCGTAGTTTGGCTTCTGTGGCTTTCTCAAGACGACAGTGGTAGAGTCCTTGAACTCTCTCGGATGGTATTCTATTATGAGACAGGCATTGAACAAGACCGAAAGTACTTTGCTCAGAGTCTTCCTACACTGCTTTAGAACTCGATTTGGTATTCCGTCCGGTCCTGGGGCTTTATTGTTAGGTAGTGAACCTGTTACTTCTTCGATTTATTCCTCGGTTAACTTGTTAGATATTGTCTCGATCTCCTCAGGGTATTCTGTGTTAGAAATATCGCGGGTGTCTACCTGTGAGGGTTGAGGGAAGAAGTGACAGGCCATGATCTTGGCTTTCTCCTCGTTTTCTCTGACGGCGTTTCCACTGGCGTCCTTGAAGTCAGGTATCAGAGTGGATCTACCTCTTCTTTCGTCGCTCTTCTTAGACCATCTAGCTAATTTCCATATTTTATTCGGATCTTCTGTTATCTCTGAAACGAGAGCTCTCCAGTCTAGGGTTTTGGCTTTCTTTATCTGCCTTTTCTTCTGGTTTGTGGCTTCTTGGTATCCAATCCAGCTCTCCTCGTTGCAGTCTCGGGTATATTTTCTTCTCGCCTTCCTTGCCATTTTCACTGCAGCTGAGCATTCCTTATTTCAGTACGGCTTTGCGTATCGAGAAGGTTTCGACTTAGGCACCATTTCTTCAGTTGTTTGTTGGATAGAACTAGTAATAACCGTAACTCTCTTGCCAATAGCTTTCCTGGAGTCTAACTGACTATCATCCAGGTTCTGGTACAGAATTGTGGCGAGTCGGTCGTTAAATGCTTCCCAAATTACCTTCTTCCACTGTGGATAGGCTGTCTGTTCAACTTGGGTAATTGCCTGTATTTGGAGTTTGGTGCATATAGGTATATTATCAGAGGATGCTTCTAGCTCGTTGGCTGGCTGACACATTATGACGGTCTCCTCAAGTTCCATAGAGACAAAAGTCAGATCAATAGTGCTTTGGCTTCCTCTGCTCTTCCAAGTGACAGTTCCTTCCGGTAGTATAAGTTCCATGTTAAGCTCTTGAAGAATTTCGATAAGAGTTTCTGAGCCTTTATGGTGTGACATGGTTGCTTGGCCTCCCCACTTTAGGTGGTTTAGGTTGAAGTCTCCAACCAATATATGAAGGCCATCCTGTGTTAATATTTGGGGGATCCATTGTAGCGTTCCTAGTTCTGTGCTGCTGTGGGATTTGGGCGGCGGATTATAGAAATTATGTACCTTCACTTTTCCCTATTCTGTCTGGAGGCTGATCGAAGTTATATCTCCACCGACTTCTTTGGGGACAGTTTCGACACTCCATTTATCTGTAGCTAGCCGCTTGCTGACGTATATGCAAGTTCGGCTGTTCGGTTTGTTTGTAGATACCAAATGGTATCCAGGGTGCTTTAGGGTAAGATTGTTCAGCGGGTTTTGCCAAGGTTCTTAGACCGCTACTATATGGTGTTTCTTGGGGTTAAGCTCTTGAAGGAAGTGATGCTGTACTTTTTTTTTACTTTTGTTGACATTATACTGTATGATGTTCCACGTGTTTGTGTCATAGGCTAAAGCCTAAGGCAGCCAAGGCTTGGGCTTGGGTGACTGATCTGAGCTGATACCAATCAGGTGACCATTTAGTTGCTCTATTTTGGTATAGTCTGGTAACAGCACAGACCACCTTTCAATGTATATAAGGAAGACTTTTCCTCTTCCATCTTATTTCTTTAGTTTAAGATCTTCTATACACAGCACACAGTACAATTCAAATACAATTCTACTTCTAGCCCTTACAGTTTGTACCTTTCATTGTGTCATATTGCACAGCGGTGCATTGCTTCCCTCTGCTTGGTCCTCCTGTGTCACAGTCCGGGGATTAGTCTGAGCATTTGAAAACATCAGATCCATCTTTGTTGGCATCTTAGTCCATGTTGCTAGCAAATTGCCAGAAGTTGGAGATTTTCGCGGTTGTCCAGGGTCTCGGCGAACAATAACTTCACCGTTGTTACAGCCTTGTATTCCTGACCCTCGGGGCCTCTAATACTATTGTTCCATCCAAGTATTGTGTAATGATCCTACATACCCACGGACCAATTGTAAATTATGTATATATGTATATCTCTATGTAACGGCTGTTAAGCCTAATTATCCCTGTAGCCTACGCTAGCTAGCGCAGGCAATGAGATCAATGGTGTAATCCAGAATCTTCTTGGAAGTTGTCGAAGAATCCAAACAATTCTGGTCATGGAGGGAATCCTATGGAAGGAGGAGTATTCTGGATTATATATATTTGTAGTCACTAGCTGTTAGAATTCTCTCTCTAGAGAATTATAATTAATATACTGTACCTACAAGATTGCCCATGCATTTTGTTATGAAACCGTGACATATTATAATTCTCTCCACAAACTTCAGAACCGCAGTCAGTCAGTCAGTCAGTCAGTCAGTCAGAATCGCAGTCAGAATCGCAGTCAGTCAGTCAGAATCGCAGTCAGTCAGTCAGTCAGTCAGTCAGTCAGTCAGTCAGTCAGTCAGAATTGCAGTCAATCAGTCAGTCAGAATTGCAGTCAATCAACTTTGCAAAGATGAAGTGGGATCATTGCAACATTTCTATGGAGGAAAACAATTTTCTTAGGGCAACATGGAAATCAGAAGATCAGCTAGCTAAGCTTCGGGAAGAAGGAAGCTGCTTCAGATGTGAGAAACGGGGATGTCAATCTAGGGTGTGCCACCTTCTTCCAGCAATTAATCCACGAAAGACTAAGAAAAGTTTACATATTTATAAAAAAAATATGAAAGAGGATCCGTATGGTGATGGTCTAGGTCCTATTGATCCAGCAGTGTACGAAGTGGATCCGTATGGTGATGGTCTAGGTCCTATTGATCCGGCAGTGTACGAAGTGGATCCGTATGATGATGGTCTAGGTCCTATTGATCCGGCAGTGTACGAATTGGATCCGTATAGCATTTCTCCGAGACTCATAAACCGTCCTATCGAAATTCAGCAAATAAGAGATCGAGGAGAAACAATGGGTTGGTCAGCCAAGAGGTCTGTCATGGGGAGCTGTCTTACAGATCATGAAATGAGAAAGAACACATCGCCACCCCTTATTAATGCCATTACTAGTGATAGACCGATTCAAGAAGAAAGGAAAGATTTTGTGCAGCCAATAATATTGGATAAAAAGTTTTCAAAAAGTTTGACAGCAGCTGAACAAGAACCGAAGATGAATACAAATCCATTTTTAGTTAATGCATTAGTTAACGACGTCACTATGGTGCAAGCATTAATTGACAATGGATGCCTGTGTTCAGGTATCATTGATGAAGAATTAGCAGCCCTACTAAGTTTACCATGTAAACCTATCTCTCCCCGAACCCTTCAGACAGCAGAAAATTCATCTCAAGACAAGCCAATAGTAAAAAGTATCACTTGGGTCTCCATAGACCTTGATGGCTTTGTTACTGAAAAATTGTGGCTGTATGTAGTACCACACAGTACACATCAGATCATACTTGGGAAGAAATGGTTAGAGGACCAGGATGCAGTAATTCATTCCAAAGAGCAGCGGTTGGAACTCAGGAAGAGCGGTGGTTCTGTTTACAGTGTTCGACGCTGGCGTCAAAAACTAAGGGGAATAAAGGAGCCTAAACGTGCTGCTGTTGAGGCATTATCTTTTCTGGAAAAGGGAGTTCCCGTCTGCAAAGCCTCCTTAGACGACATAAATAAGGCACTCCGTACGAAACATTGTCTCAAGATCTCTGATGCTCGAGACCGATTACCGGGCCCTGTGAAGAAGTTCGCGCGCCTCTTTTCTGACGATAGCGGCGCTAATGATCTACCGCCTACACGAGATCACCTTGACCATGCTATAAACCTCCGAAATGAGAATGGGAAGCCAGTCCATCCGCCTTGGGGCCCTCTTTACAGTATGTCAAGAGAGGAGCTTCTAGTGCTTCGCAAAACATTGACAGATCTTCTGGGTAAGGGATGGATCAGACCAAGTAGTTCGCCGGCGGCCTCGCCAGTACTTTTTGCTAGAAAGCCAAACGGAGGGCTACGATTTTGTGTGGATTATCGCGGGCTGAATGCAGTCACTCTTCCAGACAGGTATCCCCTTCCATTATTTAAAGAAACTTTGCGACAACTTTCAAAAGCTAGGTGGTTCACGAAACTAGATGTGAAGTCAGCTTTCCATCGTATCAGAATCAGAGAGGGAGATGAATGGATGACTGCCTTCAGATGTCGCCATGGTCTTTTTGAGTGGCTTGTTACACCATTTGGTCTTGCGAATGCACCTGCAACCTTCCAGCGTTATATTAATGAGCAACTACGAGGACACCTTGATGTTGATGCGACAGCATACATGGATGACGTTCTAGTATACACAAATGGTAGTGAGGCCGATCATTGGAGAACGGTTCAAAGTATCTTGGGAAAGCTAGAGAAGGCTGGTTTGTACTTGGACATTGATAAATGCAATTTTCTATGTCGAGAGGTGAAGTATCTAGGATACATTGTGAGAGCTGGAGACTCGGTGACCGTAGATCCTGACAAGGTCAAGAGCATCATAGAATGGAAGCCACCTACGTCGGTTAAAGGAGTTCGATCGTTTCTCGGCTTTGCAAATTTCTATCGATGCTTTGTTGATAGATTTTCGGAGGTAACTGCACCACTGACCAGATTGACGAAGAAGGATTCAATTTGGAGATGGGGACCTGAGGAGAACGAGGCGTTCGAACGACTAAAGCAAATTTTTTCAACTGAGCCGGTGCTAGCGCAATGGGATCCCGAGCGAGACACAGTGGTGGAAGCCGATTGTTCTGGGTATGCATTGGGTGGATGTTTGTCTCAAGCTGATAAGCAAGGCCGGCTGAGGCCGGTGGCTTACTACTCCAAGCGACTGAGCGGAGCGGAAGCAAATTATCCGATACACGACAAAGAGATGCTGGCCATAATCACGTGCCTGCAAGAGTGGAAAGCTGAACTGCGTTCTGTTGCAAAGCCATTCACGATTTTGAGCGACCACAAGAACTTAGACTATTTCATGACCAAGCGACTACTCAATGAACGGCAGGCCAGGTATTACGATGTATTACATCAGTTCAATTTCACTCTGAAATGGCGACCTGGCAATGCTTGCGAACGGCCGGATGCTCTCTCAAGACGCGATCAGGATCAGCCCCATGGCCTTCATGACGAACGAACCACGGGTAGAATTATGCAACTGTTACCAACTGTCAAAGCTTTACCTGTCGATGCACAACTCGGTACAGCAGACCCAGCAGCGACAGCGAGAATATCTGACGACGATGAGATTCAAACATTATGGAATCAAGGAGTCATTTACGATAATGATTGGCGACGAGCGCGAGATGCTGTCCAGCACGGAGAGAGAAGTTTCCCACCAAATATCGCTCAGAAATTAACCGCTAACATTGCAGAGTGTACGGTTGCCGCAGATAGCGTTCTTCGTGGAAGGGAAAATCGAATTTGGGTTCCCGATTATGAGCCACTCCGAACGGCGACAATGCAGCGGACACACGATAGCTACCTAGCAGGTCACCCGGGCAAAGATACAATGATTGGCATACTTTTAAGGCGATGGTTCTGGCCAAAGATGAGGGAATCGGTCCGTCGTTTTATACGGAATTGTGATGTCTGTGGTCGTACGACAGTATGGCGAGAGGCGAAGGCTGGGTTTCTTCGATCACTGCCAATTCCTGACCGAATAGGAAGCGAGCTGACAATTGATTTTATTACTGATATGCCACCTTCTCAAGATTGTACAAATATAATGGTTATAACAGATCGGCTATCTAAAGACGTTTTTCTATTTGGTACAAAGACAATGGAGGCTGCACCAAGCGCTAAAGTTTTTGTCGACCGATATTATCGTTACTTTGGCTTTCCACGTTATTTGACAAGTGATAGAGGCAGTGACTGGATGGGAACCTTTTGGCAAACTTTCTGCAAGCTAACAGGAATAACTCAACGCTTGACCACGGCGTACCATCCTCAGTCAAACGCAAGTGAAAGAGCAAATCAGGAATTGTACAAGTACCTGCGAGCGTTTACCTGCTACTCACAAGATAATTGGATGGAACTGTTGCCTGTAGCCCAACTGGCACTAAATTCAAGACCAAGTTCAGCGATTGGAGGACTAAGCCCATTCTTCTTACGGCACGGATACGATTTGGACCCTCTGGCAGAGCCTACGCCTATCTTAGAGAATGGTTCCCGACACCCGGGACGACTATCTGCTCAGGATTATGTTAAGAGGTTAAAGGACGCGCAAGACTATGCACAGGCAGCAATGGCTTCAGCTCAACAACGAAACGAGGGTAATGCAAATCGTTTCCGAAGACAACCAGATCAGTATAAAGTTGGCGACAAGGTTTGGTTGGATCTCCGAAACGTGAAAACACCACAGCTCTCCAAGAAGCTAGCCTGGATACATGCAAAGTACGATGTGACCGCGGTCCCAGATCCTTTGACTGTGGAGTTGAACGTTCCTGGAAATATCCACAACCGCTTTCATGTCGAATTGGTGAAGCGGGCGGGTGCGGATCCCTTTCCGAGTCAGCGGCGGGACGATGCACAAAATCCCGCCATCCTTGACGATCTGGGCGAGCAAGAATTTGGAGTGGACTCAATAATACGAGCGAGAACAGTGAGACGTGGCCGTGGTAGTTTCAGGCAAGCCCTAGTTAAGTGGACTGGCTGGGCAGAACCAACTTGGGAGCCCATTGAATACGTGGCAGACACCGAAGCTTTAAAAATATTTGAGGAGACCTATGGTCCCATAACTTCAAATGATGGCCCTTCGGAAATATACTCAGGTAGATACGTTGGCCAGGCCGAGCCTCATGTCCAGAAAACGCGGAGGGAACGACGAAAAAAAAAAGCATTAAATAAGAAAATTAAATAAAATATTTACTCATTGAGGAAGAGAAGGGGGATTGTAACGGCTGTTAAGCCTAATTATCCCTGTAGCCTACGCTAGCTAGCGCAGGCAATGAGATCAATGGTGTAATCCAGAATCTTCTTGGAAGTTGTTGAAGAATCCAAACAATTCTGGTCATGGAGGGAATCCTATGGAAGGAGGAGTATTCTGGATTATATATATTTGTAGTCACTAGCTGTTAGAATTCTCTCTCTAGAGAATTATAATTAATATACTGTACCTACAAGATTGCCCATGCATTTTGTTATGAAACCGTGACACTCTAGATACCTCTTATTATTTTCTTCCCTTAGTTTAGAATCTTATGAATTATATTCCAGATCTGAGTCCTTGCCTGATTCGACTTGTTCATCTGCTAACCTGTGCTCCCTTCTGGTCGTCACAACCGTCTGCTCCAATGAGTTGAGGACCTATAGTACCGGCCCGTCTTTTCCTAGATTCTACAATCTGCCATTCGGCCTCTGCTTCCCTAGATGGTAACCCAGGGCGTTCATAGATTCCCGGATCCTGTGTCCAATTCTGAATTGCCTTTGCTTTAGCTGCGATTCTAACTGGGTAGCTTTAGTTCCACGCTTTGTGACATCTACTGAAGTTGCTGCATCTCGCCTCTTGTTTTCCTGTAAAGACTCCCGTGTTATGTGCTTTTGCACATTGACTGCACTTCGCCTCTGCAGTGCAGACTTTTGCTATGTGCCCGTACTTCTGGCAGTTGAAGCATTGCATGGCGCGGAACCCAGACCGGAAGAGCTCTGCCAGTTTGACTTTGTATTGCCACATTACTCCCTTTGTGATTGCTCTGTCTGCTGATTCCGCTTCATCGAACCATAGAATCAATGATCCCGATGATTTTCCCAGGATAGAAGATCTCTTTAGCCATGCGGCCTTTTGTATTCTGATGCCTTGTAGGTATAAGGCATTTGCTTGTTGGAGTAGTTTTATTTGGTCATGACTTCCCGGCTCAAATGATAGCGGCATTTCGTGAACTAGGAATTGGTACATAGGACTTGCTACCTGTGCTGTAGGTGCAAGCTTTGTGGTCCACTTCTTCTGTTTCTCGACCATTTCCTTCGATTCTTGACCCGTGAAAAACACTTTTACATGTCCATTAAATTGAAATTAGTTCCGGAGATTGGAAGAATTACACACTAGCCTCGAGTTTGATTAAGAGATACGATAAATGTGTTTACTATACGAAGAAGTTTACTGATGTTTAATGGATAGTTAATTGTGATTAAATTGCTATAATTCTATATGTGTGGCAAGAAGTCCCTCTATATACATGAAAGCGGGGTTTTCCGCACACTAGTGTGAACTCCAACATACTTCCTAATCTAACCTAAACGGGAAGGTTGTTGGAGATCCTGAAGCCAATGTATGCTGTCAGGCATCTATTGGCTAACTACTATTCATGCCAGTGAGTGATGATATGGGTTAATCATATCTTATGGCGCCAGTGCATATTATTCTAATATGTACTATTTGTCTACTGCAGTCATGTTGCTGCCTTAATTACAACACTTCCCCTCAGGACTGCAACGTACTATAGCCGAGATTCTTTGATGGTTCGGTTTAGCCAATTGTTTAGTCAATATATCTGCTAAATTATTCTCAGAAGCCACGTATACCAAGTTAAAAGTATTATCAATATGTTCTCGTAAAAAATGAAATCTTATATCAATATGTTTTGAACGTTGGGATACTTTCTGATTTTTTAGCCAGATGGATTGCTCCATTTGAGTCCACATGTAATATTGAATCGTAGCAGAGTTTGAGTTCTCTTAAGGCATTTTGCATCCAAATCATTTGACGAGATGCATCTGACATGGCCATATATTCGGCCTCTGTTGTCGAGAGTGCGGTTGTCCTTTGTTTCTTGGAGCTCCAGCTGACACGTGCTTCCCCTGGCCGAAAGATATATCCAGAACAAGATTTTCGATCATCAATAAAGTTACCATAAGAAGAATCGGAGAATCCGTGAAAAATAGAATCGTTAGCTTGTGGAAAGTTAAGTGTCCAGTCAGCTGTGCCTTTTAGATAACGAAGTACCCTTTTTGCTGCTGCTAGATGGAATTGGTTGGGACGCGAAGAGAACTGGGAGAGTAGTGTAACCGTATGTGCAAGGTCAGGTCGCGTACCAAAACAGGCGTACATTAAGGAATCTATTATAGATTGATAAATGGTAGGGTCATCTAATTTTTCCTCTGGTTGACCTTTTCGAAGTTGGATACCAGGTTCGAGAGGTGTACCAACAGGGTGACAGTCCTGCATTCCGAATCTTTGTAGAATTTTAATGATGTACGCCCTTTGGCTTAACGATATGCCTTGGTTTGTGATATCGACCTGAATTCCGAGTATATAGTGAGCAATGCCTAAATTCGTACATTCAAATGTCGAATGCAGAGTTTTCTCTAGCTCATTTATCGTACTGTTATTTGGACCGAAGATCAGAATGTCATCAACGTAAATTGCAAGAAAGATTTGTTTTTCGAAATTTGTGAAGATGCATGGGTCGAAATTAGTTGAAGCAAATCCACCTTTATTTAGGACGCTTGATAATGTATCGTACCATACAAGAGGGGATTGCTTTAACCCGTAGATTGACTTTCGTAGAAGATAACATTTACCAGATTCCTTAAACCCTTCAGGAATTTCCATGTATATCTCCCGATCTAGTTTTCCGTACAAGAAGGCAGATTTTACATCAAGTTGCCTTGGTTTCCATCTTTCATGGGATGCTAAGGCAAGTAAAAGGCGCAATGAATCGTATCGAGCGACAGGAGCATATGTGTCATCGAAATCTGTACCAGGTTGCTGAGAGAACCCTTTAGCGACGAGACGAGCTTTGTAACGTTCGATGGAACCATCGGCTTTGTGCTTGATTTTAAACACCCATTTAGATCCTACCACATTACGATCGTTGGGTCGAGGCACGACTGTCCAGGTATCGTTTCTGTTGAGTGCATCCATTTCTTCTTCAATGGCTCTCCTCCACAATTCATTATCGTCCGATTTCATTGCCTGCTTATATGTCGTTGGCTCAAACATAACCGCATTTGCTTGATGCCTTTGAGTATTGGGTACCATACCCGGGCCAGGATCAGTTTGACGCTTTTCTCTAGTGCTTCTGCGAGGTAAGTTGTTATGAGATTTGTCACTATTAAATGATTCTTCTGTTTCCAAGTTAATTGATGGAATAGGAGGCACACCTAATAGTATGAAGTTCTCATGTGGCTTTTTCGGAGCGTTAGGAGTGGTCGAATTTATCGAGGCTGGGAATGGAGTGGAAGGCAGCGGTTGTGGTTGTGGTTGAGCTCGAGGAGTCTGAATGAAATTTCCAGGCATAATTTTTGAAGTCGGTGATGAAGGGCGAGTATGAATTGGACTTGAAGCAGGTGTCGCTTCAGCATTGAAAGAAGGAATGTCTGATGGTAACATTGGTTGTGAAAATTCGACGGTAACTTCCCCTGGCTTTGAGGCCAAGAATTTCACTTGTCGAGTGATTTGAACAACTCTTTTACTTGGTACGTAAATTCGGAATATATTAGACGAGTTTGTGTAACCTACGAATATACCTTCTAGCGCTCTTGGGTGGAGCTTAGAACCGCTCGGTCTGGTTTCAGCTGGTATGTGAATGTAGACTTTTGTACCAAAGGCGTGAAGGTGTGTTATTGATGGAGGTAAAGCCCCATTTAATAACTCGAATGGTGACTTAAAGTCAATTGTTCGGTGAGGCGTTCGGTTATATAAATATACCGAGGTGGCAATTGCCTCTGCCCAGAGAAACTTTGGATGATTAAGAATCATTGCTCTGGCTTTGGTGACAATTGTTCGATTGAATCTTTCGGCCGTACCATTAGATTCGTGTTCGTATGGAGGCGAATTTTCATGATCGATACCATTGTCTGTAAAGAATTTCTGTACTCTTGTATCAATATATTCTCCTCCATTATCTGAAAAAAATGTTTTGATAGTAAGATTGTGTTGGTTTTGTATTCTTATTACAAAGTCACTGATTGCTTGATGTGCTTGGTTTTTATCACGAAGAAATGATATCAAAGCGTATCTTGAGTAATCGTCAATGAATGTAATGTAATACCTTTTTCCTCCGAGTGAGTCTACGGAAAATTTACCTGAAAGATCAGAATGTATTATTTGGAATGATTTTATTGATTTTCGTGGTTTGGTGTCTTCGGATTTATGCGTAGACTTTGCAAGAGTGCATGCTGGGCAGTGAAATCCATCAGGTTTGTTTGGGATATTTTCAGGATATTGCTTTTTCAAGTTAGACATAACAGTTTCTCCTGGATGGCCAAAGCATTCATGTGCTTCAAGGTAAGAGGTAAAAAAAGTTTTGATTAAATTCTCCTGAACTCTAAATTGTTTTGAAGAATCAAGAATTGCCAACATCCATTCTTTATCATTAAAAAATACCCGACGCCGACCATTTTTTGATTTAAATTCATGCCCTTCCAACTCCAGTTGAGTTTCAGAAATAAGGTTCCCGCCCTTCAATTCTGGAACATATAATACATTTTTAATTTTCACTGAGATAATTTCCCCAGTAGTTATTCGTAAGTTAAATTCGACATTACCTTTTCCAACAACAGGTATGTCGCGCCCATTTGCAATTGTAACAAACCCATTAAAGGGTTGGAGGGACGTAAGAAGATCCTTGCGTGATGTCATGTGGGCCGAGCACCCAGAATCAAGAATCCAGAAAGAAGACGAATTTGTACACGAAGTTGCGAAAGCTTTAAAGCGTGGCGTGGATAAGATAACATCATCTAAATCTTCATCCGGCACAACAGCTGCGTTAGCTTTATTGTACTTATTTGGTATAAATTTTTCCTTTTTGATGGGTCTTTCTGCAAGCTGTTCCTTTAGCTTTCGACATTTATTGAAGACATGCCCTTTATAGTTTCCCCCATGCTTTTTGCAATAAGTACATTCAACATTTCTTTCCTCATTGATAAAATTTTGATTTCCAAAGTAGGCCTTTGACAGATTGGGAACATTGATAGGCTTGATCGAGTTTAGATCAAGCAACCGTCTGTTTACATCAGCAAATTTCAATTCCTCCTTGTTTGAAAGATTGTCAATGATGTTATTGAATGATGCAGGAAGTGAGAGGAACAGGTACATGACTTTGACTTGCTCAACGGTAAGGAAACTTCTTAACGCAACTGCTTCTGGTCGGGAGGAATTTGAGCAGCGTGAGTATATGTGGGCGTAGGCGGTTTCAAATTGAGAAATATGTTGAGAGATTGACTCTCCATCAACCATTTTCAATTCACTGAACTCCTTGAATAGTTGGATGGTGGAGGTCGTTGTTTCGTAGTCATATTTTTCTTTTAGAAGTCGCATTGCAACTCGTGCTGACTCAGGTTCCTCGTCGCAAGAACACACAAGCTCTTGGAGATCTTCCGATACTCCGACCAGAAGAGCAGAATGGGCAGAATCATTTCTATCATTGTAGTGTTCGAGACGTATGTTGAACTTATCTTCATCCTCTTTATCACCTCGGACTGGAAGTAATTCTTTCTTATCATCGTCGCAGACTACTGACCATAGCTTTGCCCCTCGGAGAGCAATGTGCCAAGCCTTATACCATCTTCTAAAATTTGACTGTCCAACAAGAATAGGTAAGGTGGCCTTTTGATTTCCGATGCTGACAGTAGCGGTGGTTGACATTGTGTAGATTTTCTGACAACAGAAGATGGTGCAAACCCGGGCAAGTATGAGGATAAATTAGAGTTATGATGAGTTTGTTTAATGTACGACGATAAATGTGTTTACTATACGAAGAAGTTTACTGATGTTTAATGGATAGTTAATTGTGATTAAATTGCTATAATTCTATATGTGTGGCAAGAAGTCCCTCTATATACATGAAAGCGGGGTTTTCCGCACACTAGTGTGAACTCCAACATACTTCCTAATCTAACCTAAACGGGAAGGTTGTTGGAGATCCTGAAGCCAATGTATGCTGTCAGGCATCTATTGGCTAACTACTATTCATGCCAGTGAGTGATGATATGGGTTAATCATATCTTATGGCGCCAGTGCATATTATTCTAATATGTACTATTTGTCTACTGCAGTCATGTTGCTGCCTTAATTACAACACATTAGACATCTGCTTCGCTGCTATAACCTCATTTATTCCCATCTTCTATACCAGCTCCTCGCTCTAGAGTCTGGCAATTGCTTTCTTTTCATCTTCATCATGAATTCTAATTGTGGTGCTGGCAACTTCAACTTTTCCAGCTACTTGTGCCCAGGAATGTCCTTGTGTAGGAGCTGAGGCTTTTGTCAGTCAGATTGAAGCTTTAATTGTTTGGATTTCCTGTAGGATCTTAGCTATTGTTGGACTTTCATCACTAGCTTTGTGGATTGTTTGCGCTTTCGCGTCACAAATTCCTTCAATTACGCGTATTGCCTCGTTAATGATCTTCTTGTATGCTCTGGTTGAGAGCTCATCTCCTTCTACTGCGTTCTTGAACCTCTGTAAGGCTGTATCAGTATCTGTGGCATTGTTCGACGCATTGTTTCCGGCTCTCGGGGCCATATGGGACTTTCTACTGTGAGAATCCTTGATAGGATTACTCTCTATCACTGTTAGGATATGACTTCAACTTCACGGGATTAAAGTTGATGGGGGCAGATTTTTCAAAATGATGATGTTTTTCTATTTATTTATATTACCGTCGTGCTAACTCACTACACACACAATTTTTTGAAATTCGAATTTTCGAATCTTCACCTTTTTCCCATCTCCCTCCCTCACGCGCTTGTCGCATTCTATCAAAAAATTGTGATCGACTCACTGGCATTTTCACCATGCCACCTGTTCGAAAAAAGCGTCCTGACGCCAAGTTGGACAACGCAAGAGCCCACCCGAGGGCTCTCGAGCAATTACCTGGCCTTGCCCAGTCTCCGAAATGTGCGGAGATGAGCAAGGGCTCAATCAAAGGGAAGGAAAAAGCCCTCCCCGCCGTCACTGAACCCAATACTGACATGATTGGGTCAGTCGAAATTGTTGAGGAAATTCCTCAACCACCCTCCGTCCCCCACGGGATTGAAGAATCATCCAAACCACCTCCGACCGTGTCAAAACCGTCGGAAGACGCTGCACCCAAAGCAGCATCAACATCAACGTCGCAGCCAAAAGCTGCCACGAAAGCAGAGTGTCCCCTCGAGCTCCGACCAATAGTCGAAGCTGAACAACGACGCGCCGCCGAAATAGCGGCAAATCTGGCCCTCTGCTCCGCCGCCATCTCTGGCGTCGAAGCCACCCTCCTCCCTTTGACCAACGTGTCAAATAGGCAATTTGTAGACTCCATGAGAGTCTACCTACGCGCCGCCATTGCGCAATACATGGCCTCGGGCCCGGCCACTACGCCACCCGTCCTCCCTCCTCGCCCGACGAACCCTCTCCCAACGGCTCCCGACGCCAGGAGACAAACAATACCCACCGTCCCAGCTCTGCCTGTCAAAAGCACCTGGGCCACAGTGGCCAGACACGGACTGCAACAAAAAGCAGGCCCAACTGTGAAGGCTGTGCCATGACCTGTGGCCAAAGCCCAACAAAAAGAAAACCCCAAGGCGAAAGTCAATAAGCGACTGTTCCTTTGCCTTGAAAAGGATCACCCGTGGCGAAAATTGTCCACAAGCAGCGTGAGAACTAAGGTAGAGTATACATTCAGCTACTTTAATCAAGAAATAACCTCACTTCACCGAGTGAGAGCAGGCTTTGCTATGCTAGCAAAGAACGAAAAACCACGACAAGAGACTTTAGATGGCTCTTTGAAGCTGGCAAGTCATAACGTCAAACTCGAGGCATCTTCGGAACTTGTTGCCTTACAGATACCAAACGTACCTGTAAGTATAGTTACAGTGTGCGGCCTCAGGGTGGTTGATGCTAGCTGGGTCTCTGCCAAGATTCTCGGTACGACTGGCGCAATTCCAATTCAAGTCCGACCTCATGGGACATGTCGACCTGGGGCACCGTATCAAAACTGGCATGCCATTTTCACGCGGGACAACGCCCCTCGTGCGGGCTTCCGCCTCTTCGACGAGTCTTGTCATGGCGAGATATTCTGGAACCAGAGTCTAAGCAGAATGCCTGAGGATGAAATTCACGGAACAGGTTTTTCGGCTCACCCTCAACACTTGCACTTATATAGTGAGACTAGATAAAGCGCCAACTGGAATTGATATGGTTGAGGTCACAGTTTGAGTCATGATGGGAAATTACAACAGTCTTAGTTGAATTACGTTAGATAGTTATTTGTACTTAAGGAAGCTGGAGCTACAACAAAGTAGTTCTCCAGCTTCACAATCTTATAATATTATTACAGTATTCCTTTTGCAAACCCGCTTCCTTCTAGCCATAGTACTTTGTCGACTTTCCACCTCTCTAGTATTCACCACTTGACCTTTTCATACTCTCGGCGAACGGCGATCTCGATCTACCCTATAGCACGCCGTAACAAGTCTGGTATGTCAACCACTCACAAGCCTCGTCTCCAAATTGTACAGTGTAAACGCTGTTTGGGCTTCCACGCCACTCGTGGCTGCTCCCGCGCTCCAGCCTGCTGGAACTGTGGCTCCAACATGCACTCGGAGGCCGAGTGCAAGGCCCTCAATAAGTGTCGCAACTGTGGGGGACCCCACCAATCGGATTCTCGGGACTGCAAAGTCAGACCCAGAAAGTCTGGGCCGGTTGTTGGAAATACAGTTTCCTGCTTTTCTTTCTATCGACCAATGTGGTTGCATGCATCTTGCCTGAACTACATTTCTGAGGTCAGGCAGGATCCCACACTTCTGATCCAATCGGACTCAACGTTAGAGTCTGCTTGAATCCCATTCTTCCCGAACAAATCCAGTCATTGGTTTGTTCGTACCTATATTGCGTGACCCAGTATTCTCAGTCAGTGGATAATTATTTTCTGGTACGGGGTCCCACTTATTTCTGCAGTCGAGTCGGTTCCGGGTAACCTCTATTTCTTATAATTCCACTGTATATATCATAATACCTTTAGTCTATTAGTCAATTAAGCAAACTGAACTTCTTCTCCGTTCTCAGGCAATTCTTACTCCGAAGTCTTCTCTATACTCTAACACCAGTGACAAAAGAGCAGCTCGCATGGATACGCCACCTCGAGCAAGGGAAGTTCGCGGAGGCGGCTCGAGCTAGAGCTGCAGCAAAAAAGGCCGAAGAGGCGATCATCACCGCGGCGAAGGATGTCTCAATGGCCGAGGCAACAGGTTTCGGAGTGCTGGGATCTGAAGAAGAAGTTTGAGGACACAGCAACCTTGACGATGTCCCCTTCTGGGGCATCTACTAACAATAAGCAGGATACCGGCTGGATCAAAGGTGCCTGCTAACTCATCTTTCGCTCTCAGCATAGAAGGAGTAAATTTGTCATTTGGAAGGTGTGACAGACGAGGGAATGTGTGAAGAGCACAATGACTGGGTCCATTATGGAGGAATCTTCTGGTATTTGGAGTAGTTTTAATTTTTGTGATTTTTTGTTTCTGTTTAATCAGCTGCACTTCTGGTAGCAATTCACGAGGTTGGAACGAGTTTGGCTGTAGGAAAGATTACAGGGAACCCTGCCGGCTCCGCCTGTCCTTGACCCCATGGGGAAAACCTAGCTATAGCTTAGGACGAAATAAACAAAACAAAAGCATAACAACCAATTTTTTGAAATTTGAATTTTCGAATCTTCACCTTTTCCCCCTCTCCCTCCCTCTCGTGCTCGTCGCATTCTATCAAAAAATTGTCATAGAGTTGCTGGCATTTTTATCATGCCACCTGTTCGAAAAAAGCTCCCCAACGCCAAGTTGGACAACGCAAGAGTCCGCCCAAGGGCTCCCGCAAAAACACTAGGCATCGCTCAAAAACTTTCAAGCATGTTTGCGAGTGAGGCCTTCATTGAAGGGAAATCTCCAAACCTTCCCGATAAAGAGATGACTGATTCTGAGCCCGTCAGGTCAGAGAAAATTGGTCCCAAGACCATCATTCCAATCGAGCTTGCTCCGGAGGTAAGCACTTCAAGGAAAGGAAAGGAAGTCGTCCGAGAAAAGACGACAGAACAAGCAGAAACTTCTGCAAGAAAACTCACTGTGCCAACTCCAAAAGGCACAGCTTCGACATTAGCACCGGAATATCCTCCGTAGCTGCAATCAGTGATGGAAGCCGAGAAGCGTCGCACGACGCAAATAAAAGCACGTCTATCAATCTGTTTCACTGCAATAAGCAGTGTTGAAGCAGCACTTTTGCCTCTCTCGATTGGCGACGAAAAAGATTTTTCAGACGGTATCAAAGTCTACCTTCGAGTGGCCATTGGCCAGTTCATACAATCAGGCCCAGGGAGCACTCCACCCGCTCTCCCTATGCGCCCAAGCAACCCTCCTCCGCCGAGGGCTCATGAAATTAGGGTACCTAACCCTACAACAACACACGCTCCGGCCCAAAAGACAACTTGGACAAATGTAGCCCGAGCAGGCCTTGGCCACAGCACTGGGCCATCAACAAAAAAGGCAGCCCCGCCCGCTCCAAAAGCAAAGGGAGCCAATACGAGGACAGCGGTCAATACGCAACTGTTTCTACGCCTCGATTACAACCATCCCCACCGACTCCTCGCACCAGCTGGCGTAAGATCAGCTGTCTCAGAGGCACTCGGTACCGCGGCTAACAACATCACGTTGGTTCAGCGGGTCAAAACAGGCTTTGCGCTAACAGCAAAGGATGAACTCTCTCGAAAAGAGCTCCTTGATTCCTCTGTAGAACGGAGAGAATCGGGAATTAAACTGGAACCAGCGTCAAATCTGGTTGCCCTACTAATTGCCACCGTCCCGCTGAGAATTAATACACTCACAGGTTCCGTTTTCATCATGGAAAAGATGGTTGCCAACAAAGTCATGCAAGTAACCAAATCAGTTCCTTTTCTTGTTCGTCCTCATGGGACGAGCAAACCCGGGGCGCCATACCAGGACTGACAAGCGCTCTTCCCTTGCAAATCCACTACCAGACCTGGATTTCGCCTCTTTGATGACTCCGGAGCTGCAAAGCTCTTCCAACCTCGTCGAAAAATAGTTCAGTGTAATTGATGTCTTGGCTTCCATGCCTCACGCAGTTGCTCTCGTGCTCTGGCTTGCTGGAACTGCGGATCAAAAATGCATTCTGAAACGGAGTGCAAAGCCCCCACACAGTGCCGAAACTGTGTGGGGCCTCATCAATTGGACTCGTGGTACTACAAAGCCAGATCCAGCAAGTTCGGCCCGGTGAAAAAAGAGCAGCTTGCAATGATTTGCAAGATTGAGCAGAAAAATTACGCAGATTTTACTCCCATCAGAGCTGCAGCCGAAATAGCCATTCAGGTGATTCACGGTGCGAAGAATGACGTCTATATGTCAGATAGATCGGGTTTTAGGATTCTGGAATCCGAAGAGGAGGTTTAAGGTTGCGGCAAGCCTCAGTGAAGTCGTCGAGGCTTCAACATACTAACAGTAGGACACCAGATGGAAAAAGGGTGCCTGCAAGCTCATCTTCTGCTCTCAGCAAAGGTCAGAAAGTGTCGCTTGGAAGATGTGACAGGAAAGGGAACGGGCGAGAAGCTCGGGATCCGGACCTACAGGGATTTCTTCTAAATTTGATTTTTGATTTTGATTTTTGATTTTGATTTTAGTTTTTGATTTTAGTTTTTGATTTTAGTTTTTGATTTTAGTTTTTGATTTTTGTTTTGCTGTTAGCACCACCATTTATGTGGAAGTTCACGCGGTTGGAATGAGTTGGGCCTGTATACAGTGATCCTTACCAGCTCCACCTGTTCTTGATCCAATGTGGAAAAATAGCTTTAGCTTAGGACAAAACAAAACAAAACAAAACAAAACAAAACAAAACAAAACAAAACAAAACAAAACAAAACAAAACAAAACAAAACAAAACAAAACAAAACAAAACAAAACAAAACAAAACAAAACAAAACAAAACAAAACAAAACAAAACAAAACAAAACAAAACAAAACAAAACAAAACAAAACAAAACAAAACAAAACAAAACAAAACAAAACAAAACAAAACAAAACAAAACAAAACAAAACAAAACAAAACAAAACAAAACAAAACAAAACAAAACAAAACAAAACAAAACAAAACAAAACAAAACAAAACAAAACAAAACAAAACAAAACAAAACAGTGCTATAGAGCCCCATGCCGGCTAGCTCAGCCTATGAAGGGCTACTTGACGCACCAGCATACCCATAACAAAAACCCGATAAAGACCCCACTGCTCCCCATCCACATGGTTGCCAGATCGGTGAGACTCTTCTTAAATTGATATAAATTATATAATTAAAAGCGAAAATTAAACTACATGTAGATTTTTATATTTAGATAGCATTGGTGTCTGAGTAATCAGGGCTGTACTACAAATGTAGGTGCAAACAGAGCTTCCCCCATTAATGGTACCTTTGAAACTCTTCGAAAAAATTGTGTGGACATAAGCCAGTCTCGGAACAAGATAGCTCCTTCTGGTGAGCTTAAAATCCAGCGAGCGTCTAGGGGACGGCAACGATTGGCTCCACGAAGCCGCGCCTATAGTAGGCCATGTTGACAGGTCATGAAGTGCTCCGGCAATTTATCATATCCACAGGAGCATGTTAAAGGTGCGCTGTTGTGTGCGGAACAACGGTGGTATGCTGCAAAATCACCATGGCCAGACCGCGCAGCGAGAAGAAGGTGGAGGGACCGACAATCCATACTAGCGAGCTCTGGGGTGATGCAAGAGCTTGGCCCAATCTGAACGCTCCATACTGGTCAGGGGCATTTTGCAACCAGTATTCCGAGGCAGAGGCCTTATAGCAAAGATTTGTTGTAATTAAGGCAGCAAAATGACTGCAGTAGACAAATAGTACATATTAGAATAATATGCACTGGCGCCATGAGATATGATTAACCCATATCATCACTCACTGGCATGAATAGCAATTAGCCAATAGATGCCTAACAGCATACATTGGCTTCAGGATCTCCAACAACCTTCCCGTTTAGGTTAGATTAGGGAGTATGTTGGAGTTCACACTAGTGTGCGGAAAACCCCGCTTTCATGTATATAGAGGGACTTCTTGCCACACATATAGAATTATAGCAATTTAATCACAATTAACTATCCATTAAACATCAGTAAACTTCTTTGTATAGTAAATACATTTATTGTATCTCTTAATCAAACTCGAGGCTAGTGTGTAATTCTTCCAATCTCCGGAACTAATTTCAATTAGATTGACTGTCACGGACGAGGATGAAGACGAGGACGGAGACGAAGACGAGGACGAAGACGGAGACGGAGGCTGATAATGAGGACGAGATATTTAGATTAATAATTAGATTCTAAAATATGAGTAATTTACAAGACAAAAAGCTACAGTACACATCCAGTCCTAGAGCTTCCTTAAATACACGAGCTTCAATACTATAACCAAGGGTGTAGTAGTTTACAGCCATAACACAGTAACTAACTAGTACTCTAAATGGCAACTGTTGCTATCACAACACTGTAACCATTACAATACCTAAATTGTGTTATTGTATGCACATCATAACTCGGTTGCCTGGGTGCGACACGACATCCCAGTGATGGTTTGTGACATTGACAATTCTCCTTGCTCTGGCAATGGAGAGAGGCAGGTTTGAGGCGGTTATAGTACAGGCCGCTTTTGCGAGAGCACATGAAGTGTTGTTAACTACTTACAAATACAGTTTATGACGTGATAGATCACGTGATATATGGAGCACCTATTACACCCCCCCATAAACTAATTATTTTCGTTCTATATTAAGTTGATGACAGAACGTTGTATGCTTTATGCATTGTAATGCTTTAGTTAGTCCATCAGCCTGGCACAGATCTGTTGGTGTATATTTCAATTTGATAATATTACCTTGAATTGACTCTCGGGCAGTTGACTGTTGCCTAAGAAAATACCGATTACGGGCTGAGATTTTCTCAGAGTTAGCTGTTATCATGGCAGATGTGTTGTCAATTTCAGTAATGATTGGCTGACTGACAACCTGAAATAGTTCCTTATAAAGAGGCCGTAGCCGCGGTGCAGTATTGGCTAGCGTAGTAAGAGCGGCGTATTCAGCTTTGCATGTACTTTGAGCCGTGACTGTTTGTTTCTTTGATATCCATGCAATTGGAGATCTGTTTATAAAGAAAATATTCCCTGAAGTGCCTTTAGAAGAGTTTCTATTTCCCCAACTACTGTCTGAAGAGGCAGTGAGTTCCGGTTTTGTTTGTTTGGAGAAAAATAGGGTTGATAATTTTGTCTGCAAAACATAACGTACTAAGTGCTTGAGCAATAAAAAGGCATTTTGAGAGGGGCTTTGCACGTAGCGACAAAGTCTATTGATAGCATATTGTATATCAGGTCTTGTCATATTTGCAATATGTAGTAGAGTGCCAACAGCGGATTGGTATACAATAGCATCAGATTTCGAGCACAAATTTTCCGTGTCACAATTGATTAGATTATCATCAGATATTGGTGTACTTGCGCCTTTACAGTGGATCATACCCATGTCTTCACAAAGGGCATCGATTTTTTGTTGCTGATTGATATGTATGCCATCAGAACCTTTTTGAATGTTAATGCCTAGAAATTTGGTCATGTCACCAAGAATTTTTAGTTTGAAAGCTTTAGCCAATGATGCAATAGCCTCATCGATTTTAGAGCGAGATGCGGATATAATCATGAAGTCATTGACATATGTAGAGATTATTGTTTCAGCACAACAAAATACATTTGAGTCAGTTTTAAGTGGATAAAACCCCATATCATGAAGGACTTGTCGAAGCTTAAGCTGCCATTGTTTAGGCGCTGTTTTCAGGCCGTAGATAGCTTTCTGTAACTTGCATACTAAATCCCCCGACTGTTTGCGACCGTGAGGCCGTTCAATATGTATGGGTCGATCAATATCGGCGTGAAGAAAAGCAGCCGTAATATCAACATGACGGATATGAAGACTATTGGTGGCTACAAAGGCTAGTAGCATACGCATCGTAGTGGGAGGCAGAACATCAGCATAAGTGTCCTCAGCAAATGGCTCCGAGAAGCCGCGGGCACACCATCTTGCTTTTAATTGTCCATCAGAATTCTCTTTTAGAGCGCATTTACCAGTCATTTGTTATGAATTTGTTGTAGATAATTTGAATAGGGTGGCGCACGGGCTATTTCGTGAATTTGGTTGGAGCTAGGCAAATGGAGCGTAGATTATGTTGGTTGGAAATTTAGAATTTGCTCCTTAGTTCTAACAATTTTGTTACATGATACATGACCTTGTACCCTTCAGTACTCAGAATTTGATAAAGCTACTTGCTCAACTATTCGTGATTAATCCGCTACCTTTGAACCGTCGCCTGGCCGAAACTGACTCGACCTCTGTAGCTTAACAGCTTCGTAATTCAGCCCACAGGTAAGGTCATAACACTAAGTTTCAAAAACGTCACCCACCTAGCAAAATTTCCACTCATTACTCTGGCTTTGACACCCGTTTGGAGAACTATGATCCATTTCGAAAGGATACCAATGACCGCGTTCAGCCAGCACTTTTCCATCACAATCATCCTCAAGTTGTACAGCTGCTAACCCTTATTTTGTGGATTTTAATACAAGTCCTTTCCAAAAGGGTTGCGCAAGAGTTTTGAGAACACCATCAACTCCCACCTACAATTCTATCGCGAAGAGTTAACAAAAGGCTATTACAGTATCCCCATCTCAGATAGAGCTATGCCAACATAAACGTAACTTTCGCAACAAGGATCATCATCTGTGCTCGACCAGAACTGGAATTTATTCCGCATTTGCTGCAGCAGTCCCGGCTGCAAGTTCTCGTGATATCTGGCTTCATGATGATGGTGTCTCAGTTCATATCACTTATGATATAAATGCATTCTTCTGTTATCGGCCAGTATCTGGATTGCTTATTGTTAAAACAGGGGGAAGTCCAGTTCAGCCTATTGGGCTTGGCCACATCAAGCTTCGCGTTCTCTGGCAAGATGATTCAGTCAATGCAATTGTCCTTGAAAATGTTCTCTACATTCCTGGCTTCCCACTGAACACTTATTCTGGGTGGCTTCATGTTGGAATTTGCCACATTTCTTACAATAATTGGCATTCCTTGCAAATATGAACAACTTTCCTGCATGCTGCACAATACATCCTGTATTCTACATTTTAGTTTCTTTTTGCTGTTGAGATATTCTCTCATACATTTGCATGTGCGGGGCAGTATGATACTATATGCAAATGCAGTGAGAGATATGGTCACGTTTACTTTGCGACAAATAGGATGGCGTTAATGGTGCGTGGTCAGTACTGTTTTATTCCCCGCACAATGGTTTCGTGGTCAGCTGTGCTGAAGACTTTTCACTGTAGTAATTGTTGTTTGCATACCCACTTTAACTCTAGGATATGCGCACATAAATTCGCGTTTTACATGTAACTTAGAACTTTAATGGAAACAATATTCTTTGAGCTATACTTTCTGCTCCTCTCACTATGAAATTGCAACACTTCATGATCTTCGGGATGGATGGGATAAACATCGGGTAATATATGAAGCGGACGGCTCTAAAGTTTGCCAGCTTCTTTGTGGACAAAATTGCTTACACTTGCGCACTGTCTCTTCTCCGTATGTTCTTAATACTAATGATCTGTCTATGCAATCGTCAACCTTCCTTCTCTCTCCAGTTGCGGATAATGTCTTTCCTGCAGCAATCCATGAAGCCCCTGTCACTCTCGAACTTTTTCATCGCCATCTAGGACACATTTGCTTTCCAAATGTCCAGTAAACAATAAAAGCAACACTTGGTCTATCTTATAAACCTTGTAACACGGATTCCAATCTCGATGTAATCACATTGTGCGATCCATGCAAATTCTTAAAGTCGAAAAAGGTTATACGCTGCTATCTGCGTAATCGAGAGTCGAAGTGGGGTGATAGATTTTACGCAAATGTCTTCTTTTGTAATCCTGTCGGTTATAATGGCCATACAGCTGGTATGATTTTCACTGACGGAAAGACAGGAGGACGTTATGGCTACACTTTCCCAGAAAAGAGAAATGCTTTCGATTTTTGGGTCACTTTTACTCGTTTCTTCCGAACTCAAAATGGTTTCCTGCCAAAATGTTTTTGTTTAGATGGTGGTAAAGAATTTGGGGGTGACAAAATGGTCGCCTGGTGTTGGAAATATCGCGCAATGTAATGGGCGCAATATTCATGGAACGAAAGTAGAAGTTGACCAAAAGAGTGTCATATTTGGATTACAGCTAAAAGTGTGGGAAGTGTGCGCTACAAGTACAAGTGTAAGCGACACAGAGCCTAAGCCACAGCATAAACGAGTATGGCACCATCTAGGCATAGAAAACCCCCAATAACCTCCTTGCGCCCACGCCATACAGCCGCTCATATGTCCAATAGGTAGCCTGAAGCGCTACCATATTACCTACTCCAAACTCTTAAATACACACGAGATCGTGTCGTGAACCTAGACAAAATGGAGGGCCCATACGTCCACAACACTCCGTGTCTCCATTTCCAACACCTGGTGTCAGCGGTATGGCATTGCAATTGAGCTTACGACAGCCTATTTTCACGAACAAGGCGGCCCTCAAGAAAGATCAAATAGGACAGTTTTAGATCCAATGAGTTGTGTCATATCAGATATTGTTAAGATTATGAGCACATACGGGTTGAATCTGTTGTAATTCTAACAGTCCTGCATCTGTTAAACTAGTCATGTTCTATCTCGTTTTCGTTTCCGTTATTTGTATCATTTAATACTGCAACACATCTATTTTCTGTAATTGTTACGGCGTGCTATAGGGTAGATCGAGATCGCCGTTCGCCGAGAGTATGAAAAGGTCAAGTGGTGAATACTAGAGAGGTGGAAAGTCGACAAAGTACTATGGCTAGAAGGAAGCGGGTTTGCAAAAGGAATACTGTAATAATATTATAAGATTGTGAAGCTGGAGAACTACTTTGTTGTAGCTCCAGCTTCCTTAAGTACAAATAACTATCTAACGTAATTCAACTAAGACTGTTGTAATTTCCCATCATGACTCAAACTGTGACCTCAACCATATCAATTCCAGTTGGCGCTTTATCTAGTCTCACTATATAAGTGCAAGTGTTGAGGGTGAGCCGAAAAACCTGTTCCGTGAATTTTATCCTCAGGCATTCTGCTTAGACTCTGGTTCCAGAATGTCTCGCCATGACAGTAATATTAATTAGTCTTGGCGCTTAACACAAGATATGTTGGAAATTATGGTAGATGCATGATTCTGTCTTACACCCAGCTAGCTTGGGGGTCTACTGGTGGTCAAAACATACCTTAACCATGATAACGTTGCCATACTGGGACATGGGCGCATATCCTGGCTTATTTCTAAATTCGTCTCAGTAGGACTAATTCCTGTTTATATATGTAGTGTTCTTCTCCTTCAGAAATCCTCAGTTAATTACATTTACTGAATATCTCTGAAGGTAAGACCTCTTACAGTAGTTACTCTAATTTAAGTTCAGTACATTTACTGAGTATCTCTGAAGGTCTATTCATACCCTCTTCGTGTCACCCTACCAAGCTTCACCCTTAAGCTCTATTCAACTGCTTCGTTGTTCGGCATATATCCTTCACCTCCCTATACTATTCCAGCATTCCTCTACAATCCATAACCTCACAATAGAATCTCTACCTTGGAAGGATGCTATATGTGTTTGTCGAACACCAACATAGATATAGAAAAGACTTGTGTTAACTGAGGAACGCTTGTATTCAGATGACTTTTGCTTCCTCCTACTGCTAGGAGATACATCTCATAATACACATGTCCTGGATAGCCATATCACAGTTCCTACACTATCCAGTACATTCAATTCCATTACAAATCTATGATGCCCTAATTATGGGTTGCCCTCAAGTCCATGTCCTTGGACTTGCATGAAATATTGGCATGCATAAATCTGCACAGATCTGGGATCTCTTGGCAGATTATAACAGATATGTGTATCCCATTCTCCCTTTGGCCAGAGATATTCCGTGCCGTCATCTACATTCTCAATTGTATTACTAAATCAGTCTATGATAACGTTGGAAATACAGTTTCCTGCTTTTCTTTCTATCGACCAATGTGGTTGCATGCATCTTGCCTGAACTATATTTCTGAGTTCGGGCAGGATCCCACATTTCTGATCCAATCGGACTCAACGTTAGAGTCTGCTTGAATCCCATTCTTCCCGAACAAATCCAGTCATTGGTTTGTTCGTACCTATATTGCGTGACCCAGTATTCTCAGTCAGTGGATAATTATTTTCTGGTACGGGGTCCCACTTATTTCTGCAGTCGAGTCGGTTCCGGGTAACCTCTATTTCTTATAATTCCACTGTATATATCATAATACCTGTAGTCTATTAGTAAATTAAGCAAAACTGAACTTCTTCTCCGTTCTCAGGCAATTCTTACTCCGAAGTCTTCTCTATACTCTAACAGATTATGAGACCAAGTTAGCTCAACTTTGGACTTAAATACTTCTCTCTTCGCCTGGCTGCTTCAACTTCTACAACTTTCTCTTCCTCACACTCACCTCTACTACATCTTCTCAACCTTCTACAACCAAAATGGCATTTAACCAGATCATCAAATCGGTTCGTTCTCTTCCTACTTTGGACAAGTCTACCTACACCCGTTGGGCTAGTCTATTTCGAATGATTCTCGTACAATTTAATGCGGAGTCCGTTATATGCGACCCTTCCGAAGCCGTCGCCGATACTAAGAAAGGCGAAAATAAAGATGTGGACTTGGACGAAATTGACCATTGTGTCAGATTTGCTCTTCTTTCGGCCGTACCAGATGATACTTACCATTTGGTTGAAAATAAAAATACTTCCAGAGAAATGTGGATTGCTCTTGAGGATTTCTTCAAACCTGAGTGTGAGGTTACTCCTACTTCCTTGCTCAAGGATTTCTTTCGATTCACTATGCCTGATGGTACTAGTGTGGATCAATTTTCTGAAGAGCTTACAAAACGTCAACGTAGAATTGCTGCTGCAGATCCTTCTTTCTTCCCCTCTGATACTCATATGAGGGATTACTTACTTGACTACTTTGATTTTTGTAGCAATGGTCAATTCTCTGGATCAGTTACTTCTTTGAGACGAGACAAGTCCTGCACGTTTTCTCAGGCAGTCAACTCTCTGAGGTCGACAGAAACTACGATAAATAGTCGACAGTCTGGTCCATCTGCAGTATTTTTAACTAGTTCTACGAAACAAAATTCTCACCCTGATCCTCATTCTTCCTCGTCCAATTCTTTCAATAAGGACAAAACATGCGCGCACTGTCACCGTAAGGGTCACACCAGGGACACTTGTTTCCTCTGGATTTCTACGCCTGACGGCACAACGTGGGCCGCCAAGCATCCAGAGAAAGCCGCTATAGTGCGAGCTATGTTCCAAAGATTCGGGAATAACGGCTCTTCCAAGGATAAAAAGGGAAAGTCTATTAAACTTGACGGTGCCTGGATGATGGAGGAACATATTTTTACTCCTGATGGATCAGGGAAGTGTAACGACGTTGTTCTTGATACTGGTGCAACGCACCATATCTTTCATGACAAAAGCTTGTTCTCTTCTATTTCTCCAATTGATAAGCGTGTCCAAACTGCTTCTGGTCAATTGCTTTCTGTTTCTGGAATCGGCTCTGTGGAAATTTCTTTGGGAAATTATCTCGATTCATCTTGTTCTCGTACTATGAAGCTAGAAAACGTCTGGTATCTTCCTTCTTGTACAAAAAATCTTGTTTCTGGCTCTCAAATTCTTTCTGCAGGTTACAAAATGCGGTTTTCTAACAGTGGGATTGGCATATTTGAAGCTAAAGGTCGTCTCACTGCAACCGCTCGTTTAAGGAATGGCTTATTTCATTTCAATGTAATTTCTCCTCCTGTTGTTCTTAGTTCTTCTCGTCCTACATTTTATTGTCCTCTTTCTTCTCAACCCGAGGACCTCACGCTCTCTTCGGATCTTTCTCTGGGATTACTAACAGCAGCATCTAACATGGACAATAACCGCATTTAACATTATCATTTTGGCCAATGTTCATTTTCTTGAGGACACTTTCTGGGATTGAGGCCAAACTTCGTCTGAGAAATTTAGCGAGATCGAAGTGCCCCTCGATGACAATCCTACGTTTTCTCATCCCGATAATTCTTACGACAGCTCTAACTCAGACTCGGGCGTGTCACCCTTTCATGATCCTTCTATTTAAAATTATTCTTCTCGTCCCTTGAATATTCAAGAGACTACTGATCAGGAAAATTCTTCTTCTGGAGTCATCATTTCTAATGCAACTTTGGAGCAAAATTCTTCTTATGTTGACTCACCTTCTCTTCGGGATACTCTTTCTCAGGATCAATTACTTTCTCGCCAGACTACTTGTCATCATTTTACATATGAGCCGGATTCTTCTACTTCTTCGTCTGTGCAACTTGATCCTACTACTTTGTCTCCAAATTCTCTTTCTACTGCAGATATTTCTCAGGGTGTTAATCAAATCCAGACTACCCCTAGTTCTATTACTTCTAACCTTCCTCCGCTCAGGAGGAGCAATAGGATTTCTAAACCTATTGAGCCACGATCTGCATGGCAACCCAAGTCTCCTATTCTTTACGTTGGTGGAGATACTTCGATCCCACAATCTTACTCTGAAGCCATCAACGGACCTGATAAGGCCATGTGGGAGATGGCAATTCAGGAGGAGCTTGATTCTCTCTCCCAAAAGGGAGTATTTACTTCAGTAACCCATGTTCCTCATAAGAGGAGAGCTATTGGCTCGCGATGGGTTTTCACCGTCAAATCTGATGGTAGGTTCAAGGCCCGACTAGTTGCTCAAGGCTTTAACCAAATTCCTGGTGTCGATTATTTCGATACCTATTCACCAACTCTGCGTTTAGATTCTCTCCGAATACTACTCGCAATTTCTACTTACCGCGATTGGGAAATTCACCAAATTGACATCAAAACGGCCTATCTCGAGGGCGATATTCAAGAGCCTATATACATGAAATCGCCTCAGGGATGGAACGTGAGCGGTTTTCTTAAAATCAACAAGGCCCAATATGGATTAAAACAGTCTGGAAAAGCGTGGTATGATAAATTAGACTCTAAACTTCTTTCTCTTGAGTTCGAAAAGTCTACCTGCGATCACTGTGTTTACATCCACAAAATATACCAAATGGTTATAGGTGTATATGTTGACGACTTGGTAATTTGCGGCAAGCAACTTGATGATGTTAAAATTGTCAAGGCCAAACTTTCTTCTTTTTTTCCTGTCAAAGATCTTGATGAGATCAACAGTATCATTGGGTGGAAAATTCTTCGCGAGCGCCCAACTCGTACTCTTCAAATATCACAGTCCAGCTACTTACTAGACAAGATTAATTCTCTTGGGCTTAGTGATTCAAAATCCTATTCTTCTCCCCTCGATGGGTATGGTGGCATTCTTCCGCAGGCAGAGGGAGAACATCTGGCGGACGATTCCGCCTATGCTAGCGCGGTAGGCAGCCTTGGATACGCATCTATTGGAACTCGGCCAGATATTTCTTTTGCCACCTCCCAACTTGGCGCATACAACTCAAATCCAGTACAGCGCCACTGGAATAGTGTTTGTAGAGTATTTCGATATCTTAAAGGCTCTTCAAACTACTGTATTACTTACAGCTTCGGTCCCTCTTCACAAATTCTTACCACCAACCAAGCTGCATGCTTATTTTCCGACTCGGATTATGCTTCTGATGTTACAACTCGTCGGTCAGTAAGCGGTTTTCTTCTCATGCTTGGTGGCGGTCCTGTGTGTTGGCAATCGCGAAAACAAAAATCGGTATCAACCTCAACCACTGAAGCTGAATATGTAGCCTTGTCTGAAGCTGCTAAGCAGGCGATTTGGTTTTCTAGGTTTCTAAAGGAGCTACATGTGAGCGAGCTCATACACGATGATGGTATTCTCACCTTTTCTGATAACCAGGGTGCACTTGCGATTGCGAAAGGGACCAATTCTTCTAAAACTAAGCACATTGATGTTGCTTATCACTTTGTTAGGGAATGTATTCTTAATGGAAACATAAAGGTGTCATACATACCTACAACTTCTTTGCTGGCAGATATTCTAGCTAAACCTCTTCCGCAGCAAAAAGCTAAACCACTAATTGAAAGGATTTTTCAGATGGTATAGCATTCTCGCATTCACCGCATTGATCAGGAGGAGTGTTGGAAATACAGTTTCCTGCTTTTCTTTCTATCGACCAATGTGGTTGCATGCATCTTGCCTGAACAATATTTCTGAGTTCGGGCAGGATCCCACATTTCTGATCCAATCGGACTCAACGTTAGAGTCTGCTTGAATCCCATTCTTCCCGAACAAATCCAGTCATTGGTTTGTTCGTACTTCTATTGCGTGACCCAGTATTCTCAGTCAGTGGATAATTATTTTCTGGTACGGGGTCCCACTTATTTATGCAGTCGAGTCGGTTCCGGGTAACCTCTATTTCTTATAATTCCACTGTATATATCATAATACCTGTAGTCTATTAGTAAATTAAGCAAAACTGAACTTCTTCTCCGTTCTCAGGCAATTCTTACTCCGAAGTCTTCTCTATACTCTAACAGATAATATGACTCGTTATGAAGCACAATCTTGGGCTACAGGATTTGATACCTCTGAACAAAAACCTGATAATTCTGGAATCAGAGTAATAGGCTCTCGTGTACTCGTATACATACCAAACAAGCGTCAAATAAAGTCGTAGAAAATGGATGCACGCGCTGAAGAAAGTATCTTATTAGGATTTGAAGGAAACCATATTTATTGTTGTTGGATCCCCTCAAGACCTCCTGGCTGTCAGCTTACACAGTCGTCTCATGTTCGTTTCTTTGAGGGACGTTTCAATGAATTTTCTGCTGAAGACCATCCTGATGAAATACCTCCGCTCCTCGATGCAAGACACGACATGACTGCTGAAGAAGATCCTTTGTTTGCACCTCTCCCACAACTCCCTAAGCGCGGCTGTGGTCGACCTCCCGGTGCCAAGAATAAGCCCAAGTTGACAGCTGGACCTAATTCATTCAATCTCTCTAAGCCTGAATCAGATATCCGTGTCACTTGTAGTAAAGCAAAAGGCTCAAATTCATTGCATACTCAGCACATTGAGAATCCTGTTCTGCTTTTGGAATATCAAGCGTATCTAACAGCTCTTATAACTGACAGCGATCCGAAAACGTTTCGTGAAGCTCTACTGGGTCCCAGTGCTGCTCTTTGGGAAATATCTATGAAGGAAGAATTGACTGCTCTTGACATGAACGACACTTCGCAGCTTTTACCTCGCTCTGAGCTTCCTTCAGGACGTGATATCATTCCAGGACAATGAGTTTATAGGCGAAAGACTGGGAAAGATGGCCAGCTAACCCGTTATAAATCACGCTATGTTGCAAAGGGCTTTTATCAAAGGAAAGGCCTAGACTACAAAGACACTTTTGCCAGTACAGCACTCTGCAGCGTCTGGAAAGCTCTTCTCGCACTCGCCGCTTCCAATGACTGGCAAGTTGAAAAAATGGATGTAGTTACCGCCTTTCTCAACCCTGAAATCGACGCTGATATATACATAGCATGTCCAGACGGGTTGCCTACTCCGGATGGATCCCCACTCAACCGCTGGATGTGGAAACTTAAGAAGTCACTCTATGGTCTCAAGCAGTCTCCACATCTCTGGCAATCAAACCTTTGTTCTGAAGGTGCCCAATTTTGTTATAAGCCTTTACTTCTTGATTCTTCCGCTTATCATAGTGACTCCGATGAAACTTATCATGTTACTCATATAGATGACTTTCTACTCATTGGTCCCGAGGCTGGTGTTTCGAAATAGCGAAGACACCTACATATTGCTTTCAAAATGGTGGATATGGGACCTGCGGAGTTTTATGTCGGCGTCCGTATTGTACGTAAACGAGCAAATCGAGTCCTCTATCTTCATCAAGATGCCTATCTTGAGAAGATTCTTGAAAATTATAGTCTCAAAAATTGTACTCCAACTAGTACACCAATGCTTCCAGGACAGCATCTGATTCCTTTTGAAGGGACTGCCTCTACAGCAGAAATTGAGCTCTATGTGTCGATGGTTGGTTCTGCAATGTATGCTGCTACTCAAACAAGACTAGATATCACCTATACCATGACACAGCTCTATCGTTTTCTTTCTAATCCTTCTCCAATTCATATCGCAGCAGTTTTCCATCTTTACCGCTTTCTTTGCAAAACTACCCGTGTGGGTCTTAGTTTTGGTGCCGGCTCTAACTTACAGCTTCACGGTTTTACTGACTCCGATTATGCCCAAGATCCTGAAACGCGACGCTCTCATGGTGGATGGGCTTTCTTCCTGAAAGGTGCCTATTTCTCTTGGCGCTTGTATCAAATGAAGAGAGTTACTTGTTCTTCAACTATGGCCAAAGTCTATGCTATGGCTGAAGCAGCTAAGGAGGCTGTGTTTCTTCGAAACCTTTTTCGAAGTATCAACTACAACTCAGATGACGCAGAGATAGTCCGCCTCTACTTTGACAATCAGCCAGGCTACAGGCAAATAAAAGGACAGGGCATAACTCAAAAGAGCAAACATTACAATGTACCTGTGTTCTTACTGCGGCAATAGATAAGCGACAAAGTAATTGAATTGGAATGGAAATCAGGATTAGAAAATGCTGCAGACGGGTTCACAAAGGCATTGTTGCCTGTTCTTTTTAAAAGGTTTGTCAGACAACTAAATATGACTACCTTAGATGCTTGATGAAATCCTGTATAGTTTCGTAGGTAAGGGGGTGTGTCTAGGAGTAACATTTCACCTACTCATGTAAGCTAAGCTAGAAAGGTCACATGACCTTCATAGCAGTACATAGATTTCATCTGTAGCCATAGGGTTCTTCATCGTATTGCCACCTCCGGCGATACCAAGCTCAGCTCCACGGGGCACAGAACTCTAATCCCAGGGTTTCCGGGGACTTGCTTTGGCGGAGGGAGTTGATGCATTCAATAATTGGGTGCGTGTCACAGATCTCTTCGAAAGAGCACAACGAACAGTCTGATTCGAACGAAATCACAATCTGATGTAAACAATCTTCTCCTTTTATTTTTTATTTTATTTTATAAAATCTTTTCTTGATTTAGTACCAACAGCATAGCATGATATTTGTTTGACAGACGACCTTCATGTACACTATAATCTTCGAGCGTAGGATGATAAAATCCTAGCTATTGTTTGCTTTGGTGGGTCTGTGAGGGTGCCAACACATCAGGTAGTTTAATTTAGACTGGGCTAGCCGGCACGTGAGTTCCTCACGTGCCGTACGCGGGCATGACGTTAAATATTATAAATAAATAAATATAGGGTTCTTCAGCATCACAACCTGTTGTGCTTTCACTCGTCAATGACCGGCTCTGCGCCGACAGGTGCATATGCACATCGTGCGTTGACCATGGATACAACTGCTGCCGCTCCTGAGTCTCGGACTTGAGAGTGCCAGGTTGAGTCATTGCAAGGCAACAATCGGGGTAGCGACGTGAAGGGTCTACTGACCACGTGCGCTAGCCATAAGCGGTTAGATATTGCCGGACAATTACGGAATAGCGCCCTGAGGTATATGCAGACCTCGCATGCTACCGGAACCATACAACTGCTTCCGCTCCTGAATAGTGGACTCATGAGCGCCGGGCTGATTCATTGCAGGGCAATGATTGGGGCAGCGTCGTGATGAGTCTATTGATCACACACGCTAGCCGTGAGCGGTTAGGTATCGCAGGGCAATTACGGGATAGCGCCCTGAGGTACATGCAGACCTAGCGCACTATCGGAACTATACAACTGCTTCCGCTCCTGAGTGATGGACTAAGGACTGCGGAGCTGAGACATTGTATGGGAACGATTGGAGTGACTCTGTGGTGTGTATACAAGCCACAGGCGCGAACCATGGACTAGATTGCTGTCGTTCCTGAACAGCTAGGTTCAGGATTGCTCAGCTGGGATATTACACGTAAGTGATTGAGGCATTGCAGCGACGCGTACTCGGACCGCGCGCGCCAGCCACCGGAACAGCGGATGCCTCTCATGAGAGATGGACTCATGAGCTGCAGAGTTTTACCCAGGCACGCTGTTGGCAGTAAGTCAGGAGAGAGAGCGTAGACAATGACAAGGGTCATATTAGAGTATATAAGTAGTCTATGTTCTGTCTCATGTATAGTATCGGAAAAGTATCGGACACCTGCCAGCAATCAAGTTACCAAGTATCAAACCATCTGAACAAACATTGTGACACATTCCAAGTAACTATGTTCCCAATTAACTCATAACCTTAACACAACCTTCTCAATTGATAGTTCGAAATGTTGTAAAAATCTGAGTTCATAACTGCACACACCTTCAGGGGATAACTGTGCACCAGCAAAGTTAACCCCTTAGAGTCTGATCACTATTGCCTCCTGGTCACTACACACTAACATCAACTTGTTCACTACAATGAGGACACCATTGTAGTTACTCTAGCTATCATAGACAATAACATGTAGAGGAATAAGGGTAAGAACTCATTGTCACAGACCGGCTTTCCCACGAGGAAAACGGCCTGCTTGTCACTACCATTGTGCCATGGGCTAATGCTGAGATGCTGCGCTTAGTCTGGTCAACCAAGTCAGGAGCTTCCCTAGTAACATAGTCAATGTATTGCGATGGTTACAATGTTATGATAGCAACAGTTACTAATCAACATAAGCAATCAGTTGCTGTGTTATAGCTGTAGACTACCATACCCCTGATTGTAGTAGCCGCTCTTGAGTACTTAAGGAAGGTCTAGGACTGGATTTGTTCTGTAGCTTTTTGTCTTGTAATTATTCTAGACTTTAGATTGATCCGATTATTATAAGCTTTACCTTATACCCCGACTCTGTCCCGTTCCGCCTCCGTCACGTTCCGATCACATCCTGTCCCGACTCCGTCCTGTTCCGACCCTTGACCTCCGAACTAGCCAACGAGCCTGACATTACAAAAAGCTCACAATATTTATATCTTCTCGAATAGTCATGTCATCCGAGAAAAATGGTACTGCTAAAGTCTCCCTCGAAGAACTTCTCGCACGTTTATCAGAAGTTTCGGAACCATCTCAGCTAGCAGAAGGTTTTAAGGAGGAGCCTCAATTAATATTTGATGCATTTCAGACTTTGACGCAGCGCAACATTGCTCTAGAGACTACGACTAAAGAGCTTGCTGAATCACAGCTACAAGTCCAGGAAATGGAAAAAGCAGCTAAACAGAGATCTGACTCCTCTAATGACACCTTGACTCGTTTAGCTGAACTCTTGCAGCCACGACCTCAGAAAACTATGCTCCTCGCCGATTGCGAACCGTTCTCTGGTAAGAAAGATGACTACTATGTCTGGAGGGAATCAATTTCACTCAAACTGAACAAAAATTCTGACCACTTCCCAACAGAACACACCAGAATGGCATACATTTATTCCCAGATGAGATTTAACTGCAGAGAACATCTCAATTCCTGGATCAAAGATGGTTCAGTCTTATTTGCTTCGGTTGCTCAAATGTTCGAGGTTTTAGATACGTTGTTTGACGACCCAAATTGGGTTAGGGACACAACAAATAGACTCCATGCAAACTTTCAGAATAACAGACCCTTTTTGCATTGGATAACTGACATACGAAAAGATGCTTCCATTGCCGGTTATGATTTCGAGTTGCGCTCCCTCAGAAATCTGATATTTTACAACATGAGCTTGGAACTGAAGAAAGCCTTAGTTCATGAAAAGGATATTGATATGTTAGATTTAGATAGTGCTATCGCCAGACTGCAGGACATGGAAAATCGTCTACGCACTGTGGAAAACCTGGTTTCTGATCACAACAGCCGATATCTACAACATGCTATCTCAAATCATCTGGTACAAAATCGTCCTCGTATAGGAGACCCCATGGACTTATCAGCATTAGGAATAAGACATCAGGGCCCTCTGACGCAAGAAGAAAAGGATAGACGTCGTGAACTAGGTCTCTGTTTTTACTGTGGAAAACCCGGCCATTCAATTCGAGTCTGTCCTATGAAATCTAACTGGGCTCAGCATAAATTAAATCCGGCCAATGTTATGGCAAAAGGAACTCAGGGTGGTGCGGAAAACTAGAATGCTCTTTGAAAAGTCGCTCAAAGGGCCATTCAGAAGACTTGGTGATATCATCTGTAGCTATAAATGAGTCAACTTGGGAAGAAAATTGTCATTTTGTAATTGAGTGTTCAGTTAGAAATAAGAATCAAGACAAAATTCCTTCCTTAGCTCTCATTGATAGCAGAGCATCTGCTCATGGATTTATCAATACCAAGATTGCCCGAGCATCGACCCAGTGACCATCGGATATTACTGAAACCAGGTTCAGAGCCTCCCTGGGGGCCGCTCTATGGAATGTCTCGAGAAGAACTCCTAGTTCTAAAAAAATATATCCATGAAAATTTAGAGAAGGGATTCATAAGACCTAGTTCATCTCCGGCTTCGTCTCCTGTACTTTTTGTAAAGAAGCCTGGCGGTGGCCTTCGGTTTTGCGTAGATTATAGGGCACTTAACGGCCTCACAATTAAAAATCGATACCCTATACCACAAATTAATGAAACTTTGACTTTGTTAGGAAAGGCCAAATACTTTACAAAACTAGATGTGATATCAGCTTTTAATTGATTGCGCATAGCAAAAGGCGATGAATATCTTACAGCTTTTCGAACTCAATTTGGTCTTTATGAATATCTTGTCATGCCATTTGGTCTTGCAAATGCCCCTAGCTCGTTCCAGAATTATATCAATGACGCCCTTAAAGGTTACTTAGATGAATTTTGTACGGCATATATAGATGACATACTCATCTACAGTAATTCACTGAAAGAACATGAAGACCATATCAAGAAGGTGCTTCATAGGCTACTTGTGGCAGGTCTGCAGATAGATATTAAAAAATGTGAATTCCATGTACAGAGAATTAAGTTTCTAGGACTGGTTATATCAACTGACGGCATTGAAATGGATCCATCGAAATTAGAGGCTATTGAGAAATGGCACAGACCTGAGTGTACAAAAGATATTTTCCGGTTTATAGGCCTCGCAAATTTTTATCGAAGATTTATCAGTAATTTTGGAAGAGTAGTGATGCCACTCACTGACATAATGAAGAAAGACCTGACATTCAGCTGGGGGCCCGAGCAAGAAAAATCATTTTTGGAAATCAAAAGAAAATTCCGTGAAAATGTCGTCCTTCGACATTTTGACTGGGACAAACCAGCTCGTTTGGAAACAGATGCTTCAGACCGTGGTACTGGGGGTGTACTTCTACAACCAGATGAATCCGAACAGTGGAGACCTGTTGCCTTCTTCTCAAAGAAAATGAGTCCAGCAGAGTCGAATTATGAAATATATGACAAGGAACTCCTAGCAATTGTACAAGCATTTGAAGAGTGGCGTCCTGAATTAGAAGGAACATCTGATTCTATTGATGTAGTCACAGATCACAAAGCTCTGGAATATTTCATGAAATCACGATTATTGAGCCGAAGACAGGCTCGCTGGAGTGAATTTTTGTCTCGATTTAACTTTCGCATTTGTTATTGACCGGGTTCCCAAAATACCCCGGCTGACGCTCTTTCTCGCCCAGTTGGTGACCCCAATCCTTCATTGAAGAAATTCTTGGAACAACGAGTCTTGAAGCCACACAATCTTTCACCTGGGATGAATAGCTCAGAAGTTATGATGAATGAGTTTGATAGCAATGAAATTGTAGCGCCCGTAGTAGATAATTATATTAACCCTGAAACTGTAGACATTTATGAAGAAGAAAATTTAGATTTGCCAATTTTAGAAAGAATCTGTGGAAAAGCATTAGAAGATAAATCTTTAAGGATAGTAATACAGGCACTGGAAAAACAGTAGGCACCCCGAGTTAGCAACTTCACTTTGGCTGAGTGTTCCTGGAAAGACGGAATTTTGTTTTATCGCGATAAAATTGTTGTTCCATAATACGAGGGGGATAAGTCGCTTGCGCCAGATATAATTCAGTCATACCACGACCTACTAACAGCTGGCCACCAAGGAGCAGCTGCCACCTATGCGTTGTTAGCAAGAAATCTTTTCTGGCATGGAATGTTGCGACAAGTAAAACAATATGTTCGTAACTGCCATACCTGTTCTCGTTCGAAGCCCTCTAGAGAATGCTCGCAGGGACTTTTGCGTCCTCTTCCGACAGCTGATAGGAGATGGCGACATGTTGCGATGGATTTTATTGTCAATTTACCTGCAAGTATGTCTTGTGATTCCAATGAAATGTACAGTGCAATATTTGTGGTAGTCGATTGTATGACTAAGCAGGTGCACCTAATCCCATGCAACAATATGACCACACGAAACACTGCATACATGTTCTACCGAGAAATTTTTCGCATTCACGGATTACCCGACAGCATAATCTCCGACCGCGGAACTCAGTTCACAGCAGAATTCTAGAAATGGCTTTGTAAGATATTGCAAATTAAACACAGTCTATCAACCGCATTTCATCCCCAGACAGATGGGCAAACAGAACAGATGAATGCACGAATTGAACAGTACCTTCGAGCTTATGTAAACTTTTCGCAAGATGATTGGGTCCAATATCTACCTTCAGCTGAATTTGCCCTCAACAACCACAATACACAAGTAACTGGAGTTTCGCCTTTTTTTGCAGTCTATAGACAACACCCTCGTCCCGGTTCTGAAATACAAGTATCAATTGATTCACCAGCAGCTCCTGCTTCGGTACGTTTCGAAAGGCATGACGCTGAGAATCTGGCTAAGACATTCCGTAAAATCGATAAGTTTTTAGTCGAAAACATCCAATTCCACTCTGCTGAATACAAATATAATGCTAATAAAAATCGAAGCGGAGCTCGAAATTTTCAAGTCGGTGATAAATTTTGGCTTAATTTTAGAAATATTAAATCTCTTCGACCTTCGAAAAAGCTAGACTTCAAAAGCGGTGGGCCATTTACAATTATAGAGGCAATCGGAAAATACGCATTCCAACTTGATTTACCTAAATCGTTCAAGGTCCATCCGGTTTTCCACGTCTCACTACTTTCGCCTGTCGCCTCTGACTCGCTTCCAGGTCAGTCATCAGGACCACATCCGTTAATTCAGCTTGAGGGCAATGATCCAGAATATGAAATAGAAAGGATAATGGGATCTCAGTGGATAAATGGAAAGCTTAACTATAGAGTACGATGGAAAGGATACGGTCCAGAAGATGATTGGAATATACCCGCCGAGGAATCTAGAAGTTTCCAAGACCTCATAAAAGAATTTCACGAGCTGAATCCTTCTGAGCCCAAGCCTCACGACCTTAAAACCCAGTCAATGAATGAAACCATGAGAAATGCTCGTAGGTACTCGCCACGTTTAAAGAAGGGGTAATGTCACAGACCGGCTTTCCCACGAGGAAAACAGCCTGCTAGTCACTACCATTGTGCCATGGGCTAATGCTGAGATGCTACGCTTAGTCTGGTCAACCAAGTCAGGAGCTTCCCTAGTAACATAGTCAATGTATTGCGATGGTTACAATGTTATGATAGCAACAGTTACTAATCAACATAAGCAATCAGTTGCTGTGTTATAGCTGTAGACTACCATACCCCTGATTGTAGTAGCCGCTCTTGAGTACTTAAGGAAGGTCTAGGACTGGATTTGTTCTGTAGCTTTTTGTCTTGTAATTATTCTAGACTTTAGATTGATCCGATTATTATAAGCTTTACCTTATACCCCGACTCTGTCCCGTTCCGCCTCCGTCTTGTCTCGCCCTCGTCCCGTTCCGATCACATCCTGTTCCGATCACATTCCGTCCCGATTCCGCCTCCGTCTTGTCTCGCCCTCGTCCCGTTCCGATCACATCCTATTCCGATCACATCCTGTCCCGACTACGTCCGTCCCGACTACATCCGTCCCAACTACATCCGTCCCAACTCCGTCCTGTTCCTACCCTTGACCTCCGAACTAGCCAACAAGCCTGACACTCATGTATATAGATAGGGCCTTTTTACTCTCAATATCTACATCTATCATACACAAAATACAATTCACCATCAATCAATCATCTTACTCTGTCCAAGTGATCTATTGAATTCTCCCATACCTATCAGTATTTTATTCACAAGGTGACGTCTCCCTATCCATCGCCCTCAGCCTTTCAATAAGTGCAACATTCGAATCCGAACGCTACCGACGAACCCATATCACTTACAATAGATACACAACTGGAAACTAACCGACGAGTCGGCGACAATGCCTGCTTTAAGGCGGAGGAAAAAGCTCAACCCCAGCCCAGTAGGGGCTGCCTCATCCACTCGCATTATAAAGCATAATAAACAATCTTCTCAAACAGTCATTGTGGAACCTCGGATGTCTGTTGAACTAAATCAAGTTCTGTTAGAGTATTGAAGACCTCGGAGTGAGAATTGCCTGAGAACGGAGAAGAAGTTCAGTTTGCTTAATTGACTAATAGACTAAAGGTATTATGATATATACAGTGGAATTACAAGAAAGAGATTGTCCGGAACCGACTCAACTGCAGAAATAAATGGGACCCTAGACCAGAAAATAATTATCCACTGACTCAGAATACTGGGTCATGCAATAGAAATACGAACAAACCAATGACTGGGTTTGTTCGGGAAGAATAGGATTCAAGCAGACTCTAACGTTGAGTCCGATTGGATCAGAAGTGTGGGATCCTGCCCGAACTCAGAAATATAGTTCAGGCAAGATGCATGCAACCACATTGGTCAATAGAAAGAAAAGCAGGAAACTGTATTTCCAACAAGCTCCCCCCGCCCCTCTAGACATGCACAAAGATTCTGAGGATGAATTCATGGACCTCGAGGCAGAAGATTGTTCGAAATTGCCAAGGATTTCTTGGAGGAAATATCTCGAAGAACAAGTGTACAATTTCGGACAAGAATTTATTGATAGTTGTATGCAATATCAAACTCTCTTCTCAATATGAATTAATAATATATAATACTCCGTTTACTTAGCTTAACATATACAAATAAACCAATCCTTAAATACAGATTCCCGAGGCTTTAGTGATCCCAAACTCTCAGTGATCTAGCTACAACCAGCCACTCAATTACCGCATAGTATCATTTCCTAGCCACTGCATTTCAGATACTACTGAACCTCGTTTCCCCTAGCTGAGCTTAATTGTATGCAATAGAAACAAGTAAATTGATCTTGATGATCGAACTAGAAATCTAAACCTTCATACATACAAAGTCTAAATTTCCAACAAAGATGACGCGCTGCAGACTTTGTCTCAGCCGCCGTCAAACAGCCATATTCCGTCCGTCCTTTTACAGCGGACTTCGCCCAAAGTTCCGAAGATCCTGTCAACTCAGGATCAAGGCCTTGCTTCATCCATTTTTGCGGTAGCAACCCTCCCCCCTCCGATCGGCCAAGCTGCCAGAAGCATAAGGCAAGCGCCTACCCCAGCCGCGGCTGTACAACGCTCTGTGGCCAACCCATCATTGGCCACCACTAACAAACTAGCCACTACCCTTCTAGCCTGGCTAAATGCCGGGGCTATCCATCTCCGCTCCCTCCCACTTGCAATAGCGGCAGATCTCAAGGCAATCATCACTCGTAGTGCTGCTAGGGTCATCGCTGGCCTATCTGTATTTGATCGGACAACCACAGACAACCACAGGCAAAAACCCTCAAAAAACCAATCAAAGCACCGGGCCGGCAACTCGTCAACACCGTCTCAATACCTCTCAGAAGCAGACGTACGCAACGGCAGCTTCCCGAAACCCCATTCTAGCGGCTCAGACTACTCCAACAAAGAAGACTCTTATTGCACCGCCACCGAAGCAGACCAAGTCTCTCCCCAAAGCTCCAAAGGTCGACTCAAGAGTTATTGTACGCCTACTGGCTGATCACCCACTCCGAGGACAAGATACATTTCTCATCCGCACAAGGCTCTGGAGACTAACTGACCGGCCAGAGCTCATCAAAGATGTGCGCATGGTACCCTCGGGAATTGCCATAGTAGCGCCCACCGCGTCTACTGGAGCATTGTATATATTCCAGCAGTCAATGGTACGCTTGCCGCTTCAAGAGACGCAAATCCGGAGAAGGTTGCGTGAGTGAATACTGGGTCGGAAAGGTGAAAGGCCGCACCCCTTGCGAGCGTAGGTCATTACGCGAGGCCGGCTTGTCTAGATTGGAAGGGGAGAGAAAGAAATGTATTCTGGATGATTTTTAGTTAATTTGCGCGAGAGATCAGTACTTATCCAGGGTTCTTGAATTAGTACTAGATCTGCTCCGCTTACCCACATTTACCTGGAATATGCACAAACCGTTGATTTATTGGGATTTGTGCGTCCGGCCCCGAGTCATCATAATGATTCCTCTATGGTCATCAGGGCGGAGTATTGTGACTCTTGTCCAATTTGTGGAGGAGAGGGGGAGGCGATTCTTGTGGGCTGGGTAGGAACCTGATAGTTCCCGGAGCTTGAAGCGGCCTGGGGGAAAATTGGAGGGTGTAGTGCGGTCCAGGCCTTTAGGCCATCGCTTCAAATAGCTCGGTGTTATAAATGATGAGCACTGGAGATATTCTTGGGATGGACTTAGAGTCAGTTGTGATATAATGTACGAGAACTGAGATGTAGACTTTAGGAGGGATTATTATTTGCTAAAGTATGATGGATAAATGATGTGATCTATTTTTAGACACTTTTGGGGGCAGTGCCTGACCGCCTGTCTAAATACATGAGAAGCTGGTCCGTGCACTGCTTTCACTTCTCAACATCCTGATCCTCAACCAATCTCTCCAACCACTACGTAGCTTACCTCAATTGTGTAGGCACAGTGACTATGTTGATCCATGACCTAGAACATGCACGTCTCTGCGTTGTGTTAGGATGGACTAGGATTATAACACTCGGAGTCTAGTTTTATCAGGGCGGGCGAAGCTTCTGTTGGCGCAGATGGGTCACGCGGGGCAGCCTAAAGAAGATGATGGATGAGGGCCGTCACAGTTAAGGCATTTTTCAGGCCTGGTGCAGGACCCGACGTGGGAATCCGCGGCGCATGTCCCACACCGAGGGCGGCGAGTGCATCTATTGACATTGTGGAATTCGTGGTAACGAGAACACACCTGGAGTGGGGGCTGGTGGTCTACTTGCCGGAGCTTCACCGCTCGAGCAAATAGTTGCAGGTTTGTTGGGTACTTTTTAGCGGACTCGGAAGCTATCACTAGGCGAATAGTCCCTTCGTGATCTGGAGAGAGCTCTGAGCGGCGATTCCACGAAATGGAGAAGATTGCTTCGGGGTCAATCTTAGTAGTGGCTAGTTCCTGCCGAATTTCAGACATGGTGAGGGTTTCACGTTCCCCCAAATGGTTGCAGCCAAACTTAGTGTTACGGCGTGCGCTAAGGATACTGGAGATTGCCGTCTGCCGAAGGTAAGGTAGTAATAACTGTTAGGATTACAGTTGCTAACAAAGGATACTCAGATATGATTCGATGGGCGAGGTGCCAGGTAGTCAAAGGTTGTAGAACTACAGAATAGTTGAAAGACACGAAGTCAAGAAATCGAGTTGACGAGCAGGCGATGAAGGCTGATAACTCAGGGTGAACAGAAGTACGAAGAATGTAACAAATAACGAAAGACTGAGAATATCGGACTGTCAGAATATACGATTGTAGTATTATGTAAATGCTAGATTGCGAGATCAAAGATCAAAAGAATGAAAGATTGAGAAGCTGGAGAGCTACTATGTGGCAGCTTCAGCCTCCTTAGTCTAACTCGGGACAGTAGTTGAACTCAACTAAGACAATGGCAGATGTAGGCATGACGCCAGCCTCTCCAGCTCAAACTGTCAGACTTTACACGGAAACCTTCTCAAAACCCTCTCCTATCACCTTTTCCTGAGAACCTTCTCCTTGAAACCTCTTCAAGGATGCCTGGCCATAACACTTAGGGACTGGTCCTAAGATGAACGTATTGCGATTTTCCTGGCACTCTATTGGAGCGTCTTCCGTAATTGTCTAAAATGCCGAGGCTACTTGAAGTAGTTCAGGGGCTTGGGCGGCGGTGGGCGCTACTATGGCAATTCCCGAGGGTACCATGCGCACATCTTTGATGAGCTCTGGCCGGTCAGTTAGTCTCCAGAGCCTTGTGCGGATGAGAAATGTATCTTGTCCTCGGAGTGGGTGATCAGCCAGTAGGCGTACAATAACTCTTGAGTCGACCTTTGGAGCTTTGGGGAGAGACTTGGTCTGCTTCGGTGGCGGTGCAATAAGAGTCTTCTTTGTTGGAGTAGTCTGAGCCGCTAGAATGGGGTTTCGGGAAGCTGCCGTTGCGTACGTCTGCTTCTGAGAGGTATTGAGACGGTGTTGACGAGTTGCCGGCCCGGTGCTTTGATTGGTTTTTTGAGGGTTTTTGCCTGTGGTTGTCTGTGGTTGTCCGATCAAATACAGATAGGCCAGCGATGACCCTAGCAGCACTACGAGTGATGATTGCCTTGAGATCTGCCGCTATTGCAAGTGGGAGGGAGCGGAGATGGATAGCCCCGGCATTTAGCCAGGCTAGAAGGGTAGTGGCTAGTTTGTTAGTGGTGGCCAATGATGGGTTGGCCACAGAGCGTTGTACAGCCGCGGCTGGGGTAGGCGCTTGCCTTATGCTTCTGGCAGCTTGGCCGATCGGAGGGGGGAGGGTTGCTACCGCAAAAATGGATGAAGCAAGGCCTTGATCCTGAGTTGACAGGATCTTCGGAACTTTGGGCGAAGTCCGCTGTAAAAGGACGGACGGAATATGGCTGTTTGACGGCGGCTGAGACAAAGTCTGCAGCGCGTCATCTTTGTTGGAAATTTAGACTTTGTATGTATGAAGGTTTAGATTTCTAGTTCGATCATCAAGATCAATTTACTTGTTTCTATTGCATACAATTAAGCTCAGCTAGGGGAAACGAGGTTCAGTAGTATCTGAAATGCAGTGGCTAGGAAATGATACTATGCGGTAATTGAGTGGCTGGTTGTAGCTAGATCACTGAGAGTTTGGGATCACTAAAGCCTCGGGAATCTGTATTTAAGGATTGGTTTATTTGTATATGTTAAGCTAAGTAAACGGAGTATTATATATTATTAATTCATATTGAGAAGAGAGTTTGATATTGCATACAACTATCAATAAATTCTTGTCCGAAATTGTACACTTGTTCTTCGAGATATTTCCTCCATGAAATCCTTGGCAATTTCTAACACATTCTGCATGAGATAGGTGCATAACCACTCGACCAAAAGGCCAGACCAGAATCATAGAACACTAGATTTTTGTTATCTCCACACATATAGATTATACAGTAGGCATTCCTCACAACTATGCCCCCACTCATGATGCCGGGGCTACTATTGATCTTTGCTTTGCACGACATAGTCTCAACACATTTTGTGCTATCCGAAACAATCTAGAAGTCGGGTCAGACCACAGAACTCTACTAACTTAACTTTCAGACACAGGACCTGAAACAGATACCTCTGGAAAAGTCAGATACTCTGCTTGCAACTGGGTCACCTTCCGTAAAATTATCTTCGACAGACTAATGCCCGCATCCTCTTCAGACCCAGAGAGAGAAGCTTCTCTCTTGGTTGATGCTCTCCAAGGTGCTCTCAACACTACGTGTCCCAGAAAATGTACACAGGGACCGCGAAATTGATGGTGGACCAGGGACTGTACAAACGTATACAACGAACTCTGCTAAGCCAAGCGCTCGGGATAAGTGGCTGTTGCTGAACGCCACGCCTTTGGTAAGGCAGTGTGTTGGAAAAATGACAACTATGGGGAATTTTATCACGTGTAAACCTAATTTATAAGGCCAACTTGTAGACAGGTTCAGGTAGCATTTTCCTTTCGTGTTTGTTAGATAGAATATACATAGACATTTTCTACAAGAACAATCTGTTACCAGAACATTTGTGCTAGCACATTAAATCTCCAAGCTGCTCTTATACCGACACTGATCAGTGAGCCTATATCATCGGTTCACAGATTCGCAAAGTATTCATCAAAGGAACGTCGTCCTTAGTTGGAAACTTGTCAACCCCTCAGATTTACCTGGACTCCTAGAGCCGTTTAAATCAAGCGTCTGTCACGTAACCACCACCTTTGTTCCCGCAACCTGGGGTTACTATACCCGTTTTTCAGGAGCAAACAACAATGTCAAACCCACGCCCAGTCATCCAAGATCTCTCAACAGCAATCCAGGAGGAGATAGATCGATTTCTAATAAGAATGATTGCAGAATGGCGACAATTTAGATTCCGAGATGAAAACCTCTGGGAAGTACTAAAGGAAGAATTCGAGAATTGGGAAAAGATTCACTTCGACAAAGCCACTGCAAACCAAAGACGAGATTTTCGTAACCATCTCGTCTCAAATGGAGTATATATGACACCCACGCAACCAGGCAGTCATGGGGATGTCTCAGGCCAGTTAATGGAAGCACTCTCTGCTCAGGCGTACCATGAATGGATGGATGAAGAATTTTACAGCTGGGCCCTTTACAGTAATGGAAGGATTAGAATGGAAATCAACAGTGCATTCAACCCCCGAGATCCTGCATATCATGGACTGAACATGCAGAAAGATGATGAGAAAGTCAAGGAGGAGGAGGATATAAAATACAAAACAAAGAAAAGAAAAGAAGTTGACAGGATATATGGAGCCGACAAAAAGAAATATTATTGGAAGGATAAAGAACAGGAACAAGGAAAAGATAAATCTACAGAGGAGGAAGGAATTGATGAGATAGAAGGGCAAAAGGGTTCATTTTTTCGACCAATCAGAGATGAGCCATGGGAAGATCATCACCAACCTAAAAATAAACAACTTGAATCACTTGCAAGACTTTACAAAGAATCTGACAAATATGCAGATGGACTCGACAGCTTTGATTATAAGCTAAAGGTTTTTCGCAATAATTGTAAAGATGCATGTGTTGAGGGTTGTTACATGAAAGAGGCACTCTCTCATATGTTTACTGGCGCTGCAAGAGGTAACTACCTTGACAAGACACTTGATCATGACGAGATGACATTTGAAGATCGCTGTAGAGCAATAAAGACTCATCATGAGACCGATCAATGGCGCAATAGACGGGAGATTAGTTGGTTAAATCTAAGTTTACCTACAAGAATCGCCGTGTACCCCGAAGATGGAGTCAAAAACAATCTTAAATTGTTAGAAATGGAGTTTTGCAGAATCCAAAGAGGTTGCGTAGATCACCAAGGCGATAGAGCATTGCGCAACCGCCTCGTAGCGGCATGCTCTGGGATTACAGAACTTGAGTTCGCCCTATATCAACCTGCAGAGACTTTCGAAGGTATCTTAAACAACATGTACGGTGCTCTAGATCAGAAATCTCTGTCAAACCCATTGTCTCAATATCACCAACAAATGAACTACCCTGACCATACAAATTCAAATGGCATCCACATGGCTGACCGCCACTATAACACCGCACTAGACTTTGGCAGGCAAAGAGGCAAAAATAGAGGTAGTGGACAATTGACCCGAGGAACCAATGATTCAAACAGCAACAAAGCTGGCCCCAAACAGTCAAGTACATGGGTTAAGAAATGCCTAATTTGTCACAAAACAAACTGCTGGTCAACCAATCATTCAAAAGAAGAAAGGCAGAAAGCATTTGACCGAATTAAGCAACGGTACCCTATGAAGCCAGACACGGAGATTAGGCAATTTGTAATCGAAGTTGAATGAGAACGGCCGGAAGACAGCCTTGACATATTTTTGACAGATTTTGAACCCCATTTAGAGACCGGGCCAGATCACAACTCTGATGACAAAATTCTTCAATCCGGAAACCTTGTCAAAGAAATTGGTGGTGAGAACGCTGTAGCCTATTTGATTGACCAAGCTATTTTACACTCATTTACGGCGCCTAGATTAAATATCTCAGATCAACCAAAAATACAAATAATTCTAGCAAATTCCGAGATATCTGATTTATCTGTTTCCAATGCCACCGTTTTTGATTTACAAAAAATTCCTAGTAACAAAATCAAATCTTTTGAATCAACCTACGCTTTAGGAAGCTTAACCACGGACAGATACAATGACTGTGTTTTTCACGGATTACTTGTTGACACTGGTGCTGCAGGGAGGTCTACAGTTGGACTTGGCCAATTTAGAGCACTCCAACAACTTCGTGGTGATCTAAAGCTCGACAGGCCACAAGCTGGCAAAGTCAAACTATCTGGAATCGGTGCAGGCATATTCTCATCAATCGGCGCAGTTGTCCTTAATACACCTATTGGCCAGATTTCATTTCATCTTATACCTTGTAATATTCCTTTTCTTCTTGGGCTAAGCAACATGAACCGTTTTGGAGCAATGCCGGATGTTGTAAATAACAAGATGCTTAAGCATGGAAAGACTGTTGCGCATCTCTTTGAAAAGTACGGCCATCTTTGGATGACTTTGGGATACTTCGAAACTCTCTTTGTATACAAGAACAATGAACCTCCAATGTGTCTACTAACCGAGCAGGAGTTACGAACCATTCATTGTCGATGGGGACACCCCTCTGCTACAATGATGTGGAAAGTACTACAAAGAGCAGGTCACAATGCCGAATTCCAAACAATCCATTGCATAACCAAGTTTTGTTGAGATTGTCAATTAAACGCGAACAGGCCTCTCCGATTTAAATTCGCGCTAAGAAAAGACAGCGAATTCAATCATACAATATATGTTGACGTCCTCTACTTGGAGGATGGTCCGTGTATGCATGTAATTGATGCTGCTACTGCCTTTACGGCAGCTGAATGGCTCACAGGAACCAATAAAGAAGGAGCTGAGGAAGCTTGGAACGCTATTTGGCAATGCTGGATAGATGTTTACATTGGACCGCCAGAGCATATTATTCATGATGCTGGAAAGAATTTTGCGTCTTCAGGATTCCGAAGAAACGCATTAGAATCAAAAATTGAGATTACAGAAGTCCCAATTGAAGCACACAACTCTGTTGGCAAGATTGAAAGAGCACACAAGCCACTTCGTCGCGCTTATACCATTTTCAAAACGCAGTTCTCAGGGCAGGGTCTTAGTTGCCATACAATTTTAAAAATGGCAGTCAAGGCTTGTAACAATACAGCTGGGCCAGACGGGCTCATACCTACTCTTTGTGCACTTGGAGCCTACCCCCAACTAACCTGGAATGACCCACCATCACCAGCCGCAATTCAAAAAGCAGAGAGCCTAAAACTAGCCATGAAAGAACTCCGCAAATATAAGGCAAGTCAGTTGGTAGATCAAGCTGCTCACATGAGAAATGGCCCAAATAATGCGCATCTTGAAGAAGTTCCTATAGGTGGTCTTGTGAGAGTTTGGCGTGAAGCCAAGAATAAGAGAGGAGAATGGACAGGTCCTTGGATGTTGATCAATAAGAATCAGGAGATAGTTACTGTTCGCATAAATGAAGAAAACATCAATTTCCGTTCCACAGTGGTTTCTAAATGGTATGATGAAAGCAGTTGCATCCAGAATAATCAGAATCCTAATACGCCGAGCATCAATAATTCTGAACCCCAACAGGTTGCACGGGGAACACAATCCACGGTACTTCCACTTCGTAGAAGTAGCCGGAAAGGATGATTCGAAGGCAGACATCAGTTTAACTCGAGTGTAAATGACAATCTCAAGAAGTCCCACATATTCCTTTCACTTCAGGAAGAAGAAGAGATCCGTTTATCAGCCTATTTTTGCGCTAAAGGATTAATTACCTCCCCTAGTGAACCATTTGAAGAATCGACGAAGAAAGAAATAAAAGATCTTCTTGATCAAGGCGTCTTTGAATTTCAACCTTGGAATAAGAGTTTGGTGGGAAGTCGGATATTTAAGTCAAGAATTTAAGGTTGTTAAAGGAAGAGACACTCTGGCACCATACGAAAAGTCAAGACTGGTTGTGCAAGCCTTTAACAACCCAGACAAGGAGATGGTATTGACGCATTCACCAACAGTACAGCAAGCAAGTGTTAGGTTACTACTTTCAATTACTCCTTTTATGATTAAGCACAACAGATTTAAGTTGATACTGCAAGACATTCAACAGGCATACATACAATCTAAGACACCACTGTTAAGGGAACTCTTCTGCTGGCTATCTCCGGAAATCATCAAGACAATGAATCTGCAAGAGAAAACTGTGATGAAGATCCTAAAACCTCTGTATGGAATTCCAGAAAGTGGTAATCACTGGTTTGGGACCTGGACTAAGCATCTAAGAGAGATGCTTAGTATGAAACCTTCTTGTTATGACCCATGTTTACTCATAACTACCAACGGACCCTCGATCTTCGGTGCCACAGCCCTACAGGTTGACAACACACTCTACTTGGGAACTGATAAATTTGTTGCTCTTGAAGATGCTAAGCTCAAAGAATCCAACATTAAAGCTAAGCCAATTGACACTCTTAGCAAAGTTAATCCGCTTTATTTCAATGGTCTTACAATCTTGATCAAAGACGGAGCCCTATACGTACAGCCTCGTGGACAAGGGAAAAAGATCACGCTTATTGATCCCAAAGATCCCAATTGTTTCGCAAAATATAGAAAAATGCGATCAGTTGGTGCATGGATTGCCTCAAATTGCCAGCCACTTGTTTCTTTCTTACTGTCAAGAGCTGCACAGCATCAGAATCCGGGAATAGAAGAGATAAAGGAACTGTGTGTTGCCCTCCAAATCCAACAAGAAAACCCAGATTCAGGGTTGAGATATGTTGACCTAAAAATGACGAACGGCCACGGGCTCTACGCTTGGGTAGATGGTTCTCTTGCCAATAACAAGGACTTGACATCACAGATCGGATTTGTGATAGCAATTGGCAACGAAATTTGTGATGAATTTGCATTTAAATTCCGTGGCAACATTATTCACTGGAGCTCAACAAAATGTAAGCGGGTAACTCGTGCAGTGCTAGCCTCAGAGCTTTATTCTATGACTCAGGGCGTCGACATAACAATACCGCTCTGCAATGCTCTTAACCAAATCACTACTGAGCTCGGTCTACCAATTGTGCCCATTGTTATTTGCACTGATAGTTTCAGCTTATATGAATGCTTAGTTAAACTCGGCACCACCAAGGAGAAACGGCTCATGATCGACATCATGGCCATCCGCGAGTCATATGAGCGTAGGGAACTAGCAGAAATCCGCTGGATCAACAGAAAAGACAATCCCGCAGATGCCATGACAAAGGCTAATCCAGTCAGTGCATTACGAAGACTTGTCGAAACAAATGAGCTAGAATGTAGGTTACAAGGGTGGGTAGAGAGAAGAATGGATGTTCCGGCGTACAAGTACGGAGTATAGGAGTCTACCATCTATTTTTCAGGTTGACCACCAAAACTAGTACTACACAAAAGAAGAGTTGTCAGTGTTGGAATAAATGTTAACTATGAGGGATTTTATCATGTGTAAACCTAATTTCTAAGGCCAACTTGTAGATAGGTTCAGGTAGCATTTTCCTTACGTGTTTGTTAGATAGAATATACATAGACATTTTCTACAAGAACAATCTGTTACCAGAATATTTGTGCTAGCACATTAAATTTCCAAGCCGCTGTTATACTGACACAGTGAATAAAGCTAAGCGAGAAATGTGGCGCGAGAAAGTCGATCAGGTCTCTTGTCTCATAGAAGCGTACAGGGTTATAAGCTGGCATAAGAAAACACCCCGATTTCATACCCCTTCTGTTATGGCTAGGTATCCCTGAAGAAGGGCCAAGTAGAAGTTTCAAGGAGAAGTTTTAAGGAGAAGGGTGAAGGGTGAAGGGTGAAGGGTGAAGGGTGAAGGGTGAAGGGTGAAGGGTGAAGGGTGAAGGGTGAAGGGTGAAGGGTGAAGGGTGAAGGGTGAAGGGGAAGGGGAAGTCTCCCTGAATATTTCAAGGAGAAGTTTGAAGGAGAAGGTTCTCTGGGGAACTCTAACAAATTGGAGTTAGGGCAGCTAGAGTCATGATCGAATCTTGTTCCGGTCTCGGGTGGATTTAAGTGATTATTGTAGTATACTTAAAGAAGCTGGAGCTACCACGAAGGAGTTCTCCAGCTTCTCAACCTTATACATTCATAGTCTTACATCTCTAGAAACCTCATATTACTTGTCTCGAACTCTCGTCCTCTAGTCTCAACCTTCAGACCCATTATCCAGTATATTCCCTTATAGGTATTCGCCTAACCATTTTTGAATACGTACAGCAGACGGCAATCTCTAATTTATCTACCCCTCGCCGTAACACCTCCACTCAATGGCCCAGACGGACTCGTCTTTACTCCCATGGCCAAGACACAATTACGACAGGGGGCTCTACTGAGTAGGTACATGGAGCATGAGGATATAGTCATGGGAATTCCAACTGTTGCAAGAAGAAGCCTTCTCTGGCCTGCACTAACTAATCAGAAAATATTCAGATCGTGCTGTGTAGTCTCCTCATCGTCCCCCGGACTAGACGAGATAACCGCAGAAGCGCTAAGACAAGCGTGGCCAGTTTTAGGGCCCCGAGTGACCAATTTGTTCCGTCTGTGCAACCTGCAAGGATTACACCCAAATGCCTTTAAAAAGGCCAGCATAATTATTCTCCTAAAGGCAGGCAACCGAAACAAAGCTCTTCCCAAGTCTTACCGACCAATTGCTTTGCTGTCGTGCCTTGGGAAGGGGCTGGAACACCTGATGGCCCGACGTCTCTCTTTCTTTGCCCTCTCACAAAATATCCTTGCAAAGAACCAGTGCAGCGCTGTTCCTTACCGGTCAGCAACGGATCTAACCACAGCCCACACCTCTGACATCCAGTCCGCCTGGTTAGAGAAGAAGGTTGCAGGTATAGTAACGGTATATTTTAAAGGTGCATTTGATGGCATTCAGCGAGGACGTCTCTGCCATAATCTCCGTACTCAAGGCTGGCTTCACAATCTTATCAAGTGGTATGCATCATTCATGGAAAATTGCGAGGGCGTAGTCACATTGGACGGGGCAACAATTCCACCCTTCGCCGTAAAATGCGGCCTCCCATTGGGATCACCAGTCTCACCTATTTTGTTCCTCCTGGCTATTAAGGGCATGCTGCGCCTCTCGCCAAGGTGCTTCGGCTATGCTGACAATACGGCAATTTTTGCTTCCGCACCATCTCTACCTGAATGCGCAGCTCGCCTCCAAGAGAAGCTGGACAACATACTTGCTGGCTGGGAGTCCACTTTGATTGCCGCTTGAAATTTTGCCACCACATTAAGCAAGCTTGCGGTAGAGTTACGGCAGCCACAGCGCACATAAAAAGCCTCTGCAATACCGCTCGAGGTTTCTGACCAGCTCTAGTTAGACAGGCTTTACAAGGGGCAGTGTTTACAACCCTTTTCTACGGTGCCGAAACCTGGTTCTCAGCTAAAAGCTGCAAACAAGATATTGCCCGTATTCAGCGCAGGATAAACAGTGCAGCCCGTGCAGCACTGCCAATATACAAAACCATTCCAGTGGCCGCCCTTCTGCGGGAAACTGGATGGTCATCAGCTCAGGGGTGGCTCTAGCGTATCCACAACCAGCTTGCAGTGCGAGTTGCCTCGATAGACCCCCAACATCCCTTACGACTGCGCTGGAAATCTGTTGTAAAGGTAAAAGCTTACGGAGGTTAATTGGCAGAAGGTTTACAGATGATTATTGATGAATCAATGTGAACTGCTGATATTATTGGCATTCAGAACTATGAGGATTTAGGAGATAGAAAGCGCTTATTATATATACATCTGAAGTAGCTAGACTCTTGCCTTATTTACCCAAAACAGTATCACGGAATATTCTAGTCTCCTCCATCTGGTAGTACAATCTAGAAACACTTTCTATACAGTGTTCCATTGATCCTTTACTCATCATGGAGCCACCTGGAAAGTTCTTCCTTCACCCTCGGTGATCATTACCCTTGTGCATCGTAATCCTAGCCATCACCAGCACAACAAAATCTCCGAGAATGGCTTGGATTCGGCGCAAAATTTCCCCAGAACTATCAGTGAACACAACTTCACCTCCCTGCACACCAAAAAGAGACGAAGTACTCGCAGCAATTGGAGCGGTTGGTCGTGAAGCAGGGCTCCAAGTCTTCACCCAATGGCATTCCTCAGCACCGCCCCTGGACCTCTTCGTTTTCTCAGGCGGAGCTCTGATGAATGGCTCGGCAGGGGCAGGTTACTGTATTTATTGCGGCGCAAAATATGTGATTGATCAATGCTCTGTTCCTCTAGGTCAATCAGCAGAAGTATATGATGCGGAAGTTGTCGGGGCCATGGAAGGCCTCGCAGCTGCAATTAGAAACCCAATGACATACTACGCCACCAATATCACTGTCTATCTCGACAACCAAGAGGCAGCATCTGGCTTACTCCTTGGACTGCCGACCCCATCCAGCTCGACTCGGATCGCAAAATTTCGGGACCTTGCAAGAACCTGGTCTTCAAGGAACCGTGCCAGATACACTGAGTCAGGAAGGGTCTCTGTACGCTGGTGCCCAGTTTATTCAGGAATCCCTGGAAATGAAAAGGCAGATGCTCTTGCAAAAGCGGCCTGTACCATAACCGCCCCCAATCTGGCCCCTTCCATTGCCAGAGCAAGGAGAATTGTCAATCTTTGCTACGAGGCCTCTGCCTCGGAATACTGGTCGCAAAATGCCCCTGACCGGTATAGAGCGCTCAGAATTGGGCCAAGCTCTTGCATCACCCCAGAGCTCGCTAGTATGGATTGTCGGTCCCTCCACCTTCTTCTCGCTGCGCGGTCTGGCCATGGTGATTTTGCAGCATACCAACCTTGTTTCGCACAAAACAGCGCACCTTTAACATGCTCCTGTGGATATGATAAATTGCCGGAGCACTTCATGACCTGTCAACATGGCTCACTACAGGCACGGCTTCATGGAGCCAATCGCCCCCTTCCCCTAGACGCTCGCTGGATTTTAAGCTCACTAGAAGGAGCTAACTTTTTCCGAGACTGGCTTAAGTCCACTCTATTTTTTCGAAGAGTTTCAAAGGTACCATTAATGGGGGAAGCTCTGTTTGCACCTACATTTGTAGTACAGCCCTGATTACTCAGACACCAACGCTATCTAAATACGAACATCTACATGTAGTTTGATTTCTGCTTTTAATTATATAATTTATATCAATTTAAGAAGAGTCTCACCGATCTGGCAACCATGTGGCCGGGGAGCAGTGGGGTCTTTATCGGGTTTTTGTTATGGAAATGCCGGTGCGTCGGGTAGCCCTTCATAGGCTGAGCTAACCGGCATGGGGCTTTAAAGCACTGTTTGTTTTGTTTATTTTGTCCTAAGCTAAAGCTATGTTTTCTACATTGGGTTAAGGACAGGCGGAGCCGGCAGGGTTCCCTATAATCTTTCCTACAGCCAAACTCGTTCCAACCTCGTAAATTGCTACCAAAAGTGCAGCTGATTAAACAGAAACAAAAAATCACAAAGATCAAAACAACTCCGAATACCAGAAGATAACTCCATATTGGACCCAGTAAATGCGCTCCTCACACATTCCCTCGTCTGTCACACCTTCCAAATGGCAAAATTTATTCAATCTCCGCTGAGAGCAAGAGATAAGTTAGCAGGCACCTTTTATCAAGCCGGTATCCTGCTATTGGTAAGTAGATGCCCCAAAAGGGGACATTGTCGAGGTTGCTGTGTCCTCAAACTTCTTCTTCAGACCCCAGCACTCCGAACCCTGTTGCCTCGGCCATTGAGACATCCTTCGCCGCGGCGATGATCGCCTCTTCGGCCTTTTTTGCTGCAGCCCTGTCTCGTGCCACCTTCGCGAACTCCCCTTGTTCGATGTGGCGAATCCACGCGAGCTGCTCTATGGTCACCGGTCCGGATATTTCTGGTCTGACTTGACAGACCCGAGAATCCGATCGGTGAGGTCCCCCACAGATGCTACATCTAACCCCCTATATATACATGATTCCAATATTCCAAACACTAGTAGCTGTCCTCCAGTTGTGCCCCCATTATTAAGTTGTACGCTAGTTTCCAACAGCGTCTCAAACACGGGCAGTTCCCGACTTTCAATACAAGCGCAACTTAGCCCTGACACTATGAATATGTCTGTGCTGAATAGCACAGGCTACAGGGATCTTATCGGCTCACTAGCTGTCACACCGAGTGCATGTTGGAGCTGCAGTTCCAGCAGGCTGGAGCGCGGGAGCAACCACGAGTGGCGTGGAAGCCCAAACAGCGTTTACACTGTTCAATTTGGCGACGAGGCTTGTGAATGGTAGCCATACCAGACTCGTCGAAGAGGCGGAAGCCCGCACGAGGGGCGACTTCCCGGTCATAAGGGCATGCCAGTTTTGGTGCGGTGCCCCAGGTGGACACTTCCCATGAGGTCAGACCTGGATTGGTCTCATGCCGGTTGTAAGGGTGATCTTGGCAAAAACCAACTCAGCATCAATCGCCCTGGGGCCGCTCTCTGTAATTATACTTACAGGTACGTTCGGTATCTGTAAGGCTACAAGATCTGAAGATGCCTCGAATTTAGCGTTTTCACTTGCTAGCTTCGAAGAGCCATCTAGCATCTCTTGTCGTGTTTTCTCGTCCTTTGCTAGCATAGCAAAGCCGGTCCTCACTCGATGATGCGAGGTTATTTTATCTTGAAAGAAAAGGAATCTCATCTCCAATTTACTGCTCACGCAACTTGTGGATAGTTTTCGCCACGGGTGGTCCTTTTCAAGGCGAAGGAACAGTTGCTTGTCGACTTTCGTCTTGGGGATTTCTTTTTCTTGGGCTGTGGCCGCAGGTCGCCGCATAGCCTTGGCAGTAGGGACTGCTTTTTGTCGCAGTCTGTGTCTGGCCACCGTGGCCCAGGTGCTTTTGACGGGCAGAGCTGGGACGGTGGGTATTGTTTGGCTCCTGGCGTTGGGAGCCCTTCGGAGAGGGCCCGTTGGGCGAGGAGGGAGAACGGGTGGCGTAGTGGCCGGGCCCGAGGCCATTTATTGTGCAATGGCGGCGCGTAGGTAGACTCTCATCGAGTCTACAAATTGTCTGTTTGACCCGTTGGTCAAAGGGAGGAGGGTGGCTTCGACGCCATAGATGGTGGTGGAGCAGAGGGCCAGATTTGCCGTTATTTCGGCGGCGCGTCGTCGTTCAGCTTCGACTATTGGTCGGAGTTCGAGGGTACACTCTGCTTTTGTGGCAGCTTTTGGCTGCGACATTGATGTTGATGCTGCTATAGGTGCAGCGTTTTCCGACGGTTTTGACGTGGTTGGAGGAAGTTTGGATGATTCTACAATCCTGTGGGGGACAGAGGCTCGTGTTATGCTGACTCGGTTGAGTTGTTAGGAGACAGGGGAACGGAGGATGGGCTGCTGGATTAGGAAAGGGTGGAAAATACAGGCTGGTGCACAGACGCTGTTCATGTACTATACAATCTCTTCACCTGCCGAGTTTAGTGAATTAATCTATCCAAAATAATATCATACTTCACATCATCCATTAGATGATATTATCAATTGTTGGGATGCACATCTAGCATCACCTCCATAGATCACCATTGTCAGTAAGAGTTCACATTTGATACCTACTGACACCCATTTGGCCACAGTGATACGCACTCAGTGTCCATTGTGCCATCACCCAGCGTGAGCGCGCCATCTCCGCGACTCACCATTGCACATGAGCCCGTGTAATTCCACCGACGAATAGCAGAGACATAATTGCTATCTACCTCACAGCTCATAACCACAACAGCTCGTTGAGGAATTTTGTTGTGTTATCCATGTAACTTACAATGGTACATGCTTTAGGTTGCGTCATAGAATATGCACGTGACTGTGGAACAAAACCGTGGGGTATTTAGTGTGTAATGCATGTGTGGGTATTCTGGACTGTTGTGCTTAGCTAAAGAAGATAAGGCACGTGGTCCTCGTGAAGAGGGTACGTCATGGAGTTCTTCCTGCGGGGAAGACAACTCACATAATGTATTTGGCGTATTTGCCTCGGAATGGGAAATAGCATGGATGAACAGAGTGGTCCAAGTGATTGGCTAGTAAGCGACTTGGCCACACATAAAAGCATTAATCTTTCCTATGTAGATTGACACATATTCCATATACATTTTCACACATCATCTGATCAATCTCATCTTCTGCAATCCAATCTATCTTAGCCGTCACCGCAAGCATACGTTCCCCATTTTATATACCAAGTAAAACATGGACCAAACTAGAACTCGATGGAATAGAGATAATGGAATCAGCGGGGGTCTGATAGACTGAGAGAGAACGAGCTGGTCATTTCTCGCAGGAGAGAAATGATATCATAATGGAATGTTCATGTTGTGGTTATGAGCTGTGAGGTAGATAGCAATTATGTCTCTGCTATTCGTCGGTGGAATTACACGGGCTCATGTGCAATGGTGAGTCGCGGAGATGGCGTGCTCACGCTGGGTGATGGCACAATGGACACTGAGTGCGTATCACTGTGGCCAAATGGGTGTCAGTAGGTATCAAATGTGAACTCTTACTGACAATGGTGATCTATGGAGGTGATGCTAGATGTGCATCCCAACAATTGATAATATCATCTAATGGATGATGTGAAGTATGATATTATTTTGGATAGATTAATTCACTAAACTCGGCAGGTGAAGAGATTGTATAGTACATGAACAGCGTCTGTGCACCAGCCTGTATTTTCCACCCTTTCCTAATCCAGCAGCCCATCCTCCGTTCCCCTGTCTCCTAACAACTCAACTGAGCCAGCACAACAGTTCTAGCACTAGGCTGTGAACAACACAGTAAGTCTGGAGCAAGATATAAGGAGGTCTCAACCTCCATCCATTCAATGTAACTAAGTTTCCTTTATACGAGAATATAGAGTCAAGTCTTACATATCACGAGAACACACGCAACAGCGACTATAGAGACCTACTGTGAGCATAACTTCCCCAAGAGTATCCATTGTCCTGCTCCCATATAGCCTAGTTAATATAACAAATTTCCTCCACAATTTCGACTGACCCAATCATGTCAGTATAGGGTTCAGCGACGGCAGGGAGGGCTTTTTCCTTCCCTTTGGTAGAGACCTTGCTCATCTCCGCGCATTTCGGAGACTGGGCAAGGCCAGGTAATTGCACAAGAGCCCTCGGGTGGACTCTCGTGTTGTCCAACTTGGCGTTGGGACGCTTTTTTTGAACTGAAGGCATTGTGAAAATGCCAGTGACTCGATCACAATTTTTTGATAGAATGCGACGAGCGCGAGAGGGAGGGAGAGGGGAAAAAGGTGAAGATTCGAAAATTCGAATGTCAAAAAATTGTGTGTGTAGTAAGCTAGCACGACGTAAATAAAAATAAATAAATAACAACCCTTAAAGTATCATTCATGCTTCTTGCACATCAATATCCCACTCAACACAGTTTTTTTTAGAATTCATTTATTATGTATTCAGCTACAGAGTTATGACACATGACCGATACTATGCGTACATATTGGATGACTCTTTTGACGTTAGAGACACTCATACTCTAGATTTCTTTTGCAAAAACCACTACGAGATTTGTTTACTTACACAAACAGTCGATTCTCCTCTGTTAGTACCCACCAAAGGAACGTCTCAAGACCTTTGATTATCCAAGCATGCCTTTGTCATCCATGCATACCAGCGTCGCGAGAAATGTGGTGGTGTTTCGCCGAATTTGAACCAGCAATCTACTGTCTCGAGTGGGAGGGCAAGACTGAACACCTGTACGCAGTGTCCTCTACGAAGCTGGGAGTGAAATATTCTCCCGGAGCCAAGTTCAGTCAAATCTCGCAATACCGATCAAGGTGGCTCATGAGGCAATGATTCAAATTTCTCCACCACGTCAAATTTTCACTTCCAACGAGTCCGAATCCTATCCAAGCCTTATTAAGTCTACAAGTACGACCTAGTATATCCTCACTCAAATGACCACATCTCCTATCGACTTCATCTGGCCTCGGCTGGTAGCCAAATACACGCCCAAGCCGATATTTACATCCGACCGAAGAAATAAAGCGTGCCGCACAAATCTGAGAGACAGTTCTTTGGAATAGGCGCGAGAGGATTCATGGCAAGTTAACAAGGTGATGCAGAAGATTGATACAGTCTCGAGGGGTGTTGTGATATCCATGTAACTTACCATGGTACATGCTTTAGGTCGCGTCATAGCATATGCACGTGACTGTGGAACTAAACCGTGGGGTGTTTAGTGTGTAATGCATGTTTGTTTTGATTGATTGATTGATTTTATTTTTAGGTCCTAAGCTAAGCACTATATCTCCTAGGAGTCAAAGACCGGTGTACACGGCCGAGATCATGCTTCCCACATACCCGACTCGGTCTCACCGCGTGACTCAATTCACAAAAAGTAGCTAGTTATAATAAAGAAAATAAATGCCCACACAGACTCCCATAACCAAAATTCCAAATCTCATACTCCTGTTTGTGGTTGGAAACTGACACTTCTGGTCTCATTTTCCTACCTGCCATGCATCGTGCTATGACTAATTACCACCGTCTCCGCTGAGAGCTGGAGACGGAGTCGCAGACGAGTCCCCGAAGCAGCCGGTTTCCTGCGCAAATTTTGTAAAGTTCTCGAGACACTTAGGCCCGAGAAGCTTGTGGACAAAGTCGTGATGCGACATTGTACCTCGTAGTCGACGCGTCTGGCGTGCGTGCAGTCGACAGTGAATGAAGTGGAGAGGCGTTGTTTCCTCTCCACACGCACACTCCATGGAAGCGGCGAAGTTGTTGAAACGACGATGACATGCAGCGAAGTTTCCGTGTCCCGTACGGGCTGAGATCAGTTTACGAAGTAGCCGCCGGAAAATTGCCAGCTCGCGTGGCTTGCGTCGTCGCATGAGAAGACCCAGGTTACAATATCTAGGTGGACACGCTTCTTCCCACCAGTCGTCAAGAAGCATTTGCCTGTTCCGGTTCATGAGCCGACGAGCGTACGCCAACGTGACGGAGCCAGGCTGGCTCTCTTTACTTGGCAGTTGTCAGAGGCCGGAGCGTGCAGCTCTATCGGCCTCTTCGTTTCCCTGTATCCCGGAGTGGGCTGGTATCCACTGGACCGAGACTCGAGCCTTTTCTGATAATGCTCTAAATTGGCGCACGTCGTCGAAACTTGTTGTGGCAGTTCCCGTCAGCAGTGCCTTCACTGTAGACTGACTATCTGTCAACACGTTGATCCGCCGCCTGCCGTCGCTTCCACTATTCTCCCTCTCCAACAATCCCAGCGCAGCTTCCAGGGCCTTCCTCGCCCCTACAATTTCCGCATCGAGCACTTCACCACCATGCTTGATACCGCATCCCTTCAACAGAGTTTTTCCATCTCTCTTCAAGACAAACCCCCATGCTGAGCGACTATGTCCCTCCGACGATCCATCCGGGTAAGCACAAATATCCGATGCTAGTACTTCTCCAAGGAACCGAGTAGCCTTTTCCTCCTCCTCTTTCCTTGGGCCAGAGCTCGAAGAATAGCATGGCGGCGGCAGAGGCTCGGCGTCTTCCGCGTCCGGGAGTTGACGGTAGGCCCGCTGTACTCGTGACATCTGGATCCCCGGATTCTTGGGTACCCAAGCAGACTTCTTGTACTTCCGTGTTCTATTGTTTGGACACACGGCGGCACGAGTCCGGAGCGGATGGCGATTGTCTAGTGAGTGTAGCCGAGCCGAAAACCGTAAGCGGTTCCCTTCCAGAATGATCTTTCCAGTTGGGATACCTCCTTCGCAATGGAGAACAAGATTCGATGTCGTTCTCATTACCGGAAGGGCAGCGCGCAGTCCTGTCAAGATTGCCTTGTCAATCATCTCGCAGAAGATGCTGGTTTGAGGTGTGGTGATTCCCCTTTTGGTCGGACGTTTGAGGCCGGGCCACCAAACATCTGATCCAAAAGTTGCTATTGGGACAATACAAGTATCCACTGCTCGAACCAGTGCCGCAGGAGCGGCTCCTCGATACGCTGAGTTGAAACGGCGCATGTGCTGGGCAACCTTCAATGCCTTTACACACCAAGTTGTGACGTGGTGTTTGAAGTCCAGTCGCGGGTCTAGGTGTATTCCAAGCCAGCGTATTTGGTCTGCTGGCTCGATAACCACGCCGTTCACACAAATAGCCACCGGATTCTCGCGTTTCCTGCCGGGAAACTGGACTATCTCCGACTTGTTGGTATCGAAGGAGACTGCATTGTTACTTGCCCACTCCAGAAGATGATCGACTTCCTTCTATACAGAAGCGGCCGACTCAGCAATGCTGCGCCCGAACCCTAGGATCCCGATATTGTCTGCGTAGCTGAACCTCATTCCCGGGTTGCCGCTTCGCATAGGCTCTGCCATGTATAGAAGGAAGAGAAGTGGCGATATCAGTGAACCTTGCGGAAACCCACAAACCAGCTCTCTCTGCCCGGTTACCCCTCCGGAGTATCGGACTTGTACCTTTCGATGTGCAAGAAAAGACGCCGTCCATCGGAGAATTGAGTCCGGCCATCTCTGATCTCGCATCCTCCTCACTAAACGGTTGTGGAGTACTGCATCGAACGCTCCTTGGACGTCTAGAGTCGTGAATGTGGCCGCCCATCCCTGGGTGCTTGCCTCTTCGATGTCGTGGACTACGCAGTTGACGAGGTCGTTTGCAGATCTTTTGCGGAGCGCGCCGAATTGTTGTTCTCCGACAACGCTGAGCGTAACCGCGAGATGGGACATCCGCTTCGCCAAGAGTCGTTCCAGTCCCTTACCCAAGCATGACAGAAGTGCGATCGGTCTCCAGCCCTTGACAGTCGTTGGATCTCGGTTCGTCTTACGTAGGAGCACCACTTCAGCCAGCTTGAAGCAGGATGGGTGGGTGCCGAGTCTGATGCAGGCGCGGAAGAGAGTGCCGACAAATAGTCCAATCGTCTTCCAACAGGTTCGCAGAAGCTCCACAGAGATCCCGTCTGCTCCAGGCGCTGTGTCGGTGCAGCCTACGGTGCACATGCGAATCTCCTCGTCCGAGACATGGTCGTTCCAGGGGATTCGGTTAGTACTCGGCGCATTGAGTGGCGGTAGGTCGTCCGTCGCTTGGTGCTGTGCCAGAAGAGCATCTCGGAGTATCTCTGCCCGCTCAGCCGGATCGGAGTACAGCTTCCCTTCGTGGTTGAGTGGAGGGGGGGTGCTTGCCTGCCTTGGTTCGGCCGAGCGCATCAGCTTGAACACTTCAGTCGGTGTTGTGATCGCTTCGACTTGACGCGTCTGGTGCTCTTTCCTTGCCGCTCTGAGGGTTGAACGCAGATTCTTCGCATGCAGCCATCGTTTTTCCGGAGTCATTGCTGCACGATACTCCGTGCGAGCCAGCTTGCATTCCGGTGTCCACCAAGGTGCACATTTGCCACGTCTTTTGTTCCTTCGTGTTCCTGCTGCTTTGATAGCGTTAGTAAAGCCGGAACAGAGATTGTTGGCGTATTAATCCACCTGGCAAACCGAGTCCAACACTGGTGGTGGGTGAGTGAACTGCGTGACGGCAAGGGCGAACCTCGGCAGGTTGCCGCGCGTTACCCTGATCGGCGATGGCTCCTGGTCACTTTTTCCGAATCCGGTGGGAACTTGTCCTCGAATGGGAAGATGGTCGCTGGTGGCACACTCGCTGCGATCCACCCATGCTTGGGCCCCGTTGACGTTGGTCCAAGCAAGATCCAGCGTGTTTCCGGCCCGATGCGTTGGCTCGCCCACAATCAGACAAGTGAGATTATGGCGTTCCGCCCATCTCTCAATTTCGATTCCTTGTCCTCGTGGGCGGGCAGCATCTGGTTGCCATGCGCGGTGCACCGCGTTGAAGTCTCCAGCCGCGACAGATCGTGGTGGTGGGTCCCAGCTGAGGAGTGGTCGAATGGCCGTCGGGTCGTTCGGGTCCTTGTACACGTTGAGAAACGGGACTCTGTTTACCACAACCCAGCAGTAATCTGCCGTCGGGGGATGGCAGGGAAAGATTTGTCTTGCCGAAAGGTTCCCTGTATTGATTCGTGTATAAGTCACAGCCCTGGGTCGAATGTTTACGCCGCCATGTGGTATATGACAGTCGTATCCAGGGTGTGACTTTGTCTCCTTTGTGGTATTTTTCCACGAAGGTTCTTGTATTAACACTACATCGACGCCTAGCTCGTAAGCTCGGGAAAGCGCGATGTCGTGTGATGAGCCTCCCCTACCTACGTTGATCGACATAAAACTCATCGTAGGTGGGAGGCTGGAAGGGACCCGTGAGGGGCCCTTCAGGAAGACTCAACAGGATTCGTCGTTCCTGTGGCCGTGGCGTCGGAGGCGACGTCGGTCATCAGAACTTCGAAACTGTTGTTTGATTTCACCACTTCGGGTGAGGCTTGCTTTTGCTTGGCAGCCACTTGTACTGCTGCCTCAGTGCGACGGGCTGCAGCTTTAGCCCTCACCACGGCCGCTAGCTCGCGTTGGCTCGCGATGCGAATATTGGCCAGTTGCTCTTTGCTAACGGGTCCGGCCTTAGTTGGGCGCGCCAGGCAGGTTCGACTGTCGGACCTGTGCGGTCCTCCGCAGTTGCGACACTTGGTGTGAGCACGGCACTCGTCTGTCGAGTGCATCGTGGAGGTGCAGTTCCCACAGGCTTGAGCGTGAGAGCAACCGCGCGTTCCATGGAACTGCAGGCAGCGTTTGCATTGCTGCACAGTCTGTCGCGGCTTGTGTGGGACCGCGACGCCCGAGTCGTCGAACAGGCGGAATCCTTGTCTTGGTGCTGCTCCCTTCCTGAAATGGGCAAGCCATGACTGGTATGGAGCGTCAAGGCGAGTTTTCCCGTGGGGCCGTACCTTGACTGGCACGGCCTTTGTGACTCGCGTGATCTCCTCGATCACCATCTCCTCCGTCACATGCACCTTTCCGAGGAGGGTGTGAATGGCGATAGGGACCGTCGAGATCCGGAGCGCGACAAGGTCCGAGGCCTCCTCTAGCCTTACCTCGATTGGGAGGAAAGATTCCGCCGCGCTCAATAGGAGCTTGCGAGATTTCAGGTTCTTCGCTCTGAGTGCGAAGCCAGTTGGGACACGGTAGACGTGTTCAATTGCTGCCTGAGGCGCGTTGGTCAGCTGCGCCACCGCTTCTCTGATGCCAGCTGGCGAAAGATTTCGCCACTGATGTTTTGATTTTAGCCGGAGGAACAGTCGGTTGTCCGGCGAGGACGAAGGAGCCGTCTTGGCCGATTTTTTGGTCGGCAGGGTCGGCTTTTTCGGGGCACCACTTGCTATCACTGGCGTCGGGTGATTTGGTAACTGATTCCCGGCTACAGTTGCCCAGGTTGAAGTGACCTGGGGCACCGCGACGGCAGGATTTGCTGTCCTGGTGGTCGATGGTGGTGAGGGCCCGCTGTTGCTGGCCTGCTGGCCGATGGGGCGGGGGGGAAGGCTTGTTGGCATTGGTGTGGTTCCAGTGCGCAGGAAGTGGGCGAGGGCGCCCCTCAGACACACGTTCATCGCGTCCAAGTATTCTTTGTTATCTGTCGTTTTCATGGACAGGATAACACTTTCCAATGTTTTTAACACCGTTGACCCTATCTCGAGCCTGGCTGAGGTGTTTGCAGCCCGCTTTCTTTCGGCTCCGAGTAAAGCCTCTATTTCCGGCGGGTGAATTGGCGTGGTGCCGGTGGGAGCACCACCAGAAGAGTAGTTGTGGCACTCAGCCGTCCCTGGAATCGAGGCCGGGGGTGGCTGAGGTCTTGAGGCATTTGCTGCCTCTGTGCAAGTGGGGACTTCCGTTCCCGTCGGTATACTTTTGATTGATGTCCGCTTTACTACGGGAACAGCAATTTTTCTAGCCGCACGGCGTGCTGGCTCGGTCGTTGGTTTCGTCGAGACAGCTTTCTCGACGACAATTTCCGGGGTCTTTACCGCCTCTAGGGAGCTCTCAGCTCCTGCGCTTGCCCATCGTGAGTCTTTTAGACCCTTGTTTATCAATTCATTGATTATTTTTTCGGCTTCCAACATCACAGTGTCGGCTTGGCCGCGTTCCTCCAATTGTGAGATAATGTCGACTTCCATCTGGTCGAGATCGGAGACGTTAGCTACCAGTCCAGAGCCTTTCATTCTCTGACCTGCTACGCTTCTAATTATTTAACGCATGGATTTCGGGGTATCCAGACTTGTCTGGTGGTTGTGTTTCCCTATTTTGGAGGTTAACACAGATTTCGCGGGTTTCGCGGATTTTGGGGGTACCGGTGCCATTTCAAGGCTGAGTGGCGCGGTACCACGAGAAATTGATCTTTCGATATACAACGAGTGATTGGAGGGGGAAAATGGGAAAAAAGGGAATTTTCGAATTTTCGAATTTCTCGAATTGTGCGTTTTTTTTTTTTTTTTTTTTTTTTTTTTACATTTGGTCCTAAGCTAACGCTATCTTTTCCACATTGGGTCAAGGACCGGTGGAGCCGGCAAGGATCACTGCGTACAGGCCCAACTCATTCCAACCGCATGAACTTCTACTGAAATTGTAGAAGTTAACAGCAAAACTAAAATCAAAAACATAAAACAAAAACTGGAATCAAATTTGGAAGAAATACTGTTTGGTCCGGATCCCGCGCTTCTTGCCCGTTCCCTTTCCTGCCACATCTTCCACATGACTTTTTCTTATCTCCGCTGAGAGCGAAAGACTAGTTCGCAGATACCCTGAATTCAGCTGGTATCCTGCCATATATTTTGAAGCTTTTTGTAGACTTCACCGAGGGTTGCTGTACCCTCAAACTTCTTCTTCGGATTCCAGGATTCCGAAACCCGATCCCTCGGCCATCGAGATATCCTTCGTTGAGGCCATTGTTGCCTCTTCGGCCCTTTTGGCTGCAGCCCTAAATCGAGCCACTTTCGCGAACTCCCCTTGCTGGATCTAGCGGATCCGCGCGAGCTGCTCTTTTGTCACCGGTCCGGACCTGCTGGGTCTGGCTAAGCAGGCCCGGGAATCCGATCGGTGAGGTCCTCCACAGTTTCGACACCGAGTGAGGGCCTTGCACTCTGATTCTGAGTGCATATTAGATCCGCAATTCCAGCAAGTTGGAGCGCGGGAACAACCACGGGTGGTGTGAAATTCAAGACACCGTTTGCATTGTTCGATTTTGCGACGAGGTCGGAAGAGCTTTGCAGCTCCAGAGTCGTCGAAAAGGCGGAATCCAGGTCGAGGAGCGGATTCTCGAGGAAATAGCGCTTGCCAATTTGAGTAGGGCGCCCCTGGTTTGCTAGTCCCATGAGGACGAACCAGAAAGGGAACCAACTGGGTCACTCGCATGACTTCGTCGGCAACCATCTTTGCCGTCACGGCAATTGGGCCAGCAAGAGTTCGAATTGTCTCCGGGACGGTGGCAATTCGCATGGCAACCAGATTTGATGCTGGTTCCAGTTTGATTCCAGATTCGCTCCGTGATGTGGAGGAATCTAGGAGCTCTGTTCGAGCGAGTTCATCCTTTGCGGTTATTGCAAAGCCGGTCTTTACCTGCTGAACCAACGTGATATTGTTGGCAGCGGTTCCCAGCGCCTGAGACACCGCTAGCCTTACTCCAGCTGGGCAGAGGAGACGGTGGGGGTGGAAGTAGTCAAGGCGCAGAAAAAGTCGTGAATCGGCTTCTGTCCTCGAGTTGGCACTCTTTGCTTTGGGGGCGGGTGGTGCTGCCTTTTTTGTCGATGGCCCAGCGCTACTGACTAGGCCTGCCCGAGCTACGGTGGCCCAAGTTGTCTTTGGGGCCGGAGCCTGGATTGTTGGAGGGTTAGGAACCCTTATTTCTGGTGCCCTCGGCGGAAGAGGGTTGGCAGGGCGAGCTGGGAGAGCTGGTGGTGTGCTCCCTGGGCCAGATTTTACGAACTGGCCGATGGCTGCTCGAAGATAGACTTTGATTCCGTCTACAAATTCTTTATTATCGCCAATCGAAAGAGGCGAAAGTGTTGCTTCGACACCGCTGATTGCAGTCGAGCAGATTGCGAGTCGGGCGTTTATTTGCGTCGTGCGACGCTTTTCGGCCTCCATCACTGATTGCAGCTCTGGTTGAAACTCCGTTGCTGATGTCGATGCTGCGCCTTTAGAGGCTGGCACAGCATTGTCTCCTGCAGATGATTCTGCACGTTCGGTTGTCTTTTCTCGAACAACTTCCTTTCCTTTCCTGGAGCTGCTTGCCAAAGGGGGCAGTTCGACGGGGGTTTTGGTCTTGGGACCATTGTTTTCTGCTCTGATCGGTTCAGAATCAGTCATCTCTTGATCGGGAAGATTTGTGGACTTCCCTGGGACAAAGGCCTCACTCGCAAATAGGCTTGATAATTTTTGCGCGAGGCCAGGTGTTTTTGCAGGAGCCCTCGGGCGGACTCTCGCGTTGTCCAACATTGAGTTGGTGAGCTTTTTTCGAACAGGTGGCATGACGAAAATGCCAGTGACTCGATTACAATTTATTGAAGGGATGCGACGAGCGCGAGAGGGAGAGAGAGGGGGTAAAGGGGGATATTCGAAAATTCGAATTTCAAAAAATTGTGGGTGTTGTTGTTGTTGTTTTATTCAAGTCCTAAGCTAAAGCTCCAAATCCACTATGAGTACAGGACCGATGTTCACAGCCAGAACTACATCTAAGACATACCCAGCTTGATTCCACCGCATGAACCACCACAAAACCAGCAGTGAGTTAAAAATATGCGCCGACGCGAACTCCTTTTCCCAAAATTAACAAAAGAAAAATATAAATTGCAAATAATTTAGAATGGGAAGCAATACTCCTCGCCTCGATTCCCATTTTGTCAGGTTTAGTTTCCTGACAAGTTATATTCGATCTCCACTGAGAGTAGGAGATGGATGCACAGGAGAATACCCAAAACAATTGGTATCCTGTGCAAATTGTTTGAAGCTCTCGAAGCACTTAGGCCCGAGTAGCTTGTGTAAGAAGGCATTGTGTGACAATGACCCTCTGATTCGACGCGTGATATTTGCGTTGAGTCGACAATGTATGAAGTGGGTAGGGGTGGTTTCCTCCCCACAGGTGCACTCTGTAATAGCGTGCGGATTGTTGAAGCGACGATGGTACGCCGCGAAATTGCCGTGGCCCGTACGGGCTGCAATGAGATGTCGTAACTGTAGCCTGGACAGCCCAAGTTCTGGTGGTTTACGACGGCGCATGAGTAGATCTAGCTCACGATACCGTGACTGGCAAGTTTCATTCCACCAGCTGTCGAGCAAAGTCTGTCGCTGTCGATGCAATTTTTGGTGTAAAAATGCTGTCGTGGTGGTTGCTGGTTTAGTTTCCACGCTGGGAAGCGTTCGTAGGGCGGATTTGGCCGCTGCATCTGCTTCCTCATTTCCATGTATCCCCGAGTGTCCTGCTACCCACGTTATTCTTACCTGAGCTAGCCCAGATAATTCGCGAAACTTTCGTACTTCCTCGTGGCTGGTCGAGGACCTGCCCGTGCTCAGTGAATTTATCGCATGTCGACTATCCATCAACACATTAATGCACTGCGTCGTTCCCTTCGCCAGGTACTCATTCCCTCTTAGGTGACCCAACGCTGCTTTAAGAGCTTCCTTTGCCCCCATAATCTCTGCATCTAAAGCCTCTCCACCGTGCTTTATGCCACTTCCTTTTTGAAAGGTTTTCCCATCCAGCTTTAGAACAAACCCCCAAGCTGAGCGTCCCTTTCCCTCCGATGCTCCGTCCGAGTAAGCATAGATTTCTGACTTTGGCACATTATTGATCCAAAGTTTACAGGCTTCTACTTGGTCTTTTCTCGGACGAACCTTCGAACCCGGCCGCGATTGATAAAATGGTGGGGCAAGAGGTTCCGCGGCCTCTGCATCTGGTAGCTGTCTATAAGCACGCTGAGCCCGTGACATTTGAATTTCAGGACGCGCAGATTTTCGATTGTGCTTTTTATATTTCCGCGTACCGACATTTGGGCAAACTGCAGCACGGATCCTGAGCGGATGGCGATCGTCAAGTGTTTGCATTCTGGCAGAGAGGCGAAGTCGGTTTCCTTCGAGAATGACTTTCCCGGTTGGTATTCCTCCTTCCCTATGTAGTACGGCGTTGGGGGTTGTTCTCATTACCGGTAGTGCTGATCTAAGACCCATTAAGACAGCCTTATCAATCATACTACATAGGCCAGCAGTAGGCGGTGTCACCATCCCTCGTATTGTTGGGCGTCTAAGGCCAGGCCACCAGACGTCAGCTCCGTACGTTGCGATTGGGACAATACATGTGTCGATCGCTTTAACCAACGCCCCAGGAGCGGCTCCTCGGTAGGCTGTATTGAAGCGACGCATGTGCTGTGCAATTTTCAACGCTTTGCCACACCAGGTTGTGACGTGGTGTTTGAAGTTAAGTCGAGGATCGAGGTACACACCAAGCCAGCGGACATTTTGCGACGGCTCTATGAGAGTTTCGTTGACATAAATTCCAACCGATGTTTCGCGGTATCGTCCGGGGAATTGTACGACTTCGGACTTGTCTGTATCGAAAGCGACAGCATTATTTCGAGCCCAGTCTAGTAGGTTATTGACCTCGTCCTGTGCTGCGGCTGCAGACTCTGCAATCGTCCGGCCAAATCCAAGGATACCAATATCGTCGGCGTAGCTGAACCTCAGACCCGGGGTTCCACTTCGCATGGGCTCTGCCATATATAGAAGGAAGAGAAGTGGCGAGATCGGTGAGCCCTGTGGAACTCCGCACACTAGCTCTCTCTTGGCAGTGACTCCCCCAGAGTATCGCACTTGAACCATCCGATTGGCAAGGAAGGAGCTAGTCCATTTGAGAATAGACTCCGGCCATCCCTGCTCCTGCATCCTCCTCACTAGTCGATTATGGAGTACCGCGTCGAATGCTCCTTGAACGTCCAACGTTACAAAAGTAGCTGCCCATCCTTGTGAATTCGCCTCTTCGATGTCGTGGACCACACATGAGACCAGATCCGTTGCTGAGCGCTTCGGCAGTGCACCAAACTGTTGCTGGCCGACTACATCATGGATAACTGCAAGGTGTGCCATCCGCTTAGCTAAGAGCCTTTCTAACCCTTTTCCCACGCATGAGAGAAGAGCGATTGGTCTCCAACCCTTGATTGTCGTTGGGTCTCTATCGTTCTTTTGAAGGAGGACCACCTCGGCTAATTTGAAACACTTTGGATGGGTGCCAAGCAGAATGCAAGCTCGGAACAGTTGGGAAATCCAAGGCCCGATTGTATTCCAACACGCCTCCAGCAGGTTTACGGAGACTCCGTCTGCTCCTGGGGCCGTATTTCCGCAACCAATGGTACAGGCTCGGACTTCTTCATCTGTTACGTCCTCTTCCCATGGTATCCGACTGCTGCTCGCGACTGTACATGGTGACAAGTCGTCTGATGCCTGAAATCGTGCCAGGAGGGAGTCGCGAAGGATCGTGGCCCGTTTTAATGGATCTGTTATCAACGTCCCATTATGATTCAGTGGCGGAGGGATACTAGCCTGTCTAGGGTTATCCATTCTCATTAGCTTGAATACATCAGTCGGCGTAGTAATTGATTCGACCTGTTGGGTTTTGAACTCCTTTTTTGAGGTCTTCACAACTGATCGGAGCTTTTTCGCGCTGAGTGCCCGTTGACTGGGAGTTATCGCGCTTTTGTATTCGGCGAAGGCTGCCTTGCACTTTGGGGTCCACCACGGAGTAGATCTGCCGCAGCGAGCTTTTGGTCGTGTTCCTACTGCATTGATTGCATTAGTGAGATGGAAACAAATTTCCTCGGCATACTCTTCAACCCTCTCGATTGTGTCAAGAACTGGTGGTGGTCGGACCCACTGTGCAATGACCTTGGCGTATCTGGGTAGCTTATCCTTTGTTACTCGGAGTTTTGCCTTTTCGGGTCTCATCACTGAGTTGCGAACTGGAATTTGTCCTCGGATAGGGAAGTGATCGCTGGTGACACATCCACCACGATCTACCCAAGCACGGGCGCCGTCGACATTACTCCAAACTAGATCTAGCGTGTTTCCAGCTCGGTGAGTGGGCTCCCCAATAATATGACAGGTCAAATGGTGTTTGTCTGCCCATTTCTCGATTATTTCTCCTTGTCCATGAGGACGTTCCACGCCAGGTTGCCAAGCCCAATATACCGAGTTAAAGTCCCCAGCAGCGACGGAGTTTGGCGGTGGAATCCAGTTGATCAGAGGCTGTATAGCTGTCGAGTCATTGGGTGCCTTGTAGACGTTGAGAAAAGTAATGCCGTTCACTTCAACCCAGCAATAGTCTCCTGTAGACACAACATAAGGAAAGATCTGTGTTGCCGATATCTTTTTATCGTCTATCCGGGTATATGTCACAGCCCTCGGCCTAACATTTTCGCCGCCGTTAGGCAGATGATAGGTATATCCTGGGTGATCCTTTGTTGTGCTATTTTGTTTATTCCACAGAGGTTCTTGAACAAGAACCACGTCGATACCCAGCTCAAATGCTCGGGCAAGCGCAATATTTTGCGTTGAGCCCCCTCTACCTACGTTTATTGACATAAAGCTTAGAGTAGGATAGAGGCTTGAAGAGACCCGTGGGGTGCCCTTCACAAAGATTTTTGCTGATTTGATGCCTCATCGACCTCGGCTACAGTCGCTGTAGCGTCGGACATGAGAACTTCAAAACAGTTGGTCGATTTGAAACCTGGCTGGTTAGTGTTTGACGCTTCTGTGGCTGCTGTCATCGCTGCCTCTGCGCGTTTGACAGCTGCTTTGGCCCGAGTGACTGCTGCGAATTCGCGTTGGCTAGCCTGCCTTATAGTCTGAAGGTTTTCCCAGGAGGCCATTCCAGACTTTGTTGGACGAGCTAGACAGTCCCGACTATCTGACCTGTGTGGACCTCCACAGTTGCGGCACTTGGTGTGTGCCTTGCACTCCGCGATGGAATGCATAGTTGAAGTACAATTCCAGCAGGCTGGGGCGCGCGAGCAGCCTCTGGTGCCATGGAATTGTAGGCATCTTTTGCACTGGTTGATGCTTTGACGAGGCTGGTGGCGGACTGCAATCCCAGAGTCGTCGAAAAGTCGGAAGCCTGGCCGAGGAATCGATGCTTTTTCGAAAAGGGCTACCCATGACTGGTATGGGGCTCCAAGTCGGCTTTTCCCATGTGGGCGAACTTTTACAGGGACAGCCTTGGTGACCCTGACTATTTCGTCTGTTACCATCTCTTCAGTGACGATTACTCTGCCCATTATTGTATTAATGGCAACTGGGACTGTTGCGATTCTAAGTGAGCCCAGGTCCGATGCTTCTTCCAGTATGGCATCTTGCTGGATGAGGGACCCAGCTAGGCTTAATATGATGGCGCGTGCCTCTTGGTTTTCGGCTCTAATTGCGAAGCCAGTTGGAACACGGTATACGTGCTCAATATTGGCTTGAGGAATTTCAAGCACTTTTGCCACAGCCTCTCTAACACCAAACGGTGATAGCTTTCTCCAAGGGTGTTCATTTCCAAGGCGAAGAAACAAGCGTTCATCTTTCATGGCTGATTGCGTTGGGGTGGTCGGGTTTTTTGACGGCCGCGTCGAGTTTGCCGCCCTCGGCATAGCCTGCGCGACTTTTGTAGCTGCCGGGGGAGTCTTTAGACCGTTGCGGGTGATTGTGGCCCAAGTGGTTTTGGCCTGGGAGACTTTGTCATGAGTCACTTTACTTTGTGGCTCATCCTGCTTTTAGGCAGCACGTTCTATAATCTTGCTGCCAGTAGCCTGGCTTTCGGGGCGTGGGGGAAGTGATGGGAGGACTGTACCTGGTCCCGCGATCATAAATTGAGCTATTGCAGCATTAATGTAGACTTTCATAGAGTCTATAAATTGAACACTCGACCCTTTGGATAGGGGGGACAGAGCATTCTCGACACCGTTTATTGCAGCGGTGCAAATTTTTACATTTTCCGCAGTTTTTGCGGCCCGGCGTTCCTCAGCCTCAATCAAGGCTCTGAGTTCGGGGGGGCATTCCTCCGTCTGCCTGCCTTCATTTCCACTGTGAGGAGAAGGATTCTCTTCTGTGGTTCCTGGTGTATGTTCCAGGGGGTTTGGGGTAGATGCTGCACCTTTTGACTTGTTAGCATCTGCAATCGCAGCCCGTCTCATAGCTGGCACAGCGACTTCAATGAGAGGAAGTGTATGCTGTCCGGTAGTCGCTGTCCCTAAATTGTTGCGACTCGTCGCTGCATTTTCAGCTCCGGTCGCATCTGGCTTGGAGTGAATTGAGTTAGGTAGTCTTTTCAGATTCTTAAGAATCTTGTCAATGTCAAAGTTGCCAACATCTATCATATCGCAATCTGTGGTACTTTTGTCGATTAATTGGTCGATGTTCATCTCTTGAACGGCAGTCAGTGGGCCCAACTTGACGCTTGCTTTCTGTCGAGCAACGTGTTTGAGGTGCTTGCGGTTATCTACGATGTCTTTCGCCCGCGATGGCTTACTGCGAACTGGGGGCATATTGGTAGCCTGCCAGTTGCTCACAAATTTTGAATTAAGGGCGTACGATATCGAGGGAGGGAGGGAGAGGGGGAAAGGGTGAATATTCGAATATTCGAATTTCAAAAAATTGTGGGTGTTTTTGTTTGTTTTTACATTTGGTCCTAAGCTAACGCTATCTTTTCCACATTGGGTCAAGGACCGGTGGAGCCGGCAAGGATCACTGCGTATAGGCCCAACTCATTCCAACCGCATGAACTTCTACTGAAATTGTAGAAGTTAACAGCAAAACTAAAATCAAAAACATAAATCAAAAACTGGAATCAAATTTGGAAGAAATACTGTTTGGTCCGGATCCCGCGCTTCTCGCCCGTTCCCTTTCCTGCCACATCTTCCACGTGACTTTTTCTTATCTCCGCTGAGAGCGAAAGACTAGTTCGCAGATACCCTGAATTCAGCTGGTATCCTGCCATATATTTTGAAGTTTTTTGTAGACTTCACCGAGGGTTGCTGTACCCTCAAACTTCTTCTTCGGATTCCAGGATTCCGAAACCCGATCCCTTGGCCATCGAGACATCCTTCGTTGAGGCCATTGTTGCCTCTTCGGCCCTTTTGGCTGCAGCCCTAAATCGAGCCACTTTCGCGAACTCCCCTTGCTGGATCTGGCGGATCCGCGCGAGCTGCTCTTTTGTCACCGGTCCGGACTTGCTGGGTCTGGCTAAGCAGGCCCGGGAATCCGATCGGTGAGGTCCCCCACAGTTTCGACACCGGGTGAGGGCCTTGCACTCTGATTCTGAGTGCATATTAGATCCGCAATTCCAGCAAGCTGGAGCGCGGGAACAACCACGGGTGGCGTGAAATTCAAGACACCGTTTGCATTGTTCGATTTTGCGACGAGGTCGGAAGAGCTTTGCAGCTCCAGAGTCGTCGAAAAGGCGGAATCCAGGTCGAGGAGCGGATTCTCGGGGAAATAGCGCTTGCCAATTTGAGTAGGGCGCCCCTGGTTTGCTAGTCCCATGAGGACGAACCAGAAAGGGAACCAACTGGGTCACTCGCGTGACTTCGTCGGCAACCATCTTTGCCGTCACGGCAATTGGGCCAGCAAGAGTTCGAATTGTCTCCGGGACGGTGGCAATTTGCATGGCAACCAGATTTGATGCTGGTTCCAGTTTGATTCCAGATTCGCTCCGTGATGTGGAGGAATCTAGGAGCTCTGTTCGAGCGAGTTCATCCTTTGCGGTTATTGCAAAGCCGGTCTTTACCTGCTGAACCAACGTGATATTGTTGGCAGCGGTTCCCAGCGCCTGAGACACCGCTAGCCTTACTCCAGCTGGGGAGAGGAGACGGTGGGGGTGGAAGTAGTCAAGGCGCAGAAAAAGTCGTGAATCGGCTTTTGTCCTCGAGTTGGCACTCTTTGCTTTGGGGGCGGGTGGTGCTGCCTTTTTTGTCGATGGCCCAGCGCTACTGACTAGGCCTGCCCGAGCTACGGTGGCCCAAGTTGTCTTTGGGGCCGGAGCCTGGATTGTTGGAGGGTTAGGAACCCTTATTTCTGGTGCCCTCGGCGGAAGAGGGTTGGCGGGGCGAGCAGGGAGAGCTGGTGGTGTGCTCCCTGGGCCAGATTGTACGAACTGGCCGATGGCTGCTCGAAGATAGACTTTGATTCCGTCTGCAAATTCTTTATTATCGCCAATCGAAAGAGGCGAAAGTGCTGCTTCGACACCGCTGATTGCAGTCGAGCAGATTGCGAGTCGGGCGTTTATTTGCGTCGTGCGACGCTTTTCGGCCTCCATCACTGATTGCAGCTCTGGTGGAAACTCCATTGCTGATGTCGATGCTGCGCCTTTAGAGGCTGGCAAAGCATTGTCTCCTGCAGATGATTCTGCACGTTCGGTTGTCTTTTCTCGAACAACTTCCTTTCCTTTCCTGGAGCTGCTTGCCAAAGGGGGCAGTTCGACGGGGGTTTTGGTCTTGGGACCATTGTTTTCTGCTCTGATCGGTTCAGAATCAGTCATCTCTTGATCGGGAAGATTTGTGGACTTCCCTGGGACAAAGGCCTCACTCGCAAATAGGCTTGACAATTTTTGCGCGAGGCCAGGTGCTTTTGCAGGAGCCCTCGGGCGGACTCTCGCATTGTCCAACATTGAGTTGGGGAGCTTTTTTCGAACAGGTGGCATGACGAAAATGCCAGTGACTCGATTACAATTTATTGAAGTGATGCGACGAGCGCGAGAGGGAGGGAGAGGGGGTAAAGGGGGATATTCGAAAATTCGAATTTTCAAAGAAATTGTGTGTGTGTGTGTGTGTTTGTTTATTAATTTAGGTCCTAGGCTATACCCGTTATCCCCTAAGGATCAAAGACCGATGTTCACGGCCAAGATCATATCCCTGATAGGCCAAACTTGATCCCACCGCTTGAACCACTACACAAATAGTAGCTAGTATAAAATTCGCACTGGTACAAAAATTCAACCTTTAAAAAACCAAACTCCTAACCACAAAACTATCCAGCTCTGTAGATTTACCAATCTCTGGTTCGGAAACAAATCTCCTCGACTTGTCTTCCTTCCTGTCATATCATCTGCATGACTAATTTATATTGTACCCGATGAGATCAGAGGACGAATTTGTAGATGGCAACCCAAAACAGCAGGTTTCCTTCTCAAAGATTTTGAAAAATTCGTGACACTTTGGCCCGAGAAGTTTTTGTGTAATGCATGTGTGGGTATACTGGACCAAACTAGAACTCGATGGAATAGAGATAATGGAATCAGCGAGAGACTGATAGACTGAGAGAGAACGAGCTGGTCATTTCTTGTAGGAGAGAAATGATATCATAAGGGAATGTTCTAGCACTAGGCTGTGAACAACACAGTAAGTCTGGAGCAAGATATAAGGAGGTCTCAACCGCCGCCAATTCATTTGTAACTAATTATCCTTTACACGAGAATATAGAGTCAAGTCTTACATATCACGAGAACACACGCGACAGCGACTATAGAGACCTACTGTGAGCATAACTTCCCCCAGAGTACCCATCGTCATGCTCCCATATAGCCTAGTTAATATAACAAGGGGCGTGCAATTTCGGATTTTGGCAAGGTGTTTTTGACAAATTGAGCTTTGTGCGTGCCAAGACTTCGGTTGCGAGAGTGCAGGCGACACTATAAACACCGCCGTGGTTGGATGGTGCGGTGGTACATCGTCTTGGCCGGTCTGCCAAGTAGAGTCTGGATACCTCGGACACATATCCCACTCGTGACAGTAGATTGCTGGTTCAAATTCGGCGAAACACCACCACATTTCTCGCGACGCTGGTATACATGGATGACAAAGGCATGCTTGGATAATCATAGGTTTTGCGACGTCCCTTTGGTGGGTATTAACGGAGGAGAATCGACTGTTTGTGTAAGTAAACAAATCACGTAGTGGTTTTTGCAAAAGAAATTTAGAGTATGAGTGTCTCTAAGGTCAAAAGTGTCATCCAATATGTACATATAGTATCGTTCATGTGTCATGGCTTTATAGCTGTATTCACAACAAATTATTAAAAAAAAGGTGGGTCATGCGGATATCTATCTTACTTTCTAATTAACATGAAAGCAAACCACCTTTTTAAAGTCTTTGATTTTCTGAGGTATCCTCCAAGAAGCGCCGTTACACTATAGTACGCCCCGTGTCAACCAATCACATCATCACTATCGACCATAAGAATGACTCGTACTGTTCCTGTACCTCAGTAGCATTTCAACCACCTTCGTCAACTGGAATTGTTCTATCCAACCATGATTTAGGATCCACTGTGTGATTCTCTTGATTTCTCTGGCAATATTTGTCATAGCTTCATAGGATCGATTTTTGGCCTGTCTCCAGATCTCTCCTCTTCTACTTGACCATCGAGGGCAGTACATAATCATGTGCTTAGAGTTCTGTGATTGGAAGCCACATGGACAGCATGAACTGTTGACTCAGTGTACTTTTCTACTAAATAGAAACAAATCGAGACCCATGAGCTCACTTCGTATTTACATCGCTAGACTGATTTGGGCCCTTGTCAGGTTTGGTCATGAGATAATGTTTATCGTGTTCAGTTAATTATTTGGTCAGGGTACTGACAATAAGTTGCCATGGTTTAGGAGAGTAAGAGATGCATTCGTGTTAGAATGCAATGTGGAATAGAGAATGATTGTGGGAAATTCCAGTCATACGATATTGTTTTGGGCTACCAAGATATCTCTAGCCAGAGAGGAAACCGTCGTACGACAGCTAACGGATTATTTTCAATTACTAAAACTTCGGAAGTGCTTCAATACCTTTCTCACCAATTCGTTGTAGTCTATTTCAGTTTGCTAAACTTCATTGATTGATATCTTGTATTATGAAGATTAGATTTACGATTACTCGTCCAATGCATTTCTTCAACTCTTCGGTTATAACTATGCATGGTCATCTAAATTCCCTCGATTCACTGCTCCTTTTATTTCCAAATATTATCGTCATTTTTCTTGTCCAGCACATAGGCTATAGTAAGTAAAGCGTAAGTTAGCATATTATATAAGAGCTGAAAAGCAATTCGAGGTTTATGGAAAATCTTTCTTACCTTCAAGTCTCGAAATACTTTCATCAAAAGCTTCAATTATAGGATTATAGAGTATATTAGGATCTATTGGTGACCCATATCCAATATCTTTATTTCCAAAAAGTATTTGGTGAAGGTTCCTGGCCAACTCCTTAACTCCTTGAAACTTTGGCAAGAAATAGTCGATAATTCGTTCCTCGAAATGAATCATATCACTTTGCTTCGATGAAAAGCAAGTAGATGAACTGTGGGAATACCATTCTTTAAGGTGTTCCGGCATTGCTTGGTCACAGTAGGTCATGCATCCGACTATGAGAACGTAAAAACAAGATTCGAGATCATGACGATAGGTCTGCTTAAGACTTAACTTTTTGAAAGAAATTGCTTTCATAAGCTCCAACGCCATATACATGGTGGTACCTGTTATTGTTCTGGGCAAATTTTTCTCGTTTTCGTTCTTATGCAAAGAAGACATGTCCAAATCTATCAGAATTCCTTTCGTCTTACCGTCTTTATCCGGCCCAGTCAGAATGATGTTTCCTAATGAGATGTCACCGTGAATAATATTTTTACCATGCAAGTTTCGAAGCCCAATAATGGCATCTCGTATACCACTCACAAATTCCCGAACCGTTACGGCAGAGTGAATGAGGCGTCCGACCGGTGTAAGTTTCACATAGGTTAGTCTACGTTTCACGTAAAATTCATCATTCAAAATTGTCTCCTGTTTGCCGCGGGCGAGGACTTGGTCTTTGGCTATAAAGATCCATAATTTATCCTTCGAGAATTTTATACCTTTTCGGTGTGTTGCAATTTTATAGAGTTTCCCTGAACTCACCATCTGGATAACGCCTGTTACGTTTTTGGCGCGATTGAGAAATTTGATTTCATTATCTTTTGCACCGGTGCCCCAAGAAAACTTGATCAGATACTTTTCGTCTTTCGTCTTGAAGCAGGTGCTTCCTCGCGAGACTATCGTCTCCGGTCGAGCAACAGGCCTAGGAATCACCTCAAGTTTTTCAGTTTCGCTATTGTCATTTGTTAATGTCACGAAACATCGGTTAGCGTCGTCGTAGCTAATGACTGGGTCCAGCCCGAGTTCTTCATCGCTCATGAGCATATATGCCGACAACCCTCGGACCAGCATCTCCTGGGTTTCCAGTACCTCGAATTCTCCAGAGCTGTACGCGCCTGCTCGATCGATAATCCAGAACTCAATGTGGTCCTTGTGCAAACAGAAACCATGCACAAATCGACGCAACGGCTGCGAATAGAAAATTTCGCGCGCGTATCTCATCAATTGATTGAACTTTGCGCCTATTTGTTCCTCTGATGATGTAACTTCGCCCACAACTCTCACATCTCTCCATTTATGGGTCACACAATCAGGGATTTCGGAACTCTCGATGAAAAAGTCCAATTTCCTATTGGTTTTGCCGCGCTTAAATTGACTAGGTATTGTAGTGTGGCAAAATTTACCCCGCACGAGTGGTTCATTTCGTCTTCTTTTCACGGAAGGTTGATGGACTTCCGTGAAGTCTTCTTCTTTCTTTAATTGATTCAGAAATCGATCTCGAAATGCATGTAGCCATCTTCTCCAAGCATCCTCGTCCATGTTTGACGAGAAAGCGTTGTCACTTCCGCATTGGCCATTATCGCGATAGCTAGCCCATATACGGTTCACTAGCCCACACCATGGTTTATTTGTTATGAAGTTGACTTCCCAGAATTCAGCGACATCTCTGTATATCTTGCCCGAGGTTTCAGATTTGAGCGCATCTGTAAGTGAAGCTGTTGTCTTGTCATATCCTGGGACTTCTCCAGTCTTCCTCAGTCTAGTGACCGTCGAATGCACAGGTCGCATCATAGCAATGGGATCAAGTTCTTTGTTAAGTTCTTTTGCTATGTTGATGACGGTTGTCAAAATTTCTCTGCCGCTCGCTGGTTTCTTGATAGATGCTATTAAGTCCCTAAAGTCGTAGACAGAGACTTCTTCGTTTACTGTTTTTGTATAGGTTGCATTAAGATAACTCTGGAAAGCCTTTTTTAAAGTATTGTTTTCGATACCACGGTTGTGAATTGTAAGTTCATGTAAAAATGTAGATATTACTTTACTATTAATTTTCATATCTTAATTGATGAAGTAAGACTTACCGATCATTTGATCAGAGTTATTTTCGATGTTGTTCCGGAATCGATCAACTATTGGATCAATTGGATTTTGATTGAAGTAATCAAATAATTCAGTTAATGGCTCCATATTTTGGTATGTTGGTGTTTTATTTATGTATGGTGTATCTGCTTATAGAACTACTTTTTTAGTATGGTAGGTGGCGTGGGAAAGTTAATGTCGTGACAATGTGGTTCTGATTCAGACCACGGGATCTGAGTTGCAAACTATATAGTCGAGAAGGTCACATGGCGTGAATGGCTTACGAGTCGAATCACAGGATTCGCTTTGTGACAAGGAACTATCACAATAATAGAATCAACAAGTCTCTTGGTGTGTCTTTCAGCACCATATCAAGTAGCAGGGTACACTAACAATGAGTTTTCTTATTACTCAGTTTCCTCAGGCAAAGATTACCTGATCATGTAGATCGAGACGCTTCTGCAGGGCTCATGCATCCGTATCACGTCTATCGGATTGGGGCATAAGGCACACGCAAGTAGTGGTTAAGTCGAGGCGAGTGAAAATGATACAGAGAACTGTTTCAATATCCTTGGTATAACTTCGTTCGATGCTGTTGTTCCGGGATTGGTATCATGGCTGACGAATAAGGCGCTCCCACTGCTGGGATGGGATTTGATGGAATAAGTACTTAAGTGAGAACCAATGGCGACGGCTGGGCACGATTGCTTGGCAACAGTTGACTGGACTCCAGTTACTGAACTATAAACTTTTGTCGAACTGGTTATCACAAATCTAAGAGAAGTGTCACTATTTTTAAATCGATTGGTTTGCCAAAAATTTTGAAACTAGTTTGACGACCAATGGGTTTAAGTCTAGGTATGTAAATGTCTCAACCAGGACCTTAACCAATTTGGAAGCATAGACTTATCAACTATCAGCGCTATCATATCTAGAAGCAACCTGATGTGTTTCCGAAGCCTACCCAGCACCCTATATGGAGATGGTGGATTGAATCAAGCTGGCCTCTAATGTTACAATGAAGCGAGAGATGGATGGATATGCGCACCTTATGTGGTTCTAGTGTCTAGTCCTCGCCTGGCTGGAGCTGCAGCGAATTCAGTAACTTTTCCCGCTCACGTAGTTTCAATTGCTACCTCTCTCTAAGGTGGAAGGTTCGGTGGAAAATGTGGCTGAATTCCACGAGTAAATACTTTAACAAGTGGATATTCATCAAGGGAAACATGTCACGGATGAGGACCATGACCCGGACTTATATAATGATAGTATTGATAAGCAACAGGAACAATATGATGACAATGAGGGCAAAAATGTGGTCGAATACGACTATTCAAACGAGGGCAAAGACTGCCAAGGAAGTGGACGAGATATTCAGATTAATGATGGAATTCTATGACATGAATAATTTACGAGATAAAAAGCTACAGTACAAATTTAGTCCAAGAGTTCACTTCCGCACCGGAGTAAATTTACTGTAATCAAGGGTAAAATAATCTAAAGTCTTCAGTCAGCATCAGACTAGTGCATCGAATGGCAACTGAACAGTGCCTCTAGGTTGGAAAGGGATAAACTTCAATCTGGGCTGCTTAAGGGATTAGCCTTGTAGGTACAGCTGAGCTAGCTCACAATAGGTTAGACAGACTCTCCCCCTCACCACGTTTGCTATGAAGTATGGTTCAATCGTCTTCTTCCAACAACTGGTTAGAAAAACACATTTTGAACGACACTTTTGGCTGCCTAACATACTCATACCTTGAGACTTAATATTTCTATCAATTTATCCTCTATTCTAGCAAACAATGTCTCTCGAAAAGTCTGCGTCAGAAACTAAAGTTTGCAGGCACCTAACTCGCGATCAATGTATTGAAATAAGAGCATTAAGAAGACTTGGCTTGATATAACAACATATATCCGACGAACTTGGCTTGACAAGAAGGCAAGTATAACTTGCGTGTGCTCAAGAGACTGAGAATCCTATGTATTGCAAAGGACCCTTACCAAAATTAAGCGCAGAACAAGTCAATGAGCTGCAGGCTTTCGTCCGGGAATCTCCTGAAAATCGACAGATGTGCTACTTGGAACTAGCAATGGGATCCTTCAGCCACTGGGTTTGCAGTGAACATTTAATTTCAAATGCCATCAATAAAATAGGTTACAGTAGAAGCATTGCTCGGTAGAAGCCTCCATTAAGTGTGGTAAACATGCACGAAAGATGTAAAGCGGTGATAAAGGCAAATGGAGGGTACACAAAGTATTAGGATGGAGCAGATTAACACAAAACATGTAGTACGCTTACATTTTAGTTGCGAGCCAATTTGAGGACTTTGATGTAGACTATTGTAATACAGAGCGATTAATTTTGAAATAGATGTGTATTCTTTTAGATGATATCAATTGATTATTTTTAATTTTAAATGAGGATCATTGTACATTTCCCATAGAGTTGAAATCCATTCCCATAATTTAGTCTTTCATGGAATGTCATTAGATAGTATTAGTGGCTTGCTTAACTAGTCGACGATTTAAACATGGGCCTGCATGAAGACAAAACCAATCTAATCGATATTCACAGGGATCTAACCCAGTCATTTTGACAATTTCATCTTTGACATCCTTAAGAGACTGTATGTTCCCCGTCGAAAAAGGGCGCTAACAGGAGTTGCCCCTGAAGCAAATATGCGCCCCATTTAAATCCACTGCAAACTTGAAATCGTGGCACCATAGAACTGCTCATCACGAAGTCCGAGGATGAATAGCAATATATCACAATACAGTTACTCTCAATTCTACATTCAAACATAATCCAATGTCATCGATCTATTTTCTCGCATAAGGTCAGCATGCAAAGTGATACTTACCTAAGCTCACAACTTTAAGATTGTAGGATAGTTCGAATAATAGTAGCGGGTGTTAGAATTCAGGGGAGAATAACTCGGATAGTCATGTTTGAGATATGTTCATATTTGTCTATCTGCGTCGAGTGAAAGATGCGTGTGTCATGAAGAGAGAATACACATCCTAACATACACCAGCCCGACCGAAATTTCCTAGTGTATCTCCTTTGGCTTCTTGGGGAAAGTGCAAGTACTCTACGTGATAATTTTTTCCATGCACACGTTTGGCTACACCCAGCATGCGATATTTTGCAATCCCGCTTCAGCCGACAAGCCTTCGCTCTCTTCTCACAATCTTGTAAACTTGTCCTGATTTCTGTTGCGTCCATGTCGGAGACCTGCCTCGCAGATTTCTTCGCCACGATTTATCTCATCTGACGACTGTTAATATCGGCGTAGGCGTATATTAGTTTGCCAGCTGAGGCAAGATGTGTGGTCAAAAAAATGAGAAGTAGTTGGTCGTACCTGTAGACTTGATGAGGCTTCATTGAGGATCAACATCGTTGGGGGAGAAAGATTGATCTGGTTTGGGTATTTAATCATTGCCCTATGGGCCAGCTTCCTCGGTTTCGCGAAATTCGACTGATCTTGAGTCTGGGAGAATATTTCTTTCCCAGTTTCGTAGAGGACACCGCGAACAGGTTTTCAGCGATTGTCCTACTAGTGCGGCGCTTTTGCGAGTGAGGCCAAGATGCCGGATGTATCATGAGCTTGGAGACACTTTAGCCCTGACATCAGTGGCGAATTCAGTCACGACGAACAGCGAGTCTATTTCATCCCTGAGCCGAGGTTGTATTTGGGAAATGGCACAGTCTCCATTTCCGCATAGCCTTGCCAACCATGACACTTGAAACTATAATCATCGGAAGCCACGCCACTATGCTGAACTTTTTTTTTTTTTTTGCATCAGATTTTAATTGCGTATGCAGCTATCTAGCTATGACACAATATCAAAGAAAAGTACAGAATAGATGATTCAACGTAAAGGAAGAGCACTCATGCCTCGGATCTCATTTGCAAGTACCACTGCGAAGTTATGGCAGCTTTTTCTTCACCCCAAGTCAACCCTCATCCGTGAATACCCACCCAGGGGAACGTCTCAAAAACCCTGAGTTATCCAGACATGCCTCCATCATCTTTCAACTTTTCTCCGCGCGAAATATGATCTGAGATGTCTCCTTCCCAAGTGGAGTAGGTGCCCAGGCTACTCAAACCATACCGGAGAACACCACCAGGAGGCGGACCACAACACCTTCCATCGTTAACTTGTTTTTATAGTGTCAGCTGCACTCTCGCAAGCGAAGTCGTGGCGCGCACAAAGCTCAATTCGTAAAACTCCTTGCCAAAATTCGGAATCTCATGCCCTTCGAGGTTATATCCGTCCTTCGCATCATCTTGTAAACTTGTCCTAATCCCTCTCACGTCCATCCCAAAGAACTGTCTCCCAGATTTGTGCGCCACGCTTTGCTTCCTCCGTCGGGTATAAATATCGGCGTGGGCGTGTATTTGGCGGTCAACTGAGGCCAGAGAAGGTCGAAGAGTGGTGTGGTCATCGGGATGAGGATGTACTTGGTCATACTTGTAGACTTGATGAGACGAAGATAGGAGTCAAACTCGTTGGGAGCGATAAAACGACGTGGAGGAGTAATTTGGATTTTTGCCTCGTGGGCCAACCTCTTTGATATTGCGAAATTTGACCGAACTTGGCTCTGGGAGAATATTTCACTCCCAGGTTCGTAGAGGACACCGCGTACAGGTGTTCAGTCTTGCCCTCCACTATGCTGAACTGTGCAGGAGAGTGCACGGTTCTGATGGCAGTTACATGAAGCCTCCGAGGCAGTAAGTAGTGCTATCTGATCGTTTAGAGCTTCTACAATCTAAATGTTGATAGAAGTGATAGAATTTGCCGGCTACCAAAATCTTTCACCTTGTAGTATCGCCAGTGTAAACACGGCACAAGCTCTGAACGTCTGGAATAGCCCAGAAGAAGCGCATCCGAACCAGAGTCTAAAGCAATCATAAGCGCATCAATGACGGTCCTATCGTTCTCAAACGACTCCAACGCGCCTCGTCGATGCGCCATGGAGTTGTTCTAGTTGCAATTGGGCGCTTGCCTTGTCGATTGCCGGCCCTCTCCCACTAAAAAATTACGACTCTACGTATACCCGCCAGAATGAAGATCGGTCGTGACATTCAAAGATAGGATTATGGCGTGAGGGTGGCCACCACTATGACGGAGCTCTTCAACTTGATGATAGCAGTTGATAAATGGAATGAGAGGGGGTAGAGGCCGTTGATGGGCACGTTAGGACGGATGTTTCCGATTTGACTTTGAAATAATTGAGGGCGGCAAAACTAAAATCATGAAAAATTATCCTGGAATCCTTTTGCCAGTGAGTCTATAGCACAATGAAGTTAGGCTCAGCTCCTAGACAATAGTCACACTTTTTCAAACTATTTCTGGCATTTCAAGACGACGTGTGGGAAAGAGTTGAAAGTGGTCTAGAAATACAGAGTCTGAATTTCCTCACTTACCCATACTTCTATGGCGTCTGGCTGACCGGCCTCTTCGAGCGCTTCAGAATGGCAGCGGTTTCTTCGGATTAAGTCCTAATGTAGATATTAGGAGAGCTCCGCACCCAATTGTTTTTGCGATTTTTCCCGGCTGCCACACATCCACAAATGGCCATCGTTTCGTTGGCTGGAGAGGATAGATAATTAAGGGCTAGGCTCTCCCTCAAGTATATGATCAAATGAGGACTTGTGGGGGGTAATACTGCTTGGAAGTGGCTGTATAGGAGAAATGTACTGCTACAAAGCTACCCTTGGCCTGAAGGCAGAATGAACAGCAACAATCTCACGGAGCTCCGACGGGGTTCGAGAAAGTTCACTAAGGATCTTCCACGCTACCTCTCGAAATCTCTCCAGGGAACTTCCTTGGTGTCTTTGCCCGCGCTAGCCAGCGTACGTTACAGGACTTCCTAGGCTCAACAGCCGTTACGCATGCGCACGATTAGGGAAGCATTGCGCGAGGTAGGGCTTTCGCCAATGGATAAGTCAACGACGCTATGGTAGTCGAGGCTCGGGATTCAGCAACCTAAACCCCAAGAAGTGTAAGTAGTAGCAGCAGTAGTAGCAGTTGATCTTACCACGTAACCGGTACATGCTTCGCTCACGCCAAGAGATTAAGGACGAATTCGAGCACTTTTATCAGCTCAGTGGAAATTGCCAAGGTTTGGTCGATTGAGAGATCTCCCGCGCTCATTGTGCCATTCTCCCCCCGGTCTGCAGTAAGTGTGTGTGTTTTGTTATACTACTTGAGTCTATGACTATCTAGCACATTGGGCTCCTCTCTGACCCAGGCCACACCTTGTACAGTGCTCCTATCCTCTTTTGTTACTCGCAAGATCATTGATATATTCCCCTTGATGAATAGCCATCTAGCTCAGTATTTGCCCGTGGAATTCGGCCACCTTTTCCACGGAACCTTCTACCCAAAAAAAATAAATATGGTAGCAATGGAAACTGCGTGCGCGGGAAAAAGTCTCAAAAAACCTGCAGTCCCAGCCAGGCGAGGCCTAGACACCGGGACCACATGAGGTGCGCATATTAATCTATATCTCCCTTCTTTGTAGCAGTCGAGGTCGACTTGGTCCAATCCGCCATCTCCGTATCGGGTGCTGGGTACGCTCCGGAAACTCATCGGATGGCTTTTCCTCCGTGATCAAGGTTTGGTGATGAGTAGAGCTCCGACCCTACCGTCTGATCTGATCGTGGTTAGCCTCCATGATAATGTTGATAGGGGAATGTGTTGAGAGATGAAGACGATACAGACCGCGAATGCGATTGGGAATCCTCTTCGAAGTGAGGACTTTGTTACTCAATCTCCGCTCTGCAGACTCTACAGTGAAAGCTGGAGGTTCGTAGGGGACACAACTGACAGGTGTTGAGAACAGTTCCCCCCGTCTGCAGTGGTTTTGGTGGCAATTCGCTTAACGCGAACGACTTAATCCAGCGAGCAATCGTCCATAGTACACGCTTGACAGAGCTTACAACTTTGAATACTTCTCACATACCGATGCGTGCAAGTCATTGCGAAGACTACATCTTCAAAATTACATTGTCGTATATATGGTTAAGTCCAGAGTATGAGTAACTATCAAGTTATAAAGGCCATCTAAAATGTGTACTTTGCACTAACTGTGTCACGGCTAGATAGCTACATACACACTGAATGATACAGAAATAGAAGACTCATTCCATTCCTGGCATCCACGTCACCTGCCCTTAGCCTTTGACACAGCCTCGGCCCATTTGTGTCGCCCCTGACAATCAGCTGCACAGTTGCACGAGGGTCTCCATCTGCCTCCTCAGGCCGCCAGGGACCCGCACAACTAAGAAGAGTTGCATGGCCGCGTAAACATGGAGGGCGAATAATTTCCGATCAGAGCCACGGCGACTTTGTATCTTCTGATAGTGAATAGATACCAAGAGGCTGTCCCGCAGGGTCGAGCAAATAAAGGGACCAGAGCGTAAAATCGAGGGACTGGTCTAGTGCTCGGAAACCAGCCTCGCCCCGGGTGGATGTTAACGGGGGCCCCGCTGCTGCGACAGATCCTGCGACGGCCTCCACAACAAATGAGGAAGAATTCCCCTGACCCCGCTACAAGTCGCCCTGCCAGCCGCTTCAGGTGTCTCAAGCAGACGAGGGCCCGCGTGAAGGAGCCTCCGCGTCCGCCGGGCAATGAGGGGACTGCACTAGTCACGTGTAAAAGTGGACCATATCTTACTTGCGCTTCATGGACCCGTGGCGAATCTTCGAGAGACTGAGCTGGCGCATGACCCCGGCCATCACGGGATTCGATTAGATACTAGCCTGACCTGTACTCGTTTGTGGCAGCTGACAACGTGTTCTGACATGTTCAAATCCTCATAAGCCCATCTCACTGCTGGAGCTGGAGTCGTTAACAAACCTCCTCGTCTGATCTAAGCCTACCAAAATTATTGAGGAGGCGGCTGTAATCCCCATAACTAAATCCATCAAATCGTCCCAGTCCGGGCTAATATAATGCCCGCGTTACCCTTTAATCCGTCGGCCAAGTGCTTTAAACACCGAGGTTAGCAAGAACCTTCTTGCTTTCCGTATGACCCGATGTAGGATAAGGCTGTTGTCCACACCTTTACTAGACGCTAGTCCTGGCGTGATTTATTCCGTAATAGGCCTTGTCCAGCCTGTCGTCGATAGGGTATAGCGTCAACAAACTGGACGGGCATGGTTAGGCCGAAGCTTCTAAATGGGTGGATAAGAGCGCTCGTTGCGCGGCAAAATTACCCCAACTCTCCGTCATGACAAATGACAAGGCTCACATCATACCCCTGTGATCGCTAGCCAACCATCAAGGGCCTCTACCGTCTAGCGACGGCTGAGAGGGCATGGTTTTGCTTCGATCCATTCTCGCCCGATGCGTCATCGAGCACGCTTAGCCCCGCTCGGCACAGACACTTGAGAATTGGTTTGTGGGACCCTCAAATGCTAGATGCGAGAAAAACTTGGCACACACGTCAGGGTATCCCTGACCTTACCAGGAAGTATGAGGACGCAACGGCTCACACAAGGGCACAAGGATCTTTGTGATAATATTCTTCATAGAAATACTCACATCCCCAAGGCACAACTGCGTCTTCGTATACAAGCCCTGTGATTCACGCGCTTCCTACCGGAGGAACTTCCCCCTCACTTCCTCGCCATAGCCCCACTCGCAAGTTCATCCAGTTCCCGATTAGCCCACTTCTATCACACCAGCCATGATCTCCTTCTTCATGGTGTAGAGGCGAGCATGCATCTCCAGCAAATCCTTCTCCAAGTGACGATCCCGTCGCTCGCCCATTTCAGTTAGCTGTTCGTGCAACTGCAGGTATTTCGGGTAATACATTTTATATTTCCGGGCCAAATCGGTCACCTCGGGCCGTAGGCGTCGAGATGTGGTCGACGAGCTGGGAGATATAGACGAGTCGGGCGCATGGCGTTTTTGGACGTTTGATCGAGAGCCGGAGCCCGGACTCCGTGAGCCCGTGGAGAGCTCCAAATCGCTAGCATTAGTTGGAGGAGACGACGCTAGAGGTGATGACTTTCGGGGTGAATTTGACTTGGCACTTTTGCTCGATGAGCTCGAGGACAGAGTTGTATTTGTTACACGAGTTTGGCTGGCCTCCGGAACGCGTTGTGCAACGGCGGCGTCTTTCCGCGCCTTTTTCACTCCTGGTCGATTAGCCTCTTTCGGTGTTTCGTCTTGCTCACGCGGGCGTTTGATAGCCTTAGTCTGTATTGCCTCAGCCGGGGCTGCAGCCTCGTCATCAGATGACTGAACATATTCTGAAGAAAGCATACGGCTAGTGACCTTGGTCTCCTTAGCAGGAGCCGGGCACTTCTTTTTGGGCACAGGCGCGGCTGCGGTGCCCTTAACTCTGGTAGACTTGGCCGATGGGGGCTTTTTTGATGCCAGACGTTTAGCCTGTGCTTCTTTTGCGCTGGGAGCTTTCTTAGGCTTTGTTGTGGATGTTTGCGTCGAGACAGCAGCGTCGCTTTTCTTGGAGACGGGCTTCTCATGCCCCCCGTCGTCCTTGGAAGCAGGGGAAGTGTCTCGAGATGGTTCTGTAGGCTTGGAAGCTTTTTGGTTCGATCCTTGAGCTATTTGAGCTTGCAATCTACTTAGACACTTACCTGTAGCCCTCTCACTCCGTGGTAGTAGCTTTTCCCACTGGGGCTCAGATACATTGAGACGCATCTTGTCGAAAATTTTCACTGCATTGTCAATAGCGCGCTGTCGGTCTTCTGGCCGGTCATAATTGAATTCCCATACGTCTAACTCCTTAAAAAATGTCTTACGGAGCTCCCACTTTCCAGACGACTCGTTGAGGTCACCGACCTTCTCCAAAGCCTGCTTCAGATCCCGCGAAGTGGCATCAGGTACTTTAGAACCGAGTATATCTTCCGATAGAGGACCGACAGCGAGCAGATGTATGACTGGCTTGCGGGCCGCCTTGGCCTGGACGGCCTGCTGCTGGGAGAGGGGAACGGTGGTTGAGGGGAGCTGAGGAGACAAGGAGGGTTTGTTCAGGTCGTTGTTGGACCTGTTGTGATCCAAATACCTAGAGGAACTCCCTAGCTTAGAGGGTCCTCGCTTTCCAGGAATGGTCAGTGAACCATCTTTGATATATTTGACGCTGCATATATGATTAGTAGGACCCTTTCATGCAATGACCAAGATACTTACGTATTCTCGGCCTTTTTTATGCTTTCAGAAGCCAACGAACTTTGCAGCGCCGCTAGAGCAGCATCGGCACCAGCTGTAGTGGATCTCTTTGTGGAATTAGAAACACTATGAGATGCTGACATTGACTCGGGTGACTTTGTCGGGCAGTAGGTCTGGCTGATCATGGCTGCCAGGGTAGAGGTCATCTTGATACTGGTGAAGGTGTTGGGAGAAGGATGGGGAATAGCTCCCTTGCTATCGCAGGGTATTGGGTTCGAAGAGGTAGTTCGAAAGACCTCACGGGGTCGACTATCTTCGGAAAGACCCAAGTGCTGGATCTTCTCGCCATATGAAATGCTCTGTTTGGAATAGGTCAGCGTGAAATCGATCAAATCACTGGTGCTTTCGTGCAGTAGCCTCCGTGATGCACGGGTCTATCCTCCTTCACCCCTACAGCGAGTGCGTCTGGGTTGCTTACAGGATTCTCGCTCAGGGATAGCTGAATGGGATTTCCTGCTTGCACACACTTAATCATGGCTTCAATAATGCCGTCCGGGAGAGTGAGGCCGATGGCCGGGCGCAGAGAAGTCGAAGATTGGGCCGACGGAGGTTTGATGGTCATGCCGGTGTCTGGGACGGAGAGGGAAGACATAGTGGCGGAGGTTGGGGTGTGATTATCGAGTGAATGGCTGACGATATATTCGACGGAGTACAAGAGTTGAAGTTGAGCACGCTTGCTGTACGAGTTCAAGGCAGAGCGATCATACGGACGACGAAAGATTGTGAGTTGCGGGAAACGATAGACTTTTGGAGTGGATTGACTGGTATCGAAGCCAGACCTCTCAGTGGAGAGGAGAAGGAGGTTGAGGGACAGTCGAGAGATGAGAAGGTAAGGTGAGGGAAGAGAGGTTTAAATCAAGCTTCGATTTGTTTGGTTGTTTAGTCATGGGAGATGAAGGGTGTCGACGTTTGAGGAAGAGGGCCGTTGTTTCCTTTAGCGAAACATTACGCTTAGGGTAGTGTAGGGGGGGCGAGAGCGGGGACATGGGCACGGTTGGCCTACAATGCCCCGGAAAAGGGTAGGGTGCGCAGCTTCGAAGGACTCAGCGAGTCTCGACTAGCCGGTATTAGTGAGAGGGGCTGACGGTTTGCCACGGAGCACAAGCTAGGGCCGGGCAAAGAATGAGCAAGAGTGGCCTGGCTGTGTGGCGGGCGTTGTGATGGAGATTCGGGTAGGGTGGCACAGTGGATGCGGCGGACGGGAGCTCGAGCACAGGCTGCATTTGGTAAGTGATTAAGATGAGGGCGTAAGAGTGAGATGGCAGGGGGGTTGGATTGGGGTAGAGGTGGGAATTGTGGTGAGAAGGGTGGCAGCCGTTTCAGTGGGTGGACGGCGATTCCCCTTTGATGAATGGGAGCAGAGAGGTGCATGGCGGCGAACAGACGGGTTGGAGTGTTGGTGGAGCCGTGAGGCCAGACGTGAGGGCCAGTTGGCGAGCGGCAGGTTAGGACGAATGGATGGGGGACGGGGCCAGGGCGTGATTTTGGGGTCCATGGGGGACTCAGGGCGCAGGTTGAGGGACGGGAATAAGGCAGCGAAAAGGAGATGAGCTGGGCCCCGCGCAGAACGGCCGACCAGCGCTCTCTCCGGCAACTCCTGGAGTGCTCTCGTAGGCCCGGCCGCTGATGGGATGGGTGCGTCTGTGGCAACACGGCTAGACTCACGTGCAGGTAGGCGGATATAAGATGCCGTGATCCAGCTGATGCCGTCGCAGCAGCAGCAGCCGCCGCCGTTTCCTACGTCTCGCCACCAACAACGGCGAGGACGGCAAATACTCACCCGTGGCACGGTAATCGCCATTTCCTACATCGAATCCAGTGGTGGTGCCAAAGTCGCCCCTGCACTGCCCCGGCACATCGGCCAGGCGCGCTCAACACTCGCTCACAGGGGACATGTCAGCCCTTTCCCGGGCCCGCTGTCGAGCCCATGATGTCCGCTGGACGACTGGATCTCGTTCCTCGGCCACGGCTGCTCTCCTCACCTTTGCGCCTCCACTGGCGAGATTGGAACGGCTGGACGAGCTGGCCCAGGCCGTCGCTGGCGCTGTCGCGGCCACCTAAGATGCTACAAGCATAGGGCGCGCGCATGCGAGCCAGGCACTTGACCTTCTTGCGGCGAAAATGCCATGCTGAGCACGCACCACCTTACCATCCTACCTCCGTCGTGGTAGGCAGCGTCCCTGAAATTAAAGCAGCACCAGCAACATGCTGCTGCTGCTGCTGCTGCTATCGTTCTGCCCCTCGTGCCAGTCAACTTCATTCGGGCGCACTCTGGGCAAGACGATAGCTTGTCGCTCCCCACCGCACATCGCCTCTGCCCAACGCCCATCCAAGTCGCGCTGCCGAGCCATCTCGGTTTCATCTCGACGCGCGTAAGCCCCTGTCCTCGGAGAACGTCCGACCCCTGCCGCGTCACAGGAGCTGGAACCTCGACTGTCTCATATCTCCAGTCTGCGTCGAGTCTCCACCGACAGCCGTCACCAGGCCGAGTCGGCCCCTCTCCTCACCTCTGGTGCACTCGCATAAAGCAGACACCTGTCGCCCGGTCGGCGAATTCCATTGGGCTTGATAATAGCTGTGCCATGAGCCCATCGGCTGCAGGAACTACCACCGCCCTCGTCACTACCAGCAATCAATAATGTCGGGTCTGCGCATGACTGGACTCGCCTCATCCCATGACATGCGATCGACATGACCAAATTGCCGCTTGAGCTGCCCCGACCCCAACATCCGGCACCTTTGGCTACGCTTCGCCGTGCCGACTCGCTGTCACCGAGACACATCATACCAGACCCTTCGACATCCGCCATCGACTTGCGAGGAATTCGGTGCACTCAGTCCCTTGCCTATTCAGCATCTGTGTCCGCCGTTGTGCACCATCTTTGGTCGTGGGTCACCTGGGCTATTGGCGTAGTATTAAGCTACAGATGAGATGACACGTGTCTTGTGGAGGTCCTCCTTGTCATCTTCTCCATCATAGTACATCTAGCCACCAATCTGACTTTAAAGTCGTCCAACGAACTCCGTTAAGTTTTATCCTGACAAGTTCACGGCTATGTAGGACGTGCAGATCCCCTGTATCTATGTTATCATTCCCAAGCTTCCTCTGCAGCACTGTTCCTTATCCGACCATACCCTTATATGAGCCTACTGCCCCCCTCCAGCAAAAGAGCATTTTCGGGTGTGTAGCTGTAGGCAAGGATTTGACATCCTACTGTGTGCAGGGCTATCCCAATACCGACGTTAGATCTAAATCCGAAGACACTACTATCCTTCCGAAGTGTTCCGAGACGTCGGCCGGCTAGGCGCTGTAGACTTGTGTATATCTAAGAGAGTCACTCTCTGTATCCCAGGGGGACTATTCTCAACACCTGTCAGTGGTGTCCCCTACGAACCTCCAGCTCTCACTGTAGAGTCTGCAGAGCCGAGATTGAGTAACAAAGTCCTCACTTCGAAGAGGATTCCCAATCGCTTTCGCGGTCTGTATCGTCTTCATCTCTCAACACATTCCCCTATCAACATTATCATGAAGGCTAACCACGATCAGATCAGACGGTAGGGTCGGAGCTCTACTCATCACCAAACCTTGATCACGGAGGAAAAGCCATCCGATGAGTTTCCGGAGCGTATCCAGCACCCGATACGGAGATGGCGGATTGGACCAAGTCGACCTCGACTGCTACAAAGAAGGGAGATATAGATTAATATGCGCACCTCATGTGGTCCCGGTGTCTAGGCCTCGCCTGGCTGGGACTGCAGGTTTTTTGAGACTTTTTCCCGCGCACGCAGTTTCCATTGCTACCATTTTTATTTTTTTTGGGTAGAAGGTTCCGTGGAAAAGGTGGCTGGATTCCACGGGTAAATACTGAGCTGAATGGCTATTCATCAAGGGGAATATATCAATGATCTTGCGAGTAACAAAAGAGGATAGGAGCACTGTACAAGGTGTGGCCTGGGTCAGAGAGGAGCCCAATGTGCTAGATAGTCATAGACTCAAGTAGTACAATAAAAACACACACACACACACACACTCTCTGTATCCCTGTTATCAATTCAAATCTTTCGATTATTCGTAACCCGCAAAAAATTATAGGCCACGCTCAAGTGTTGGAAAACTTCTGATAGAGGGTATGAGTGATAGTGAAGCCCGACCTCTTTTTACCGTTTTTCATAGTGAATAATTCTACGACTTGGAGTCGTGAGAGGCGCGCCTAGCCAGCTGATATGGAAGAAAAATCTGCAGAGATGCTGTGGGCGATGAGAATGGAATTGTCCTTTACATCTCCGTCATAGAGGCTTGATCGGCCCGAAATGGCACTACACATCTTGACATAATGGGAACGACAGAGAGCCACTGCAACGTTTGTCATTACTCTATATTTCCTGTCTAACCACATTAGTTGTAGTCTTGATAGTAGTTATGAAGGGGGATGAATTGGAGGCAAATCGACAAGAGTAAGAATTAACAATATGCTTTCAAAAGGTAAACGTGGGTGGAGCTCACTATTGGCTCTGGAGATCCTCCGACGAAAAAACAGTTTGTAGTGGTTGGCTCTTGATCCCCTGAACCATCGAATCATCTGCAGTGGCCGAGCTGATCTGGATCCTAATCATACTAGGTGCGTCAAGCGACTTCGGGCCACACAGACCCGACAAGTTTCCTTTGCTAGGCCGGGGAGCCTGCATATCTCGCTAATCGCCGGGACTAAGCCAGCCATCGATCCGTTATCCTCGTCGACCACGCACCTAAACATAGACTACTCTATTGACTCTCAGACACCCAAACTCTATCTTCTACTTGCCACCACTGCCACTGATAGACCTCGCCTCTACTCCAATGTTATGTATTGAGTACAAAAAGGCTTAAAACCCCGACGGTACTATTACCAAATTCACACCCGTCCCTAGTGCCCGGTTAGCCGACCCCTTCAAATGCCTCAGAGGGGTAGCAATGTCTCCAGATTTAGTCCTTTTGTCGGCAGGAGAGCCCCACACACAATAGTCTGTGAGCCTTTTCCCTGCAGCTTCTAACGCGCAGATAGCCATCGTTTCGTTGGCTGGAGAGGTAAGATGGTGATGGGATGACGCTCTCTCAGTATAATTTCAGAGATCTGTGCGGACTCTGCCGATGGAAAGAAACTGAGAACACGGCATCGGAGAGAGGACACCTCCCGAGGTATTGGTACTCTCTGCCCCAGGCAAGAGTGACATACTCAATGACTCATAGGACAGTGAACAAATGATACAAAACATTCGATCACGCTAGGCGCGGATAGTTGAAAGAGAATACGAGTGCATAAAGCCCAGATCTCATGTGTACCTAAGCCAGCTGTGTCTGATTAGTTGCCATTCTAAAAGGATTCGGAAGGGTGGCTGCCGCCAAATTGCTAGATTTGATTTGGATGCTATTCGTACCAGGCCTATGCCCTACACCCGAAGGGCATGTAACGAATATGTAGTCCCTGAGGGCTCAGATTGACCTACATAACAAAGTCTTCTTGGACTGGATGTGAAAAAGAAAACAAAAACCCGTTCTGTATTGTAGCCGTCTCTCATACAAAAGATAAACAGAAATAACGACAAGAGTTTTTATTTTATCTTTATTCTTGCACACCTTAATGATGATTCTCATGACCCTGTAGAATACCCGCATGGTCATAACATTTAGCTGATGTAAAGAAGTGCAAAAAAATTGCCACCCCTCCTCTCCAATCATCGTCTTTGCCAGTGATGGGGCTTTCAGCTCACAGTTTCTCCATCGCTGCAAAGTGCCATGGTCTCATCTCTCGGCCGCAAGGGCAGTCTAGATTCTCGTTCTGGTGACCATACGCCTATGGTAGTCTGCAATGTCTCCGTGGCCAGTTCATGCTGCTACCAATCGATGGTTTGCCCATATTGGAAGGGATAACTTGCAGGTCGTTTCCGCCGCATGCGTAGTTCAAAATCTTGGTTACGTCTGGGACGGAACTTCTGCCACCTTTATTATACCAGTTCCTCTCCACGCAAGTTAACTAGACGTGCCACTGCCGTAAACATGTGTGTTCCTTTTCTCTAGGGTTTGAAGTTTCGATTTCTGATGCATCTAATGTTTTCAATCTGACTTTGCCCGCTTGTTGGCTTCTTCTTTCCCAGTACTTCCGCTGTGTCTGAGGACCCAGAGGATTTCTATCTGGTGATTTCTTTGACATGTAATAATAAATTTGTCCACTACAGCCTGAGAAGAGCTGGTTCTTCCGCAGCGGGGTGTATGGACTGCTGCCTGGTTATCCAGAATGACTTTGATGGGTGCATCGCCAGCCAACTCAATCGCTCCTTCGAGGGCTTTGAGGGCGCTGATAACCTCCGCATCATATACCCCAGCGCCTGGTAGAGGACCAGATGCACGTTGGATTGATAGATGTTGATAGGCGACGAAAGATGTCAAACGTCAACACGGCTAGCTCGTGACATTAGAGAGGAAAGACTCTAAATTTTGGGCGTACATCTACCAAATTCCATTGCCGAGGCCGATCATGGCTAATTGTCTTGCAAAATAACCATGTCTATGTGACGTAGATGGGAATGCCTACGGCTATCTCAATCCCAAAATTTACCTCAGCCGTACTGGCGCCGATAGCTGAGGCTCGAGGGACTGAAGGCGTAACAGTAGCTAAATCTTTGGATCGAGTATCGATGCCGGTAGGACAGCTCCACACGCAGTGTATTTTGAGATACTTCCCTGGGCCCGCCATTTATGCGCAGATGACCTTTGTTTCGACGCTGGCGAAGGGGAATAATGAGGGCCAAACAGCTAATCCGAGCGTATGGTCGGATTGAGACTAGTGCTATGAAGGAAGCTGTGCTAGAGGCATTGGAGACAGTATTTTACTCGTTGTAGAGATACATTGATAGGTAGACAGCAAGGAGCTACATGTCCCACGTATTCACCACTCGAGAAATGACAACGTTAATAACATAACCGTCTTCATTCGTCTATCAGTCTCTACCCAACGGAAGCTGAAAATTCCTAACGTGTCTAAACATTCTAGTTGTTGCACCTCGAGCCATCACTGCGAAAAGTGTGGATGTAATGGCCACTGACCCAGCGATTCCCTTCTCGCAACATGAGCCCGGACGTTGTCAGCCTGCGCGACCCAATCACCGGTTATGCCGGAAGACATCAGTCCTTGCTAATCACTACATGAATGTGAGGCAAATAGTCCGCTGCTCTAGGGCAGAAGTCCAACGCCTTCATTTCCGGTGAGCAGTGGTATGTAGATACATTAACTTGCTAGGCAATTGTACCCTCTACCCGCCGGCAAAGACGAACTCTTCACCTTCCAGTGGTGCCGGTGTAATCGCTCAGTATGCTCTGCATATCTGGGAAAGCCAAAAAGAATCGCATCCGAATCAGAGTCGAGAGCAACCTCAAGCATATCTAAAATCAACGACTTCTCAACAAATATTTGACCTATCATTCTCACGCGGGTCCTCTACCTCAATCTTACTACACCATCTCGCCTCAAATACCAATAATGGCGTTACTCCAATTGCAATCGGGCATTTGCCTCAAAATAAAACCGGCCATCCCTCACTACAAAATTACGATGCTATGTGTACCCGCGGGGGGATATTAATACATAATCTGCAAAGATCGGGTTTAATCTGTGGGGGACCGTAGCCTTAATAGGGCTTCACATCTTGTGGGAGGCTAAGCAGCCGGGATGTGGGAAGAACGAGTGAAGAAGTCACAAATGGGCGAACCTGGACTCACACTTTCGAATATTTACGACTTAAGGGTATCTGTGGGCGCAGTGGCTACGATATCGAATACTACAACCTACACTTTAAAAACAGGCAACGATGGAAGGTGCTTTGGCCCGCCTCCTGGTAGTCATATCCCCGAATTACAGCCTGGGTAGCCTGGACACCTACCTCACTCGAGAAAGGGAGGACTGTGAGGCCATATCTCGCGCGGTGGCTACAGACAAGATGACAAGGTATGTCAGGGTAGCCAAAGGTTTTTCCTGTTATCTCTTTGATGGATATAAATGGTTAAGGGAAGGGTGAGGGTTCCTAACACCAAGGTCTCGAGTGGTATCAGTGAATGCAGCCACTACATGAGTAGTCCAAATGCCAAACTGAGTTATTGTCATATATAGTCGTCGGGGAAGGACTTACCTTCTTCATGTCATGCTCTATGAGTGCTAGGCTTGTCCCCGTCACGAAAAATATACATATTGTTAGAACTTAGAAAAATTGGGGCCATAAAGAAGGCCACAAAGCACTCAAATTATTCATTGAAAGTTAAAAAGGAAAACATGACTGAACTGCTTAGTTGCACAATTAGGACATGTAGCTAAATACTATACGTCTTCTCACACTCTTAGACTTCAGTAGGATGTAAAATTAATTTCAAAATAAAAAGAATCAGTCCACGCTGTTGATAAGCTCGTGACTTCAGATTACGCAATTATTTTCACTTCGGCAGTTACTTGAATCAATGCGCTCTACAACTTCCGTCACCGAGGGGTCCTTAGTTCCTTATCACATATTTGTATTCAGTAAAAAGAGAATGGCAGGATATTGGGTACTTTTTTGTAAAGATCTTTTTCCCCGACCGAAACAGATTTCCGTCTATGTGGTTCTGTACTTAAAGACCGAATAGGACGCTGGATGAGATTAAGGAATGAACCACTTTTGCCTTTTTATTTCATGAATTTCTTGATGAATAGGAATGTAGATATTCAAGTTCAGTAAAAATAATACAAAAATAATCTGATCCTTGTATAATTCATTCAAATAAATGTAAATTTAGAGTCCAAAATCTCAATCTATGCAACATCCAGAGCATAGATGTTCCTCTGCTTGACATACAATAGTCAATCCACAGTCTAACTAAGAACCATAAGGTGAAATTCTACCTAATAGGCACATCTCGAACTAAATTTCGGCGAGGAATAGCTCGGCAAGCGGTCTGATACCGTCGTGCTATGAAGGTTGAATTCATGATTCTTCCAGCTAGGAATGAGCGCTTTGTCAGCAAAGCTCGAGCAAGAAAAATCAATGAATTCATGCGGTCATAAATATATCTTACCTTTTTTGTCCTCGATAGTTTCATCAAAAACAATGATCATTTTCCTGTGCAGTGATCCGCGATCTTCAAGTGTTGCGAAAAAGTTTCCATCCTTAAACAGAATTGTTCGAAGATTCATGGCTAGCTCTGTTTGTCCTTTAAAGCTGGGCGTGAACATATCGAGAAGCTTTTCGATTCGAGCGATGAGAGCTACTTTTTGAGCGTAGCAGTTGCTAGACTCATTCACACAACAAACGTCAAGCTTTTGAGACTTCCCGTTGCTTACCAATTTGTATTCCACGGATCCTAAAACGAGAACGTAGAAAAAGGATTCTAGGTCATGGCGATAAGTCCGTCGGATAGAAGTCCTTGAAAAATTCGCGTGCTCTAATCTGTCAAGCGCCATGAACTTCATGGTGCCAGTTAAGAACAGCTCTTCATCCTCAGCGACATTTCCCTTCAACTTCACTGAACAATCGAAGTCAATCAACGTACCATGAGTGTCATCATCTGTAGTTGGATCTTTCATGATAATATTTTCTTCCGAAATAACTCCATGTAGGATACTGATGTCGACAAGCCCCCGGTAAGCCCTGATCATATCTCTGATTCCGGCTACTAAGCAAGGATCGACCCACTTGAATCAATTTTTCTGCTGCATGATGTCATTACAATCCTGAAGAGAAAACAATTTCTCTTCAAGGATGGTAAGTTCAATTCATGGTAGTAAGAGCCGCGGGACTTGGTATTGTCTTCGGCCTTCAAATCCCAGAGCTTCGCGCAGGAAATATTGAAGCTTCCAAGGTGACTATTAGTCTGGTGTACAAACAGTGATGTTATGTATTTCACGACACCTGGTACTGGGAGTGCGTCCTTCATAAAACGAACTTCAGCATTATCTTCAGACTTGCTCCACAAATACTCAGTCATCGATGATTTGTTCCACGTTTCAAAGCAGATTGTGTCTCGATTGACTAGGCATCTTGGTCGCACAACAGGATTAGGTTTGATCTCAACTGATTGAGTTAAAGCACCATTACTTCCTGTGAAACTTGCGATGGATTTTCCATCTTTTGGTAGGACTGAAATGTTACGGCCGATTTCTTCATCGCTCATCAACAAATACGAGCATATCTCTTGCACGAAAATCTCCTTGTAATCCATAATACTCTTCTGCCCGAGCTAAAAGCGCCCCAGCGATCAAATACCCAGAGTTAAAATCCTTCCTTAAAAATCAGAAATCCGTGCATAAATCGTCGCAGGGGCTGAGCGCAATTTACTTCACGAACACATCTCGATAGTTGATGGAACTTTTCCTTTCCTTTAGCTGGACTGGTTGATTTCGTGAACTCATCCCCGACATTCATGTCTCTCCAGTCAACATCATCATTCTGTAAGTCAATACTATTAATCTGGAAGTCAATCTGAGTATTACCCGTAGACTCCTGGGCACGTTGTGTCCAATTTGTACGACAATACCGCCCCCGCAGGATAGAGCCCTTATCTTCAATGACGATGGGGTATTTTGAGGATCTTGTCGAGCGATCTTTGAGCTGGTTTAGGAAAATCTCCTCAAATAAGGTGAGCCAGTCCCATATCTCACTTTCTGTCATGTTTTTTTCAAGGATTTTATCTTCCTTGGCACTATGAAGACGTTTCTATTCCTTGACATCTGTTGCTGTTTTTTTTGCTTTTAGCTCTCTCGATCTCTTTTTACTCAGCAATCTCATACTTTTCATAGCTTTCCCATATACGAGAAGTCTGATAGGTCCGATCCTTTTCTTCAAAGAAACAGTCCCAGAAGTTTGGGATAGCGCAGAATACGTTATCTTCTAAGTTTTTCTGCAAATAAATTCAAGTCCTTGGCTGTCACGTTAGTATTAGATCCTTCCATAGGCTCTTTGCGGTATGTTGTCAAACTGCTCATTGGTGCTACTGTAAATTCTGACAGAAACTTTGTTCCAAGATCAACGGCCAGTTCCAAGATTTCGTGCTCATTTTTATTATTCATAATGTCATTAACAAGTTGTTCAAATAAAATGAGATTTTCTGTTTGGATAATGGCGACCATGACGTTTCTAAACAAGTCAACAAGTTTATCCATATTTTTTTCCCGTAATGGGCTAGTATAATTGCATAAATGGTAATATTGTTTATTAAGAACCAATCTATTAGCTGAAAGCACCAGATCTTGAATTTGAAATTTACCCAATTTAGTGTTAGCGCCTTTGCTGTGCTTTTTTCGGCATTTCTGGAGAATCTAATCAATGGAATTGTTCGCTTGATACGTGAAAATCTCTTGGAACTGAGACATCATGCAAAGTGACGTTGAGAACAATGGCTGCAGTGATTTAGTGTTAGAAGCTTGATGTTTGGTAGCTGGTTGCTGAATACGGTGAATATGTGGAGGACATAAGTAAACGCTCTTAAGCGGTGTCCTCTGTGAACTTGAGGGTGAAATTTTCTCCAAGAGCCTAGTTTAGTAATACTTAGCAGACCGAAGATGTTGCCCTACGGAGGGATGTACACTCCTTGTAAGAAATAAAAGTCCTATTTCTGAGAAGATCATATCCCTATGAGTCCTATGTCCCATGACTTAGGGTCGTGCACATTCTTGTACACAACACTTATAGCTAGAAGAAGGGAATGGACAAGAAACAATATACTTCATTAAAAGTCTTACTTCTAGTAACAACCGTAAGCAGTCGTTATTACGACTCATTTTATATTAGATACGACACTTTAAGCCACATCCTCACAAATCCTCTCCAAGCCTTCAAGTATCAGTTAGGACACCCTCGTTGCTATGACCACACCCCTCATTAAATCCGCATCTGGCCTAGAGTGGCCTCCAAATACACGTTCACGCACTGTTTACGCCCGCCGGAAGAAGCATATCGTGGCACATAAACCTGCGAAGCAAATATTCTAGATGGGCTTGAGAGATGTTAGAACATATAGATAGGGTGATGCAAGCGGTGGATACAAATCTTGGACAAAAGTTTTTTGATTTTGAGCACTACACGACTTGGATTGCGGGAATGAGAGGCACAGTTTAAACATCACCCTGGCTGTATGGTACGGTGGTAAAACTTCCGGGTCAGGCTTGTAAGTAGAGTCTCCATCGCTTGTACACATATCTCACTTGTTTAGATTAGATTCGATTTATATTATAGTCCTTACTGAGTCAATGACTATTGAGGGGATGGTAAGACTGAATACCTGTACGCGGTGTCCTCTACGAACCTGGGGGTCAGATATTCTCCCAGATCCAAGTTCAGTCGAATTTCGCAATACCGAACAAGTTGGCCCACGAGGCAATGATTCCAATACTCCACCACGTCGTATTTTCCCTCCTAACGAGTTTGACTCCTACCTACGTCTCATCCACCCTATAAGTACGGCCAAGTACATCCTCATTCCAATGACCACACCTCTTGTCGACTTTCTCTGGCCTCAGCTGGTCGCCAAATACACGCCCAAGCCGATTTTTAAATCTGACGGAGGAAACAAAGCGTGCCGCACAAATCTGAGAGACTGTTCATTAGAATTTACGTGAGGGGATTCAGGGCAAGTTAAAAAGATGATGCAAAAGATGGATACAGTCTCGACAGTCATGAAATTTCGAATTTTGGCAAGGTGTTTTAGACAAATTGAGCTTTGTGCGTGCCAAGACTTCGGTTGCGAGAGTGCAGGCGACACTATAAACACCGTCGTGGTTGGATGGTGCGGTGGTACATCGTCTTGGCCGGTCTGCCAAGTAGAGTCTGGATACCTCGGACACATATCCCACTCGTGACAGTAGATCGCTGGTTCAAATTCGGCGAAACACCACCACATTTCTCGCGACGCTGGTATACATGGATGACAAAGGCATGCTTGGATAATCAAAGGTTTTGAGACGTCCCATTGGTGGGTACTAACGGAGAAGAATCGACTGTTTGTGTAAGTAAACAAATCACGTAGTGGTTTTTGCAAAAGAAATCTAGAGTATGAGTGTCTCTAAGGTCAAAAGAGTCATCCAATATGTACATATAGTATCGTTCATGTGTCATGGCTTTATAGCTGTATTCACAACAAATTATTAAAAAAAAGGTGGCTCATGCGGATATCTATCTTACTTTCTAATTAACATGAAAGCAAACCACCTTTTTAAAGTCTTTGATTTTCTAAGGTATCCTCCAAGAAGCGCCGTTACACTATAGTACGCCCCGTGTCAACCAATCACATCATCACTATCGACCATAAGAATGACTCGTACTGTTCCTGTACCTCAGTAGCATTTCAACCACCTTCGTCAACTGGAATTGTTCTATCCAACCATGATTTAGGATCCACTGTGTGATTCTCTTGATTTCTCTGGCAATATTTGTCATAGCTTCATAGGATCGATTTTTGGCCTGTCTCCAGATCTCTCCTCTTCTACTTGACCATCGAGGGCAGTACATAATCATGTGCTTAGAGTTCTGTGATTGGAAGCCACATGGACAGCATGAACTGTTGACTCAGTGTACTTTTCTACTAAATAGAAACAAATCGAGACCCATGAGCTCACTTCGTATTTACATCGCTAGACTGATTTGGGCCCTTGTCAGGTTTGGTCATGAGATAATGTTTATCGTGTTCAGTTAATTATTTGGTCAGGATACTGACAATAAGTTGCCATGGTTTAGGAGAGTAAGAGGTGCATTCCTGTTAGAATGCAATGTGGAATAGAGAATGATTGTGGGAAATTCCAGTCATCCAATATTGTTTTGGGCTACCAAGATATCTCTAGCCAGAGAGGAAACCGTCGTACGACAGCTAACGGATTATTTTCAATTACTAAAACTTCGGAAGTGCTTCAATACCTTTCTCACCAATTAGTTGTAGTCTATTTCAGTTTGCTAAATTTCATTGATTGATATCTTGTATTATGAAGATTAGATTTACGATTACTCGTCCAATGCATTTCTTCAACTCTTCGGTTATAACTATGCATGGTCATCTAAATTCCCTCGATTCACTGCTCCTTTTATTTCCAAATATTATCGTCATTTTTCTTGTCCAGCACATAGGCTATAGTAAGTAAAGCGTAAGTTAGCATATTATATAAGAGCTGAAAAGCAATTCGAGGTTTATGGAAAATCTTTCTTACCTTCAAGTTACGAAATACTTTCATCAAAAGCTTCAATCATAGGATTATAAAGTATATTAGGATCTATTGGTGACCCATATCCAATATCTTTATTTCCAAAAAGTATTTGGTGAAGGTTCCTGGCCAACTCCTTAACTCCTTGAAACTTTGGTAAGAAATAGTCGATAATTCGTTCCTCGAAATGAATCATATCACTTTGCTTCGATGAAAAGCAAGTAGATGAACTGTGGGAATACCATTCTTTAAGGTGTTCCGGCATTGCTTGGTCACAGTAGGTCATGCATCCGACTATGAGAACGTAAAAACAAGATTCGAGATCATGACGATAGGTCTGCTTAAGACTTAACTTTTTGAAAGAAATGGCTTTCATAAGCTCCAACGCCATATACATGGTGGTACCTGTTGTTGTTCTGGGCAAATTTTTCTCGTTTTCGTTCTTATGCAAAGAAGACATGTCCAAATCAATTAGAATTCCTTTCGTCTTACCCTCTTTATCCGGCCCAGTCAGAATGATGTTTCCTGATGAGATGTCACCGTGATTAATATTTTTACCATGCAAGTTTCGAAGCCCAATAATGGCATCTCGTATACCACTCACAAATTCCCGCACGGTTACGGCAGAGTGAATGAGGCGTCCGACCGGTGTAAGTTTCACATAGGTTAGTCTACGTTTCACGTAAAATTCATCATTCAAAATGGTCTCCTGTTTGCCGCGGGCGAGGACTTGGTCTTTGGCTATAAAGATCCATAATTTATCCTTCGAGAATTTTATACCTTTTCGGTGTGTTGCAATTTTATAGAGTTTCCCTGAACTCACCATCTGGATAACGCCTGTTACGTTTTTGGCGCGATTGAGAAATTTGATTTCATTATCTTTTGCACCGGTGCCCCAAGAAAACTTGATTAGATACTTTTCGTCTTTCGTCTTGAAGCAGGTGCTTCCTCGCGAGACTATCGTCTCCGGTCGAGCAACAGGCCTAGGAATCACCTCAAGTTTTTCAGTTTCGCTATTGTCATTTGTTAATGTCACGAAACATCGGTTAGCGTCGTCGTAGCTAATGACTGGGTCCAGGCCGAGTTCTTCATCGCTCATGAGCGTGTATGCCGACAACCCTCTGACTAGCATTTCCTGGTTTTTCAGCACATCATATTCGCCAGAGCTGTACGCGCCTGCTCGATCGATAATCCAGAACTCGATGTGGTCTTTGTGCAAACAGAAGCCATGCACAAATCGACGCAACGGCTGCGAATAGAAAATTTCGCGCGCGTATCTCATCAATTGATTGAACTTTGCGCCTATTTGTTCCTCTGATGATGTAACTTCGCCCACAACTCTCACATCTCTCCATTTATGGGTCACACAATCAGGGATTTCGGAACTCTCGATGAAAAAGTCCAATTTCCTATTGGTTTTGCCGCCCTTAAATTGACTAGGTATTGTAGTGTGGCAAAATTTACCCCGCACGAGTGGTTCATTTCGTCTTCTTTTCACGGAAGGTTGATGGACTTCCGTGAAGTCTTCTTCTTTCTTTAATTGATTCAGATATCGATCTCGAAATGCATGTAGCCATCTTCTCCAAGCATCCTCGTCCATGTTTGACGAGAAAACGTTGTCACTTCCGCATTGGCCATTATCGCAATAGCTAGCCCATATACGGTTCACTAGCCCACACCATGGTTTATTTGTTATGAAGTTGACATCCCAGAATTCAGCGACATCTCTGTATATCTCGCCCGAGGTTTCAGATTTGAGCGCATCTGTAAGTGAAGCTGTTGTCTTGTCATATCCTGGGACTTCTCCAGTCTTCCTCAGTCTAGTGACCGTCGAATGCTCAGGTCGCATCAAACCGATTGGATCAAGTTCATTGCTAAGTTCTTTTGCTATATCGATGACAGTTGTCAAAATTTCTCTATCGCTTGCTGGTTTCTTGGTTGATGCAATCAAGTCCCTAAATGCGGAGACAGGAACTTTTTTAGTGTTTAATAGACTAAAAGCTCCGACTAGCTCAGTTTGTAAAGCATCTATTGCGGCTTGACCTTCGATCTGATCGGCATGATTAATTAGGTCGTTCAAAAATGTAGATATTGCTATTCCATTAGCTTTTATATTTAAATTCAGTGACTGAATCATACCAGTTTTGTGGTTGAGGCCCTCATCAATGTTGCTCCTGAATCGATCAACTATTGGATCAATTGGATTTCGGTTGAGGCAGTCAAATAATTCAGTTAATGGCTCCATGTTTTGGTGTGTTGGTGTTTTATTTACGTATGGTATATCTGGTTATAGAACTAATTTTGTAGTATGGTAGGTGGCGTGGGAAAGTTAATGTCGTGACAATGTGTTTCTGATTCCGACTACGGGGTCTGATTTGCAAACTATGTAGTCGAGGAGGTCGCATGACGTGAATGGCTTGCGAGTCGAATCACAGGATTCGCTTTGTGACAAGGAACTATCACAATAATAGAATCAACAAGTCTCTTGGTGTGTCTTTCAGCACCATATCAAGTAGCAGGGTACACTAACAATGAGTTTTCTTATTACTCAGTTTCCTCAGGCAAAGATTACCTGATCATGTAGGTTGAGACGCTTCTGCAGGGCTCATGCATCCGTATCACGTCTATCGGATTGGGGCATAAGGCACACGCAAGTAGTGGTTAAGTCGAGGCGAGTGAAAATGATACAGAGAACTGTTTCAATATCCTTGGTATAACTTCGTTCGATGCTGTTGTTCCGGGATGGGTATCATGGGTGACGATTAAGGCGCTGACATTGCTGGGATGGGATTTGATTGAATAAGTACTTAAGTGAGAACCAATGGCGACGGCTGGGCACGATTGCTTGGCAACAGTTGACTGGACTCCAGTTACTGAACTATAAACTTTTGTCGAACTGGTTATCACAAATCCAAGAGAAGTGTCACTATTTTTATATCGATTGGTTTGCCAAAAATTTTGAAACTAGTTTGACGACCAATGGGTTTAAGTCTAGGTATGTAAATGTCATAACCAGGACCTTAACCAATTTGGAAGCATAGACTTATCAACTATCAGCGCTATCATATCTAGAAGCAACCTGATGTGTTTCCGAAGCCTACCCAGCACCCTATACGGAGATGGTGGATTGAATCAAGCTGGCCTCTAATGTTACAATGAAGCGAGAGATGGATAGATATGCGCACCTCATGTGGTTCTAGTGTCTAGTCCTCGCCTGGCTGGAGCTGCAGCGAATTCAGTAAATTTTCCTGCGCACGTAGTTTCAATCGCTACCTCTTTCTAAGGTGGAAGGTTCTGTGGAAAATGTGGCTGAATTCCACAAGTTAATACTTTAACAAGTGGATATTCATCAAGGGAAACATGTCACGGATGAGGACCATGACCCGGACTTATATAATGATAGTATGGATAAGCAACAGGAAAAATTTGATGACAATGAGGACAACAATGTGGTCGAATACGACTATTCAAACGAAGGCAAAGACTGCCAAGGAAGTGGACGAGATATTCAGATTAATGATGGAATTCTATGACATGAATAATTTACAAGATAAAAAGCTACAGTACAAATTTAGTCCAAGAGTTCACTTCCGCACAGGAGTAAATTTACTGTAATCAAGGATAAAATAATCTAAAGTCTTAAGTCAGCATCAGACTAGTGCATCGAATGGCAACTGTAGCTATTATAACATTGTAACCATCGCCATTTTATTGTGAAAATTGGTATCATTAGACCCGATTTGGCGCAATGTGGACCCATGCAGGCAACCATGAACCTATCTGCATATTTACATGAGGTGGTCTGAAGAAAGATATGTGGGATGCAGCACTGCGTTGTAAATATTAACAAAACTACCTTTTATTTTGATTTTGATTGATTTGAAATATTTAACATGACAGAACGAAATATTCATCTGTTTAGACGTGACACGGGTAGATGGGACCCCGAGAGCTCATTGGTACCTACATGACCAGAATTAGAGCCAGAAGCGACAAAGGAAATTAAAATAAAAAGGATCAATAAATGTCTGAAATACAGTGCCCTGCGCCGCATCCCTATCCTTCAAGCACATCTCCTCTCGAGTTGGAATCTGTATCAGCGTGGTCATCTCCCACACTATTCATTCTTCGGCAGACTGTATGTGTGTGTTTGTGTTTATTGTGCTACTTGAGTCTATGACTATCTAGCACATTGGGCTCCTCTCTGACCCAGGCCACACCTTCTCCAGTGCTCCTATCCTCTTTTGTTACTTGAAAGATCATTGATATATTCCCCTTGATGAATAGCCATTCAGCTCAGTATTTACCCGTGGAATTCAGCCACCTTTTCCACGGAACCTTCTACCTAAAAAAAAAAAATGGTAGCAATGGAAACTTCGTGCGCGGGAAAAAGTCTCAAAAAACCTGCAGTCCCAGCCAGGCGAGGCCTAGACACCGGGACCACATGAGGTGCGCATATTAATCTATATCTCTCTTCTTTGTAACAGTCGAGGCCGACTTGATCCAATCCACCATCTCCGTATCGGGTGCTGGGTACGCTCCGGAAACTCATCGGATGGCTTTTCCTCCGTGATCAAGGTTTGGTGATGAGTAGAGCTCCGACCCTACCATCTGATCTGATCGTGGTTAGCTTCATGGTAATGGTGATAGGGGAATGTGTTGAGAGATGAAGACGATATAGACCGCGAAAGCGATAGGGAACCCTCGTAGAAGTGAGGACTTTGTTACTCAATCTCGGCTCTGCAGACTCTACAGTGAGAGCTGGAGGTTCGTAGGGGACACCGCTAACAGGTGTTGAGAGTAGTCCCCCTTCGGCAGACTGTAGCATCTACAAGTGGTTAACAATTGGATGAACTTGTTGTACTCTAACGCTTTTCATCCTCGGACTTCATGGTGAGCAGTAGTTGTATAGCACGTAATACCATGCGGGGGAGAAGGAAGAGGATGGCGAAAGGCGCTAGCCAGATCTAAGCGATCTGGCCCACTTGTAGATGGAGAAATCCTTTTTGTATATAGACAATACAACCCTGATTAGTACAACAACAATAGTAAGGAACTCATACATCCGCTCCTCAGTTATCTCATACATCGTGACCCATAAGCCTCACTCTCATATCTATCACTCCACGAAAAAGCTTCAACAGAACTTCTGCCATCCCTTCTCCCCTATCATTGCCCTGGCCCCTGGCGAGGTCTTTTCTCTCGGCCGCAAACGCACTTCAAATTTCATGTTCAGGGTTGAAACGCCGGTGGTAGTGGGCGTAGTCCCCGTGGCCAGTTCTTGCCTCAATAAGACAATAATACGCCCATCTTGGTAAAGCTAGTTCCGGCGGTCGTTTTCAGCGCATGAAAAGGTTCAGATCTTTATATTGTTTCGGCCGATACTCCTGCCACCACTCCTCCACGAGCTCTTGGCTGCGCTGTTAAACCCACCTCCCTAATGCAGCAAAGGTTAAATTTTGATCTTCTCCACTGGGTGTAGCTGAGATTAGTGACCGGTTATTGAAAGCTCCTAAGGCTGATTAGGCCAGCTTATCGGCCTCTTCATTGCCTTGAATCTTTATATATAACCAGGTATCTGGCGTATTGCCACAAGCTTGTTGTGTCTCAGTGACGAAAACTTGTCCACCAATGCCTGCGAGGAACTAGATCATCCGCTTTCGAGCGCCCGGGTGGCCGCTTGGTTGTCCAGAAGAATGTAGATTGGTAAGCCTTCTGCAATCACTACTGCAGCCTCTAAGGCTTTCATGGCGCCTACAACTTCCGAGTCGAATACCTCTGCTCCGGGAAGTAGACCAGAGCCGCTTCCAGCTATCTTGCCTCTTTGGTTTACCACATATCCCCAGGCTGCTTGTCCGGGTCCGATGAAGATCCATCAGAGAAAGCACAAATTATCTCAGCTGGCAGGGAAGCTAACTATCGCTTTATACTTCCTGACCTGGCTTCTTTTTCTCGACTGCATGGAGTCGGTGCTAGAGAGACGTACGGAAAGTGTAGCTTTCCAGGGCCTTCGACTGACGGAACTCTACGCACGCTCATTTGTAGGCGTGTCAAGTATTGTTCTGGTTGTCTGAATAAGCAGTTTCTTTGTCCCGATCTAAGCCCTAAGCGACCTATTGTCCCTTTCGGGTCCTCAGTCACTCGAAAGGCTAGAGGATTCCAGACATCCATTCTTCGTATGCGAGCTGCAGATCGCAGCGTCTTTTGCAAGAGAATGATTCATGCCGGGGGTATCCCCGCTTCACGATGAAGAGCGCTAATGGGAGTGGTGCGCCACGCTGGTAGTGCTACTTGGATAGCTTTCATTATTGTTTTTTCCAGTAGAGATATATGCCAGCCTACTCCAGTGCCGACTTCTTTATCTCGTAGTGTGGTTATTTGAGTGAGACCCGGCCACCACGCTTCTGCCCCATAGAGACCTGTGCTCAAAACGCATGCCTGCACTGCACAAATCAGAGGTCCGGGTGCTGCACTGCGTTAAACTACGTTTATATGTCGTAAGAAATGGACTAGACAATTAGCCTTCCCAGTCCGTTTCTGTACATGTTGCTTGAATTTTAGCTGGGTATCGAGCCAGACTCCAAGCCACCATGTCAAATTGGAGCGTAGGCGTTTGACCTGAAGCGGAATAGAAGGGCAAGAAGAGGTCAGATGGATCGCGAGGGATGACTAAAGATCTGCTAGAGATAATTTGGAGAACTAAAGGTTTAAAAATGGGTAACATAAGTGTCTAAAGAGTCTAAAGGTACGAGCAAATACTAGTGGTGACTACAGGTGATCAGAGGTGATCCGAAGGTGGTGGTTGTGACAGAAGACTAAGCGTAAAGAACTCTCTAGCCGCAGGCCAAGCCATCATACATATACCTGCTTTCCTCCCACTAGCTCATCATAACATAGGCCCTAAACTAGTACCAACATAATAACCAGTGCCAAAAACTGTTCTGTTGTCATAGCAACATCAGGAGAAGGGTAAAATTATAAACTTAAGTTAGGATGGGAAGGAGAAACCTCACAACAGTACTTTCCCCTCTAAATGTTTGGTCTCCAAACACATGTATTTAATTTAATTCAAAATCTTTAATTTAAGGCGTCGTAACCGTTTGGAACGGCGTTGTAGAGGCTTCGTTTTGGCTCGAAGAATTAATGGCACATCTAATTTGCACTGGGGGCCCGGCTTGTCTGGATTCTTGATATCAAATTCCTGGAGATCTTTTTCGCAGCCTTCAAGATCAGCCTGAGGTTGTCAAGTAGCCTTGTTGTCGTACTTCCATTTTATGAGATAAGTTGGACCTGATTTCTCATTATCATCAGCATGCACATCCAATATCTTTTCAAACTCCCATTTTTCCAGAATGTTTCCATCATCACCCCTCTCAGCAATCCGACCTGCAACATTTCGATTTTCTAGGCTATTAATGACCGACTGGCCAGCAAGTATAGGCTCTGTCCATGGTCTTACTAACGAGGTATGAAAACTTTTATTAACATGAATGTGGTCTGGTAACTCGACAATCACTGCGCCGTTATATACCATGAGAACTCGATAAGGTCCGTCCCATTTATCGTCCCATTTTTTCTTTGGCCGATTAGTCTTCAAGTTCTTCAAAATAATCATCACTTTATCTCTAGGTTGATAAATTGGAGATTCTGATCTTCGCGTATTTGCATTGTTTTCATAACGGTCTCGTGATTGTCTAGTAAGAGCATGTAACTTTCCAAGTATACGATCAAACCGCTCCGCTATTATATCGGCGCGCAAGTATTCCTTTTTGATGCTTTCAGTTAAATTTGGGGGCCGAAGATCCGGAGGCTCAATTCCAAGGCGAGGATTATATCCATAATTGGCGTAAAATGGTGAAACGCCCGTGGTATCACTGGTCTGGTTGTTTGAGGCAAATTCTACTAGGGGAAGCCAATCGACCCAATCATCCTGCGTAAAGTTTGTAAAGGCACGGAGGTATTGATTCATAGCTGAGTTTACGATTTCTGTCTGGCCGTCAGTCTGCAGATGAAATGCTGAGCTAGGTTTGAGTGCAACAGAAAAGCGCTTTTTTTTTGCATCAGATTTTAATTGCGTATGCAGCTATCTAGCTATGACACAATATCAAAGAAAAGTACAGAATAGATGATTCAACGTAAAGGAAGAGCACTCATGCCTCAGATTTCATTTGCAAGTACCACTGCGAAGTTATGGTGGCTTTTTCTTCACCCCAAGTCAACCCTCATCCGTGAATACCCACTCAGGGGAACGTCTCATAAACCCTGAGTTATGCAGACATGCCTCCGTCATCCATCAGATTTTCTCCGCGCGAAATGTAATCTGAGATGTCTCCTTCCCAAGTGGAGTAGGTGCCCAGGCTACTCAAACCATACCAGAGAACACCACCAGGAGGCGGACCACAACACCTTCTATCGTTAACTTGTTTTTATAGTGTCAGCTGCACTCTCGCAAGCGAAGTCTTGGCGCGCACAAAGCTCAATTCGTAAAATTCTTGCCAAACCTCGAAATTTCACGCCCGTCGAAAACGTATCCCTCTTCTGCATCATCTTGTAAACTTATCCTGATTCCTCTCACGTCCATCCCAAAGAGCTATCTCCCAGGTTTGTGCTCCACGCTTTGCTTCCTCCGTCGGGTATAAATATCGGCGTGGGCGTGTATTTGGTGACCGGCTGAGGCCAGAGAAAGTCGACGAGAGGTGTGGTCATTGAAACGAGGATGTACTAGGTCGTACTTGTAGACTTGATGAAGATTAGTTGAGAATCGGACTCTTTGGGAGTGAAAGATTGACATGGTGGAGTAATTTGAATTTTTGCCTCGTGGGCCAACTTCTTTGATATTGCGAAATTGGACTGAACTTGGCTCTGGGAGAATATTTCACTCCCAGCTTCGAAGAGGACACTGCGTACAGGTGTTCAGTCTTGCCCTCCAATAATAGAGTCCGGCGCGCCATGAAGCTTATATACATTTTGGACGAAGCAGTCAACGAGCTCACTTGCGTCCAGAGATGTCACAGGAATGAAATGTCGCATTTTTGAAAGTCGGTCCACAATTACTAAAATATGCAGGAATGTCCGTCCGTTTCGCTTACATGGTGGAAGATCTACTACATGATCAATAGAAATATCGGCCCACATACGAAGAGGGATTTCGAGAGGCTTCAAGAAGCCTGGTGGCGAAGTGCGGGAAGTTTTCGTACGGAAACACGGAGCACATCCTCTCACAAAATCAGCCACAAATTAAGTCATCCGGGGCTACCAGTAAGTGCGTTGGACCAGATCTAGCGTTTTAACACGACCAGGGTGGTCTGCGGGACCAGATGAATGAGTATAATACACAATCTCAAGACGTGTATCTTCATGGTCCGGGATAAAAATTCGATCACGGAAGTAAATTAGCCCATCAACTAATTTAAACTCAACCTTATCTTTTCGAAGTATGCGGGAAATTGGAGCCGGCCAAGACCTATTGGATAGAAATTTCAAAGAATTAATCATAGATAGAGCTGTCTGGTTAGTTTTATAGGCTTGGATTATCAAGTCAGATAGAGTTAGTTCAGGAGCTAATGCAGCAATAAAATCTACATTATTATGTTCGGGAATTTTATCCTCTGAGGGCGAATTATTTACCACACTTTTCTTGATTTTACTTAATGGAATTAGCGGGCGAAATCGATTCTGAAGTCGTTCATCTGAGGCATCCTTTGGCTTAAGACCTGGTAGACGGCTTAGTGTATCCGGGAGCAATGCCTTGGATCCAGGGCGATATGTAATCTTAAAGTTATACTGTGTGAGAAATTCTGACCACCGAACTTGACGTTGGTTTAATTGCTTTGCTGTCAGGAATGTTTGTAGGTTTTTATGATCAGTAATTATCTCGAATGGTTCATGCGTACTGGATAATCCAGGGCGCCATTCATCAAGGGCTTTAACTATAGCAAGCAGCTCTTTATCATAGATGACGTAATTAGATTTGGCAGGGTTATGCTTAGAGGAGAAAAAAGCTACAGGATGGGATATATTATCGATTCCTTTCTGGATAAGGACAGCCCCAGATGCCCAATTAGAAGCGTCTGTCTCTACTGTAGTGCGTTTTTCATAATCAGAATGGGCCATTGTTGGCGCCTGAGTAAACAAACTCTTGAGACTTGTGAATGCATCTAATTGATCTTTTTCCCAGACCCATGGCACAATTTTTGGTAAGAGACGGGTCAGAGGCTCGACTTCACCTGAATAATTCCTGATAAAACGTCTATAGAAGTTCGCGAACCCTAAAAATTGCTGTAACTCCTTGCCTGTAGTGGGTGTGTTCCAGGTGACTATCGCTTTAATCTTCTCAGGATCCATACTAAGTCCCTCCGGGGAGATTACTAGGCCCAGGTACTTTGTCTTTTTGGTATAAAACTCTGAATTATCAATATCATTTTGTAATCCAGCTTCACCAAGCCGCCGAATTATTTCACTGACATGTTTAGTATGTTTCTCTCGGGTCCTAGAGTATATTAGGACATCATCAAGGTACGCAGTACAGTAGTCATCAAGAGCATTATGAAGAACATGATTGATGTAATTCTGAAAGGTGGCAGGAGCGTTGCACAATCCAAATGGAGTGACAAGCATTTCATAAAGTCCGAAACGAGAAGTAAATGCAATCATCCACTCGTGACCCTCTGCAATTCGAACGCGATTAAAAGCAGCAATTACATCAAGTTTAGTAAAGAATTTGGCGGCAGATATTGAGTCTAAGATTTCACGAATCAAAGGAAGTGGGTATCTGTTTCTAATTGTGACCATATTGAGACCACAATAATCTTGGCATATGCACACTCCACCACTAGATTTGGGTACAAGAAGAAGGGGAGCGGCAGCAGGCGAGGATGATTCGCGTATAAATCCCTTCTCTAACATTTTGTCCATCCATTTTTTTATACACTGGAATTCACTGGGTGGGAATGGCCTATTTTTATAGAATGGGGGTTGCTTTCCAGGTAAGAGCTCAATTTTATGGTCCCAAGGACAATGTGGTGGCAGAACCTTTGTATTCTTTGGTAAAAAATGTTCAACACATTGGTGTAATTCTGAAGGGAGAAGATCCTTGATATCAGTTATTGAAGGTTCCTGCTTGTCTTGAAGAAATCTATCTACATCAACCTGATCTACTTTTCTTTGTAATAGATGCGTAGACTTTTCTGTGTCATCATCATAGACAGCTTCAGTATCATGATCGGGGCAATATTCTACAGTGGCTTGGTGTAATCTTTGTGCAATTGAAGGGGGTTCGTTCTATATATTAATCGGGGCTTCATGGAATCCAGGGAGTTGTGGGGGCGGGTATAAGGTAGATGTTGAAGTCCTCCATGGAAGACAATGACTTTGACAGAATTGTGAGCCAAAATTAACGGTCATGGCATTCCAATCACAAAGGGGATTATGAAGCTGAAGCCATGGCATACCTAGGATTATTGGGTTGCTCTCACCCAGATTTATTACATAGAGCACAATTATCTCTGAGTGCTGGCCTAGGTGCATTCGAATAGTGAAATAATCGGTAACGGTTGCTTGGGTACTACCATCAGCTAGACGAACATAACGGGGCTTGACAAGCTTCTTGGTTGAGATACTAAAGCGCCTTACAACTGCCTCGGCGTCTGCAAATGCGAAGGCTGTACAGCCGCTATCTAATAAGCTAGACGTATGGAACATTACAGGGTCACCAGTGCGCGGGTCTGAGAGTTGAGTTTGAAGCAGCATTGAATTTCTAGAGCTAGTAGAGCATAGCTCTAAAGGCGAGTCATCTAACAACACTGCTCGGATTAATTCATCCTCTCCACCATACCAATCACACCTCTGATCGCGACTTAGATCAGAGGTTTGCCCTTTAGCTGATTCAAGTTTTCAGATGTATTTAGGCCTCGATCAGGGCTTACATGGTCAGAACTGGTATCAGATACATATCCGGAATTTTCAATAATAGCACGCAAGCGCGAATGTGCTGTTTGCTGCGGCGTTATTTGTTGGTACATGGGTGGATAGTATGACACAGGAAATTGTGGAGGCTGCGTGAAGTACTGAGGATTTACAAAATGACTGCGTGAATTAATGTTCTGAGGTCGGGAGTTCGAGCGATTCTCTATATCTTGGTTATTTTGCCTATTATAACCTGGCGTGATATTGGCTCGTTTCGGCATTGGGATTGGGTCAAATTTCCGATGATGGTCTCGGGCAATGTGGCCGCTCTGGCCACAGGCTAGACAAAGCCCCTGGATACGCCGGCGCTGCCTTTCACTATCAGAAATCTGCAGCCGGTTAACGTCCATGGGGTCATCTTGAGGATGAGATCTGTAAGCAGCATTTCGTACATCTGGTGGAGATTGCGCTGGCTTGTTGGATTTCTCATTCCTACTTTTGCTGCTTGAGTGATTTATAGAATCTTAGTGAGCCTCCTGAAGCTGATTGCGAGCGATATTATCACATCTAGAGACCCAACTGACAAAATCATCATCGCCCGGATTGTCTACCTGTGACCAGAGTATCTTTTTCATATCAATACCAATAAATCTACGCCATTTTTCGACTTTTTCTCGTGGACCTAACTTTGCGCAGTTAGAAAGCCTAATAAACTCAGCTTTCCATTCACCGTATGGTATAGTGCCGTTTCTCGGGCTGTCTTGGGAATAACTATCCAGCGTATTTCTTGCAAGCGTTGCAGAATTAAATAGGATATATCGGCTATCAAGATCGGTCCAGAGCGCATTCTCATTCTGCCACTGCCAATGCGAGGGATCATTCAAATTAGCAGTAATAGATTTGTGGCCATCACAAACTGTATCCCAAGCATGGTCATCCATTAAGCCACATTTATACAATATTTTTGAGGCTTCAGTGAGGAAACATGCAAAGTCAATGGAGATTATTCCTTGTGCTTGGGTCTTAAATGTCTCGTAGTTCTCTTGGCGCTGGACAGGATTTTTCTCGTTGCTTTATGCCGTGAATTTATTTGATCTTTCTGAGTTCGGCGGGCAGTTGGAGCTTGGGCAGCTGTTCCTTCTCCTGTGGCGCGGCTTTGGGCATTTTGAAGCAAGGCAAGTTGGAGCTGAGTTTCTACTGCAAGTTTCTTTCCTAGAGAATCCGATAACTCAACACGAGTACTTGATAATGTAGCTCTTTCTGTTTCAAGTTGTGCGCAAAGAACATCTTTTTTATTTTCCACAGTTACAAGGAATTACGTGCCCTAACATTCCGCGAGCGCTCTTCATTGTATGCCACCTCAGTTTCACCTGCTTTCAGGCTAAGCTTCTCAAATCCGTGTTCGAATGCAAGAAGCATGGCAAAAATTGCCTTTGCAATGTCATCCAAGTTGGGATTTGGGAGTACATTCAATATTTCTGCTAGTTTTGAGGGCGAAAATGGCCTGTTCGCAAGAGTGTGAGTAAAATCGTGTTCGGTGAGAACTCCAGACAAATTTGGGAAACAAGAAGTAAAAGATTCACTCATTCTCTGACCAAATTCAGTATTTGTGGTAGTCATCTTGAAAATTTGCAGTGGAGAGGTTATATTTTGTTTTTAATGTAAAGCTGGAAGCAAGAAGCAGAAAGTGAAAAAAAAACTCGGAGATTTTCTTATTGCAAGCTGGGTATTGAGTAAATTTTGTGACTTTCTACTGATTCAGATATTTGTAACAAATATATTCACCGGGCTGCAAAACAGGCGGGTCTAGGCACGAAAATTCGCTGTATTATGTTGAAAACGAAAATCTACAGGCTAGAATATGCGGCTGGAAGTAAAAAGAGATCGCACAATATGTCACAGGGCGAGGGTACGAAGAACGAGGTAAATATTATAACTGAGTTGTGCGATGAGAAGGGAAGAGAATATCTAGCTAAACGAAGGTCTTTAGAAGCTCAGTTATTGCTTAATTTAAAACCACGCCAACTACCATTCTACTACTGTGACAATAGGCTAATGTTTGGATGCTGCGTTTAGTCTGGTCAACCAAGTCAGGAACTTCCCTAGTAACATAGTCAATGCGTTGCAATGGTTACAATGTTATGATAGCAACAGTGACTAATCAACTGTAACGGCTGCTAAGCCTAAGAATTCCTGTAGCCTACGCTGGCTAGCGCAGGCAATGACATCAAGGGAATCTTCGGGGATCTTCGGGAAGGATCTCGGGATACACGGAGCTTAGAAGATTCTTAATGAACCTTCTGGAAGTATACTGAAGGTTCATGAGGATGACAGACATATTGAGCGTCTTCTAGGGAATCTTCGAAGATTCCATATTATTCTAGTCATAGGGGGATGTTAGAGTATAGAGAAGACTTCGGAGTAAGGATTGCCTGAGAACAGAGAAGAAGTTCAGTTTGCTTAATTTACTAATAGACTACAGGTATTATGATATATACAGTGGAATTACAAGAAAGAGGTTATCCAGAACCGACTTGACTGCAGAAATAAGTGTGACCCTAGACCAGAAAATAATTATCCACTGACTCAGAATACTGGGTCATGCAATAGAAATACGAACAAACCAATGTTGAAATATGATATATCTTGGAATGCCAAGAATAACTTTTTAGTAAGTCCGGCTAATTTGACTATCAAATTCCCCATTCTATATCACTGTTATCAATACATCATTCACCGAAAGTTTAATGCGCATTAGCGTTTATTTCACACTAGCATTCCAGCGGGTGACTATGTCTCAAATGCAGGTTATAGTTTTCTTGTATCTATTACCGACACACATGTATTTAGCTTTATATTCCTGACCCATATATGTGTATGTGCGTAGATCTACATCTACATGGATCATAACTTACGATCCATGGAGATTGATAAATACTGGTCAAAAACCACAGTTGATAAGATATGCAAATACGCAATCTCACTCTTATCATCTCGGTTTTACTCTGAACCATACATCAAAATACAATTGTTTCCACTCGGATCTTCCTCTCACAACCGCATACAAGACTTACTGCATCAGTCTAACCGCCGACACTGATTCTGCTACAACCTCCAACTTCGCACAAGCTCATAACTTTAACAACCAATAACTGGGTTTGTTCGGGAAGAATGGGATTTAAGCAGATTCTAACGTTGAGTCTGATTGGATCAGAAGTGTGGGATCCTGCCTGAACTCAGAAATATAGTTCAGGCAAGATGCATGCAACCGCATTAGTTGATAGAAAGCAAAGTAGGAAACTTTATTTCCAACACTCCTCCTGATCAATGCAGTAAATGCGAGAATGCTATAACATCTGAAAAATCCTTTCAATTAGTGGTTTAGCTTTTTGCTGCGGAAGAGGTTTAGCTAGAATATCTGCCAGCAAAGAAGTTGTAGGTATGTAAGACACCTTTATGTTTCCATTAAGAATACATTCCCTAACAAAGTGATAAGCAACATCAATGTGCTTAGTTTTAGAAGAATTGATCACTTTTGCAATTGCAAGTGCACCCTGGTTATCAGAAAAGGTGAGAATACCATCATTGTGTATGAGCTCGCTAACATGTAGCTCCTTTAGAAACCTAGAAAACCAAATGGCCTGCTTAGCAGCTTCAGACAAGGCTACATATTCAGCTTCAGTGGTTGGGGTTGATACCAATTTTTGTTCTCGCAATTGCCAACTGTAAGGATTCCTCTTCTGATCCTTGCTTCAGTATATAATCTTACCATTCTTTCTATGTTGCTATGACAACAGTACAGTCCTTGACACATGGTATAATGTTGATACTGGGTTAAGGTCTATGTTATGATGAGCTAGTGGAAGGAGGGCAGGTATATATATGATGGCATGGTCTGTAGATATGAAGTTCTCTACGCTTAGTTTTCTGTCACAACCACCATTATCAGATTACCTCGGATTACCTCTAGTTACCTCCAGTTACCTTTTGTACCTTTAGTTACTGTGGAAACTCGAGGGACAAAAGACGATTGGCGAGTGGTCAAAGGCTGGCATGGACCCAAATCATAAGATTCTAAACTAAAGAGAAAAGTATCTAGGAGGATATGAATCTGTATATATTTACATAAAAGTTCAACTGTTGAAATAGAGTTGCCAACACGAAACCTCCTGTCCCTCATTGCCTACAACCCAAGGGTTTTGCATGAAAACCAATATCCATGACAAAACTTTTGTATTGTGATTTGTCACACACAAGACTCGTGTGTGTGAAACTAGTTGTTGGAATTCCTGGATTGACCCTGTGTGGGTTTACCAACTATTGAACTGACGACCATGTGGCCACTAAAATGTCGGGGCGTCACACTACCCCCCCTTTCTAAAGAACGCTGACCGCAGAGTTCTATCCATAGCCAAATTATCTTCAAGATAATCATAATCCTCTTTTCCTTTTTCCCATGCATTGATCCACCTCAGAAGTGCTACAGGTGGGCCTGGCATGGCGGGGTTTTCGAGATGAAACCGCTTAATTAAGTGTGGGGCGTACATGAAATTAGAAGCGGGGTAATATTCCGGGTCTTCATCAGCCCCCAGCCAGTTTGCTCTGTAATACAATTTTTTGTACTTTAATTTACAGGTGCAGATAGATTCAACAACCCATTCTTTGTGACCTGGAATTATTTCTAGGGCTTCGGGAGGCGGATTTATCTGTCCTGGTACTGGGCTATCAGGGTCTTTTCGAAGGAGCTTGGCGTGGAAAACACGATGAATTTCTCCCATCGACGCTGGTAAGTCTAATTTGTATGAAAATTCTTTCTTGTTTACTGTTTTGAATGGTCCAACGTTTTGATGACCCAGTTTTTTACTAGGCTGGTCTAGAGACAAATTTTTTGTAGACAACCAAATTTTATCACCAACTTGAAAATCTGGTTCACGACAATGAATGTCGACATCTTTTTGTTTCTTCCGCTGGGCGCTGTCCATATGATGACGAACCCATTCCCATGCTTCTTGCATTTGACGAATTCGATTTTTTGCTTCTTCTTGGGCAATAGCTTGACGAGCATTTTCTGGCATTTGAGGAGCTTTCCAGTCAAAAGATAGGCGAGGTGGATGGTCATGAAGGAGCTGGAATGGAGAGGTATTGATACTATCATGATGTAATGCAAGTTGTGCAAAGTCCATCAGCAGGAGAAGGCGAGACCAGTTATTTTGAAAGTGATTCACAAAAGGACGGAGTCTCAGGTCTAAATATTGATTCATTATTTCGGTCTGCCCGTCGGTTTCTGGATGGTAGGCTGTCGAAAGTTTTCTTTTAACTCCAAGGAGTAAGCAGAGCGTACCAAAAAATTCCGAGATAAACTGCGGGCCGCGGTCGGACACAATTGATTCGGGCACTCCCAGGTGTCGAAAGCAATGGACATAGTAAATTTCCGCGAGATCTTTTACATTCACAGATTTTTTACAAGGAATGGTGACTGCTTTTTTACTTAGACGATCAATAAACACAGCCACCATATTATGCCCCTCATTATCTTCCAGCATTTCTTTAAAATCAGCACAAATGTGTTGCCAGGGGTGGTTTGGAACTGGCAGCAAATGAAGTCATCCAGGAGTTTTATTGTGGTTCAAGTGCGATCTCCTACAGGGATGGCAATTTGCAACGAACTGTTTGATGAAGCTTTTCATACCTTTCCAATAATAACGCTCTGCTAATAACTTATAGGTTTTTGTTATGGTTTACCTGTTGTTTAAGCTTAGGTGAATACCTAAGCACATTGTTGAGGACTCTGAGGATAAGACTGTTGGGATCGAAGCAATGTCATAGCACAGTGAATATAGGCAATGCATAGCCGTGTGGTAATTATTCGACCTAAGGAAAAGGTATAAGCAATGAGACTCATAGATTGGACAAAATGTTATAAGTACCTTGTAGCTGTAGTTAGATTTCTCTTCTTCATAGAGTTTATTAAATCGATTTTTTCATTACCAACTCGGTTTCTATCACAGTTTTCTTGGTTCCCGGATGTGCTGTTGAAGGTTGATTGTGTGCTTCACGCACGAGTTCTGTTCTAATATTATCCCCATCTGGAACCACTAGTCGCCCATCAAATAGTAAAAGATTTTCTTCCAGCTTATAATGTTCTTCTTCTCCGGTTTTAGCAAGATCACGAAGCTTAGTCAGTGATGGATGAGACTTGTTTACATTCAGGAGTCGATCGGCAAGCTCAAACGTCTCGACGAAGGAGATATCAAGAGCTAAGTCTGTGGGGGGGTCTTCAACACTACTTTTGGTTAATAGGGCTTTATTCCTTATTGCTGATTTCATCGAAGCTTGTTGTTTTACGTCTTGTTCACGACGAGACAGTGCATCAGCTGCGGCATTTACTTTGCCTGCACGGTATTTTATTAAGAAGTTGAATTCAGATAGTGCCTCGGCCCACCGTGCTTGACGAGCATTCAAGGATTTGGATGTCATGAAATATTCTGTCAAATTGGAGCGTAGGCGTTTGACCTGAAGTGGAATAGAAGGGCGAGAAGAGGTCGGATGGATTGCGAGGGATGACTAAAGATCTACTGGAGATAATTTGGAGAACTAAAGGTTTAAAAATGGGTAACATAAGTGTCTAAAGAGTCTAAAGGTACGAGCAAATACTAGTGGTGACTACAGGTGATCAGAGGTGATCCGAGGGTGGTGGTTGTGACAGAAGACTAAGCGTAAAGAACTCTCTAGCTGCAGGCCAAGCCATCATACATATACCTGCTTTCCTCCCACTAGCTCATCATAACATAGGCCCTAAACTAGCGCCAACATAATAACCAGTGCCAAAAACTGTTCTGTTGTCATAGCAACATCAGGAGAAGGGTAAAATTATAAACTTAAGTTAGGATGGGAAGGAGAATCCTTACACTGGGCAAAGTTGGGCCCAGGGGAATAGTAAATATTTGATGAAAGAAATGAAAAGTGTTGTGAATAAGTTGGATGGTTCACCCTTTTTTATAGAGGTAATGCTAAATAAAAGCTTTTACACTGATACTCTTATGGACTCGGGATGTTTGTGCTATTCTGCTTTCGACCGTTCATTTGTCAGACATCATAAGTTACCGCAATTTCCCATTGAAAAAAGGCAACAAAAACTTGCTAAGAAAGATCCTCGACGGCGTTCCATAGATGAACTGACCTGCGTTGACATAAATATAGATGGCAGGTATGAAAGAATTTGGGGATACGTTATTGAGGATCTAGCGTATAATATAATACTAGGCGATCCTTGGATGAGAGCTAACGCAGTAGTACATGATGTTTGTCGGTGTTCCATCCGTTTTGGGCCGCCGGGAGGGGTCATAGTGAAGGCAAAAGGATGGGGAAACCGTCTACCACCCAAACAAAGGGCGGAAATTCATTGCTTAAAAGTTACCTCTGGAAGCGCACATCAGATTCTTGGATCCCAATTCGCGGCTATAGCAAATTGCGTGCATGTTACCAAAGATGCGGCAACAAAAATATTTGCAGCTTCGATAGCTGATATTAATAAGGCTCTGGAACTTAAGAAAAAATAGACACCAGAAGAAATCGAAGCTTGTTTACTGCCAGAAATACGAGATAAATTTCATTATTTCACCAAAGATGAAAAAGATGAGTTGCCACCTCACCAACCAGGTGTAGATACCAAGATAGAATTAATCAAGGATGAAAATGGTAGGGAAAACGAAGTTCCCTTTGGTCCTTTGTAAGATATGTCATGGGCAGAGTTACTTGTATTTAGGAAAATCCTAAAGGATCACCTTGAACGCAACTGGATACGAGCCAGCGCTTCCGCAGGAGGCGCTCCGGTGTTGTTTGCCGAAGTGCCTGGGGGTGGGCTGCAATTTTGCGTTGATTATTGAGCTCTGAATGCCATAACAGTGAAAGACAGGTACCCGCTTCCGCTTATCAAAGAGACCCCGAGGCAGCTTACAAAGGCTACCTGGGTCTCCAAGGTCAATGTTTGTGCAGCCTTCCATAAGCTTAGAGTTTGCGAAGGTGATGAGTTTAAAACAGTGTTCCGGACACGCTTTGGCTCTTTTGAATGGCTTATCACGCCTTTTGGCTTAACAGGTGCTCCAAGTGCCTTTCAAAGATATATCAAAGATATATCAACGATGTATTATCAGAATTTTTGGGGGACTTCTGCTCAGCTTATCTAGATGATGTGCACATTTATACATCAGGAGATATTTCAGATCACTGGATTAAGTTCAATATGGTACTTGAGCGCTTGGGCCTCGCCAGTTTATAAATGGACTCCCGCAAGTGTGAATATGCTTTTAAGCAGACAAAGTATCTTGGCTTTGTGATATGTTGGGAGAAGGAATCAAAGTCGACCCGGAAAAAGAAAGCGCTATTAAAAGTTGGCAAGCGCCGATAAGTTCAAAGGGAGTATGTAGTTTTATTGGGTTTGCAAATTTTTATCGAAATTTCATTCCAAACTTTGGAGGTATTGCTGCACCCTTGCTAAGACTTCAAAAATAAACTCAATTTTTACATTGGAAAAACCTCAACAAGAAGCTTTCAACAGCCTAAAGCATCTTCTTGTGATGGGCATGTTATACAGCTAGGATACTTGCATGTACATAACGTGATTAGATGTTTACGCTGTTTGTGCAGTTCCTGTATTGTTTGGGATATCTGCAGGAGGAAGCTCATGTGGTCAGGAGCCGACTAGCGGCCGCACATGAGTATAAGTAGCGAGTGCTCGGCACACAATTAGCATAGTACAATTAAAATATAGTGAACCTCAGATACACCTTCAACCACAACCTGAACTCATCAATCTACATACTTGTACAAGGTCAGCATGCATAGTGACACTAACCTAAGCTCATAACCACAATAGGTTATGAGCCCGGGCGATTCCGCCGTGCCAATATCACGCCAACACGTACAAGTATCAAACAACTATGGCAAAAGACGACAACAAGATCATCCTCCAGCCCGGAGTTTCATTTACAATGTGGAAGATGTTGTAAAAATCTGAGTTCATAACTGCACACACCTTCAGGGGATAACTGTGCACCAGCAAAGTTAACCCCTTAGAGTCTGATCACTATTGCCTCCTGGTCACTACACACTAACATCAACGTGTTCACTACAATGAGGACACCTTTGTAGTTACTCTAGCTATCATAGACAATACCATGTAGAGGAATAAGGGTAGGAACTCCTGTATATAGATAGGGCCTTTTTACTCTCAGTATCTACATCAATCATCCACAAGTACAATTCACCATCAATCAATCATCTTACTCTGTCCAAGTGATCTATTGAATCCTCCCATACCTATCAGTATTCTAGTCACAAGGTGACGTCTCCCTATCCATCGCCCTCAGCCTTTCAATAATAGCCAGGTCATGTGACCTTAATAGCTTAGTTTACATGAGTAGGTGGAATAGTTCCCCTTGACACACCCCCTCACCTATGAAGCTGTACCCAGAGTTTCATCAAGCATCCAAGGCAGTCATACTAAATTTATCCACCAAACCCTTTAAGAGAAACCAGTAAAAATGCCTTTGTGAACCTATCTACATAAAATCTGTCACACCACTTCGACTCTCGATGACGCGAGTGTTGATGTATAACTTTCTTCGGCTTGGAGAATTTGCAAGGATTGCACAGTGCAGTTAAATCGAGATTGGTATCTGTTCTACGATATTTATGAGATACACCATGCCTTGTTTTTATTGTTTGCTGTATATATGGAAAGCTGATATGTTTAAGACAATGGTTGAAAAGTTTGACAGTGGCTGGGGCTATATGAAATGTTGCAGGAAATCTGGAATTAATTCTAGTTTTGTTTGAAAAAAGTTAATGATCTTCATTACAAAAGGCACCGATGTATTTATGTCGCTCGGCCTGAGGTGGGGGCACTTTAGAAGACCTCTGTTGACTTCTCGAGAAATTATTGTAGGTGTGAGTTGATCTTCTCAAAACTCCTGCGCGGCCCATTGGGGAGAGATTTGGATTCAAATCCGGGAAATATGGGTTGGCAGCTGATGTACAATTTGAAGAGAGCAACAGTGGCAAAAATAGTGCCGAGTGAACACGGTCATTGGTATCCTTCTGAAATGGATCATTGTTCTCGAAACAAGCATCGAAGACAGAGTAGTGAGTAGAAATTTTACTTGGCAGATGATGTTTTTGGAATTCAGTACGCCACCTTTTATTTTCAGTGTAATTAGCCCTAGGAAATCTCTTCATAAACTCTGCATGCTGCTTTGGATATTTAAGGAAGCATTTTGCATCATTATGAGGACCAGAACACCATTTGAAATTAGGACCGTCCCACTTCTTGTTTCTCTTATTTATATAGCCTGTGGCATGTACTTGTAATATAGGTGCCAGAACAGGAGCTACGCTTTCAGCCAACCAAATGTGATCCTGAAGGGTTGTATAAAGAGTTTCAAGAGAAGGAGCAGGATTGACAGAGGTGGCAACGGAGAAATGGTAGCGTTAACTGGATGCCCATTGAGGATATTTCTGGGAAGCCGCACGGATTAGAACGAGACAGTATACAAGTGATGGAAGATGAGTGCGGAGGGAAAGAAGACTTGAGACCATTGATTTATGAGCCAGAATGTAAGCTTAGCAGGATGGATAATTCTCAAAGTTCTTTGTAAGATTGAGGAAATTGGTTATACTGGATTCAGCAGCAGCAACGCTGTTACCTTAGAGAAAACGGAAAAGTTTACTATAACTGTTGCAAGCTAAATTTTCCGCCATGATGAGTTGAATGAATTGTGGATCAACATTAATTGCGAGTGTTATTTTCACAAGCTCATTCGAGAAGCTCCAATCTTTGAATCCAGTATCACTTTCAGACTTGTAAATTTCTTCAGTCTTTAAAGGATTGATCCAATCTGAGAGTAAATTTTGTCGCAAGGTCGATTCAATAAGCAACATCCAATCCTTCAGGCTGGCAACACTATGAAGTTTCAAGGCCGGAGGAAGCGCCATATTGTTGGCGCGGAGATTAGAAGGAGCAATTTGAAAGATAATTAATGTGATTTAAAAGGGATTAGAGGTAGATATGTGAATGCAGATGCAGATGCAGACCGAAGACACTGTAGTACTGGAGACTGAGTGGTGAGGTGCAAGAAAATTATGTCACAATGCAATTTGAAAAAAGTGCTGAGTTGTGATTGGAGTCTTAAGTATAAGAACAACTAAATAATAGATCGTGATTCCACAGGAAGCGCAAGGGTCATAACCTCTTAAGAAAGATACGTAGGACATGGTATTACGTTGTAAATGTTGACCAGAGAGCCCTAATGCTACAGATAAAGTCTGTGTACTGATAGCCAGGTCATGTGACCTTACTAGCTTAGTTTACATGAGTAGGTGGAATAGTTCCCCTTGACAATTTGTTTCAAGGTCATATTAGACAAATTTACCATATTTATTGTGTTTAAGGTTAATTCTTGTGGCAAAGAGATGCCTATGTTATTCTTGAATAACTGAATATTGCGGCCTTGTAGCCACTTGTCTGATGTATGCTGTGGAGCTTCTCGTGCTTGCCACAACAGAAAATCAGGTTTTGCAGACTGAGACCGGGGCAAAAGTACAATTTTGAAATTAAATCTTGCTAATGTCTCTGCCCACCTGACTTGACGTTTGCTAAGTTGTCTTGAAGTTGTGAAATATTGTAAATTATGGTGGTCTGAAATCATAGTGAAAGGATTTTTGACGTTCGAAGCTCACCATCAAAATGACGCATTATTGTTATGATAGCAAGTAATTCTTTATCGTAAATGTTATAGTTTGCTTTTGCTGGCGCCAATTTACGTGAAAAGTAACCTAACGGTCTTAATCAATTCTTTTTGTCAATTTGAGAAAGAACTGTTGTGATGTGATTATTGCATTTACTCTAAATTTATCTCTGCCAAGTGCCAGGGATACAACACATCTATGCGAGTACTGCACAGCCCTACATGGCTATTATTACGATCGACTATTGAGGCGCAGCTCTATACAATGGCATAGAGTAATGTGGGATAGTATTGCTTGGAATTAAGATTGTAGTACTTCATGCATAGACGGTGATGTACTGTATTGCGGGTGCCAAATATGTGTATATAAGTCCTATCTACTACTGTGATATGTAGAATAATATAACCAAGCTATTCATCATATCGTCAAGCTCTGATAATCGTTATCCACCCTCTGCACTATCCCTAGAATATTCAACATCTCATACCTACTCATACCTTAATTACAACAAGAACTCCACCAATGGCATACCTAGAAGCGTCTGCTTCTAAATAAGTCTCTCTCTCAGCTGAAAAAAGCGCCAATAGAAGAGCTGAGATCAACATGAACTTAAGCTTTTCAAATGCCTCCTTTTGCTACACACCCCAGCTCCAACAGGCATGCTTGGATGTGAGACTGATCAAAGGTTGAGCAATGGCTGAAAACTTTGGTACAAACTCTCGGTAAAAATTTGCGAGTCCAAGAAAAGATCGGGTTTCAGATACTGTAGTTGGCTCTTCCTAGTTTTTGATAGCTTCCACCTTAGCTGGATCAACTGTAACGCCCTCACCAGTCTTAATCACGAAACCAAGATATTTGACTTCGGAAGTAGCAAAGGCACATTTATTGATATCTAAATGTGAGCCGGCTAATTCGAGTCAACTTATGACCTCTTCAACTTTTTGGTAATGGTCAGATAAATCACCATCAGAGTATATGATAATATTATTGTAATTTTTTTGCTAGACCTGGCGATGTAGCTTATCACAGTTAGAGAGTGTATTCTAGAATGCAGTGGTGGCTCGTTACAGATGCGATTGCGACAATACAATTGAGGGTTGTATGAAAGTTTGGCACTTCTATGGGTCTCAATTGTGTGGAGGTTGATTTAACTATTGATGATAATTGCTTGTTATGTCTGTCAGGCTCGTTGGTTAGTTCGGAGGTCAAGGGTCGGAACAGGACGGAGTCGGGACGGATGTAGTCGGGACGGAATGTGATCGGAACAGGATGTGATCAGAACGGGACGAGGGCGAGACAAGACGGAGACGGAACGTGACGGAGGCGGAACGGGACGGAGGCGGAACGGGACAGAGTCGGGGTATAAGGTAAAGCTTATAATAATCGGATCAATCTAAAGTCTAGAATAATTACAAGACAAAAAGCTACAGAACAAATCCCGTCCTAGACCTTCCTTAAGTACTCAAGAGCGGCTACTACAATCAGGGGTATGGTAGTCTACAGCTATAACACAGCAACTGATTGCTTATGTTGATTAGTAACTGTTGCTATCATAACATTGTAACCATCGCAACGCATTGACTATGTTACTAGGGAAGCTCCTGACTTGGTTGACCAGACTAAGCGCAGCATCTCAGCATTAGCCCATGGCACAATGGTAGTGACAAGCAGGCCGTTTTCCTCGTGGGGAAAGCCGGTCTGTGACATGTCTATCTACAGAGAATGTGCTACAGTTCTACATGTGCCCGTAATCGCTTAGATTTGGCTAGTGGGCTGTCCCCTCTTTTACTTCGCTCCCGTGTTCCATCACGTGAGATGTAATAACTGCTCACCACAAAGTCCGCAGATTGAACAGCGTTAAATCACAACAAATATCATCCATATCAGCTGAGCAGTATTTATCTAAAATATCTTGTAATACTGCATTATTGTACCATTGAAAAGTGGCTGGCCTATTGCATAGTCCAAATGGCATGACAAGCCACTTGTATTGCCAATCTCTTGTCCGGAACGCAGTCTTCCATTCATCCCTAGGTCGAATACTGTCATGTAGAGACATGATTCATTCATGAGTTGATATTGTTCAGACAATCATGACTATATCACAACGTCATGTACAGGCATGATTCATTGTTTGTACCTGTTGTATCAACTATGACTATGTCTCAGTGATATGAGAAACATCATTGACTAGTTACTAGAAACCTAGTCAATATCCTAAACACATAACTGAGACTCGGAGAATTTTACTGAGTAGGTAATTATTCTGATGAATCTAGATCTAGAGGAACATAATCTGGTTGCTTGGCTCGAGGTATATGAACCTGAGCATATCATGTATAATAAAGAAAATAGAAATCTATCTTAATTCATATCACCATCAATAGCTGCAAAGGACAGTTTAACCATTTCCTTATAAATACGCAGGCAATGAAATGCAGTACAAACGTCATGTTTAGTGAAGTATTGAGCTTTGGAGAGTTGTTGAAGTGTTTCCTTCATTAGTGGTAACAGGTACCTATCCCTTTTTGTAATTGGGTTGAGACAGCAATAGTCAATATAAAATCAAAGACCTCCACCGGGTTTTTTTGCAAATAGAACGGATGCACTTACTGGAGAGCTGCTGGCACAAATCCATCCTTTTCGTAGGTAATCTGTAAGGGTTTTTCGGAGGACAAGCAACTTGTCTCGTGACATACCGCAAAGTGGACCTGTCAACCTAACCATGACCTGCATCCAAAACGATGTGAAACCGACAAGAAAGTACATATAACCCTGCGGGCTAAGTGCGCCAAGATATCACGTGAGACATACTGAGCTCTAAACGTTTTACCTGAAGTTATCTGTGAAAATATCCTGTAACTGTTTGTACTCATGTAATCATGTACGAGTCGTATTCCTGTAACTATCTATATTCGTGTTATCTACGACTCGTAATCTTGTACTAGTATTAGTCGCTCCTGACAGTTGCTGTTTGCAATATTGGAACTAATCGTGTTATTACTTCATACTTAGGACTATTTGACACATTAAGCTTGCACAATAGTATGGGGAGATTATATTGTCTGTACGTGGGTGATCGGATGAAGGACGGATGGACTTGTATTTAAAGAGAGATGGAATACTTCATAAGAATCAATCAATCACATTTTCTTCACTCTGAGATAAACTTCTTAGTCCCGATTTATCAACAGGACCTAAGGGAGGTTCCTTGGGTTTGCCTTTATTATATAGGTTAAGGTTTATGGAATGGTCCCATCCAGGTTTTGATTCTGGTAAGATCCCATCTTCATCAGCTGGAAAGTTATTTGTTAGGTGTCGAAGCAGAGGAGGCAGTTGGCTTGACAATTCTTCCACAGATTGTATCACAGACATTAGAAATAATTCATGAGATTGCTTAATGAGAGGCTAGTATTGATTCTGATATAATATTGTAGAAGACCTTGTCCCAAATATCAGAGGGCTACAACGTCTTTATCTATTTATAGGTAAATTCCCCATATTGCAACCACGCTAGCCATACAGGACGTAGCATATAAAACTTGATTTGTATCATCATTTTGGGGTTGAGGTGCACCGTGCATATGCTGCTCGAGTCGCATGTCTAACTACTATGCGACACTCTCAAGTATCAATCTAACAACCCACACCAAAACCAAAACTACTCACAACTCTGATGATGACCCCATGAATAATTGGAACAGTAGCCTGCAACATAGCACAATTAGGCTAGACATCGTTGACCAGGACCTAATCTGAACAAAATTGATATAGATAAATGTGACTTCCATACTACAAAGACTAAATACCTTGGTCTTATTATTACACCTGGAGATATTGAGATGGATCAGGAGAAAGTCAAAGCTTTACTAGAATGGGAACCTCCAACTTCAAAACAACAACTCCAACAATTCTTGGGGCTTGCAAATTTTTACCGCCATTTTATACGCAATTTTTCTGAATTGGCACATCCTCTATATGGCCTCACTAAAAAAGATGCTGTTTGGACCTGGACTTCTATTTGTTTGTCTACATTTCAAAGTTTACGGGAGGCATTCAGCAAAGCTCCTTCTCTAGCAGTCTTTGATTGGTCAAGAAAAACTGTTGTGGAAGTAAATGCAAGTAATTAGGCATGTGGTGGTACTTTATCACAATGGGTTGGAAGTGAACTTAGACCTGTCGCATATTTTTCGTCCAAACATTCAGCTCAAGAGTGCAATTATGATATTTATGATAAGAAATTACTCAGTGTTATCAAATCACTAGAAGAATTGCGCCCAGAGTTAGAAGGACTACAATCCCAATTCAATTTCCAGCTTATATATCGGCCAGGTACAGTGAATACCCGAGCTGATGCCTTGAGCCGAAGGCCACAAGATGCTTCGAAGAATATTTTAGATGACCGCCTTTCTGCAAGGCGCATTCCTTAGATTCCGGCTTCCAAATTTGATCACAGTTTTGCCCATTTGAAATCCATTAAAATGTACAGAATAGACGTCTCTCAACCAATTGATGATTTGATCTCGAACGCATACAACAACTCCTTAATTATGCAAGATATAATAACTGATCTATCAGATTCTACCATTAGACGCTGGAAACCTTCGCTTGCGAGACTGTTAAAAATCGCATTTAGTGAATGTCGAATAGTAGCTGGATGCGTTTATTATAGAGACCGTGTAGTAGTCCCACCAGACAATGAGGAAATCCAACTTCAGGTACTTCACAGAGCACACTATTCAGGAGCCGCCGGACACCCAGGAAGAGAGAGAACTATTGACTTAATAAATAGAACGTACTGGTGGCCCGGTATGATAGACACTGCAAGAAAGTTTTGCAAAGGCTGTCTCCTTTGCACTAAAACTAAGACACCCAGAAAAGCTCCTACTGGTCTGCTGAAACCACTACCATTACCATTTAAACCATGGTCTGATATTTCCATTGACTATATATCACCATTGCCAGAATGTGAAGCTCGACATCGAAAATTCCGACACATTGCTGTTGTTGTAGATCAACTTACAAAAATGTATCACTTTCTTCCAACGGAGACTCTATCTGCAGAGGAGCTGGCCGAAATATTTATCGAAAAAATATGGTTGCTGCATGGCTCACCAGCACGGATTGTCTCCAATCGAGGGTCTCAATTTTTCTCCACATTCTGGAAATCTCTATCCCAAAGACTGGGAACTGTTCTCAAGCCCTCTTCTACATATCACCCAGAAACGAATGGACAAACAGAGCGGGTCAATGCTGAAGTAGAACAATTTCTACGAATTTATGTAAACTGGGCTCAAGATGACTGGGCTATGTGGCTGCCGCTAGCCGAATTCGCGGGGAATAATGCTATATCCTCAACAACAGGGGTTAGTCCTTTCTTTGCCAATTATGGTTACAATCCAAAGTTGGGCATTGAAGCTCAAATACCAGCAGCCCCAATGCCATCAGAAGCTCAGCAGAAAGAATATTTTAAGGCTCATGAGGTAGCTAATAGATTTAGAGCCATTCTTGATAATGTTAAGACCTTGTCCAAGATTTCTCAAGACTGTTATGAAAAAAATGCAAATTTGCATTGTTCAGACGCACCAAATAATCATATTGGAGATATGGTTATGACAAGCACTCAGAACTGGAAAATGGGGCAACATCTTGAAAAACTCAACCTACAATGGAAAGGTCCATTTCGTGTCACAAGAACCTCGCCACACACAGTAACGGTAGATTTACCACAAAATATAAATATTTATCCAACTTTTCACGTCTCTAACATTCAATTGAGATCAAGTGAGCGAGCACCAGGGCAAGAAGACGAGGATATAGAAGCAAATGAGGGCAGAACAATTGTAAGAACAGATGGCCAGAGAGATGTGGTAGAATATCACTTCGATAAAATTGTAGGATACGAAAAGATGCAAAATAATTGCTGGTACTATCAAGTTCAATGGACTGCAGGCGACACAACATGGGAACCTGCATCGCATTTAAAGGGATGTGATGACGCACTCTGGAAGTTTCATAAACGAAATCCACAAGCAGGAGCACCACGGCCATGGCTAAAATGCAAGTGAGAATGTTATCTTTCTATCCAATTGCTTCTCTTTATCTTTTTTTTTTTTTTTTCTCATGGTACAAGAGAGAAGCTCTTGTTTAAATGGGAGGTAGTGTCACAGGGGCAGCTAGTTGGGGTGTAGTCACGTGATAATTATGGCGTAACTAAGCGAGGATACTTAGATTTAGATCTCTGCTTGTAGATTAGTTTTGTTCCTTATGAAACTACAATTATCTATTCTGAACATCCGAGTATTTATACAATGCCAGCCTGTGATAACTTAGAAGAAGTCACCAGTCAGCCTATCATAAGGGAAAATCTGCTTTGCCAATATCACCTTTTCGTTCTTTCGGGTGTATGTCACAGCCCTTGGTCTGACATCTACACCTCCGTGCAGTGTATGTGTTATGAATTCGTTGTAGATAATTTGAATAGGGTGGCGCACGGGCTATTTCGTGAATTTGGTTGGAGCTAGGCAAATGGAGCGTAGATTATGTTGGTTGGAAATTTAGAATTTGCTCCTTAGTTCTAACAATTTTGTTACATGATACATGACCTTGTACCCTTCAGTACTCAGAATTTAATAAAGCTACTTGTTCAATTATTCGTGATTAATCCGCTACCTTTGAACTGTCGCCTCGCCGAAACTGACTCGACCTCTGTAGCTTAACAGCTTCGTAATTCAGCCCACAAGTAAGTTCATAACAGTATGACAGATATAACCTGGATGTAATATAGTTTCTTTCGATCTTAAGTTCCATTGCGATTCTTGAATTAGCACAACATCCACGCCTAGCTCGTAAGCTTGATAGAGCGCGATGTTGTGAGTTAGGCCTCCCCTGCCTACATTGATTGACATAAAACTTAGTGCAGGAGTGGGACGGGAAGGGGCCCGTGGGGCGCCCTTCATAGAGCTTCTTCAGGGTTCAAGGCCCCAAAGTCCGAACCCTCAGTCATTGCTGTATCTATCGGCAATATATCCTTAACAGCAGCTTGGAAAGTTGGTCGTGTAGATCTAGCGGCAGCTGTAGCAGCCTCTGTGGCCTTGGTAGCAGCTTGGGCTCGAGCGACCGTCTGGTACTCTCGTTGGCCAGCTTGGTAAATTGTCAGAAGTTGCTCCCTGGTAGCTGGGCCAGACCTGTTGGGACGCGCCAGGCAGTCTCGACTACCAGATTGGTGGGGACCTCCGCAGTTTCGACATTTAGCGGCTGCGTTACACTCGAATACAGGGTGCATGGTGGATCTGCAGTTCCAGCAGCCTGGCGCGCAATAGCATCCACATGTGGCATGGAAACCGAGACACCGCCTACATTGCTGTATGGGAGGGCGGTTTCGTTGGATGGTTGCTATTCCTGAGTCGTCGAAGAGTCGCAATCCAGGCTTTGGGCTAGCATTCCTGGGAAACAAGGCCGCTGTTACGGCTGGTATGTGAAGAGATAGCCGTCTTCGAGATTGGGAACTGGCCGATGTTGCACGAGAGTATATCAGAACGGACGGGGACAAGAATAGCTTGTGGACTAATAATACAGATTGCAAAACTACAGAACTAAAGCTACATCTTACACCTAACTAAGTACAACTGTACAGCCTAGCGTGACTCAACTAAATGTAGGCGCCTGATATGATAAGGCCTCCACAGTTCGGGCCAGTGTTTATGGCACAGTGGTATAGCCACAACTACAAGTCATTATACTGAGTAGCAGTCATACTGAGCCATAACAGCCGCTCAGGTTCTGCAGGGAGCGCCGAGCTTAGAATTTCCGTGTATCCTTACTCGGTTTGGAGTGCAGTTAGTGTCAACGGCCAAGAATAACCACCGAAGAAGTTGGACAAAGAAATATCTCAGGTCAAAAATAGGGATTGTCCATACATACGTGGGTTATTTGTTTCGGTCAGTGCTTCAATTCTGTATTTAGAACTGCAGGTTATTCTATTTCTAGCGCATGTCTATATTTAGAGATCAAGAGATCAAGTCAATCATGATCAGTGTATATAGTCCTAGAATTCCGGGAGAAATAGAAATCAAGTTGTTTTTACTGAGTTATCTTTTACTTTAATTACATACACTTCGCCTGTCACAGGTCAGGCTCCCAGTTACCTGACAGTTACGAGCCCGGTTTTTTCGTACAATATATCATTTAAGTTTATATCTGAATCATACTTGCTAAACCATTTTTCTCACAGCTTCACACGTCAAAAATCCTATATCAGCAATAAAAATGGCTTCGTTCAAGGCTGGTTTGTTAACAGGGGAGACATATCTCGAATGGATTGACATGGTTGAAGGTTATGCCACCGACAACAGTATTTGGCAGTTTATCAACCCTGCAAGTAGAATCCAAAATTTTGAGCCCAGGAAACCTATATTTTCAGACTATGTTGCGACAGCACAAAAACTTGCTGATTTAGAGGACGACGACAAGCTAATGTTCAGAGAAGATAATGCTCAGTACAGAGTTGATATTCAAACATACAAACAAAATTGTAGGCTGATCGGCGAATTGAGAGCAAAAATTGTTGAGTCTCTTCATGTTAATCACCGAAAGTTAGTATTTGGAAACATGACATGCCGTGAAGTTCTCAACCAGATCAAAAATAGGCTTGAGCCGGCAGAAGATATCCAACAACTAAGATTAATTGACGACTATGCTAAAGCCCGAATTCCACCTTCACACAAAAACGTAGACGTTTGGTTAATGGAATGGGAACGCCTAGAAATTATGATAAAAAGATTAAAGGTCGCTGACTTCAGTGAGTACAAATTAACACAAGATTTTCTCACTGGGGCAAACTCACTTCTTCCCATGTGGGTGACAAGCAAAAGAATGGAAATTTTGAAACTCACAAATAAATTGACCATAAAGTTTTTAGACATTCTGATTGAGTTTCGTCAATTTTGGCAGCTAAACGAGTTTGACTCGAAAACTGAATTCTCAGCCTTTCCAACCAGTCTGCAGGGTCGAGAACAAAGCTCGTCAGAAAATTTGAACATAAATCTGTCAAAAAACTGTCAAAATCAAAAATTATATCAGCCAGGTGAACCAAGACCTTGTCTGTGTGGAACTACACACCCAGGAGAAGAGTGTTTCTATCTTGCAGAGGGAAAAGCTCCGTACGGATTTGTCAGAAACGAAGATATAGCGATGAAGTTCAAGAAAGCATGCAATCGTCCACCTTTCAGAACATTTGTTAAAAATTCGACTTGGACAGCAAAATGGCTGAAGAACTACGTCCAAGCAACGTTTTCAAAAAAGAGTTCAGATTCTGCAAGCAGTTCTCGACATCTGAGAGATAACTACAACAACAGCGGGACATTTATTACATCTGTTAAAATAAATACACTAACCACTATTATCAACCATCCGTTACGGAATGAGATACTTCTAGATAATGGAGCAGATGGACATATCTGTAATAATCTTGGACTTGCATCTTCGCCTCTGTCGGCACCTCAAAATGACGCATTCGTTCAAGCAGGTGCAGGGACATGTCCAATAATAGGCTATGGTAACATGACATTTGATGCTAACCTTGGAAATGGTAAAACTTTCAAAATGACCATCACAAATGTTGCCTTTGCACCTGAGTTTTTAACATCAGTTATCTCTTGGAAGTTACTCAAGATAAAAGGTGTGAAATGGGACTCTGAGACTAACAAGATGAAATATAATGGAAATCTTATCTGTCAACTCTTGGACCGTCATAATCATGATGTTTTCACTCAGCAGCCGGTTTCAGATATAAATCTTCCGGACTATGATCATCAGCCTAGTGTAAAAAATCATACATTGATTGAAGATTCCGCAGTTGTGGTCAATTCTAGAGAGCCGCGTAAATCAATAGGTTCTATACAACTCTGGCATCAACGACTTGGCCATGCTGGTCCAGATGCGCTGAGTCATATCCAGAGTGAGACTGTCAAATTTGACGCAAGCGGTCCAAAGACTAACGAGTGTCAAACTTGTGCTCTGAACAAGGCAACAAGGATAGTTTCTCGACGACCATCAGACTGTGCAAAATCACCGTTTGATAAAGTTCATTTTGACCTAGTCTCATACTCCCCGTTGGGATTTGATGGATCTCGATACATGCTGCATTTTACAGATGATTGTACAAGAATGAATTTTGTCTATCTTTTGTCCAATAAAACTGGTCCTAGTTTATTGAGACATTTTCGAAACTTTGTCGCCTATGTAAAGCAACAATATAACAAGAATATCAAAATTTTTAGGTGTGATCAGGAAAGTGGTCTTGGACTCTCCTTCCAAAGTTGGGTTGATGATTTAGGTATCGAAATTGAATGGTCTGCAGTATCAACAAGTGAGCAGAACGGTCAATCTGAACGTTCTGGGGGGATGATACAAACAAAAGCTCGCTGTTTAGGGAATGGGGCCAGCTTAAAATCCGAGTACTGGCCTGAGTACGTTATGACAGCAGCATATTTGATTAATAGAATCCCCACGGCATCTTTAAGTTGGTTATCGCCATTGTCCAAGCTGCGGAAAGAACTCGGAATTCAAGATAGAGACGAGTACAGCCACCTTAAAGCATTCGGGTGTAGAGCGTATGCATTGGACAAATCAGTTCCAAAGGGAGAAAAGATGAGACCCAGAGCAAAAATAGGATATCTTGTCGGTTATAACTCCAGGAATATCTATCGAATCCTACTGCCTGATGAAGAACTGGTCATTGGAACTCGAGATGTGTCTTTTGACGAGTCAATATTTTTCCGTGATCATCAAGGGCTGGAAAATGATGAGGTATATCTACCACTGGTTGATTTCTCTACAGTTTCATCTATTCCAGATTTAAATCTTGACATAGAAGACTTCCCAATTTGCAATAATGAACCAAATAGTCAGACTAAGGATGATGAGCAAATAAGTGATAAAGAACATAATCTTGACCTTACTCAGAACAAAATACAGACAGGTTTGCTGACTCCAGATGATTCGTTGCTCGATGCTGAAGAAAGTGCGGGTTCATCGCTTGCAAATAATTGTAATGACTTGATAAACCACTCAAGATTTAGGAACTCAAGTCATATCGATGAAAGAAATATCCTTACTGGGGCTAGAACGCGTACGAGAGCGTCAACTAGATCAGGTCAAACCCCAAATGTACTGTCTGCCATTATAAGTGGTCTTATACTTGAAACTTCAAAGGAATCAAAACAGATTCATCAGTCAACGCTTCCTCCTCCGCCCGAGAACTTGCAAAAGCTCAAAGACCATCCTTTTTCAAATCAATTCTGGACTGCTATGTCAACTGAATTCAATGCTTTGTTGAGCAAGAAAACAATAGAGCAAGTTAAGCAGACTGATTCAATGCATCCAATTCCCCTAAAATGGGTCTTCTCCTACAAATTGAATGAAGATGGGTTTTTGACTAAGTTCAAGGCCAGAATTTGCGTCAGAGGTGATCTACAGCCTATGACAGACGAAGATAATTATGCTGCTACATTGGCGTATCAAGTTTTCCGGTTGCTCATGGCTCTAGTAACATATTTTAACCTGGAAACAATTCAAGTAGATGCGGTAAATGCTTTCTGTAATTCCCCAATTGATGAAGAAATCTATGTTTATAATCCACCTGGATTTAACAATCAGGGTAAAATTCTTCGCCTATTGAAGGGGTTGTACGGATTGCGCAAGTCTCCCAAGTTATGGATAAAGCTACTATCTGCGACTCTGATAGAAATTGGCTTACATCAAGTTCCAGGTCAATCATGTGTTTTCACGGATTATAATGGCATCATCATTTTTTTCTATGTCGATGACCTTGTTCTATGTTTTCCGTCAGAAAGGTATACTGATACTGTTGAACTTCTCGATAAACTTACCCAAAAATACGAGTTCAGAGTTCTAGGCGAGCTTAAATGGTTTCTAGGTGTTAGAATAACTCGGGACAGATCGAATAAGAAGTTGTGGCTTAGTCAAAAGACGTATGTTGAAAAGATGTGTCGTAATTTTGGTTTGGAAAATCCGGGACGTGCAGTCACAACACCAATTGTCAATGACCGATTGCTGAAGTACACTGGACAGGCCCTTAAAGAAGATATAAAATTGTACCAACAAAAGGTGGGGTCGTTAATTTATGCCTCAGGCGTCACGAGGCCAGACATTTCAAGAGCTGTTGGTCATCTAGCTGAGTTCTTGATTAATCCAGGTCCAGCTCATCATGATGCAGTAGATCATTGTATCTTATACTTACATGAAACCAAGAACTTAGGCATAGAGTATTCTGGCTCCTCTGAAAGTTTAAATATTCTTAACTGCTCAGCTGATGCCGCGTTTGGAAATACAGAAGACCGTCGCAGTGTTCAAGGTTATGTTTTTAAACTGTTCAATGGACCAATCCATTGGAACTCCAACAAACAGGCAACTATAACAACTTCTACCACTGAGGCTGAACTACTTGCACTTTCAAACGCCACTAAGGAATTAATTTGGATGCAACGTATATTTAGGGGTATTAAATTCAACCCGGATCAAAAAATCGAAATATTTAATGATAATGTTCAAACCATTCGACTCCTCACCAAAGAGGATCCCATAATACAGACAAGACTAAAGCATGTTGATATTTACCAGCATTGGCTCCGGGAACGCGTACAGTCCAAAGATATAAGCGTTTCATGGATCAGTTCAAAAGATATGATTGCTGATGGAATGACCAAAGCATTGGGCAAACAGAAACATGACAATTTTGTCCGTCTACTTAAACTCGTGCAAGTTGAATAGTACAGGACTAAAATCTAACATCTCTAGTCCTGGGGGGATGTGTCAACGGCCAAGAATAACCACCGAAGAAGTTGGACAAAGAAATATCTCAGGTCAAAAATAGGGATTGTCCATACATACGTGGGTTATTTGTTTCGGTCAGTGCTTCAATTCTGTATTTAGAACTGCAGGTTATTCTATTTCTAGCGCATGTCTATATTTAGAGATCAAGAGATCAAGTCAATCATGATCAGTGTATATAGTCCTAGAATTCCGGGAGAAATAGAAATCAAGTTGTTTTTACTGAGTTATCTTTTACTTTAATTACATACACTTCGCCTGTTACAGGTCAGGCTCCCAGTTACCTGACAGTTAGTGAATTGGAGGATTTCGGCGGCCACCATTTTGGCAGTGACTTCGACTCGTCCTTCTAAGCCGAAAACTGCGACTGGAACCATAGAAATCCGGAGGGAAACTAGATCACGTGGTGGTTCTAGTTTTGCTTCCACTCGTGTAAAGGTGCTGGAGGCCTCAAGCAGTCAAGTTTTTTCATCCGGGTTTTTGGCACAGATGGCAAAGCCAGTGGGAATAGCTACTGGGATTACGGTCGCAAGGGGAGTCCCGACACTTGGCCGTTGGGGTAGGACTGGCAGAGCAGTACTCGGACCGGCCGCCACAAATTAAGTGATTGCTGCTTGCAAGTAGACTTTGATGGAGTCTACAAAATTTTTATCTTCACCAGTGGAGAGCAGTAGAGGAGCTACCTCGACATTTCTAATAGCCGTCGAGCAGATATTAATTTGCGCGGCTTTTTGTCTTCCCCTGCGCTCCTCTGCTTCGATTGCTGCAAGCAATTCTGGAGGGTTTGTATTTTTTCTGCCTGCTGCTTCTGGTGCTGTAGGCGGTGGGGCCAGCGACAAGTTTTCGGCTCCTGCTACCTTGATTGAGGGTATGTTGGCCCTTTTTGTAGGCCTCACTTCTGTAAGTGTTGGAAATGGAGACACGGAGTGATGTGGACGTATGGGCCCTCTATTTTGTCTAGGTTCCCGACAAGATCTCGTGTGTATTTAAGAGATTGGAGTGGGTAATATTGTAGCGCTGCCGACTCGGTCTGGAGACATTAGTGGCTGTATGGCGTGGGCGCAAGGAGGTTATTGGGGGGTTTTCTATGCCTAGATGGCACCACACTTGTTTTTTCTGTGGCTTAGGCTCTGTGTTGCTTATACTTGTACTTGTAGCGCACATCTCCCACACTTTTAGCTTTAATCCGAACATGACACTCTTTTAGTCAACTTCTACTTTCGTTCCATGAATATTGCGCCCATTACATTGCGCGATATTTCCAACAGTATATAATGGTCCTGTCATCTTGTTGCCTAGTGAAAATGTGAGGATTCAATTGATTCGAAGTCTTCCAATGAAGAAGATCAACTTGATTGGACTAAATCTGTAGATGAGGGTTCTCGAAACCAGCTCATAAAAAAAAGTTGAAGTCTGCTAGGAGAGGTACACAGGTACTTGCACTAGAAGAGTAAAATATTGGTGCTACAGAATATATGTGAAGGAACTAATCACATTAGCTATTTGCATGAAAGTGTGTTGTAAATTAGTTTATATTCTGTATATAGAAAGAAGTACTACAAAGACTACATGCTTATCTACTCAATACCGCGCGTCGCGTATGGATTTATGCAGGAGTTATCCTTTACACAACTCCTTAATCCAGCCAAGCCATGTACTCTAAAACTTCTCAATAAATGAACTGGATAAACTCCGGTTATAACTAAACAAGGCGCTAGCCTGTAACAGTTGGAAACGGCGGTGGTAGTCTGCAAAGCCTCCATGCCCTGACCGTGCAGCAAGCAGCTGGCCCAGTGCTTGCCGGTCGAGACTCCTGAGTTCCAGTGAGTCTCCAACATTTTCTATAATTCCGAGTTGTTAATATCTTTCGGGGGCATTTTGTGTCCAATCTCTGGTTCATGAATCTTGGTATCTAATTTTGATATCTCTCTTTGCTCTAGAGATTGACGGTGCAAGTGAGGAGGCTTGGAGTGTGCAGGCCTGTTTGGCGAGAACGTCTGCAGCTTTGTTTCCCAAAATACTGTTGTGATATTGCTTGTCAATGACCGGCTCTGCGCCGACAGATGCATATGCACCTCGTGCATTGACCATAGATACAACTGCTGCCGCTCCTGAGTCTCGGACTTGGGAGCGCCGGGTTGAGTCATTGCAAGGCAATGATTGGGGCAGCGTCGTGATGAGTCTATTGATCACACATGCTAGCCATGAGCGGTTAGGTATCGCCGGGCAATTACGGGATAGCGCTCAGAGGTACATGTGTTGAAATATGATATATCTTGGAATGCCAAGAATAACTTATTAGTAAGTCCGGCTAATTTGACTATCAAATTCCCCATTCTATATCACTGTTATCAATACATCATTCACCGAAAGTTTAATGCGCATTAGTGTTTATTTCACACTAGCATTCCAGCAGATGACTATGTCTCAAATGCAGGTTATAGTTTTCTTGTATCTATTACCAATACACATGTAGTTAGCTTTATATTCCTGACTCATATATGTGTATGTGCGTAGATCTACATCTACATGGATCATAACTTACGATCCATGGAGATTGATAAATACTGGTCAAAAACCACAGTTGATAAGATATGCAAATACGCAATCTCACTCTTATCATCTCGGTTTTACTCTGAACCATACATCAAAATACAATTGTTTCCACTCGGATCTTCCTCTCACAACCTCATACAAGACTTACTGCATCGGTCTAACCGCCGACACTGATTCTGCTACAACCTCCAACTTCGCTCAAGCTCATAACTTTAACAACATGCAGACCTAGCGCACTATCGGAACTATACAACTGCTTCCGCTCCTGGGTAATGGACTAAGGACTACGGAGCTGAGACATTGTATGGGAACAATTGGAGTGACGCTGTAGTGTGTATACAAACCACAGGCGCGAACCATGGACTGTATTGCTGTCGTTCCTGAACAGCTAGGTTCAGGATTGCTCAGCTGGGATATTACACGTAAGTGATTGAGGCATTGCAGCGACGCGTACTCGGACCGCGCGCGCCAGCCACCGGAACAGCGGATGCCTCTCATGAGAGATGGACTCATGAGCTGCAGAGTTTTACCCAGGCACGCTGTTGGCAGTAAGTCAGGAGAGAGAGAAGGTAGACAATAACAAGGGTCATATTTGAGTATATAAGTAGTCTATGTTCTGTATCATGAATAGTATCAGAAAAGTATCGGACACCTGCCAGCAATCACATTACCAAGTATCAAACCATCTGAACAAACATCGTGACACTTTCCAAGTAACTATGTTCCCAATTAACTCATAACCTTAACAAATACCAACATGTGCAGGGCACCATCTAATGATGACTGAGCTGACTTCTATGAAGTGGCAACGGTCTTTTCTAGTCCATTCTGTTGCAAGCCCTCTAAACTGAGTCATGCGAGGAGAGCTAGAGGGGGTTGGGTTGCATACAGGAAGCCGAAGGGCAGTCTCCTGGTTGTCTAGGCACACAAACACCCTATTGGCGTATCGGGCCATGGGATTACGAAGGACTGCCGCGAGTCCTTCGGTTGCTCCGGTAATTTCGGCGTCATAAACCTCAGCAGAATTTCCGAGGGGGAATAAGCCCCGCCCAACTTCCTGTGAAAGGGCCCGGTATATCACGTACCCAGCTCTGGCTTGGCTGTCGATAAGCGCTCCATCTGAGAAGATAAATAAGTCCAAGGGGGACTGTGATGTGTGCCACTTTGTGAATTCCTGTAGACCTATTCTTCTGCCTATAATGCCTATATTTTGTAAGTGTGATGGGTAGTTCTGTAGGGACTAAGTCGTCAAGTACGTGATAGTACTCACGAGCTATGGATAGGCACGATGTTAAATTTAATAAAAATCAAAATCAAATCAATCAACAGATCACATCCGTATCACATCACCCACAACCCCTCGTACAAGAGCTACCAATCAGTGCAATGGCCCCTGCTGTTGCATTGTCAAATCCCTCCAATCCAGGAGGGCAACTTCACCTAAGCCTGCTTGGCATTGTGAATGCAATGCAAAAAGCGGAGCAGCAAAGAAAAGAAAGGTTGGACGTAATCCACGAATTTCTTGAACTAACCGACTCCTGGGGCCAAGAGCAAAGGAGAAAAGCAAGCAGCAGCAGTCGTCACGACGCTGATGGAAAATACCACGCCTGTAATAACTGCCTTTGCAGTAGATCATGCAGAAGTAGCCAACTCACCAAATAAGAAACCTTCCACTATGGCAAGCACTCCCAAACCAGTCGCCCCAAGGAATATCACAGTCACGCCCTCCCCCAAAGCCTCAAGACAAAAGCCTGCCCTGGGTGACAGTAGCCTGCAAAGTGGCCAAACAACCGGCGCCGCCTGGCGTGCAAGTTCCGCAAAGGCCTGCTCTAGTGTCACGGTTTCAGTACAACATGCTTGGGCGATCTTGTAGGTACAGTATATTAATTATAATTCTCTAGAGAGAGAATTCCTATAGCTAGACTACAAATATATATACACTCTAAGATTCTCCCCTCCTATAAGGTTCCCCTGTTGGAAATACAGTTTCCTGCTTTTCTTTCTATCAACCAATGTGGTTGCATGCATCTTGCCTGAACTATATTTCTGAGTTTAGGCAGGATCCCACACTTCTGATCCAATCAGACTCAACATTAGAGTCTGCTTAAATCCCATTCTTCCTGAACAAACCCAGTTATTGGTTTGTTCGTATTTCTATTGCATGACCCAGTATTCTGAGTCAGTGGATAATTATTTTCTGGTCTGGGGTCCCACTTATTTCTGCAGTCAAGTCGGTTCTGGATAACCTCTTTCTTGTAATTCCACTGTATATATCATAATACCTGTAGTCTATTAGTTAATTAAGCAAACTGAACTTGTTCTCTGTTCTCAGGCGATTCTTACTCCGAAGTCTTCTCTATACTCTAACATCCCCCTATGACTAGAATAATATGGAATCTTCGAAGATTCCCTAGAAGACTCTCAATATGTCTGGCATCCTCATGAGCCTTCAGTATACTTCCAGAAGGTTCATTAAGAATCTTCTACGCTCTGTGTATCCCGAGGTCCTTCCCGAAGATCCCCGAAGATTCCCTTGATGTCATTGCCTGCACTAGCCAGCGTAGGCTACAGGGATTCTTAGGCTTGGCAGCTGTTACATCCAGCAAGCAACCCGAAACCTCAGTCATCCTAAAGGAGGACAAGCGCTTGTTCTTACAATTGAGGAAAAATCACCACTGGCACAAGTTATTGCTAGTCACAATGTCAGAGCAGCATGTAGACAGCAGGGCGGAGACATGGGTCAAAGAGGTGGTATTCAGGCTAAAGGGCGCCATCCTACATTATGCATGAGATAGGTGCTTAACCACTCGGCCAAAAGGCCAGACCAGAATCATAGAACACTTGATCCTGGTTATCTCCACATATATAGATTGTACAGAAGGCAATCCTGACACACAATCAAGAAAATAATTACCAACAAGGCTGGGATAGCGACTTCTGCTATCACGTCCATATGCCCAGTCAGGTCTGGGATTGCTATCAAATGCGCATTAGATGCATTGAGAGATACAGTCATGAGAATTGCACCTCTCCTACAGGAAGACAACAGTGTTATTGAGGCAGCGTCCAAATGGACGTCTTTGGCAATCCTGCATGTACCATTGTACATCATGACGCTTGAAGGCAGTATCCCAGTTACCAACAAAATGGTGAAGAACGAGTGCCAAGCTGTATGCAGCGCCACACCAATCCAGGTAAGGCCCACAGAAACAAAGCTTGGGCAATACTCAACAAGCTGGATTGTTCATTTCCAACCAAAACTAGCAAACACAAAATTTCGGCTATTTGACAAGAGCGGACCAGCCATTCCCTTCTCGCACCATAGACCAATCGAGCAATGCCAAAGTTGCTAGGTATTCCACACAACGCGCTCCTGTACCAGAAGCCAGCAATGTGGTCGATGCGGAGGAACTCATGGGACGTCAGAGTGCCAAGCCAAGGTGATAAAGTGCTCGAACTACGCGGTACCTCCCCACTCAAATGAGGGTAGCTGTGCGGTCAGGCCAAGACAACAAAACGGGATAATTGTCAGATTGGAGTCTAGACGTTTGAGCTGGAGCGAATTCGAAGGACTAGAAGAGGTTCAATGGACGGCGAAAGATGACTTAAGGTATAGTAGAGATAATTTGAAGGAAATTGAGGTTTGAAAGATGGTTAATATAAGTATTTCAAAGGTCTAAAGGTTCGAGAGGGTACTAATGATAACTTAAGGTACTAGAGGTAACTAGAGGTGACTATAGGTGACCAGAGGTGATCCGAAGGTGGTGGTTGTGACAGAAGACTAAGCGTAAAGAACTCTATGCCTACAGACCAAACTATTGTACATATACCTGCCCTCCTTTCACTAGCTCATCTTAACATAGACCTTAACATAATATCAACATGATACCATGTGCCAAGAACTGTTCTGTTGTCATAGAAACATATGAAGAAAGGTAAAATTATATCCTAAAGAAAGGATCGGAAGAGGAATCCTTACAATAATTCTGCCCCGCACCCCCGCAGAATTACATATCATAAGAGAACGCGGACATCGTGATTATCACGCTGCTCTAGCATGCTCATGAAGGAAGGGCAAAGCGGCTGAAACCGTCTTTGCCCAGGATTCAACAATGTCGTGTTAATTTTAGGAAACCCCTTAACAAAAGCACCAAAAGACAAATATAACACCCTCCACTCTCACCAAGTGAATTTCGGAAGGGGTGGAGAAAATACAGACATAGCATTGTGTCAGGCTCCTTGGCTAGTTCGGAGGACAAGGGTCGGAACAGGACAGAGTCGGGACGGATGTAGTCGGAACGGGACGAAGGCGAGACAAGACGGAGGCGGAATGAGACAAAGTCGGGGTATAAGGTAAAGCTATTAATTAGGAGGACTTCTATTGCAGTATGACTGTATAGAAGACGATAGAATTATCACAGTGGATTGAGGTCAGATAGAATCAGATATTCGAGTTAACTAAAAGTATACTAAGATTGAGACAGCCAGACTCCTAAGTACAAATTTTCCTCCACACAACTGATCTGCATGAATAGCGTAATTGACGCGACTCATGTGTTTGACTCTGCCTGACTCGGATTTCCCCTGTAGCAGCTAGACACACCTTGTCATTTAACAAAAGCTTATAATAATCAGATCAATGTAAAGTATAGAATAATTACAAGACAAAAAGCTACAGGACAAATCTAGCTCTAGACTGTCCTGAAGTACTCAAGAGCGGCTACTACAATCAGGGGTATGGTAGTCTACAGCTATAACACAGCAACTGATTGCTTATGTTGATATCACAGTTTCAGTACAACATGCTTGGGCGATCTTGTAGGTACAGAATATTAATTATAATTCTCTAGAGAGAGAATTTCTATAGCTAGACTACAAATATATATACACTCTAAGATACTCCCCTCCTATAAGGTTCCCCCTAAGACTAGAATAATGTGGAATCTTCGAAGATTCCCTAGAAGACTCTCAATATGTCTGTCATCCTCATGAACCTTCAGTATACTTCCAGAAGGTTCATTAAGAATCTTCTAAGCTCTGTGTATCCCGAGATCCTTCCCGAAGATCCCCGAAGATTCCCTTGATGTCATTGCCTGCGCTAGCCAGCGTAGGCTACAGGAATTCTTTGGCTTAGCAGCCGTTACAATTCCCCTTCTCTTCTCCAGGGGTTAGGTTTAATCTAAAACTTTTTTTTATTGATTAAATTTTTTTTCCTGCGTTCCCTACGCATTTTTTTTGTGTGGGGCTCAGCCTGACCAATTTACCTGCCAGAATTACTCTCTGAAGGACCGTTATTTATTGTTATGGGACCATAAGTGTCCTCAAATATCTTTAGGGCCTCTGTGTCTGTGACGTACTCAACTGGTTCCCATGTTGGCTCTGCCCATCCAGTCCACTTTACTAGAGCTTGCCTGAAACTACCACGTCCACGTCTCACTGTTCTTGCTCGTATTATAGAGTCGATTTCGTATTCTTGCTCGCCCAGGTTGTCAAGAATAGCAGGATTTTGAGCATTGTCCCGCTGCTGACTCGGAAAGTGGTCCACACCTGCTCGCTTTACCAGCTCAACATGAAAGCGGTTGTGGAAATTCCCCGGGACGTTCAACTCCACAGTTAGTGGGTCAGGAACCGCAGTCACCTCGTACTTTGCGTGAAGCCAGGCTAACTTCTTGGAGAGCTGAGGTGTTTTTACATTTCGGAGGTCTAACCAAACCTTGTTGCCAACTTTGAATTGATCTAGTTGTCTCCGAAAGCGATTTGCATTCACCTCGTTTCGTTGCTGGGCTGAGACCATTGCTGCCTGTGCAAAGGCTTGCGCATCCTTTAATCTTTTAACGTAGTCCTGTGCCAATAACTGTCCTGGGTGTCAAGAAACATTATCAGAGGTGGGTGTGGGTTCTGCCAGAGGCTCCAAATCGTATCCATGCCGTAGAAAGAACGGGCTTAGTCCTCCAATCGCTGAACTCGGTCGTGAATTGAGTGCCAGTTGAGCCACGGGCAACAGTTCCATCCAATTGTCTTGAGAATAGCAAGTGAAAGCTCGTAGGTATTTGTACAGCTCATGATTTGCTCTTTCGCTTGCGTTTCATTGTGGATGGTACGCCGTGGTCAGGCGTTGCGTTATTCCTGTCAATTGGCAGAAAGTTCGCCAAAATGTTCCCACCCAGTAACTACCCCTATCACTAGTCAAATACCGTGGGAAGCCAAAGAAACGGTAATATCTGTCAATAAAAACTTTGGCACATTGCGTGGCTTGCATCATATTTGTCCCGAATAAGAAGACGTCTTTAGATAGCCGATCTGTTATGACTATTATATTTGTACAGTCCTGTGAAGGTGGCATATCTGTCACGAAATCGATGGTAAGTTCGCTTCCTATTCGGTCCGGTATTGGCAGTGATCTGATAAACCCAGCCTTTGCCTCTCGCCATACAGTTGTTCGGCCGCAAACATCACAATTCCTTATAAACCAACGGACTGATTCCCTCATCTTTGGCCAAAACCATCGCCTCAAAGGTATGCCAATCATTGTATCTTTCCCAGGGTGTCCCGCTAGATAGCTATCGTTCGTTCTCTGCATTATTGCCTTTCGGAGTGGCTCGTAATCAGGAACCCAAATTCGATTTTCCCTTCCACGAAGAACGCTATCTGCGGCAACTGTACACTCTGCAATATTAGCGGTTAATTTCTGAGCGATTTCTGGTGGGAAACTTCTCTCTCCGCGCTGTACAGCATCGCGCGCTCGTCGCCAATCACTATCGTAATTAACTCCTTGGTTCCAAAGTACCTGAATCTCGTCGTAGTCAGATATTCTTGCTAGTGCAGCCGAGTCTGTAGAAGGATGGGTTAGATTATTTGAGCTTTCATTAGTAGGTACATGAGGAAGCGAAGTTTCATTTGCTGCACTAACTTGTGCGTCGACAGGTGATGCTTTGACCGTTGGTAACAATTGCATAATCCTACCCATGGTTCGTTCGTCATTCAGGCCGTGTGGCTTGTCCTGATCACGCCTTGAAAGAGCATCAGGTCGTTTGCAATAGTTGCCTGGTCGCCATTTTAGAGTGAAATTGAACTGCTGCAGAATGTCGTAATACCTAGCCTGCTGTTCATTGAGTAATTGCTTGGTCATGAAATAATCTAAATTTTTATGATCGCTCAATATTGTGAACGGCTTGGCAACTGATCGGAGCTCGGCTTTCCATTCTTGCAGGCACGTGATTATGGCCAGCATCTCTTTGTTGTGTATTGGGTAATTTGCTTCGGCTCCACTCAGCCGCTTGGAAAAATACGCCACTGGTCTCAGTCAACCATGCTTATCAACTTGAGAAAGACATCCACCCAATGCATAGCCAGAACAATCGGCTTCCATCACCGTGTCCCGCTCGGGATCCCATTGCGCTAATACCGGCTCTGTAGAAAATATTTCCTTCAATCGTTCAAACGCCTCGTTCTCCTCATGTCCCCATCTCCAAACAGATTCCTTCTTTGTCAATCTAGTCAGCGGCACAGTAATTTCCGAAAATCCATCCACAAAACATCAATAGAAATTTGCAAATCTGTTGAGAAATAAGTCTAATGCATTGCAATTCCAGGATCCTCATGACCCTTATTATGGGTCTGAGTTGTCATCATTAGCCAGGAGTTAGGAGAACCGGAGAGCAAGATACCCTGTACAATTAGCTTGTTTATCACGTGGTTATTGGGTTGTTTTGTTAGCGTGCACGGACCCTCACTCAAGATGTAAATCTCGAGTGTTGGATCTGTTTTTAATGGATAATCATTTTATACCTCCAACAAGTTGATTTCATAGACAAGTCTACCTTCCATATTTTATATTAGAACTCCTTAAAGTGATCATTACACAATACAAGGACTAAGTTTTTAATAAAATCCAAGGAATGAACGGACTCCTTTTATCGATGTAGGTGCCTTCCATTTGATGATGCTCTTGACTTTTTCGGGATCTACTAAAACCGAATTTCCAGCCCTTAGAATATACCCCAAGTACTTGACTTCTTGACACAGAAAATCGCATTTATCAATATCCAAGTACAAGCCAGCCTTTTCTAGCTTTCCCAAGATACTTTGAACCGTTTTCCGGTGATCATCCTCGCTACCATCCGTATATACCAGAACGTCATCCATGTACGCCGTTGCATTAAGATCAAGATGTCCTCGAAGCTGTTCATTGATATATTGTTGGAAAGTTAGGGGAGCATTTGAAAGTCCAAATGGCGTAACAAGCCACTCAAAAAGACTATAGCGACACCTAAAAGCGGTCATCCATTCATCCCCCTTCCTGACTCTGATCCGATGGAGAGCTGACTTCACATCCAGTTTCGTGAACCACCTCGCCTTCAATAATTGTCGCAAAGTTTCTTTAAATAAAGAAGAGGATACCGATCTGGAAGAGTAATCGCATTCAGCCCTCGATAATCCACACAAAATCTTAGCCCTCCGTTTGGCTTTCTGGCAAAAAGTACTGGCGAAGCTGCTGGCAAACTACTAGGTCTAATCCATCCCTTACCCAAGAGTTCAGTCAACGTCTTGCGCAATACCAGAAGCTCCTCTCGCGACATACTGTATAAAGAACCCCATGGTGGTTGAACTGGCTTTCCATTCTCATGTCTTAAGTTTATAGCATGGTCCAGGTGACCTCGCGCTGGGGGTAGATCGTTAGCGCCGCTGTCGTCAGCAAAGAGGCGCGCAAATTTCTTCACCGGGTCCGGCAAGCAATCTCGAGCTTCAGAGATTCTGAGGCAAGTCTTCGTACGGAGTGCCTTGTTTATATCGTCTAAGGAGGCTTTACAGACTGGAACCCCATCTTCCAGACTAGATAATGCCTCAACAGCAGCAGCTTTTGGCTCCTTAACCGCTTTAAGCTTCTGCCGCCATCTCCGAGCGCTGTAAACAGAACCGCTGCTCTTTCTAAGCTCCAGTTGCTGCTCTCTGGAGTGAATCACAGCGTCCTGGTCTTCCAACCATTTCTTCCCCAGTATCATTTGATGCGTACTATGGGGTACTACATAAAGCAGCAACTTCTCAGTGACATATCCATCAAGATCTATTGATACCCGAGTGATACTTTTTACAATTGGCTTCTCTACTGATGAATTTTCCGCCGTCTGGAGGGCTCGTGGAGGTATGGACTCGCGTGGTAGATTAAGCCGGTCCACTAATGCTTCGTCGATAATACCTGAACACAGGCATCCATTGTCTATTAATGCCTGTATCATAGTTACGTCGTTGATCAGTGCGTTAACCAGAAAAGGGTTTGTGTTCATCTTTGTTTTGTGTCCAGCCACTGTCGCCACATGCGAGACCTTTTCCTCCAATACTATTGGCTCCACAGATTCATACCTTCCGGAACCCGAGTAATCACATATGATTGTACTTTTGTCTTCGCGATTATCTTTCTTCCCGGATGATGGATTTGTCTTAAATTTCGGGTTTATTGCCGGCAAGAGAGGGCAATACTTTGTTGAACATTTGGGCTGCTTGCATCGGAAACATCGGCTTTCATTTCGAAATCTTTCTATCTGCTCGGTTGTCTTCCATTTAGCTCTGAGGGGTCTGTTATTGGTGTCATGAATGCGCTTTTCACATTAGTAGTAAATTGTCATCCACATAGTGTAGCATGCAGAGCCAGGGAAATGGAAACAGGTCAGTGATAAATTAGATACCACCGATTGCTACACTCACCCGTAGATCACTCCTAAAAGAGACTAGCTACGGCACAATCTGGAAGTATGTGGGATTGGTTAATTATCATGTAGATAACCTGTAACATAACATAATAACACAATGAGATACCATTTGCATCCCGTAACATTTTATTGCCATAATCACTCAAGTATATTCTAAGCCCCCTGAGTAGTCACAACCATTTAATTGAAGATACCAATTGTATACAACCATATACATCACCAGCCTTGAAGAGGTTATCAGCTCGGTAGCCTTAAGCCTGCAAACAATTCTCGCATCCACCAAAAATCTTCCCATGTCAACCAACTTTCTTCCATCCATCAAACACCACAATCATGTCCAACAAAGAGAAAAAACCTTTCGGCTACACCTTCACTATCAAAGGCGTCACACCAGCGAAACTGGATTTTTATCCTGTCTTGACTGGTAGTGAAAACTAACAAGATTAGGCCGGAACCTGGGAAATAGGATTTGACATGATGGGTCTGAAGGAAGTACTAACTGGAGAAATCACTAAACCAGAGAAGGCTTCTCCCGACTGGGAAGAGTGGAATACGGCGAATAAACTGCTCAGGGGATATCTGGTATCTGCGGTCGATTGTTCCCTGCGGAATATGATCACCAGCAAGCAAACTGCCAGAGATACTTGGGCCAACATCAAGGCTCGCTTCGACAGGGAAACACCATCAACAACCCTGTTGTTACTGCGAAATATTGTCGACCTTAAACTTCAAGAAAATGAGAACGTAGCCGACCACTTTAATAACTTTACCAACGCATGGGATCGTCTTTACCAAAGGTCCCTTACCTCCAAATCCAGCGTTGCACAAGTATTTCGAGATATTACCTCATCTGATGAAGTCAAAGGCGTGTTCTTACTGCTCTCGCTCCCAAAATCCATGGAAAACATTGTCAACAACCTTGCTACAAAAGACTTGATCAAATACCAGGACATACAACCAAAGCTCTTGGACCTCTCTGTTGTGCTGACTCGGTTGAGTCGTTAGGAGACAGGGGAACGGAGGATGGGCTGCTGGATTAGGAAAGGGTGGAAAATACAGGCTGGTGCACAGACGCTGTTCATGTACTATACAATCTCTTCACCTGCCGAGTTTAGTGAATCAATCTATCCAAAATAATATCATACTTCACATCATCCATTAGATGATATTATCAATTGTCGGGATGCACATCTAGCATCACCTTCATTGATCACCATTGTCAGTAAGAGTTCACATTTGATACCTACTGACACCCATTTGGCCACAGTGATACGCACTCAGTGTCCATCGTGCCATCACCCAGCGTGAGCGCGCCATCTCCGCGACTCACCATTGCACATGAGCCCGTGTAATTCCACCGACGGACAGCAGAGACATAATTGCTATATACCTCACAGCTCATAACCACAACACTCTCCGCTCATAGGAGTGTCTATGAAGCTGACAGCAAAGCCTATCACGCATCTACCCAAGAGGCAACAGAATGTTCATGGTGCAAAATCAAGAAGTTCAATTACAAGGGGCACACCTACAAGAATTGTTTCAAACTTAAGAAACATAAAGAGCTACAGAAGGAAGCCAAGGCAAAGAAGAAGAGCGCTCCACAAAATGAAAATGCCAAAAGAGTCTCAGAACTAGATGACAAACTTTCAGACAGGGCTTTCATGGCCAACTCTTCTTCATCCACTCGAAAAGAATGGATCCTTGATACAGGTGCCACCGCTCACATGACTGGCTGCATCGACGACTTTGAATCAGTTACACCCTTACAAAATAAAACTGTACAAGTTGCCGATAACAACTACACCCCAGTCACTGGCAAAGGTACCGTTCGTCTTCGCGCTTTAACCAGCGGCGGGCGATCGCGAAATATCCTTCTACACGATCTTCTTCTGGTGCCCTCTTTTGGACAGACTAGGTTGCTTTCATGGGAAAAATTAAGGGAGATGGGATATGAATTATTTTCAAAAGGCGACAATACATTCATAGGGGATAAAAACGGGCAAGAGGTTCTGTGGGCGACAGCAAGGGAAAAGTCGATCATAATTATGTTAGAAGAAATAAAAGCTCGTTTCTCCTCCTATCGTGAATTACATGAAGCTTTAGGACACCCCGGTGTAACGACCATCAGAGACCCTTCTAAATTATACACAGACAGTCACAACCTTCCTTCAATACCCCAGACCTTTCACTGTCCCGCATGCAAAAAAGCTAAGTCCAAGCACATTGTTCCTGATCCAATCCATGAGGATCCCAGTAACGTTTTTGAAATTATTCATTCAGATCTTTCCGGAAAATTCTCTGTTCCCTCTTTAAACAGCAAGTATTACTACATCACCTTCATTGATGGAAAAACACAATTCTCCTGGGTCAGATTCTTACAAAATAAAAATGAAGCCGCCGAAGCTATCATTGACTTTGTCAAACTTATCCACAGACAATTCAATACAAAGATCAAGCGATGGAGGACTGACAATGGGGGAGAATTCGTGAGTAAAACCATCAACTCATTCTTTAAATCTAAAGGAATAGTTCATGAACTTTTGCCACCCTACGAACATGAGAGAAACGGACTGGCTGAGCGATTTAATCAAACGTTAACTACAATAGTCAGAACAATGATAGCAGACTTAAGCCTTAACTTTTGGGCAGAAGCCATATCAACTGCCAGCTATCTTAAAAATCGCCTTCCTCATTCACCGCTACCTCATAATACTACGCCATATGAGGCCTTACAAGGTAACAAACCCACAATCAAACACCTTCAACCCTTCGGCAGAAAATGTTTTGTTCACTTACACAAGGACTCGCGGCCCTCAGGTTCAAAGCTATTGCCAAGGGCAATCAAAGGAAAATTCATGGGCTACACAGAGAGCACTAAAATATTCCGAATATGGATCCCCTCTAAGCACAAGGTGGTAGAATTTCCCAACGTCAAGTTTGCGCCGCTCAATTCAGGGGAAGAGACTCAATCTCTTGAGATCACAAGCGAATCCAACTTTGAGACATAAAACATCGAATCAAAATCATTCCACCCAATACTTCCGCCCAAATTTTCATCACAACCAGTTAAATCTTCACCATCTATAGATAGCACCTCATCCTCATATCCGACAGAGCCACAAAACAAGCATGATTCCGAACAAAATTTACAGCAACCAGCACAGCTTGAAACATCAGAGAATCTCACTCAAGAAACATTATCAATCCGTAGCCGGCCGAAGCGATCAACGAAGCCTATTAAGAGATATGGTTTATCTGTACACCACGGCTCAATTACACGCACTTCGAATGATAACGACTCTGAACAAAGTAGACTGGTTTCAGCTGAGGAATCTCAAATAGAAGTGGAAAATAATGCTGTGGCTCTGGCGGCAAAAAGGGCACCAAAAACAAATGAGGAACCAAAATCTATAGAACATGCATTTCAACAACTAGATGGAAATCGATGGCGCGAAGCGATAGATGAAGAATTGACATCTTTATCTCAAAATAATACATGGGATGTGACTGATTGACCTCTCAAAAGAAATGTTGTTGGATCCAAATGGGTTTTTAAAATAAAGCGAAATGCCGACGGCTCTATTGAGAGATACAAAGCGCGATTAGTTGCTCAAGGTTTTAGCCAAGTTCCTGGCCATGATTTTAATGAAACCTTCGCACCTGTTGCTTGATATGATAGCCTGAGGATATTACTCAGAATCTCAGCCCAAAACAAATGGATCCCTCAACAGATGGATGTAAACTCAGCATACCTCTATGGCATGCTAGAAGAGGAAATTTTCATGGAATTACCGCCGGGATACCGTATAACCGGAAAATGTGCCAAACTCCGCAAATGTATCTACGGCCTCAAACAATCCGGCCGAGAATGGTACAAATGTATCTCGAATTCCCTCAAATTAAAACGGTTCGACTCAACAACATTTGACCCTTGCGTCTTCGTGCACCCAAAGGAAATTATATTCATTTCCATATACGTAGACGACATACTCATCTTCGGACCCCCAAACAACTTTCGACAAAACCTAAAGACATTGATCGGAAACGATTTTGATTACAAAGATTTAGGAGACGCAAAGTACATACTAGGTCTCGAAATTACAACCAACTCATCAGGTATCCAACTGTCCCAACAAGGATATTCAAAAAGGGTCCTAGAACGCTTGGGCTTTACAAATGCTCACAAAATTGGCACACCCCTCAATCCTAACATAACCCTATTTAAAGGAACTGAAGAGGAACGTCTTGAGAACGTCAAAGAGTATCAAGCCATTTTTGGATCGCTAATGTATCTAGTCATAGGTAGTCGTCCTGATTTAGCATATACAGTCACTCTTTTAAGCCAGTTTTCGTCCTGTCCAAACCAAACTCACCTGCAAGCCGCCAAGAGATCACTTCAATATTTAGCTGCAACAACCAATTGGGACTTATTCTACCCAAATTGAGCCTGTGAAGATCTCGAAGTATATGCTGATGCTTCCTATGCATACAACCCTCATACCCGAAGATCTACATCAGGTTATGTCATTTGGCTTGGCGACGCTGCAATCTCCTGGAGTAGCAAACAACAGCGATCTGTAGCACTATCTACTACAGAAGCCGAATATATGGCCATGTTGCTTGCTGCTCGCCATATCACTTGGACTAAATATGGACTAGCACAACTGCGCCAAAAGTTTGAAACTGTACTTCACTCCGACAACAACAGAGCACAAGAACTTGCGAGAAATCCGCGGATCCACGAACGATCAAAGCATATTGACGTGCATTACCACTACGTTTGTGATAAATTAAAAGAAGGAGAGTTCAAACTCCTCTACGTCAAATCCGCAAACAACCTTGTAGACTTATTGACCAAAGCTCTTGCAAAACCTGCTCACCACCGACTATCTAACCATATCAGATGTGCTAAGCGAGGGGAAGTGTCATGAATGCGCTTTTCACATTAGTAGTAAATTGTCATCCACGTAGTGTAGCACGCAGAGCCAGGGAAATGGAAACAGGTTAGTGATAAATTAGATACCACCGATTGCTACACTCACCCGTAGATCACTCCTAAAAGAGACTAGCTACGGCGCAATCTGGAAGTATGTGGGATTGGTTAATTATCATGTAGATAACCTGTAACATAACATAATAACACAATGAGATACCATTTGCATCCTGTAACATTTTATTGCCATAATCACTCAAGTATATTCTAAGCCCCCTGAGTAGTCACAACCATTTAATTGCAGATACCAAGTGTATACAACCATACACATCACCACCCTTCAATAATTGGGTCCAAGTAATGGCTTCTCAGGCCGCGGAACATCTTTCTTGTAAGCAGGTCCTTTCCACAGAAGGAGAGGGCATACTTTGGCGTAGCAGCCGTTCTTCTCACATCGAAAGCACTTATTGTCTGCCCTGAGCTTTTCAATCTGTTCATTGGATTTCCACTTAGTCCTTAATGTTTCGCCAAATTTCGCATCCGTTTTGTATGGACTACCAAACCCAACAATCGCGGAATTTGTCATTGTTGTGATAGATTCTCGTCCGCTGCCTTATATCTTCGAATGTACGTATGGTCTCTTTCTCCGTAGTGTGTCAATCTCGTCTTCTACTATCGTTGCCCTCGTAAGTACTCGTCGTTCGTACTCATCAATCGTCGTGTTTCGTCGTCCTCGTATTTCGTAAACCACAGAGAGAATTATAATATGTCACGGTTTCAGTACAACATGCTTGGGCGATCTTGTAGGTACAGTATATTAATTATAATTCTCTAGAGAGAGAATTCCTATAGCTAGACTACAAATATATAAACACTCTAAGATACTCCCCTCCTATAAGGTTCCCCCTAAGACTAGAATAATATGGAATCTTCGAAGATTCCCTAGAAGACTCTCAATATGTCTGTCATCCTCATGAACCTTCAGTATACTTCCAGAAGGTTCATTAAGAATCTTCTAAGCTCCGTGTATCCCGAGGTCCTTCCCGAAGATCCCCGAAGATTCCCTTGATGTCATTGCCTGCGCTAGCCAGTGTAGGCTACAGGAATTCTTAGGCTTAGCAGCCGTTACAGTTGATTAGTCACTGTTGCTATCATAACATTGTAACCATTGCAACGCATTGACTATGTTACTAGGGAAGTTCCTGACTTGGTTGACCAGACTAAACGCAGCATCTAAACATTAGCCTATTGTCACAGTAGTAGAATGGTAGTTGGCGTGGTTTTAAATTAAGCAATAACTGAGCCTCTAAAGACCATCGTTTAGCTAGATATTCTCTTCCCTTCTCATCGCACAACTCAGTTATAATATTTACCTCGTTCTTCGTACCCTCGCCCTGTGACATATTGTGCGATCTCTTTTTACTTCCAGCCGCATATTCTAGCCTGTAGATTTTCGTTTTCAACATAATACAGCGAATTTTCGTGCCTAGACCCGCCTGTTTTGCAACCCGGTGAATATATTTGTTACAAATATCTGAATCAGTAGAAAGTCACAAAATTTACTCAATACCCAGCTTGCAATAAGAAAATCTCCGAGTTTTTTTTTCACTTTCTGCTTCTTGCTTCCAGCTTTACATTAAAAACAAAATATAACCTCTCCACTGCAAATTTTCAAGATGACTACCACAAATACTGAATTTGGTCAGAGAATGAGTGAATCTTTTACTTCTTGTTTCTGTCACAGGCTCATACCTGGTTATCATTAGGCTGCTGCCTAACAAATAAGGATTGAACTCTCCCAACCATATTAAACATCATACATGTCATGAACCCCTCCATGACTCATTAGACCCAAGTATAGGCCTTGGCCCAATCCATGCAAATCTATTCTTAAATGACAAATTTAGATTGCAGACAGGACGACTCGAATACCAGTCGTGAGTCATCTAAGCCACATGCATCATAACTATTTTAATAACTAAAATTACTAACATTAAAATGAAGCTGAATTAAAATAGACGGAGATGCTGGTGTTTGGCGGAGGACAGGTCATGATCTATTTTGAGAATGGTATGAAATGAGGGAACGAGATCATAGTCTTGTAAGTAAAAAGGAGGCTTTCAGTCATGTCTCTGCTCGTTACTTTAAGATTTTCATTTGTATCTAGCTCTGAGTTCAGTTTGAATAAAACGCCACTTTAAGACCGTCACAGTTTCCCAAATTTGTCTGGAGTTCTCACCGAATACAATGAAGAGCGCTCGCGGAATGTTAGGGCACGTAATTCCTGTGTAACTGTGGAAAATGAAAAAGATGTTCTTTGTGCACAACTTGAAACAGAAAGAGCTACATTATCAAGTACTCGTGTTGAGTTATCGGATTCTCTAGGAAAGAAACTTGCAGTAGAAACTCAGCTCCAACTTGCCTTGCTTCAAAATGCCCAAAGCCGCGCCACAGGAGAAGGAACAGCTGCCCAAGCTCCAACTGCCCGCCGAACTCAGAAAGATCAAATAAATTCACGGCATAAAGCAACGAGAAAAATCCTGTCCAGCGCCAAGAGAACTACGAGACATTTAAGACCCAAGCACAAGGAATAATCTCCATTGACTTTGCATGTTTCCTCACTGAAGCCTCAAAAATATTGTATAAATGTGGCTTAATGGATGACCATGCTTGGGATACAGTTTGTGATGGCCACAAATCTATTACTGCTAATTTGAATGATCCCTCGCATTGGCAGTGGCAGAATGAGAATGCGCTCTGGACCGATCTTGATAGCCGATATATCCTATTTAATTCTGCAACGCTTGCAAGAAATACGCTGGATAGTTATTCCCAAGACAGCCCGAGAAACGGCACTATACCATACGGTGAATGGAAAGCTGAGTTTATTAGGCTTTCTAACTGCGCAAAGTTAGGTCCACGAGAAAAAGTCGAAAAATGGCGTAGATTTATTGGTATTGATATGAAAAAGATACTCTGGTCACAGGTAGACAATCCGGGCGATGATGATTTTGTCGGATGGGTCTCTAGATGTGATAATATCGCTCGCAATCAGCTTCAGGAGGCTCACTAAGATTCTATAAATCACTCAAGCGGCAAAAGTAGGAATGAGAAATCCAACAAGCCAGCGCAATCTCCACCAGATGTACGAAATGCTGCTTACAGATCTCATCCTCAAGATGACCCCATGGACGTTAGCCGGCTGCAGATTTCTGATAGTGAAAGGCAGCGCCGGCGTATCCAGGGGCTTTGTCTAGCCTGTGGCCAGAGCGGCCACATTGCCCGAGACCATCATCGGAAATTTGACCCAATCCCAATGCCGAAACGAGCCAATATCACGCCAGGTTATAATAGGCAAAATTACCAAGATATAGAGAATCGCTCGAACTCCCGACCTCAGAACATTAATTCACGCAGTCATTTTGTAAATCCTCAGTACTTCACGCAGCCTCCACAATTTCCTGTGTCATACTATCCACCCATGTACCAACAAATAATGCCGCAGCAAACAGCACATTCGCGCTTGCGTGCTATTATTGAAAATTCCGGATATGTATCTGATACCAGTTCTGACCATGTAAGCCCTGATCGAGGCCTAAATACATCTGAAAACTTGAATCAGCTAAAGGGCAAACCTCTGATCTAAGTCGCGATCAGAGGTGTGATTGGTTTGGTGGAGAGGATGAATTAATCCGAGCAGTGTTGTTAGATGACTCGCTTTTAGAGCTACGCTCTACTAGCTCTAGAAATTCAATGCTGCTTCAAACTCAACTCTCAGACCCGCGCACTGGTGACCCTATAATGTTCCATACGTCTAGCTTATTAGATAGCGGCTGTACAGCCTTCGCATTTGCAGACGCCGAGGCAGTTGTAAGGCGCTTTAGTATCTCAACCAAGAAGCTTGTCAAGCCCCGTTATGTTCGTCTAGCTGATGGTAGTACCCAAGCAACTGTTACCAATTATTTCACTAATCGAAAGCACCTAGGCCAGCACTCAGAGATAATTGTGCTCTATGTAATAAATCTGGGTGAGAGCAACCCAATAATCCTAGGTATACCATGGCTTCAGCTTCAAAATCCCCTTTGTGATTGGAATGCCATGACCGTTAATTTTGGCTCACAATTCTGTCAAAGTCATTGTCTTCCATGGAGGACTTCAACATCTACCTTATACCCGCCCCCACAACTCCCTGGATTCCATGAAGCCCCGATTAATATATAGAACGAACCCCCTTCAATTGCACAAAGATTACACCAAGCCACTGTAGAAGATTGCCCCAATCATGATACTGAAGCTGTCTATGATGATGACACAGAAAAGTCTACGCATCTATTACAAAGAAAAGTAGATCAAGTTGATGTAGATAGATTTCTTCAAGACAAGCAGGAACCTTCAATAACTGATATCAAGGATCTTCTCCCTTCAGAATTACACCAATGTGTTGAACATTTTTTACCAAAGAATACAAAGGTTCTGCCACCACATTGTCCTTGGGACCATAAAATTGAGCTCTTACCTGGAAAGCAACCCCCATTCTATAAAAATAGGCCATTCCCACCCAGTGAATTCCAGTGTATAAAAAAATGGATGGACAAAATGTTAGAGAAGGGATTTATACGCGAATCATCCTCGCCTGCTGCCGCTCCCCTTCTTCTTGTACCCAAATCTAGTGGTGGAGTGTTCATATGCCAAGATTATCGTGGTCTCAATATGGTCACAATTAGAAACAGATACCCACTTCCTTTGATTCGTGAAATCTTAGACTCAATATCTGCCGCCAAATTCTTTACTAAACTTGATGTAATTGCTGCTTTTAATCGCGTTCGAATTGCAGAGGGTCACGAGTGGATGATTGCTGTAACAGTTCCGATAAATAAAGCTTGGGCGTTCATATGTCGAAAGGTAAGTTTATTTACTAACTGAAGAACAAGACTACTGCTACACTCAACGCCCTATTTATATACATGGTTCCAATATTTCAAACACTAGTCTCTGTCCTCTAGTCCGGCTCCCACTATTAAAGTGTTGGCTAGTTACCAACGATGTTTCGTGCACGGGCAGTACCAGACTCTTAATACCAACGTATCTTAGCGCTGAGGTAATAAGTATGCATGAGATGAATATCACAGGCTACAGGCAATCTACCGGCTTACTAGCCGCCACATTGCCCCTTCCGTTTTTTTTTTTTTTTTTTTTGAGAGGCATGTGACCTAAATATATATAAAATTTTTTAATTAAAAATTTTTTTTGTCGCTGACGCCGCTTTTGCATTGTATTCTTTTCAGCTGGACCAACAAATCTTCCCACGATTTCCTCTAGAGGTCCATCATTATTTTCAATCGAACCATAAAGTTCTTCGAACTTATCTAAGGCTTCAGTGTCTTCTATGAATTCTATTGGCTCCCATGTTGGATCCACTTCACTAGCCCACTTCACTAGGGCTTGCCGAAATACCCCTCGTCCACGTCTCACTGTTCTTGCTCGAAGAATAGATTCGACAACAAATTCTTCATTACCCAGCTCATTGACTATAGGAGGATTCTGGGCATCGTCCCTCACTTGGCTTGGAAAAGGATCTATGCCGGCTCGTTTAATTAATTCCACGTGGAATCTTTTGTGTATATTACCAGGCACGTTAAGTTCCACAGTCAGTGCTTCAGGTACTCCCGTTACAGTATACTTAGCGTGTTGCCAAGCTAACTTTTTTGACAGCTGAGGTGTTTTAATGTGCTGTAAATTCAACCAGACTTTATCCCCTATTCTATATTGCTCGGGCTGTCGACGTTGAATGTTACCGTTCAGCTCGTTCCGCTGCTGGGCCGATGCCATTGCTGCTTGTGCAAATTCTTGCGCGTCTTTCAAGCGCTGAATATACTTCTGTGCGTCAATACTACCTGGATGACGTGAGGCAGGTCCCTCGGCTGGGGTAGGCTCCATTAGAGGCTCTACGTTGTATCCGTTTCGTAGGAAAAACGGGCTCATCCCTCCTATAGCTGAGCTTGGTCTAGAATTCAACGCCATTTGAGCTAGCGGTAACAGATCCATCCAATTGTCCTGGGAGTAACAAGTAAATGATCTCAGATACTTGTACATTTCTTGGTTCGCTCTTTCACTTGCGTTCGATTGTGGATGGTAGGCTGTTGTTAGCCTCTGATTGATTCCAGTCAGTTGGCAGAAGTTTTTCCAGAAATGACTCAACCAGTCGGAACCTCTATCACTCGTAAGATAGCGTGGGAAACCGAAAAATCGGTAGTATCGATCTACGAATAGATCTGCGCACTTTCGGGCTTCCATTGACGGTGTGCCAAACAGCATAATATCTTTAGATAATCTATCTGTAATTACCATAATGTTTGTGCACCCTTTTGACATCGGCATATCTGTCACAAAGTCGATAGTAAGTTCACTGCCAATGCGCTCAGGAATCGGTAATGACTTCAAGAAGCCTGCTTTAGCCTCTCGCCAGATTGTGGAACGTCCACATACATTGCAGTTCCTGACAAACCGACAAACCAATTCTCTCATTTTTGGCCAAAACCATTGGCGCAGAAGAATTCCGATCATAGTGTCTCTACCTGGGTGGCCGGTCAGGTAACTATCGTGTGTTCGCTGCATGATGGCTGTTCGGAGAGGTTCATAATCTGACACCCATATACGATTCTCTCTTCCCCGTAAGAGACCATCTGTGGCAACTGTACATTCTGCGATATTGGCCTTCAATTCGAGCGCAATATCGGGTGGAAAGCTTCTTTCCCCTAATTTTACAGCTTCACAGGCCCGTTCCCAGATTTTATCCTTCGCAGTGGCTTGCTCTCACAGACTTTGCAGCTCGATGTCGTCAAATAGTATTTCTTGAGGTACTCTTTCGCATATTTTCTCATTGTTAAGGCCACTAGGTATAATAGCTGCTGATCCTAACGGCACTGACGGTAAAAGCTGCATTATCCGACCCGCTAGCCGTTCATCATTTAAGTCTTTTGGTTTGTCTTGGTCGCGCCGCAATAAGGCATCTGGTCTATCACTTGCTCTACCTGCTCGCGATTTCAGCTCGAACCTAAACTACTGCAACACATCGTTGTATCTTGTCTGACGTTCATTTAGTAGTCGTTTTGTTGCGAAGTAATTTAAGTTTTTGTGATCTGTCCAGATAGTGAATGGTTTTGCAACAGAATTCAACTCTGCTTTCCATTCCTTAAGACAAGCTACTATTGCGAGCATTTCTTTGTCGTGTATTGGATAATTCGCTTCGGCACTATTAAGGCGCTTTGAGAAATAAGCTATAGGCCGTAATCTGCCGAGTTAGTCTTTTTGCGAAAGGCATCCTCCCATGGCATATCCTGAACAGTCCGCTTCCAAAATAGTCTCTCGGTCTGGGTCCCACTGGGCTAATACAGGTTCTGTTGCAAAGATTCTTTTTAGCTCATTGAAAGATTTTCTTTCTTCCTCATCCCACTTCCAAGTTGACTTCTTCCTTGTTAACCTAATTAGAGGCGCAGCTATGTCTGAAAATTTGCTGATAAAACATCTGTAGAAGTTTGCGAACCCTAGGAAAGACCTTACTCCAGACACAGTTACTGGGGCCTTCCACTCAAGTATGGCTTTGACTTTCGATGGATCGACAGCAACACATTCACCGGCTTTGACAATAAAACCTAAATACTTCACCTCTTTGCAAAGAAATTCACATTTTTCGATGTCTAAGTATAACCCTGCATCCTTTAGCTTCGAGAGAACACTCCGAACTATCTCCCAATGATTATCCTCACTTCCATCGGTATACACCAAAATATCGTCCATGTATACAGTAACATCCACGTCCAGATGATTCCGTAACTTTTCATTAATGTACCGCCGGAATGAGGCTGGCGCATTTATTAACCCGAAAGGAGTCACCAGCCACTCAAATAGTCCTAGGCGACACCTAAAAGCTGTCATCCACTCGTCTCCTTTCCTTATTCGGAGGCGGTGGAAAGCTGATTTGACGTCCAGTTTCGTGAACCATCTGGATTTAGAAAGCTGCCGTAATGTCTCCTTAAAAAGTGGGAGGGGGTAGCGGTCCGGAATCGTTATTGCGTTTAAACCACGGTAATCCACACAAAAGCGAAGGCCGCCATTAGGCTTTCTTGCAAATAGTACCGGGGATGCTGCCGGGGAACTGCTCGGTCTTATCCATCCTTTCTCTAAAAGGTCTGTAAGGGTTTTACGCGACACTAAAAGCTCCTCTCGAGACATGCTGTATAGAGGCCCCCATGGGGGTGTCAAAGGCTTTCCATTCTCATAACGAAGGTTGATTGCGTGATCTAAGTTATCTCTCAATGGGGGCAAGTTATTTGCTCCGGTGCTATCAGCAAAAAGTTGGGCGAAGTCCTTTACTTTTTCCGGTAGACGGTCTTTGGCGTCATTTTCCGAGAGAATTGGTTTTTTACGGAGTGCTTTACTTATATCCTCTATTGTAATTTTGCCGATCGGCACTGAGTCGCTCATCAACATCAAATCTTCAGTTGATGAATATTTTGGATGGGGCACTTGTCTCAAATTTTGTCTCCATCTCTGAACACTATATATATTCATGTTTCCTTTTCTGAGCTCAAGACGTTGGTCCTTTGAATGAATTATTGCGTCTTGGTCTTCAAGCCACTTTTTTCCTAGAATCATCTTGTGTGTGCTTGAAGGAACAACATACAGCCAAAGTTTAGGTATGTGAAAGCCATCGAGGTCGAGCGACAGGTGGGTTATGTATTTAACAACAGGTTTAGTCCTCGAAGAATTCTCTGCTGTCTCAAGGGCTCGTGGGGGTATTATTATGCGCGGCAAGTTCAATCGTTCAGTTAGTTCATCACTAATGATTCCAGAACACAGGCATCCATTATCTACTAAGGCTTGCACCATAAAAGTATCATTTAACAATGCATTAATTAGAAATGGATCTGTATTCAACCTAACTTCTTTATTATAACTTGTTTTGGGCTCCCGTGCGCGACTGTGTACAGGAGCTTCTAGTTTTCCGACCCGCTCAAATATCCCCTTACCGATCCTTTTTGTCCTTCTGGATCGATCACTGAGGGGTCGATCTCTGGTAAACTAGCGAGATTGATATGTATATTCGCTTTATTCGGATTTCGTGCGGGCAGAAGTGGGCATTTTCTTGACAAGCAACCCACCCTTTCGCAACGAAAACATTTCCTCTCTGCTCTTAATTGATCTAGCTGTGCATGGGTTTTCCACTTGGCACGCTGTCTATCCGTGCTTGTTATACCAGCCGCATTTATTCCACCCATAATTACATCGCCAGATGAGTCAGTCGGACTTGTATTTTCCCGAGGGTTTTTATTGCCATTGTTCGCATAATTTGCCGGTCCTGTAGCAGAATAGCTGTTCCTTTGGCGTATTAGGACAGGTTGATTCTGTCCCACCCAGTTGTCTGCCATTTCCAGCTGTTGCGCTACCTGATTTACAAGTCTAATCCAGACATTGAAATTGTTATGGGGCAAGTTAGTATTTCCCGCAAGAGCCAGTATCAAATCCTTGTTTAGGGCGTTCCAGAGCATTGATATCTTGTTAGTATCGTCCCAAAGATCTCCTTGTGCCTCTGTCAATTTGTTTGTCCAAGCTGCAAAAAAATCTGGCCACCGCTATCTCTCAGACATCTTCATGGCCTGCAGTTCCCTACCTGCCCTTACAGCCTTTAAGGGATCGAGGTATAGCTTATCTAAGAACTCAATGAAGTCCTCCGGCTTTCTAGTTCCGTGCACTCCTCCAACCTCGTAAAATGAGCCGGCTTTGTTTAATGCTGAGCCTTTAAGCGTGGTGTATATCATTACAAATGCCCTCGAATCGTCGTAACCGAAAGCGTTCCAGTCCATTCTAAAAATATCTAGGACTGCTGTTCTCCACGATGAATAGTTGCCCTTATTACCATCGAACTCTGGTAGCTTAGTCGGCTTCAGTCCTTGCCCCCCTGTAGGTGGATCTTTTTCGATGATAACCTGTTCGAATTGCATTGGCTGTTGCCTGGCCAAGTTAGAAGCCTGAAGTTCGTTGATCTTTTTTTGCATTTCAATTAATTCTTGCTTTAATGACTCGTCTGTCATAGTTGAATGAAACAAATTTACTGAAATAACTGAATTTACTGAGATAACTGAATTTACTGAGATAACTGAATATACTGAATTTTATCGAGATGACTGAATATAGTGATAATACTGAGATGACTGAAAAAATTGAGTTTACTGAATTTGCTGAACAGTCAGACTTTCCGATTGTGAGAGTTAGTAAATATGTAACAGTTCCAATAAATAAAGCTTGGGCGTTCATATGTCGAAAGGTAAGTTTATTTACTAACTGAAGAACAAGACTACTGCTACACTCAACGCCCTATTTATATACATGGTTCCAATATTTCAAACACTAGTCTCTGTCCTCTAGTCCGGCTCCCACTATTAAAGTGTTGGCTAGTTACCAACGATGTTTCGTGCACGGGCAGTACCAGACTCTTAATACCAACGTATCTTAGCGCTGAGGTAATAAGTATGCATGAGATGAATATCACAGGCTACAGGCAATCTACCGGCTTACTAGCCGCCACAATTGCATTTACTTCTCGTTTCGGACTTTATGAAATGCTCGTCACTCCATTTGGATTGTGCAACGCTCCTGCCACCTTTCAGAATTACATCAATCATGTTCTTCATAATGCTCTTGATGACTACTGTACTGCGTACCTTGATGATGTCCTAATATACTCTAGGACCCGAGAGAAACATACTAAACATGTCAGTGAAATAATTCGGCGGCTTGGTGAAGCTGGATTACAAAATGATATTGATAATTCAGAGTTTTATACCAAAAAGACAAAGTACCTGGGCCTAGTAATCTCCACGGAGGGACTTAGTATGGATCCTGAGAAGATTAAAGCGATAGTCACCTGGAACACACCCACTACAGGCAAGGAGTTACAGCAATTTTTAGGGTTCGCGAACTTCTATAGACGTTTTATCAGGAATTATTCAGGTGAAGTCGAGCCTCTGACCCGTCTCTTACCAAAAATTGTGCCATGGGTCTGGGAAAAAGATCAATTAGATGCATTCACAAGTCTCAAGAGTTTGTTTACTCAGGCGCCAACAATGGCCCATTCTGATTATGAAAAACGCACTACAGTAGAGACAGACGCTTCTAATTGGGCATCTGGGGCTGTCCTTATCCAGAAAGGAATCGATAATATATCCCATCCTGTAGCTTTTTTCTCCTCTAAGCATAACCCTGCCAAATCTAATTACGTCATCTATGATAAAGAGCTGCTTGCTATAGTTAAAGCCCTTGATGAATGGCGCCCTGGATTATCCAGTACGCATGAACCATTCGAGATAATTACTGATCATAAAAACCTACAAACATTCCTGACAGCAAAGCAATTAAACCAACGTCAAGTTCGGTGGTCAGAATTTCTGTCACAGTATAACTTTAAGATTACATATCGCCCTGGATCCAAGGCATTGCTCCCGGATACACTAAGCCGCCTACCAGGTCTCAAGCCAAAGGATGCCTCGGATGAACGACTTCAGAATCGATTTCGCCCGCTAATTCCATTAAGTAAAATCAAGAAAAGTGTGGTAAATAATTCGCCCTCAGAGGATAAAATTCCCGAACATAATAATGTAGATTTTATTGCTGCATTAGCTCCTGAACTAACTTTATCTGACTTGATAATCCAAGCGTATAAAACTAACCAGACAGCTCTATCTATGATTAATTCTTTGAAATTTCTATCCAATAGGTCTTGGCCGGCTCCAATTTCCGGCATACTTCGAAAAGATAAGGTTGAGTTTAAATTAGTTGATGGGCTAATTTACTTCCGTAATCGAATTTTTATCCCGGACCATGAAGATACACGTCTTGAGATTGTGTATTGTACTCATTCATCTGGTCCCGCAGACCACCCTGGTCGTGTTAAAACGCTAGATCTGGTCCAACGCACTTACTGGTAGCCCCGGATGACTTAATTTGTGGCTGATTTTGTGAGAGGATGTGCTCCATGTTTCCGTACAAAAACTTCCCGCACTTCGCCACTAGGCTTCTTGAAGCCTCTCGAAATCCCTCTTCGTATGTGGGCCGATATTTCTATTGATCATGTAGTAGATCTTCCACCATGTAAGCGAAACGGACGGACATTCCTGCATATTTTAGTAATTGTGGACCGACTTTCAAAAATGCGACATTTCATTCCTGTGACATCTCTGGACGCAAGTGAGCTCATTGACTGCTTCGTCCAAAATGTATATAAGCTTCATGGCGCGCCGGACTCTATTATTGGAGGGCAAGACTGAACACCTGTACGCAGTGTCCTCTACAAACCTGGGAGTGAAATATTCTCCCAGAGCCAAGTTCTGTCAAATCTCGCAATATCAAAGAAGTTGGCCCACGAGGCAAAAATTCAATTTACTCCACCATGTCAATCTTTCACTCCCAAAGAGTCCGATTCTCAACTAATCTTCATCAAGTCTACAAGTACGACCTAGTACATCCTCGCTTCAATGACCACACCTCTCGTCGACTTTCTCTGGCCTCAGCCAGTCACCAAATACACGCCCACGCCGATATTTATACCCGACACAGGAAGCAAAGCGTGGAGCACAAATCTGGGAGATAGTTCTTTGGGATGGACGTGAGAGGGATCAGGACAAGTTCACAAGATGATGCAGAAAAGGGATACGTTTTCGACGGGCGTGATATTTCGAGTTTTGGCAAGAATTTTACGAATTGAGCTTTGTGCGCGCCAAGACTTCGCTTGCGAGAGTGCAGCTCACACTATAAAAACAAGCAGACGATGGAAGGTGTAGTGATCCGCCTCCTGGTGGTGTTCTCTGGTATGGTTTGAGTAGCCTGGGCACCTACTCCGCTTGGGAAGGAGACATCTCAGATCACATTTCGCGCGGGTAAAAGTTGATGGATGACGGAGACATGTCTGCATAACTCAGGGTTTTTGAGACGTTCCCCTGAGTGGATATTCACGGATGAGGATTGACTTGGGGTGAAGAAAAAGCCACCATAACTTTGCAGTGGTACTTGCAAATGAAATCTGAGGCATGAGTGCTCTTCCTTTACGTTGAATCATCTTTTCTGTACTTTTCTTTGATATTGTGTCATAGCTAGATAGCTGCATACGCAATTAAAATCTGATGCAAAAAAAAGAAAAAACGCCTCTCTGTTGCACTCAAACCTAGCTCAGCATTTCATCTGCTGACTCACGGCCAGACAGAAATCATAAACTCAGCTATGAATCAAAACCTCCGTGCCTTTATAAACTTTACACAGGATGATTGGGTCGATTGGCTTCCCCGAGTAGAATTTGCCTCAAACAACTAGACCAGTGATACCACGGGCGTTTCACCATTTTACGCCAATTATGGATATAATCCTCGCCTTGGAATTGAGCCTCCGGATCTTCGGCCCCCAAATTTAACCGAGAGCATCAAAAAGGAATACTTGCGCGCCGATATAATAGCGGAGCGGTTTGATTGTATACTTGGAAAGTTACATGCTCTTACTAGACAATCACGAGACCGTTATGAAAACAATGCAAATACGCGAAGATCAGAATCTCCAATTTATCAACCTAGAGATAAAGTGATGATTATTTTGAAGAACTTGAAGACTAATCGGCCAAAGAAAAAATGGGACGATAAATGGGACGGACCTTATCGAGTTCTCATGGTATATAACGGCGCAGTGATTGTCGAGTTACCAGACCACATTCATGTTAATAGAAGTTTTCATACCTCGTTAGTAAGACCATGGACAGAGCCTATACTTGCTGGCCAGTCAGTCATTAATTGCCTAGAAAATCGAAATGTTGCAGGTCGGATTGCTGAGAGGGGTGATGATGGAAACATTCTGGAAAAATGGGAGTTTGAAAAGATATTGGATGTGCATGCTGATGATAGTGAGAAATCAGGTCTAACTTATCTGATAAAATGGAAGTACGACAACAAGGCTACTTGGCAACCTCAGGCTGATCTTGAAGGCTGCGAAAAAGATCTCCAGGAATTTGATATCAAGAATCCAGACAAGCCGGGCCCCCAGCGCAAATTAGATGTGTGTTGGAAATACAGTTTCCTGCTTTTCTTTCTATCGACCAATGTGGTTGCATGCATCTTGCCTGAACTATATTTCTGAGTTCGGGCAGGATCCCACATTTCTGATCCAATCGGACTCAACGTTAGAGTCTGCTTGAATCCCATTCTTCCCGAACAAATCCAGTCATTGGTTTGTTCGTACTTCTATTGCGTGACCCAGTATTCTCAGTCAGTGGATAATTATTTTCTGGTACGGGGTCCCACTTATTTATGCAGTCGAGTCGGTTCCGGGTAACCTCTATTTCTTATAATTCCACTGTATATATCATAATCTGTTAAAGCAAACTGAACTTCTTCTCCGTTCTCAGGCAATTCTTACTCCGAAGTCTTCTCTATACTCTAACAATGTGCCATTAATTCTTCGAGCCAAAACGAAGCCTCTACAACGCCGTTCCAAACGGTTACGACGCCTTAAATTAAAGATTTTGAATTAAATTAAATACATGTGTTTGGAGACCAAATATTTAGAGGGGAAAGTACTGTGGTGAGGTTTCTCCTTCCCATCCTAACTTAAGTTTATAATTTTACCCTTCTCCTGATGTTGCTATGACAACAGAACAGTTTTTGGCACTGGTTATTATGTTGGTACTAGTTTAGGGCCTATGTTATGATGAGTTAGTGGGAGGAAAGCAGGTATATGTATGATGGCTTGGCCTGCGGCTAGAGAGTTCTTTACGCTTAGTCTTCTGTCACAACCACCACCTTCGGATCACCTCTGATCACCTGTAGTCACCACTAGTATTTGCTCGTACCTTTAGACTCTTTAGACACTTATGTTACCCATTTTTAAACCTTTAGTTCTCCAAATTATCTCTAGCAGATCTTTAGTCATCCCTCGCGATCCATCTGACCTCTTCTTGCCCTTCTATTCCGCTTCAGGTCAAACGCCTACGCTCCAATTTGACATGGTGGCTTGGAGTCTGGCTCGATACCCAGCTAAAATTCAAGCAACATGTACAGAAATGGACTGGGAAGGCTAATTGTCTAGTCCATTTCTTACGACATATAAACGGAGTTTAACGCAGTGCAGCACCCGGACCTCTGATTTGTGCAGTGCAGGCATGCGTTTTGAGCACAGGTCTCTATGGGGCAGAAGCGTGGTGGCCGGGTCTCACTCAAATAACCACACTACGAGATAAAGAAGTCGGCACTGGAGTAGGCTGGCATATATCTCTACTGGAAAAAACGATAATGAAAGCTATCCAAGTAGCACTACCAGCGTGGCGCACCACTCCCATTAGCGCTCTTCATCGTGAAGCGGGGATACCCCCGGCATGAATCATTCTCTTGCAAAAGACGCTGCGATCTGCAGCTCGCATACGAAGAATGGATGTCTGGAATCCTCTAGCCTTTCGAGTGACTGAGGACCCGAAAGGGACAATAGGTCGCTTAGGGCTTAGATCGGGACAAAGAAAATGCTTATTCAGACAACCAGAACAATACTTGACACGCCTACAAATGAGCGTGCGTAGAGTTCCGTCAGTCGAAGGCCCTGGAAAGCTACACTTTCCGTACGGCTCTCTAGCACCGACTCCATGCAGTCGAGAAAAAGAAGCCAGGTCAGGAAGTATAAAGCGATAGTTAGCTTCCCTGCCAGCTGAGATAATTTGTGCTTTCTCTGATGGATCTTCATCGGACCCGGACAAGCAGCCTGGGGATATGTGGTAAACCAAAGAGGCAAGATAGCTGGAAGCGGCTCTGGTCTACTTCCCGGAGCAGAGGTATTCGACTCGGAAGTTGTAGGCGCCATGAAAGCCTTAGAGGCTGCAGTAGTGATTGCAGAAGGCTTACCAATCTACATTCTTCTGGACAACCAAGCGGCCACCCGGGCGCTCGAAAGCGGATGATCTAGTTCCTCGCAGGCATTGGTGGACAAGTTTTCGTCACTGAGACACAACAAGCTTGTGGCAATACGCCAGATACCTGGTTATATATAGATTCAAGGCAATGAAGAGGCCGATAAGCTGGCCTAATCAGCCTTAGGAGCTTTCAATAACCGGTCACTAATCTCAGCTACACCCAGTGGAGAAGATCAAAATTTAACCTTTGCTGCATTAGGGAGGTGGGTTTAACAGCGCAGCCAAGAGCTCGTGGAGAAGTGGTGGCAGGAGTATCGGCCGAAACAATATAAAGATCTGGACCTTTTCATGCGCTGAAAACGACCGCCGGAACTAGCTTTACCAAGATGGGCGTATTATTGTCTTATTGAGGCAAGAACTGGCCACGGGGACTACGCCCACTACCACCGGCGTTTCAACCCTGAACATGAAATTTGAAGTGCGTTTGCGGCCGAGAGAAAAGACCTCGCCAGGGGCCAGGGCAATGATAGGGGAGAAGGGATGGCAGAAGTTCTGTTGAAGCTTTGTCGTGGAGTGATAGATATGAGAGTGAGGCTTATGGGTCACGATGTATGAGATAACTGAGGAGCGGATGTATGAGTTCCTTACTATTGTTGTTGTACTAATCAGGGTTGTATTGTCTATATACAAAAAGGATTTCTCCATCTACAAGTGGGCCAGATCGCTTAGATCTGGCTAGCGGCTTTCGCCATCCTCTTCCTTCTCCCCCTCATGGCATTACGTGCTATACAACTACTGCTCACCATGAAGTCCGAGGATGAAAAGCGTTAGAGTACAACAAGTTCATCCAATTGTTAACCACTTGTAGATGCTACAGTCTGCCGAAGGGGGACTACTCTCAACACCTGTTAGCGGTGTCCCCTACGAACCTCCAGCTCTCACTGTAGAGTCTGCAGAGCCGAGATTGAGTAACAAAGTCCTCACTTCTACGAGGGTTCCCTATCGCTTTCGCGGTCTATATCGTCTTCATCTCTCAACACATTCCCCTATCACCATTACCATGAAGCTAACCACGATCAGATCAGATGGTAGGGTCGGAGCTCTACTCATCACCAAACCTTGATCACGGAGGAAAAGCCATCCGATGAGTTTCCGGAGCGTACCCAGCACCCGATACGGAGATGGTGGATTGGATCAAGTCGGCCTCGACTGTTACAAAGAAGAGAGATATAGATTAATATGCGCACCTCATGTGGTCCCGGTGTCTAGGCCTCGCCTGGCTGGGACTGCAGGTTTTTTGAGACTTTTTCCCGCGCACGAAGTTTCCATTGCTACCATTTTTTTTTTTTAGGTAGAAGGTTCCGTGGAAAAGGTGGCTGAATTCCACGGGTAAATACTGAGCTGAATGGCTATTCATCAAGGGGAATATATCAATGATCTTTCAAGTAACAAAAGAGGATAGGAGCACTGGAGAAGGTGTGGCCTGGGTCAGAGAGGAGCCCAATGTGCTAGATAGTCATAGACTCAAGTAGCACAATAAACACAAACACACACATACAGTCTGCCGAAGAATGAATAGTGTGGGAGATGACCACGCTGATACAGATTCCAACTCGAGAGGAGATGTGCTTGAAGGATAGGGATGCGGCGCAGGGCACTGTATTTCAGACATTTATTGATCCTTTTTATTTTAATTTCCTTTGTCGCTTCTGGCTCTAATTCTGGTCATGTAGGTACCAATGAGCTCTCGGGGTCCCATCTACCCGTGTCACGTCTAAACAGATGAATATTTCGTTCTGTCATGTTAAATATTTCAAATCAATCAAAATCAAAATAAAAGGTAGTTTTGTTAATATTTACAACGCAGTGCTGCATCCCACATATCTTTCTTCAGACCACCTCATGTAAATATGCAGATAGGTTCATGGTTGCCTGCATGGGTCCACATTGCGCCAAATCGGGTCTAATGATACCAATTTTCACAATAAAATGGCGATGGTTACAATGTTATAATAGCTACAGTTGCCATTCGATGCACTAGTCTGATGCTGACTTAAGACTTTAGATTATTTTATCCTTGATTACAGTAAATTTACTCCTGTGCGGAAGTGAACTCTTGGACTAAATTTGTACTGTAGCTTTTTATCTTGTAAATTATTCATGTCATAGAATTCCATCATTAATCTGAATATCTCGTCCACTTCCTTGGCAGTCTTTGCCTTCGTTTGAATAGTCGTATTCGACCACATTGTTGTCCTCATTGTCATCAAATTTTTCCTGTTGCTTATCCATACTATCATTATATAAGTCCGGGTCATGGTCCTCATCCGTGACATGTTTCCCTTGATGAATATCCACTTGTTAAAGTATTAACTTGTGGAATTCAGCCACATTTTCCACAGAACCTTCCACCTTAGAAAGAGGTAGCGATTGAAACTACGTGCGCAGGAAAATTTACTGAATTCGCTGCAGCTCCAGCCAGGCGAGGACTAGACACTAGAACCACATGAGGTGCGCATATCTATCCATCTCTCGCTTCATTGTAACATTAGAGGCCAGCTTGATTCAATCCACCATCTCCGTATAGGGTGCTGGGTAGGCTTCGGAAACACATCAGGTTGCTTCTAGATATGATAGCGCTGATAGTTGATAAGTCTATGCTTCCAAATTGGTTAAGGTCCTGGTTATGACATTTACATACCTAGACTTAAACCCATTGGTCGTCAAACTAGTTTCAAAATTTTTGGCAAACCAATCGATATAAAAATAGTGACACTTCTCTTGGATTTGTGATAACCAGTTCGACAAAAGTTTATAGTTCAGTAACTGGAGTCCAGTCAACTGTTGCCAAGCAATCGTGCCCAGCCGTCGCCATTGGTTCTCACTTAAGTACTTATTCAATCAAATCCCATCCCAGCAATGTCAGCGCCTTAATCGTCACCCATGATACCCATCCCGGAACAACAGCATCGAACGAAGTTATACCAAGGATATTGAAACAGTTCTCTGTATCATTTTCACTCGCCTCGACTTAACCACTACTTGCGTGTGCCTTATGCCCCAATCCGATAGACGTGATACGGATGCATGAGCCCTGCAGAAGCGTCTCAACCTACATGATCAGGTAATCTTTGTCTGAGGAAACTAAGTAATAAGAAAATTCATTGTTAGTGTACCCTGCTACTTGATATGGTGCCGAAAGACACACCAAGAGACTTGTTGATTCTATTATTGTGATAGTTCCTTGTCACAAAGCGAATCCTGTGATTCGACTCGTAAGCCATTCACGTCATGCGACCTCCTCGACTACATAGTTTGCAACTCAGACCCCGTAGTCTGAATCAGAACCACATTGTCACGACATTAACTTTCCCACGCCACCTACCATACTGCAAAAGTAATTCTATAACCAAATACACCATACATAAATAAAACACCAACATACCAAAACATGGAGCCATTAACTGAATTATTTGATTACTTCAATCAAAATCCAATTGATCCAATAGTTGATCGATTCCGGAACAACATCGAAAATAACTCTGATCAAATGATCGGTAAGTCTTACTTCATCAATTAAGATATGAAAATTAATAGTAAAGTAATATCTACATTTTTACATGAACTTACAATTCACAACTGTGGTATCGAAAACAATACTTTAAAAAAGGCTTTCCAGAGTTATCTTAATGCAACCTATACAAAAACAGTAAACAAAGAAGTCTCTGTCTACGACTTTAGGGACTTAATAGCATCTATCAAGAAACCAGCGAGCGGCAGAGAAATTTTGACAACCGTCATCAACATAGCAAAAGAACTTAACAAAGAACTTGATCCCATTGCTATGATGCGACCTGTGCATTCGACGGTCACTAGACTGAGGAAGACTGGAGAAGTCCCAGGATATGACAAGACAACAGCTTCACTTACAGATGCGCTCAAATCTGAAACCTCGGGCAAGATATACAGAGATGTCGCTGAATTCTGGGAAGTCAACTTCATAACAAATAAACCATGGTGTGGGCTAGTGAACCGTATATGGGCTAGCTATCGCGATAATGGCCAATGCGGAAGTGACAACGCTTTCTCGTCAAACATGGACGAGGATGCTTGGAGAAGATGGCTACATGCATTTCGAGATCGATATCTGAATCAATTAATGAAAGAAGAAGACTTCACGGAAGTCCATCAACCTTCCGTGAAAAGGAGACGAAATGAACCACTCGTGCGGGGTAAATTTTGCCACACTACAATACCTAGTCAATTTAAGGGCGGCAAAACCAATAGGAAATTGGCCTTTTTCATCGAGAGTTCCGAAATCCCTGATTGTGTGACCCATAAATGGAGAGATGTGAGAGTTGTGGGCGAAGTTACATCATCAGAGGAACAAATAGGCGCAAAGTTCAATCAATTGATGAGATATGCGCGCGAAATTTTCTATTCGCAGCCGTTGCGTCGATTTGTGCATGGTTTCTGTTTGCACAAAGACCACATCGAGTTCTGGATTATCGATCGAGCAGGCGCGTACAGCTCTGGCGAATATGATGTGCTGAAAAACCAGGAAATGCTAGTCCGAGGGTTGTCGGCATACATGCTCATGAGCGATGAAGAACTCGGGCTCGACCCAGTCATCAGCTACGATGACGCTGACCGATGTTTCGTGAAATTAACAAATGACAATAGCGAAACGGAAAAGCATGAGGTGATTCCTACCCCTGTTGCTCGACCGGAGACGATAGTCTCGCGAGGAAGCACCTGCTTCAAGACGAAAGACGAAAAGTATCTGATCAAGTTTTCTTGGGGCACCGGTGCAAAAGATAATGAAATCAACTTTCTCAATCGTGCCAAAAATGTAACAGGCGTTATCCAGATGGTGAGTTCAGGGAAACTCTATAAAGTTGCAACACACCGAATAGGTGTAAAATTCTCGAAGGATAAATTATGGATCTTTATAGCCAAAGACCAAGTCTTCGCCCGCGGCAAACAGGAGACAATTTTGAATGATGAACTTTACGTGAAACGTAGACTAACTTATGTCAAACTTACGCCGGTCGGACGCCTCATTCACTCTGCCGTAACGGTTCGGGGGTTTGTGAGTGGTCTACGTGATGCGATTATTGGGCTTCGAAACTTGCATGGTAAAAATATCATTCACGGTGACATTTCATCAGGAAACATCATTCTGACTGGGCCGGATAAAGACGGTAAGACGAAAGGAATTCTGATAGATTTGGACATGTCTTCTTTGCACAAGAACGAAAACGAGAAAAATTTGCCCAGAACAATAACAGGTACCACCATGTATATGGCGTTGGAGCTTTTGGAAGCCATAACTGAAAAAAAGTTAAGTCTGAAGCAAACCTATCGTCATGATCTCGAATCTTGTTTTTACGTTCTCATAGTCGGATGCATGAGCTACTGTGCCAAACCAATGCTGGAAGATCTTGAAAGATGGCATTCATATAGTTCAAAAACGTGCAATCAATCTAAGCGCATTATGGTCGAAGATTTTGCAACAAAAACTGTCCATAAATTCTTGCCCAAGTTTGATGGTGTTAAGGAGTTGGCCTTGAATTTTCACCAAATTCTTTTTGGAAATAAAGATATTGGGTATGGGTCACCAATAGATCCGAATATACTTTATAATCCTATAATTGAAGCCTTTGATGAAACTATTTTGGAACTTGAAGGTAAGAAAGATTTTCCATAAACCTCGAATTGCTCTTCGGCTCTTATATAATATGCTAACTTACGCTTTACATACTATAGCCTATGTGCTGGACAAGAAAAATGACGACAGTATTCGAAAAAAAAGTGAGGGGTGAATCGAGGGAATTTAGATGACCATGCATGGTTATAACCGAAGAGTTGAAGAAATGCATTGGACGAGTAATTGTAAATCTAATCTTCATAATGCAAGATATCAATCAATGAAATTTAGCAAACTGAATTGGACTACAACTAATTGGTGAGAATGATATTGAAGCACTTCCGAAGTTTTAGTAATTGAGAATAATCCGTCAGCTGTCGTACGACGGTTTCATCTCTGGCAAGAAATATCTTGGTAGCCCAAAACTATATCGGATGACTGGAATTTCCCACGATCATTTTCTGTTCCACATTGAGTTCTAACACAAATGCACGTCTTAATCTCCTAAACCATGGCAACTTATTGTCAGTACCCTGACCAAATAATTAACTGAACACGATAAACATAATCTCATGACCAAACCTGACAGGGACCCAAATCATTCTAGCGATGTAAATACGAAGTGAGCTCATGGGGCTCGATTTGTTTCTATTTAGAGGAAAAGTACACTGAGTCAACAGTTCATGCTGTCCATGTGGCTTCCAATCACAGAACTCAAAGCACATGATTATGTTCTGCCTTCAATGCTCAAACAGAAGAGGAGAGATCTGGAGACAGGCCAAAAGTCGATCCTATGAAGCTATGACAAATATTGCCAGAGAAATCAAGAGTATAACACAGTAGATCCTAAATCATGGTTGGATAGAACAATTCCAGTTGACGAATCCGGTTGAAATGCTACTGAGGTACAGGAACAGTACGAGTCATTCTTATGGTCGATAGTGATGATGTGATTGGTTGACACGGAGCGTACTGTAGTGCAACTGCGCTTCCTGGAGGATACCTCAGAAAATCATAGACTTTAAACAGGTGGTTTGCTTTCATGTTAATTTTAAAGTACGATAGATATCCGCATGAGCCACCTTTTTTTTAATTATTTGTTGTGCATACAGCTATAAAGCCATGACACATGAACGATACTATGCGTACATATTGGATGACTCTTTTGACGTTAGAGACACTCATACTCTAGATTTCTTTCGCAAATACCACTATGAGGTATGCTTGCTTACACAATCAGTCAACCCTCCTCCGTATGTACCCACCAAAGGGGATTTCAAAACCTTTGGTTGTCCAAGCATGCTATCGTCATCCATACATACCAGCACCGCGAGAAATGAGGTTGTGTTTTGCTTGATTTGAACCAGCGATCTACTGTCTCAAGTGGGATATGTGTCCAAGCTATCCAGACTCTACTTGCCAGACCGGCCAAGACAATTACCACCGCACCATCCAACCATGGCGGTGTTATAGTGTCGCCTGCACTCTCGCAAGCGAAGTCTTGGCACACACAAAGCTCAATTTGTAAAAACTCCTTGCCAAAATTCAAAATTCAACGCCTGTCAAGACAGTATCCATCTTTTGCATCATCTTGTGAACTTGTCCTGATCCCTCTCACGTCCATCCCAAAGAGCTATCTCCCAAATTTGTGCTCCACGCTTTGCTTCCTCCGTCGGGTATAAATATCGGCGTGGGCGTGTATTTGGTGACCGGCTGAGGCCAGAGAAAGTCGACGAGAGGTGTGGTTATTGAAGCGAGGATGTACTAGGTCGTACTTGTAGACTTGATGAAGCTCAGTTGAAAATCGGACTCTTTGGGAGTGAAAGGTTGACATGGTGGAGTAATTTGAATGTTTGCCTCGTGGGCCAGCTTCTTTGATATTGCGAAATTGGACTGAACTTGGCTCTGGGAGAATATTTCATTCTCAAGTTCACAGAGGACACCGCTTAAGGGCGTTTTTTTTATGTCCTCCACATATCACTGTACTCAGCTACCAGCTACCAGCTACCAAACATCAAGCTCTTTCACTCTAGATCACTGCAGCCATTGTTCTCAATGTCACTTTGAATGATGTCTTAGTTCCAAGAGATTTTCACGTATCATGCTAACAATTCCATTGATTATATTCTCCAGAAATGCCGAAAAAAGCACAGCAAAGGCGCTTACTCTAAATTGGGTAAAATTCAAATTCAAGATCTGGTGCTTTCAAGTTGCGGCCTCGCCTCAACCTGGCTCTAGGTATGATAGTGTGAGTACATGTGGTACGTGCACGTTAGCATATAGTCCCTGTCCGCCTCTAGATATTCTCTCCTCACAGCCAATCTACTTCTTTAATCTCTACATTAGAGCTGCCTTCCTGCTACTTCCTCTTCTCGTGATTTTGGCTATCTATTTCAGGAACTCAGCTCTACTCGATCGCCGCAAAGCGCGTGCGAAAACTAGTCATTTTTCTCGTAGCTGCAGAAGGGCATGTCCTTGCAGCCAACCACGCCTAGAACACCTGATACTAGATCTTTACGATCTCGACAAGTTCCGAACCGAACCGAACGCGAAAAGTAGAAAGTTTCGTGAAAATAGAGGTAGAAATAATGGATTCAAAACTACCTTTATTTAATTAAGCTGTTGCAGCATTCGCCCTATCCGATGGTAAAGACGCAAGAAATAAGGAGGAAAAAATCGAATCAATTGAGGATGACTCCAAAAAATTCAAGCTGTTTGCTGCAGCCCTCGACCTTCGGTTCACGAAATATCCTGAAACATATGGGTCGCCATATTCCAGAATTGCTTGCATTGCCGAAAATTGCATCGGCCGTGCCGGTGGCTGGATGACTTCTATTGTGAATGGAAAGAGGGCCGAACTACATGAGAATTATTTTGAATTCATAGTGCAGTTTAAGAAAATATTCGACGACGCCCAATACTTGCATCGTATACAAGCCCAGTACCTCGAACGCCACACTACTGGCCCTGTAACCAATTTTTCAATTCGGGTTGAGGAAGCAGCTAATGCTTGCGGTTACAACTCCAATGTTATGGCTCCTCCATTCTTGAATCATATGAAGGATGAGGTAAAAAAATCCCTGAACCGCACACCTACATTTGACAGGGAAGACTACAAGATGGTTCGTAAGCTGGCTATCGAAGTCGACAATAATCTCTTCCAAGAGCAGAAAGAGCGGTCCACCTACCAACATTTCCCTACCCCCAGTATTAGTACTTTTCTCCAACGTGTCACCTCTCAAGCGCAACAGCAAGCTGCCCGCCCCTGGAATGCAGTTCCACGAGGCCCTATAACGGGGGAAGAGAGAGACCGGCGCTAAAATTTAGGCCTCTGCCTTTACTGCGGATCCAATGAACATCGCATTGATGCCTGCAGACTTGCCACTGCTCGGCCGCAACTTCAGAACGACCGGCGTCTTAACTACATTAACCACGAACCAGACAATACATCCCACATCAAAGATCAATCAGTACGTCTGTCAGACCAGGATCAGAGCCCAATGGAATCAGTATTCTTGACTTGATGTTTTTGTGATTCATGTAAATTCCATTCTTCTAACATGATTGTAACATTAATATCAGAATAACATGCCAAGCTGGTATCTGACATGATTTGTGATGGCCTCAGGAAGACCTTGGCGTTTTCGGTAATTTTCAGCTAGAAAGTACTTGGCGTCTGTGTAACAGATGTGGTGGACTGGTATTGCGTCATTTTGGGATTACATCTTGTCTACAACATGTTTGCTTTGTGTCTTGCGATATATGGAAGTTATTTCTAGATATTATCATCATATGTCAGGTAGTAGATATGTGTAGATTTAGAAGCTGAGAGAAAGAGGAAGGATGACAGACAGAAAGACAGACAATTACATCTTTTTATTTACTTCAATTGAGAGTTCCTATGCAAACTATTCTTCCAGATACCTCTAGTCTCAATCATTACAGCTTCCGAACCAGCTCAAAAGGTTCGAAAACGTCCCTGCTCTCCATCCTTAATAACTTGGATCCACACTGACCCCAAACCTAGGACTGAGTTTCGTCCGTCGCTTTTAGTGAAAAGGTTAGTGGGAGGAAAAGATGTTACCGCATTGGTAGATAGTGGAGCGGGAAGCAATTTTATCAACGAGAAACTTTTGCCTGATTTAGATGTAAAATAATACACTTCTTTGAACCTTCCTATAACAGCTGCTGATGGACGTGTTATTGTACCAAAAAATATGTCGCTTCTTATAGAATTAGACTGTGACTTTGGCGAGCTTGGCAAAGACTGTCATGAGTTTATTCCAGCTCCCTTAAAACATCATGACACAATAGTTGGATAACCATGGCTAGAAAGTGTAAATGTCACAGTAGGGAGTGAGGTGGATGGTGACCGACAATATTTGATCTGGTGAATTAGATTGTCTACAAAGAGGAAAGAATCTAGTACTATGAAACTAATAATTATTTACGGACGCGTAAGCATACATTTACACATATCCATATATCATGTGACTGCTTTGCCTGAACGCCTTGTTTCCTTGACATATGGTCTCTCCTTACTCCCGCTTCCCTCTATTTTGCGTATGCTAAAAAAGAGATTTTTAGTTCTGCATAGACACCTTTACAGATTTAATTGCTTGTAGCCTTGCTCTATCAATTTCAGCTTTGGTGGGCTGTAATTTTTGAGGGAAGCGTCTATCTAATTTTTGGATGGATGTCTTGGCAAATACGACATTTTCGAGAGGTTCCCAAGTCTTATCTTCAGAGTCATGGCCTCTCCACAGAATTTGATATTGGAAAATTTTCTTATTTTTACTGCGTTTGGAGTCAATTATGGCCTCAATGGCATACAACTTTTCACCTGATTTGTCGAATGTGACAGGCTGGGATGGTGGATTAGTTTGGCCTGGTAAAGGATTAGTAGGGGCTGGCCTCAGCAAACGAGTGTGGAAAACATTGTGTAATCTATCATATTTGGAAGTTAGCTGTAACTGATAGGCATGAGAATTTACTATTTTTGTCACTCGAAATGTGCCGATAAATTTGCAGTCTAGTTTCTTAATTGGCTGTGTGGTAATGATATTGCGAGCGTCAAGGAAAACTTCATCACCAACACAGTATGCAGGTGCTGGTGAGCGATTTGCTGCTGATACGATCTCCTGCTTTTCTCTAGAACACGTAAGATTTGAGCGTAGTACTTCGAGGATATCTGCCATATTAGTAGCAAAGTCATTCCCGGCATTGGTCTGCTGGGGGGGGCTCATTGAAGACGTTCTATCTGGTGGTCTTGAGGGGCCAAAACTCATGCGTAGATGAAACCCTTTATTTGCAAAGAACGGGGTGATTTTGGTTGAAGCATTGACAGCATTATTGGCAGCAAACTCGGCCATGGGTAGTTATTCGTAAACATCTTCCTGAGTATAGTCGATATAGTGTCTTAGGTACTGTTCCATAAATGAGTTGGCGCTTTCTTTCTGACCATCCGTCTCTGGGTGATAGGCAATGAAGAGTGATATATTAATTTGAAGGCAGTGACAAACTGCTTTCCAAAATTCTGCTATAAATAATGGTCCTCTATCAGATACAATTGAGTCACACAAGCCATGGAGTCGCCAGATATCACGAACAAATAGCTTTGCAAGATCTTTCGATGTCATTTTCGTATGACAAGGAGTGTAGTGTTGTTCTTTGGTGAGGCGATTTACTACGGCCATAATGCTATTAAAACCGCTAAATTCGGCCAAAGGACCAAGAAAGTCTACAGATATATTGCGCCAGCTTTGGGCTGGAAGGGGAAGGGGCTTGAGTGAACCTTGAAATTTGAGGCGAGAGACTTTATTTCGAATGCAATGTCACGGACTGACTGATGTTGAGATGGTATCCTGCCAACCTCTGGCTCTAAGACTATGTTGCTACTGCTATGTCATGGATAGATTCATGGTGTTGATGTAGAGTCTGATCCTAGCTTCAGCTAGTATCCCTCTAGACAAGTTCTAGTTACTTCGATGACGTTCTAAGCTATTCTAGCAATTAGTTTCTAGATATTTCGGGATGGTATTTTGTACTCTTACCAGTTCACTGAGCTTCGATCAGATTCTAGGTCACTCTCAGGAGTTCGACAGGAATCGGGCTGGAACTAGATTACTGTAGTCTGTAGCAGATAGTGTCGAAGTGTAAGTAGCTGAGGTATCTTCATGTAGAAAGCTCTCCAGCTTTCAGTCTTGTATTATTCCTTAGTTATTCAAGAATCAAGAATCAAGAACCTAGACTTTTGTTAATATATCATCTTTACCATCAAGAATCCAAGATCTCACGCCTACCTTTCTCAAGTTAAGTGACCAAGTCCCAGAGAACCTGACATGCAATTATGATAGCTCTTGACAACTTGTTCGACTTGTTGGGAGAGGTGGGGCCACCAGTAATGGTCGGATATAGCTTGATATAAGGCGTTCTTACCTGGGTGGCCCTTTTTGCAACTATCATGGGAAGTTTGTAAAATCAGAATTCTCAACTCATTATCTGGGACGTAAAGTCTGCCGCAGAAATAAAGACAATTATTACAGATTTCATATTCCGAAAGGGAAACTTCTTTTGAATGTGGAATTCCTTCAGGCTTTGTCATCTTAGAAACTATTTAAGTCAGCCATCTGTCATTTCCTTTCCTATAGCCTTGTTCAAGTATCCGGGCGATTTTTGTGTCGAGCGGTTCTTCCACAATTTTTTGGAGGATTACCGGAGACAAATAAGAATTAGGTTTGAGCTCTGGTACGGTTTTACTATCTTTCAGTTCTTCAATGATAGACTTATCAAGCTTGTCTGATGTAATTAATGTTTGTTTCTGAAATTGCACCTGGGGGTCGAATCTATCACAAGGGAAATTTTGGGAGCGTCGAGTTAGGGAGTCGGCTTTGGTGTTCAATCTTCCTGGACGGGACTTTATAACAAAATCGAATTGGGATAAGAATTTGCTCCAACAAACTTGACATCGAGATAGCTCTTTAGTAGTCATAAAATACTCAAGATTACGATGATCTGTGAGAACAGTGGTAGGTTGATATGAGCCTTGAAGCTCAGCTCTCCATCCCTCGAAGTATCAAACTATAGCCAGGAGCTCCTTATTGTGAATTTCATAGTTACATTCTGTGCTCTCAAGTTTTTTGACATGAATGCAATAGTATGAAGTTCGTTATTTTCATCTTTTTGAGAAAGTATTCCGGCAGAAACAAAATCGGAAGAGTTGGCTTTGACAAAAATTTCTCTCGAATTGTCAAAGTGATGCAAGACTGGCGCTGTGATAAATGACTTCTGGAGTGATTCAAATGCTGTTTGACAGGCATTTGACCAGATAAATTTAACATCTTACCGGGTGAGTGCAATAAGGGGCCGAACTATTTTGGAGAAATTCTTTATGAATTGGCAATAGAAGTCTGAAAACCCTAGAAAACCTTGTACACTTTTGAGGCAAGAGGGTGGTTTCCAGTCAACTATAAATTGAACTTTTTGCGGATCTATTTTTACACCCTTAGTGGAGATCACTAATTCAAGGTAAGTCACTTCTTCAGCTTCAAACTCACATTTTTTTATGTCACAATGTGGACCAGCTCTTCCCAATGCGTCCAGCACAGTATTACATGATCTCGATGTGAAAGGATATCGTCTGAGTAGATCAATATGTCATCAATGTATGCAATACAGAATACGTCGAGATAGGGCCGCAAGACTTCATTGATACGAGCTTGGAAAGTTGCTGGAGCATTAGACAAGCCAAATGGCATAACAAGTAACTCGAACAAGCCATATCTGGTGTTAAATGCTGTCAACCATTCCTGACCCTCGGCAATCTAGATATGGGTAAACGCAGCAATGATGTCAAGCTTGGTATAGTACTTGGCACTACCAAGTTTAGCAAGAGTTTCTTGTAGCAGCAGAAGTGAATATCGGTTTTTGATGGTGATTTCATTCAAACCTCGATAGTCAACGCAGAATCTTAATCCTCCTCCAGGTTTTTTGGCAAATAGGACTGGAGCTGCCGCTGGTGACTTGCTAGTGCAAATGAAGCCCTTCTCCAATTGTTCGTTAAGGTACTTCCGTAAGACTCGGAGTTCATTGATAGACATATTGTACAGAGGGCCATGTGGAGGCATTGTACCAGTGTTAAGATTGATTTTATGATCGCAATCCCTGTGAAGGGGTAATATGTCTCCACTTTTGTAGTCAAAAACGTTTAAATGATGATGGTAATGTAGCGGGAGCTTTTTTGCCAGGTTAGGTCTATCTTTAGTTTGGAGAGCAATTTGGATATCTTCAAGTGAAAATCCAGCTAATTGCATGTCCGCAGCTGTGGGGTCGAACTTTGGTCTATCAGAGGTTTCTCCACTAACAGGATGTAGTGCTTGCAGTAGTTCTTTTGCGTCTATCAGATCAGTCGGGGATTGGGAGGAGCTTAATTTAGTTGGTTGATTTTTAAGATTGTGTTATAGTACCTAGGCTATATCAGAGCAGGACGATGAATACCCTTCGGGAAGTTATGCTCCCAGTAGGTCTCTATAGTCGCTGTTGCGTGTGTTGTCGTGATATGTAAGACTTGACTCTATGTTCTTGTGTAAAGGAAACTTAGTAACAACGAATGGACGGAAGTTGAGACCTGCTTATATCTTGCTCCAGACTTACTGTGTTGTTCACAGCCTAGTGCTAGAACGTTCTCTTATGATATCATTTCTCTCCTACGAGAAATGACCAGCTCGTTCTCTCTCAGTCCATCAGTCTCTTGCTGATTCCGTTATCTCTATTCCATTGAGTTCTAGTTTGGTCCAGTATACCCACACATGCATTACACACTAAACACCCCAAGGTTTAGTTCCACAGTCACGTGCATATGCTATGACCCGACCTAAAGCATGTACCATGGTAAGTTACATGGATAACACAACAGATTGACACCCAGCTCATGGATTCTAGCATCCACTTTGTCTAGAGACAGGGAAAATATTTGCAAGTCACTTTTTATTGATAGCTTATAGAACACATCAGAACCAGCCTTTCTTGGCTGTCCCTTACCAATTTTTTCTGTGTCAGCATCTGGGCTACTAGTACTACTTTTGAATTTCGGGGAGGAAGTTTTCTGCATGTGTCTAAGAGCACAATCAAAACAATTTCTTTTACAAAAGATTAAATCAAAAATGATGGTATCTTGAGACCAATTTATTGTGACGCTCTGTGTGAGCTCACAAGTCTACTATATATAGTAAGATAGCTGTTAGAAACATAGATCTAATATTGTGCTTTTTTAGGCCAGTTGGCACTCTGGTAAAGCTATCTAACTACTGTTACATGTTTTCTGCATGAGGAATGTTGCTTATACACCCTGCATGTGGTCCGTGCGTCCCATCTTTTTAAGGGTTATGTTGCCTGAGCCACTTGCGACCCAAAATGAGTTCATACTTGCCGAGTTTTGTGAGAAAAAATACCAGTGTCTCCCCATTGCCATTCACATCAATATATACAGATGTAGTATGAGTAATACGTGGGGCTGGTATGCTGTCCACAAGGTAAAGTTGACATGGTTGATGGAGTTAATGAATGGGGAGATTTTGTATTTGCGCAAAGTTGATATTGTGGAAATCTTCAGTTGCACCACAATCAAGGAACGCTTGGGTGAAAAAACTTATTCCATTAGACCCTATGGTGCACGGGAGAAGAAGATGATCTGTGTGGGGGGTTGAAAGGGATGAAATTTGTAGTTCTTCGCTTTCAATGATTACAGCGCCTTCTTCCTCTACCATAGCAGAATCTGATAATCTATCCGGCTGACTACTCTGATGTCTCTGATCGCGACAATGATCAGAGACTAAGCTTTTTCCTCCTCAAGGATAGTCTTGTTATCAGGGGACTTTCTTTTGCCTTTATTCCAGCAAGCTTCAGCGCGCACTCGTGCCCGATGACCTGAATCATAGCACCAGCTACAAAGTTTACTTTCAAAAGAGTATATTTGCTTTGCGTTTCCCTCAGCTTCATTCCGAGGTACGCGATAGTTGATGGCATCTGCTGCTGTCCAGATAATGGTGGGGCTAGTTTTAGCAGCGCTCAAATCCATCATGTCTCCTCCAGTGGGAACAGGAAGAGAGTTTGTAGGCGTTAGAAAGGTCGAGTGATTAGCAGGTGCTGGTTTATTCTTAGTATAATTTGGATTGGAAGATCGGAGCACGGCATCTATATGTCGGCCTTCGGCTAGGTATGAATTGAGATCTGTAGGCATGCTTTGACGTAACATGACGCGGTTCTGAATCTGCAATACAATTAGCGGGTGGAGGGAGTCGTAAAAATGATTTATTAGTGCGTTGTCGGATAAACTGCTGTTCTGAGAAACTTCAAACCAATCAGAGATGTGTGAGGAAGTGTTATGAATCTACTTATTGGCAGATTTTCGAAGCTGTTAAGCTGCAGAGGTCGAGTCGATTTCGACAAAGGCAAATTATCGAAGGTTCGAGGTTACAAAGTTACGAAGGTTGAAGGTCGAAGGTGCAAATGTCAAATGTGCGAAGGTATGAATGAAGGTAATCGAGGCTCGGATTATCAAAGTTACGAATTCATATGTTCAGATTATCATATTATCAAAAATATCGAGTTCCCAATAAGCGAATTATACAATAAACAAAAAAGATTGTTAGAACTAAAGACCTAATTCAAATTTCCAGCCTGAACAAATCTAAATCCTGTTGCCTCAGACCTAACCAAATGAAGAAAGTAACCCCTGCACCACCACATCCAGATTAAATCTAACAAATTCATAACAGGAAGTGTCTTTTTGGCCCTGTTTAATAGTAAGAATCTGGCGACGAGCGTTATCATATTTGTCAACATCACCGAATATTTGCTCTAGCAAAGCAAAAATAGCATCACTGGAGAGAAACTTAGCAGTGCCATCTCTATTGATACCATGTGAAATCGTCAATAATGCTTTCCCTCTGAGCCGAGACACCAAATATATCATCTTTGATTGCTCGGATTGGTACCAATCTCCATTAGCAAGGAACTTCATGTTCATTTTACGGACGAAAATTGGGAGTTCTTTGCGCAGTTCAGGTGTGTCTGCCGAATAAAATTCTGGGTCCGGGTGTTCAGCTAATTAGGGATGGCTTAATAGGGCACCTGTGCCGGTAGCAGCAATTCTTGTTTCTAATTCGTGATATTTTTGTTTAAGAATTGAGTTTTCCTGAAGTGCTTCAGAGCTGGCAGCAACATGCTGTTTTATATGTTGGAGTTTTTGTTGTAGCAAATGATTTTGCTGTTCTAATTGGATACTGGAATTGGTTATTGAATTCATTTGAATCTTGAAAGTTCTGCACTGTGTCTGTCAGCTCCTGGTTCTTCTCAAGTAGTGTGTTGTAATCATTCTTGTATTGATATAATTGTTTTCTGACGAGTACATAAGAATTGGCTAAGGCCATGATTTCATTGCTTAGTCCTGTAATATTTATTTCTGTGTTACCAACTTGCATGGCGGTAATAAAAAGCTGATTGTTGGGGACTGAACAGAGCAGAGGATAATTCTGGACCAAGGTAGCATCATGATCTCGAAAATCATTCGAGGAAGCGGGTGTTCCTGACTGATATTGTGATGTGACGCCTCCTTCAAGATTCCAAGGGTTGTGATCCATTTTTGTTAAAGATTCTGAGTTCAAATTTAAAATTGGTCAAGTTGGGTATAAATTTTTTCAGAGGCTAATCTGAGGAGTATTTCTAAAAATGGGAGATGGATATTACGCACTATGGCAGTAATAGTTGTTTATGAACTGGTAGACAATATGTCACAGTAGGGAGTGAGATGAATGGTGACCAACTGTTGTGCCTGGACCTACATAGCTACAGTATAGAGCTCCAGTTATGATGGTCACGCGACTGCATGCATTTGCTCTGTTTGCTCCTGCTTTGTTGAGTTAGTATAATTAGTAAGCAGTAGTCTAGGGACTAAAAGTAGAGAGCTTTCCTCCACAGTAGATAGAGCAAGCAATTCAGTCTTTTCTCATTCTACAGAGATCATTCTCCACTCCTCTTCTTGACCTATCCGGCCCAGCAGTACATCTGTGATCACTAGCAGCGAGCTCCCACAAATTGTATGTACACCCAAATTATAGACCTATCATAACACCAACTGTCAGGAATGCCTACTGTATAATCTATATATGTGGAGATAACCATTATCTAGCATCCTGTGATTCTGGTCTGGCCTTTTGGCCGAGTGATTATGCACCTATCTCATGCATTATGTAGGTTGGTAAACTCATGCCTGGCCTTCTTGTCTTGACACTTGTCTCTGCTCCATTGTCCACATGTCGCTTCTGACACCAACAATGTCTGATCTGGTGAATTAGATTGTCCACCAAGGGGAAAGAATCTATTACTATGAAACTAATAATTATTTACAGATGCGTTAACGTGCATTTAGACATATTCATGTATCATGTGACTGCTTCGCCTGAACACCTTGTTTCCTTGACAGTATACCCTGACATCACCTGGAGCACTAGTAAATTAAAACCACGCTGTAATTGCTCAAAGAAGAATCTCACTACCCAGGTTCACCTAACCTCTTCCCTCCAAGCCCTGCATTCTGTTGTACACCATAATAAAATATTAGAGCATAAACCTGAAAAACGAATCCGCAAAAATACTAAATCAACCTACAAGCGCATCAACAACATGACATCTTGTGTAAGCAATTGTTTGCATAAAGGTCTATGAAAAAGCCAATCAAACTGCAATGACGCGACAGTGGAATCGAATACACACCCTATAGACTGGGCCCAAACATTGCATGCCCTCGAACTCAATGCTATTCTCAAGAAAAATGAATTAAAATCAAACAGACCCTACCAGAACACTACAAAAAATTCGAAGATGTTTTCTCAAAACCCAAAGCCGAAGAGCTAGCTCCTCATCGTCCAGGACTTGATCACAAGATTGACTTCAAACCTGTAAGGCGCAATTTCGCTAGGCACAAGACTTGAGGCGTAAGGGATGGCGTAGCATACAATGTACTGAGGATGGTGTAGAAATTGGAGCTACTTGGCAATGAAAAGGCGCATTGATACGGAAGGTAATAAGGTTCTATTATTACTAGCCACATTCATGACAGCTCATACATTGACCAGCCTCCCAATTATTTAGCATAAATAAGTGAATTGTGTCCTTCACTTAGATGTAGTAATTAGTTTAAATAGAGCTCTGATACTAAGTGGGTTTAATCAACAACTCTCCACTATAGTTTTCAGGCTTTTCAATCTCCCAACTCGCTTCACTAGGTGATATTAAATACAAGCCTAAAAGCTTACGCTTCTTGTTGGAAATGGAGACACGGAGTGTTGTGGACGTATGGGCCCTCCATTTCGTCTAGGTTCCCGACACGATCTCGTGTGTATTTAAGAGGTTGGAACAGGTAATATGGTAGCGCTTCAGGCTACCTATTGGACATATGAGCGGCTGTATGGCGTGGGCGCAAGGAGGTTATTGGGGGTTTTCTATGCCTAGATGGCGCCACACTCGTTTATGCTGTGGCTTAGGCTCTGTGTCGCTTACACTTGTACTTGTAGCGCACACTTCCCACACTTTTAGCTGTAATCCGAACATGACACTCTTTTAGTCAACTTCTACTTTCGTTCCATGAATATTGCGCCCATTACATTGCGCAATATTTCCAACACTTCTCTATACAACTTCCATCACACCAGATGGACGCCTCGTGGGAATGCATAGGGCTTTCTAGAAAGGTAATAAAGAAGAACGCGGGGAGTCGTTCTGGATACAATGGCCGGAGGTGACAGTAGATCAAGATGGATGGCAGAGGACGAGAGTGGGATGTAATTAGAATTATGTAACTATTCCTAAAGACAGAAAACAAAGCGTGAAGATCTCAGTATCTGAAGTGAAAACTACATAACTATCCACGCTAGGCAATAAGCCTAGTGGTGGGAGGGCAAGACTGAACACCAGTCAGTGGTGCTCTCTACGAACCTGGGAGTGAAATATCCTCCCAGAGCCAAGTTCAATCAAATTTCGCAATACTGAAAAAGTTGGCCCACAAGGCAACTGTCGGAATACTTCGGTGGTAATTGATATCACAAGCTTGATGTAGCAGTAACAATTATGGTACGTATGAATTGATCTATCTCCCCCCTGTCTTCCTAGAAGAAAAACATCTATAAACCGTAAAACCCCCGTCTCCTAACGCCATTCCCAAACGGGTACCTCATTACTCATCAACACAATTAGTCATTAGTTCTAAGGAAATACATATTGATCATTTGATCGTTAAGTCATTAAACACTGGCAACAAGCAAAACAAAAGTTAATGCCATACTTGTACATTATACACGGTCTACAATATCTTCGTTCCTCTCCACCCATTCATGGTGATCAATTTTGATAGTGTTGGTGTCAATAAGATCTCTCAGAGCATTAGAACACTTGGATTTTGTCATTGCATCTGCTGGATTGCAGTCTCCTTTGACCCAGCATACATGGGTAATTTCGCGTCTCTCATACAATTGACGAAGGCACATGAGATCTATCATAAGTCTCTTTTCGCGAGTGGTGCCGAGTTTTACCAAGCATTTGTATAAAGATTTCGAGTCAGTACAAATAGTCAGAGGAATGTGCATGCCAAGGATTTGCTCGAGAGTTGATTTTATGGTTGCTCCTGAGTCAAATCCATGTACCATTGCGTACAATTCTGCAGCGAGGATGCTTCTAGTTATTCTTTTACATTTTATGGAGGACCAGTGTAAAATATTTGCTCTATTTTCTCTTTCTGCGAGTAGTATTATGAAACCAATCTGGGTCGAGAAATCTTTGTTGTTCGCAAATGATGAGTCAGCAAATACTATCACTTTTAATGAATTAATGTCGAGTTTTATGAACTTCAATCCTCTGGATGAATTTTCTTTTTGCCAGTTAATTCTTTTGTTCAGTAATTTGATATCTGATTCATTCGGATCGATAATTTGAGCAGCGGCAGACAGGTCAAATGAAGCTTCTGGTTGACACAAACTTGCAACATATGCCCCTCGAGCTCTCTGGGCGACATATTGTTCTTTTGGTGTTAGTCCCTTTCTAACTTTGTTCCTTGGGCTGATTGTATCTATAGGTATAGAAGAAATTGGGCACAAATTTTCACAATGCTGTGCCTGTGTTAGAACAATTGATTGGTCCTCTTCAAGATTGAGTTTTCCCCCATTAATTTTGATTGGAGTTAACATTGTGAGCATCTCTCGTTCCTTTGCAATGAATCCTGCTTTGGTTAACTCTTCTTGTTCCCTCTTAATAAACGCTTCATTAGCTCCGAAAAGTGTATCATCTGTCTGCATACCAAGTATGCAGACCGCATTGCCATCTTGTCTACTATGCAGGAGGCAAGGATCGTACGTTGATTGCACCATTTGTAAATTTTCGGTGTGGTGTTTCAAGTAAGTGTTGTACCAATGATTTCCTGCCTCAGGTATACCATACAAGGGCTTGATAACTTTTAATACGGATCTTACTTCTGCTAGTTCCGGAGGTGGTCGGATGAAAAAATCGCGGCACAAATTTGTCGATGATTGTACATATGCCTGAGATATGTCACGGACGTATAAATTGAGTTGTAGTGTGGTAGTTAAGGCGAGGATAATTTGTTGACTAACCCTTTGAATGGTGGGTGACTGAGTTAATACGAAGTCTTTTCCATGATCCCTATACGCTTGTACAACGAGTCGGGACTTTTCAAAAGCTTTGTCTGTTCCTTTGTTTTTCATTTCATCAACAAATCGCAAGTTGAAAATTTTTGTTCCAAGCGGAATATCTGAGTATTGGACAAATTCAAAGACACCTTTTTCAAGCAAGCCTTGTATTTCTTTTTGTCGGGAAATTTGAAATGAAGGATCCTGTGTAGTTGTGTGAGATATAAAATGTGCAAATAAATTAGGCGCATTACAGATTTGTTGGGGCTGCTTGCGAGTTCGAGGCGTGTTTCGGTGAGGTATTATTTTATCGTTACTTTGGATGTCCCCGGCATGCACTGATTTATCATCGTTCTGATTGTTTGTATTGTCAATTTTGTAATATGGTCTTACTGAAGTTGAGCAAAAGTCGGTTGGTCCTGATGGTAGATCAATTACACAAGTTTTGTTGTTAACTTGAATTAGTTGAAAAGGGCCGCTCCACATGCCTGCTTGGTCAGTATTTCCTTCGCGCCACACTAGTACATCGGAGTTTAATGGTAGGTCATGTAGACTTGTTGTGTTAGGGCCGTTTCGATGGTTTAATGCGGCATTCACACTTAACTTAGCGCGTAATTTGCCAACCTCTTGCATTGCCTTTTTGATAGCAGCAGCTCGTTGAATAACGGATGGCATTGGAGGGTCTGAGTTGGTCATTCTTGGGTATGCTCCAAATACCAAAAGAGTTGGAACTAGTCCATTGGGCCCAGCAGTGTCATTTATCGCTTTAACTGCCATTTGAAGCATGCAGTCTTTATTAACTCCGGCTCCCCTTAATTCATCAACTATTATTTTGTATGCTCGACAAATACAGGAATGGTACCGCTCTACTTTTCCAATGGACCAATGCGCTTCGACAGGAACGTTCTTTACAGAGATTGCCATTGAGGATGCATTCTAGTTGAACTCTTTGCTTACAAAGTTTTTACCAGCATCTGTAACTATGCAGTCTGGAGGTCCAACGTAAGTATCTATCCAACAGGCACGTATAGCGTCCCACGTGTGTTTGGCGGAGATACCATTCAGCCATCTGGCAGCCTGAAAATTTGTCGCATCATCAACAATGTGCAGAACTGGATTATTATCAATATACATTATATCAACAAGAATGGAATGGTTGAATTGAAGGTCAGTGTCTTTGAGATTAAACCTGAAATGATTAGGTGCCCCTCGGTGCCTTTGGCAATGGTTGCAGAATTTAGTTAAATGATCTAAATATTTTCTAGGAACATCGCTATGTCCTGATTGTTTTAATACAGAGAAAAGTCGCTGAGCAGAAGGATGACTGAATCGACGGTGTAGTCGCTCTAGCTCTGCTTCATTAAGGAAACAAGGATTCGTATCAAGAGATGTCGAAATTGAAGATTTTAAAAACTCCCCCCAAAGCAAAAATGCATGACCAAAACGCCGGATTACAGGAATTTTCTTGCTAGGAGTTACTAATTGGTTTTTTAGGTTGTCGTAGTAAACTCCGAGTTTGTCCATGTCTAGAAGTGATAGGAGAAATGGCGTGTCTGCTTGAACAATATGAAACTCAATCTTTCCGATTGGAGTGTCTAAGTTGGTAGTACCTATTGACGTACTAGAGCCTATACCAAATTGTACTTTAATCAACCCAGCTTTTGCTTCATCTAGATAAGCGTTTGAAATTTTCTTGAGCGCCAAAAATTGTTTGTAGCCTGCTGTGGAATATTTCGATGCACCAGTATCAATAACAATTCCATAAAAATAGGTATCATTGTATCTTCCTGGATTTATAAATATAGTTGGGTCAGTGTGTGGCTCACAGATTGTTTGCGTTTGATCTTTACCAGTCAGGGAGTGAACAAAGGAGTTATCAGCAAGGGTCGAAAAAATTTCTTGGGGCTTTTCGACAAATCCCATAGATGTAACAAATGATTTGTCAAAGTGTGATTGCCCCTCAATGTCATCAGTAGGTGAGCTCGTTTCTAAAATTAGAGTGTCCATTTTGAACTCTAGGTCGGATTCCTCTTGTTCAACCTCGTCGTGGTGGCCTTCCAATTCTGCGATAAATTGTTCGGCTTTCTTTTCAAAACGTTGCAGCAGTTTTTTCTTGAAACTATTTCTAGCTTCTTCTTGCTCTGCGGTTGAATGATTGTGCGACCAACACCCCTGACGGTTACAAACGTAACATCTCTTGTTAGAAGGCTGTGTTTGGCTTGTGTGTCGATTTATGGGTGGTTTTAGTGATGGTCGGTTGGGGTTAAATTTATTAGCTTTATGAAAACGCCGGTCAGTGAAAAGTTGCGTTGTAGACACCTCATTGTTTGCTTCAGCTGTAGATATTGACGCCTGGAGGTTGTTTATTAAACCACTCAGAGTCTCACTTGGCTTAAAGCATGCAAGTTGACAAGCTTGGACTCCTCGACAAGCATTTATGAGTTTAAGATGTAGATGCTTGTCTGTTCTATACTCAGGGTCGAAACTTAGTTGCAAAAATCGAAGTTCTTTTACCAGCAGCATTAGGCATTCTTGGACTGATTTGCCCTTGCTTTCATTTTCCATTATGACTCGGGTTAAAGAGAGAGCTTCCCATCTGGCTAACCTGTTTCGTTTTGTTTCTGGACCTTCGAAATATTCTTTCGTTGCAGTGCACAAATTATCAAAATCCTTCCAATGTCCGTTTGATGTGATAGAATAGTAGTGAGTTAGGGCCGGGCCGCTAAGCATAGTCGAATATGCTTTCGCGTGTAGTTGTTCCGGTATCCCAGACTTTTCACATAATTCCATGAAGATATTTATCTTGGAATCAAACGTATCATCTTCGCCATGGTACTTCAAGTCAGGCTCGTACATCTTCGAAAGATTTGCTAATTCTCTCGCATAATCGGCAGGTGGTTGTGATGAGGATGGAAGCGAGTTAGATTGATATTTGTTCGAGGCAGTGTCGGCTGAAGTAGTCGAGAAAGAGGTTACTTTGTCTTTTACAAGAGTCGGTTGTTTGGATGTGCTGTTTTTCATGAGATGTAAAATTTTAACCGAATTAAAAGTTTCGTTTGAATTGGAAACTTCTTCAAAAGCCCATTCAGATGGTATTTTTTCCATCAAAGTATTGTGTAAGGACTTGGCGATTGTAGTTTTTCTCTTTCCGTCCCATTCTACCCAAACTCCGTTTGACCTCAGGTAAAGTCGAAGACAGCGTTGAACTGAAAGCGATGCAGCCTTGAAATCAGCTTCAGTGAAGTGCGAAAATTCATCTTTGTATGCCTCCCAAAGATTATCATCCTTAGAATTGAATTCCGAAAATTCATGTATCTTTTCCCTTATATAATTATTTACAGACCTTTGTTGGTCTTCTTGTCCGGATGAGGCGATGTCATTCTTAACGCTTGTTTCTGCCATTGCGTAAGTTATCTGGGTATATAGGTATCTTATAGTGGGATTTTCAGCGTGGAAAGAAAAATCGGAAATGCAAAGATTTGACTATGCAGAATTGACAGTAAGATCGAGGGTATAGAGGGTATGGGGATAATTTCCTATTAAATTGATAATTTATTTAAGTTCGGAATGCGTGTATGAGTGCGTGATGGACGCAAAATCAAGTGCCTTTATCAGGGTTTGATTTCTTGAATATAGACTGGAAGACGAGGGCCTTTTTCAGGGGACGACTTTCAAAATATATTCCTTAGCAAAAACAAATTGAACAGAGGCCTTTATCAGGGACTGGACTTATTTGTTTCTCTCTTCACAGGTATTCTGATCTGAATTCGAAAACTGATCAGTGTCGGAATACTTCGGTGGTAATTGATATCACAAGCTTGATGTAGCAGTAACAATTATGGTACGTATGAATTGATCTATCTCCCCCCTGTCTTCCTAGAAGAAAAACATCTATAAACCGTAAAACCCCCGTCTCCTAACGCCATTCCCAAACGGGTACCTCATTACTCATCAACACAATTAGTCATTAGTTCTAAGGAAATACATATTGATCATTTGATCGTTAAGTCATTAAACAGCAACAATTCAAACTACTCCACCACCTCAAATTTTCACCCCCAACGAGTTCGAATCCTATCCAAGCCTCATCAAGTTTACAAGTACGACCTAGTACATCCTTATTCCAATGACCACACCTCTCGTCGACTTTCTCTGGCCTCAGCCGGTCACCAAATACACGCCCACGCCGATATTTATACCAGACAGAGGACATAAAGCGTGCCGCACAAATCTGAGAGACTGTTCTTTGGGATTGGCGTGAGAGGATTCAGGACAAGTTCAGAAGATGATGCAAAGGATAGATACTGTCTCGACGGGCGTGGAATTTTGAATTTTGGCAAGGAGCTTTTACAAATTGAGCTTTGTGTGTGCCAAGACTTTGGTTGAGAGAGTGCAGGCGACACTATAAACACCGCCATGGTTGTATGGTGCGGTGGTAATTGTCTTGGCCGGTCTGCCAAGTAGAGTCTGGATAGCTTGGACACATATTCTCAAGGAGTGTTATGCTCAGCTATGTAGTATGGTAGATCTAGTTGCTGGTGCATAGGTAGTTATTATGGTAGCATGGCATCATGGCACATGAAGGAGATCCAGTCTCTACATAACGACATTACAAGTAGGAATGTGTGCAGTATGAGAGATGGGTTGTTGATATAGGATAAATGGCATGGCTGCTCAGTTGGTTGCACACTTTGGTGAGCTGCATACTGGTAACGTGATTGGTCTACAGGGAAACAAGCTACGGGATAAGGGACGAGCTTCCCCCAATCTGTAACAACAATTATCATAGTCACTTCACTTCTGCACGTTAATGAAGACATCTCTCCACATACTGTCTTAGCTGTTCCAGCGCAAGTGTACATTCCCATTTCATATACCAAGTAAAACAAGGAGCCGTGTTATTAGTATTCCGTAGGGTACGAATTTGGTACAAGTAGGTTACAGGCGTAGAGTATGGTGGTGATTCCTAAGAGTAGGAGGTATAAATTCAGCGTTAGGTATAGGGTTCACGTAAGAAGTAAAGGTAAAACAAGTAGTAGGTGAGAAGGGTACAGTAACGGCGGTCTTCTTTAGAGAAGAGATAAGTAAGTGAATAATAGGTATGAGTATAAACAGAAGACGTTCCGTGAAGAAGAATACTCCTTCACGCTGGGTATATATGTACATCAGATAATTGGAGAGCCCTAAGCTCTGTCTCGAACAATATTACTACGCAATCCCTATGAAACGACCCTATGTTCCTGAGCCTGTCCTAATTGTTTGAGAACTTGATCTAACCCTGAGTTGTGTTTTAGAATGGAACTCCCCATGAGACAACATCCTAGTTTCCGCCACGTTTATCCATGAAACTTATCCCACTTGAGACAGTAGATTGCTGGTTCAAATCCAGTAAAACACAACCACATTTCTCGCAGTGCTGGTATGTATGGATGACAATGGCATGCTCGGACAACCAAAGGTTTTGAAATTCCCTTTGGTGGTTACTTACAGAGGAGGGTTGACTGATTGTGTAAGCAAGCATACCTCATAGTGGTATTTGCGAATGAAATCCAGGGTACAAATGTCTCTAACGTCAAAAGAGTCATCCAACACATTTACAAAGCACCGGTCATGTGTCATAGCTCTAGAGCTGAATACACATTAAATGATTTAAAAAAGAAAAGCCTAGTGGTGTCACAGGCTCATACCTGGTTATCATTAGGCTGCTGCCTAACAAATAAGGCTTGAACTCTTCCAACCATATTAAACATCATACATGTCATGAACCCCTCCACAACTCATTAGACCCAAGTATAGGCCTTGGCCCAGTTCATGCAAATCTATTCTTCAATGACAATTTTAGATTGCAGACAGGACGACTCGAATACCAGTCGTGAGTCATTAAAGCCACATGCATCATAATTATTTTAATAACTAAAATTACTAACATTAAAATGAAGCTGAATTAAAATAGACGGAGATACTGGTGTTTGTCAGAGGACAGGTCATGATCTATTTTGAGAATGGTATGAAATGAGGGAACGAGATCATAGTCTTGTAAATAAATAGGAGGCTTTCAGTCATGTCTCTGCTCGTTTCTTTAAGATTTTCATTTGTATCTAGCTCTGAGTTCAGTTTGAATAAAACGCCACTTTAAGACCTTCACAGTTTCCCAAATTTGTCTGGAGTTCTCACCGAACACAATTTTACTCACACTCTTGCAAACAGGCCATTTTCGCCCTCAAAACTAGCAGAAATCTTGAATGTACTCCCAAATCCCAACTTGGATGACATTGCAAAGGCAATTTTTGCCATGCTTCTTGCATTCGAACACGGATTTGAGAAGCTTAGCCTGAAAGCAAGTGAAAATGAGGTGGCATACAATGAAGAGCGCTCGCGGAATGTTAGGGCACGTAATTCCTGTGTAACTGTGGAAAATGAAAAAGATGTATTTTGCGCACAACTTGAAACAGAAAGAGCTACATTATCAAGTACTCGTGTTGAGTTATCGGATTCTCTAGGAAAGAAACTTGCAGCAGAAACTCAGCTCCAACTTGCCTTGCTTCAAAATGCCCAAAGCCGCGCCACAGGAGAAGGAACAGCTGCCCAAGCTCCAACTGCCCGCCGAACTCAGAAAGATCAAATAAATTCACGGCATAAAGCAACGAGAAAAATCCTGTCCAGCGCCAAGAGAACTACGAGACATTTAAGACCCAAGCACAAGGAATAATCTCCATTGACTTTGCATGTTTCCTCACTGAAGCCTCAAAAATATTGTATAAATGTGGCTTAATGGATGACCATGCTTGGGATACAGTTTGTGATGGCCACAAATCTATTACTGCTAATTTGAATGATCCCTCGCATTGGCAGTGGCAGAATGAGAATGCGCTCTGGACCGATCTTGATAGCCGATATATTAATAAAATGTATAACCCACTACTTAGTTTGTGGACTTTATTGGTGGAGGGAAGCTTATGCAATAATGAAGGATAAAAGGATGTCAATTCGACTACTCTACTAAACACAGGTACCAGACTCCTTTTAATCCCAATAGATAGCCCGTGCGGGATCTCCTATTAACAGCAGTAAACAACGCTAGCACAGGGTATACGCAATCGCCATTCGCCAAACACCAGTCGGTCGGGACTACTAATTATCGAGCCTAGTAGGATCAACAAAGTTTATCCCAACACAGAAATAATAGAAAACTCAACAACCAAACCCTTCATCAATTACTTCCATTAACCATCACCTGACTTATCTCTGTACTCCATAATTTCAACATATATCCTATTTAATTCTGCAATGCTTGAAAGAAATACGCTGGATAGTTATTCCCAAGACAGCCCGAGAAACGGCACTACACCATACGGTGAATGGAAAGCTGAGTTTATTAGGCTTTCTAACTGCGCAAAGTTAGGTCCACGAGAAAAAGTCGAAATATGGCGTAGATTTATTGGTATTGATATGAAAAAGATACTCTGGTCACAGGTAAACAATCCGGGCGATGATGATTTTGTCGGATGGGTCTCTAGATGTGATAATATCGCTCGCAATCAGCTTCAGGAGGCTCACTATGATTCTATAAATCACTCAAGCAGCAAAAGTAGGAATGAGAAATCCAACAAGCCAGCGCAATCTCCACAAGATGTACGAAATGCTGCTTACAGATCTCATCCTCAAGATGACCCCATGGACGTTAGCCGGCTGCAGATTTCTGATAGTGAAAGGCAGCGCCGGCGTATCCAGGGGCTTTGTCTAGCCTGTGGCCAGAGCGGCCACATTGCCCGAGACCATCATCGGAAATTTGACCCAATCCCAATGCCGAAACGAGCCAATATCACGCCAGGTTATAATAGGCAAAATTACCAAGATATAGAGAATCGCTCGAATTCCCGACCTCAGAACATTAATTCACGCAGTCATTTTGTAAATCCTCAGTACTTCACGCAGCCTCCACAATTTCCTGTGTCATACTATCCACCAATGTACCAACAAATAATGCCGCAGCAAACAGCACATTCGCGCTTGCGTGCTATTATTGAAAATTCCGGATATGTATCTGATACCAGTTCTGACCATGTAAGCCCTGATCGAGGCCTAAATACATCTGAAAACTTGAATCAGCTAAAGGGCAAACCTCTGATCTAAGTCGCGATCAGAGGTGTGATTGGTATGGTGGAGAGGATGAATTAATCCGAGCAGTGTTGTTAGATGACTCGCCTTTAGAGCTACGCTCTACTGGCTCTAGAAATTCAATGCTGCTTCAAACTCAACTCTCAGACCCGCGCACTGGTGACCCTATAATGTTCCATACGTCTAGCTTATTAGATAGCGGCTGTACAGCCTTCGCATTTGCAGACGCCGAGGCAGTTGTAAGGCGCTTTAGTATCTCAACCAAGAAGCTTGTCAAGCCCCGTTATGTTCGTCTAGCTGATGGTAGTACCCAAGCAACTGTTACCAATTATTTCACTAATCGAAAGCACCTAGGCCAGCACTCAGAGATAATTGTGCTCTATGTAATAAATCTGGGTGAGAGCAACCCAATAATCCTAGGTATACCATGGCTTCAGCTTCAAAATCCCCTTTGTGATTGGAATGCCATGACCGTTAATTTTGGCTCACAATTCTGTCAAAGTCATTGTCTTCCATGGAGGACTTCAACATCTACCTTATACCCGCCCCCACAACTCCCTGGATTCCATGAAGCCCCGATTAATATATAGAACGAACCCCCTTCAATTGCACAAAGATTACACCAAGCCACTGTAGAATATTGCCCCGATCATGATACTGAAGCTGTCTATGATGATGACACAGAAAAGTCTACGCATCTATTACAAAGAAAAGTAGATCAAGTTGATGTAGATAGATTTCTTCAAGACAAGCAGGAACCTTCAATAACTGATATCAAGGATCTTCTCCCTTCAGAATTACACCAATGTGTTGAACATTTTTTACCAAAGAATACAAAGGTTCTGCCACCACATTGTCCTTGGGACCATAAAATTGAGCTCTTACCTGGAAAGCAACCCCCATTCTATAAAAATAGGCCATTCCCACCCAGTGAATTCCAGTGTATAAAAAAATGGATGGACAAAATGTTAGAGAAGGGATTTATACGCGAATCATCCTCGCCTGCTGCCGCTCCCCTTCTTCTTGTACCCAAATCTAGTGGTGGAGTGTGCATATGCCAAGATTATTGTGGTCTCAATATGGTCACAATTAGAAACAGATACCCACTTCCTTTGATTCGTGAAATCTTAGACTCAATATCTGCCGCCAAATTCTTTACTAAACTTGATGTAATTGCTGCTTTTAATCGCGTTCGAATTGCAGAGGGTCACGAGTGGATGATTGCATTTACTTCTCGTTTCGGACTTTATGAAATGCTCGTCACTCCATTTGGATTGTGCAACGCTCCTGCCACCTTTCAGAATTACATCAATCATGTTCTTCATAATGCTCTTGATGACTACTGTACTGCGTACCTTGATGATGTCCTAATATACTCTAGGACCCGAGAGAAACATACTAAACATATCAGTGAAATAATTCGGCGGCTTGGTGAAGCTGCATTACAAAATGATATTGATAATTCAGAGTTTTATACCAAAAAGACAAAGTACCTGGGCTTAGTAATCTCCACGGAGGGACTTAGTATGGATCCTGAGAAGATTAAAGCGATAGTCACCTGGAACACACCCACTACAGGCAAGGAGTTACAGCAATTTTTAGGGTTCGCGAACTTCTATAGACGTTTTATCAGGAATTATTCAGGTGAAGTCGAGCCTCTGACCCGTCTCTTACGAAAAATTGTGCCATGGGTCTGGGAAAAAGATCAATTAGATGCATTCACAAGTCTCAAGAGTTTGTTTACTCAGGCGCCAACAATGGTCCATTCTGATTATGAAAAACGCACTACAGTAGAGACAGACGCTTCTAATTGGGCATCTGGGGCTGTCCTTATCCAGAAAGGATTCGATAATATATCCCATCCTGTAGCTTTTTTCTCCTCTAAGCATAACCCTGCCGAATCTAATTACGACATCTATGATAAAGAGCTGCTTGCTATAGTTAAAGCCCTTGATGAATGGCGCCCTGGATTATCCAGTACGCATGAACCATTCGAGATAATTACTGATCATAAAAACCTACAAACATTCCTGACAGCAAAGCAATTAAACCAACGTCAAGTTCGGTGGTCAGAATTTCTGTCACAGTATAACTTTAAGATTACATATCGCCCTGGATCCAAGGCATTGCTCCCGGATACACTAAGCCGCCTACCAGGTCTCAAGCCAAAGGATGCCTCGGATGAACGACTTCAGAATCGATTTCACCCGTTAATTCCATTAAGTAAAATCAAGAAAAGTGTGGTAAATAATTCGCCCTCAGAGGATAAAATTCCCGAACATAATAATGTAGATTTTATTGCTGCATTAGCTCCTGAACTAACTTTATCTGACTTGATAATCCAAGCGTATAAAACTAACCAGACAGCTCTATCTATGATTAATTCTTTGAAATTTCTATCCAATAGGTCTTGGCCGGCTCCAATTTCCGGCATACTTCGAAAAGATAAGGTTGAGTTTAGATTAGTTGATGGGCTAATTTACTTCCGTAATCGAATTTTTATCCCGGACCATGAAGATACACGTCTTGAGATTGTGTATTGTACTCATTCATCTGGTCCCGCAGACCACCCTGGTCGTGTTAAAACGCTAGATCTGGTCCAACGCACTTACTGGTAGCCCCGGATGACTTAATTTGTGGCTGATTTTGTGAGAGGATGTGCTCCATGTTTCCGTACAAAAACTTCCCGCACTTCGCCACTAGGCTTCTTGAAGCCTCTCGAAATCCCTCTTCGTATGTGGGCCGATATTTCTATTGATCATGTAGTAGATCTTCCACCATGTAAGCGAAACGGACGGACATTCCTGCATATTTTAGTAATTGTGGACCGACTTTCAAAAATGCGACATTTCATTCCTGTGACATCTCTGGACGCAAGTGAGCTCATTGACTGCTTCGTCCAAAATGTATATAAGCTTCATGGCGCGCCGGACTCTATTATTGGAGGGCAAGACTGAACACCTGTACGCAGTGTCCTCTACAAACCTGGGAGTGAAATATTCTCCCAGAGCCAAGTTCTGTCAAATCTCGCAATATCAAAGAAGTTGGCCCACGAGGCAAAAATTCAATTTACTCCACCATGTCAATCTTTCACTCCCAAAGAGTCCGATTCTCAACTAATCTTCATCAAGTCTACAAGTACGACCTAGTACATCCTCGCTTCAATGACCACACCTCTCGTCGACTTTCTCTGGCCTCAGCCAGTCACCAAATACACGCCCACGCCGATATTTATACCCGACACAGGAAGCAAAGCGTGGAGCACAAATCTGGGAGATAGTTCTTTGGGATGGACGTGAGAGGGATCAGGACAAGTTCACAAGATGATGCAGAAAAGGGATACGTTTTCGACGGGCGTGATATTTCGAGTTTTGGCAAGAATTTTACGAATTGAGCTTTGTGCGCGCCAAGACTTCGCTTGCGAGAGTGCAGCTCACACTATAAAAACAAGCAGACGATGGAAGGTGTAGTGATCCGCCTCCTGGTGGTGTTCTCTGGTATGGTTTGAGTAGCCTGGGCACCTACTCCGCTTGGGAAGGAGACATCTCAGATTACATTTCGCGCGGAGAAAATCTGATGGATGACGGAGGCATTTCTGCATAACTCAGGGTTTTTGAGACGTTCCCCTGAGTGGATATTCACGGATGAGGATTGACTTGGGGTGAAGAAAAAGCCACCATAACTTTGCAGTGGTACTTGCAAATGAAATCTGAGGCATGAGTGCTCTTCCTTTACGTTGAATCATCTTTTCTGTACTTTTCTTTGATATTGTGTCATAGCTAGATAGCTGCATACGCAATTAAAATCTGATGCATAAAAAAGAAGAAGCGCCTTTCTGTTGCACTCAAACCTAGCTCAGCATTTCATCTGCAGACTCACGGCCAGACAGAAATCATAAACTCAGCTATGAATCAATACCTCCGTGCCTTTACAAACTTTACACAGGATGATTGGGTCGATTGGCTTCCCCTAGTAGAATTTGCCTCAAACAACTAGACCAGTGATACCACGGGCGTATCACCATTTTACGCCAATTATGGATATAATCCTCGCCTTGGAATTGAGACTCCGGATCTTCGGCCCCCAAATTTAACCGAGAGCATCAAAAAGGAATACTTGCGCGCGCCGATATAATAGCGGAGCGGTTTGATCGTATACTTGGAAAGTTACATGCTCTTACTAGACAATCACGAGACCGTTATGAAAACAATGCAAATACGCGAAGATCAGAATCTCCAATTTATCAACCTAGAGATAAAGTGATGATTATTTTGAAGAACTTGAAGACTAATCGGCCAAAGAAAAAATGGGACGATAAATGGGACGGACCTTATCAAGTTCTCAAGTGTCAGGTAACTGGGAGCCTGACCTGTGACAGGCGAAGTGTATGTAAGTAAAGTAAAAGATAACTCAGTAAAAACAACTTGATTTCTATTTCTCCCGGAATTCTAGGACTATATACACTGATCATGATTGACTTGATCTCTTGATCTCTAAATATAGACTTGCGCTAGAAATAGAATAACTTGCAGTTCTAAATACAGAATTCAAGCACCGACCGAAACAAATAACCCACGTATGTATGGACAGTCCCTATTTTTGACCTGAGACATTTCTTTATCCAACTTCTTCGGTGGTTATTCTTAGCCGTTGACATCAAGGTATATAACGGCGCAGTGATTCTCGAGTTACCAGACCACATTCATGTTAATAAAAGTTTTCATACCTCGTTAGTAAGACCATGGACAGAGCCTATACTTGCTGGCCAGTCGGTCATTAATAGCCTAGAAAATCGAAATGTTGCAGGTCGGATTGCTGAGAGGGGTGATGATGGAAACATTCTGGAAAAATGTGAGTTTGAAAAGATATTGGATGTGCATGCTGATGATAGTGAGAAATCAGGTCCAACTTATCTCATAAAATGGAAGTACGACAACAAGGCTACTTGGCAACCTCAGGCTGATCTTGAAGGCTGCGAAAAAGATCTCCGGGAACTTCATTTCAAGAATCCAGACAAGCCGGGCCCCCAGCGCAAATTATATGTGCCATTAATTCTTCGAGCCAAAACGAAGCCTCTACAACGCCGTTCCAAACGGTTACGACGCCTTAAATTGAAGATTTTGAATTAAATTAAATACATGTGTTTGGAGACCAAACATTTAGAGGGGAAAGTACTGTTGTGAGGTTTCTCCTTCCCATCCTAACTTAAGTTTATAATTTTACCCTTCTCCTGATGTTGCTATGACAACAGAACAGTTTTTGGCACTGGTTATTATGTTGGTACTAGTTTAGGGCCTATGTTATGATGAGCTAGTGGGAGGAAAGCAGGTATATGTATGATGGCTTGGCCTGCGGCTAGAGAGTTCTTTACGCTTAGTCTTCTGTCACAACCACCACCTTCGGATCACCTCTGATCACCTGTAGTCACCACTAGTATTTGCTCGTACCTTTAGACTCTTTAGACACTTATGTTACCCATTTTTAAACCTTTAGTTCTCCAAATTATCTCTAGCAGATCTTTAGTCATCCCTCGCGATCCATCTGACCTCTTCTTGCCCTTCTATTCCGCTTCAGGTCAAACGCCTACGCTCCAATTTGACATGGTGGCTTGGAGTCTGGCTCGATACCCAGCTAAAATTCAAGCAACATGTACAGAAATGGACTGGGAAGGCTAATTGTCTAGTCCATTTCTTACGACATATAAACGGAGTTTAACGCAGTGCAGCACCCGGACCTCTGATTTGTGCAGTGCAGGCATGCGTTTTGAGCACAGGTCTCTATGGGGCAGAAGCGTGGTGGCCGGGTCTCACTCAAATAACCACACTACGAGATAAAGAAGTCGGCACTGGAGTAGGCTGGCATATATCTCTACTGGAAAAAACGATAATGAAAGCTATCCAAGTAGCACAACCAGCGTGGCGTACCACTCCCATTAGCGCTCTTCATCGTGAAGCGGGGATACCCCCGGCATGAATCATTCTCTTGCAAAAGACGCTGCGATCTGCAGCTCGCATACGAAGAATGGATGTCTGGAATCCTCTAGCCTTTCGAGTGGCTGAGGACCCGAAAGGGACAATAGGTCGCTTAGGGCTTAGATCGGGACAAAGAAACTGCTAATTCAGACAACCAGAATAAAACTTGACACGCCTACAAATGAGCGTGCGTAGAGTTCCGTCAGTCAAAGGCCCTGGAAAGCTACACTTTCCGTACGGCTCTCCAGCACCCATTCCATGCAGTCGAGAAAAAGAAGCCAGGTCAGGAAGTATAAAGCGATAGTTAGCTTCCCTGCCAGCTGAGATAATTTGTGCTTTCTCTGATGGATCTTCATCGGACCCGGACAAGCAGCCTGGGGATATGTGGTACACCAAAGAGGCAAGATAGCTGGAAGCGGCTCTGGTCCACTTCCCGGAGCAGAGGTATTCGACTCGGAAGTTGTAGGCGCCATGAAAGCCTTAGAGGCTGCAGTAGTGATTGCAGAAGGCTTACCAATCTACATTCTTCTGGACAACCAAGCGGCCACCCGGGCGCTCGAAAGCGGATGATCTAGTTCCTCGCAGGCATTGGTGGACAAGTTTTCGTCACTGAGACACAACAAGCTTGTGGCAATACGCCAGATACCTGGTTATATATAGATTCAAGGCAATGAAGAGGCCGATAAGCTGGCCTAATCAGCCTTAGGAGCTTTCAATAACCGGTCACTAATCTCAGCTACACCCAGTGGAGAAGATCAAAATTTAACCTTTGCTGCATTAGGGAGGTGGGTTTAACAGCGCAGCTAAGAGCTCGTGGAGGAGTGGTGGCAGGAGTATCGGCCGAAACAATATAAAGATCTGGACCTTTTCATGCGCTGAAAACGACCGCCGGAACTAGCTTTACCAAGATGGGCGTATTATTGTCTTATTGAGGCAAGAACTGGCCACGGGAACTACGCCCACTACCACCGGCGTTTCAACCCTGAACATGAAATTTGAAGTGCGTTTGCGGCCGAGAGAAAAGACCTCGCCAGGGGCCAGGGAAATGATAGGGGAGAAGGGATGGCAGAAGTTCTGTTGAAGCTTTGTCGTGGAGTGATAGATATGAGAGTGAGGCTTATGGGTCACGATGTATGAGATAACTGAGGAGCGGATGTATGAGTTCCTTACTATTGTTGTTGTACTAATCAGGGTTGTATTGTCTATATACAAAAAGGATTTCTCCATCTACAAGTGGGCCAGATCGCTTAGATCTGGCTAGCGGCTTTCGCCATCCTCTTCCTTCTCCCCCTCATGGCATTACGTGCTATACAACTACTGCTCACCATGAAGTCCGAGGATGAAAAGCGTTAGAGTACAACAAGTTCATCCAATTGTTAACCACTTGTAGATGCTACAGTCTGCCGAAGGGGGACTACTCTCAACACCTGTTAGCGGTGTCCCCTACGAACCTCCAGCTCTCACTGTAGAGTCTGCAGAGCCGAGATTGAGTAACAAAGTCCTCACTTCTACGAGGGTTCCCTATCGCTTTCGCGGTCTATATCGTCTTCATCTCTCAACACATTCCCCTATCACCATTACCATGAAGCTAACCACGATCAGATCAGATGGTAGGGTCGGAGCTCTACTCATCACCAAACCTTGATCACGGAGGAAAAGCCATCCGATGAGTTTCCGGAGCGTACCCAGCACCCGATACGGAGATGGTGGATTGGATCAAGTCGGCCTCGACTGTTACAAAGAAGAGAGATATAGATTAATATGCGCACCTCATGTGGTCCCGGTGTCTAGGCCTCGCCTGGCTGGGACTGCAGGTTTTTTGAGACTTTTTCCCGCGCACGAAGTTTCCATTGCTACCATTTTTTTTTTTTAGGTAGAAGGTTCCGTGGAAAAGGTGGCTGAATTCCACGGGTAAATACTGAGCTGAATGGCTATTCATCAAGGGGAATATATCAATGATCTTTCAAGTAACAAAAGAGGATAGGAGCACTGGAGAAGGTGTGGCCTGGGTCAGAGAGGAGCCCAATGTGCTAGATAGTCATAGACTCAAGTAGCACAATAAACACAAACACACACATACAGTCTGCCGAAGAATGAATAGTGTGGGAGATGACCACGCTGATACAGATTCCAACTCGAGAGGAGATGTGCTTGAAGGATAGGGATGCGGCGCAGGGCACTGTATTTCAGACATTTATTGATCCTTTCTTTTTAATTTCCTTTGTCGCTTCTGGCTTTAATGCTGGTCATGTAGGTAGCAATGAGCTGTCAAGGTCCCATCTACCCCTGTCACGTCTAAATAGATGAATATTTCGTCCTGTCATGTCAAATATTTCAAATCAATCAAAATCAAAATAAAAGGTAGTTTTGTTAATATTTACAACGCAGTGCTGCATCCCACATATCTTTCTTCAGACCACCTCATGTAAATATGCAGATAGGTTCATGGTTGCCTGCATGGGTCCACATTGCGCCAAATCGGGTCTAATGATACCAATTTTCACAATAAAATGGCGATGGTTACAATGTTATAATAGCTACAGTTGCCATTCGATGCACTAGTCTGATGCTGACTTAAGACTTTAGATTATTTTATCCTTGATTACAGTAAATTTACTCCTGTGCGGAAGTGAACTCTTGGACTAAATTTGTACTGTAGCTTTTTATCTTGTAAATTATTCATGTCATAGAATTCCATCATTAATCTGAATATCTCGTCCACTTCCTTGGCAGTCTTTGCCTTCGTTTGAATAGTCGTATTCGACCACATTGTTGTCCTCATTGTCATCAAATTTTTCCTGTTGCTTATCCATACTATCATTATATAAGTCCGGGTCATGGTCCTCATCCGTGACATGTTTCCCTTGATGAATATCCACTTGTTAAAGTATTTACTTGTGGAATTCAGCCACATTTTCCACAGAACCTTCCACCTTAGAAAGAGGTAGCGATTGAAACTACGTGCGCAGGAAAATTTACTGAATTCGCTGCAGCTCCAGCCAGGCGAGGACTAGACACTAGAACCACATGAGGTGCGCATATCTATCCATCTCTCGCTTCATTGTAACATTAGAGGCCAGCTTGATTCAATCCACCATCTCCATATAGGGTGCTGGGTAGGCTTCGGAAACACATCAGGTTGCTTCTAGATATGATAGCGCTGATAGTTGATAAGTCTATGCTTCCAAATTGGTTAAGGTCCTGGTTATGACATTTACATACCTAGACTTAAACCCATTGGTCGTCAAACTAGTTTCAAAATTTTTGGCAAACCAATCGATATAAAATTAGTGACACTTCTCTTGGATTTGTGATAACCAGTTCGACAAAAGTTTATAGTTCAGTAACTGGAGTCCAGTCAACTGTTGCCAAGCAATCGTGCCCAGCCGTCGCCATTGGTTCTCACTTAAGTACTTATTCAATCAAATCCCATCCCAGCAATGTCAGCGCCTTAATCGTCACCCATGATACCCATCCCGGAACAACAGCATCGAACGAAGTTATACCAAGGATATTGAAACAGTTCTCTGTATCATTTTCACTCGCCTCGACTTAACCACTACTTGCGTGTGCCTTATGCCCCAATCCGATAGACGTGATACGGATGCATGAGCCCTGCAGAAGCGTCTCAACCTACATGATCAGGTAATCTTTGTCTGAGGAAACTGAGTAATAAGAAAATTCATTGTTAGTGTACCCTGCTACTTGATATGGTGCCGAAAGACACACCAAGAGACTTGTTGATTCTATTATTGTGATAGTTCCTTGTCACAAAGCGAATCCTGTGATTCGACTCGTAAGCCATTCACGTCATGCGACCTCCTCGACTACATAGTTTGCAACTCAGACCCCGTAGTCTGGATCAGAACCACATTGTCACGACATTAACTTTCCCACGCCACCTACCATACTAAAAAAGTAGTTCTATAAGCAGATACACCATACATAAATAAAACACCAACATACCAAAACATGGAGCCATTAACTGAATTATTTGATTACTTCAATCAAAATCCAATTGATCCAATAGTTGATCGATTCCGGAACAACATCGAAAATAACTCTGATCAAATGATCGGTAAGTCTTACTTCATCAATTAAGATATGAAAATTAATAGTAAAGTAATATCTACATTTTTACATGAACTTACAATTCACAACCGTGGTATCGAAAACAATACTTTAAAAAAGGCTTTCCAGAGTTATCTTAATGCAACCTATACAAAAACAGTAAACGAAGAAGTCTCTGTCTACGACTTTAGGGACTTAATAGCATCTATCAAGAAACCAGCGAGCGGCAGAGAAATTTTGACAACCGTCATCAACATAGCAAAAGAACTTAACAAAGAACTTGATCCCATTGCTATGATGCGACCTGTGCATTCGACGGTCACTAGACTGAGGAAGACTGGAGAAGTCCCAGGATATGAAAAGACAACAGCTTCACTTACAGATGCGCTCAAATCTGAAACCTCGGGCAAGATATACAGAGATGTCGCTGAATTCTGGGAAGTCAACTTCATAACAAATAAACCATGGTGTGGGCTAGTGAACCGTATCTGGGCTAGCTATCGCGATAATGGCCAATGCGGAAGTGACAACGTTTTCTCGTCAAACATGGACGAGGATGCTTGGAGAAGATGGCTACATGCATTTCGAGATCGATATCTAATTCAATTAATGAAAGAAGAAGACTTCACGGAATTCCATCAACCTGCCGTGAAAAGAAGGCGAAATGATCCACTCGTGCGGGGCAAAATTTGCCACACTACAATACCTAGTCAATTCAAGGGCGGGAAAAGTAATAGGAAATTGGACTTTTTCATCGAGAGTTCCGAAATCCCTGATTGTGAGACTCACAAATGGAGAGATGTGAGAGTTGTGGGCGAGGTTACATCATCAGAGGAACAAATAGGCGCAAAGTTCAATCAATTGATGAGATATGCGCGCGAAATTTTCTATTCGCAGCCGTTGCGTCGATTTGTGCATGGTTTCTGTTTGCACAAAGACCACATCGAGTTCTGGATTATCGATCGAGCAGGCGCGTACAGCTCTGGCGAATATGATGTGCTGAAAAACCAGGAAATGCTAGTCAGAGGGTTGTCGGCATACACGCTCATGAGCGATGAAGAACTCGGCCTGGACCCAGTCATTAGCTACGACGACGCTAACCGATGTTTCGTGACATTAACAAATGACAATAGCGAAACTGAAAAACTTGAGGTGATTCCTAGGCCTGTTGCTCGACCGGAGACGATAGTCTCGCGAGGAAGCACCTGCTTCAAGACGAAAGACGAAAAGTATCTGATCAAGTTTTCTTGGGGCACCGGTGCAAAAGATAATGAAATCAAATTTCTCAATCGCGCCAAAAATGTAACAGGCGTTATCCAAATGGTGAGTTCAGGGAAACTCTACAAAGTTGCAACACACCGAAAAGGTGTAAAATTCTCGAAGGATAAATTATGGATCTTTATAGCCAAAGACCAAGTCCTCGCCCGCGGCAAACAGGAGACAATTTTGAATGATGAATTTTACGTGAAACGTAGACTAACCTATGTCAAACTTACACCGGTCGGACGCCTCATTCACTCTGCTGTAACGGTTCGAGAATTTGTGAGTGGTATACGTGATGCCATTATTGGGCTTCGAAACTTGCATGGTAAAAATATTATTCACGGTGACATCTCATCAGGAAACATCATTCTGACTGGGCCGGATAAAGACGGTAAGACGAAAGGAATTCTGATTGATTTGGACATGTCTTCTTTGCATAAGAACGAAAACGAGAAAAATTTGCCCAGAACAATAACAGGTACCACCATGTATATGGCGTTGGAGCTTTTGGAAGCCATAACTGAAAAAAAGTTAAGTCTGAAGCAAACCTATCGTCATGATCTCGAATCTTGTTTTTACGTTCTCATAGTCGGATGCATGACCTGCTATGCCAAACCAATGCCGGAAGATCTTAAAGAATGGTATTCACATAATTCAAAAATGTGCTATCTATCGAAGCGTACTATGGTCGAGGATTTTGCAACAAAAACTGTCCATAAATTCTTGCCCAAGTTTGATGGTGTTAAGGAGTTGGCCTTGAATTTTCACCAAATTCTTTTTGGAAATAAAGATATTGGGTATGGGTCACCAATAGATCCGAATATACTTTATAATCCTATAATTGAAGCCTTTGATGAAACTATTTTGGAACTTGAAGGTAAGAAAGATTTTCCATAAACCTCGAATTACTTTTCACCTCTTATATAATATTCTAACTTACGCTTTACATACTATAGCCTATGTGCTGGACAAGAAAAATGACGACAGTATTCGAAAAAAAAGTGAGGGGTGAATCGAGGGAATTTAGATGACCATGCATGGTTATAACCGAAGAGTTGAAGAAATGCATTGGACGAGTAATTGTAAATCTAATCTTCATAATGCAAGATATTAATCAATGAAATTTAGCAAACTGAATTGGACTACAACTAATTGGTGAGAATGATATTGAAGCACTTCCGAAGTTTTAGTAATTGAGAATAATCCGTCAGCTGTCGTACGACGGTTTCATCTCTGGCAAGAAATTTCTTGGTAGCCCAAAACTATATCGGATGACTGGAATTTCCCACGATCATTTTCTGTTCCACATTGAGTTCTAACACAAATGCACGTCTTAATCTCCTAAACCACGGCAACTTATTGTTAGTACCCTAACCAAATAATTAACTGAACACGATAAACATTATCTCATGACCAAACCTGACAGGGACCCAAATCATTCTAGCGATGTAAATACGACGTGAGCTCATGGGGCTCGATTTGTTTCTATTTAGAGGAAAAGTACACTGAGTCAACAGTTCATGCTGTCCATGTGGCTTCCAATCACAGAACTCCAAGCACATGATTATGTTCTGCCTTCAATGCTCAAACAGAAGAGGAGAGATCTGGAGACAGGCCAAAAGTCGATCCTATGAAGCTATGACAAATATTGCCAGAGGAATCAAGAGTATAACACAGTAGATCCTAAATCATGGTTGGATAGAACAATTCCAGTTGACGAAGGCGGTTGAAATGCTACTGAGGTACAGGAACAGTACGAGTCATTCTTATGGTCGATAGTGATGATGTGATTGGTTGACACGGAGCGTACTGTAGTGCAACTGCGCTTCCTGGAGGATACCTCAGAAAATCATAGACTTTAAACAGGTGGTTTGCTTTCATGTTAATTTGAAAGTACGATAGATATCCGCATGAGCCACCTTTTTTTAAATTATTTGTTGAGCATACAGCTATAAAGCCATGACACATGAACGATACTATGCGTACATATTGGATGACTCTTTTGACGTTAGAGACACTCATACTCTAGATTTCTTTCGCAAATACCACTATGAGGTATGCTTGCTTACACAATCAGTCAACCCTCCTCCGTATGTACCCACTAAAGGGGATTTCAAAACCTTTGGTTGTCCAAGCATGCTATCGTCATCCATACATACCAGCACCGCGAGAAATGAGGTTGTGTTTTGCTTGATTTGAACCAGCGATCTACTATCTCGAGTGGGATATGTGTCCAAGCTATCCAGACTATACTTGCCAGACCGGCCAAGACGATTACCACCGCACCATCCAACCCTGGCGGTGTTTATAGTGTCGCCTGCACTCTCTCAACCGAAGTCTTGGCACACACAAAGCTCAATTTGTAAAATCTCCTTGCCAAAATTCAAAATTCAACGCCTGTCAAGACAGTATCCATCTTTTGCATCATCTTGTTAACTTGTCCTGAATCCCCTCACGCCAATTCCAAAGAACTATCTCGGATTTGTGCGGCACGCATTGTTTCCTCCGTCGGATGTAAATATCGGCGTGGGCGTGTATTTGGTGACCGGCTGAGGCCAGAGAAAGTCAACGAGAGGTGTGGTCATTGGAATAAGGATGTACTAGGTCGTACTTGTAGACTCGATGAAACTTAGTTGAAAATCGGACTCTTTGGGAGTGAAAGATTGACATGGTGGAGTAAATTGAATTTTTGCCTCGTGGGCCAACTTTTTCAGTATTGCGAAATTTGATTGAACTTGGCTCTGGGAGGATATTTCACTCCCAGGTTCGTAGAGGACACCGCGTACAGGTGTTCAGTCTTGTCATCCCCTCAATAGTCATTGACTCAGTAAGGACTAAAATTTAAATCGAATCTAATCTAAACGAGTGAGATATGTGTACATGCGATGGAGACTCTGCTCAGAAGCCTGACCCGGAAGTTGTACCACCGTACCATACAGCCAGGATGGTGTTCAAACTGTGCCTCTCATTCCCACAATCCAAGTCGTATAGCGCACAGTGCTCAAAATCAAAAAACTTTTGTCCAAGATTTGTATCCACCGCTTGCATCACCCTATCTATATGTTCTAACATCTCTCAAGCCCATCTCGAATATTTGCTTCTCAGGTTTATGTGCCACGATATGCTTCTTCCGGCGGGCGTAAACAGTGCGTGAACGGGTATTTGGAGGCCACTCTAGGCCAGATGCGGATTTAATGAGGTGTATGGTCATAGCAACGAGTGTGTCCTATCCGATACTTGAAGGCTTGGAGAGGATTTGTGAGGATGTGGCTTAAAGTGTCGTATCTAAAATAAAATGAGTCGTAATAACAACTACTTACAGTTATTACGAGAAGTAAGACTTTTAATGAAGTATATTATTTCTTGCTATTCCCTTCTTCTAGCTGTAAGTGTTATGTACAAGAATGTGCGCGACCCTAAGTCATGGGACATAGGACCCACAGGGATATGATCTTCTTAGGAATAGGACTTTGATTTTTTTTTTTTTTTTGCATCAGATTTTAGTTGCGTATGCAGCTATCTAGCTATGACACAATATCAAAGAAAAGTAAAGAACAGATGACTCATTTTACAAGAGGAGCACTCATGCATCAGATTTCATTTGCAAGTACCACTGCGAAGTTATGGTGGCTTTTTCTTCACCCCAAGTCAACCCTCATCCGTGAATACCCACCCAGGGGAACGTCTCAAAAACCCTGAGTTATCCAGAAATGCCTCCGTCATCCATCAGATTTTCTCCGCGCGAAATGTAATCTGAGATGCCTCCTTCCCAAGTGGAGTAGGTGCCCAGGCTACTCAAACTATACCAGAGAACACCACCAGGAGGCTGACCACAACACCTTCCATCGTTTGCTTGTGTTTATAGTGTTGGCTGCACTCTCGCAAGCGAAGTCTTGGCGCGCACAAAGCTCAATTCGTAAAATTCTTGCCAAAACTCGAAATATCACGCCCGTCGAAAACGTATCCCTCTTCTGCATCATCTTGTAAACTTATCCTGATTCCTCTCACGTCCATCCCAAAGAGCTATCTCCCAGATTTGTGCTCCACGCTTTGCTTCCTGTGTCGGGTATAAATATCGGCGTGGGCGTGTATTTGGTGACCGGCTGAGGTCAGAGAAAGTCGACGAGAGGTGTGGTCATTGGAATAAGGATGTACTAGGTCGTACTTGTAGACTTGATGAAGCTTAGTTGAAAATCGGACTCTTTGGGAGGGAAAGATTGACATGGTGGAGTAAATTGAATTTTTGCCACGTGGGCCAACTTCTTTGATATTGCGAAATTTGACTGAACTTGGCTCTGGGAGAAAATTTAACTCTCAAGTTTACAGAGGACACCGCTTAAGGGCGTCTTTTTATGTCCACCACATATCACCGTACTCAGCTACAAGCTACCAAACATGAAACTCTTTCACTCTAGATCACTGCAGCCATTGTTCTCAACGTCACTTTGAATGATGTCTTAGTTCCAAGAGATTTTCACGTATCAAGCTAACAATTCCATTGATTATATTCTCCAGAAATGCCGAAAAAAGCACAGCAAAGGCGCTAACTCTAAATTGGGTAAAATTCAAATTCAAGATCTGGTGCTTTCAAGTTGCGGCCTCGCCTCAATCTGGCTCTAGGTATGATAGTGTGAGTACATGTGGTACGTGCACGTTAGCATAAAGTCCCTGTCCGCCTCTAGATACTCTCTCCTCACAGCCAATCTACTTCTTTAATCTCTACATTAGAGCTGCCTTCCTGCCACTTCCTCTTCTCGTGATTTTGGCTATCTATTTCAGGAACTCAGCTCTACTCGATCGCCGCAAAGCGCGTGCGAAAACTAGTCATTTTTCTCGTAGCTGCAGAAGGGCATGTCATTGCAGCCAACCACGCCTAGAACACCTGATACTAGATCTTTACGATCTCGACAAGTTCCGAACCGAACCGAACGCGAAAAGTAGAAAGTTTCGTGAAAATAGAGGTAGAAATAATGGATTCAAAACTACCTTTATTTAATAAAGCTGTTGCAGCATTCGCCCTATCCGATGGTAAAGACGCACGAAATAAGGAGGCAAAAATCGAATCATTTGATGACGACTCCAAAAAATCCAAGCTGTTTGCTGCAGCCCTCGACCTTCGGTTCACGAAATATCCTGAAACATATGGGTCGCTATATTCCAGAATTGCTTGCATTGCCGAAAATTGCATCGGCCGTGCCGGTGGCTGGATGACTTCTATTGTGAATGGAAAGAGGGCCGAACTACATGAGAATTATTTTGAATTCATAGTGCAGTTTAAGAAAATATTCGACGACGCCCAATACTTGCATCGTATACAAGCCCAGTACCTCGAACGCCACACTACTGGCCCTGTAACCAATTTTTCAATTCGGGTTGAGGAAGCAGCTAATGCTTGCGGTTACAACTCCAATGTTATGGCTCCTCCATTCTTGAATCATATGAAGGATGAGGTAAAAAAATCCCTGAACCGCACACCTACATTTGACAGGGAAGACTACAAGATGGTTCGTAAGCTGGCTATCGAAGTCGACAATAATCTCTTCCAAGAGCAGAAAGAGCGGTCCACCTACCAACATTTCCCTACCCCCAGTATTAGTACTTTTCTCCAACGTGTCACCTCTCAAGCGCAACAGCAAGCTGCCCGCCCCTGGAATGCAGTTCCACGAGGCCCTATAACGGGGGAAGAGAGAGACCGGCGCTAAAATTTAGGCCTCTGCCTTTACTGCGGATCCAATGAACATCGCATTGATGCCTGCAGACTTGCCACTGCTCGGCCGCAACTTCAGAACGACCGGCGTCTTAACTACATTAACCACGAACCAGACAATACATCCCACATCAAAGATCAATCAGTACGTCTGTCAGACCAGGATCAGAGCCCAATGGAATCAGTATTCTTGACTTGATGTTTTTGTGATTCATGTAAATTCCATTCTTCTAACATGATTGTAACATTAATATCAGAATAACATGCCAAGCTGGTATCTGACATGATTTGTGATGGCCTCAGGAAGACCTTGGCGTTTTCGGTAATTTTCAGCTAGAAAGTACTTGGCGTCTGTGTAACAGATGTGGTGGACTGGTATTGCGTCATTTTGGGATTACATCTTGTCTACAACATGTTTGCTTTGTGTCTTGCGATATATGGAAGTTATTTCTAGATATTATCATCATATGTCAGGTAGTAGATATGTGTAGATTTAGAAGCTGAGAGAAAGAGGAAGGATGACAGACAGAAAGACAGACAATTACATCTTTTTATTTACTTCAATTGAGAGTTCCTATGCAAACTATTCTTCCAGATACCTCTAGTCTCAATCATTACAGCTTCCGAACCAGCTCAAAAGGTTCGAAAACGTCCCTGCTCTCCATCCTTAATAACTTGGATCCACACTGACCCCAAACCTAGGACTGAGTTTCGTCCGTCGCTTTTAGTGAAAAGGTTAGTGGGAGGAAAAGATGTTACCGCATTGGTAGATAGTGGAGCGGGAAGCAATTTTATCAACGAGAAACTTTTGCCTGATTTAGATGTAAAATAATACACTTCTTTGAACCTTCCTATAACAGCTGCTGATGGACGTGTTATTGTACCAAAAAATATGTCGCTTCTTATAGAATTAGACTGTGACTTTGGCGAGCTTGGCAAAGACTGTCATGAGTTTATTCCAGCTCCCTTAAAACATCATGACACAATAGTTGGATAACCATGGCTAGAAAGTGTAAATGTCACAGTAGGGAGTGAGGTGGATGGTGACCGACAATATTTGATCTGGTGAATTAGATTGTCTACAAAGAGGAAAGAATCTAGTACTATGAAACTAATAATTATTTACGGACGCGTAAGCATACATTTACACATATCCATATATCATGTGACTGCTTTGCCTGAACGCCTTGTTTCCTTGACATATGGTCTCTCCTTACTCCCGCTTCCCTCTATTTTGCGTATGCTAAAAAAGAGATTTTTAGTTCTGCATAGACACCTTTACAGATTTAATTGCTTGTAGCCTTGCTCTATCAATTTCAGCTTTGGTGGGCTGTAATTTTTGAGGGAAGCGTCTATCTAATTTTTGGATGGATGTCTTGGCAAATACGACATTTTCGAGAGGTTCCCAAGTCTTATCTTCAGAGTCATGGCCTCTCCACAGAATTTGATATTGGAAAATTTTCTTATTTTTACTGCGTTTGGAGTCAATTATGGCCTCAATGGCATACAACTTTTCACCTGATTTGTCGAATGTGACAGGCTGGGATGGTGGATTAGTTTGGCCTGGTAAAGGATTAGTAGGGGCTGGCCTCAGCAAACGAGTGTGGAAAACATTGTGTAATCTATCATATTTGGAAGTTAGCTGTAACTGATAGGCATGAGAATTTACTATTTTTGTCACTCGAAATGTGCCGATAAATTTGCAGTCTAGTTTCTTAATTGGCTGTGTGGTAATGATATTGCGAGCGTCAAGGAAAACTTCATCACCAACACAGTATGCAGGTGCTGGTGAGCGATTTGCTGCTGATACGATCTCCTGCTTTTCTCTAGAACACGTAAGATTTGAGCGTAGTACTTCGAGGATATCTGCCATATTAGTAGCAAAGTCATTCCCGGCATTGGTCTGCTGGGGGGGGCTCATTGAAGACGTTCTATCTGGTGGTCTTGAGGGGCCAAAACTCATGCGTAGATGAAACCCTTTATTTGCAAAGAACGGGGTGATTTTGGTTGAAGCATTGACAGCATTATTGGCAGCAAACTCGGCCATGGGTAGTTATTCGTAAACATCTTCCTGAGTATAGTCGATATAGTGTCTTAGGTACTGTTCCATAAATGAGTTGGCGCTTTCTTTCTGACCATCCGTCTCTGGGTGATAGGCAATGAAGAGTGATATATTAATTTGAAGGCAGTGACAAACTGCTTTCCAAAATTCTGCTATAAATAATGGTCCTCTATCAGATACAATTGAGTCACACAAGCCATGGAGTCGCCAGATATCACGAACAAATAGCTTTGCAAGATCTTTCGATGTCATTTTCGTATGACAAGGAGTGTAGTGTTGTTCTTTGGTGAGGCGATTTACTACGGCCATAATGCTATTAAAACCGCTAAATTCGGCCAAAGGACCAAGAAAGTCTACAGATATATTGCGCCAGCTTTGGGCTGGAAGGGGAAGGGGCTTGAGTGAACCTTGAAATTTGAGGCGAGAGACTTTATTTCGAATGCAATGTCACGGACTGACTGATGTTGAGATGGTATCCTGCCAACCTCTGGCTCTAAGACTATGTTGCTACTGCTATGTCATGGATAGATTCATGGTGTTGATGTAGAGTCTGATCCTAGCTTCAGCTAGTATCCCTCTAGACAAGTTCTAGTTACTTCGATGACGTTCTAAGCTATTCTAGCAATTAGTTTCTAGATATTTCGGGATGGTATTTTGTACTCTTACCAGTTCACTGAGCTTCGATCAGATTCTAGGTCACTCTCAGGAGTTCGACAGGAATCGGGCTGGAACTAGATTACTGTAGTCTGTAGCAGATAGTGTCGAAGTGTAAGTAGCTGAGGTATCTTCATGTAGAAAGCTCTCCAGCTTTCAGTCTTGTATTATTCCTTAGTTATTCAAGAATCAAGAATCAAGAACCTAGACTTTTGTTAATATATCATCTTTACCATCAAGAATCCAAGATCTCACGCCTACCTTTCTCAAGTTAAGTGACCAAGTCCCAGAGAACCTGACATGCAATTATGATAGCTCTTGACAACTTGTTCGACTTGTTGGGAGAGGTGGGGCCACCAGTAATGGTCGGATATAGCTTGATATAAGGCGTTCTTACCTGGGTGGCCCTTTTTGCAACTATCATGGGAAGTTTGTAAAATCAGAATTCTCAACTCATTATCTGGGACGTAAAGTCTGCCGCAGAAATAAAGACAATTATTACAGATTTCATATTCCGAAAGGGAAACTTCTTTTGAATGTGGAATTCCTTCAGGCTTTGTCATCTTAGAAACTATTTAAGTCAGCCATCTGTCATTTCCTTTCCTATAGCCTTGTTCAAGTATCCGGGCGATTTTTGTGTCGAGCGGTTCTTCCACAATTTTTTGGAGGATTACCGGAGACAAATAAGAATTAGGTTTGAGCTCTGGTACGGTTTTACTATCTTTCAGTTCTTCAATGATAGACTTATCAAGCTTGTCTGATGTAATTAATGTTTGTTTCTGAAATTGCACCTGGGGGTCGAATCTATCACAAGGGAAATTTTGGGAGCGTCGAGTTAGGGAGTCGGCTTTGGTGTTCAATCTTCCTGGACGGGACTTTATAACAAAATCGAATTGGGATAAGAATTTGCTCCAACAAACTTGACATCGAGATAGCTCTTTAGTAGTCATAAAATACTCAAGATTACGATGATCTGTGAGAACAGTGGTAGGTTGATATGAGCCTTGAAGCTCAGCTCTCCATCCCTCGAAGTATCAAACTATAGCCAGGAGCTCCTTATTGTGAATTTCATAGTTACATTCTGTGCTCTCAAGTTTTTTGACATGAATGCAATAGTATGAAGTTCGTTATTTTCATCTTTTTGAGAAAGTATTCCGGCAGAAACAAAATCGGAAGAGTTGGCTTTGACAAAAATTTCTCTCGAATTGTCAAAGTGATGCAAGACTGGCGCTGTGATAAATGACTTCTGGAGTGATTCAAATGCTGTTTGACAGGCATTTGACCAGATAAATTTAACATCTTACCGGGTGAGTGCAATAAGGGGCCGAACTATTTTGGAGAAATTCTTTATGAATTGGCAATAGAAGTCTGAAAACCCTAGAAAACCTTGTACACTTTTGAGGCAAGAGGGTGGTTTCCAGTCAACTATAAATTGAACTTTTTGCGGATCTATTTTTACACCCTTAGTGGAGATCACTAATTCAAGGTAAGTCACTTCTTCAGCTTCAAACTCACATTTTTTTATGTCACAATGTGGACCAGCTCTTCCCAATGCGTCCAGCACAGTATTACATGATCTCGATGTGAAAGGATATCGTCTGAGTAGATCAATATGTCATCAATGTATGCAATACAGAATACGTCGAGATAGGGCCGCAAGTGTCACAGGCTCATACCTGGTTATTATTAGGCTGCTGCCTAACAAATAAGGATTGAACTCTTCCAACCATATTAAACACCATACATGTCATGAACCCCTCCACGACTCATTAGACCCAAGTATAGGCCTTGGCCCAGTTCATGCAAATCTATTCTTAAATGATAAATTTAGATTGCAGACAGGACGACTCGAACACCAGTCGTGAGTCATCTAAGCCACATGCATCATAACTATTTTAATAACTAAAATTACTAACATTAAAATGAAGCTGAATTAAAATAGACGGAGATGCTGGTGTTTGTCGGAGGACAGGTCATGATCTATTTTGAGAATGGTATGAAATGAGGGAACGAGATCATAGTCTTGTAAATAAATAGGAGGCTCTCAGTCATGTCTCTGCTCGTTACTTTAAGATTTTCATTTGTATCTAGCTCTGACTTCAGTTTGAATAAAACGCCACTTTAAGACCGTCACAGCAAGACTTCATTGATACGAGCTCGGAAAGTTGCTGGAGCATTAGACAAGCCAAATGGCATAACAAGTGACTCGAACAAGCCATATCTGGTGTTAAATGCTGTCAACCATTCCTGACCCTCGGCAATCTAGATATGGTTAAACGCAGCAATGATGTCAAGCTTGGTATAGTATTTGGCACTACCAAGTTTAGCAAGAGTTTCTTGTAGCAGCAGAAGTGAATATCGGTTTTTGATGGTGATTTCATTCAAACCTCGATAGTCAACGCAGAATCTTAATCCTCCTCCAGGTTTTTTGGCAAATAGGACTGGAGCTGCCGCTGGTGACTTGCTAGTGCAAATGAAGCCCTTCTCCAATTGTTCGTTAAGGTACTTCCGTAAGACTCGGAGTTCATTGATAGACATATTGTACAGAGGGCCATGTGGAGGCATTGTACCAGTGTTAAGATTGATTTTATGATCGCAATCCCTGTGAAGGGGTAATATGTCTCCACTTTTGTAGTCAAAAACGTTTAAATGATGATGGTAATGTAGCGGGAGCTTTTTTGCCAGGTTAGGTCTATCTTTAGTTTGGAGAGCAATTTGGATATCTTCAAGTGAAAATCCAGCTAATTGCATGTCCGCAGCTGTGGGGTCGAACTTTGGTCTATCAGAGGTTTCTCCACTAACAGGATGTAGTGCTTGCAGTAGTTCTTTTGCGTCTATCAGATCAGTCGGGGATTGGGAGGAGCTTAATTTAGTTGGTAGATTTTTAAGATTGTGTTATAGTACCTAGGCTATATCAGAGCAGGACGATGAATACCCTTCGGGAAGTTATGCTCCCAGTAGGTCTCTATAGTCGCTGTTGCGTGTGTTGTCGTGATATGTAAGACTTGACTCTATGTTCTTGTGTAAAGGAAACTTAGTAACAACGAATGGACGGAAGTTGAGACCTGCTTATATCTTGCTCCAGACTTACTGTGTTGTTCACAGCCTAGTGCTAGAACGTTCTCTTATGATATCATTTCTCTCCTACGAGAAATGACCAGCTCGTTCTCTCTCAGTCCATCAGTCTCTTGCTGATTCCGTTATCTCTATTCCATTGAGTTCTAGTTTGGTCCAGTATACCCACACATGCATTACACACTAAACACCCCAAGGTTTCGTTCCACAGTCACGTGCATATGCTATGACGCGAACTAAAGCATGTACCATGGTAAGTTACATGGATAACACAACAGATTGACACCCAGCTCATGGATTCTAGCATCCACTTTGTCTAGAGACAGGGAAAATATTTGCGAGTCACTTTTTATTGATAGCTTATAGAACACATCAGAACCAGCCTTTCTTGGCTGTGCCTTACCAATTTTTCCTGTGTCAGCATCTGGGCTACTAGTACTACTTTTGAATTTCGGGGAGGAAGTTTTCTGCATGTGTCTAAGAGCACAATCAAAACAATTTCTTTTACAAAAGATTAAATCAAAAATGATGATATCTTGAGACCAATTTATTGTGACGCTCTGTGTGAGCTCACAAGTCTACTATATATAGTAAGATAGCTATTAGATACATAGATCTAATATTGTGCCTTTCTAGGCCAGTTGGCACTGTGGTAAAGCTATCTAACTACTGTTACATGTTTCCTGCATGAGGAATGTTGCATGTACACCCTGCACATGGTCCATGCGTCACATTTACACAAGGGTTGTGTTGCCTGAGCCACTTGTGACCAAAAATGAGTTCACACTTGCCGAGTTTTGTGAGAAAAAATACCAGTGTCTCCCCATGGCCATTCACATCAATATATACAGATGTAGTATGAGTGACACGTTGGGCTGGTGTGCCGTCCACAAGGTGAAGTTGACATGGTTGATGGAGTTAATGAATGGGGAGATTTCGTTTTTGCGCAAAGTTGATATTGTAGAAATCTTCAGTTGCACCACAATCAAGGAACGCTTGGGTGAAAAAACTTATTCCATTAGACCCTATGGTGCACGGGAGAAGAAGATGATCTGTGTGGGGGGTTGAAAGGGATGAAATTTGTAGTTCTTCGCTTTCAATGATTACAGCACCTTCTTCCTCCACCATAGCAGAATCTGATAATCTATCCAACTGACTACTCTGATGTCTCTGATCGCGACAATGATCAGAGACTAAGCTTTTTCCTCCTCAAGGATAGTCTTGTTATCAGGGGACTTTCTTTTGCCTTTATTCCAGCAAGCTTCAGCGCGCACTCGTGCCCGATGACCTGAATCATAGCACCAGCTACAAAGTTTACTTTCAAAAGAGTATATTTGCTTTGCGTTTCCCTCAGCTTCATTCCGAGGTACGCGATAGTTGATGGCATCTGCTGCTGTCCAGATAATGGTGGGGCTAGTTTTAGCAGCGCTCAAATCCATCATGTCTCCTCCAGTGGGAACAGGAAGAGAGTTTGTAGGCGTTAGAAAGGTCGAGTGATTAGCAGGTGCTGGTTTATTCTTAGTATAATTTGGATTGGAAGATCGGAGCACGGCATCTATATGTCGGCCTTCGGCTAGGTATGAATTGAGATCTGTAGGCATGCTTTGACGTAACATGACGCGGTTCTGAATCTGCAATACAATTAGCGGGTGGAGGGAGTCGTAAAAATGATTTATTAGTGCGTAGTCAGATAAACCGCTCTTCTCAGAAACTTCAAACCAATCAGAGATGTGTGAGGAAGTGTTATGGATCTACTTATTGGCAGATTTTCGAAGCTGTTAAGCTGCAGAGGTCGAGTCGATTTCGACAAAGACAAATTATCGAAGGTTCGAGGTTACAAAGTTACGAAGGTTGAAGGTCGAAGGTGCAAATGTCAAATGTGCGAAGGTATGAATGAAGGTAATCGAGGCTCGGATTATCAAAGATACAAATTCATATGTTCAGATTATCATATTATCAAAAATATCGAGTTCCCAATAAGCTGTGACGGCTGTTAAGCCTAAGGGTTCCTGTAGCCTACGCTGTCTAGCGCAGGCAATTATACGAAGGGAGGTTCCTGGGAAGATCTTGGATGACAGGGAACCTAGATGATTCACATTGAGCCTTGTTGAAACCTACTGAGAGTTCATGAGGGTTACAGAAGTATCAAGGATCTACAGACAATTGTCGGAGAGTCTGAGTTGACAGGTCATAGAGAGAACCGTATCGAGGAGGGGTATTTCAGTCTGTATATATAGGTAGTCATTAAGTACAGAAATTCTCTCTTCAGAGAATTATAATTAAAATATTGTACCTACAACATTGCTCATGCATTTTGTAATGAAACCGTAACATAAGCAAATTATACAATAAACAAAAAAGATTGTTAGAACTAAAGACCTAATTCAAATTTCCAGCCTGAACAAATCTAAATCCCATTGCCTCAGACCTAACCAGATGAAGAAAGTAACCCCTGCACCACCACATCTAGATTAAATCTAACAAATTCATAACAGGAAGTGTCTTTTTGGCCCTGTTTAATAGTAAGAATCTGGCGACGAGCGTTATTATATTTGTCGACATCACCGAATATTTGCTCTAGCAAAGCAAAAATAGCATCACTGGAGAGAAACTTAACTGTGCCATCTCTATTGATACCATGTGAAATCGTCGATAATGCTTTCCCTCTGAGCCGAGACACCAAATATATCATCTTTGATTACTCGGATTGGTACCAATCTCCATTAGCAAGGAACTTCATGTTCATTTTACGGACGAAAATTGGGAGTTCTTTGCGCAGTTCAGGTGTGTCTGCCGAATAAAATTCTGGGTCCGGGTGTTCAGCTGATCAGGGATGGCTTAATAGGGCACCTGTGCTGGTAGCAGCATTTCTTGTTTCTCATTCGTGATATTTTTGTTTAAGAATTGAGTTTTCCTGAAGTACTTCAGAGCTGGCAGCAACATGCTGTTTTATATGTTGGAGTTTTTGTTGAAGCAAATGATTTTGCTGTTCTAATTGGATACTGGAATTGGTTATTGAATTCATTTGAATCTTGAAAGTTCTGCACTGTGTCTGTCAGCTCCTGGTTCTTCTCAAGTAGTGTGTTGTAATCATTCTTGTATTGATATAATTATTTTTCGACGAGTACATAAGAATTGGCTAAGGCCATGATTTCATTGCTTAGTCCTGTAATATTTATTTCTGTGTTACCACCTTGCATGGTGGTAATAAAAAGCTGATTGTTGGGGACTGAACAGAGCAGAGGATAATTCTGGACCAAGGTAGCATCATGATCTCGAAAATCATTCGAGGAAGCAGGTGTTCCTGACTGATATTGTGATGTGACGCTGTAACGGCTGCTAAGCCTAAGAATTCCTGTAGCCTACGCTGGCTAGTGCAGGCAATGACATCAAGGGAATCTTCGGGGAGTTTCGGGAAGGATCTCAGGATACACGGAGCTTAGAAGATTCTTAATGAACCTTCTGGAAGTATACTGAAGGTTCATGAGGATGACAGACATATCGAGAGTCTTCTAGGGAATCTTCGAAGATTCCACATTATTCTAGTCTTAGGGGGAACCTTATATGAGGGGAGTATCTTAGAGTGTATATATATTTGTAGTCTAGCTATAGAAGTTCTCTCTCCAGACAATTATAATTAATATACTGTACCTACAAGATCGCCCAAGCATGTTGTACTGAAACCGTGACAGACGCCTCCTTCAAGATTCCAAGGGTTGTGATCCATTTTTGTTAAAGATTCTGAGTTCAAATTTAAAATTGGTCAAGTTGGGTATAAATTTTTTCAGAGGCTAATCTGAGGAGTATTTCTAAAAATGGGAGATGGATATTACGCACTATGGCAGTAATAGTTGTTTATGAACTGGTAGACAATATGTCACAGTAGGGAGTGAGATGGATGGTGACCAACTGTTGTGCCTGGACCTACATAGCTACAGTATAGAGCTCCAGTTATGATGGTCACGCGACTGCATGCATTTGCTCTGTTTGCTCCTGCTTTGTTGAGTTAGTATAATTAGTAAGCAGTAGTCTAGGGACTAAAAGTAGAGAGCTTTCCTCCACAGTAGATAGAGCAAGCAATTCAGTCTTTTCTCATTCTACAGAGATCATTCTCCACTCCTCTTCTTGACCTATCCGGCCCATCAGTACATCTGTGATCACTAGCAGCGAGCTCCCACAAATTGTATGTACACCCAAATTATAGACCTATCATAACACCAACTGTCAGGAATGCCTACTGTATAATCTATATATGTGGAGATAACCATTATCTAGCATCCTGTGATTCTGGTCTGGCCTTTTGGCCGAGTGATTATGCACCTATCTCATGCATTATGTAGGTTGGTAAACTCATGCCTGGCCTTCTTGTCTTGACACTTGTCTCTGCTCCATTGTCCACATGTCGCTTCTGACACCAACAATGTCTGATCTGGTGAATTAGATTGTCCACCAAGGGGAAAGAATCTATTACTATGAAACTAATAATTATTTACAGATGCGTTAACGTGCATTTAGACATGTCCATATATCATGTGACTGCTTTGCCTGAACACCTTGTTTCCTTGACAGTAAACCTTGACATCACCTGGAGCACTAGTAAATTAAAACCACGCTGTAATTGCTCAAAGAAGAATCTCACTACCCAGGTACACCTAACATCTTCCCTCCAAGCCCTGCATTTAGTTGTACACCATAATAAAATATTAGAGCATAAACGTGCAAAACAAATCCGCAAAAATACTAAATCAACCTACAAGCGCATCAACAACATGACATCTTGTGTAAGCAATTGTTTGCATAAAGGTCTATGAAAAAGCCAATCAAACTGCAATGACACGACAGTGGAATCGAATACACACCCTATAGACTGGGCCCAAACTGTTATGAATTTGTTATATTTAGTCTGGATGTGGTGATGCAGGGGTTATCTTCTTAATTCGGTTAGGTCTGAGGCTACGGGATTTGGATTTGTTCAGGCTGGAAATTTGAATTGGTTCTTTAGTTCTAACAATTTTGTTACTTTTACGTTTATTGTATAATTTGCTTATTGGGAATTCGATATTTTGATAATATGATAATCTGAACATATGAATGCGTAACTTTGATAATCTGAGCCTTGATTACCTTCATTTGCACCTTCGACCTCCGACCTTCGTAACTTTGTAAACTCGAACCTTTGATAATTTGTCTTCGTCGAAATCGACTCGACCTCTGCAGCTTAACAGCTTCGAAAATCTGCCAATAAGTAGATTCATAACACAAACATTGCATGCCCTCGAACTCAATGCTATTCTCAAGAAAAATGAAGTTAAAATCAAACAGACCCTACCAGAACACTGCAAAAAATTCGAAGATGTTTTCTCAAAACCCAAAGCCGAAGAGCTAGCTCCTCATCGTCCAGGACTTGATCACAAGATTGACTTCAAACCTGTCAGGCGCAATTTCGCTAGGCACAAGACTTGAGGCGTAAGGGATGGCGTAGCATACAATGTACTGAGGATGGTGTAGAAATTGGAGCTACTTGGCAATGAAAAGGCGCATTGATACGGAACGTAATAAGGTTCTATTATTACTAGCCACATTCATGACAGCTCATACATTGACCAGCCTCCCAATTATTTGGCACAAATAAGTGAATTGTGTCCTTCACTTAGATGTAGTAATTAGTTTAAATAGCGCTCTGATACTAAGTGGGTTTAATCAACAACTCTCCACTATAGTTTTCAGGCTCTTCAATCTCCCAACTCGCTTCACTAGGTGATATTAAATACAAGCCTAAAAGCTTACGCTTCTCTATACAACTTCCATCACACCAGATGGACGCCTCGTGGGAATGCATAGGGCTTTCTAGAAAGGTAATAAAGAAGAACGCGGGGAGTCGTTCTGGATACAATGGCCGGAGGTGACGGTAGATCAAGATGGATGGCAGAGGACGAGAGTGGGATGTAATTAGAATTATGTAACTATTCCTAAAGACAGAAAACAAAGCGTGAAGATCTCAGTATCTGAAGTGAAAACTACATAACTATCCACGCTAGGCAATAAGCCTAGTGGTGGGAGGGCAAAACTGAACACCAGTCAGTGGTGCTCTCCACAAACCTGGGAGTGAAATATCCTCCTAGAGCCAAGTTCAATCAAATTTCGCAATACTGAACAAGTTGGCCCACGAGGCAACAATTCAAACTACTCCACAACGTCAAATTTTCACCCCCAACGAGTCTGAATCCTATCCAAGCCTCATCAAGTTTACAAGTACGACCTAGTACATCCTTATTCCAATGACCACACCTCTCGTCAACTTTCTCTGGCCTCAGCCAGTCACCAAATACACGCCCACGCCGATATTTATACCAGACAGAGGACATAAAGCGTGCCGCACAAATCTGAGAGACTGTTCTTTGGGATTGGCGTGAGAGGATTCAGGACAAGTTCAGAAGATGATGCAAAGGATAGATACTGTCTCGACGGGCGTGGAATTTTGAATTTTGGCAAGGAGCTTTTACAAATTGAGCTTTGTGTGTGCCAAGACTTCGGTTGAGAGAGTGCAGGCGACACTATAAACACCGCCATGGTTGGATGGTGCGGTGGTAATTGTCTTGGCCGGTCTGCCAAGTAGAGTCTGGATAGCTTGGACACATATTCTCAAGGAGTGTTATGCTCAGCTATGTAGTATGTTAGATCTAGTTGCTGGTGCATAGGTAGTTATTATGGTAGCATGGCATCATGGCAGCATGGCATCATGGCACATGAAGGAGATCCAGTCTCTACATAACGACATTACAAGTAGGAATGTGTGCAGTATGAGAGATGGGTTGTTGATATAGGATAAATGGCATGGCTGCTCAGTTGGTTGCACACTTTGGTAAGCTGCATACTGGTAACGTGATTGGTCTACAGGGAAACAAGCTACGGGATAAGGGACGAGCTTCCCCCAATCTGTAACAACAATTATCATAGTCACTTCACTTCTGCACGTTAATGAAGACATCTCTCCACATACTGTCTTAGTGTCAAGGGATAGAGTGAATTGAGGGAAGTTGTTGTCACATGATATAACGCGTCTGATATGCGATTCACGATGTATATATTTTTACAGGACTCAATAGGAGTCACCTTTCTTCTTTGTAGACAATCTCAATCACCAGATTAGACCTCGTCAATCTACTTCATGACCTTCCCCTGACATATTGTCTACCAAATCACCTTTAATTACGTCCCTCGCGCGTAAATCCTACACCCATACTGAAAAATTGATTCAAATTCAAATAGTACCAAAAGTGTAATTCGTACTAAATTTTCTGCATACCTATCACAGAGATGCGCCTAAAGTAAAATATATGAAATCAATAATAGAATGGATAGAAGTTCTCGATATCATGACCTACCTAACAACGACCACACACTTCAATTCAACGACCAGAATATAGACTTCGTTCATATGTACCCTCTGCTCAACTCCATCCTAAACCAAGAATCTTTACTCAACGCTATGCAGGGACGCAACACTGTAGTTAGTCCTATTTTACTCAGTGATGAAATCGTTTCCCTAGCAAACTCATTCTGTAAATTGGAAAATGACCTCCGCCATTATGAGAATGACTATGACACATTGCCTGAAAAGAATTGTGAATTCTCTGATGTAGTCTCTGATCTAAAGACAAAAGCAACTACTACTGAGAGAAATACTTCAACACATTGTATCTACCGGTCTGCTCAACACCCTGACCCAGATTTCTTCTCTGCGGATAACATTGATATGCACAAAGAACTTCCTCAATTTATCCGGAAAATAAATATGAAGTTTATTGCAAACAAGGACTGGTTCCCGTCTGGAAATACTAAGATACTTTATCTAATTTCCCGCCTCAAGGGAAGAGCATATTCCACCATTTCTCATGGTATAAACAGAAATGGTTCTGTCAAATACACATCTGTTGATGCCATTTTTGTCCTCCTTGAACAAACATTTGGGGAGATTGAACCATGTAATGCAGCTCGTAGGAAAATACTGACCATTAAACAAGGACAGAAAGACACTGCCTCTCACCTTATTGACTGGTATGAAGTTGCTCAAAAAACGGAGCTTTCTGATGACGCCTTAATAAACCATCTATACGATTCTCTCCACCCCACTATTGTGTCTCATCTCCAAAATTGTGTAATGTTGCACCAAGAATTACCAACAGACCTCTCATTGTATTTAATCGAAGTTCGCCACATTGATGCTGTTCTTCGTTCATCTGATCCAGATTATACAAAATTCCGTAATATTCTATCTACATTGTCGAGAGAATTGACAAACCCGAGCATATCTAAAACCACTCCACTTGTCACTCGATCTCCTACTGACACTGCAAATTACCAAACCCCATGAAATAATAATGAAAGAGGAGCCAGGGGTAAATACTGCTTTGAAAATAAAAATTGTAGCCGGTACTTTGACCCTAGCCATCACGCTCGAATTTGCCCCAAAGCTCACTTGAATCAGAATATGAGAAGGTACAAAGAAAATAGAATTACTGATCAGGAGAAAGAAAATGGGGCAGACATATCAGAGAAAAAACAAGTTTCCATTAATGACGGTGAAGAAAGGACACAAATTTTGTCTCTTTCAGCACTCCACAGCGATCATCTTCTGCTTTCCTGTAGTGTTTTTGGAAACAAATTCAGCTTCTCCACTCAGGCATTCCTTGACTGTGGTGCCACTGACGAATTTTACGATTTTAACTCAACAAAAAGACGAAACCTCCCACTTAAAATTCTTCCACAGCCTCGTCAACTCTATCTCGTAGATGGTTCGCCTGCAGCTAAAATAACCCATTCAACTACTATTAAATTAAACATCAAAGGCCATGAGGAATTATTAACCTTTTTTATCACAAATTTGGGAAAATACGAGCTGATCCTCGGACGAAAGTGGCTCAGGAGACACAACCCTCAATTAATTGGTCAACTGATTGTGTTTCTTTTAGTTCAGATTATTGCAAAAAAAACTGCCTCCCAACCAGTATTAAACATATAAATGGATCAAGTGTTAAATTTAGAGCTCACAATCCACCATCCAAATACAACACAATCAAAAGTGGGCGCCCGAGGAAAGTTGGAGCTGCAGCTTTTCATGCCCTCTCAAAGTTAAACGGTGTCGAGATATTTTCTCTATCTCTAGACGAAGTTGATAGCAGGTTAAAAGAAATGGAGAACGAGCCTGCTGGCTCAGCGCCAATGACTCCTTCAACTTCCCCATCTAATCAAAAAAAGTTTCATGAAAAATACCTGTCAAGTGAAATCCTAAAAGAGAAGTCTAACTCTTGCTTCAAAGCTGCAGAGTTAAATTTAGCAGGATTTTCACTTGAAGATATTCAGATTGCCCTCCAGACAAAAGAACGACCCAATCCTGCAAGCAAACTTCCACTTCACTACCACCACCATCTACCTGTTTTTAGTCACGAAGGTGCTGATTCCCTTTCTCCACATCGTGACTATGACCACAAAATTGATCTCAAGCCAGGCACAGTGCCCCCCCATGGTCCTCTATATAATATGTCTATTGATGAACTGAAAGTTCTACGCAAATATCTTGATGAACAACTAGATAAAGGTTTCATTCGTACTAGCAAGTCACCAGCAGCAGCACCAGTACTCTTTGCCAAGAAACCTGGAGGTGGTTTAAGATTTTGCGTTGATTACCGTGGATTAAACGCTATAACCATTAAAAATAGATATTCCCTCCCCTTAATACAAGAAACCCTTGCTAGACTTAGTAATGCCAAATACTACACAAAGCTAGATATTATAGCGGCATTTAATCATATTCAAATCGCTGAGGGCCAGGAATGGATGACAGCGTTTAACACACAATATGGTCTGTTCGAAACACTAGTAATGCCGTTTGGCTTATCAAACGCACCAGCCACTTTTCAAGCTCACATCAACAACGTCTTGCGACCATACCTTGATGTTTTCTGCACTGCATATATCGACAATATCTTGATTTATTCTGACGACCTTCTAACGCATCGAGACCACGTTAATACTGTACTTGAGGCACTTAGAAAAGCCGGATTACATTGTGATATCAAGAAGTATGAATTTGAGGTTCAAGAAGTGACCTACCTTGGAATGATAATCTCTGTAACAGGTGTCAAAATGGACCCCCAAAAAGTTCAATGTATTTGTGACTGGGAGTCCCCCTCTTGTTTGAAAGATGTTCAAGGCTTTTTAGGATTTTCTAATTTTTATCAGAGATTTATCAAAGACTTCTCAAAGATTGTGAGGCCCCTTGTCTCTCTTACCCGCAAGGATGTCAAATTTGTCTGGTCTGATGCCTGCCAAAATGCTTTTGAACTCCTCAAAAAAGCTTTTATCTCAGCACCAGTTTTACATCATTTCGACGCCTCAAAAGAGATTATAGTCGAAGCAGACTCTTCGGACTTCGTTTCAGCTGGTGTTCTTTCTCAAAAAGATGATCAAGGTGAGCTACATCCGGTTGCTTTTATGTCAAAAAAGTTCGAAAATGCGGAGTGCAACTATGAGATATACAATAAGGAGCTTTTAGCCATTGTACGCTGCTTTGAAGGTTGGCGAGCTGAGCTTCAAGGCTCATGCTATCCGATAACCGTCCTCACTGATCATCGAAATCTTGAATACTTCATGACAACAAAAGAGCTATCCCGCCGCCAAGTTTGTTGGAGCGAGTTCTTATCACAATTTGATTTCGTCATTAAGTCCAGACTAGGAAAAGATAATGCTAAAGCTGACTCACTTACACGACGCTCTCAAGACCTCCCTAAAAACGACTCTGATCCTCGAACTCAACACCAAAAGCAAACTCTCCTACCTGCTAATAAACTTCATGAATCCATAATCGAAGATTTAGCGCAGAGTAAATATAATCTTCCATCCAATACGACCAACTTTCATCACCTTTCTTCCGTTTCCCTCTCTAACCCTCAAGATGAACCCTCTGACCAAAAAATCTCCCGACTACTTGACCAAGGCTACCAAGATGAAACAGACCAATGGCTAAAAAATATTGTTGCCAAGTTGACCAAGTCGGAAGGAATACCACATTCAAAAGAAATTTCACTTTCTGAATGCGAGCTTTGGGGAGGCCGACTTTATTATTGTGATAGAATCTATGTCCCTGATAACGAACTAAGGCCCATGCTCATTCAGATGGCTCACGATAGCTGTGAAAAAGGTCATCCAGGAAAAAATGCATTGTATCAAGAAGTCTCTGACCATTACTGGTGGCCCAACCTCTCGAAGCAAACTGATCAATTCGCAAAAAACTGTCACAACTGCCTCCGAAATAAAGTCTCTCGTCTCAAGTACCAAGGGGCTCTAAAACCCCTTCCCCTTCCATTACAGCGCTGGCGTGATATATCAGTAGACTTTGTCGGTCCTTTAGCAGAATTTAATAACTATAATTGCATCATGGTTGTGGTAGATCGCCTTACCAAAGAACGACATTACTCACCTTGCCATACAAAGATGGATGCAAAGGACCTAGCTAGACTTTTTGTCCGTGATATTTGGCGACTTCATGGACTAGGTGACTCTATAGTCTCCGACAGAGGTCCGCTTTTTGTTGCAGAATTTTGGAAAGTGGTTTGTAACTGTCTGCAGATCAATTTATCACTTTCTACAGCTTACCATCCTGAGACTGATGGACAGACAGAAAATGCCAACGCCTGTATGGAACAATATCTCAGACAATACATAGATTATTCTCAAGAGGACGTCTACGAATGGTTACCAATGGCTGAATTCGCTGCAAATAATGCAGTAAACGCATCTACCAAAGTCACTCCATTTTTTGCGAATAAAGGGTTTCATCCACGAATGAGTTTTAGTCCTCCACGAACAGTTGAGAGGAATTCTTCAAAAAGTCTTAGGAAACAAATATCAGCGGGTACTGACTTCGCTTCTAAAATGGCAGAAGTCCTCGACGTACTGCTTGCAAACCTTACGCACTCCAGAGATAGGCAAGAGAGTGCATCTAGTGCAAAACGATCACCAGCACCAGCTTATCGAGTTGGTGACGAAGTTTTTCTAGATGCCCGCCATATCACGACTTCCCGACCAATCTCGAAGCTAGATTGTAAATTTATAGGACCTTTCAAGGTTATTAAAATTATTAATTCTCATGCATATAAATTACAGCTTCCTTTCGAGTTTAAAAATATGCATGATGTTTTTCATACAAGTTTGCTCAGACCAGCACCTGCAAACCCCTTACCAGGCCAGACCAGCCCCCCATCACCACCTATTGCCCTTGATGAGTCAGGCGAAAAGTTATATGCCATTGAAGCTATCTTAGATTCTAAGCGTAGCAAGAATAGAAAGAATTTTCAGTATTTGATATTGTGGAGAGGTTATGATTCAGAAAACCAAACATGGGAACCTCTCAAGAACGTTGTAAATGCAAAATCATCCATCAAAGAATTTGAACAGCGCTTCCCACATAAACTCAAGCCATCACCGCGAGAGATTGAGGCAGCGAAAAGGCAAGCTAAGATATCTGTAACGAAAATTGCGCCCAAGATCTAAGACATTCGGAGTGAAAAGGGACCATATGTCAAGGGATAGAGTGAATTGAGGGAAGTTGTTGTCACATGATATAACGCGTCTGATACGCGATTCACGATGTATATATTTTTACAGGACTCAATAGGAGTCACCTTTCTTCTTTGTAGACAATCTCAATCACCAGATTAGACCTCGTCAATCTACTTCATGACCTTCCCCTGACACTTAGCTGTTCCAGCGCAAGTGTACATTCCCATTTCATATACCAAGTAAAACAAGGAGCCGTGTTATTAGTATTCCGTAGGGTACGAGTTTGGTACAAGTAGGTTACAGGCGTAGAGTATGGTGGTGATTCCTAAGAGTAGGAGGTATAAATTCAGCGTTAGGTATAGGGTTCACATAAGAAGTAAAGGTAAAACAAGTAGTAGGTGAGAAGGGTACAATAACGGCGGTCTTCTTTAGAGAAGAGATAAGTAAGTGAATAATAGGTATGAGTATAAACAGAAGACGTTCCGTGAAGAAGAATACTCCTTCACGCTGGGTATATATGTACATCAGATAATTGGAGAGCCCTAAGCTCTGTCTCGAACAATATTACTACGCAATCCCTATGAAACGACCCTATGTTCCTGAGCCTGTCCTAATTGTTTGAGAACTTGATCTAACCCTGAGTTGTGTTTTAGAATGGAACTCCCCATGAGACAACATCCTAGTTTCCGCCACGTTTATTCATGAAACTTATCCCACTTGAGACAATAGATTGCTGGTTCAAATCCAGCAAAACACAACCACATTTCTCGCAGTGCTGGTATGTATGGATGACAATGGCATGCTCGGACAACCAAAGGTTTTGAAATTCCCTTTGGTGGTTACTAACGGAGGAGGGTTGACTGATTGTGTAAGCAAGCATACCTCATAGTGGTATTTGCGAATGAAATCCAGGGTACAAATGTCTCTAACATCAAAAGAGTCATCCAACACGTTTACAAAGCACCGGTCATGTGTCATAGCTCTACAGCTGAATACACATTAAATGATTTAAATAAGAAAAGCATAGTGGTGCCACAGGCTCATACCTGGTTATCATTAGGCTGCTGCCTAACAAATAAGGATTGAACTCTTCCAACCATATTAAACATCATACATGTCATGAACCCCTCCACAACTCATTAGACCCAAGTATAGGCCTTGGCCCAATCCATGCAAATCTATTCTTAAATGACAAATTTAGATTGCAGACAGGACGACTCGAACACCAGTCGTGAGTCATCTAAGCCACATGCATCATAACTATTTTAATAACTAAAATTACTAACATTAAAATGAAGCTGAATTAAAATAGACGGAGATGCTGGTGTTTGGCGGAGGACAGGTCATGATCTATTTTGAGAATGGTATGAAATGAGGGAACGAGATCATAGTCTTGTAAGTAAATAGGAGGCTTTCAGTCATGTCTCTGCTCGTTTCTTTAAGATTTTCATTTGTATCTAGCTCTGAGTTCAGTTTGAATAAAACGCCACTTTAAGACTGTCACAGTTTCCCAAATTTGTCTGGAGTTCTCACCGAACACAATTTTACTCATACTCTTGCAAACAGGCCATTTTCGCCCTCAAAACTAGCAGAAATCTTGAATGTACTCCCAAATCCCAACTTGGATGACAATGCAAAGGCAATTTTTGCCATGCTTCTTACATTCGAACACGGATTTGAGAAGCTTAGCCTGAAAGCAAGTGAAAATGAGGTGGCATACAATGAAGAGCGCTCGCGGAATGTTAGGGCACGTAATTCCTGTGTAACTGCAGAAAATGAAAAAGATGTTCTTTGCGCACAACTTGAAACAGAAAGAGCTACATTATCAAGTACTCGTGTTGAGTTATCGGATTCTCTAGGAAAGAAACTTGCAGCAGAAACTCAGCTCCAACTTGCCTTGCTTCAAAATGCCCAAAGCCGCGCCACAGGAGAAGGAACAGCTGCCCAAGCTCCAACTGCCCGCCGAACTCAGAAAGATCAAATAAATTCACGGCATAAAGCAACGAGAAAAATCCTGTCCAGCGCCAAGAGAACTACGAGACATTTAAGACCCAAGCACAAGGAATAATCTCCATTGACTTTGCATGTTTCCTCACTGAAGCCTCAAAAATATTGTATAAATGTGGCTTAATGGATGACCATGCTTGGGATACAGTTTGTGATGACCACAAATCTATTACTGCTAATTTGAATGATCCCTCGCATTGGCAGTGGCAGAATGAGAATGCGCTCTGGACCGATCTTGATAGCCGATATATCCTATTTAATTCTGCAACGCTTGCAAGAAATACGCTGGATAGTTATTCCCAAGACAGCCCGAGAAACGGCACTATACCATACGGTGAATGGAAAGCTGAGTTTATTAGGCTTTCTAACTGCGCAAAGTTAGGTCCACGAGAAAAAGTCGAAAAATGGCGTAGATTTATTGGTATTGATATGAAAAAGATACTCTGGTCACAGGTAGACAATCCGGGCGATGATGATTTTGTCGGATGGGTCTCTAGATGTGATAATTCGCTCGCAATCAGCTTCAGGAGGCTCACTATGATTCTATAAATCACTCAAGCAGCAAAAGTAGGAATGAGAAATCCAACAAGCCAGCGCAATCTCCACCAGATGTACGAAATGCTGCTTACAGATCTCATCCTGTTATGATAGGTCTATGATTCGGGTGTACATACAATTTGTGGGAGCTCGCTGCTAGTGATCACAGATGTGCTGCTGGGCCGGACAGGTCAAGAAGAGGAGTGGAGAATGATCTCTGTAGAATGAGGAAAGACTGTATTGCTTGCTTTATCTACTGTGGAGGAAAGCTCTCTACTTATAGTCCCTAGACTATTGCTTACTAATTATACTAACTCAACGAAGCAGGAGCAAACAGAGCAAATGCATGCAGTCGCGTGACCATCATAACTGGAGCTGTGCACTGTAGCTATGTGGGTCTAGGCACAACACATCCTCAAGATGACCCCATGGACGTTAGCCGGCTGCAGATTTCTGATAGTGAAAGGCAGCGCCGGCGTATCCAGGGGCTTTGTCTAGCCTGTGGCCAGAGCGGCCACATTGCCCGAGACCATCATCGGAAATTTGACCCAATCCCAATGCCGAAACGAGCCAATATCACGCCAGGTTATAATAGGCAAAATTACCAAGATATAGAGAATCGCTCGAACTCCCGACCTCAGAACATTAATTCACGCAGTCATTTTGTAAATCCTCAGTACTTCACGCAGCCTCCACAATTTCCTGTGTCATACTATCCACCCATGTACCAACAAATAATGCCGCCGCAAACAGCACATTCGCGCTTGCGTGCTATTATTGAAAATTCCGGATATTTATCTGATACCAGTTCTGACCATGTAAGCCCTGATCGAGGCCTAAATACATCTGAAAACTTGAATCAGCTAAAGGGCAAACCTCTGATCTAAGTCGCGATCAGAGGTGTGATTGGTATGGTGGAGAGGATGAATTAATCCGAGCAGTGTTGTTAGATGACTCGCTTTTAGAGCTACGCTCTACTAGCTCTAGAAATTCAATGCTGCTTCAAACTCAACTCTCAGACCCGCGCACTGGTGACCCTATAATGTTCCATACGTCTAGCTTATTAGATAGCGGCTGTACAGCCTTCGCATTTGCAGACGCCGAGGCAGTTGTAAAGCGCTTTAGTATCTCAACCAAGAAGCTTGTCAAGCCCCGTTATGTTCGTCTAGCTGATGGTAGTACCCAAGCAACCGTTACCGATTATTTCACTATTCGAAAGCACCTAGGCCAGCACTCAGAGATAATTGTGCTCTATGTAATAAATCTGGGTGAGAGCAACCCAATAATCCTAGGTATGCCATGGCTTCAGCTTCATAATCCCCTTTGTGATTGGAATGCCATGACCGTTAATTTTGGCTCACAATTCTGTCAAAGTCATTGTCTTCCATGGAGGACTTCAACATCTACCTTATACCCGCCCCACAACTCCCTGGATTCCATGAAGCCCCGATTAATATATAGAACGAACCCCCTTCAATGGCACAAAGATTACACCAAGCCACTGTAGAAGATTGCCCCGATCATGATACTGAAGCTGTCTATGATGATGACACAGAAAAATCTACGCATCTATTACAAAGAAAAGTAGATCAGGTTGATGTAGATAGATTTCTTCAAGACAAGCAGGAACCTTCAATAACTGATATCAAGGATCTTCTCCCTTCAGAATTACACCAATGTGTTGAACATTTTTTACCAAAGAATACAAAGGTTCTGCCACCACATTGTCCGTGGGACCATAAAATTGAGCTCTTACCTGGAAAGCAACCCCCATTCTATAGAAATAGGCCATTCTCACCCAGTGAATTCCAGTGTATAAAAAAATGGATTGTCGAAATGTTAGAGAAGGGATTTATACGCGAATCATCCTCGCCTGCTGCCGCTCCCCTTCTTCTTGTACCCAAATCTAGTGGTGGAGTGTGCATATGCCAAGATTATTGTGGTCTCAATATGGTCACAATTAGAAACAGATACCCACTTCCTTTGATTCGTGAAATCTTAGACTCAATATCTGCCGCCAAATTCTTTACTAAACTTGATGTAATTGCTGCTTTTAATCGCGTTCGAATTGCAGAGGGTCACGAGTGGATGATTGCATTTACTTCTCGTTTCGGACTTTATGAAATGCTTGTCACTCCATTTGGATTGTGCAACGCTCCTGCCACCTTTCAGAATTACATCAATCATGTTCTTCATAATGCTCTTGATGACTACTGTACTGCGTACCTTGATGATGTCCTAATATACTCTAGGACCCGAGAGAAACATACTAAACATGTCAGTGAAATAATTCGGCGGCTTGGTGAAGCTGGATTACAAAATGATATTGATAATTCAGAGTTTTATACCAAAAAGACAAAGTACCTGGGCCTAGTAATCTCCACGGAGGGACTTAGTATGGATCCTGAGAAGATTAAAGCGATAGTCACCTGGAACACACCCACTACAGGCAAGGAGTTACAGCAATTTTTAGGGTTCGCGAACTTCTATAGACGTTTTATCAGGAATTATTCAGGTGAAGTCGAGCCTCTGACCCGTCTCTTACGAAAAATTGTGCCATGGGTCTGGGAAAAAGATCAATTAGATGCATTCACAAGTCTCAAGAGTTTGTTTACTCAGGCGCCAACAATGGTCCATTCTGATTATGAAAAACGCACTACAGTAGAGACAGACGCTTCTAATTGGGCATCTGGGGCTGTCCTTATCCAGAAAGGATTCGATAATATATCCCATCCTGTAGCTTTTTTCTCCTCTAAGCATAACCCTGCCGAATCTAATTACGACATCTATGATAAAGAGCTGCTTGCTATAGTTAAAGCCCTTGATGAATGGCGCCCTGGATTATCCAGTACGCATGAACCATTCGAGATAATTACTGATCATAAAAACCTACAAACATTCCTGACAGCAAAGCAATTAAACCAACGTCAAGTTCGGTGGTCAGAATTTCTGTCACAGTATAACTTTAAGATTACATATCGCCCTGGATCCAAGGCATTGCTCCCGGATACACTAAGCCGCCTACCAGGTCTCAAGCCAAAGGATGCCTCGGATGAACGACTTCAGAATCGATTTCACCCGTTAATTCCATTAAGTAAAATCAAGAAAAGTGTGGTAAATAATTCGCCCTCAGAGGATAAAATTCCCGAACATAATAATGTAGATTTTATTGCTGCATTAGCTCCTGAACTAACTTTATCTGACTTGATAATCCAAGCGTATAAAACTAACCAGACAGCTCTATCTATGATTAATTCTTTGAAATTTCTATCCAATAGGTCTTGGCCGGCTCCAATTTCCCGCATACTTCGAAAAGATAAGGTTGAGTTTAGATTAGTTGATGGTATTAAAAACTTAGTCCTTGTATTGTGTAATGATCACTTTAAGGAGTTCTGATATAAAACATGGAAGGTAGACTTGTCTATGAAATCAACTCGTTTGAGGTATAAAATAATTATCCATCAAAAACGGATCCAACACTGGAGATTTACATCTTGAGTGAGGGTCCGTGCATGCTAACAAAACAACCCAATAACCACGTGATAAACAAGCTAATTGTACAGGGTAACTTGCTCTCCGGTTCTCCTAACTCCTGGCTAATGATGACAACTCAGACCCATAATAAGGGTCATGAGGATCCTGGAATTGCAATGCATTAGACTTATTTCTCAACACTCCCCCTCAAGGCAATTTCCATTACTCATATCCTCCCACTAGTCCAAGCTGGTTTTTGAATCTTTTGAATGCCACTCTTTGAAGAGGTTTTGTCAGTCCATCTGCTATCATCTTGGTTGTGGGTACATAGTCAATTACGAGCTTCCTTTTTTCGGCCAGGTCACGAATGAAATAGAAACAGATGTCGATTTGCATTGATCTCTCGTGCAGGTGAGGGTTCTTGACTAGTGCTAGGGCTCCTTGGTTATCTCCATACATTTGTACTGTTATTTTGTTTACGTTGATAACTTGGGGCATTCCTAAATCGCGGAGGATCTGTGCGGCCCACTGGCCTTGTTTGGCGTACATAGCTTGTGAAATATATTCGGCTTCGGCGCTTGACGTTGCAACAGAGTTTTGTTTTTTCGAGGACCAAGAAATGGGTCCACCATAGTACATGCAGACTCCCCCGGAGATACTCTTCCGGTCCATCTTATCTGTCGCCCAATCCGCGTCAGTGTAAACAGCAAATTCCTGTGAATATGCTCCCCCTGGTCCGAATCGGAGTCTCTGTTTGACTGTTGAACGTAGGTATCGCATGAGGCTCTTGAGAGCTATTCCGTGGTGCACTGCGGGGTCTTTCATGAATTGGGATAGTCGACCAACAACAAAAGCGATATCAGGTCTAGTTAATACCATTGCATACATTATTTTCCCAATTCCTCTCTGATATTCAGTTGCGTTGATTCGTTCATCTGATCCGTTTGCTGGGCGAAGGTTTTTGTAGTCTGCTGCAGGGATCTTCTTGCTCATGTGTTTTGCATGCGTTATGCCGAATTGATCAAGAGCTGCAGACAGGTACTGTTCTTGGTCAAGGTAAATGGTGCGATTTTTTTGGTCTCTTGTAATTCTTATGCCAAGAATCTTCTCAATCTCCCCCAGATTTTTGGCATTAAATCGTTGAGAGAGCGCTCTGAAAAACCAATTAAGTTTACTGTCATCATTTGCTGCTGCGGCGATGTCATCAATGTACACGAGAATCCAAATATTTCTTTTGTGATGGACGTAGAGACATGGGTCCGCAAGACTTTGTGTGAACCCAATTGATACGAGGAAGCTTTTCAGGAGTAGATTCCAGTCTCTACCGGCTTGTTTAAGTCCGTAAAGGCTGCAAAGGGCTTTAAGTACTTTTCCTTTTGAAACTTCTACTCCTTCTGGTGGCTTAAGATATATTTCTTCTTGCAATGTGGATTCCGTGAAGGCGTTTTTTATGTCGTAATGGTGGCACTTCAAGTCGTATCTAGCCACCATTGCTAGAAATAGGCGAAAAGTGTCCATCCTAACAGTAGGTGCAAACGTCTCGGTGTAGTCGACTCCATATTGTTGACTAAAGCCTCTTGCTACTAAGCGGGCCTTGTAGCGTTCTACAGACCCATCCTTCTTTAATTTGATTGTAAAAACCCATTTTGTCGAGACTGTGTTTGCCCCGTCCGGCAGAATATGTTCTTCCCATGTTCCATTTGAAACTAGTGCATCGATTTCATCTAGTATAGCTCTTTTCCACAATGGGCCGTGAATCTTGTCATTTGTGGCCTCCTTATACGTACGTGGTATCGGAATACCGTTTATAACTTTCGTGGGGAGTGCATATTCCTTATTCACATCTGATTGATTGGTGAAAATCGCGTAGAAAGCCTGTATGATGGAAGCTTTAAGCTTGCATTCGTTAGGAGTAGCTGAAAAGGTATGTCTCGCTGAGAATGAACTTTCGGTTGCTCTTTCAATATTTTCATGTTCTTCCATATCAGAGAATATTTTTGCTAATAACGCTCTTCGTATTCTTTTAATTTGTTTGTCCTCGTCGTAATAATCTGTATTACTTTTACGCCTTTTCCGAAAGAAATATCTAGGCTCAGGGACTGATGGTAAATTCATTGATTCGAAATTTCGCTCTGGGGTCTGGGATGGTTCTGAATCTTGGATTGCTTCGATGGTACTGTTCCTATTCGAATCAATTTTGATCTGGTCGTCTTTATCGCCTTGGATGGCGTTGTTGGTCTCGCTTAAGATTGGACCAGTGTCACCATGATTATCTTCTTCAACTATGGTTCCTGATGGTGGTACTGACAATTTATTTTCTTTTCTCTTCTGGGATTTCTTTCGTTTCCGTTTTTCTTTATTGGACGTTCCGGTAGGTTCTGAAGTATGTGTCATAGGAGAAGGTGAAGGAGATGCCGTAGTAAGTGCTGGCTTTGGATTGGATACTGGGGCTGCTTCCGTTGCCGGGTCCGGTATTGGAGACGGTATTGGAGATGGAATTGTAGCTGGTGACGGAGCTGGTGGTGGAGTTAATACTGGAGAAGGTGGCACATCAATCATCACATCTTCGAATATTTTAGCCCCCGATTTATCGTTGTCTTTGCTGGGGCGACCTCTATTATTTCTCAGAGATTATTGGTTAGTGGTTCCTTGAGATATGACAATGCTCTCTCTTAGCCTCAAGTTGATCATTCCCCACTTTACTTTTTCGTCTATTAATACAGCATTTACTCGCTCTACTCGACCTAGGTCTGGGGCGTAGATTTTTGTGTGTTTTTCGGTGTTCTCGGAAAAACCCATGAAGACACCCTCTCTTCCCCATACAACCAATTTGTCGTGTCTTCCTTTAGCTTCTAGTGTTTTTGGATTGACGTACCCATAAGCTTTGTAGCCCCAAGGTCGTATGTGCTCGATGTTTGGCCTTACTCCCGTATAGGCTTCAAGTGGAGATGAAGGGCTTCCATCAATAATAGGTCCAAGGGGAAGTCTGTTTCGGATGTATGAGTCGTATTCAACTGCTTCGTCCCAAAATTCTATAGGTAATTCTGCATCATCAATCATTGTCCTGATGGTCATCTCAGCAGTTTGAATACTACGTTCAGCGGGGCCATTTTGATGCGATGACGCGATGGCTGTAAAGTTTGCAACAACTCCATCTTCTCGTTCCCATTGCAACATTACGTGTTTGAGTTCTGGTGCGTTATCGGATCTGGTCGATTTCAGTTTCCTTCCCGTCTGTCGTTCTTCTCTAACCCTTAATTTTCTTAATTCAGATATGGATTGGTCTTTTGTCTTCATAGGGATAGACCAAGTTCTACGAGTCCAGTTGTCAATGACCTGCAGGAAGTATCTATTTCCGCGAAGAGACTTAGGGAATGGGCCAGCTACATCAAAAGAAATGAGTTCCAATGGTTCTGTCTTATGCTGAGCAAGAGTGTTGCTAATTTTATTTCTCATTTTTCCAATCTTACAAGACTTACAAATTCTCTTTTCGGGGATAGGTATTTTAACACAATCAATATTCGAAGTTTTGTGAAGTTTACTAATAATATTTGGGCAGTAATGACCAAATCGACGATGCATTAATCAGTAACGTGCTCTTTCTTCTTTAGTCTCGGCTGGGTCATCATCAGATTGGTCAGGGTCTTTGTCTGAGAAATCAGGGTTATCTCTGCATTTTATAGAGGTATCACGGTAGTAATTCAAGCTGGTTTTACGGTGTGTGGCTGGGAGGTTATTGTCAGGCGCTTTATGGGTCGCGGGGCATGCTACTTGTTTTATTACCCTTGTGTCCAAGGACTTTCCTCTGAGTTCAGTTGCGATATGTTTCACAATGTAGAGACCGTCAGTTTGGACTGCATGAATCATTGTTTTATTTTCATCCTTGATCCAAACATTATTTTCGTCAAAGTGGCCTTCCATTCCAGTTCTACAGAGCCGTTTTGCTGAGAGGAGATTTACGCCAAGATTAGGTACGTAGAAGACATTTTTTGCTATCCCCCATGAACCATCGGCACATTTGAATACTACAGTTCCCCGATGACTCGATGTTAATGTACCTCCCCCGACTTGTATAGTGGTAGGAAGTATATTTTTCAGTTTTCCCCTAAACAAATGGATTTGATCAGTCATTGGAGACGTAGCGCCTGTGTCAAGTACCCAAGCAGCTGGGGTGCTCTTACTAATAAGTTCTTTTGTAAGCATCACTTTCTGTGGCTTATGGAAATCTGAGTCGGATTCAGATTCTTCTTCGGGCGAGTCCTCGCTCGTGGAATCGTGAGAAGTTGAATCCGAAGTTTCTTCATAAGCGGCGTAGCCATGCCTTCCCTTGGGTGTCGATCTGGTTCTCTTGTGGGTAGTCTTCTTTTTTTCTGGTTTGGATGCCTTTTTTGACCTTAGCTTTGTTGTCCCCTTTTTATCGGCCCTCTTTTCATCCTTCTCTCGAAGTGTGATGGCGTATTCCAAGGCCGCTTTTGCATAAGGGCAATTGCGCGATATATGGTTGGACCCGTGACACTTGTAGCAACGCATTTCAACGAAAGCATCTGGGGTATTTTCCATGGTGATGTCAGAATTTCGGCGCTGCTGCTGGTGATGCCTTCTATCAAAAGCCGGGTGTGCAATCTCATGGTCTCTGCTGTCTTCCTCCTTTTCTATGAGAATATTTAATTTTTCTTCGACAGTCCATTTATTACCGCGAAAACTATCAAGAATTGAGGAGTATTTAGATGGCAGAGTCTTCCCTAGAATAAGAAAGAATGGTTTGTCTGGGTAGGCGAACCTGAAGGACTCATCTGCGGCGATGAGTTTCCTTCTGTAACCTTTCAAAGTTTCCCAAGCGCTGTGAATACCTTTCTCTTCCACCTCAAACTGGTTGGGGAAGCTTTGGATTTTAGACATGAAATTTGAGGCGGTAGATTCACTGATCTTGTTGTATTTGTCCTTTAAAAAATTCCAGACATCAATCGCGTTGTCAAACTCGTCAAAAACAGATTGATCGTCGTTGCTGAGTAGATCTGAGATATAAGAAAAGAACTTTGCGGTGTCTTGTTCGAATATCTTTAATTTTTCACTGTTCCAAGATCCCCCCAATCTCTCAAATTTTGACGTCATTTGCTCCAATGGATCTCTTTTCTCATTTTCTTTTCTTTTTGATGACGTGGTACTAGAACATTCGGCTTCATCTTTGGGCTGAATGGAAGAGCCTCCCTCTCGCTTTATCCAAGCAAAGTTTGCTTTAGTCGTGTGGGTCACGTAGAAGTAACCTTTTGACTTTGACTTAAATTCTACCTTGCAGAACCATTTATCATGATTTTGACGAGAGAGTATGAGTGCCTCACGTTTCTCGTAGTCTGAACCCATTGTCAGTGGTAATTTATTTCCTCCTCTTTTTCTTCGTTTAATAAAATTACTTTCTTTCGTAATCTTTAGCGCTCTCGTCCGTTGGCGCTCTTTCGTTTGTAAACGTTCGTGTCTTGCGCGTCTTTCGCGTTCTCGTTCGTTTGCGCTACTCCAATCGTTGTTGATTTCTTTAGCACCCTCGTTTGTTGAAGCTACTTGAGAAAAGTCTGGGCACCGGTGGTCATAACCTATTAAAAACTTAGTCCTTGTATTGTGTAATGATCACTTTAAGGAGTTCTGATATAAAACATGGAAGGTAGACTTGTCTATGAAATCAACTCGTTTGAGGTATAAAATAATTATCCATCAAAAACGGATCCAACACTCGAGATTTACATCTTGAGTGAGGGTCCGTGCATGCTAACAAAACAACCCAATAACCACGTGATAAACAAGCTAATTGTACAGGGTAACTTGCTCTCCGGTTCTCCTAACTCCTGGCTAATGATGACAACTCAGACCCATAATAAGGGTCATGAGGATCCTGGAATTGCAATGCATTAGACTTATTTCTCAACAGATGGGCTAATTTACTTCCGTAATCAATTTTTTATCCCGGACCATGAAGATACACCTCTTGAGATTGTGTATTGTACTCATTCATCTGGTCCCGCAGACCACCCTGGTCGTGTTAAAACGCTAGATCTGGTCCAACGCACTTACTGGTAGCCCCGGATGACTTAATTTGTGGCTGATTTTGTGAGAGGATGTGCTCCGTGTTTCCGTACGAAAACTTCCCGCACTTCGCCACCGGGCTTCTTGAAGCCTCTCGAAATCCCTCTTCGTATGTGGGCCGATATTTCTATTGATCATGTAGTAGATCTTCCACCATGTAAGCGAAACAGACGGACATTCCTGCATATTTTAGTAATTGTGGACCGACTTTCAAAAATGCGACATTTCATTCCTGTGACATCTCTGGACGCAAGTGAGCTCGTTGACTGCTTCGTCCAAAATGTATATAAGCTTCATGGCGCGCCGGACTCTATTATTGGAGGGCAAGACTGAACACCTGTACGCAGTGTCCTCTTCGAAGCTGGGAGTGAAATATTCTCCCAGAGCCAAGTTCAGTCAAATCTCGCAATATCAAAGAAGTTGGCCTACGTGGCAAAATTTCAAATTACTCCACCATGTCAATCTTTCACTCCCAAAGAGTCCGATTCTCAACTAATCTTCATCAAGTCTACAAGTACGACCTAGTACATCCTCGCTTCAATGACCACACCTCTTGTCGACTTTCTCTGTGTCAAATTGGAGCGTAGGCGTTTGACCCGAGGCGGAATAGAATGGCAAGAAGGGGTCGGATGGATCGCGAGAGATGACTAAAGATCTACTGGAGATAATTCGGAGAACTAAAGGTTTAAAAATGGGTAATATAAGTGTCTAAAGAGTCTAAAGGTACGAGCAAATACTAATGGTGACTAAAGGTGCTAAAGGTAACTAGAGGTGACTATAGGTGACCAGAGGTGATCCGAAGGTGGTGGTTATGACAGAAGACTAAGCGTAAAGAACTCTATGCCTACAGACCAAACCATTATATATATACCTGCCTTCCTTTCACTAGCTCATCATAACATAGACCTTAACATAATATCAACATGATACCATGTGCCAAGAACTGTCCTGTTGTCATAGCAACATATGAAGAAAGGTAAAATTATATCCTAAAGAAAAGGTCGGAAGAGGAATCCTTACACTCTGGCCTCAGCCGGTCACCAAATACACGCCCACGCCGATATTTATACCCGACGGAGGAAGCAAAGCGTGGAGCACAAATCTGGGAGATAGCTCTTTGGGATGGACGTGAGAGGGATCAGGACAAGTTCACAAGATGATGCAGAAGAGGGATACGTTTTCGACGGGCGTGAAATTTCGAATTTTGGCATGGAGTTTTACGGATTGAGCTTTGTGCGCGCCAAGGCTTCGCTTGCGAGAGTGCAGCTCACACTATAAAAACAAGCAGACGATGGAAGGTGTAGTGATCCGCCTCCTAGTGGTGTTCTCTGGTATAGTTTGAGTAGCCTGGGCACCTACTCCACTTGGGAAGGAGGCATCTCAGATTACATTTCGCGCGGAGAAAATCTGATGGATGACGGAGGCATTTCTGGATAACTCAGGGTTTTTGAGACGTTCCCCTGGGTGGGTATTCACGGATGAGGGTTGACTTGGGGTGAAGAAAAAGCCACCATAACTTCGCAGTGGTACTTGCAAATGAAATCTGATGCATGAGTGCTCCTCTTGTAAAATGAGTCATCTGTTCTGTACTTTTCTTTGATATTGTGTCATAGCTAGATAGCTGCATACGCAATTAAAATCTGATGCAAAAAAAAAAAAAACGCCTCTCTGTTGCACTCAAACCTAGCTCAGCATTTCATCTGCTGACTGACGGCCAGACAGAAATCATAAACTCAGCTATGAATCAATACCTCCGTGCCTTTACAAACTTTACACAGGATGATTGGGTCGATTGGCTTCCCCTAGTAGAATTTGCCTCAAACAACTAGACCAGTGATACCACGGGCGTTTCACCATTTTACGCCAATTATGGATATAATCCTCGCCTTGGAATTGAGCCTCCGGATCTTCGGCCCCCAAATTTAACTGAGAGCATCAAAAAGGAATACTTGCGCGCCGATATAATAGCGGAGCGGTTTGATTGTATACTTGGAAAGTTACATGCTCTTACTAGACAATCACGAGACCGTTATGAAAACAATGCAAATACGCTAAGATCAGAATCTCCAATTTATCAACCTGGAGATAAAGTGATGATTATTTTGAAGAACTTGAAGACTAATTGGCCAAAGAAAAAATGGGACGATAAATGGGACGGACCTTATTGAGTTCTCATGGTATATAACGGCGCAGTGATTGTCGAGTTACCAGACCACATTCATGTTAATAAAAGTTTTCATACCTCGTTAGTAAGACCATGGACAGAGCCTATACTTTCTGGCCAGTCGGTCATTAATAGCCTAGAAAATCGAAATGTTGCAGGTCGGATTGCTGAGAGGGGTGATGATGGAAACATTCTGGAAAAATGTGAGTTTGAAAAGATATTGGATGTGCATGCTGATGATAGTGAGAAATCAGGTCCAACTTATCTCATAAAATGGAAGTACGACAACAAGGCTACTTGGCAACCTCAGGCTGATCTTGAAGGCTGCGAAAAAGATCTCCAGGAATTTGATATCAAGAATCCAGACAAGCCGGGCCCCCAGCGCAAATTAGATGTGCCATTAATTCTTCGAGCCAAAACGAAGCCTCTACAACGCCGTTCCAAACGGTTACGACGCCTTAAATTAAAGATTTTGAATTAAATTAAATACATGTGTTTGGAGACCAAACATTTGGAGGGGAAAGTATTGAAAGGCTATGTTGAGCTGGAATGACGTACCGTTAGGATGAAGGTATGGAAGGAGGTAGCTATGGCTTTAAGAGAAGTAAAGTTCGTGAGTTATACTCTTAGGACTTGGATCAATGGACGAACTTGAGGATATCCCCTAGTATTCTCAAGTGTGTAAATAATATGGAGATTGTTTGAATTTCCTATTGTATGAATTGCTTAATTTATCTACGTGACAAGACCTTCTTCTATATACATGAATAAGGGGGTTCTGCACACTAGTGGATGTTCCAACATCTGTCCTTGTCTAACCGAGAAAGGAAGGATGTGAGAGATCCTAGCGCCAATAGATACCATTAGGAATCTATTGGGAAATACTATGTCATACCAATGAGTGATTATTTAGGTCAATCATATCCCATGGCGCATGTGCACATTATTCTAATGTGAACAGTTTATTGTAATGCAGTCATGTTACTCCCTTATTTACAACAGAAAGTACTGTTGTGAGGATTCTCCTTCCCATCCTAACTTAAGTTTATAATTTTACCCTTCTCCTAATGTTGCTATGACAACAGAACAGTTTTTGGCACTGGTTATTATGTTGGTACTAGTTTAGGGCCTATGTTATGATGAGCTAGTGGGAGGAAAGCAGGTATATGTATGATGGCTGTCACGATCCGTGAGAGCCGTATTGCGTGCGTGTGGGGATACGGGTTAGCGCGCCTTGGCATCACGTTGGATGACTGAGCACTGCCAAGGGAGATATCTTAGAGAGGGTCGAGAATAGCTACCTCCTCTCTTTGTCTTTTATTGCCTTTACAAGCGTACCTCTTGATAGCAATATAATAACTTATACAACCTCCTTGACGTGCCGTAACATAATAAAAGACCATCACCTCGCTGGGAAGCAGTAATATCCACTCGGAACGAATTCGACGTCGGCACCACCTTTTTGGTACGACTCCTACGACTCCCGCCTTACCTGTATAATTACAGGTGCCTTCTGCCTCATATCTCAATTGCAGACAGTCTCAGAGCAAGCTGAACTCCCTCTCTCTATCGGCATCACCTTTTTGATACGAAACCTCAAACTTTGCGACTTCGCGACACGGATTCGCGCTTCAGCCTCGCCCTCAGCCTCGTGCGCGCATCCTCAACTACCAATCTCGACCTCTGCAAACCCCTCCCTACCTACGCGCGTTCGTCTCAATACTATACACACGAAGAGCGGTCCCTCCCATATGCAACCGCGCCGAAGCAATCGAGAGCTCTCTACACCAGCCCGATTTGGATACCCCGCGGAAGTAAAGAAGAAGAAAGGCGTTACCGCGCCAGTGGAGGAGAATATATTGAGCACTATTGAGAGTGATACAATCAAGGAGGAAGACGAACACACAATGGTGGACCAAGCATTCTCTACCAGCCAGTTGGCGGCAATCAACGAGATGCTCAAGACTGCAGTTGTTTCTGCTCTCGCCGTCGAAGCTACCGAAGATGCTGCTAGAAAGTCTCGCGCACTTACTGCAGACCTACAACCGGCTATTGATCACTACCTCCCAAAGATTGACAATTCTGTCAAGCCTGTCGATTCTCACAAGATTCGCTATCCCCGCCTCCTCTTTACCGACCACAATGGAGAGATTGAGTACGATGCTTGGAAGATGGACATGAAGCTCTTTATTGAGGAGTTCTCTGGTAACTTCTGTGCTGGAGACTCCCAGGTAAAGGCGTACTTCAAGTGTACTGGAGGAGAGGCCAAGACTATTATCCTTCAGCATATGGATACAGATGTTACCACCGAATTCAAGGGTGCTGCCGACGTCCTCGCTGCCCTAGATCAACGTTTCTTCGACCACAACCGTGTCCAAAAAGCCAAAGCTGCCTACAGCAACTTGAAGATGACTAGTAATATGACATACAATCAATTCCGCATCAAGTTCACCAACCTAGCCATCACTGGTAAAATTGCCAGGGCTCGTTGGTTCGATGACGTTTGTGAGAAAATCTCTCCTGCCTTAAAGCTCCAAATTATGACTGAGAAGTACAAGATGAGCAACAACTACACTACTCTCGACGAGTTCTTAGCTATCACCGACCGAGAATCTCGCAACATCCTCGCCGAGGATGCTCTCCATAAGAAGGTAGTCGCTGTCGCCGTCGGAAACAACGCTAGCAGAAACCCGAGTATTTTGAAAAAATCGGGATGGACTGCTGAACGCCTGACGGCTGACGCTGCTCGCAACACCCCCGCTGTACGCTTCCCTACCACTCCTGAGACCGTACCACAAGTCATACGCCGTACTCTCAGCGCTACCAATACCTGTCGTCTCTGCCGAAAGGAAGGCCATTGGGCTAGGGATTGCCCCAACGCCGTAAAGATCGCAGAACTGACTGGTAGATCGGTGGAGGAATTAATATTAAAGCACGATGACGGCGACAAGGACGGCCTACAACCTGTTGAGGTTGACGAGCTGTCGGGAAACTCTTAAGCCGTGGAACAGTCTCCTCTCATGGCAAATGCCTCGATTTGTGGAAAGTCTTGAATGCTGATTTCCGTTCTCTTACTGGAGGAAAACAATTCCTAGTTAGTATTGAATTAGGTAGAAATGGATCATTCATCAAAACAACTGCACATATTGACAGCGGATCAAATATCTTTGGGGCGCTTCGTACCTCTGTTGCTCTCCAACTTCGTGACCTTTTAGGCGTCAAATTCCTTACTCTCCCCAAGCCAATTATACCTACTGGCTATAACGGACAGGCCGGCGCTGCTATCACCCACGTAATTCTCCTTACCCTCACAATCGATTGCCGCCGCGTCAACTTCCCATTCTTGATTACCGACCTGGGAAGCAACAATGTGCTCATCGGCCGAAAGTTCTTAGAACATTACGAACTCAAGCAGAATTATAATCGTCGTACGAAAAACCGTTTAGAGTGGCCGTTTGATATGCCACCTCAGCACTACTTCGATAGGCGTCTAGAGCTACTCCTACCTCCCAAGACGCCCATGGTGAACCTACAGCACCAACTTGACCAGCAACGACGAGATGCTCTGTTTGAAGAGCTCTCTAGTGTACAAACTCCCCCTTCCCTTCGACCGAAGAAGACTCAAAAGCGTCCCTCCTCGTTTGTCAGGGAACTTAAGCAAGGCTTCCTAAGAATGAATGAACTACTCGCTGATCACCAACTGGCTAAATCGCCCTCTACCACCCGTGATCCCGGCTCACGAGTCGAGCAAGCTGATCAAGCTCTCCAACGCCAGACCGTCGTCGTGGCAACTCGCCGAGTTAAAAACGAGCCGTATAAGACTGATATCAACCTGATCTCCGCCGCCTCAATGCACCAGTTCTACTTGCATCGGAAGCACTGCCAGAAGGCCCATAACGACGATTCGGAAGTTCTCGTCGCCTCCATCAAAGATATTCAAGATGAGATCCAACGACGTCAAAACGAGCTTGCCGCTGTTGCCGTGGAATTGTCGGCTCTTGATGCAGGTCTCTCCACGGCGGAAACTCGCGAAGCTAAATACCGGCAGAACGATGAGTTAGTTACAGAGCGCCTCCCCGAGAAGTGGAAGGAGTTTAAGGACCTATTCTCTACCAGAGCTTCAGACGACCTCGCTGCGAGGAGACCCGCCGTCGACCACGAAATTAAACTCACCGGCGATAACACGCTTACGACAGAGCCTCTCCGACGCATGCCAGACGAATATCTCGCTGAAGCTAAGCGTTATATCACTGAGAACCTCCATAAAGGGTTCATTGCACCATCAAACGCGCCCTGGGCTGCGCCTATCCTTATGGCAAAGAAGGCTGGCAGTGGGCTTCGATTTTGTGTCGATTTCCGAAAGCTGAACGAGCTTACCCAGAAAGATCCCTATCCTATTCCCTTGATTGATGAGATGATGGCTAGAATCTCTAAAGCAAAGATCTTCACCAAAGTCGATATTCAGCAGGCATTTCACAAAATACGTATGTCAAAAGATTCGGAGGACTTCACTACCTTCCGCACTCGTTACGGAACATATAAGTACAAAGTACTCCCATTTGGCTTGACTAATGGCCCTGCAACCTTTCAACGTTTTATCAACGATATCTTAATGGAATACCTAGACGACTTCTGCTCAGCTTACCTCGACGATATCTTGATCTACTCAGATTCAGAAGCGGAGCATGACCTTCACGTACAAAAAATATTGGAGATATTGCGAGACCACGGCCTCCAGGCAGACATCAAGAAGTCTGAATTCGGCGTGACACGTACGAAATTCTTGGGCTTCATCATTGGTACCACCGGGATTGAGGTAGACCCCGAGAAAACTGAGGTTATCAAGAATTGGGAATATGCTAGCAACGTTTGCGGCGTACAAAGCTACCTAGGTTTCTGTAACTTCTACCGTCGACTTATCAAAGACTACAGCAGTATTTGCCGGCCACTCACATTACTGACTGGAAAAGACGTCCCCTTCCACTTCGGTGGAGCTTGCAAGGAGGCATGGGAGCGTCTTCGGCACGCCCTACAGACGGCTCCTATCTTGTGTCACTACGATCCATTCAAGCAAACTAGACTCGAAACTGACTCTTCTGATGGGGTAGTGGCTGGTGTGCTTTCACAACTTCAAGACGACGGAATGTTCCACCCAGTCGGTTTCTTCTCTAAAACCATGATAGACGCAGAGCTGAATTACCCGATCCATGATAAAGAGCTACTTGCGATTTTCCGCTCTTTCCAACAGTACAAACCTGAGTTGCTGGGTGCGCAAAAGACGGTTCACGTCTATACCGATCACCGCGCCTTGGAGTACTTTATGTCAACAAAAGATCTCAACGCTCGACAAGCACGGTGGGCGGAGTTCTTCGCCCAATTCCACTTTGAGATCATGTACCGAACAGGAGTTACAAACACCCTGGCAGATACACTTTCCCGTAGAGATCAAGACCTCTCACCATTGGAAGCTAAGAAGCGTGCTTTACGCAACCAACAGATGATTCCCAATGATAAGATCAGTAACGAAATTCTCCAGGAAATGGCACAGAAGCAACTAGCTGACCTGCAAATTGTTGACCACAATTATGTGGAAATCTCACCGCTTGGCACCTGTGAGACTGTCTCACCAGTCGATTTAGTACCACTAGAGCTCCCCGAAGAACAGTTTCTAGTTGGAGAGGCCCCTGACGCTATGTCGACAGCTGCTTACGATATCGAAAACTACGATATCATCGACCAAGTCTTTACAGCGAACAAGGAATCAGAGGAGCTTGAAACTCTACGCGAGAAGGCTCGGCAGCATCACCCCGAGTACACGCTGGCTAGCGGTAAGCTCTTCTTCCATGGGCGGTTGGAGGTTCCTCTGGAATCACCAGAGCTCCGTACGACTTTAATCCGTCACGTTCACGCTCAACCTCAAGTTGCGCATGCTGGGAACAGTAAGGTCAAGCTCCTCTTAGGCCGCAAATATCACTGGGCCGGAATGACGGCCGATATCACTCGTTATATCTCTAACTGCAGCTGTGCTCGTATGAAGGCGAGGAGAGATAAGACTCCTGGTTTCCTCCACCCCCTACCAATCCCCGCGCGACCTTACCAGCATTTGACCATGGATTTCACGGATCTACCGCTAGATGAGAACGGTTTTGACGCTGCTTTCGTGATCATGGACAGACTATCAAAGAAACCAGTCTCGATCCCCTGCCATAAGACCATCACGGCAAAGGAGATGGCGACGCTATTTGCTGTCCACTGGAGTCGTCACTTTGGGATGCCAGACTCCATAGTCTCCGATCGCGGACCTCAGTTTGTATCAAGTTTCTGGAACAAATATTGTCGTATTCTCGGCACCAAGGTCAAGTTGACTACATCATATAACCCCAACGTTGATGGCGAGACGGAAGTAATGAATCAGTATATCAAGCAGAGACTTCGTCCATTCTGTACCTACTACCAAGACAATTGGAGCTCTCTCTTACCGATTATGGATATTGCTCAGCTTACGCTACCTCACGAATCTCTTGGCAACTTGTCACCATTCCAACTACTCAATAGCTACGAGGCGCGTGCATCGTGGGACTTACATAACCCTGAGCCTCCCGCTACTGCCACGGAGACCTTTAATCGAGAAGATGCTCTCTGCGTAGCAACTCGTATGAAGGATGCAATGGAATTCGCTAAATCCTCGCTTAAGATTCAACAGGAGAAGATGGAGCGGTTAGCTAATTGTAGCCGTCGGGAAGTCGATTGGGAAGTTGGAGACATGGTTCTAGTCTCTACCGCAAACTGGAAAATGAGCAGACCTTCACGTAAGCTTTCAGACAAGTGGTATGGCCCTGTTGAAGTACTAAAGAAGGTTGGGAGAGCTGGGAGTTGAAGTTACCGGAAGAATGGAAAATCCATCCTGTATTTCACTCCTATTCGCTGCGGAAGTTCGTACAGGACCCACTACCAGGACAGGTTTGACAAGCCCCAGCACCAATTCAACTACTCCCTGAGCAAGACGAATGGGAAATTGAGGGGATATTAAGCTCCCGAGTCTATCGCAACACTCTCCAGTACCAGATTCGATGGAAGGGCGCTGACGAAGACTTCGAATGGTACCCCTGCTCCTACGCTATGACAGCACCTCATATGATCAAGAGATTCCATATACGCTACCCAACAGCCAGGGGACCACCTAGACTACTCCCGAAGTGGCTAGAGGCGTACAACAATGGTATCAACAACTACTCCGAATTGGAAGACGATCACGCTATGACTGCAACTGCGCGGTCGCAGTTCTTCAGGAGGGGGGGGTAATGTCACGATCCGTGAGAGCCGTATTGCGTGCGTGTGGGGATACGGGTTAGCGCGCCTTGGCATCACGTTGGATGACTGAGCACAGCCAAGGGAGATATCTTAGAGAGGGTCGAGAATAGCTACCTCCTCTCTTTGTCTTTTATTGCCTTTACAAGCGTACCTCTTGATAGCAATATAATAACTTATACAACCTCCTTGACGTGCCGTAACAATGGCTTGGCCTGCGGCTAGAGAGTTCTTTACGCTTAGTCTTCTGTCACAACCACCACCTTCGGATCACCTCTGATCACCTGTAGTCACCACTAGTATTCCTCGTACCTTTAGACTCTTTAGACACTTATGTTACCCATTTTTAAACCTTTAGTTCTCCAAATTATCTCTAGTAGATCTTTAGTCATCCCTCGCAATCCATCCAACCTCTTCTTGCCCTTCTATTCCGCTTCAGGTCAAACGCCTACACTCCAATTTGACATGGTGGCTTGGAGTCTGGCTCAATACCCAGCTAGAATTCAAGCAACATGTACAGAAATGGACTGGGAAGGCTAATTGTCTAGTCCATTTCTTACAACATATAAACGGAGTTTAACGCAGTGCAGCACCCGGACCTCTGATTTGTGCAGTGCAGGCATGCGTTTTGAGCACAGGTCTCCATGGGGCAGAAGCGTGGTGGCCGGGTCTCACTCAAATAACCACACTACGAGATAAAGAAGTCGGCACTGGAGTAGGCTGGCATATATCTCTACTGGAAAAAACGATAATGAAAGCTATCCGAGTAGCACTACCAGCGTGGCGCACCACTCCCATTAGCGCTTTTCATCGTGAAGCGGGGATACTCCCAGCATGAATCATTCTCTAGCAAAAGACACTGCGATCTGCAGCTCGCATACAAAGAATTGATGTCTGGAATCCTCTAGCCTTTCGAGTGGCTGAGGACCCGAAAGGGACAATAGGTCGCTTAGGGCTTAGATCGGGACAAAGAAATTGCTTGTTCAGACAACCAGAACAATACTTGACACGCCTACAAATGAGCGTGCGTAGAGTTCCGTCAGTCGAAGGCCCTGGAAAGCTACACTTTCCGTACGGCTCTCCAGCACCGACTCCATGCAGTCGGGAAAAAGAAGCCAGGTCAGGAAGTATAAAGCGATAGTTAGCTTCCCTGCCAGCTGAGATAATTTGCGCTTTCTCTGATGGATCTTCATCGGGCTCCGGACAAGCAGCCTGGGGATATGTGGTACACCAAAGAGGCAAGATAGCTGGAAGCGGCTCTGGTCCACTTCCCGGAGCAGAGGTATTCGACTCGGAAGTTGCAGGCGCCATGAAAGCCTTAGAGGCTGCAGTAGTGATTGCAGAAGGCTTACCAATCTACATTCTTCTGGACAACCAAGCGGCCACCCGGGCGCTCGAAAGCGGATGATCTAGTTCCTCGCAGGCATTGGTGGACAAGTTTTCGTCACTGAGACACAACAAGCTTGTGGCAATACGCCAGATACCTGGTTATATATAAAGATTCAAGGCAATGAAGAGGCCGATAAGCTGGCCTAATCAGCCTTGGGAGCTTTCAATAACCGGTCACTAATCTCAGCTACACCCAGTGGAGAAGATCAAAATTTAACCTTTGCTGCATTAGGGAGGTGGGTTAAACAGCGCAGCCAAGAGCTCGTGGAGGATTGGTGGCAGGAGTGTCGGCCGAAACAATATAAAGATCTGGACCTTTTGTCAAACACCTGATGGTTTGGAACCTACTGAATATGGTAATGAGAATCATTGGATAGTGTGATGACACATCTTGTCAGATTAACTAACTCGAGCTTTGATATCTCACCAGGGATATGGTGATCAGGATGACTAGGATGTTCAGGATGTTCAGGATAGTCAAAGCTCTAACATGAGATCTTTTGATCTTCAACACATGTAATATATTTCATATGTAATTTTGGGAAACGAGGAGAAGATAATCTCTCCTCGAAATAGTTTCAGATGGGTATATAGCATCACTGCTGGAGAGGAGTTGAGGAGCAGAGATTTCATCAATACCACTTTAATTTACATTTTTCACTTGACCCTCAGTGTCTAACACCTTTTCATGCGCTGAAAACGACCGCCGGAACTAGCTTTACCAAGATGGGCGTATCATTGTCTTATTGAGGCAAGAACTGGCCACGGGGACTACGCCCACTACCACCGGCGTTTCAACCCTGAACATGAAATTTGAAGTGCGTTTGCGGCCGAGAGAAAAGGCCTCGCCAGGGGCCAGGGAAATGATAGGGGAGAAGGGATGGCAGAAGTTCATCCAATTCTTAACCACTAGTAGATGCTACAGTCAGCCGAAGAATGAATAGTGTGGGGGATGACCACGCTGATACAGATTCCAACTCGAGAGGAGATGTACTTGAAGGATAGGGATGTGGCGCAGGGCACTGTATTTCAGACATTTATTGATCCTTTCTTTTTAATTTCCTTTGTCGCTTCTGGCTTTAATGCTGGTCATGTAGGTAGCAATGAGCTCTCAAGGTCCCATCTACCCCTGTCACATCTAAATAGATGAACAGTTCGTCCTGTCACATTAAATATTTCAAATCAATCAAAATCAAAATAAAAGGTAGTTTTGTCAATATTTACAACGCAGTGCTGCATCCCACATATCTTTCTTCAGACCACCTCATGTAAATATGTAGATAGGTTCATGGTCGCCTGCATGGGTCCACATTGCGCCAAACCGGGTCTAATGATACCAATTTCCACAAAAAAATGTCGATGGTTACAATGTTATAATAGCTACAGTTGCCATTCGATGCACTAGACTGATGCTGACTGAAGACTTTAGATTATTTTACCCCTGATTACAGTAAATTTACTCCTGTGCGGAAGTGAACTCTTGGACTGATTTTGTACTGTAGCTTTTTGTCTTGTAAATCATTCATGTCATTTAATTCCATCATTAATCTGAATATCTCGTCCACTTCCTTGGCAGTCTTTGCCTTCGTTTTAGTAGTCGTATTCGACCACATTGTTGTCCTCATTGTCATCAAATTGTTCCTGTTGCTTATCCATACTATCATTATATTAGTCCGGGTCATGGTCCTCATCCGTGACATGTTTCCCTTGATGAATATCCACTTGTTAAAGTATTTACTCGTGGAATTCAGCCATATTTTCCACCGAACCTTCCACCTTAGAAAGAGGTAGCGATTGAAACTACGTGCACGGGAAAAGTTACTGAAATCGCTGCTGCTCCAGCCAGGCGAGGACTAGACACTAGAACCACATGAGGTGCGCATATCCATCAATCTCTCGCTTCGTTGTAACATTAGAGGACAGCTTGATTCAATCCACTATCTCCGAATAGGGTACTGGGTAGGCTTCGGAAACACATAAGGTTGCTTCTAGATATAATAGCGCTGATAGTTGATAAGTCTATGCTTCCAAATTGGTTAAGGTCCTGGTTGTGACAATTACATACCTAGACTTAAACCCATTGATCGTCAAACTAGTTTCAAAATTGTTGGCGAACCAATCGATATAAAAATAGTGACACTTCTCTTGGATTTGGGATAACCAGGTCGACAAAAGTTTAAAGTTCAGTCACTGGAGTCCAGTCAACTGCTACCAAGCAATCGTGCCCAGCCGTCGCCATTGGTTCTCACTTAAGTACTTATTCCATCAAATCCCATCCCAGCAATGTGAGCGCCTTATTCGTCACCCATGATACCAATCCCGGAACAACAGCATCGAACGAAGTTATACCAAGGATGTTGAAACAGTTCTCTGTATCGTTTTCACTCGCCTCGACTTAACCACTACTTGCGTGTGCCTTATGCCCCAATCCGATAGACGTGATACGGATGCATGAGCCCTGCAGAAGCGTCTCAACCTACATGATCAGGTAATCTTTGCCTGAGGAAACTGAGTAATAAGAAAACTCATTGTTAGTGTACCCTGCTACTTGATATGGTGCTGAAAGACACACCAAGAGACTTGTTGATTCTATTATTGTGATAGTTCCTTGTCACAAAGCGAGTCCTGTGATTCGACTCGTAAGCCATTCACATCATGTGACCTTCTCGACTATATAGTTTGCAACTCAGACCCCGTGGTCTGAATCAGAACCACATTGTCACGACATTAACTTTCCCACGCCACCTACCATACTAAAAAAGTAGTTCTATAAGCAGATACACCATACATAAATAAAACACCAACATACCAAAACATGGAGCCATTAACTGAATTATTTGATTACTTCAATCTAAATCCAATTGATCCAATAGTTGATCGATTCCGGAGCAACATTAATGAGGGCCGCAACCAAAAAACTGGTATGTTTCAGTCACCGAATTTAAAGATAAAAGCTAATAAAGTAGCAATATCTACATTTTTGAACGACCTAATTAATCACGCCGATCAGATCGAAGGTCAAGCCGCAATAGATGCTTTACAAACTGAGCTAGTCGGAGCTTTTAGTCTATTAAACACTAAAAAAGTTCCTGTCTCCGCATTTAGGGACTTGATTGCATCAACCAAGAAACCAGCAAGCGACAGAGAAATTTTGACAACTGTCATCGATATAGCAAAAGAACTTAACAAAGAACTTGATCCCATTGCTATGATGCGACCTGTGCATTCGACGGTCACTAGACTGAGGAAGACTGGAGAAGTCCCAGTATATGACAAGACAACAGCTTCACTTACAGATGCGCTCAAATCTGAAACCTCGGGCAAGATATACAGAGACGTCGCTGAATTCTGGGAAGTCAACTTCATAACAAATAAACCATGGTGTGGGCTAGTGAACCGTATCTGGGCTAGCTATCGCGATGATGGCCAATGCGGAAGTGACAATGTTTTCTCGTCAAACATGGACGAGGATGCTTGGAGAAAATGGCTACATGCATTTCGAGATCGATATCTAATTCAATTAATGAAAGAAGAAGACTTCACGGAAGTCCATCAACCTGCCGTGAAAAGAAGGCGAAATGATCCACTCGTGCGGGGTAAATTTTGCCACACTACCATACCTAGTCAATTTAAGGGCGGGAAAAGTAATAGGAAATTGGACTTTTTCATCGAGAGTTCCGAAATCCCTGATTGTGAGACTCACAAATGGAGAGATGTGAGAGTTGTGGGCGAAGTTACATCATCAGAGGAACAAATAGGTGCAAAGTTCAATCAATTGATGAGATATGCGCGCGAAATTTTCTATTCGCAGCCGTTGCGTCGATTTGTGCATGGTTACTGTTTGCACAAAGACCACATCGAGTTCTGGATTATCGATCGAGCAGGCGCGTACAGCTCTGGCGAATATGATGTGCTGAAAAACCAGGAAATGCTAGTCCGAGGGTTGTCGGCATACATGCTCATGAGCGATGAAGAACTCGGGCTCGACCCAGTCATCAGCTACGATGACGCTGACCGATGTTTCGTGACCTTAACGAATGACAATAGCGAAACGGAAAAGCATGAGGTGATTCCTACGCCTGTTGCTCGACCGGAGACGATAGTCTCGCGAGGAAGCACCTGCTTCAAGACAAAAGACGAAAAGTATCTGATCAAGTTTTCTTGGGGCACCGGTGCAAAAGATAATGAAATTAAATTTCTCAATCGTGCCAAAAATGTAACAGGCGTTATCCAGATGGTGAGTTCAGGGAAACTCTACAAAGTTGCAACACACCGAAAAGGTGTAAAATTCTCGAAGGATAAATTATGGATCTTTATAGCCAAAGACCAAGTCTTCGCCCGCGGCAAACAGGAGACCATTTTGAATGATGAATTTTACGTGAAACGTAGACTAACCTATGTCAAACTTACGCCGGTCGGACGCCTCATTCACTCTGCCGTAACGGTTCGGGAGTTTGTGAGTGGTCTACGTGATGCGATTATTGGGCTACGAAACTTGCATGATAAAAATATCATTCACGGTGACATTTCATCAGGAAACATCATTCTGACTGGGCCGGATAAAGACGGTAAGATGAAAGGAATTCTGATTGATTTGGACATGTCTTCTTTACATGAGAACGAAAACGAGAAGAATTTGCCCAGAGCAATAACAGGTACCACCATGTATATGGCGTTGGAGCTTATGAAGGCCATTTCTTTCAAAAAGTTAAGTCTTAAGCAAACCTATCGTCATGATCTTGAATCTTGTTTTTACGTTCTCATAGTTGGATGCATGACCTACTGTGACCAAGCAATGCCGGAACACCTTAAAGAATGGTATTCCCACAGTTCATCTACTTGCTTTTCATCGAAGCAAACTGATATCATTCATTTCGAGGAACGAATTATCGACTATTTCTTGCCAAAGTTTCAAGGAGTTAAGGAGTTGGCCAGGAACCTTCACCAAATACTTTTTGGAAATAAAGATATTGGATATGGGTCACCAATAGATCCGAATATACTCTATAATCCTATAATTGAAGCCTTTGATGAAAGTATTTCGAAACTTGAAGGTAAGAAAGATTTTCCATAAACCTCGAATTGCTCTTCAGCTCTTATATAATATGCTAACTTACGCTTTACTTACTATAGCCTTTGTGCTGGACAAGAAAAATGACGATAATATTTGGAAATAAAAGGAGCAGTGAATCGAGGGAATTTAGATGACCATGCATGGTTATAACCGAAGAGTTGAAGAAATGCATTGGACGAGTAATTGTAAATCTAATCTTCATAATGCAAGATATAAATCAATGAAATTTAGCAAACTAAATTGGACTACAACTAATTGGTGAGAATGATATTGAAGCACTTCCGAAGTTTTAGTAATTGAGAATAATCCGTTAGCTGTCGTACGACGGTTTCCTCTCTGGCTAGAGATATCTTGGTAGCCCAAAACAATATCGTATGACTGGAATTTCCCACAATCATTTTCTGTTCCACATTGAGTTCTAACACAAATGCACGTCTTAATCTCCTAAACCATGGCAACTTATTGTCAGTACCCTGACCAAATAATTAACTGAACACGATAAACATTATCTCATGACCAAACCTGACAGGGTCCCAAATCATTCTAGCGATGTAAATACGAAGTGAGCTCATGGGTCTCGATTTGTTTCTATTTAGAGGAAACGTACACTGAGTCAATAGTTCATAATGTCCATGTGGCTTCCAATCACAGAACTCCAAGCACATGATTATGTTCTGCCTTCAACGGTCAAACAGATGAGGAGAGATCTGGAGACAGGTCAAAAATCGATCCTATGAAGCTATGACAAATATTGCCAGAGAAATCAAGAGGATCACACAGTAGATCCTAAATCATGGTTGGATAGAACAATTCCAGTTGACGAAGGCGGTTGAAATGCTACTGAGGTACAGGAACAGTACGAGTCATTCTTATGGTCGATAGTGATGATGTGATTGGTTGACACGGAGCGTACTGTAGTGTCACTGCGCTTCCTGGAGGATACCTCAGAAAATCATAGACTTTAAACAGATGATTTGCTTTCATGTTAATTTGAAAGTACGATAGATTTCCGCATGAGCCACCTTTTTTTAATTATTTGTTTTGCATACAGCTATAAAGCTATGACACATGAACGATACTATGTGTACATATTGGATGACTCTTTTGACGTAAGAGACACTCATACTCTAGATTTCTTTTGCAAAAACCACTATAAGATTGGTTTACCTACACCAACAGTCGATTCTCCACCGTTAGTACCCACCAAAGGGACGTCTCAAAACCTATGATTGTCCTAGAATGCCTTCGTCATCCATACATACCAGCACCGCGAGAAATGTGGTTGTGTTTTGCTGGATTTGAACCAGCGATCTACTGTCTCAAGTGGGATATGTGTCCAAGCTATCCGGACTCTACTTGCCAGACCGGCCAAGACAATTACCACCGCACCATCCAACCATGGCGGTGTTTATAGTGTCGCCTGCACTCTCTCAACCGAAGTCTTGGCACGCACAAAGCTCAATTTGTAAAAGCTCCTTGCCAAAATTCAAAACTCCACGCCCGTCGAGACAGTATCCATCTTTTGCATCATCTTGTTAACTTGTCCTGAATCCCCTCACGTCAATCCCAAAGAACAGTCTCTCAGATTTGTGCGGCACGGTTTGTGTCCTCTGTCTGGTATAAATATCGGCATGGGCGTGTTTTTGGTGACCGGCTGAGGCCAGAGAAAGTCGACGAGAGGCGTGGTCATTGAAGCGAGGATGTACTAGGTCGTACTTCTAGACTCGATGAAACTTTGGTGGGAATAGATTTCGCTGAGAGTGAAAGATTGAAATGGTGGAGTAGTTTGAATCATTGCCTCGTAGGCCAACTTGTTCAGTATTGCGAAATCTGAATGAACTTGGCTCTGGGAGAATATCTCACTCCCAGGTTCGTAGAGGACACCGCGTACAGGTGTTCAGTCTTGCCATCCCCTCAATAGTCATTGACTCAGTAAGGACTATAATATAAATCGAATCTAATCTAAACAAGTGAGATATGTGTACAAGCGATAGAGACTCTACTTACAAGCCTGACCCGGAAGTTGTACCACCGTACCATACAGCCAGGATGGTGTTTAAACTGTGCCTCTCATTCCCACAATCCAAGTCGTATAGCGCACAGTACTCAAAATCAAAAAACTTTTGTCCAAGATTTGTATCCACCGCTTGCATCACCCTATCTATATGTTCTAACATCTCTCAAGCCCATCTAGAATATTTGCTTCGCAGGTTTATGTGCCACGATATGCTTCTTCCGGCGGGCGTAAACAGTGCGTGAACGTGTATTTGGAGGCCACTCTAGGCCAGATGCGGATTTAATGAGGGGTATGGTCATAGCAACGAGGGTGTCCTAACTGATACTTGAAGGCTTGGAGAGGATTTGTGAGGATGTGGCTTAAAGTGTCGTATCTAATATAAAATGAGTCGTAATAACAACTGCTTACAGTTGTTACTAGAAGTAAGACTTTTAATGAAGTATATTGTTTCTTGTCTATTCCCTTCTTCTTGCTTTAAGTGTTATGTACAAGAATGTGCGCGACCCTAAGTCATGGGACATAGGACCCACAGGGATATGATCTTCTTAGGAATAGGACTTTGATTTTTTTTTTTTTTTGCATCAGATTTTAGTTGCGTATGCAGCTATCTAGCTATGACACAATATCAAAGAAAAGTAAAGAACAGATGACTCATTTTACAAGAGGAGCACTCATGCATCAGATTTCATTTGCAAGTACCACTGCGAAGTTATGGTGGCTTTTTCTTCACCCCAAGTCAACCCTCATCCGTGAATACCCACCCAGGGGAACGTCTCAAAAACCCTGAGTTATCCAGAAATGCCTCCGTCATCCATCAGATTTTCTCCGCGCGAAATGTAATCTGAGATGCCTCCTTCCCAAGTGGAGTAGGTGCCCAGGCTACTCAAACTATACCAGAGAACACCACTAGGAGGCGGATCACTACACCTTCCATCGTCTGCTTGTTTTTATAGTGTGAGCTGCACTCTCGCAAGCGAAGCCTTGGCGCGCACAAAGCTCAATCCGTAAAACTCCATGCCAAAATTCGAAATTTCACGCCCGTCGAAAACGTATCCCTCTTCTGCATCATCTTGTGAACTTGTCCTGATCCCTCTCACGTCCATCCCAAAGAGCTATCTCCCAGATTTGTGCTCCACGCTTTGCTTCCTGTGTCGGGTATAAATATCGGCGTGGGCGTGTATTTGGTGACCGGCTGAGGCCAGAGAGAGTCGACGAGAGGTGTGGTCATTGAAGCGAGGATGTACTAGGTCGTACTTGTAGACTTGATGAAGATTAGTTGAAAATCGGACTCTTTGGGAGTGAAAGATTGACATGGTGGAGTAATTTGAATGTTTGCCTCGTGGGCCAACTTCTTTGATATTGCCAAATTTGACAGAACTTGGCTCTGGGAGAATATTTCACCCTCAAGTTCACAGAGGACACCGCTTAAGGACGTTTTTTTATGTCCTCCACATATCACCGTACTCAGCTACCAGCTACCAGCTACCAAACATCAAGCTCTTTCACTCTAGATCACTGCAGCCATTGTTCTCAATGTCATTTTGAATGATGTCTTAGTCCCAAGAGATTTTCAAGTATCATGCTAACAATTCCATTGATTATATTCTCCAGAAATGCCGAAAAAAGCACAGCAAAGGCGCTTACTCTAAATTGGGTAAAATTCAAATTCAAGATCTGGTGCATTCAAGTTACGGCCTCGCCTCAACCTGGTTCTAGGTATGATAGTGTGAGTACATGTGGTACGTCTACGTTAGCATATAGTCCCTGTCCGCCTCTAGATACTCTCTCCTCACAGCCAATCTACTTCTTTAATCTCTACATTAGAGCTGCCTTCCTGCCACTTCCTATTCTTGTGATTTTGGCTATCTATTTCAGGAACTCAGCTCTACTCGATCGCCGCAAAGCGCGTGCGAAAACTAGTCATTTTTCTCGTAGCTGCAGAAGGGCATGTCATTGCAGCCAACCACGCCTAGAACACCTGATACTAGATCTTTACGATCTCGACAAGTTCCGAACCGAACCGAACGCGAAAAGTAGAAAGTTTCGTGAAAATAGAGGTAGAAATAATGGATTCAAAATTAACTTTATTTAATAAAGCTGTTGAAGCATTAGCCCTATCCGATGGTAAAGACGCAAGAAATAAGGAGGCAAAAATCGAATCATTTGATGACGACTCCAAAAAATTCAAGCTGTTTGCTGCAGCCCTCGAACTTCGGTTCACGAAATATCCTGAAACATATGGGTCGCCATATTCCAGAATTGCTTGCATTGCCGAAAATTGCATCGGCCGTGCCGGTGGCTGGATGACTTCTATTGTGAATGGAAAGAGGGCCGAACTACATGAGAATTATTTTGAATTCATAGTGCAGTTTAAGGAGATATTCGACGACGCCCAATACTTGCATCGTATACAAGCCCAGTACCTCGAACGCCACACTACTGGCCCTGTAACCAATTTTTCAATTCGTGTTGAGGAAGTAGCTAATGCTTGCGGTTACAACTCCAATGTTATGGCTCCCCCATTCTTGAATCATATGAAGGATGAGGTAAAAAAATCCCTGAACCGCACACCTACACTTGACAGGGAAGACTACAAGATGGTTCGTAAGCTGGCTATCGAAGTCGACAATAATCTCTTCCAAGAGCAGAAAGAGCGGTCCACCTACCAACATTACCCTACCCCCAGTATCAGTACTTTTCTCCAACGTGTCACCTCTCAAGCGCAACAGCAAGCTGCCCGCTCCTGGAATGCAGTTCCACGAGGCTCTCTAACGGGGGAAGAGAGAGAACGGCGCTAAAATTTAGGCCTCTGCCTTTACCGCAGATCCAATGAACATCGCATTGTGTCACAGACCAGTTTGTGATATTGTATTGCACCTGGCCAACCGCCCCATGAATACACTCAGGAATAGGGTTAGTGCGTTGCGATGGTTACAGTGTTGTGATAGCAACAGTCACTAGTCAAGATACTGATTAGTTGCTATGTAACAGCTGTGGGCTATTGCACCCTTGATTGTAGTGACCGGTCTCAGGTACTTAAGGAAGCTCTTGGGATGTATTTGTACTGTAGCTTTTTGTCTTGTATTTTATCTACATCTTAAATCTCGCCTCTGTCCTAAGTCCTAGTCTTCGTCTCTGTACTAGTCTCTGTCCTCGTCTACATCTCGTCCTCGTCTACATCTCGTCCTCGTCTACATCTAGTCCTCGTCTACATCTCGTCCTCGTCTACATCTCGTTCTCGTCTACATCTCCGCCCCAATCCCTCTCCTTATAAGTCTCCTGTCCTCCGAACCCTGACACATTGATGCCTGCAGACTTGCCACTGCTCGGCCGCAACTTCAGAACGACCGGCGTCTTAACTACATTAACCACGAACCAGACAATACATCTCACATCAAAGATCAATCAGTACGTCTGTCAGACCAGGATCAGAGCCCAATGGAATCAGTATTCTTGACTTGATGTTTTCGTGATTCATGTAAATTCCATTCTTCTAACATGATTGTAACATTATTGTCAGAATAACATGCCAAGCTAGTACCTGACATGATTTGTGATGGCCTCAGGAAGACCTTGGCATTTTGGGTAATTTTCAGCCAGAAAATACTTGGCGTTGTCACAGTTCGAGGTATAGATGCTGGGGCGATCAAATATACGAAGGTTGTTTATTATTTTCTATACCACAATATGTGTGTCCTAACTTAACTATTTATACACTTATTAGGCTATCTAGAATATTCCTTCCTGTCTGATACTAGCCTCTGTTATGTTTCCCTGATACCAGTTCACAGTCTCAACGCCAGTTGCTAGAATCCTCTAGTCATGTTCAGAATAAACTAGAGGGAAGTTTCGCCCTTTCACAGAATTGTTGAGGCAAGTGATCAACATCACGTGATACAGGACAATTATCGGCTCACTAGCCGTTACAATTCCCCTCCCCTCCCGTTCCTTTTTTTTTTTTTTTTTGAACTACGACTGTTTAAATATGCAGCTAACAAAAACAAAAAAAAAAAAAATTTATATATTCATCTCCCTTAGCCCTTGTTGTTGCGATGCTTTTTACCCCGCTCCCGACGTTTCCGAAGGGTGCCTGGCTCAGCTGGTCCGACAAACGCTCCGACACTAGACTCTGGGGGACCATCATTTGTTGCAATAGGTCCAAATTTCGCTTCAAAATTATCAAGGGCTGAGGTGTCTTCAATAAATTCTACCGGCTCCCACGTCGGATTTGCTTCGCTGACCCATTTTACCAGTGCCTGTCGATATTTTCCCCTACCACGACGGATAGTTCTCCCACGTAGGATTGATTCAACTTCAAATTCGGGCTCCTCTAGCTCATCGATTATGGGAGGGTTCTGAGCATCATCTCTAAATTGACTCGGGAATGGATCTGAGCCAGCTCGCTTTATTAATTCCACATGAAATCTTTTATGGATGTTACCCGGTACGTTTAGCTCAACTGTAAGTGCGTCTGGAACGGCAGTCACTTCGTACTTTGCGTGTTGCCACGCTAACTTCTTTGACAGTTGTGGAGTTTTTATATGGCGCAGGTTTAACCAGACCTTATCTCCAACTCGGAACTTCTCAGGTTGTCGACGAATCACGTTCCCGTTAGCCTCATAACGTTGCTGTGCGGAAGCGATCGCTGCTTGAGCATAGTCCTGCGCATCTTTTAACCTTTGAACATATTTTATCGCTGAAAGGCGACCTGGGTGTCGCGACTTTTCACAGGTAGACGGCGACGGTTGTGTTACAGGATCTAAATCGTAACCATGCTTCAAGAAAAACGGGCTCATTCCCCCGATAGATGAGTTGGGCCGAGCATTAAGTGCTAGCTGCGCCATTGGCAATAAATCCATCCAGTCATTTTGCGAGTAGCAAGAGAATGATCGTAGGTACTTGTATATTTCTTGATTAGCCCGCTCGCTGGCATTTGATTGAGGGTGATATGCCGTTGTCAGTCGCTGCGAAATTTTCGTCAACTCGCAGAATGTACTCCAAAAATGGCTTAACCAGTCGCTACCACGGTCGCTAGTTAAGTATCTAGGAAATCCGTGGTAACGATAATATCGATCAATGAACACTTTCGCACACTCCGATGATGTCATTGAGTTTGTACCAAACATGAAGACTTCTTTCGACAAACGATCAGTTATAACCATAATATTGGTACATCCATTTGAAGGAGGCAAATCAGTGACAAAGTCAATAGTAAGTTCACAGCCAACTCGTTCTGGAATTGGTAATGACCGAAGAAAGCCAGCTTTTGCTTCCCTCCAGACTGTTGCGCGTCCACAAACGTCGCAATTTCGCACAAACCGGCGCACTGATTCTCTCATCTTAGGCCAGAACCATCTTCGCAGCAAAATTCCAACCATTGTGTCCCTCCCTGGATGTCCCGCGAGATGACTATCGTGTGTCTGCTGTAGAATAGCTGTTCGGAGTGGCTCATAATCTGGCACCCAAATTCTGTTTTCACGACCTCTCAGCACGTTATCTGCCGCCACCGTACATTCAGCTATATTGGCTCTATATTTTAAGGCAATATCTGGGGGGAAACTTCTTTCACCTGCCCTCACAGCATCTCGAGCACGTTTCCAATCAATATCCGTTTCGACACCTTTCATCCACAAAGCTTGCAACTCATCATTCTCAAAAATAACTGCCTCGGCGCTTGGGTCAATGGATCGACTAGTGTTACGACTAGTTTTTCTGGTGTTAACAGGATAAAGAGAAACTGATGGTAACAGCTGGATTACCCTTCCCGCGTTTCTTTCATCGTCGAGTCCTGTAGGCTTATCCTGTTCCCTCCTCGACAATGCGTCTGGTCGCTGACTAGCGGTACCAGCTCGCCACTGAATTTTGAAATTAAACTGTTGCAAAGTATCATTATATCTGGCTTGTCGCTCGTTGAGTAGCTTTTTGGAGGCGAAATAACTAAGATTTTTATGATCACTAAGTATTGTGAAAGGCTTTTCGACTGATTTTAATTCGGCTTGCCACTCCTTGAGGCATTCAATAATCGCGAGCATTTCTTTGTCATGAATAGGGTAATTGTATTCGGCGCCCGTCAATCTTCTCGAGAAATAAGCAATTGGCCGTAATCTTTTCAGATCATCCAATTGTGATAGACATCCTCCCAGTGCAAAACCAGAACAGTCTGCTTCTAACACGGTGTCACGTTCTGGATTCCATTGTGCTAAGACCGGCGATGTCGCAAAAATTTTCTTTAATTGTTCGAAAGCAAAATTTTCTTTTTCACCCCAGTGCCACGGTGAATTCTTCTTGGTCAAGTCAATCAGTGGGGCTGCAATGTCAGAAAACTTGTCTATGAAGCATCGATAAAAGTTAGCAAATCCTAAAAATGATCGAACGCCTTTAACAGAGGTAGGTGCCTCCCACTGCATTATGGCTTTCACTTTATCTGGGTCGGTTGAAACACTCTCGCCTGCCTTAATGATGAATCCAAGATACTTAACTTGTTGACAAAGGAATTCGCATTTATCGATATCAAGATATAGTCCCGCTCTCTCGAGTTTTGATAGTATGCTTCTAACGACTTTCCAATGTTCTTCCTCACTCCCTGATGTATACGCCAGAACATCGTCCATGTAAGCTGTGGCATCAACGTCAAGGTGTTCGCGTAATTGTTCGTTAATATATCTTTGAAAGGTTGCTGGTGCATTGGAAAGACCGAAGGGTGTTACCATCCACTCGAAGAGACCAAACCGACAGCGAAATGCCGTCATCCATTCGTTGCCTTCCTTGACACGTATTCTATGGAAAGCTGATTTTACATCGAGTTTTGTAAACCAATTTGCTCGAGATAACTGACGCAGCGTTTCTTTAAATAATGGAAGTGGATATCGGTCAGGCAAAGTTATCGCATTTAGCCCTCGATAGTCCACGCAAAATCGAAGGCCTCCGTTCGGCTTCTTTGCAAAGAGTACTGGTGCTGCTGCTGCCGATTTACTTGGTCGAATCCAACCCTTTTCCAGGAGATCCGTTAATGTTTTTCTCAGAACAAGCAACTCCTCTCTTGACATACAATAAAGCGGACCCCATGGCGGCGACAGAGTTTTACCCTTCTCTTTTCGCAACTCGATAGCATGATCTAGATTGCCGCGTAGGGGTGGCAAGTCGTTCGCCCCTGTATTATCTGCAAATAAATGGGCAAAATCCTTGACTTGATCAGGTAGTCGATTTTGCGCCTGTTCTAACGATAAGCACGCCTTTCCACGTAATGCCTTATTTATGTCTTCGATTGATGCCTTGCAAACTGGAACTGTTTCAACCATTGTTGCCATGGTCTTAATAGGGACGTTCTTCGGACGGGCAACATTTCTTAAGTCTTGTCTCCAGCGGTCGACACTGCATATAGATCCACCACATTTGCGAAGTTCAAGACGTTGCTCTTTAGAATGAACTACCGCATCTTGATCTTCGAGCCATTTTTTTCCCAAAATCAATTGATGAGTGCTGTTAGGTACAACGTAAAGCCATAGTTTTGGCGTAACGTATCCATCAAGATCTAGTGATAAATAGGTAATATTGTTGACAGTCGGTTTGTTTGTGGACGAATTATCTGCAGTTTCTAGTATTCTAGGGGTTATTGGAATGCGCGGTAGTCGTAGTTTTTCAGCTAATATATCATCAATGATTCCAAAACACAAGCAACCGTTGTCTACTAGTGCTTGGACCATTCTTGTATCATTTAATAATGCATTTAAAAGAAAAGGCTTTGTATTTAAACTTGCTTCAAAACTGCTGACTATTTCTGGCTCCTGAGCGCGACTGGGTTCAGGAGCTATAAGTTTTCCGAATCCAATTCCTTTCCTTCAATATAATACATAGATGGATCTATTTCTGGCAAAGATGTAGAGGTAACCCATACTGAATTACCCTTGGGCTTTATGGCCGGCAGTAAAGAGCACCTTTTGGTTACGCACCCTTTACGCTCACACCTAAAGCAACGACCTTCCCGCTTCAGTGTTTCCAATTGAGATTTTGTTTTCCATTTTGCTCGTCTGCTTTCTTCTCTTTTTACGCCCATCGCATTAACGCCACCCATGATAGTATCACCTGACTTGTCCACGTCATTGTTCAATCCATGACCACTGTATTGGCTGCCGAAGTTATCAGGAGTTTTTCTTTGTGGTGGTCCGTTATTTAAATCACTTCCATTGGTGTAATCTTTTCCCCTGCTTCCATGTCTGAAGTCTCCGTTGGAGCATAAATACTCTCGTCTACCCTTGAAACGGGACTCTGCTATTTCAAATTGTTGCGCCACTTTATTGACTATGTTCACCCATTCATTAAAATCTTCTTCGGGCAACATATGATTCGAGGCTAATGCCATGGTCGACTTTTTGTTCAACGTATTTTGAAGCAGTGATATTTTGTTATCGTCGGGCCAAAAGTCACCCCGAGCCTCAGTCAGTTTGTTAGACCAAGATGCGTAAAAATCCGACCACCGTTCGTTGTCTTCCATTTTCATCGACTGGAGCTCTGTTTTCGCTCTTGAAACTCTCGTTGAATCTAGAAATAGTCTATCCAGAAACTCGATGAAGTCTTCTGGGTCCCTGGTGTTGTGGACTCCCCCTGATTCGTAGAAGGGACTGGCTTTTGTCCTTGCCGTGCCTTTCAGTGCGTTGTATATCATTAAAAAAGCACGAGAGTTGTCGTATCCAAATAAATACCAATCCATACGAAAAGCATCCAGGACAGCGGCACGCCATGCTGGATATTCTGCTCTGTTCCCAACGAATTCCGGAAGTTTTGTCGGCTTCAAGCAAGTGTTCTCTCTAAGTGGGGGATCCTTTTCGATGATCAATCTCTTTGGCGTAATTTTACAAGACTGCGTGTCCAGTAGTTTTTTAAATTGTTGTTGCAGCTCTCTGAATTCTTCTATTGGCACCACTTGCAAATTTCCCCCGGATGCCATTGTGAACAAATTCCTGCGGTTCTGAATATCTGAAACTGACTGCGGATCTGATTATCTGAAAATAACTGCGGTTCTGAGTATCTGAAACTGACTGCGGATCTGATTATCTGAAAATAACTGCGGTTCTGAGTATCTGAAAATAACTGCGGTTCTGAATATCTGAAACTGACTGCGGATCTGATTATCTGAAAATAACTGCGGTTCTGAGTATCTGAAACTGACTGCGGATCTGATTATCTGAAAATAACTGCGGTTCTGAGTATCTGAAAATAACTGCGGTTCTGAGTATCTGAAAATAACTGCGGTTCTGAGTATCTGAAAATAACTGCGGTTCTGGATGTCTGAAGATAGAAAATAATATGTCACAGTTCGAGGTATAGATGCTGGGGCGATCAAATATACGAAGGTTGTTTATTATTTTCTATACCACAATATGTGTGTCCTAACTTAACTATTTATACACTTATTAGGCTATCTAGAATATTCCTTCCTGTCTGATACTAGCCTCTGTTATGTTTCCCTGATACCAGTTCACAGTCTCAACGCCAGTTGCTAGAATCCTCTAGTCATGTTCAGAATAAACTAGAGGGAAGTTTCGCCCTTTCACAGAATTGTTGAGGCAAGTGATCAACATCACGTGATACAGGACAATTATCGGCTCACTAGCCGTTACAGGCGTCTGTGTAACAGAAGTGGTGGACTGGTATTGCGTTATTTTGGGATTACATCTTGTCTACAACATGTTTGTCTTGTGTCTTGTGATATATGGAAGTTATTTCTAGATATTATCATCATATGTCAGGTAGTAGATATGTGTAGATTTAGAAGCTGAGAGAAAGAGGAAGGAAGACAGACAGATAGACAGACAGACAATTACATCTTTTTATTTACTTCAATTGAGAGTTCCTATGCAAGCTATTCTTCCAGATACCTCTAGTCTCAATCATTACAGCTTCCGAACCAGCTCAAAAGGTTCGAAAACGTCCCTGCTCTCCATCCTTAACAACTTGGATCCACACTGACCCCAAACCTAGGACTAAATTTCGTCCGTCGCTTTTAGTGAAAGTGTCAGGATTGCCTTCTGCATAATCTATATATGTGGAGATAACCGTTTTCTGGTGTTCTATGATTCTGGTCTGGCCTTTTGGCCGAGCGGTTGTGCACCTACCTCATACGCAATGGAGGATGGCGCCATTTAGCCTGAAAACCATCTCTACATCCCATACCTATGCTTGGATGTCCACATGCTGATCTAACAGACAGGGCTAGTGCGAGGAAAAGACTTTACCACATTGGTAGACAGTGGAGCGGGAAGCAATTTTATCAACGAGAAACTTTTGCCTGATTTAGATGTAAAATAAAACATTTCTTTGAACCTTCCTATAACAGCTGCTGATGGACATGTTATTGTACCAAAAAATATGTCGCTTCTTATAGAATTAGACTGTGACTTTGGCGAGCATGGCAAAGACTGTCATGAGTTTATTCCAGCTCCCTTAATACATCATGACACAATAGTTGGATAACCATAGCTAGAAAGTGTAAATGTCACAGTAGGGAGTGAGGTGGATGGTGACCGACAATATTTGATCTGGTGAATTAGATTGTCTACAAAGAGGAAAGAATCTAGTACTATGAAACTAATAATTATTTACTGACGCGCTAGCATACATTTACACATATCCATATATCATGTGACTGCTTTGCCTGAACGCCTTGTTTCCTTGACATATGGTCTCTCCTTACTCCCGCTTCCCTCTATTTTGCGTGCGCTAAAATAGAGATTTTTAGTTGTGCATAGACACCTTCTTAACAGATTTAATTGCTTGTAGCCTTGCTCTATCAATTTCCGCTTTGGTGGGCTGTAATTTTTCAGGGAAGCGCCTCTCAAATTCTTGAATGGATGTCTTGGCAAATACGACATTTTCGAGAGGTTCCCAAGTCTTATCTTCAGAGTCATGGCCTCTCCACAGAATTTGATATTGGAAATTTTTCTTATTTTTACTACATTTGGAGTTAATTATGGCCTCAATGGTATACAACTTTTCACCTGATTTGTCGAATGTGACAGGCTGGGATGGCGGATTAGTTTGGCCTGGTAAAGGATTAGTAGGGGCTGGCCTCAGCAAACTGGTGTGGAAAACATTGTGTAATCTATCATATTTGTAAGGTAGCTGTAACTGATAGGCATGAAAATTTATTATTTTTGTCACTCGAAATGTGCCGATAAATTTGCAGTCTAGTTTCTTAATTGGCTGTGTGGTAATGATATTGCGAGCGTCAAGGAAAACTTCATCACCAACACAGTATGCAGGTGCTGGTGAGCGATTTGCTGATGATGCGATCTCTTGCTTTTCTCTAGAACACGTAAGATTTGAGCGTAGTACTTCGAGGATATCTGCCATATTAGTAGCAAAGTCATTCCCGGCACTGGTCTGCTGGCGGGGGCTCATTGAAGACGTTCTATGTAGTGGTCTTGGGGGGCCAAAACTCATGCGCAGATGAAACCCTTTATTTGCAAAGAACGAGGTGATTGTGGTTGAAGCATTGACAGCATTATTGGCAGCAAACTCGGTCATGGGTAGCCATTTGTAAACATCTTCCCGAGTATAGTCGATTTAGTGTCTTAGGTACTGTTCCATAAATGAGTTGGCGCTTTCTGTCTGACCATCCGTCTCTGGGTGATAGGCAGTGGAGAGTGATATATTAATTTGAAGGCAGTGACAAACTGCTTTCCAAAATTCTGCTATAAATAATGGTCCTCTATCAGATACAATTGAGTCACACAAGCCATGGAGTCGCCAGACATCACGAACAAATAGCTTTGCAAGATCTTTCGATGTCATATTTGTATGACAAGGATTGTAGTGTCGTTCCTTGGTGAGGCGATTTACTACGGCCATAATGCTATTAAAACCGCTAAATTCGGCCAAAGGACCAACAAAGTCTACCAATATATCGCGCCAGCTTTGGGCTGGAAGGGGAAGGGGCTTGAGTGAACCTTGAAATTTGAGGCGAGAGACTTTATTTCGAATGCAATTATGACAGCTCTTGACAAATTGTTCGACTTGATGGGAGAGGTGGGGCCATCAGTAATGGTCGGATATAGCTTGATATAAGGCGTTCTTACCTGGGTGGCCCTTTTTGCAACTATCATGGGAAGTTTGTAAAATCAGAATTCTCAACTCATTATCTGGGACGTAAAGTCTGCCGCGGAAATAAAGGCAATTATTACAGATTTCACATTCCGAAAGGGAAACTTCTTTTGAATGTGGAATTCCTTCAGGCTTTTGTTATGAATGATGAGCACTGGAGATATTCTTGGGATAGACCTAGAGACAGTTGTGATATAATGCTAGAGAACTGAGTTGTAGACTTTAGAAGGGATTATTATTTGCTAAAGTATAATGGATAAAGTGTGTGATCTGTGTTGGACACTTTTGGGGGCAGTGCCTGACCACCTGTCTAAATACATGAGAAGCTGGTCCGTGCACTGCTATCACTTCTCAACATCCTGATCCTCAACAGATCTCTACAACCACTACGTAGCTTACCTCAATTGTGTAGGCACAGCGACTATATTAATCCATGACCTAGACCATGCACGTCTCTACGTTATGTTAGCACGGACTAGGATTACAACACTCCCTCTGTCGATGTGCTGGCTCAGAGCGATTGTGACACGGAAGTGACTGTTTCTCAGTGGATTTGTGTTTGGGTTTTGGCTTTTGTTAGTGGATCTGCTAGTTGGTCTAATGATGGAATATATGTGACTTTTATGCGACCATTTTTGTACAGTTCTCTGCAGTAGTGGTTCCTCAGTGCTATGTGTTTGGATCGCTTATGGTTATCATGGTTTTTGATCAGAGACAGTGCTGATTGGTTGTCGACGTACAGGTTGGTACATTCCGTTCCTTCTATGAGCTTTGTGAGTTTGAGTTCTTCAAATAGAGATTTGATCCATTGCAGTTGTCGACAGGTCTCTGTGGCAGCAAGATACTCTGCTTCTGTTGTTGAGAGAACTACTTCTCGCTGCAAATGTGATTTCCAGAAGATGGGTCCAGATGCAAGCCTGATTAATGTCCCGGATGTCGACCGACTGGTCGAGGGATCGGCTGCAAAATCTGCATCTGAGTATGCCTCGAGGATTGGTTTCTCGTTGCTTCTGGTAAATGTGATACCTTTATCCGGATGTTTGGCTATGTAGCGAAGGATGCGGCGGGCAGCTGAGATGTGCTCTGCGGATGGATTGTTTAAGAATCTTGCAAGGTGATTTACAGCGAAGGCAATGTCAGGACGTGTGTTATTTGCTAGGTATTGGAGACCTCCGATGATCGAATTGTACTCTAGCTGTGATTGCCTTGAACATTGAGAACCGTTGGGTTCAATTAGCCTTTCTATTGGTGTATTTGCTGGCTTACAGTCATCTAATCCATGTCGCTTTAGAAGGGTGCGGACGTATTGGCCCTGAGAAAGTTCGAGTTTATTTTCATTTTCCTTGATGTGTATGCCAAGAAATAAGTTTGTGTTGACGCGTTTGAGGTTATATTTTTTGTTTAATGCTCGCATTAATAATTCTATTTTTGTATTGTTTGGTCCTATGACTTGAAAGTCATCTACATGTAGGAGTACAAATAGATCATTTTGCGCATTTGAATATAAGCACACGTCTGATGTTGTTGGATGAAGGCCAAGTGTTGCTAGGGTTGCTCTTGCGTCATCGTACCAGAGGGCTGCTGCTTGTTTGAGGCCGTAAAGGCCTTTCCTTAGGCAGATGACATGATTTCCCTCTTTAAATCCTTTTGGTAACTCCATGTATAGATCAATTTTGAGGTCTGGATTGAGGAAGGCTGTTGGAACATCACCTTGACATCTGTACCATTTAAGTTAATGGGCTATTACTAACATAATCCTACCTGTTTCAGGCCTCGGGGTAGGGGCGAAGGTTTCCTGATAGTTGATGCCGGGTCTTTGGGTAAATCCTTTTGCGGTGCATCGTGCCTTCCATTTATCAACACTTCCATCCGCATTGTACTTCTTTTTGAAGACCCATTTGCATTTCATTGGCTTTCGACCTTTTGGTAATTCTTCGCGTTTAATTATGTCGAATGTTCCTGTGTCAATGAGTGATTTTATTTCCTCATTTGCAGCCTTTTTCCATTTTTGAGCCTCTGGGCTGGACATCGCTTCTTCCCAGGTCTTTGGGTCACTTGATTCAAGTGCTGACTTTCCATGATGGAGGCGATAATAGTCAACTCGTTTTACTGCTCGTCCACGTTTTGTACGCATCATGTCTCCCTCTGGCGAGCAGGCTCTCTTTTGGCCAGCTAGGGATTTGACTGGATCCCAACCAGTCATGATGGAATCATTTGGTTGTAGTTCTGATTTGGAACTTTGTGTGTTATCTGTTTGGTTGCGAGAGATATTTGATATGTCAACTTTTCCAATATCTGCCCCATTGTTTATATTGATTATTTCTGAGCTACCTTTCTGTTGTATTAACCCAGTCTCCGGTGAATGTGGCCTTTTGTGCCCAGCTATTGATGGTATTGGGTCCCAACCTGTCATAATACGATCGTATTTCTGGGCTTCCTGATTTTCTGGTGATTTTATGTTTGGATATTGTTCCGAATCACTTTCAGGAGAGTTGAGCTCGATTGGATCGCTTATGTCAGGGTTTGAGTTTATATCTGACTCTGATGGGTCCGGTTGCGGATTGATTAATGCCAAGGGATTGGGACTCATATGCTGCCAGGTTGATTGAGGCACCGGAGGGGTTTTTGGAGGCTGATAAACGTAAGTTTTGTCATTCTTTTCAAGAGAAGGTAGCGTCATAAATGTATTGTTAGGTGGCGGAGGTTTATTTGCAGGTATTGGGTCGTTATTTAGCTCAGATTGAGGTATGTTTCCTGGGTATTGACTCAGATCTGGCGGTGATGCGTTTAATGGCAGATTGTTAGGATCTGATGTTGACGCATCTTGGTTGGGCAGTTTGTTGTGCGGCAATGAAGGACTTTGGTCTGTGCCTAATGTGGGTGTGATTGGTTGATCGTTGTTCCAGTAGTTTGTGGCTCTTTCCTTATTTATTTGGTCTAGTTCATCTCCCAATAGAACATCTTCATTAAATGTTGCGTGTGGAGTGAAACTGACAATCCACTTCCATCCTTTGGTTGGAGTTTTGTGTGGATGGAGTATGAGGAAGTTCTTGGAAGTGTTTACTTCGAAGCCTAGGAACCACCCTTTTTCTGCCCTTGGTTCAAATTTGCTTGGTTTAGGACTGATTAATTTGTATGCTTGACAGCCGAATCGTGGTAGATTCCTGAGATCAATTTTATCCATGTGCGGTTGTTGTAGGCTTTGTAAGAAGTCGATGATGGGGATCTTTTTTGTTCGTAAGCAGTATAACCTATTGAGAATGAAGCATGCATGTTGCATCGCGTAGGACCAGTAACATGGAGGCATATTTGCATCTATAAGGATGGACCTCGTTACTCTGAGAACTACTTTGTTGGCAGCTTCTGATGCTCCATTCTGTTCTGGTGTGTAGGGAGCTGACGTATGGGTACGTATTCCATGTTGTTCACAAAAGACTTTTGTCTTAGAGAATTCGGATCCTCCGTCTCTAAAGATAGTTCGCACTTGTTTGTCATAAATATGGTGCATGATTTTAACCCATTGCACTAATGATGAGGCGATTTGGTCTTTTGTTTGGCTGGTGAGTACCCAATGCATGCGAGTTTTCGCGTCAGTGATTATTACAGCGTACTGCTTTTCATTGACAGATGGGACTAGTTTACCTACGGTGTCCACAAATACTTCGTCCAATGGCTCATACGGTGTTGGCCTTGGGTCCCGCGACACATGTCGTTGAGCCTTGCTTAGATGGCATGTTTCGCATATTTTAAGATCACTTGTGTCAATGCCTTCAAGTCCTAAAGAGTGATCTTTTGTCTTCTTGAGAATGTTTTGTGCAATGTGTCCTAGTCTTTGATGCCAGCGTTGCGCATTGCTGGTCTTCTGAATCCTCGCTACCCCAGGTGCTGCGATGGATTTATCTTTGATGCGCTTGTCATGTAACAGTGGATGAATGTAGTAGACGTCGTTGTGGAGAATTAGTCGGGCAATGGGCACGTCACTCTGTTCATGATTGTGTTTTACTAGGAGCATTTTGGCAAAGTCAGGGAACACCCCTGCTATTCTTTGTAGTCTACCTGCGGAGACAATACCAGAGGCCGATCTGGGTGAGTATAGGCAGTCATTTAAAATCAATTGTTGTTGCCCGATCTTTATAGTTGCGCTTCCTTGTTCAGTTAGCGATGATCTGCCTACAGCTTGGTCAAATCGAAAGGGATTTTGTCGATTGTATATTTCAGCAAACACGGATCTATCAGGCAAAAAGTGGTGCGAAGCACCCGTGTCATAGATTATAGGTAGTTTATTGTATCTGGATGCTGATGCAGCTATTCCGCTTGATATTTTTCCGTCGCGGGGCTCGCTGAGCAGCGCTTCCATTTGACTCCTATAATACTCCTCATCTTCACTGTCGCTGGCCTCAGCGATTGCCTTCCCTTTTCCCGATCTTTCACCATATTTTTGGATATTCTCCTTCCATTTCTGCCCTTTCTGACCAGTTGCAAGTTCTGGATGTTGCTTGAAGCATTTTTTGTTAGTATGTATATGCTTACATCTCTTGCACCTGGCGTCGGGATTTGGTGATGATTTTGGTTTGGCTGCGGAAGCGCTGTGGATGGGTTCATAGGTGTTGATTTGCCTATGATTGTTTGCAGCGACAGTGCGAAGTGATGACATCATTGAACTTAGGGATGTCGGTCTGTCTGAAGCATCGATGGCTTTGTTGTCTCTCCAGGAGCTTAACCAGGGGACGTGAATAGTCCCGACTAAAAAGAATCCCGCAGCTGTGGCCTCAGAAATGGCCCATTCGGTTGGTTTGTCATCGGACATACTAAGGGCTTCAGCTGCGGTGATTATATTCTGGTAAGCAGTCTGGAATTCGTTGCAGTACCGCTCTATTGAGTCGGTGAACTTGACTGCTTGGAATTGTCGGAGCGCATCGATGTAGGTGGCCGAGGACGTTTCTCTTCTAGGCGAAGAGACGTTGTTGTACAGGGCTTTGGCGGAAAGTCTTATGTGGTCCCTGGGCCAGACTTTCTCGCTGAGACGTTCGAGGATTATATTCCTCGCCTCTGTCTCATGGTTCTTCCATGTCAAGACTGCTCTTCGGTGAGTCCTCCATATCTCCTCCCAGGCATCATTTGTTATTTGGTCTTCACGTTTTGGTTCGCTTGGTCGAAAGATGGGATCGACGTCGGGATCATCGTGGATGACGTGGCCGGTGAGGTCGCGTTTGGCCAATCGTGCCCGAAGTGATGCGTCCCATCGGCTGAAAGAATCTGTTTCGCCGAGGATAACGAGTGAAGTGTTTTTGGACATGTTTAACTCTTGTGCAGAGGAAAACGCCGGGGTCATAACCTGTTATGAATGATGAGCACTGGAGATATTCTTGGGATAGACTTAGAGACAGTTGTGATATAATGCTAGAGAACTGAGTTGTAGACTTTAGAAGGGATTATTATTTGCTAAAGTATAATGGATAAAGTGTGTGATCTGTGTTGGACACTTTTGGGGGCAGTGCCTGACCACCTGTCTAAATACATGAGAAGCTGGTCCGTGCACTGCTATCACTTCTCAACATCCTGATCCTCAACAGATCTCTACAACCACTACGTAGCTTACCTCAATTGTGTAGGCACAGCGACTATATTAATCCATGACCTAGACCATGCACGTCTCTACGTTATGTTAGCACGGACTAGGATTACAACAGCTTTGTCATCTCAGAAATTATTTTAGTCAGCCATCTGTGATTTCCTTTCCTATAGCCTTGTTCAAGTAACCGGGCGATTTTTTTGTCGAGCGGTTCTTCCACAATTTTTTGGAGGATTACAGGAGACAAATAAGAATTAGATTTGAGCTCTGGTACGGTTTTACTATCTTTCAGTTCTTCAATGATAGACTTGTCAAGCTTGTCTGCTGGAAGTAATGTTTGTTTCTGAAATTGCACCCGGGGGTCGAATCTATCACTAGGGAAATCTTAGGAGCGTCGAGTTAGGGAGTCGGCTTTGGTGTTCTCTCTTCCTGGACGGGACTTTATAACAAAATCGAATTGGGTGTCACAGTCTAAGCATAGGCACTTGAGCAACCTTATGGTCAGAGGTAGTTTATTTTCAATCTATGGTGAACTACAGATTGAAGAGGATAATAACAGTTACTTTATACATGATTATTATCCAGGCCAATGACACAGTTTTCTATCCGTATATCCGTATATCCGTATATCTGTATCCCATCTCGTATCCCTTCTCGTATCCCTTCTCGTGCCCTATTCTTAGAGGTGTTTGCCAAGTTATAAGACCCTGCTTCCGAGAATAGTCCCTGCCTAGTTTCATGCTAAGCCTGCGTTTGACAGCGCAGGCTACAGGCAATTACCGGCTTACAAGCCGTCACATTGGGATAAGAATTTGCTTCAACAAACTTGACGTCGAGATAGCTTTTTAGTAGTCATAAAATACTCAAGATTACGATGATTTGTGAGAACAGTGGTAGGTTGATATGAGCCTTGAAGCTCAGCTCTCCATTCCTCGAAGTATCAAACTATAGCCAGGAGCTCCTTATTGTGAATTTCATAGTTACATTCTTGTTATGATAACGAGGTCATAAGGGGACAGAGGAATACCTGAAATGGATGCAAATGATTATGGATGCGCGGATATAATTGATATGGCTGTAGTGAGAAGAAGCGTTGGAATGGACAGTAGTGAGATGGTTAATTTACAATCTATCTGCAGAAGTATTGCTTCCTTATATATACATTCAGTACCCCAGTCCTGATCACGCACTCACCACAGGTGCTTCCTACTTCTATCACAGTAACCACTTCCATAGCCCCTGCCAATATCTCCTGTCATAACATACTATTGACACTGGTTGCTAGTGTGGAACTCCCGGGACTGCAGAGCTATACACCGTCGTCAGATTATATGCTGTTGCCCCTCGGTAGCCATCAGAGTGATGTGCGCCTCAGTCTAAACGCATTGGTCCACCAGGCAACGCTCGGATGTAGGGATGTTGCCAGAGTGATTAGGTACTTAGCTGTGCTGCCAGTGCCCTAATCTCATCTAGCTTACTGCAGCCGAGTGTCCGAGTGCCGCGATGGTGGGAGCCCAATGAGGCTCGATTGGAGCTGACCCGAGGTATTCACAACAATTCTGCGCTCCAAGTTTTTTGACATGAATGCAATAGTATGAAGTTCATTATTTTCATATTTTTGAGAAAGTATTCCGGCAGAAACAAAATCGGAAGAGTCGGCTGTTAAGGTTATGAGTCATATGGGAACATAGTGACTTGTCACTTGTTATGTCTGATTGGAGTATGTAGAGGATGTGTTCGACAGATTTCGATACTGTCAGAAGTATGAATATATGCTATCTTATATACATCTGTATGACCCATGTCATAGTCTTAGTTCCATCTCGTGATTGACTATCTATAGTAATCACATTACCAATCCAGCGCTCATGAATCCACGGTTCATGAGCGGCCATTGCTGCTCCTGCGGCTCTCGTATATCCTCCGCTTGCCAGTCGCATCACTGCTCCTATAATCGCAGCTCAGTACCCTAGTTGAGCGCCCCTGAATAGCTGATTCAGGGGCGACCGTACTGGTTTCCTTTAGTGACACTCGAGATACACCTGTACACTCGATGCTGTTGCATATATGCTGAGTGGTACCCGACCCCTTTCGGCTAGCGCTTATATTCCAGGAGCTTATGGTGTTGCCACCCCAATTGCTTCCATGAATAGTTTTTACCTGGGCGCTCCCGCGCCCGAATCTTGGTGGCGAGCAGTAGATGTGCATGTTGCAGTGCTAGGCGTGGGTTTGCACTTTCGGTACCGTGACCGTTATTTGTTGGTACTATCTCAACATTGGCTTCAACAAAAATTTCTCTCGAAGGGTCAAAGTGATGCAAGACTGGCGCTGTGATAAATGACTTCTGGAGTGATTCAAATGCTGTTTGACAGGCATTTGACCAGATAAATTTAACATCTTTCCGGGTAAGTGCAATAAGGGGCCGAACTATTTTGGAGAAATTCTTTATGAATCGGCAATAGAAGTTTGAAAACCCTAGAAAACCTTGTACACCTTTGAGGCAAGAGGGTGGTTTCCAATCAACTATACATTGAACTTTTTGCGGATCCAGTTTTACACCCTTAGTGGAGATCACTAATCCAAGGAAAGTCACTTCTTCAGCTTCAAACTCACATTTTTTTATGTTGCAATGTGGTCTAGTTCTTCCCAATGCGTCCAGCACAGTATTTACATGATCTCGATGTGAAAGGATATCGTCTGAGTAGATCAATATGTCATCAATGTATTCAGTACAGAATATGTTGAGATAGGGCCGCAAGACTTCATTGATACGAGCTCGGAAAGTTGCTGGAGCATTAGACAAGCCCAATGGCATAACAAGTGACTTGAACAAGCCATATCTGGTGTTAAATGCTGTCAACCATTCCTGACCCTCGGCCATCTAGATATGGTTAAACGCAGCAATGATGTCAAGCTGTTACGGGCTGTGCCCGGATTGGGACTGGTCACTAGGACCAACCCGGCTAGATCTTTAAGCGCCAACAAAGCAGCGCTTACAGAGACGCGAAAGGTTGCATGGGGAAGAATGCAAGGATACGGACAAAGAGGGATCTAAGTGTCACATAAGGATTAATGCAAGGTTGCGCACAAGAACGAGTCTCAGTGTTGCATAAGGATAATTGCAAGGTTGCGCATAAGGAAAGGCCTAAATGCCGCATAAGGATTAATGCAAGGTTGCGCACAAGAACGAGTCTCAGTGTTGCATAAGGATAATTGCAAGGTTGCGCATAAGGAAGGACCCAAGGGAGTACGTACTAAGGGGGGGAGGTTGTCACAGGAAAGAGGGTAGCCGGGGAGAATGGAGTATTCTCAGGTAGGCTAGGAGGGGAGCTTAAACGCGACGCTGAGGAGGACATAAAGGATAGGAGCCGTCGTAGGCAGATTAGCTTCCCAAGGAAAAATTATCAATTCCTATTGAGTTAACGTCTTTCAAGTACTTCTGAATTCTTTAAACCCTTTACACAAGCTTGGTATAGTACTTGGCACTACCAAGTTTAGCAAGAGTTTCTTGTAGCAGCAGAAGTGAATATCGGTTTTTGATGGTGATTTCATTCAAACCTCAATAGTCAACGCAGAATCTTAATCCTCCTCCAGGTTTTTTGGCAAATAGGACTGGAGCTGCCGCTGGTGACTTGCTAATGCAGATGAAGCCCTTCTCCAATTGTTTGTTAAGGTACTTCCATAAGACTCGGAGTTCATTGTTAGACATATTGTACAGAGGGCCATGTGGAGGCATTGTACCAGGCATAAGATCGATTTTATGATTGCAATCCCTGTGAGGGGGTAATATGTCTGCACTTTTGTAGTCAAAAACATTTAAATGATGATGGTAATGTAGCAGGAGCTTTTTTGCCAGGTTAGGTCTATCTTTAGTTTGGAGAGCAATTTGGATATCTTCAAGTGAAAATCCAGCTAATTGCATGTCTGCAGCTGTGGGGTCGAATTTTGGTCTATCAGAGGTTTCTCCACTAACAGGATGTAGTGCTTGCAGTAATTTTTTTGCATCTATCAGATCAGTGGGGAATTGGGAGGAGCTTAATTTAGTTGGTAGATTTTTAAGATTATGTTATAGTACCTAGGCTATATAGGAGCAGGACGATGGATACCCTTGGGGAAGTTATGCTCCCAGTAGGTCTCTATAGTCGCTGTCGCGTGTGTTCTTGTGATATGTAAGACTTGACTCTATATTCTTGTATAAAGGAAACTTAGTTACAATGAATGGATGGAGGTTGAGACCTCCTTATATCTTGCTACAGACTTACTGTGTTGTTCACAGCCTAGTGCTAGAACATTCCCTTATGATATCATTTCTCTCCTACGAGAAATGACCAGCTCGTTCTCTCTCAGTCCATCAGTCTCTTGCTGATTCCATTATCTCTATTCCATTGAGTTCTAGTTTGGTCCAGTACATCCACACATGCATTACACACTAAACACCCCACAGTTTAGTTCCACAGTCACGTGCATATGCTATGACGCGAACTAAAGCATGTACCATGGTAAGTTACATGGATAACGCAACAGATTGACACCCAGCTCATGGATTCTAGCATCCACTTTGTCTAGAGACAGGGAAAATATTTGCAAGTCACTTTTCATTGATAGCTTATAGAACACATCAGAGCCAGCCTTTCTTGGCTGTCCCTTACCAATTTTTTCTGTGTCAGCATCTGGGCTACTAGTACTACTTTTGAATTTCGGGGAGGAAGTTTTCTGCGTGTGTCTAAGAGCACAATCAAAACAATTTCTTTTACAAAAGATTAAATCAAAAATGATGGTATCTTGAGACCAATTTATTGTGACGCTCTGTGTGAGCTCACAAGTCTACTATATATAGTAAGATAGCTGTTAGATACATAGATCTAATATTGTGCCTTTTTAGGCCAGTTGGCACTCTGGTAAAGCTATCTAACTACTGTTACATGTTTTCTGCATGAGAAATGTTGCATGTACACCCTGCACGTGGTCCGTGTGTCACATCTATTTAAGGGTTATGTTGCCTGAGCCACTTGCGACCCAAAATGAGTTCATAATTGCCGAGTTTTGTGAGAAAAAATACCAATGTCTCCCCATGGCCATTCACATCAATTTGTACAGATATAGTATGAGTAATACGTGGGGCAGGTATGCTGTCCACAAGGTGAAGTTGACATGGTTGATGGAGCTAATGAATGGGGAGATTACGTTTTTGCGCAAAGTTGATATTGTAGAAATCTTCAGTTGCACCACAATCAAGGAACGCTTGGGTGAAAAAACTTATTCCATTAGACCCTATGGTGCACGGGAGAAGAAGATGATCTGTGTGGGGGGTTGAAAGGGATGAAATTTGCAGTTCTTCGCTTTCAATGATTACAGCACCTTCTTCCTCCACCATAGCAGAATCTGATAATCTATCCAACTGACTACTCTGATGTCTCTGATCGCGACAATGATCAGAGACTAAGCTTTTTCCTCCTCAAGGATAGTCTTGTTATCAGGGGACTTTCTTTTGCCTTTATTCCAGCAAGCTTCAGCGCGCACTCGTGCCCGATGACCTGAATCATAGCACCAGCTACAAAGTTTATTTTCAAAACAGTATAATTGCTTTGCGTTTTCCTCAGCTTCATTCCGAGGTACGCGATAGTTGATGGCATCTGCTGCTGTCCAGATAATGGTGGGGCTAGTTTTAGCAGCGCTCAAATCCATCATGTCTCCTCCAGTGGGAACAGGAAGAGAGTTTGTAGGTGGTAGAAAGGACTAGTGATTAGCAGGTGCTAGTTTATTCTTAGTATAATTTGGATTGGAAGATCGGAGCACGGCATCTATATGTCGACCTTCGGCTAGGTATGAATTGAGATCTGTAGGCATGTTTTGACGTAACATGACGCGGTTCTGAATCTGCAATACAATTAGCGGGTGGAGGGAGTCGTAAAAATGATTTATTAGTGCGTAGTCAGATAAACCGCTCTTCTCAGAAACTTCAAACCAATCAGAGATGTGTGAGAAAGTGTTATGGATCTACTTATTGGCAGATTTTCGAAGCTGTTAAGCTGCAGAGGTCGAGTCGATTTCGACGAAGACAAATTATCAAAGGTTCGAGGTTACAAAGTTACGAAGGTCGAAGGTCGAAGGTGCAAATGTCAAATGTGCGAAGGTATGAATGAAGGTAATCGAGGCTCGGATTATCAAAGTTACGAATTCATATGTTCAGATTATCACATTATCAAAAATATCGAGTTCCCAATATGCAAATTATACAATAAACAAAAAAGATTGTTAGAACTAAAGACCTAATTCAAATTTCCAGCCTGAACAAATCTAAATCCTGTTGCCTCAGACCTAACCAAATGAAGAAAGTAACCCCTGCACCACCACATCCAGATTAAATCTAACAAATTCATAACAGGAAGTGTCTTTTTGGCCCTGTTTAATAGTAAGAATCTGGCGACGAGCGTTATTATATTTGTCGACATCACCGAATATTTGCTCTAGCAAAGCAAAAATAGCATCACTGGAGAGAAACTTAACTGTGCCATCTCTATTGATACCATGTGAAATCGTCGAGAATGCTTTCCCTCTGAGCCGAGACACCAAATATATCATCTTTGATTGCTCAGATTGGTACCAATCTCCATTAGCAAGGAACTTCATGTTCATTTTACGGACGAAAATTGGGAGTTCTTTGCGCAGTTCAGGTGTGTCTGCCGAATAAAATTCTGGGTCCGGGTGTTCAGCTAATTAGGGATGGCTTAATAGGGCACCTGTGCCGGTAGCAGCAATTCTTGTTTCTAATTCGTGATATTTTTGTTTAAGAATTGAGTTTTCCTTAAGTGCTTCAGAGCTGGCAGCAACATGCTGTTTTATATGTTGGAGTTTTTGTTGTAGCAAATTATTTTGCTGTTCTAATTGGGTACTGGAATTGGTTATTGAATTCTTTGAATCTTGAAAGTTCTACACTGTGTCTGTCAGCTCCTGGTTCTTCTCAAGTAGTGTGTTGTAATCATTCTTGTATTGATATAATTGTTTTCTGACGAGTACATAAGAATTGGCTAAGGCCATGATTTCATTGCTTAGTCCTGTAATATTTATTTCTGTGTTACCACCTTGCATGGCGGTAATAAAAAGCTGATTGTTGGGGACTGATGTCACGGTTTCGAGGGACAAGTGCTAGGGCAACTATGTGGTCGATGGTAGTAAATAATAATTCTAAGGAGAGAACTTCCACTACATCTATCTATTCATTTATATACGTGAAAGCCTCCTCGCCACCAAGGCTAATCCCTCTCCTATTCCTTTGCTATGGGACTCCCCTAGTGTTCTGACTATGCCTGTAATACAGCACTATCGCGTTATGGTCCGGAAGGATTGTACTCGGTCTCGTATATTCCCAGTCAGTGTAAGCCTATCAACATGTGGTGCAGTGCCGTACTGCCGTGCCGCACTGCCGAGTCCGATGCCATGTGAATACCGTGCAAATGCCGACGCAAAAGTATTGTATTGGGTGGCGTCGCATATTAGCGCATTGGTAGCCATTAATAACGCCACTCGAATCAGGCCTAAGTTAACCAACATAGGCTACAGGGACCAATCGGCTTACCAGCCGTTACAACTGAACAGAGCAGAGGATAATTCTGGACCAAGGTAGCATCATGATCTTGAAAATCATTCGAGGAAGCGGGTGTTCCTGACTGATATTGTGATGTGACGCTGTAACGGCTGCTAAGCCTAAGAATTCCTGTAGCCTACACTGGCTAGTGCAGGCAATGACATCTAGGGAATCTTCGGGGATTTTCGGGAAGGATCTCGGGATACACTGAGCTTAGAAGATTCTTAATGAACCTTCTGGAAGTATACTGAAGGTTCATGAGGATGACAGACATATAGAGAGTCTTCTAGGGAATCTTCGAAGATTCCACATTATTCTAGTCTTAGGAGGAACCTTATATGAGGGGAGTATCTTAGAGTGTATATATATTTGTAGTCTAGCTATAGGAGTTCTCTCTCCAGACAATTATAATTAATATACTGTACCTACAAGATCGCCCAAGCATGTTGTACTGAAACCGTGACAGACGCCTCCTTCAAGATTCCAAGGGTTGTGATCCATTTTTGTTAAAGATTCTGAGTTCAAATTTTAAATTGGTCATGTTGGGTATAAATTTTTTCATAAGCTAATCTGAAGAGTATTTCTAAAAATGGGAGATGAATATTACACACTATGGCAGTAATGGTTGTTCATGAACAGGTAGACAATATGTCACAGTACGGAGTGAGGTAGATGGTGACCAACTGTCAGGAATGCCTACTGTATAATCTATATATGTGGAGATAACCGCTATCTAGCATCCTGTGATTCTGGTCTGGCCTTTTGGCCGAGTGATTATGCATCTATCTCATTCATTGTGAAGGTTGGCAAACTCTTGCCTGGCCTTCTTGTCTTGACACTTGTCTCTGCTCCATTGTCCACATGTTGCTTCTGTCACCAAAAATGTCTGATCTGGGGAATTAGATTGTCCACAATAAGGAAATAATCTATTACTGTGAAACTTCTAATTATTTGCGGATGCCTCAATGTGCATTTAGACATGTCCATATATCATGTGACTGCTTTGCCTGAACACCTTGTTTCCTTGACAGTATACCCTGACATCACCTGGAGCACTAGTAAATTAAAACCACGCTGTAATTGCTCAAAGAAGAATCTCACTACCCAGGTTCACCTAACCTCTTCCCTCCAAGCCCTGCATTCAGTTGTTCACCATAATAAAATATTAGAGCATAAACGTGCAAAACAAATCCGCAAAAATACTAAATCAACCATCATGCGCATCAACAACATGACATCTTGTGTAAGCAATTATTTGCATAAAGGTCTATGCAAAAGCCAATCAAACTGCAATGACACGTCAGTGGAATCAAATACACACCCTATAGACTGGGCCCAAACATTGCATGCCCTCGAACTCAATGCTATTCTCAAGAAAAATGAAGTTAAAATCAAACAGACCCTACCAGAACACTGCAAAAAATTCGAAGATGTTTTCTCAAAACCCAAAGCCGAAGAGCTAGCTCCTCATCGTCCAGAACTTGATCACAAGATTGACTTCAAACCTGTCAGGCGCAATTTCGCTAGGCACAAGACTTGAGGCGTAAGGGATGGCGTAGTATACAATGTACTGAGGATGTTGAAGAAATTGGAGCTACTTGGCAATGAAAAGGCGCATTGGTACGGAACGTAATAAGGTTCTTTTATTACTAGCCACATTCATGACAACTCATACATTGACCAGCCTCCCAATTATTTAGCATAAATAAGTGAATTGGGTCCTTCACTTAGATGTAGTAATTAGTTTAAATAGCGCTCTGATACTAAGTGGGTTTAATCAACAACTCTCCACTATAGTTTTCAGACTCTTCAATCTCCCAACTCGCTTCACAAGGTGATATTAAATACAAGCCTAAAAGCTTACGCTTCTCTATACAACTTCCATTACAACAGATGAACGCCTCGTGGGAATGCATAGGGCTTTCTAGAAAGGTAATAAAGAAGAACGCGGGGAGTCGTTCTGGATACAATGGCCGGAGGTGACCGTAGATTACGATGGATGGCAGAGAACGAGAGTGGGATGTAATTAGAATTATGTAACTATTCCTAAAGACAGAAAACAAAGCGTGAAGATCTCAGTATCTGAAGTGAAAACTACATAACTATCCACGCTAGGCAATAAGCCTAGTGGTGGTAGGGCAAAACTGAACACCAGTCAGTGGTGCTCTCTACGAACCTTGGAGTGAAATATCCTCCCAGAGCCGAGTTCATTCAAATTTTGCAATACTGAACAAGTTGACCCACGAGGCAACAATTCAAACTACTCCACCACGTCAAATTTTCACCCCCAACGAGTCTGAATCCTATCCAAGCCTCATCAAGTTTACAAGTACGACCTAGTACATCCTTATTCCAATGACCACACCTCTCGTCGACTTTCTCTGGCCTCAGCCAGTCACCAAATACACGCCCACGCCGATATTTATACCAGACAGAGGACACAAAGCGTGCCGCACAAATCTGAGAGACAGATCTTTGGGATTGGCGTGAGAGGATTCAGGACAAGTTCAGAAGATGATGCAAAGGATAGATTCTGTCTCGACGGGCGTTGAATTTTGAATTTTGGCAAGGAGCTTTTACAAATTGAGCTTTGTGTGTGCCAAGACTTCGGTTGAGAGAGTGCAGGCGACACTATAAACACCGCCATGGTTGGATGGTGCGGTGGTACATCGTCTTGGCCGGTCTGGCAAGTAGAGTCTGGATAGCTTAGACACATATCCCACTCGAGAAAGGAGATCGCTGGTTCAAATCCAGCAAAACACAACCACATTTCTCGCGATGCTGGTAGGTATGGATGACGAAGGCATGCTCGGACAACCAAAGGTTTTGAAATTCCCTTTGGTGGGTACTTACAGAGGAGGGTTGACTGATTGTGTAAGCAAGCATACCTCATAGTGGTATTTGCAAATGAAATCCAGGGTACAAATGTCTCTAACGTCAAAAGAGTCATCCAACATGTTTACATAGCACCGGCCATGTGTCATTGCTTTATAGCTGAATACACATTAAATGATTTAAAAAAGAAAAGCCTAGTGGTGTCACAGGCTCATACCTGGTCATCATTAGGCTGCTGCCTAACAAATAAGGATTGAACTCTTCCAACCATATTAAACATCATACATGTCATGAACCCCTCCACAACTCATTAGACCCAAGTATAGGCCTTGGCCCAGTTCATGCAAATCTATTCTTAAATGACAAATTTAGATTGCAGACAGGACGACTCGAACACCAGTCGTGAGTCATCTAAGCCACATGCATCATAACTATTTTAATAACTAAAATTACTAACATTAAAATGAAGCTGAATTAAAATAGACGGAGATGCTGGTGTTTGGCGGAGGACAGGTCATGATCTATTTTGAGAATGGTATGAAATGAGGGAACGAGATCATAGTCTTGTAAATAAATAGGAGGCTTTCAGTCATATTTCTGCTCGTTACTTTAAGATTTTCATTTGTATCTAGCTCTGAGTTCAGTTTGAATAAGATGTCACTTTAAGACTGTCACAAGTGGTGCTAAACAAGGAACCCATAAATCCTGCCTGAGGCATTTCTCCAGAATCTTTACAAAACCCAATGCAAAATTCCACCGCAGTCAAATCTACAAAATGTCTGATACAGAGCTGTGTCTTCTCAAGACTTACATTGAAGATGGCTTTCACAGAGGTTGGATTCGAAAAAGCAAATCTCCAAATGCATCACCTGTTAATTTCAGGACAAAACCTCACAAAGCGGTGTTATGACTCTGCGTTGACTAATGTGCTACAAACACTAATACCATAAAAAATGTGTATCCACTTCCCCTGTTTGACGACTTCTTAGGCAGGATGTACGGCACGAAATATTTCACAAATCTCGACTTACGCAACGCATTCCATTTGCTACAAATTTTCGAAGGAGACTAATTGAAAACTGCCTTTCTCACACAATTCGGACCTTACAAATATCAAGTCATGCCATTTTGTCTCTGTAATACTCCTGCCAGGTTCCAGGCATGGATGGATGACATTTTTATGAATCTTAAAAACACCATGATGTGTTATCTAGATGACATACTAATCTGGGGAAATACAAAGGAAGAAGTTGTTGAACGCGTTCAGAATGTCTCATAAATCCTTCGAAAAAACGGCCTCTATGCGAGAGTTGACAAATGCGAATTTGAAGTTACAACAACTTGTATTATGGCCAGGCATCCTTGAAGAGGTTTCAAGGAGAGGGTTCTGAGGAAAAGGTGATATTAGAAGGTTTCCGGGAAAACTCCGACAGCTAGAGATGGAGGGGCTGGCGTCATGACGGCATTTGTCATGGTTTTAGTTGAGTTCAAGTACTGTCTCGAGTTAGACTTAAGGAAGCTGGAGCTACCACATAGTAGCTCTCCAGCTTCTCAATCTTTCATTCTTTTGACCTTTGATCTTGCAATCTAGATTTACATAATGTGATAATCTTATATTCTCACAGTCCAATATTCTCAGTCTTTCGTTATTTGTTACATTCTTCGTACTTCTGTTCACCCTGAGTTATCGTTCTTGATTGCCTGCTCGTCAACTCGACTTCTTGATTTCGTGTCTTTCGACTATTCTGTAGTTCTACAACCTTTGACTACCTGGCACCTCGCCAATCGAATCATATCTAAGTATCCTTCGTTAGCAACTGTAACCCTAACAGTTATTAATACCTTACCTTCGGCAGACAGCGATCTCCAGTATCCTTAGCGCACGCCGTAACAACTTGGTTCCTTGGGTATATCATCCAGCACAACTCCATCACAGTTGACCTTTCTAGAGTAGCACTTGTTACTGAGTGGCCAGTGCCAAAAACCCTGAAGCAAGTTCATTCTTTCCTCGGATTCCTGAAATTTTAAAGACAAATCATTCCTTGATTCTCTGAAGTGGCACACAGTGTTACGGGCTGTGTGTCATGGCTCATATCATGACTCTCCATAAAAGGGTGAAAGCATGGCTAAGCAGCGGTGGGGGGTCTAGTTGTCATAGTAACACAATTGTACAGAAATAGAGAGGACTGGTGTAATTATTGACACTAGCATCGAGCTAGTCCGAGGAGACCCTTAAGTAGTCCTTGTTCACGTCTGTAAAGGACGTGCGAAGTTTTGTTAGATTTCCATATCTTGTCTGCATCCTTGTTGTGCTGGTGATGGCTAGGGTTACGATGCACAAGGGTAATAATCACTGAGGGTGAAGGAAGAACTTTCCAGGTGGCTCCATGATGAGTAGAGGAACAATGGAGCACTGTATAGAAAGTGTTTCTAGATTGTACTGCCAGATGGAGGAGACTAGAATATTCCGTGATACTATTTTGGGTAAATGAGGCGAGAGTCTAGCTACCTCAGATGTGTATATAATTAGCGCTTTCTACTTCCTAAATCCTCATAGTTCTGAATATCAAATATATCAGCAGTTCATATTGATTCATCGATAATCATCCGTAAATCTTCTGCCAATTCACTTCCATAAGCTCTTACCTTTACTACAATCCTATCTTTTCAACGTTCCATCTTACGTATCTTGTTTATATCTTGTCCCGTGACTTCTATCTTGTATACTCTCTCGCCCCGTAACATCACGTTGCACCGCACAAAAACCTTGAATCACCATGACCGACTCTCCAATCACTTTCTCTTGCGCATCGGACTTTCTCTCATATCTCCCAAAGGTGGATGAAGATACTCTAAAGAAATTAATGACCGAAATTTTCGAAACAGGCTCTAATCTTTAGGTCGAAACCAAGAGCTTAAAAAAAATATAACTAAAATGAAGCAACAGAGAACCGAAATCCTTGCTGTAAACTCCGAACTGAGGCACGAACTCTTGGAACTGAGAACCGCGCACACGAATTTATTGCAGGCTTCAGCAGTGAAAAATTACAAACTCAAGGAATCTGAAGGTCTGGTGCAGACTCTCCTATCACAAATCTTGGAAAATCAAAGAATTGGGCCAGTGGAAACCCCGCAATCTGAACTTTTCTGTATTGATGAGAAGTTTACCGGCCGAGATAAGACCCAGTACCCTTCCCTCCGGCGACAGATTAAGATAGCTTTGGCCCAAAATAAAGACAGATATCATTCACTTCAGTCTCAGATAGCACTAATCTACCAAAATTTGGGACCAGGGCCAAAATCATTCCTGGATTGATATTTGTCCGAGGACGAGCTGTTTGTTTTTGAGTCTCTCTGCTCAGTATGGGATGTTCTAGATGTTTCCTACCGGAACCCAAACGAAGAGGAAGAAGCCTGTGACTCTCTGAGTCGTTTATGCAAGTCTAATCAATCTTTCGGTACTTTCTTGTCGGAATTTCAACGCCTTCACAATCTTTCCAGCATAACTGATCCCAAGACATTAATTTCGTACATGCGCAATGGAGTCTCTAGCGAATTGCGCACATGTATTGGACAACACCGGGACATTCACAAGAATTATGACTTTGATGAATATGTTAACCTATGCAGAGATTGTGTGGTTCGACTTGATCTTGAATGCCCAGCTCACTACTTAGATTGTGGTACAACTCATAGTGTACCTTGACCTAATTACAGAGACCAAAGCTCGGAATTTCGAGGGCCTAATCCAGCCTTCTTTCGAAAGCCAGCTCCCCGAGCCCCTACAGCCTTTGAGCCTAGCAGTACATCTTCTGGAGGAGATCCCATGATATTGGACAAAGTTAACATGTCACATTTGGGTCCGGATGGCCGTCTCACACGAGAGGAACGTTTCTGAAGATTTGAATTGGGATTGTCATGGTTCGAGGTATAGATGCTGGGGCGATCAAATATACGAAGGTTGTTTATTATTTTCTCTATGGCTATCTATGTACGTCCAACTTCAACTATTTATTCGCTTACTATTCTATCTAGAATATTCTTGACTAATACCAGTTTCTAGTATTTTCCCCTGAGGCTGGTTCGCAGTCTTACTACTAGTTGCTAGAAATTTCTAGTGATGTCCAGATTAATCTATGATAGAATAGTGGTTTCGTAAAGTTGTGAAGCACGTGATTAACATCATGTGCCACAGGGTAATTATCGGCTCACTAGCCGTTACAATTCCCCTCCTCCTCCATGCATTACGTAAATGCGTGTAGCTGATTTCAGTTTGAAAGAAACACTCCAAAGTTGTGGCCCAGATAATTTTGTTAGATTTTGTTTTTTTTTTTTTTTTTTTTTCATTTTGCTTTATCCCCGTGGCTGCGGAATCTGTTACTCCGGTTCCGACGTCTGCGAAGGGTCCCTGGTTCGGCTGGTCCAACAAACGCTCCGACACTATCTTCTGGCGGACCGTCATTTGTCGCAATCGGTCCATATTTTGCTTCGAAATCATCAAGGGCTTTGGCTTCCTCGATAAATTCCACCGGCTCCCATGTCGGATTTGCTTCGCTTACCCACTTTACTAGTGCTTGTCGATATTTTCCACGGCCACGACGAACAGTTTTCGCACGTAGAATTGACTCCACCTCGTATTCGGGCTGCTCCAAGTCATCTATTATGGGGGGGTTTTGAGCATCATCTCTAAATTGACTTGGAAATGGATCTGAGCCGGCTCGCTTTACTAATTCCACATGGAATCGTTTATGGATATTTCCCGGCACGTTTAGCTCAACTGTAAGTGCATCAGGGACAGCAGTCACTTCATATTTTGCATGTTGCCATGCTAACTTCTTCGATAGTTGGGGAGTTTTTATATGACGTAGATCCAACCAGACCTTATCTCCAACTCGGAATTTTTCGGGCTGTCGGCGTATTAAGTTTCCATTGGCTTCATAACGTTGTTGCGCAGACGCCATTGCTGCTTGAGCAAAATCTTGGGCGTCCTTTAGTCTTTGTACAAATTTCATTGCTGAGAGCCGACCCGGATGTCTCGACTTTTCACAGGTAGTCGGCGTTGGTTGTGTTACAGGGTCTAAGTCGTAACCATGCTTTAAGAAAAAGGGGCTCATTCCTCCAAGTGATGAATTTGGGCGGGCATTGAGTGCTAGCTGTGCCATTGGCAACAAATCCATCCAGTCATTTTGTGAGTAGCAAGAGAATGATCGTAAGTACTTGTATATTTCCTGGTTAGCCCGCTCACTGGCATTTGACTGAGGGTGATACGCCGTTGTCAGTCGCTGCGAAATCTTTGTTAACTCACAGAATGTCTTCCAAAAATGGCTTACCCAGTCGCTGCCGCGGTCACTAGTTAGGTATCTAGGAAATCCGTGGTAGCGATAGTATCGGTCAACAAACACTTTGGCACATTCTTCTGACGTCATTGAGTTTGTACCAAACATGAAAACTTCCTTCGACAAACGATCAGTTATTACCATAATATTGGTACACCCATTTGACGGGGGCAGATCAGTGACGAAGTCAATCGTAAGTTCACAGCCAACCCTTTCTGGAATTGGTAACGACCGAAGAAACCCAGCTTTTGCTTCCCTCCAAACAGTTGAGCGTCCACAAACGTCACAATTCCGAACAAACCGACGCACCGATTCCCTCATTTTGGGCCAAAACCATCTCTGTAGTAGGATACCTACCATTGTGTCTCTCCCTGGATGTCCTGCAAGATGGCTATCGTGTGTCTGCTGTAAAATAGCTGTTCGAAGTGGCTCGTGATCTGGCACCTAAATTCTATTTTCACGACCTCTCAGCACTCTATCTGCAGCCACTGTACATTCAGCGATATTAGCTCTATACTTTAAGGCGATATCTGGAGGAAAGCATCTTTCACCCGCTTGTACAGCATTTCGAGCTCGCTTCCAGTCGTTATCTATTTCAATACCCTTCGCCCATAGAGCTTGTAGCTCATCGCTCTCAAAAAGAATTGCTTCAGCGGCTGGGTCCATGGTTTGGTTTGTGTTACGGTTAGTTTTTCTGGTATTGACAGGGTGGATAGAAACTGTTGGCAATAACTGTATAACCCTTCCGGCATTTCTTTCATCGTCGAGACCTGTGGGCTTATCTTGTTCTCGCCTTGACAATGCATCCGGTCGCTCGCTAGCAGCTCCTGCTCGCCACTGAATGTTAAAATTAAACTGTTGCAAGGTATCGTTATACCTAGCCTGTCGTTCGTTGAGAAGCTTTTTTGAAGCAAAGTAATTGAGATTTTTATGATCACTAAGTATAGTGAAGGGTTTTGCCACTGATTTTAATTCAGCCTGCCACTCCTTGAGACATTCAATAATTGCAAGCATTTCTTTGTCATGAATAGGGTAATTGTACTCGGCGCCTGACAATCTTCTTGAAAAATATGCAACTGGTCGTAATTTATTCAGATCGTCTAATTGTGATAAGCAACCACCCAGTGCATAGCCAGAACAGTCTGCTTCTAAAACAGTATCACGATCTGGGTCCCATTGAGCTAAGACAGGTGATGTTGCAAAAATTCTCTTTAATTGCTCGAATGCTGAATTTTGTTTCTCACCCCAATTCCATGATGAATTCTTCTTGGTCAAATCTATTAACGGGGCAGCGATGTCAGAAAACTTATTTATAAAACATCGATAAAAGTTAGCAAATCCTAGGAATGATCTAACACCTTTGACGGAGGTAGGCGCCTTCCATTCCAGTATGGCTTTCACTTTGTCCGGGTCTGTCGAAACATTCTCACCTGCCTTGATGATAAATCCAAGATATTTAACTTCCTGACAAAGGAATTCACGTTTATCAATATCAAGGTATAGTCCTGCACTTTTGAGTTTCGATAATATGCTTCTGACTACCTTCCAATGTTCCTCCTCACTCCCTGATGTATACGCCAGAACGTCGTCCATGTAGGCTGTGGCATCAATGTCAAGGTGCTCGCGCAATTGCTCATTAATATATCTTTGAAACGTTGCTGGTGCGTTGGAAAGACCGAAAGGCGTTACCATCCACTCGAAGAGACCAAACCGACAGCGGAATGCCGTCATCCATTCACTGCCCTCCTTGATACGTATTCTATGGAAAGCTGATTTTACGTCAAGTTTGGTAAACCATCTTGCTTTAGATAACTGACGTAGCGTTTCTTTGAATAATGGAAGTGGATATCAATCAGGCACCGTTATCGCATTTAGTCCCCTGTAATCTACGCAGAATCTAAGGCCTCCGTTTGGCTTCTTTGCAAAAAGTACCGGTGCCGCTGCTGCTGACTTGCTGGGTCGAATCCAACCCTTTTCCAGGAGGTCGGTCAGGGTTTTCCTCAAAACAAGCAACTCTTCTCTTGACATACTGTAAAGTGGTCCCCATGGTGGTGACAGAGGTTTCCCATTTTCTTTCTTTAACTCTATAGAATGGTCAAGTGCCCCGCGCGAAGATGGTAAGTCTTTTGCCCCTGTGTCATCTGCAAATAAATGAGCAAAATCCTTGACTTGGTCAGGTAGGGGATTCCGCGCTATTTCTAACGAAACACCCGGTTTTCCACGTAATGCTTTACTTATATCTTCGAGCGATGCCTTGCAAACTGGGACAGTCTGGACCATTAACGCCATAGTTTTGATTGGAACATTCTTTGGCCGAGCCACATTTCTCAAATCTTGTCGCCATCGCTCGACGCTGCATACAGATCCACCATACTTGCGAAGCTCCAATCGCTGCTCTTTAGAATGAATTACAGCATCTTGTTCTTCGAGCCATTTTTTCCCTAATATCAACTGATGTGTGCTCTGAGGGACAATGTAGAGCCACAGTTTTGGGGTGATATATCCATCAAGATCTAGTGATATGTACGTAATTTTATCCACAGTTGGCTTGTTTGTAGATGAATTATCTGCAGTTTCTAGTAGTCTTGGTGTAATCGGAATGCGCGGCAGTCGCAGTTTTTCAGCTAATGCTTCATCAATAATTCCAAAACACAAGCAACCATTGTCTACTAATGCTTGTACCATTTTTGTATCATTTAATAATGCATTTAAAAGAAAAGGTTTTGTATTCATGCTCGCTTCAAAACTGCTGACTGTTTCTGGCTCCTGAGCGCGACTATGTTCAGGAGCCTTTAGTTTTCCGATTCCACTTCCACTTCCTCCACATAGTACATTGATGGGTCTATTTCCGGCAATGACGTAGATGTAACCCTGACTGAATTACCTCTAGGCTTTAAAGCCGGCAATAGAGGACACTTTCTGGTTATACACCCTTTCCGCTCACATCTAAAGCAGCGGCCTTCTTGTCTCAATATTTCTAATTGAGATTTAGTTTTCCACATTGCTCGCCGGCGTTCATCTTTTACCACACCCATTGCGTTAACACCGCCCATAACAGTGTCCCCTGACTTATCCACCGCCCCGTCCTTTCCGAGGTTACTGAATCGACTATCGAAATTATCTGATATTTGATTATGCGGTAACCAATTGATTCCGTTATTTCCGATAGTGCGTCCCTTATCTCGATTTCCATGCCATAGATTCGCATCAGGGTATGTGTAATCCCGTCTTCCATAGAATCGACTCTCAGCTATCTCAAACTGCTGTGCAACCCTGTTCACTATATTCACCCATTCATTGAAATCATCGTCAGGCAACATGTGATTTGAGGCTAGCGCCATAGTCAACTTTTTGTTTAAAGCGTTCTGGAGCAGGGAGATTTTGTTGTCATCTGGCCAAAAATCTCCTCGAGCCTCAGTCAATTTGTTCGACCAAGATGCTAGAAAGTCCGACCAGTGTTGTTTATCCTCCATTTTCATAGACTGTAGCTCTGTTTTAGCACGAGAAATTCTTGTCAAATCTAGAAAAAGCCTGTCGAGGAATTCAATGAAATCTTCGGGATCTCTGGTATTCCGAACTCCGCCAGCTTCGTAGAACGAGCTGGCCTTTGTTCTTGCCGTGCCCTTCAGTGCGTTATAGATCATCAGGAAAGCTCGAGAATTGTCGTATCCGAAAAGATTCCAGTCCATACGGAAAGTATCCAAGACAGCAGCACGCCATGCTGGGTATTCAGCTCTAATTCCAATGAATTCCGGAAGCTTTGTCGGCTTTAGACTGGTGTGCTCGCTTGGTGGTGGATTCTTCTCAATGATAAATCTTTTAGTAGACATAGGTTTACAAGATTGCTTTTCGAGCAATTTTTTAAACTGATGCTGAAGTTCGCGGAATTCCTCGATAGGTACCATCTGGTGGCGTCCCCCGGTTACCGATGATGTCATTATTATTGAGATTTATTACTGAATGACTACAACTCACTGCGGTTCCGAGTTACTGTGACTGACTACGATTCTGAATTTCTGCGACTGACTGCGGTTCTGAATTACTGCGACTGACTGCGGTTCTGAATTACTGCGACTGACTGCGATACTGAATTACTGCGACTGACTGCGATACTGAATTACTGCGACTGACTGCGGTTCTGAATGCCTGAATGAGAGAAAATAATATGTCACGGTTCGAGGTATAGATGCTGGGGCGATCAAATATACGAAGGTTGTTTATTATTTTCTCTATGGCTATCTATGTACGTCCAACTTCAACTATTTATTCGCTTACTATTCTATCTAGAATATTCTTGACTAATACCAGTTTCTAGTATTTTCCCCTGAGGCTGGTTCGCAGTCTTACTACTAGTTGCTAGAAATTTCTAGTGATGTCCAGATTAATCTATGATAGAATAGTGGTTTCGTAAAGTTGTGAAGCACGTGATTAACATCATGTGCCACAGGGTAATTACCGGCTCACTAGCCGTTACAGGGATTATGCATGAGATGTGGGAAATCAGGTCATCAGGCAATAGGCTGCAACACTAGGAATAAGGATATGGTCAACCAGCTCTACGTGGAGCCAAATATTCCAAGGGATCTAGATCGACAGTTAAAAGATTAGATCAGGATCATTGTCACAGTCCTGGTCGCTCTGAATGTATGATAATGGAACCAGAATTAATCAAATCATCATTATCCAAACCATCCTTGAAAAAATTAAACTCACTTGTATTTTCTTGTAAAATTATATCTAGTAACAAGATAGTAAACTCATGTGCATTTAAATTAATTAAACTGGAAAATCCACGTACCCTACGGGTTGTGGACGGCAGAAGCTTGTCAGCAGGTATGGTGACTCATTTTGTGATGGTCAGACTATCTATCTCCAATCAGTCCGAAGTTTCCTGCCTCTTTGTCACTAAGTTTGGCCTATTTCCTATTATATTGGGTCATGAATGGCTATCTTGACACAACCCTAGCATCAATTGGTCAACAAACTCTATGTATTTTTTGTCACCTAATTGCTCACAATCTTGCATCATGCCACTCAAGCCCAGTCACTCGGGCCATGTAATTATCAAAGCGATAAAAGGATTGAATGCTGTCAACCTTTTTTTGTCTGTCAATATACCTGGTCAAGAGACACATATTGACCACCTTGACATTAAAATGATAGGTGCTACCCCTTTCAATCATCTAGTAAATCAGGATTCTACCGAAGCTTTCACTTTATCTCTCTACACTCTAGATCAAGCTCTAATCGAAGATGAGGCCAAAGAAATTCAGGTCGGATTACCTCAGTGGCTCCATCACCAGACTACGGCTTTCTCTAAACTTGAATCCTGTGAGCTACCTCCACATCGCCCCATTGACCATAAAATAATGCTTAAGGATGGTTCTCAGCCTCCGTTCGGAAAACTCTATGGTATGTCCCGCGAGGAACTAGGAGCCCTTCGTGAATGGTTACATGACAACTTTTCGAAGGGTTTTATTCAAGCAAGCTCTTCTCCTGCGGCCTCCCCAATATTATTCGTTGAAATTTCCGATGGGGGACTCCGCCTCTACATGGATTATTGCGCGTTAAACGCTATTACTGTTAAAAACAGATATCCTATTCCTCTCATCACAGAAACTCTTGATCAATTATCTAAAGCCCGCTATTTCACTAAACTTGATGTTATCTCAGCATTTAGTAGGATTAGAATAGCGAAGGGGGACGAGTGGAAAACCGCGTTTCGCACCCGCTACGGGTTATTTGAGTCACTAGTAATGCCATTTGGTCTAACTAATGCCCCGAGTACTCTTCAGAATAATATTAATAGCACGCTCCAGGAACAACTTGACGTATTCTGTACAGCATATTTGGACGATGTCCTAATATACAGTAACACGCTAGAGGAACACCGAAGCCACGTTAACTTGGTTCGAGACAAGCTTCGAACTGCAGGGCTTCAATTGGATATCAAGAAATGCAAATTTGAAGCCACGGAGGTAAAATATCTAGGACTAATTATCTCCCATCGAGGTATTGAAATGGACCCAGTCAAAATTGAGTGTTTCAAGCTCTGGAAGACCCCGTCATGTGTCAAAGATGTCAAGGCTTTCCTCGGGCTTGCTAACATTTATCGCCGTTTCATCAAGGAATCCTCTTGTGTAGCACTTCCACTAACTGAATTAACCAAAAAAAGTACATTGTGGCAGTGGTCCAAAGAATGCAAGAAAGCATTTGTTTCTTTAAAGGGCGCTTTCACCAAGTCACCTATTCTTAGACACTTTGATCCTGATTGCCAGTGCATTGTTGAAGTCGACTCAAGCGACTGGGCTCAAGGTGGTATCTTGTCCCAGTACGACAATGAGAAAATTCTTCATCCTGTAGCTTTCTTCTCAGGTCGCTTACAGCCATCTCAAATTAACTATGAAATATACGACAAGGAACTGCTAGCAGTAGTCACCGCTTTTGAACACTGGCGTCCAGAGCTTCAAAGCACAATGCATCCTGTTATAGTTATCTCTGATCACAAAAATTTGGAGTATTTTATGTCCACAAAGACACTAAATAGATGTCAAGCCTGATGGTCAGAATTTCTATCCAGGTTCTGTCTTTATAATTAATCAATTTATTGTTCTGGATACTCAGGTAATTAATAGTGTTCGGAGTACTGGCGCACCTGCTTATGTAAGCAGCATGGATTCGATTACTGAGACTCAAATATGTATTACTAGCTTTCGTTGGATAGGATAGAGAATCAAGTTATTTTACATATATTTTACCATCACCTAAGTGAAGTCACACTGATCAGTTTGTCGACACTCAGATCAAGAACTCTGTAGACTGTCGCTGGAATACCTTGCCGGTCTGTTCTTACATTTAAAGCTCATCCTGTGGACCGTTCACTGCTACAGCCAGAGCAAGTCAATTGCATCTTCCCAAAACGCATCATATAATTACCCAAACTCTTACCTGATAATTTTTGAGAATACTCTCTTAAAATTTCCAACTCTAGCGCGCCTACAACTAAGTTCCATAGCAAGACCAACATTGAGGACGACTGCGAAAAATATGATCCCTCCATCCAAACACAAATAGATTTCAACGCCTGGATCACATCCTTCATGGTACAAGTCGAACTTGTTGAATACTACAATGATGATCTTTTCGAATTATTCATTGAAGAGTTTGTTAAGTTTGATCTCGCTCAATTCAAGAGATGCAGCAACATAGTCTTTCAAAAGCTGAAGAATTTTCTGTTTGATCGAGGAGTGTACATCTGCAGAAGTAATATCTCTCATGCTACAGCACTTTCGGAAGTTATGGAAAATGATAATAATGCTTGGCCTATTGACACTAACAATCCATTGACCAATATTGGAAGTCTCAAGGCAAATAACTTTAAATCGCCAAGAATAACCCAAAGTTGAGCTAATGTCCAAAGCTACTTTGAGAGAAACAATCAGAAAATAGATGATAAAAATAGACTCCAAGAAAACCAAACTTCTTATGCTAACATAAATGCAAACCAGAAAAACAATATCAATTTTAAGCTTGCAGGAATGTCAAAGTTTTTCAACAACAGCGAAAAATACTGCGGTGGAAACAATGAAAATTTTGATTTCAAATTCAAGATTTTTCTGAAGAATTGGGCATTAGCCAATATCAAAAATGACAATAACATTCTTTCCTCGGTCTTTGTTATGTTTGATAAGGAAGCTCTAGATTACTATCACCATTGTTGCAGTAGCGCAAGTAGTATTCAAGAAATTATCACTCTGATGTACCAGCAATTTGAAGGACCACAAAAGCAAAGAAATATGCAGCACAAATGGAGTAAAATCACCCTGCAACTTGTCTCTGCCAACTACCCTGAAAATTCACTCTTGGATACTTTTGAATATATGGTTAAACAACTTCGGATCATGCAGCTTTGTCTAAGAACAAACTTCCAAGATGAGATCACTCTTCGAGATAAAATCTTAGAAGCAGTATCAAACGTGCCAGAATGTTGTCCTGCTTGCCTGATGCCAGAGGAATCTCTCAGTACCATCATAAATAATATCAGAGGTGCCATTGGAATGAGTTTGTTGTCAGAATCAAAAACCAATGAGACAATGTTTGTCAATCAAAGATTCCACCATAATGATAGAAACAATCATCAAAGCGGACATAAATCAAACGTAGTACACCGTGGCAGTTACTCCAAATCGTCTTCAAGTCGAGTGAAAAGATGCTACTGCTGTAGGAAAGTTGGTTGTAGGTCCTGGAATCACTCCCAGGAAGAGCAAAATCAAGCCAGAAATTGTTTCCTTCAGCACCACAACAATGATGACGCAAAAATCTATCAACAATTCCTCGCTGAATACGAAGGAGAGTGTGATGACGGATCTGATGAAGAAGCCATGATTCTTGACAAGCTGTCCCTCTCTAACAGTATGTTACGGTTTGACCGTGGTTTAGCTTAGGCGGAGACCTAAGCAGAGTTTGGGGGCGTATTCGGGAGAGTGTTACACATTAGCTTGTATCAAGCGACTAAGTTTCACTTGGCCACATTACATTAGAGCTAGGAAGGAATATGAGACGGCGAAGTAGAATTGCCAAGTGAGAGAGTCAGCTAGATGGCAAAGATGACGACGGGCAGTGGCGAAGCAATATGTCATTCTCACCAACAGCGTACGTATTGGATGAGCTAGAAGGATGTACAAATAGTCATTGCCCGTAGTTGTGATACTTCTCTCTTCATATAGTTTAATCTTTCTAAAAGTACACTACAACCAGCTTGGTTTTGTCACATTTTAAACTATATCCTTTTTAGTTTGTGCCACCCGTCATTGAGCAGATCGCGACTTCTATTTGCGGCTTAGGGTTATCATCAAACAAAAATAGAAGTGATAGTGGATGCCAATTTATACAACACCTTCTTCAACTTCTAGCGAAACTGTCGGTTCACAGAGCGGCCTCTCCTTTCAGACAGTCTTGGAATTCGAAAACCTTGAAATAGTGACAATGGACGCTCAGATGAGTAATGATCGAGTAGCCACCGAGGGATTAACGGAAATAGCGGAGTCATCTCTTCTCGCCGAAATAAGGGCGATGAGATTAGGGTACAAACAGGAAATAAATTCTCTTCGAGAAGAACTAGCATCCATGAGAGATAGTCGATCACATGGTACATTACATGTGAATGACACTGCGGAAACGCCAAGTTGCAATACTTTCCAGAGACAAAATGGATTGCCAGTAAGTAGAAGAAAGGCTCTCAAATGGCCAGAAGCCTATGATCATAAAAATCCGACGAAATGGCCAGCAACACATGGCGTCCTTAAGTACATATATCAGCGAGATGTGGAAAACGAGGAGTTTCTTCAGCCATCGGATTTCTTTATGCGCCTTTTCAGCTGTGCTGTTATTGGCGATGCGAAAGATATGATCACTGGAAAGGTCGAGGAAATGATGAAAGACGGAACAACGTGGGACGCGATCGGTCTATTGAAATCAATGGATGTTACTTTTCGAGATTGGAACGCTGATAAAAATGCGTCAGTACTATTACATGCGTGTAAACAATTCAAAGACGAACGATTATCGTCCTTCTAACCTCGATTTCAAAGACTTCTCGCCTGTAGTCCCTCCTCAACTGTTGGAGACGTGCATAAGTTGAATCTGTTAGAAAATGCCTTGAATAAAGCGACTCAAAATCATTTAATTGGGCGTACAAAACCAACAAATTTCATTAGTCTCGTCGAGTTCTTATATATAGTTGGAGCTCAAATAGAGAGAGTGGGCATGGTCAAAACAAAAGAGTATGCCGACGGACAAATAGGCACTTTCGACGATGCAACGCGGGGTGTGACAGGAGGTAAATTGCTTGGAGCTAGCTACACACCTTTGTATAATCACATATATTCGACAGAGAGTCGTGAGAGAGTTTAAGATGGTGATGGTGACACGAAAATGACTGGTGTCAATAGAGCTCGAGCGAAATGGGTTTCATCTAAAGAATACAAGAAGCGAAAGGAAGATGGTCTGTGCCTGAGGTGCGGAAAAACCAGGCACATGATCGGGAAATGCTGTCTCCTTCTGTCACGGCGTCCGACAACGTCTGTTAAGCCAAGTAGGCTAATTAATACGCTTGAGGAAAGCGAGTTAGATATGGAATCCAGTTCGGAAGAGTTAAAAGAGTAGCTCTTGAACAAAGTCACGTTCAAGAGCCGTTCCATAGAGTGAGCAAAATGACGGCACTTTCGCAATCCATAGAAGACAGAAAAGCAGAAAAGAAAATGAAATGAACGGGAAATCTTTCGTAATAGACTCCTTAATCAATCAAATCTACTCTGTTCCAACACTTATTGACAATGGATGTGAATGTTATGCTGCCATCAGCGACTCTTTAGTGCGCAAAGCTAATCTCCCGAGAATAAAAGTAGCTCCCAGAAAGCTTACTGAGGCAACTAGTGGCCAGAAAAAAGACCAAAATATTACAGATATGACCAAAATGGTTGTAGACATAGATGGATATAAAAAGACTGTCTATGCATACATTATTCCGAAACTTTCTCATCAGCTGATACTTGGGAAACCGTGGATGGAGCATGAGGATGTAATATATCATGCAAAGGAACAATTCATGCAAATTCGTGAGGCGATTATAAACAGTCAGCCCCTTAGAGTATGGGAAAAAGGTTCGCATCATGAAAGGGCAGTAAATTTGAATGTATCAAGCCTCTCAGCGGGTGTATTTCTTGCAACCATAAAAAGGTATAGAAGGGAAGGTGCTGAACCATCTCAGTTGTTTGCAGTAACGTTGGATGACATCCAAAAAGCGCTCGCTCCTACGACCAAGTCTACAGCCAACCTAGAAAAACTCCCAAAGCAATATGACAAATTTGTTGAACTCTTCAAGAAAGAGATAACAGACAAACTCCCACCTCACCGACCAGGCTGCGATCATGAAATTAGGCTTGAGCCTGGAAAAGAAGTGCCATGGGGGCCTCTTTATGGTATGAGTAGAGATGAATTCTTGGTCTTGAGAAAGACTTTGACAGATTTGGTGGATAAAAATTACATCCGTGCGAGTAGCTCCCCTGCAGGTGCGCCAGTGTTATTTGTGCGGAAACCGGGAGGAGGGTTACGTTTTTGCGTCGATTACCGAGCTCTAAATGCCTTGTCAAAAGCAGATCGGTATCCTCTACCCTTAGTAAAGGAAACTCAAGCCAAGCTAAGTAAATCAAAATGGTTTACAAAATTGGATGTATGATCAGCCTTTCACAAATTAAGGATAAAGGAAGGAGATGAATGGAAGACTGCATTTCGTACCAGGTTTGGACTCTTTGAATGGCTGGTGATGCCCTTCGGGTTAAATGGAGCTCCAGCATCTTTTCAGAGATATATGAACAAGACGCTGCGCAAATACCTTGATAATTTCTGCTCCGCATACAATGATGATATCTTAGTCTACACGGACGGAAGCTTAGTAGACCACGAAGATAAAGTACGGCTGGTGCTAGAAAAGTTACAAAAAGCCGGTTTAGGACTTGACATTGACAAATGTGAATTTAGCGTCAAGAAGACGAAGTATCTTGGATTCATTATATCATCAGAGGATCCAGTGCCCTCTGTTAGAATGGACCCCGAAAAGGTCATAGCTATATCAGAGTGGTAGGCACCCACAACAACAAAAGGACTGAGAAGTTTTCTAGGTTTCGCGAACTTTTATTGCGGCTTTATTAGCGGATTTTCTAAGATTTGCGCCCCACTAACAAGTTTAACAAGAAAAGGCACTGTGTGGAAGTGGAATGTTGAACAACAAGAAGCCTTCGACACACTCAAGGCTAAATTTATCGCAGAGTCAGCTTTAGCACAGTGGGATCCTGACCGAGAAACAATGATAGAAGCAGATAGCTCAGGGTTTGCGTTAGGAGGCTGTCTACTCCAAAAACAGAAGGGAGAGGCGTGAATCCCTGTGGCATATTACTCTCGAAAATTAAGCGGACCGGAGATGAATTACGAGATTCACGACAAAGAGCTCTTTGCCGTTGTTGCATGCATGAATGTCAAATTGGAGCGTAGGCGTTTGACCTGAGGCGAAATAGAATGGCAAGAAGGGGTCGGATGGATTGCGAGAGATGACTAAAGATCTACTGGAGATAATTTGGAGAACTAAAGGTTTAAAAATGGGTAATATAAGTGTCTAAAGAGTCTAAAGGTACGAGCAAATACTAATGGTGACTAAAGGTGCTAAAGGTAACTAGAGGCGACTATAGGTGACCAGAGGTGATCCGAAGGTGGTGGTTATGACAAAAGACTAAGCGTAAAGAACTCTATGCCTACAGACCAAACCATTATATATATACCTGCCTTCCTTTCACTAGCTCATCATAACATAGACCTTAACATAATATCAACATGATACCATGTGCCAAGAACTGTCCTGTTGTCATAGCAACATATGAAGAAAGGTAAAATTATATCCTAAAGAAAGGATCGGAAGAGGAATCCCTACAACCCTTAAGCTCTATTCAACTGCTTCATTGTTCGGCATATATCCTTCACCTCCCTATGCCATTCCAGCATTTCTCTACAATCCATAACCTCACAATTGTCTTCAATCTCGATTGGACTGCTGAGGGGGCCGTGCCTTACCCATTGCTTCACAAATCGGGCGAACTTGTCTACATCACAGTCCCTCACGCGTATTGGTTGCGGGATCCCAGATAGACCCGAGCATCCAGGTATATCAACTGAGCCTTCAATTTTGGAATGGTCTGATGTGCAATTGAACCGTGTTGATACTGATACAACCGCCGTTGTATTACTCCAGGTTAGATCCAGCACATTTCCATCACGACAAGTACTTTCTCCTAGAGTGTTTAGTAGCTGCATATTTTTTCTGTGGGCCCACTCCATGATGAGATCACCATTTCCATATTGGCGGTCTGTCAATGGCTGCCAATTCTGTGAGACTGAGTTGAAACCGCCTTCCACTACCGATGGACCTGTTGGCCGCCAGTTTAATAGAGGATCTAAAGTCTCACTGAGGCCCGGGGCACGATAGACATTTACAAAGGTCAGTCCACACACCTGCACGAAACCGTAGTTTGACGACTGGCTTAATGACGAGGGTGAAATCTGAGCCACTCGAATTCCTTTTCTCACAAAAGTGACAGCGCGTGGTCGTGGTCTCGGCATCGTATTTGCAAAGGGAATGATACTATCAATGCGAGGATGGCTTTTCGTTGTAAACTCTCCGTCATTTTGCAAGGTCCATGGTTCTTGAACGATAATTATGTGTATTTCTGCTTCCTAAGCTTGCTGCAGCGCTATATCCATGTTTTGCCCACCCTCTCCCACATTCACATGGTGAAATAGAAGGGTGCTATATTTGTGGTTAAGCTTATTAGAGTTTGGTGTATTACTCATTATCAAGCATTATTTCTTCTGGTAAGCTAATGACCTTGCGGGCCTTACCTTTTTCTTGAGATCTTAATAACGCTGCCTTAATATCTATGTGTCCTCGCTCTCGAATAACTCGTAGCTCGGCTGATGTACGAGGCGTTACTTGTCAATTGTATCGACTTGGCCGGGCCATGCAGCTCAGGTGGGTTGACTCGTGCGGTCCGGCACAGTTTGAGCATTTGGGTATGTTCACCGAGTATTCGGCTGCTTCATGCGTGCCAGAACACTTTTCGCACCGCTGTCCTTTGACGCAGTTCCTTGTTGAGTGATAGCCCCAGCAGCGTGGACATTGCTCTATGGGGCGTTTACGGGAGAATGGTATAGCAGGGCCACTCTCATCGAACAGCCTCAACCTTAGGTTGGCTGGTGCCTGTTTGAAGTGCACGATCCAACTAGCGGAATAGCTGCCTAGTTTGGTTTCGCTTGGGCGCACCTGTATTGGTGTGACTCCACAAACTGCCTGGCACTCCGCCTTCACCATTTCTCTGGTTACTTCGATCTTTCCGTCTAATGTACGGATACATATTGGGACTTGTGGGACCATGACGGACGTCCAATCTGAAGCAGGCTCAATTGTGATTTCCTCCTTTTGAAATGAAGGTCCTACACCCAGAATTGATTCCCGGAGTGCGTCTGATGCGCACTCCATTGCTAGGCTGGACCTAACTTGTGTCATTGCCATAATTGCTGAAGGTGCGACTCCGGCTTTCTCAGTGATGAGCTTCTTAATTGTGACAGGTGATAGCCTCCGTCACTGATAATCGCGTCCCATGCAAACGGGTCGTTGTTTATCCTCTTTCGGAGGCTCTTTTCCGGCTGGTTTTGACTGCACAGCAGACCTTCGCTTTACCAGGTTGGCTGACAGATCCGGGAGCTTGGCTGCTTTTCGGGCTATAGTTACCCACGGAGATGCAGTTTCCCATGGCTTTTGAGGGAGATCGTGATGGGGTTTCTCCGCTATTGTTGTCGCCATGGGTACAGAGGTTTTTATCTGAGTACTTTCATGGGATGATTTCTTGCCTTGGTGACTTGCAGCGTTGACGTTGCCTATTGCAAATGCTGTTATGATAGGTGAAATATTTTCTATTAGTGGTGCGACTAAGTGCGCGCCTTCATTTTCTGACAAGGACTTTGCCCAGGCATCAATATTTTGTAGGAAATTTTGCGCTACGCTCATTTGCTGTTTTTGCTCGCGTTCCGATTGCTCCATTGCGGCGACAATCCCAAGAAGGCTCGGGTGTAATAGGTCTCCTGGGTCAGTTGATGCCGAGGACGACGGCTGGCTGTGCGCAGCCATAGTGCTGCTTGATTTCTCGGGTATTGATGAGTGGATAGATTTATTTATTCGCGTGGAGGTGTGGTGTGGTAATGGAGTTGTGAGCGTGCTCTCGACTATTCTCTAGCCTAGGCTGATCACCAAATACACGCCCACACCGATATTTACACCAGACAGAAAGCAAAGCATGGCGCACAAATCTGGAATATAGTTCTTCAGGATGGATGTGGCTTTTAGTTGATCAGTTTATGATCACAATGATTTCACGCAGGTGTCTCGTGGCTCCGACTAATCAACAATGTAATGTTAGTAGAGCTTGAAACTAATAATACGTGAATTGATTTTCATCATTGTCAGGATTGCCTTCTGCATAATCTATATATGTGGAGATAACCAGAATCTAGTGTTCTATGATTCTGGTCTGGCCTTTTGGCCGAGTGGTTATGCACCTATCTCATGCTTAATGTAGGATGGTGCCCTTTAGCCTGAATACCACCTCTATGACCCTTTTCTCCGCCCTGCTGTCTACATGCTGCTCTGACAATCATGCATGATTGCTGTAAGCAGACTTACGCAAGCACAAGTCTGAGCCCAGCCCATGAGCGAAAGTACGAACTACACAAGCACACATTGGTCTAGTAGTAATGATCACGGGCGTTATTAGGGTAGAATTAGATATTATAGTGCTACAAGTCCATTTTAGCAAGGGGAACAATTAATCAATTCATTCTTGTATCTGCTTTTACCTTTTGACAATTCACATGACATTTGCACAAAGACCTCTCTAAGTTTTACAATTGCCAATTTATTTAAATATTCCCCCGCACCACGTGAGCCCATCAACAGCGCACAATGTGCATGGTCGGTTTTCCATCAATTGGGATCCACATGGACGTGAAAAGGAAAACAATAAGTTTACAAGATGACATGGAGAATGGACACAATCTCGACGGGCGTGTCATTTTGAATTTTGGCGACGAGTTTCACGAATTGAGCTTTGTGTGCGCCAAAACTTCGCTTGCAAGAGTGCAGCCAACACTGTAAACGCAAGCAAACAATGGAAGGTGTTGTAGAACGCTTCCTGATGGTGTTCTCTGGTAAAGTTTGAGTAGCCAGGAAACCTACTCCACTTTGGAAGGAGACACCTAAGACTACAATTGGCGCTGAGAGAATTCAGTGGATGGTGGAGACATTTCTGGATAACTTAGGGTTTTTGAGACGTTTTTTTTTTTTCATATTGTATTCAGCTATTTAGCTATGACAATTTATTTGACATCTATATATTCCAAATGCCCAACTCCAAATGAACCCCCCTTTTTGTTCTACTGCCTAGTTTCTATTAGATTTTGTCCTAATTAATCTCCTTTGTGTAAAGATATACATCTTGAAATTTTCAAAAATTCAAGCAATCCTTGGTGTATGAGACGTTCCCCTGGGTGGCTATTCACGGATGAGGGTTGTCTTGGGGTGAAGAAAAAGCTACCAAAACTTTGCAGTGGTACTTGCAACTGAAATCCGAGGCATCAGTACTTTTCTTGTATATTGAGTCATCTATTACACACTTCTCTGATATTGTGTCATAGCTAAATAGCTGCTGTCACAGATCAACTATAGAAAGCAGGGAGCATTTGTATGGATGATGGTATATTAACAATTCAACTATGTAGAACTAAGCTACAGATACTTAGCCAGGTATTTATACAGATTACTACACTCCAAGCCCTTCCATCTAAGGTCAGTTCATTTCTAGATAATTCCAGTTGCAACTCTGAGAATATGGTTTCTAGTAGCTTCTCCAAGTCTCAGTTACAGTCTTGTTCATGTCGAATCTTATCTAGTACCTTCGACAGTGGTTCTGGTATGTTCTGCAAGGCTATTGCGCCGGCCCACCCCCTGGTGGTTATACGCCAGTACTTGCCATTACTGGCTACAGGAAAATACCGGCTTCTTAGCCGTTACAGCTGCATACGCAATTAAAATCTGATGCAAAAAAAAACAATAATGACGGCAAAATCAACAGACAATCAAGGGTTACACTGGTGTCTCAACACAAGCTGGAGCTATTCAAGAGAGGTCCAGGACGCCCGCGCAAACAGCTCCTGGCCACCCCCCCACCACAATTGTATGAACCATCGGGGTCAAGTTCAAGACAACAGTTATCCTTTTTCGGCACGCGAAGGCAGTGAAAGGAAGGCGTGGTATACTTAAGCTATGCCTGTCTCGGACTTGTGGTCAACTACACTCCCTAAGGGTAACGAAGGACTATAGAACAAGGAGAAAACCTAATAGAGGAGGGAGTTTTATCGCAATGATTCTCCCCTCATGTAAATATATAGATAGGTTCGTAGGCGCCTGCATGGGTCAACATTGTGCCAAACCAGATGGAACCGTGCTTAATTCTACAATAGAATGGCGATGGTAACAGTGTTATAAAAGCTACAGTTTCCATTCCAAGCACTAGTCTGTTGTTGACTTGAGACTTTAGATTATTATACCCTTGAGTACAGTATAAGTACTCCTGTGCATAAGGGAACTATTGAACTGAATTTGTACTACGGCTTTTTGTCTTGTAAATTATTCATGTTTTAGAATTTCATCATTAACCTGAATATCTCGTCCTCTTCCTTGTCAGTATTTGCCTTCGTTTTTGCTATCATATTCGACCACATTTTTGTCCTCATTGTCATCAAATTGTTCCCATTGCTTGTCCATACTATCATTGTATTAGTTCGGGTCAAAGTCCTCATCTGTGACATGTTTCCCGTGATGAATATCCACTTATTAAAGAGTTTTCTCTTGGAGTTCAGCCACATTTTCCACCGAACCTTCCACCTTAAAAAGAGGTAGCGATTGAAACTACGTGCGCGGGAAGCGTTACTGAAATAGCTGCAGCTTCAGCCAGATGAGGATTAGACACTAGAGCCACATGAGGTGCACATATCCATCCATATCTCCCTTCGTCGTAACATTAGAGGCCAGCTTGATTCAATCCACCATCTCCGTATAGGGTGCTGGGTAGGCTTCGGAAACAAATCAGATGACTTCTAGATATCAAAGAGCAAGTGACGAGAAGGGTTTCGGCCCTGACACCTGATCTGATTGTGAGGGCTAAATGACAATGGTGACAGGGGTTTGTGATGAAAGATGAAGACGATATAGACCGCGAAAGCGATAGGGAACCCTCGTCGAAGTGAGGACTTTGTTACTCAATCCCAGCTCTAAATATTCTACAGTAAGAGCTAGAGGTTCGAAGGGGACACCACTGACAGGTGTTGAGAATAATTTCCCTTTTGTGGTCGGGAGATCTGTGCCAACTAGGAGTTCAGTCCCAAATCTGCCCGACACCGCACCTTCTAACAAGAATCTCAGTCGGGAAAGTGAATCGACAATTGGCAGGAACTTAATATTGACCTTGAGGAAATCTAGCAGTCTCAGGTTCGTGAAGGATAGCGCTGATAATTGTTCAATCTATGTTTCCAAATTGGTTTAGGTGCTGGTTGTGACATTTACATACCTAGATTTTGACCTGTTAGTCGCCAAACTAGTTTGAAAATTGCTCGTGATCCAATCGAATTAAAAATAGTGATACTTCTCTTAAATTTGTAATGATCAGTTCAACAAAAGTATATAGTTCAGTCACTGGAGTCCAGTCAACTGTTGCCAAGCAATCGTGCCCAGCCGTCGCCATTGGTTCTCACTTAAGCACTCATTCCATCAAATCCCATCTCAGCAATGTAAGCGCCTTAATTAACACCCATGGAATCAATCTCTAAACAGCAGCATCGAATGAAGCCTGACCAAGGATATTGAATCAGTCGTCTGGAGTATTTTCACTCGCCTCGACTTAACCACCACTTGCGTGTGCCTTATGCCCCAATCCGATAGACGTGATACGGATGCATGAGCCCTTTTTTTTTTATAATTTAATGTGTATTCAGCTATAAAGCAATGACACATGACTGGTGCTATGTAAACATGTTGGATGACTCTTTTGACGTTAGAGACATTTGTACCCTGGATTTCATTTGCAAATACCACTATGAGGTATGCTTGCTTACACAATCAGTCAACCCTCCTCCGTAAGTACCCACCAAAGGGACGTCTCAAAACCTATGATTGTCCTAGAATGCCTTCGTCATCCATACATACCAGCACCGCGAGAAATGTGGTTGTACTTTGCTGGATTTGAAGCAGCGATCTCCTGTCTCGAGTGGGATATGTGTCCAAGCTATCCAGACTCTACTTGCCAGACCGGCCAAGACAATGTACCACCGCACCATCCAACCCTAGCGGTGTTTATAGTGTCGCCTGCACTCTCTCAACCGAAGTCTTGGCACACACAAAGCTCAATTTGTAAAAGCTCCTTGCCAAAATTCAAAATTCAACGCCCGTCGAGACAGAATCTATCCTTTGCATCATCTTCTGAACTTGTCCTGAATCCTCTCACGCCAATCCCAAAGAACTGTCTCTCAGATTTGTGCGGCACGCTTTGTGTCCTCTGTCTGGTATAAATATCGGCGTGGGCGTGTATTTGGTGACTGGCTGAGGCCAGAGAAAGTCGACGAGAGGTGTGGTCATTGGAATAAGGATGTACTAGGTCGTACTTGTAAACTTGATGAGGCTTGGATAGGATTCAGACTCGTTGGGGGTGAAAATTTGACGTGGTGGAGTAGTTTGAATTGTTGCCTCGTGGGTCAACTTGTTCAGTATTGCAAAATTTGAATGAACTCGGCTCTGGGAGGATATTTCACTCCAAGGTTCGTAGAGAGCACCACTGACTGGTGTTCAGCCTTGCCCTCCATGTATGAGTCCTGCAGAAGCGTCTCAACCTATATCATCAGGTAATATTTGCCTGAGGAAACTGAGGAATAAGAAAACTCATTGTTAGTGTACCCTGCTACTTGATATGGTGCTGTAAGATACACCAAGAGACTTGTTGATTCTATTATTGTGATAGTTCCTTATTACAATGCGAATCCTGTGATTCGACTCGTAAGCCATAGGGGACTATTCTCAACACCTGTCAGTGGTGTCCCCTTCGAGCCTCTAGCTCTTACTGTAGAATCTTTAGAGCTGGGATTGAGTAACAAAGTCCTCACTTCGACGAGGGTTCCCTATCACTTTTGCGGTCTATATCGTCTTCATCTCTCAACATATTCCCCTATCACCATTATCATGAAGCTAACCACGATCAGATCAGATGGTAGCGTCGGAGATCTACTCATCATCAAACCTTGATCACGGAGGAAAAGCCATCCGATGAGTTTCCGGAGCGTACCCAGCACCCCATACGGAGATGGCGGATTGGATCAAGTCGGCCTCGACTGTTACAAAGAAGAGAGATATAGATGAATATGCGCACCTCATGTGGTCCCGGGGTCTAGGCCTCGCCTGGCTGGGGCTGCAGGTTTTTTGAGACTTTTTCCCGCGCACGCAGTTTCCATTGCTACCATTTTTATTTTTTTTGGGTAGAAGGTTCCGTGGAAAAGGTGGCTGAATTCCACGGGTAAATACTGAGCTGAATGGCTATTCATCAAGGGGAATATATCAATGATCTTTCAAGTAACAAAAGAGGATAGGAGCACTGTACAAGGTGTGGCCTGGGTCAGAGAGGAGCCCAATGTGCTAGATAGTCATAGACTCAAGTAGCACAATAAACACAAACACACACACAGACTCGTAAGCCCGCCGTCGTAAACCAACAGAACTGGGGCTTTCCAGGCTACAGTTACGACATCTCATTGCAGCCCGTACGGGCCACGGCAATTTCGCGGCGTACCATCGTCGCTTCAACAATCCGCACGCTATTACAGAGTGCATCTATGGTGAGGAAACCACCCCTACCCACTTCATACATTGTCGTCTCAACGCAAATATCACGCGTCGAATCAGAGGGTCATTGTCACACAATGCCTTCTTACACAAGCTACTCGGGCCTAAGTGCTTCGATTGCTTCAAACAATTTGCGCAGGATACCAATTGTTTTGAGTATTCTCCTGTGCATCCATCTCCTACTCTCAGTGGAGATCGAAGATAACTCGTCAGCAAACTAAACCTGTTAAAATGGGAATCGAGGCGAGAAGTATTGCTTCCCATTCTAACTTATTTGCAATTTATCTTTTTCTTTTGTCAGTTTTGGGAAAAGGAGTTCGCGTCGGCGCATATTTTTAACTTACTGCTGGTTTTGTGGTGGTTCATGCGGTGGAATCAAGCTGGGTATGTCTTAGATGTAGTTCTGGCTGTGAACATCGGTCCTGTACTCATAGTGGATTTGGAGCTTTAGCTTAGGACATGATGAAAACAACAACAACAACTCGTAAGCCATTCACATCTTGTGACCTTCTCGACTATATAGTTTGCAACTCAGACCCCGTAGTCTGAATCAGAACCACATTGTCACGACATTAACTTTCCCACGCCACCTACCATACTACAAAAGTAATTCTATCACCAGATACACCATACATAAATAAAACACCAACATACCAAAACATGGAGCCATCAACTGAATTATTTGACTGCCTCAACCTAAATCCAATTGATTCAATAGTCGATCGATTCCGGAGCAACATTGATGAGGGCCTCAAACACAAAACTGGTATGATTCAGTCACTGAATTTAAAGATAAAAGCTAATAAAGTAGCAATATCTACATTTTTGAACGACCTAATTAATCACGCAGATGAGATTGAAAACAACACTATAAAAAAGGCTTTCAAGATTTGTCTTCTTGTAACTAATACAAAACTTATATGCGACGAAGTTTCTGTCTCCGATTTTAGGGACTTAACTGCATCGATCAAGGAACAGGTGAGCTACAGAGAAATTTTGAAAACCGTCATCGATATAGCAAAAGAACTTAGCAATGAACTTGATCCAATGGCTATAATACGACCTGTGCATTCGACGGTCACTAGACTGAGGAAGACTGGAGAAGTTCCAGGATATGACAAGACAACAGCTTCACTTACAGATGCGCTCAAATCTGAAACCTCGGGCAAGATATACAGAGATGTCGGTGAATTCTGGGATGTCAACTTCATAACAAATAAACCATGGTGTGGGCTAGTGAACCGTATCTGGGCTAGCTATCGCGATAATGGCCAATGCGGAATTGACAACGTTTTCTCGTCAAACATGGACGAGGATGCTTGGAGAAGATGGCTACATGCATTTCGAGATCGATATCTAATTCAATTAATGAAAGAAGAAGACTTCACGGAAGTCCATCAACCTGCCGTGAAAAGAAGGCGAAATGAACCACTCGTACGGGGTAAATTTTGCCACACTACAATACCTAGTCAATTTAAGGGCGGCAAAACCAATCGGAAATTGGACTTTTTCATCGAGAGTTCCGAAATCCCTGATTGTGAGACTCATAAATGGAGAGATGTGAGAGTTGTGGGCGAAGTAACATCATCAGAGGAACAAATAGGCGCAAAGTTCAATCAGCTGATGAGATACGCGCGAGAAATTTTCTATTCGCAGCCGTTGCGTCGATTTGTGCATGGTTTCTGTTTGCACAAAGACCACATCGAGTTCTGGATAATCGATCGAGCAGGTGCGTACAGCTCTGGAGAATTCGAGGTATTGAAAACCCAGGAAATGCTAGTCCGAGGGTTGTCGGCATACATGCTCATGAGCGATGAAGAACTCGGGCTGGACCCAGTCATTAGCTACGACGACGCTAACCGATGTTTCGTGACATTAACAAATGACAATAGCGAAACTGAAAAGCTTGAGGTGATTCCTACGCCTGTTGCTCGACCGGAGACGATAGTCTCGCGAGGAAGCACCTGCTTCAAGACGAAAGACGAAAAGTATCTGATCAAGTTTTCTTGGGGCACCGGTGCAAAAGATAATGAAATCAAATTTCTCAATCGTGCCAAAAATGTAACAGGCGTTATCCAGATGGTGAGTTCAGGCAAACTCTATAAAGTTGCAACACACCGAAAAGGTGTAAAATTCTCGAAGGATAAATTATGGATCTTTATAGCCAAAGACCAAGTCTTCGCCCGCGGCAAACAGGAGACAATTTTGAATGATGAACTTTACGTGAAACGTAGACTTACCTATGTCAAACTTACACCAGTCGGACGCCTCATTCACTCTGCCGTATCCGTACGGGAATTTGTGAGTGGTATACGTGATGCCATTATTGGGCTTCGAAACTTGCATGGTAAAAATATCATTCACGGCGACATCTCATCAGGAAACATCATTCTGACTGGGCCGGATAAAGACGGTAAGACGAAAGGAATTCTAATTGATTTGGACATGTCTTCTTTGCATAAGAACGAAAACGAGAAAAATTTGCCCAGAGCAATAACAGGTACCACTATGTATATGGCGTTGGAGCTTTTGGAAGCCATAACTGAAAAAAAGTTAAGTTTGAAGCAAACTTATCGTCATGATCTCGAATCTTGTTTTTACGTTCTCATAGTCGGATGCATGAGCTACTTTGCCAAACCATTGCCGGAAGATCTTGAAATATGGCATTCATGTAGTTCAAAAACGTGCTATCAATCGAAGCGCATTATGGTCGAAGATTTTGCAACAAAAACTGTCCATAAATTCTTGCCCAAGTTTGATGGTGTTAAGGAGTTGGCCTTGAATTTTCACCAAATTCTTTTTGGAAATAAAGATATTGGGTATGGGTCACCAATAGATCCGAATATACTTTATAATCCTATAATTGAAGCCTTTGATGAAACTATTTTGGAACTTGAAGCCAAGAAAGATTTTCCAAAAATATCGGATTGCTTTTCAGCTCTAGTATAATATGCTAACTTACGCTTTAATTACTATAGCCTATGTGCTGGACAAGAAAAATGACGACAATATTCGAAAAATAAAATGAGGGGTGAATCAAGGGAATTTAGATGACCATGCATGGTTATAACCGAAGAGTTGAAGAAATGCATTGGACGAGTAATTGTAAATCTAATCTTCATAATACAAGATATAAATCAATGAAATTTAGCAAACTAAATTGGACTACAACTAATTGGTGAGAATGATATTGAAGCACTTCCGAAGTTTTAGTAATTGAGAATAATCCGTTAGCTGTCGTACGACGGTTTCATCTCTGGCAAGAAATATCTTGGTAGCCCAAAACTATATCGGATGACTGGAATTTCCCACGATCATTTTCTGTTCCACATTGAGTTCTAACACAAATGCACGTCTTAATCTCCTAAACCATGGCAACTTATTGTCAGTACCCTGACCAAATAATTAACTGAACACGATAAACATTATCTCATGACCAAACCTGACAGGGACCCAAATCATTCTAGCGATGTAAATACGAAGTGAGCTCATGGGTCTCGATTTGTTTCTATTTAGAGGAAAAGTACAATGAGTCGACAGTTCATACTGTCCATGTGGCTTCCAATCACAGGACTCCAAGCACATGATTATGTTCTGCCTTCAACGGTCAAACAGAAGAGGAGAGATCTGGAGACAGGCCAAAAATCGATCCTATGAAGCTATGACAAATATTGCCAGAGAAATCAAGAGGATCACACAGTAGATCCTAAATCATGGTTGGATAGAACAATTCCAGTTGACGAAGGCGGTTGAAATGCTACTGAGGTACAGGAACAGTACGAGCCATTCTTATGGTCGATAGTGATGATGTGATTGGTTGACACGGAGCGTACTGTAGTGTAACTGCGCTTCCTGGAGGATACCTCAGAAAATCATAGACTTTAAACAGGTGGTTTGCTTTCATGTTAATTTGAAAGTACGATAGATATCCGCATGAGCCACCTTTTTTTAATTATTTGTTGTGCATACAGCTTTAAAGCCATGACACATGAACGATACTATGCGTACATATTGGATGACTCTTTTGACGTTAGAGACATTTGTACCCTGGATTTCATTTGCAAATACCACTATGAAGTATGCTTGCTTACACAATCAGTCAACCCTCCTCCGTAAGTACCCACCAAAGGGACGTCTCAAAACCTATGATTGTCCTAGAATGCCTTCGTCATCCATACATACCAGCACCGCGAGAAATGTGGTTGTACTTTGCTGGATTTGAAGCAGCGATCTCCTGTCTCGAGTGGGATATGTGTCCAAGCTATCCAGACTCTACTTGCCAGACCGGCCAAGACAATGTACCACCGCACCATCCAACCCTAGCGGTGTTTATAGTGTCGCCTGCACTCTCTCAACCGAAGTCTTGGCACACACAAAGCTCAATTTGTAAAAGCTCCTTGCCAAAATTCAAAATTCAACGCCCGTCGAGACAGAATCTATCCTTTGCATCATCTTCTGAACTTGTCCTGAATCCTCTCACGCCAATCCCAAAGAACTGTCTCTCAGATTTGTGCGGCACGCTTTGTGTCCTCTGTCTGGTATAAATATCGGCGTGGGCGTGTATTTGGTGACTGGCTGAGGCCAGAGAAAGTCGACGAGAGGTGTGGTCATTGGAATAAGGATGTACTAGGTCGTACTTGTAAACTTGATGAGGCTTGGATAGGATTCAGACTCGTTGGGGGTGAAAATTTGACGTGGTGGAGTAGTTTGAATCGTTGCCTCGTGGGCCAACTTGTTCAGTATTGCGAAATTTGAATGAACTTGGCTCTGGGAGGATATTTCACTCCCAGGTTTGTAGAGAGCACCACTGACTGGTGTTCAGTCTTGCCATCCCCTCAATAGTCATTGACTCAGTAAGGACTATAATATAAATCGAATCTAATCTAAACAAGTGAGATATGTGTACAAGCGATAGAGACTCTACTTACAAGCCTGACCCGGAAGTTGTACCACCGTACCATACAGCCAGGGTGGTGTTTAAACTGTGCCTCTCATTCCCACAATCCAAGTCGTGTAGTGCTCAAAATCAAAAAACTTTTGTCCAAGATTTGTATCCACCGCTTGCATCACCCTATCTATATGTTCTAACATCTCTCAAGCCCATCTCGAATATTTGCTTCTCAGGTTTATGTGCCACGATATGCTTCTTGCGGCGGGCGTAAACAGTGCGTGAACGTGTATTTGGAGGCCACTCTGGGCCAGATGCGGATTTAATGAGGGGTATGGTCATAGCAACGAGGGTGTCCTAACCGATACTTGAAGGCTTGGAGAGGATTTTTGAGGATGTGGCTTAAAGTGTCGTATCTAATATAAAATGAGTCGTAATAACAACTGCTTACAGTTGTTACTAGAAGTAAGACTTTTAATGAAGTATATTGTTTCTTGTCTATTCCCTTCTTCTAGTTATAAGTGTTATGTACAAGAATGTGCGCGACCCTAAGTCATGGGACATAGGACCCACAGGGTTATGATCTTCTCAGGAATAGGACTTTGATTTTTATTTTTTTTTGCATCAGATTTTAATTACGTATACAGCTATCTAGCTATGACACAATATCAAAGAAAAGTATAGAACAGATGACTCAATTTACAAGAGGAGCACTCATGCCTCAGATTTCATTTGCAAGTACCACTGCGAAATTATGGTGGCTTTTTCTTCACCCCAAGTCAACCCTCATCCGTGAATACCCACCCAGTGGAACGTCTCAAAAGCCCTGAGTTATCCAGACATGTCTCCGTCATCCATCAACTTTTACCCGCGCGAAATGTAATCTGAGATGTCTCCTTCCCAAGTGGAGTAGGTGCTCAGGCTACTCAAACCATCCCAGAGAACACCACCAGGAGGCGGATCACTACACCTTCCATCGTCTGCTTGTTTTTATAGTGTCAGCTGCACTCTCGCAAGCGAAGTCTTGGCGCGCACAAAGCTCAATTCGTAAAATTCTTGCCAAAATACGAAATTTCACGCCCGTCGAAAACGTATCCCTCTTCTGCATCATCTTGTGAACTTGTCCTGATCCCTCTCACGTCCATCCCAAAGAGCTATCTCCCAGGTTTGTGCTCCACGCTTTGCTTCCTCCGTCGGGTATAAATATCGGCGTGGGCGTGTATTTGGTGACCGGCTGAGGCCAGAGAAAGTCGACGAGAGGTGTGGTCATTGAAGCGAGGATGTACTAGGTCGTACTTGTAGACTTGATGAAGCTCAGTTGAAAATCGGACTCTTCGGGAGTGAAAGATTGACATGGTGGAGTAATTTGAATGTTTGCCTCGTGGGCCAACTTCTTTGATATTGCGAAATTTGACTGAGCTTGGCTCTGGGAGAAAAATTAACTCTCAAGTTCATAGAGGACACCACTTAAGGGCGGTTTTTTATGTCCTCCATAAATCACCGTACTCAGCTACCAGTTACCAGACATCAAGCTCTTTCACTCTAGATCACTGCAGCCATTGTTCTCAACGTCACTTTGAATGATGTCTTAGTTCCAAGAGATTTTCAAGTATCATGCTAACAATTCCATTGATTATATTCTCCAGAAATGCCGAAAAAAGCACAGCAAAGGCGCTTACTCTAAATTGGGTAAAATTCAAATTCAAGATCTGGTGCTTTCAAGTTGCGGCCTCGCCTCAACCTGGCTCTAGGTATGATAGTGTGAGTACATGTGGTACGTGCACGTTAGCATATAGTCCCTGTCCGCCTCTAGATACTCTCTCCTCACAGCCAATCTACTTCTTTAATCTCTACATTAGAGCTGCCTTCCTGCCACTTCCTCTTCTCGTGATTTTGGCTATCTATTTCAGGAACTCAGCTCTACTCGATCGCCGCAAAGCGCGCGCGAAAACTAGTCATTTTTCTCGTAGCTGCAGAAGGGCATGTCCTTGCAGCCAACCACGCCTAGAACACCTGATACTAGATCTTTACGATCTCGACAAGTTCCGAACCGAACCGAACGCGAAAAGTAGAAAGTTTCGTGAAAATAGAGGTAGAAATAATGCATTCAAAACTACCTTTATTTAATAAAGCTGTTGCAGCATTCGCCCTATCCGATGGTAAAGACGCAAGAAATGAGGAGGCAAAAATCGAATCATTTGATGACGACTCCGAAAAATTCAAGCTGTTTGCTGCAGCCCTCGACCTTCGGTTCACGAAATATCCTGAAACATATGGGTCGCCATATTCCAGAATTGCTTGCATTGCCGAAAATTGCATCGGCCGTGCCGATGGCTGGATGACTTCTATTGTGAATGGAAAGAGGGCCGAACTATATGAGAATTATTTTAAATTCATAGTGCAGTTTAAGGAAATATTCGACGACGCCCAATACTTGCATCGTATACAAGCCCAGTACCTCGAACGCCACACTACTGGCCCTGTAACCAATTTTTTAATTCGGGTTAAGGAAGCAGCTAATGCTTGCGGTTACAACTCCAATGTTATGGCTCCTCCATTCTTGAATCATATGAAGGATGAGGTAAAAAAATCCCTGAACCGCACACCTACACTTGACAGGGAAGACTACAAGATGGTTCGTAAGCTGGCTATCGAAGTCGACAATAATCTCTTCCAAGAGCAGAAAGAGCGGTCCACCTACCAACATTTCCCTACCCCCAGTATTAGTACTTTTCTCCAACGTGTCACCTCTCAAGCGCAACAGCAAGCTGCCCGCCCCTGGAATGCAGTTCCACGAGGCCCTCTAACGGGGGAAGAGAGAGACCGGCGCTAAAATTTAGGCCTCTGCCTTTACTGCGGATCCAATGAACATCGCATTTATGCCTGCAGACTTGCCACTGCTCGGCCGCAACTTCAGAACGACCGGCGTCTTAACTACATTAACCACGAACCAGACAATACATCTCACATCAAAGATCAATCAGTACGTCTGTCAGACCAGGATCAGAGCCCAATGGAATCAGTATTCTTGACTTGATGTTTTTGTGATTCATGTAAATTCCATTCTTCTAACATGATTGTAACATTATTGTCAGAATAACATGCCAAGCTAGTACCTGACATGATTTGTGATGGCCTCAGGAAGACCTTGGCGTTTTCGGTAATTTTCAGCAAGAAAGTACTTGGCATCTGTGTAACAGACGTGGTGGACTGGTATTGCGTCATTTTGGGATTACATCTTGTCTACAACATGTTTGCTTTGTGTTTTGTGATATATGGAAGTTATTTCTAGATATTATCATCATATGTCAGATAGTAGATATGTGTAGATTTGGAAGCTGTGAGAAAGAGGAAGGAAGACAGACAGATAGACAGACAATTACATCTTTTTATTTACTTCAATTGAGAGTTCCTATGCAAACTATTCTTCCAGATACCTCTAGTCTCAATCATTACAGCTTCCGAACCAGCTCAAAAGGTTCGAAAACGTCCCTGCTCTCCATCCTTAACAATTTGGATCCACACTGACCCCAAACCTAGGACTAAATTTCGTCCGTCGCTTTTAGTGAAAGGGTTAGTGGGAGGAAAAGATGTTACCGCATTGGTAGTTAGTGGAGCGGGAAGCAATTTTATCAACGAGAAACTTTTGCCTGATTTAGATGTAAAATAAAACATTTCTTTGAACCTTCCTATAACAGCTGCTGATGGACATGTTATTGTACCAAAAAATATGTCGCTTCTTATAGAATTAGACTGTGACTTTGGCGAGCATGGCAAAGACTGTCATGAGTTTATTCCAGCTCCCTTAATACATCATGACACAATAGTTGGATAACCATAGCTAGAAAGTGTAAATGTCACAGTAGGGAGTGAGGTGGATGGTGACCGACAATATTTGATCTGGTGAATTAGATTGTCTACAAAGAGGAAAGAATCTAGTACTATGAAACTAATAATTATTTACGGACGCGTTAGCATACATTTACACATGTCCATATATCATGTGACTGCTTTGCCTGAACACCTTTGTCAGGAAATGCTGCTTAGTCAGCTAGTTGGTCAAGTGAAAGGTGTCCACATCATTAGTACATAACACCTTTATCACTACACACCCTTAGTCCTACATCTATACAATTCCTCACATATCGTATATTACTATCTGCATTATCTTACTCCCGTGACTATACTTTCTCAATATCCCAACAGGTTATGAGACCGGTGTCTAATTATTCATCGGCTTCCTTTTTCGAACAATCTGCAGCAATGTCTTCATTTAATACAGAAATAAAAGACACCCGCAATCACGACGGTCTTCCACAGTACAAATCTAATTGGGGGAACATTGTGATTCTGAGCCTCGGAACATTCACAGAGTGGCGGATTACTTGCGAGATTGCTTTAATAAACGCTGGCGTTTTAAGTATCGCTGATGGCACTTGGAAGAAACCTATTGCTAATTATTACACGCATGCTTCCCGTCCGAATACACGATCAGCCTCTTCCGGTGCAGCACACAATGAAATTGATGCCGATGACAATGAATTTCGAATACAGGAACAGAAATGGTTATCCAAAGCCCGCGACACGCAGATAATCATATCCAACTCCATCGAAACCCAATTGATGGAGCAGTCGCTCGGATTTCTGAGGAACATTGATCCCGCTGGGTTATGGAACTTCCTCCTCCAAATGGACCCAAACAGAGATCCTACAACCATTGCAGAATTGAGATCCAAGTTCGCCTCCATGAAGCTTGATCCGAGAACAGACACAATCCAATCTCTTGTTCTACGCCTCAATAATCTCAGAGTCAAGCTATCAATGACCTCTAGACCGATCACCGAGGAAGATGTCAAGGAGCAGCTAATTGCATCTCTTCCTAAGGATAACTCGATTTGGTCTACGGCTCGATCACACGCTCTAAACATGGGTAGAAGTCTAGCAGAAACAATTATATATCTTCAATCTTGCGAGTCTAACATTTGTTATACACAGTCCCATCAACCACAATCTGCAAATGTAGCACGCAGCAATTATAGAAAAAGAGGACGTGGTACATATCGAAGGGGACGCAATACAGCGCACTTTGATCGTCGTGATCAAGCTCGCGGAGAGCTTAACCGAAAAGGAAAGCAAAGAGGAATGGCAACGGACGAAAAGGAGTGTTTCTTTTGTGGTAGAAAAGGTCATGTAGAACGCGATTGTCGCCTTAAGCAGTCCCAAAGTAGAGCAGCCAAGGAAAAGAATAAAGCTAGGGGAGATGCCGACGCTCGTTATGTTCAAGTTAGAAATATTAATGCAAATGATTCACCCTACCTGTCTTATTATCTTGAACACAGTCACACAGCTTGCTCAGAGCTAAATATGGATAAAATTCTGGCCCTACTCAAAATAAAATCAAGTAAAAGTAGAATCCAACAATATAAAACAAATTCCAAAAATATACAGAGCTTGATCACCAGCGGAATTCATAATCTCCTTAAATTTATACGGCTTCCGGATTCTAATGCAACAGCTCTCCCAACTGTCACAAAACATGCATTACTCACCAAGCCCAGAGAAATTCTCACAATAATCGACTCCGGAGCGTCAGAACATTTCAGTGGTATGAGAGATGATTTCTCTACGCTCAAAAGATGGAGCAGTCCAAAGTCTGTCCAAATTGCAGATGGAAAAGTTATTCAATGCGAAGGCTATGGCAATATATCTTTTAGGACTAGTGATAAAATAATTGAATTAAGAGAAGTCTGGTTTATTCCTGAGTTTGGTCAAATGCGGCTTCTGTCCGTCTGGGCCTTCAATAAGAGGGGCATTAATGTAAAGTTTGCTGATGGCCATTGTCAAATAACACGAAACGGCTCAATCTTGTTTGAAGCAGAAGGAGAGGATGGTGTCTTCAAAGTTAAAACAAAATCAATACCTCAAGCAACATCAGCCACAGAAGTTCAGCAACAAATGCCACACCAAACAGAGACTGAATGGGAAATTTTGCATAGAAGAATGGGCCATATTAACATCAAAGATATTGACAAGGTTCTGAAAACAGGACACACTGGACTAAAAGTTCCTAACAAGAAAAGATCAATTCCGATTGGATCAAAATCTTGCGAAGCATGTTTAGCAGGAAAGATGAAGGAAAATTTTAATAAGAAATCTGACAATCGTTCAAGCACCATCCTTCGTCGAGTTCACTGCAATATCTCAGGAATCCAGTCCATCTCAGTTAGAGGATATCGGTTCTACTTCCTCATGGTAGATGATGCAACAAGGATGTGCTGGGTCAGGTTACTAAGAACGAAAGAAATGAATGAGGTTCTAGTCACATTCAAGCAAATAAAGGCCGAAGCTGAATTGCAATCTGGCAATAAAATTGTCTACATGAGGGCTGACAACGGCAGGAGTGAATTTGGTACTGCCCTTCAACACTACTTGAAAGAAGTAGGTATAAAATTTGAACCAAGCCCACCATACAAACACTCAATGAACGGAGTTGTTGAAAGATGGATGGGTATTATAGCAGTTATAGCAAGGTCTATGTTATATGAGGCACAGCTACCTCACCAGCTCTGGGATTACGCTGTCGAGCATGCGGCTTGGATCAAGAACAGGGCTCCCACATCCGCGCTACCTTTTGCTGATAATGACGCCCCAGAAAAAATTCACTCCCTACAGCGCATACCATGGAAAGCCTGCAGATCTAACCAACATCAGAGTTTTCGGGTGCAAAGCAGATGTGCTTTACCCTTCCGAGTTAATTCCTCAGAAATGGCAACCTCACATTAGAGAAGGAAAATTCATCATGATAGGAATGACTTCGACGAAAATTTGGAAGCTACTTGATACGCTTACCCTAAGAGACACAATCTCTGCAGATGTTGAGTTCAATGAATATGAATTCCCTAAAATTGACATCTCACTCTTTACTCTACCTGATAGACCAGATGTGCTAACACCTAGACAAGTACCTTTAGAGCGAACAAAGATGTACCAGCCGCAGCTGATAGAAGCTAGGCAGAAAGGTGTTAAGCAAGCGCGTAAGAAGTACGCTGCAATTCGCCCAATTGAGGCAATGAGTTCGGGCGAAAATGACTCTGAATTGCAAAATCCTGTAACTCGCCCGCGAGAGGCTGGAGATGCGTCTGATCAACGCTATATACAGAAGGCTCCCATTAGAATGGACGAGCAAGAGACCTACATAGGTTCGGTAGAGCTACAGACTCCCGTAATAAGACGTGAAGGAAGCTGCCACGAGAACGCGTGGAGGAAGCTCTCACGCGAACCCATGGTCGAGGCTAGTCATCCTACTGCAGTAGTGGAAGAGGCCACCATGAGGGTAGTAGAGCAAGAATATCTAGGAGGGCGAATGAACTTCAAAGAAAGTACTCCTCAGATTATCCGAGAAGCCATCGAACCATCGATTGGGCAGACTCCTTGCTCCCCGCCAAAATCAAAATTTGGCAGACCGCTGAGAAGAGTGGCGAAAGCTGTGTTCAATCATGTCGTTACAGCAAATGCTATTTCTGCACAAGCAGTCCATATTAATTCCGGTGAGTCGTCATCGATTCAAGTGCCCACTCCTCCATTTGAATCTATCACTGTTGAACAGGCCATGCATGAAGATCCCAAATTATGGAAAGAGGCAATAAAATCAGAATTGCGCTCTCTGCAAGCCACCAACACATATACGATTTTGACTGGGTCTCCACCTCCTGGAAAGAAAATAATATCCAGCAAAATAGTTCTTAGAAAGAAGTTCAGAAGTGACGGTAGCTTAGACAGACGAAAAGCACGAATCGTTGTCCGTGGATTTGAACAGCAGTACGGTATCGATTACTTCGAGACTTTTGCGTCGGTAATACGGTACAACACACTCCGGATACTTCTATCAAAGGCTGCAGTAGACGATCTTGAAATTGAAGCGCTTGATGTGGATACAGCTTTTCTAAATCCAAAATTAGAAGAAGAGATTTATATGGAGATACCTGATTTCTTTTCGTTACAACACCCTGGAATCAATCGAAAGGAAAATTACCTCAAACTTAACAAATCACTATACGGTTTAAAGCAAGCCCCGCATATTTGGTTCAAAGAAGTCAAAGATCACTTTAATCGAATATCTTTAAAGAGTGGAGATGCTGATCCAAATTTATTTATAGGTAGAGGTGTCTTCGTACTTCTTTATGTAGATGATATGCTAATCATTGGGAAACATGGAAATTTAAATTCCGTCAAATCAGACATCATGAATAAATGGAGTTGCAAAGCGCTAGGACCAGTTGACACTTTCGTCGGAATTCAAGTGGAAAGAAATAGGCAGAAGCGCACACTTCGCATTCATCAAACTGCCTATACAACAAAACTTATTCAGTGGCTGGGAATGGAGAAAAGTATACCTAAGGATCTCCCACTCCCAGCAGGAACAGTCCTAAGCCCATCTACCAAAGATGATATCCATCAAACGCTCAAAGATGATGACATCTGCCTCTATCGACAAATTGTTGGATCTGTCCTATATATTTCTAATGGTACAAGGCCAGACATATCTTATGCCGTAGGACAACTTGCTCGATTTATGTCTGATCCCGATTCAAACCATTTAAGTATGGCAAAGCATCTACTCAGATACCTCAACGGTACAAGGTCGCTCGGGATTAAATATAGATTTGCCGCTACAACAAATATCTGGGCAGCATGGACAGATGCAACATGGGGTACCGAAAATGATAAGAAATCATTCCAAGGGCAAACAATCATATGGAATGGGGGCGCAGTAACTTGGTCCGCTAACCGTCAGAAAAGCACAGCTCAGAGCTCAATGGAAGCAGAGATCATGTCTGCTAGAGAAGGAGCTAAAGAAATCGCCTGGATGGAGAAAATTGCTCATGACATAAACGTCAAAATAACGAAACCTCCGCTTCTATATCTAGACAATCAGGCTGCAATAGAGCTTGCTAAAACCACCAAATTTCATCGAAGAGCTAAACACATTGAAATTAGGCACTTCTACATACGAGACGACATGGTGATGAAAAACAGGCTAATGGTCACATTTACACCAGGTACTGAACAGATTGCAGATATATTAACAAAACAGTTACCCAGGGACCAGTTTGTAAAGTTATCGTCTGAGCTAGGCTTATCTCATTAAACGCTGAACGAATTGTATGGGCGATATTAGTACTACAGAAGTTCACACAGCAGATCATGATGGGACCAGGATAAGAGTACTCTTGTACCACAATGCAGTTTCATTTTTCTGTAGGACTACTGAACTCTTTAAGAAGAGATGTAGGGGTCACACTTTTTAAGTGTTGTGGAAGTTAATGAGGCTCTAGGATATCGCAGCATGGGGGCGTGTCAGGAAATGCTGCTTAGTCAGCTAGTTGGTCAAGTGAAAGGTGTCCACATCATTAGTACATAACACCTTTATCACTACACACCCTTAGTCCTACATCTATACAATTCCTCACATATCGTATATTACTATCTGCATTATCTTACTCCCGTGACTATACTTTCTCAATATCCCAACAACCTTGTTTCCTTGACATATGGTCTCTCAATACTCCCGCTTCCCTCTATTTTGCGTATGCTAAAAAAGAGATTTTTAGTTCTGCATAGACACCTTCTTAACAGATTTAATTGCTTGTAGCCTTGCTCTATCAATTTCCGCTTTGGTGGGCTGTAATTTTTCAGGGAAGCGCCTCTCAAATTCTTGAATGGATGTCTTGGCAAATACGACATTTTTGAGAGGTTACCAAGTCTTATCTTCAGAGTCATGGCTTCTCCACAGAATTTGATATTGGAAATTTTTTTTATTTTTACTACGTTTGGAGTCAATTATGGCCTCAATGGCATACAACTTTTCACCTGATTTGTCGAATGTGACAGGATGGGATGGTGGATTAGTTTGTGTTTGGATTAGGTCTTTGTCAACGATGTCTAGCCTAATTGTGCTATGTTGCAGGCTACTGTTATAATAATTCATGGGGTCATCATCAGGGTTGTGAATAGTTTCGGTTTGGTGTGGGTTGGTAGATTGATACCTGAGCGTGTTGCATAGTAGTTATACATGAGTCAAGAGTAGCATATGCACGGTAAACCTCAGCCCCAAACAGATGATACGAATCAAGTTCTATATGCTACGTCCTGTATGGCTAGCGTGGTTGGAATATGGGGAATTTACCTGTAGATAGATAAAGACGTTGTAGCCCTCTGATAGTTTGGACAAGTCTTCTACAATATTATATCGGAATCAATACTAGCCACTCATTAAGCAATCTCATGAATTATTTCCAATGTCTGTGATAACAGACATACATAAACAATATCGACAACAAGTTTTAATGTCGATAAGTTATGAGCCCGGAAACTGTCGACAACAAGTTTAATGTCGATAAGTTTGGCCTGGTAAAGGATTAGTAGGGGCTGGCCTCAGCAAACTGGTGTGGAAAACATTGTGTAATCTATCATATTTGTAAGGTAGCTGTAACTGATAGGCATGAGAATTTATTATTTTCGTCACTCGAAATGGGCCGATAAATTTTCAGTCTAATTTCTTAATTGGCGGTGTGGTTGTGATGGATTAGAATAGAATAGAATTTAATTTAAGTCCCTACTGAGTCTGTGACTATGAAGGACTGCTTAAACTATATAAATAGATCTAGATTTTAATGTGAAAGTTGTCAGTTGATATATTCAATGTTTACCAATAGAAATTGAGGGTCATGCCCTGTGTGTGGTTGTGATATTGCGCGCGTCAAGGAAAACTTCATCACCATCACAGTATGCAGATGCTGGTGAGCGATTTGCTGCTGATGCGATCTCTTGCTTTTCTCTAGAACACGTAAGATTTGAGCGTAGTACTTCGAGGATATCTGATATTTTAGTAGCAAAGTCATTCCTGGCACTGGTCTGCTGGATGGGGCTCATTGAAGACGTTCTATCTGGTGGTCTTGGGGGGCCAAAACTCATGCGCAGATGAAACCCTTTATTTGCAAAGAACGAGGTGATTTTGGTTGAAGCATTGAAAGCATTATTGGCAGCAAACTCGGTCATGGGTAGCCATTCGTAAACATCTTCCTGAGTATAGTCGATATAGTGTCTTAGGTACTGTTCCATAAATGAGTTGGCGCTTTCTGTCTGACCATCCGTCTCTGGGTGATAGGCAGTGGAGAGTGATATATTAATTTGAAGGCAGTGACAAACTGCTTTCCAAAATTCTGCTATAAATAATGGTCCTCTATCAGATACAATTGAGTCACACAAGCCATGGAGTCGCCAGATATCACGAACAAATAGCTTTGTAAGATCTTTCGATGACATTTTCGTATTACAAGGAGTGTAGTGTCGTTCCTTGGTGAGGCGATTTACCACGGCCATAATGCTATTAAAACCGCTAAATTCGGCCAAAGGACCGACAAAGTCTACCAATACATCGCGCCAGCTGTGGGCAAGAAGGGGAAGGGGCTTGAGTGAACCTTGAAATTTGAGGCGAGAGACTTTATTTCGAATGCAATTATGACAGCTCTTGACAAATTGTTCGACTTGATGGGAGAGGTGGGGCCATCAGTAATGGTCGGATATAGCTTGATATAAGGCGTTCTTACCTGGGTGGCCCTTTTCGCAACTATCATGGGAAGTTTGTAAAATCAGAACTCTCAACTCATTACCTGGGACGTAAAGTCTACCGCGGAAATAAAGACAATTATTACAGATTTCACATTCCGAAAGGGAAACTTCTTTTGAATGTGGAATTCATTCAGGCTTTGTCATCTCAGAAATTATTTTAGTCAGCCATCTGTCATTTCCTTTCCTATAGCCTTGTTCAAGTAACCGGGCGATTTTTGTGTCGAGTGGTTCTTCCACAATATTTTGGAGGATTACAGGAGACAAATAAGAATTAGATTTGAGCTCTGGTACGGTTTTACTATCTTTCAGTTCTTCAATGATAGACTCGTCAAGCTTGTCTGATGGAAGTAATGTTTGTTTCTGAAATTGCACCTGGGGGTCAAATCTATCACATGGGAAATCTTGGGAGCGTCGAGTTAGGGAGTCGGCTTTGGTGTTCTCTCTTCCTGGACGGGACTTTATAACAAAATCGAATTGGGATAAGAATTTGCTCCAACAAACTTGACATCGAGATAGCTCTTTAGTAGTCATAAAATACTCAAGATTACGATGATCTGTGAGAACAGTGGTAGGTTGATATGAGCCTTGAAGCTCAGCTCTCCATCCCTCGAAGTATCAAACTATAGCCAGGAGCTCCTTATTGTGAATTTCATAGTTACATTCTGTGCTCTCAAGTTTTTTGACATGAATGCAATAGTATGAAGTTCGTTATTTTCATCTTTTTGAGAAAGTATTCCGGCAGAAACAAAATTGGAAGAGTCGGCTTCAACAAAAATTTCTCTCGAAGGGTCAAAGTGATGCAAGACTGGCGCTGTGATAAATGACTTCTGGAGTGATTCAAATGATGTTTGACAGGCATTTGACAAGATAAATTTAACATCTCTCCGGGTAAGTGCGATAAGGGGCCGAACTATTTTGGAGAAATTCTTTATAAATCGGCAATAGAAGTTTGAAAACCCTAGAAAACCTTGTACACCTTTGTTATGGCTAGGCATCCTTGAGGCAAGTTCAAGGATAAGGTTCTAAGGAAAAGGTTCAAGGACTAGGGTTAAGGAGAAGGTTCTCGGGAAACGGATCTCGGGGAAGGTTCAATAACTAAGTTTCCGGGAAACTCGGAAAGCTAGAGTTAGACAGGCTGGAGTCATAACCTAATGATCCCAAAGCCTCAGTTGAAATTCATTACGTAGTCTAGTGTACTTAAGGAAGCTGGAGTTACCACGAAGTAGTTCTCCAGCTTCTCAATCTTATATCTCCATAGTCCGAAAATCGCACTCGTCTTTCTACTCGTCTTGATCTCTCGTCCTCCAGTCCCAGCTTCTAGTTCTTCAGTTTTGACCTCCTGGTATCTTGCCAGCTCATTCGACCACCCATCTCCAATCTTAGCAGACGGCGATCTTATCATCATCTGACCCTCGCCGTAACAACCTTTGAGGCAAGAGGGTGGTTTCCAATCAACTATACATTGAACTTTTTGCGGATCTATTTTTACACTCTTAGTGGAGATCACTAATCCAAGGTAAGTCACTTCTTCAGCTTCAAACTCACATTTTTTTATGTCGCAATGTGGTCCAGCTCTTCCCATTGCGTCCAGCACAGTATTTACATGATCTCGATGTGAAAGGATATTGTCTGAGTAGATCAATATGTCATAAATGTATGCAGTACAGAATACGTCGAGATAGGGCCGCAAGACTTCATTGATACGAGCTTGGAAAGTTGCTGGAGCATTAGACAAGCCAAATGGTAGAACAAGTGACTCGAACAAGCCATATCTGGTTTTAAATGCTGTCAACCATTCCTGACCCTCGGCAATCTAGATATGGTTAAACGCAGCAATAATGTCAAGCTTGGTATAGTACTTGGCACTACCAAGTTTAGCAAGAGTTTCTTGTAGCAGCAGAAGTGAATATCGGTTTTTGATGGTGACTTGCTAGTGCAAATGAAGCCCTTCTCCAATTGTTCGTTCAGGTACTTCCGTAAGACTTGGAGTTCATTGATAGACATATTGTACAGAGGGCCATGTGGGGGCATTGTACCAGGCATAAGATCGATTTTATGATTGCAATCCCTGTGAGGGGGTAATATGTCTGCACTTTTGTAGTCAAAAACGTTTAAATGATGATGGTAATGTAGCAGGAGCTTTTTTGCCGGGTTAGGTCTATCTTTAGTTTGGAGAGCAATTTAGATATCTTCAAGTGAAAATCCAGCTAATTTCATGTCCGCAGCTGTGGGGTCGAATTTTGGTCTATCAGAGGTTTCTCCACTAACAGGATGTAGTGCTCGCAGTAATTTTTTTGCATCTATCAGATCAGTGGGGGATTGGGAGGAGCTTAATTTAGTTGGTAGATTTTTAAGATTGTGTTATAGTACCTAGGCTATATTGGAGCAGGACGATGAATACCCTTGGGGAAGTTATGCTCCCAGTAGGTCTCTATAGTCGCTGTTGCGTGTGTTGTCGTGATATGTAAGACTTGACTCTATATTCTTGTATAAAGGAAACTTAGTTACAATGAATGGATGGAGGTTGAGACCTCCTTATATCTTGCTCCAGACTTACTTTGTTGTTCACAGCCTAGTGCTAGAACATTCCCTTATGATATCATTTCTCTCCTACGAGAAATGACCAGCTCGTTCTCTCTCAGTCCATCAGTCTCTTGCTGATTCCATTATCTCTATTCCATTGAGTTCTAGTTTGGTCCAGTATACCCACACATGCATTACACACTAAACACCCCACAGTTTAGTTCCACAGTCACGTGCATATTCTATGACGCGACCTAAAGCATGTACCATGGTAAGTTACATGGATAACGCAACAGATTGACACCCAGCTCATGGATTCTAGCATCCACTTTGTCTAGAGAAAGGGAAAATAATTGCGAGTCACTTTTGTTATGCTCAGCTATGTAGTATGGTAGATCTAGAAGCTGGTGCATAGGTAGTTATTATGGCAGCATGGCATCATGGCACATGAAGGAGATCCAGTCTCTTCATAACAACATTACAAGTAGGAATGTGTGCCTTACGAGAGATGGGTTGTTGATATGGGATAAATGGCATGGCTGCTCAGTTGGTTGCACACTTTGGTGAGTTGCATACTGGTAACGTGATTGGTCTACAGGGAAACAAACTAGGGGATAAGGGACGAGCTTCCCCCAATCTGTAACATAATAATTATCATAGTCACTTCACTTCTGCACATTAATGAAGACATCTCTCCACATACTGTCTTAGCTGTTCCAGCGCAAGTGTACATCCCCATTTCATATACCAAGTAAAACAACTTTTCATTGATAGCTTATAGAACACATCAGAACCAGCCTTTCTTGGCTGTCCCTTACCAATTTTTTCTGTGTCAGCATCTGGGCTACTAGTACTACTTTTGAAGTTTGGGGAGGAAGTTTACTGCGTGTGTCTGAGAGCACAATCAAAACAATTTCTTTTACAAAAGATTGTGTCACAGACCGGCTTTCCCACGGGGAAAACGGCCTGCTTGTCACTACCATTGTGCCATGGGCTAATGCTGAGATGCTACGCTTAGTCTGGTCAACCAAGTCAGGAGCTTCCCTAGTAACATAGTCAATGTATTGCGATGGTTACAATGTTATGATAGCAACAGTTACTAATCAACATAAGCAATCTGTTGCTGTGTTATAGCTGTAGACTGCCATACCCCTGATTGTAGTTGCCGCTCTTGAGTACTTAAGGAAGGTCTAGGACTGGATTTATTCTTTAGCTTTTTGTCTTGTAATTATTCTAGACTTTAGATTGATCCGATTATTATAAGCTTTACCTTATACCCCGATTCTGTCACGTTCCGCCTCCGTCACGTTCCGCCTCCGTCCCGTTCCGCCTCCGTCTTGCCTCGCCCTCGTCCCGTTCCAATCACATCCTGTCCCGATCACATTCTGCCCCGACTACATCTGTCCTGACTCCGTCCCAACTCCGTCATGATCCGACCCTTGACCTCCGAACTAGCCAACAAGCCTGACAGATTGAATCAAAAATGATGGTATCTTGAGACCAATTTATTGTGACGCTCTGTGTGAGCCCACAAGTCTACTATATATAGTAAGATAGCTGTTAGATACACAGATCTAATATTGTGCCTTTTTAGGCCAGTTGTGTTATGATAACGAGGTCATGAGGGGACAGAGGAATACCTGAAATGGATGCAAATGATTATGGATGCGCGGATATAATTGATATGGCTGTAGTGAGAAGAAGCGTTGGAATGGACAGTAGTGAGATGGTTGATTTACAATCTATCTGCGGAAGTATTGCTTCCTTATATATAGATTCAGTACCCCAGTCCTGATCACGCACTCACCACAGGTGCTTCCTACTTCTGTCACAGTAACCGCTTCCATAGCCCCTACCAATATCTCCTGTCATAACATACTATTGACACTGGCTGCTAGTGTGGAACTCCCGGGATTGCAGAGCTATACACCGTTGTCACATTATATGCTGTTGCCCCTCAGTAGCCATCAGAGTGATGTGCGCCTCAGTCTAAACGCATTGGTCCACCAGGCAACGCTCGGATGTAGGGATGTTGCCAGAGTGATTAGGTACTTAGCTGTGCTGTCAGTGCCCTAATCTCATCTAGCTTACTGCGGCCGAGTGTCCGAGTGCCGCAATGGTGGGAGCCCGATGAGGCTCGATCGGAGCTGACCCGAGGTATTCACAACAAGTTGGCACTGTGGTAAAGCTATCTAACTACTGTTACATGTTTTCTGCATGAGGAATTTTGCATGTACACCCTGCACATGGTCCGTGCGTCACATTTACACAACAGTTATGTTGCCTCAGCCACTTGCGACCCAAAATGAGTTCATACTTGCCGAGTTTTGTGAGAAAAAATACCAGTGTCTCCCCATGGCCATTCACATCAATATGTACAGATATAGTATGAGTAATACGTGGAGCTGGTGTGCCGTCCACAAGGTGAAGTTGACATGGTTGATGGAGCTAATGAAGGGGGAGATTATGTTTTTGTGCAAAGTTGATATTGTAGAAATCTTCAGTTGTACCATAATCAAGGAACGCTTGGGTGAAAAAACTTACTCCATTAGACCCTATGGTGCACGGGAGAAGAAGTTGATCTGTGTGGGGGGTTGAAGGGGATGAAATTTGTAGTTCTTCGCTTTCAATGATTACAGCGCCTTCTTCCTCTACCATAGCAGAATCTGATAATCTATTGTTGTGGTTATGAGCTGTGAGGTATATAGCAATTATGTCTCTGCTGTCCGTCGGTGGAATTACACGGGCTCATGTGCAATGGTGAGTCACAGAGATGGCGCGCTCACGCTGGGTAATGGCACGATGGACACTGAGTGCGTATCACTGTGGCCAAATGGGTGTCAGTAGGTATCAAATGTGAACTCTTACTGACGATGGTGATCTATGAAGGTGATGCTAGATGTGCATCCTGACAATTGATAATATCATCTACTGGATGATGTGAAGTATGATATTATATGGATAGATTGATTCACTAAACTCGGCAGGTGAAGAGATTGTAGAGTACATGAACAGCGTCTGTGCACCAGCCTGTATTTTCCACCCTTTCCTAATCCAGCAGCCCATCCTCCGTTCCCCTGTCTCCTAACAACTCAACCGAGCCAGCACAACATCTATCCGACTGACTACTCTGATGTCTCTGATTGCGACAATGATCAGAGACTAAGCTTTTTCCTCCTCAAGGATAGTCTTGTTATCAGGGGACTTTCTTTTGCCTTTATTCCAGCAAGCTTCAGCGCGCACTCGTGCCCGATGACCTGAATCATAGCACCAGCTACAAAGTTTATTTTCAAAACAGTATAATTGCTTTGCGTTTTCCTCAGCTTCATTCCGAGGTACGCGATAGTTGATGGCATCTGCTGCTGTCCAGATAATGGTGGGGCTAGTTTTAGCAGCGCTCAAATCCATCATGTCTTCTCCAGTGGGAACAGGAAGAGAGTTTGTAGGCGGTAGAAAGAACTAGTGATTATCAGGTGCTGGTTTATTCTTAGTATAATTTGGATTGGAAGATCGGAGCACGGCATCTATATATCGACCTTCGGCTAGGTATGAATTGAGGTCTGTAGGCATGTTTTGACGTAACATGACGCGGTTCTGAATCTGCGATACAATTAGCGGGTGGAGGGAGTCGTAAAAATGATTTATTAGTGCGTCGTCGGATAAACCGCTCTTCTGAGAAACTTCAAACCAATCAGAGATGTGTGAGGAAGTGTTGTGAATCTACTTATTGGCAGATTTTCGAAGCTGTTAAGCTGCAGAGGTCGAGTCAATTTCGACAAAGACAAATTATCGAAGGTTTGAGGTTACAAAGTTCCGACGGTCGAAGGTCGAAGGTGCAAATGTCAAATGTGCGAAGGTATGAATGAAGGTAATCGAGGCTCGGATTATCAAAGTTACAAATTCATATGTTCAGATTATCATATTATCAAAAATATCGAGTTTCTGTCAGAGGAAAGCTAAGAATGATATAGTTGGGTCTGAATCATGAGCTGTATTTAATCTAAAGAAAGAAAGTTTTATGTACACGAAATTATCATACAAACTGTGTGCCGAGGCCGGAAGATTATCAGCCAAGCCTAACCAGATCAAGATGAGTATGATTAGGCGAGCGCATGCTTAGTACAGTTCACAACTGTTACAGTTTCCAATAAGCAAATTATACAATAAACAAAAAAGATTGTTAGAACTAAAGAGCTAATTCAAATTTCCAGCCCGAACAAAACTAAATCCTGTTGCCTCAGACCTAACTGAATTTAGAAGATAACCCCTGCACCACCACATCCAGATTAAATCTAACAAATTCATAACAGGAAGTGTCTTTTTGGCCCTGTTTAATAGTAAGAATCTGGCGACAAGCGTTATTATATTCGTCGACATCGCCGAATATTTGCTCTAGCAAAGCAAAAATAGCATCACTGGAGAGAAACTTAACTGTGCCATCTCTATTGATACCATGTGAAATCGTCGAGAATGCTTTCCCTCTGAGCCGAGACACCAAATATATCATCTTTGATTGCTCGGATTGGTACCAATCTCTATTAGCAAGGAACTTCATGTTCATTTTACGGACGAAAATTGGGAGTTCTTTGCGAAGTTCAAGTGTGTCTGCCGAAAAAAATTCTGGGTCCGGGTGTTCAGCTGATTAGGGATGGCTTAATAGGGCACCTGTGCCGGTAGCAGCAATTCTTGTTTCTAATTCGTGATATTTTTGTTTAAGACTTGAGTTTTCCTTAAGTGCTTCAGAGCTGGCAGCAACATGCTGTTTTATATGTTGGAGTTTTTGTTGAAGCAAATGATTTTGCTGTTCTAATTGGGTACTGGAATTGGTTATTGAATTCTTTGAATCTTGAAAGTTCTGCACTGTGTCTGTCAGCTCCTGGTTCTTCTCAAGTAGTGTGTTGTAATCATTCTTGTATTGATATAATTGTTTTTCGACAAGTACATAAGAATTGGCTAAGGCCATGATTTCATTACTTAGTCCTGCAATATTTATTTCTGTGTTACACTCAGGGATGAGGGTTTGATAGTGTTCCACGGGGTGCGTTGTATAGCCTAGTAAAGATCTAGGTGGTAAGTGAAGGTTGTAAATGGGTCAAAGGAATGACAGGTCTTCTCTAGGAAGAGATGAATGGGCAACTAGTTGCAGTAGGTGTTACACGTGGGTCTTGCTGATGAAGAACTGGGCAATGGATATGTGGTCTTCCCGAAGAAGAGATGGGTGAACAAATGTATTGTAAAGGGTAAATAAAGAAGACATTGCGTGAGGAGTAAATCTCTCTCACGCTGAACTATTATATACAAGAGTAGAAGCATCTGCCAGCCGGAATTAATTGTAATCAATTCTTGCCAATATCTTCGCATTGATGGCTGTGTTCTTGTCCTTCTCTTCATGACTCCCTTGTATATCCTTACATGACGTTTTACATGACTAATTGTATAGGGGAAGCTATTATTAAATTGATAGTTTTAATTAACTACCCCTTCATCTTATCACGAATTAATACTAGAATTAAAATTCTATTTACGGATCCGTGAAAGTTACCACCTTGCATGGCAGTAATAAAAAGCTGATTGTTGGGGACTGAACAGAGCAGAGGATAATTCTGGACCAAGGTAGCATCATGATCTCGAAAATCATTCGAGGAAGCAGGTGTTCCTGACTGATATTGTGATGTGACGCCTCCTTTAAGATTCCAAGGGTTGTGATCCATTTTTGTTAAAGATTCTGAGTTCAAATTTAAAATTGGCCAAGTTGGGTATAAATTTTTTCATTAGCTAATCTGAGGAGTATTTCTAAAAATAGGAGATGGATATTACGCACTATGGCAGTAATAGTTGTTTATGAACTGGTAGACAATATGTCACAGTAGGGAGTGAGATGGATGGTGACCAACTGTTGTGCCTGGACCCACATAGCTACAGTGTAGAGCTCCAGTTATGATGGTCACGCGACTGCATGCATTTGCTCTGTTTGCTCCTGCTTTGTTGAGTTAGTATAATTAGTAAGCAATAGTCTAGGGACTATAAGTAGAGAGCTTTCCTCCACAGTAGATATAGCAAGCAATTCAGTCTTTCCTCATTCTACAGAGATCATTCTCCACTCCTCTTCTTGACCTGTCCGGCCCAGCAACAAACATCTGTGATTACTAGCAGCGAGCTCCCACAAATTGTATGTACACCCAAATCATAGACCTATCATAACACCAACTGTCAGGAATGCCTACTGTATAATCTATATATGTGGAGATAACCATTATCTAGCATCCTGTGATTCTGGTCTGGCCTTTTGGCCGAGTGATTATGCACCTATCTGATGCATTATGTAGGTTGGCAAACTCTTGCCTGGCCTTCTTGTCTTGACACTTGTCTCTGCTCCATTGTCCACATGTTGCTTCTGACACCGACAATGTCTGATCTGGTAAATTAGATTGTCTACAAAGAGGAAAGAATCTATTACTACAAAACTAATAATTATTTACGGATGCGTTAATGTGCATTTAGACATGTCCATATATCATGTGACTGCTTCGCCTGAACACCTTGTGTTCCGGCGTGTGGGGACTGAAATAGGATTTGCCGTCTGCTGAAGATATCCTAGTAATTACTAGGCGAATAAGTACGAGTCGATATAGATAGGTACGGTTAGGGGTGTTAAACTGCTCGGGCGTGGCACAAAAGATTAGGACTGAAGAACGAGAGATCGAGAGGTCGAGACGAGTAGTATGATTATAAATACTATGAGGATATAAGATTGAGAAGCTGAAGAACTACTTTAGAGTAACTCCAGCTTCCTTAAGTATAACTAATTACGTGTTAGATGTAAGTGAGGCTTTGAAAGATTATGTCATGGTAAGCCCCTCCAACTCTAATTATCAGATTTTTCTCGGATATCTTCTCATTGAACCTTTTACTGAGAACCTTCTCCTTGAACCTTCTCCTTAAATCTTTTACTTGAACTTTCTCCTTGAACCTTCTTCAAGGATGCCCGGCCATAACACCTTGTTTCCTTGACAGTAAACCCTGACATCACCTGGAGCACTAGTAAATTAAAACCACGCTGTAATTGCTCAAAGAAGAATCTCACTTCCCAGGTACACCTACCCTCTTCCCTCCAAGCCCTGCATTCAGTTGTACACCATAATAAAATATGAGAGCGTAGACGTGCAAAACAAATCTGCAAAAATACTAAATCAACCTACAATCGCATCAACAACATGACATCTTGTGTAAGCAATTATTTGCGTCAAGGTCTGTGCAAAAGCCAATCAAACTGCAATGACACGACAGTGGAATCAAATACACACCCTATAGACTGGGCCCAAACATTGCATGCCCTCGAACTCAATGCTATTCTCAAGAAAAATGATGTTAAAATCAAACAGACCCTACCAGAACACTACAAAAAATTCGAAGATGTTTTCTCAAAACCCAAAGCCGAAGAGCTAGCTCCTCATCGTCCAGGACTTGATCACAAGATTGACTTCAAACCTGTCAGGCGCAATTGTGCTAGGCACAAGACTTGAGGCATAAGGGATGGCGTAGCATACAATGTACTGAGGATGGTATAGGAATTGGAGCTACTTGGCAATGAAAAGGCGCATTAATACGGAACGTAATAAGGTTCTATTATTACTAGCCACATTCATGACAACTCATACATTGACCAGCCTCCCAATTATTTAGCATAAACAAGTGAATCGTGTCTTTCACTTAGATGTAGTAATTGTCAGGGAATACATCTGGATCAACATCATCCCCTGCCAAATACTAGTATTAGCGTAAAGCATATGTGTTGGTGGGCCATGTAATGGGTTGGTTACCACATAGGTTTAGTTCAGGGTTTATCTCATGTAACGTTGAGCTATTGTATGAGTTGGGAGGAATCTCCAGTTCACTTTTACCTAGAGTATAACTAGTCGCTTTACTGCTGGTAGGATTGGGCATACGACGTTCTTGTATCTTAATTACCTGTTGGAGACTACTTACTTATTCGAGCTATCTGTATATCATAACTCCTACCCAGTGATATTACCTATCTGAGACGTCTCCCTTACATTACGTCGTATCCTAATAATTTTTTTGTCAGCAATGTCGTCATCTGTATCCAGCGCTGAAGATTTCGTTGCGCGCATCAACGCGGCAACCACAGAAGCTCGTGACCAACTTCTCGTTCAGGTTTTCTCATCAGGAAAGGAATTGCAAGACATCGTAAGTAACCTGAAAAAAGAGGTGTCAAATGGGAGGAAAGAACTATCCGAATCCAGAGGTATGGTTCTAGAGCTACAAAAGGAACTCCACAACCAGCAAGAAAAGCTTTCCCAGTCATTACAATCCTCGGCAGTAAATGCCTTTAAATTATCCGAAGCTGAGCGACTTATCGAGTCTTTCCAATCTAATTCCGAGCAAAACGCTCCTACCCAAAACCCCCCCAAGTCTGAGCTTTTTATGATCAACAATAAGTTCACGGGGGAAGACACGTCAAGATACCCGGTCTTCCAGAGGCAAATTCGCTTGGCATTAGCTCAGAATTCCGACAGATACGTGACACTACAATCGCGTATCTCCTTAATCTACCAGAACTTGGGCTCAGGGCCAAAATCCTTTCTAGATAGATATTTATCAAATGACGGGGTTTTTTCCTTCGATTCCCTCGAAGCAGTATGGGACGTCCTAGATGTTTCTTTCCGAAATCCAAACGAGGAAGAGGATGCTCGCTCCGCCCTTGCACAACTTAACCAGGGTAGCCGACTGTTTGGCGCTTACCTATCCAAATTCCAACAACTTCAGAATTTATCTGGCATTGCGGACCACAAGACCTTGATTTCATACATGCAGGACGGCATTGCACCCGATTTGAAAAAGTGCATTAGCCAGCAAAGGGTCATAAACAAAAGATATTCCTTCGATGACTTTGTGGCCCTCTGCAAGGAATGCGTTGTGCGGCTCGACTGGGAACGCCCTGCATCGACAAAGCGTGCTCCATATCCGGAACCTCGGGGAAATTACCCGACCCCTGTTCAGTTTGGCGTAAGTAACCAAGGCCCAAGCTTAGGTATTCCTAACAACTCTACCAAAATTCCTCTAGGAGGTGATCCAATGATATTAGACAAGGCTGAAATGTCCCACATTGGTGCTGACAGCCATATTACTGCTGAAGAAAGGTTAAGACGATCGCGTTTAAGGCTATGTATGAGATGTGGAAAGCCTGGTCATCAAGCAAATAATTGTAGAACGGGTAGCAAGTTTAATGTTATACAACAATTGGAATTAGACACCCTAAAAGATGGATTAGAGCTCGACAACATCAATTTAAAAGAATAGGCCTTAGTCAAAGTCACGACTATAGGCATGAGAAACTTGCTTCCTTTCATCCTCTTTCCATACTTTTGGTATCACAATTTAGTATACAAACTATAAATTCATTGGTTTTACCTTGTCACCTGGATTTTAAAAATAATTGCTACAAAACTTGTGCCTTTATTGACTCTGGCGGAAATGGATTTGGATTTATTGATGCGAATTTCGTGCAAAAAAACTCACTTGGTCTTATCCCCCTAGACAAACCTAGAATTCTCCGCGTAGTCAATGGTAGAAAATCTGCTGCCGGGCTTGTAACTCACGCTGTAAATGTTAAACTAACCATCAAGGGTCACTCTGAGATGGTCTACCTATTTGTTACCCAGTTGGGTCAATACCCCATAATATTGGGACATGGCTGGCTGGTTCAGCATAACCCTACCATAGACTGGTCCACCAATTCTATTTCTTTCGAATCTCTGTACTGTAGTCAAAAATGCCTTTCCGACAATCCGCTCCTTAGACCCAATCAAATACGTGGATTAAATTCCAAAAATATATCCTCTTTCATAAACACTCATCCTGAATCACATCCGCTTGATGTAAAGGTGATAGAAGCGGCGCCGTTTCAAGCACCTGCAAACCAGAACTCGAACCAAGTTTTTACCCTAACAGTTTATGCGATCGACCAGGCACTTGCAGACGAAGAAAACAGAAAATTAAAAGAAAAGCTCCCTGATTGGCTTCGCTATCAAGCCTCCGCTTTTTCCAAACTTGAGTCTCGGGAACTACCTCCACATCGTTCGATTGATCACAAAATTGTCTTAAATGAGAGAAGCCAGCCTCCATCAGGCAAACTATACGGGATGACTCGGGAATAACTTTTTGCCCTCCGAGAATGGCTCCACAATAATCTGTCAAAAGGCTTTATTCGAGCTAGCTCTTTGCCAGCTGCTTCTCCTGTCCTCTTTGTTAAAAAATCTGATGGGAGCTTACGGCTCTGTATGGACTATCGAGCTTTAAATGCAATAACTATAAAGAATCGCTATCCTATACCCTTGATATCCGAAACCTTGGATCTGTTGAAATATGATATATCTTGGAATGCCAAGAATAACTTATTAGTAAGTCCGGCTAATTTGACTATCAAATTCCCCATTCTATATCACTGTTATCAATACATCATTCACCGAAAGTTTAATGCGCATTAGCGTTTATTTCACACTAGCATTCCAGCGGATGACTATGTCTCAAATGCAGGTTATAGTTTTCTCGTATCTATTACCGACACACATATATTTAGCTTTATATTCCTGACCCATATATGTATATGTACATAGATCTACATCTACATGGATCATAACTTACGATCCATGGAGATTGATAAATACTGGTCAAAAACCACAGTTGATAAGATATGCGAACACGCAATCTCACTCTTATTATCTCGGTTTTACTCTGAACCATACATCTAAATACAATTGTTTCCACTCGGATCTTCCTCTCACAACCTTATATAAGACTTACTGCATCGGTCTAATCGCCGACACTGATTCCGCTACAACCTCCATCTTTGCTCAAGCTCATAACTTTAACAGGATCGCCTTTCCAAGGCCAATTTCTTTACTAAGTTAGATGTTATTTCTGCTTTCAACCAAATAAGGATTACTAAAGGTGACAAATGGAAGACAGCTTTCCGAACCCGATATGGCCTATTTTAATCCTTAGTAATGCCATTTGGTCTATCTAACGCACCCAGCACGTTCCAGAATTATATAAACAATACCCTGCAGGAGCATCTTGATATTTTCTGTACAGCCTACCTCGACGATGTTCTTGTCTACAGTAATTCTCTTAATGAGCACCGAATGCACGTAAACCTGGTTCTAGACAAGCTTCGTAAAGCGGGACCCCAATTAGATACTAAAAAATGCAAATTCGAAGCAGCAGAAGTTAAGTATCTTGGCATGATTATTTCCCGCAGGGGTGTCGAGATGGATCCAATGAAAGTTGAATGTATTAAATCATGGAAAACCCCAAAATGTATCAAAGATATCCAGGCTTTTCTAGGGTTCGCAAATTTTTATCGCCGATTTATCAAATCATTTTCTGCATTGGCTAGACCCCTCACTGAACTTACAAGAAAAGAAACTCCTTGGATATGGTCGACAGATTGCCAAAGAGCCTTTTCATCCATTAATTCCGCATTCACACAAGCCCCAATACTTCGACATTTCGATCCTGATTGTCGTTGCTATGTGGAGGTAGACTCGAGCAATTGGGCTCATGGAGGAATTTTATCTCAGTTTGACGATCACAACGTACTTCACCCACTGGCATACTTCTCCGGGCGCCTAAATACAGCTCAAGTTAATTACGAAATTTATGATAAGGAGTTGTTGGCTGTGGTCACAGCCTTCGAACACTGGCATCCCGAGTTGGAGGGAACTATCGAGCCAGTCTCTGTTATAACGGATCATAAAAATCTCGAGTACTTCATGACTACCAAGATCCTGAACCGGCGCCAAGCAAGATGGTTGGAGTTCCTTTCAAGGTTTAACTTCGTGATAACTTATCGACCAGGCAAATTAGGCATTAAGCCAGACGCGTTAACTAGAAGATCAGAAGATCTCCCAGCTGGAGAAAAGGACGAACGTCTTCGCCATCAGCATCAGACGGTACTAAAATCTCATAATCTTGACCCAAAAATCATACTCGGCCGTGACCTTCAACTTGAGCAGACTACAGTCGAGCCTTTGAAAGAAGCTATTGCCACCTCTGAAAAAATCGAAAAATTATTGATCCAGGGCTATCGTGAGGACACTAGCATCCAGAATTATATAAAAATCCTCAAAGGGTCTGAACCTCATCGATCTAAGCATCTTGACCTATCTCGCTGTAGTGTGAAAGATAATTGGCTGTATTACAATAACATGATATTTGTTCCAAATAATTTGGAGTTAAAACTCCTACTGATTAAGAGTTGTCATGATCACCCAAGTGGTGGTCATCATGGGCGAAACAAGGTATTTTCCGAAATTTCACGCGATTTTTACTGGCCTAATATGCTTCAAACTATCTCCCAGTACACCAGTAACTGTCACACCTGTAAGAGGACTACCCCATTTAGATTAAAATATCAAGGTTTATTGAAACATCTCCCGGTTCCCCAACGTCGCTGGAGAGACATATCTGTAGACTTTATTGGTCCTTTACCTGAATCAGAGGGATACGACCGTATAATGGTCGTGGGATGTAGGCTCTCAAAAGCCCGACATTTCATTCCCTGCCACACAAAAATTGACGCAGCAGAAACAGCTAGGCTATTCTACAGACATATCTGGAAGCTACATGGATTCCCAGAATTGGTAGTGTTGGACCGGGGACCTCAATTTGTTTCTTGTTTTTGGCACCAAATATGTGAGCAGACTGGCACAAAAATCCTCATTTCTACAGCTTGGCACCCAGAAACAGATGGCCAAACCGAAAGATTCAATGCAATTTTGGAGAGTTACCTTAGAGCCTACTGCAATTACCAACAAGATGACTGGGTTAGCTGGCTTCCATCAGCAGAATTCAATGCTAATAATACTGAGTCTGAGACTACAAAAGTCACACCATTTTTTGCCAACTCAGCACAGCACCCAAGGACGGAAATAACACCACCTAGACAACCAGAAATCCCTTCAAGGTCTACTTATCAAACTGCCCAAAAGAAATTAGCGAACGACTTTATTAATCAGATGACCGAATTAAACGAGTTTTTGCGTGAAAATATGAAGGTATCTCAAGCGTTCTATGAAAAATATGCGAATCGCAATAGAGCCATTCCTCCATCATATCAGATCGGCGATCAAGTTTTCGTTAACGCAAAAAATATTAAAACAAAACGGCCGTGCAAAAAACTAGACTGGAAAAATATAGGTCCTTTTGAAGTCGACCAGGTAGTGGGTAGTCATAACTACAAATTGAACCTTCCCGAAAACTTAAACTCTATCCATCCAGTATTCCATAAAAGCCTTCTACGACCCGACCCAAATAACCCAGTGCAGGGCCAAACCAATGAGCCAAACCCCGCAATTGAAATTGACGATTTTGGACAGTAATTGTATGAAGTAGACGCTATAGTAGGATCCAGGCGTCTTAAGAATTGTGGATTCGAATTTAGGGTAAAATATACGGGCTTGTTCGAAACATCTTGGCAACCACTATCGGATATTGTGAGTGGAAATAATTCTGAATTACTGGATAAATACCATCGATTATACCCTCGCAGGACTACACCTACTGTAGACGAAATTTCGGAGGCCATTTTTGACGCTAGGAATAGGGAGATGGACACAACTCTGAATAAGGTATTGACTACTGTTGAGACAACAGTCTCGTAGAAGGGAGCTACTGTCAGGGAATACATCTGGATCAACATCATCCCCTGCCAAATACTAGTATTAGCGTATAGCACATGTGTTGGTGGGCCATGTAATGGGCTGGTTACCACATAGGTTTAGTTCAGGGTTTATCTCATGTAACGTTGAGCTATTGTATGAGTTGGGAGGAAGCTCCAGTTCACTTTTACCTAGAGTATAAGTAGTCGCTTTACTGCTGGTAGGATTGGGCATACGACGTTCTTGTATCTTAATTACCTGTTGGAGACTACTTACTTATTCGAGCTATCTGTATATCATAACTCCTACCCAGTGATATTACCTATCTGAGACGTCTCCCTTACAGTTATTAGTTTAAATAGCGCTCTGATACTAAGTGGGTTTAATCAACAACTCTCCACCATAGTTTTCAGACTCTTCAATCTCCCAACTCGCTTCACAAGGTGATATTAAATACAAGCCTAAAAGCTTACGCTTCTCTATACAACTTCCATTACAACAGATGAACGCCTCGTGGGAATGCATAGGGCTTTCTAGAAAGGTAATAAAGAAGAACGCGGGGAGTCGTTCTGGATACAATGGCCGGAGGTGACCGTAGATTACGATGGATGGCAGAGAACGAGAGTGGGATGTAATTAGAATTATGTAACTATTCCTAAAGACAGAAAACAAAGCGTGAAGATCTCAGTATCTGAAGTGAAAACTACATAACTATCCACGCTAGGCAATAAGCCTAGTGGTGGTAGGGCAAAACTGAACACCAGTCAGTGGTGCTCTCTACAAACCTGGGAGTGAAATATCCTCCCAGAGCCTAGTTCAATCAAATTTCGCAATACTGACCAAATTGGCCCACGAGGCAACGATTCAAACTACTCCACAACGTCAAATTTTCACCCCCAACGAGTCTGAATCCTATCCAAGCCTCATCAAGTTTACAAGTACGACCTAGTACATCCTTATTCCAATGACCACACCTCTCGTCGACTTTCTCTGGCCTCAGCCAGTCACCAAATACACGCCCACGCCGATATTTATACCAGACAGAGGACACAAAGCGTGCCGCACAAATCTGAGAGACAGTTCTTTGGGATTGGCGTGAGAGGATTCAGGACAAGTTCAGAAGATGATGCAAAGGATAGATACTGTCTCGATGGGCGTGGAGTTTTGAATTTTGGCAAGGAGCTTTTACAAATTGAGCTTTGTGCGTGCCAAGACTTCGGTTGAGAGAGTGCAGGCGACACTATAAACACCGCCATGGTTGGATGGTGCGGTGGTACATCGTCTTGGCCGGTCTGCCAAGTAGAGTCTGGATAGCTTGGACACATATCCCACTTGAGACAGTAGATCGCTGGTTCAAATCCAGCAAAACACAACCACATTTCTCGCAGTGCTGGTATGTATGGATGACGAAGGCATGCTTGGACAACCAAAGGTTTTGAAATTCTCTTTGGTGGGTACTTATGGAGGAGGGTTGACTGATTGTGTAAGCAAGTATACCTCATAGTGGTATTTGCAAATGAAATCCAGGGTACAAATGTCTCTAACGTCAAAAGAGTCATCCAACATGTTTACATAGCACCGGCCGTGTGTCATAGCTTTATAGCTGAATACACATTAAATGATTTAAAAAAGAAAAGCCTAGTGGTGTCACAGGCTCATACCTGGTTATCATTAGGCTGCTGCCTAACGAATAAGGCTTAAACTCTTCCAATCATATTAAACATCATACATGTCATGAACCCCTCCATAACTCATTAGACCCAAGTATAGGCCTTGGCCCAGTTCATGCAAATCTATTCTTCAATGACAAATTTAGATTGCAGACAGGACGACTCGAACACCAGTCGTGAGCCATCTAAGCCACATGCATCATAACTATTTTAATAACTAAAATTACTAACATTAAAATGAAGCTGAATTAAAATAGACGGAGATGCTGGTGTTTGTCGGAGGGCAGGTCATGATCTATTTTGAGAATGGTATGAAATGAGGGAACGAGATTATAGTCTTGTAAATAAATAGGAGGCTTTCATTCATGTCTCTGCTTGTTACTTTAAGATTTTCATTTGTATCTAGCTCTGAGTTCAGTTTGAATAAAACGCCACTTTAAGACTGTCACAAGTGGTGCTAAACAAGGAACCCATAAATCCTGCCTGAGGCATTTCTCCAGAATCTTTACAAAACCCAATGCAAAAGTCCACCGCAGTCAAATCTACAAAATGTCTGATACAGAGCGGTGTCTTCTCAAGACCTACAATGAAGATGGCTTTCATAGAGGTTGGATTCGAAAAAGCAAATCTCCAAATGCATCACCTGTCATGTTCAGGACAAAACCTCACAAAGCAGCGTTATGACTCTGCGTTGACAAATGTGCTACAAACACTAATACCATAAAAAATGTGTATCCCCTTCCCCTGTTTGACAATTTCTTAGGCAGGATATACGGCACGAAATATTTCACAAATCTCGACTTACGCAACGCATTCCATTTGCTACAAATGTTCGAGGGAGACAAATTGAAAACTGCCTTTCTCACACAATTCGGACTTTACAAATATCAAGTCATGCCATTTTGTCTCTGTAATACTCCTGCCAGGTTCCAGGCATGGATGGATGACATTTTTATGAATCTTAAAAACACCATGATGTGTTATCTAGATGACATACTAATCTGGGGAAATACAAAGGAAGAAGTTGTTGAACGCGTTCAGAATGTCTTATCAATACTTCGAAAAACGGCCTCTATGCGAGAGTTGACAAATGCGAATTTGAAGTTACAACAACTTGTGTTATGGCCAGGCATCCTTGAAGAGGTTTCAAGGGGAAGGTTCTCAGGAAAAGGTGATAGGAGAAGATTTTAAGAAAGGTTTTGGGAAAAGGTGATATGAGAAGGTTTCCGGGAAAACTCCGACAGTTAGAGATGGAGGGGCTGGTGTCATGACAGCATTTGTCATAGTTTTATTTGAGTTCAAGTACTGTCTCGAGTTAGACTTAAGGAAGCTGGAGCTGCCACATAGTGGCTCTCCAGCTTCTCAATCTTTCATTCTTTTGACCTTTGATCTTGCAATCTAGATTTACATATTGTTATAATCTTATATTCTCACAGTCCGATATCCTCTGTCTTTTGTTATTTGTTACATTCTTCGTACTTCTGTTCACCCTGAGTTATCAGCCTTGATTGCTTGCTCGCCAACTCGACTTCTTGACTTCGTGTCTTTCAACTATTCTGTAGTTCTACAACCTTTGACCATCAGGCACCTCGCCGATCGAATCATATCTAAGTATCCTTCGTTAGCAACTGTAACCCTAACAGTTATTAATACCTTACCTTCGGCAGACAGCGATCTCCAGTATCCTTAGCGCACGCCGTAACAACTTGGTTCCTTGGATATATCATCCAGCACAACTCCATTACAGTTGACCTTTCTGTTGAGCGGATTGGTTTGCAAAAGCTTGTGGCTGTTAGGCACAGATTGTATCACTTGGTGAAGCGAGTGGGAAAGTAATGGAGTCTGTAAATCTGTCGTGGAGAGTTGTTAATTACTCCCACTAGGACACAGAGTGCTATATAAACTATATTTTGTAATAATAAAATCTAGTGGTTGGTATTTACGTCAAAGCGCATTAATACTAACCTCACAATTAATGGGAGATTAGTGACGTGTATTCTACACATCCCTGTCTTTACCATAATTGGAAGCACCAATTTCAACACCCTCAAGCTCTGGTTGCCATTCCTCGAACGAACGGATTATTGCCAGAAGTTCTTTGTCATAAATCTCATAATTACATTCAGCCGGTGCATGTTTTTTCGACAAATAAGCTATTGGACAAAGGATACCTTTATCATTGCGTTGAGAGAGAATTCCCGCAGAGACATAGTCAGAAGCATCTGTCTCAACTGTGATTTCCCTTTCCGGGTCAAAGTGGGCTAAGACAGGTGCCGTGGTAAAGGCGTTTATCAAGGCTTTAAATGCACCTTCCGTCTCAGCATCCCAGACAAAGGGGGTATTTTTACGCGTAAGGCGGGTCAGTGAGAGTGCCAATGTTGAAAATCCGTGGACAAAAGTCGATAGAAATTGGCGAACCCTAGGAACGCCTGAATGTCTTTTACTGATTTTGGAACTTCCCATTTTCTCACGGCATCTACTTTACTTGGGTCCATTTTGATGCCCTCCGGCTTGATGATCAGGCCTAGATATGTTGTGCTTTGAGAATGAAATTTGCAATTTTCTGGCTTTAGGAGGACTCCTTTTTGCTGCAAAGCTTCCATCACTTTATTGACATGCGTCATGTGCTCGTCTAGGGTATCGCTATATATGAGTATATCGTCTAAGTATGCTGTACAAAATACGTCTAAATATTCACGAAGGCAGTTGTAAATATAGTGCTGGAAGGCTGCAGGGGCATTGGTTAATCCAAAAGGCATAACTGTATACTCAAAATGTCCATATCTAGTGCGGAAAGCAGTTTTCCACTCCTCTCCCTCGGCCATTCTTATCTGGTTGTAACCTTGCCTAAGATCTAATTTTGTATACCACTTTGCCCTAGAGAGCCGGTCAAGTGTTTCCCTAATTAGTGGAAGTGGATACCGATTTTTGATTGTGAGTTCATTCAGCCCTCGGTAGTCAACACAAAGACGAAGTGTCCCGTCATTTTTTTTAACAAAAAGAACAGGAGCGCCAGCCGGTGAAGAACTAGCTCGAATGAACCCTTTTTTAAGATTTTCCTGGATATAAGTCTTCCATGCCATCAACTCTTCCTGGGACATGCCATAAAGAGGTCCGAATTGAGGCTCTTTCCCCTCTTTTACAGGGATTTTGTGGTCATATATACGGCGTGGTGGGAGTGAGTCTGCAAGCCTTTCGTCTATCATTCCACGGAATTTATGATATTGTGGTGGTAACATAGTTTTCCAATTCTTTGAAGCTACTTACTCAACTGTTTTATCGGCTGCTTTAAACTTCATGCCCTGAATTAGAATTTTGTTCTTGTGTTTGCATTCGAAGGTTGCCTTGGGGCTATTATGTTTACATAGAGTTTTTAGGCTAATCCCATTGACTGGGATAGGGACTACGGAGCTGTTACATTTCTGCTTGCAGTAGTTGGAATTGAAAAGTATTGTGTTATATTTAAACTGTAACACGGGGTCGTGTTGCTGAAGCCATGGGATTCCAAGCACTAGGGGATACGAGCCTAGCTTGGTGATAAAGAAGGTAGCAGTTTCGTGGTGAGAATCAATTGTTAGTGGTAAACAAAAAATGTGAGTAACATTACCCGAAGATATGGGTCTTCCGTCAATTACTTTGAGTGTGCGAGGGGTTTGTAAGGCAATAAAGGAGAATTGGTGACAGCGCGCGAAATTTTCGTCAATGAAAGCAAAACCAGAGCATCCGGTATCAATAAGTGCGTGAGTTTGAATGGATTTTTTAGATGTTACTAATGTACAGGCAGCAACTAAATGTTCACCATCTAATTTGTCCTCTGCATGTGACACTGAAAAGCTCGATATGGAAAATGCAGACATTAAGGAAGTATCAGTGGGCCCCGGATCAGGGCTATCTTTCGAATCCGGGACTAATGAAAACCCAGCTCCTGTCCATTGAGAGGTGGTGACTCTATATTGTCATTAGGTAATATCGGGCCAAAAGAGCACCTGTCATTGTTACTTGCGAGTTTCTTGTACGATTCGCAACAGGGCAGTTACTGAATACATGTCCAGATCCTGCACAATACATGCATAGGTTATTGCCCTTGCGCCAATGTCTTTCAGCTGCTGATGTCTTTCGCGTTCCATTTACGAAGGTGTAACGTTGGTCCAAAGGTGGACGCACAACAGGCTGACTTCGGAGAGCTGAAAGGTCCATGGGAGGGAGGCCGCCTGGCACATGTGAAGGGTGACTATTGGTAGGATATGAAGGCTGAGTACTTGAATTCCGTGCGTATTTTTGCTCCACTTTCCGGCCACGAATTTTATTGTCAGTATTCATAAGCATAGTTGCATATTTTTCCAGGGTATTTGGTTGGCCTTCATGATAAAATAAGGAGTCTTTTAGGTCCTCTGATATGCCCGTGACAAGCGCATCAATCTTAGCTGATTCATTATAGTCCAGGTAAGCAATAATACGGAGAAATTGAGAATAGTACTCTGCAAAATCACCATTCCCTTGTTTTAGAGTTTTAAGTTCGCGACGTGCGGTACCTCGCGGGTCAGGGTCTCCAAATGATGCATTAAGATGGGCGATGAAAGCGTCGACAGAAGAAAAAGGTGTTGACTGATTAGCGTTGACGAGTGGTACAACTTGGTCCAGCGCTCGTCCCTCCAATCGGCTTATTGAGTAGATAACTTTGGCCGACTCGTTTCGTTTGTTTGTTTGATTGATTGATTGATTTTATTTTTAGGTCCTAAGCTAAGCTCTATATCTCCTAGGAGTCAAAAACCGGTGTACACGGCCGAGATCATGCTTCCCACATACCCGACTCGGTCTCACCGCGTGACTCACTACACAAAAAGTAGCTAGTTATAATAAAGAAATTAAATGCCCACACAGACTCCCATAACCAAAATTCCAAATCCCATACTCCTGTATGTGGTTGGAAAATGACACTTCTGGTCTCATTTTCCTACCTGCCATACATCGTGCTATGACTAATTACCACCGTCTCCGCTGAGAGCTGGAGACGGAGTCGCAGGTGGGCCCCCGAAGCAGCCGGTTTCCTGCGCAAATTTTGTAAAGTTCTCGCGACACTTAGGCCCGAGAAGCTTGTGGACAAAGTCGTGATGTGACATTGTACCTCGTAGTCGACGCGTCTGGCGTGCGTGCAGTCGACAGTGAATAAAGTGGAGAGGCGATGTTTCCTCCCCACACGCACACTCCATTAAAGCGGCGAAGTTATTGAAACGACGATGGCATGCAGCGAAGTTTCCGTGTCCCGTACGGGCTGACATCAGTTTACGAAATAGCCGCCGGGAAAGTGCCAGCTCGCGTGGCTTGCGTCGTCGCATGAGAAGACCCAGGTTACGATATCTAGGTGGACACGCTTCTTCCCACCAGTCGTCAAGAAGCATTAGCCTGTTCCGGTTCATGAGCCGACGAACGTACGCCAACGTGACGGAGCCAGGCTGGCTCTCTTTACTTGGCAGTTGTCGGAGGCCGGAGCGTGCAGCTCTATCGGCCTCTTCGTTTCCCTGTATCCCGGAGGGGGCTGGTATCCACTGGACCGAGACTCGAGCCTTTTCTGATAACGCTCTAGATTGGCGCACGTCGTCGAAACTTGTTGTGGCAGTTCCCGTCAGCAGTGCCTTCACTGTAGACTGACTATCCGTCAACACGTTGATCCGCCGCCTGCCGTCGCTTCCACTATTCTCCCTCTCCAACAATCCCAGCGCAGCTTCCAGGGCCTTCCTCGCCCCTACAATTTCCGCATCGAGCACTTCACCACCATGCTTGATACCGCATCCCTTCAACAGAGTTTTTCAATCTCTCTTCAAGACGAGCCCCCATGCTGAGCGACCATGTCCCTCCGACGATCCATCCGGGTAAGCACAAATATCCGATGCTAGTACTTCTCCAAGGAACCGAGTAGCCTTTTCCTCCTCCTCTTTCCTTGGGCCAGAGCTCGAAGAATAGCATGGCGGCGGCAGAGGCTCGGCGTCTTCCGCGTCCGGGAGTTGACGGTAGGCCCGCTGTACTCGTGACATCTGGATCCCCGGATTCTTGGGTACCCAAGCAGACTTCTTGTACTTCCGTGTTCTATCGTTTGGACACACGGCGGCACGAGTCCGGAGCGGATGGCGATTATCTAGTGAGTGTAGCCGAGCCGAAAACCGTAAGCGGTTCCCTTCCAGAATGATCTTTCCAGTTGGGATACCTCCTTCGCAATGGAGAACAAGATTCGATGTCGTTCTCATTACCGGAAGGGCAGCGCGCAGTCCTGTCAAGATTGCCTTGTCAATCATCTCGCAGAAGATGCTGGTTCGAGGTGTGATGATTCCCCTAATGGTCGGACGTTTGAGGCCGGGCCACCAAACATCTGATCCAAAAGTTGCTATTGGGACAATACAAGTATCCACTGCTCGAACCAGTGCCGCAGGAGCGGCTCCTCGATACGCTGAGTTGAAACGGCGCATGTGCTGGGCAACTTTCAATGCCTTTACACACCAAGTTGTGACGTGGTGTTTGAAGTCCAGTCGCGGGTCTAGGTGTATTCCAAGCCAGCGTATTTGGTCTGCTGGCTCGATAACATCGCCGTTCACACAAATAGCCACCGGATTCTCGCGTTTCCTGCCGGGAAACTGGACTATCTCCGACTTGTTAGTATCGAAGGAGACTGCATTGTTACTTGCCCACTCCAGAAGATGATCGACTTCCTTCTGTACAGAAGCGGCCGACTCAGCAATGTTGCGCCCGAACCCTAGGATCCCGAAATCGTCTGCGTAGCTGAACCTCATTCCTGGGTTGCCGCTTCGCATAGGCTCTGCCATGTATAAAAGGAAGAGAAGTGGCGATATTGGTGATCCCTGCGGAACCCCACAAACCAGCTCTCTCAGCCCGGTTACCCCTCCGGAGTATCGGACTTGTACCTTTCGATGTGCAAGAAATGAAGCCGTCCATCGAAGAATCGAGTCTGGCCACCCCTGCTCTTGCATCCTCCTCACCAAACGGTTGTGGAGTACTGCATCAAATGCGCCTTGGACATCGAGAGTCGTGAATGTGGCCGCCCATCCCTGGGTGCTTGCCTCTTCGATGTCGTGGACTACGCAGTTGACAAGGTCGTTTGCCGACCTCTTAGGGAGCGCTCCGAATTGTTGGTCTCCGACAACGTTGAGCGTAACCGCGAGATGGGCCATCCGCTTCGCCAAGAGTCGTTCCAGTCCCTTACCCAAGCATGACAGAAGTGCGATCGGTCTCCAGCCCTTGACAGTCGTTGGATCTCGGTTCGTCTTACGTAGGAGCACCACTTCAGCCAGCTTGAAGCAGGATGGGTGGGTGCCGAGTCTAATGCAGGCGCGGAAGATAGTGCCGACAAATGGTCCAATCGTCTTCCAACATGTTCGCAGAAGCTCCACAGAGATCCCGTCTGCTCCAGGCGCTGTGTTGGCGCAGCCTACGGTGCACATGCGAATCTCCTCGTCCGAGACATGGTCGTTCCAGGGGATTCGGTCGGTACTCGACGCATAGAGTGGCGGTACGTCATCCGTCGCTTGGTGTCGTGCCAAAAGAGCATCCCGGAGTACCGCTGCTCGCTCGGCCGGATCGGAGTACACCTTCCCTTCGTGGTTAAGTGGAGGGGGGGTGCTTGCCTGCCTTGGTTCGGCCGAGCGCATCAGCTTGAACACATCAGTTGGTGTCGTGATCGCTTCGACTTGACGCGTCTGGTACTCTTTCCTTGCCGCTCTGAGGGTTGAGCGCAGCTTCTTCGAATGTATCCATCGCTGTTCCGGAGTCACTGCTGCACGATATTCCGTGTGAGCTAGCTTGCATTCCGGAGTCCACCAAGGCGCACATTTGCCGTGTCTTTTGTTCCTTCGTGTTCCTGCTGCTTTGAAAGCGTTAGTAAGGCCGGAACAGAGATTGTTGGCGTATTCATCCACCTGGCAAACCGAGTCCAACACTGGTGGCGGGTGAGTGAATTGCGCCACGGCAAGGGAGAACCTCGGAAAGTTTCCGCGCGTTACCCTAATCGGCGATGGCTCATGGTCCCATTTTCCGCATCCGGTGGGGACTTGTCCTCGAATCGGAAGATGGTTGCTGGTTATACACTCGCTGCGACCCACCCATGCTTGGGCCCCGTTGATGTTGGTCCAGGCAAGATCCAGCGTGTTTCCGGCTCGATGCGTTGGCTCGCCCACAATCAGACAAGTGAGATTATGGCGTTCCGCCCATCTCTCAATTTCGATTCCTTGTCCGCGTGGGCGGGCAGCATCTGGTTGCCATGCGCGGTGCACCGCGTTGAAATCGCCAGCCGCGACGGATCGTGGTGGTGGGTCCCAGCTGAGGAGTGGTCGAATGGCCGTCGGGTCGTTCGGGTCCTTGTACACGTTGAGAAACGTGACTCCGTTTACCACAACCCAGCAGTAATCCGCCGTCAGGGGATGGCAGGGAAAGATTTGTCTTGCCGAAAGGTTCCCTGTATTGATTCGTGTATAAGTCACAGCCCTGGGTCGAATGTTTACGCCGCCATGTGGTGTATGGCAGTCGTATCCAGGGTGTGACTTCGTTTCCTTTGTGGCTTTTTTCCACGAAGGTTCTTGTATTAACACTACATCGACGCCTAGCTCGTAAGCTCGGGAAAGCGCGATGTCGTGTGATGAGCCTCCCCTACCTACGTTGATCGACATAAAACTTATTGTAGGTGGGAGGCTGGAAGGGACCCGTGAGGGGCCCTTCAGGAAGACTCAACAGGATCCGTCGTTCCTGTGGCCGTGGCGTCGGAGGCGACGTCGGTCATCAGAACTTCGAAACTGTTGTTTGATTTCACCACTTCGGGTGAGGCTTGCTTTTGCTTGGCAGCCGCTTGTACTGCTGCCTCAGCGCGACGGGCTGCAGCTTTAGCCCTCACCATGGCCGCTAGCTCGCGTTGGCTCGCGATGCGAATATTGGCCAGTTGCTCTTTGCTAACGGGTCCGGCCTTAGTTGGGCGCGCCAGGCAGGTTCGACTGTCGGACCTGTGCGGTCCTCCGCAGTTGCGACACTTGGTGTGAGCACGGCACTCGTCTGTCGAGTGCATCTTGGAGGTGCAGTTCCTACAGGCTTGAGCGCGAGAGCAACCGCGCGTTCCATGGAACTGCAGGCAGCGTTTGCATTGCTGCACAGTCTGTCGCGGCTTGTGTGGGACCGCGACGCCCGAGTCGTCGAACAGGCGGAATCCTTGTCTTGGTGCTGCTCCCTTCTTGAAATGGGCAAGCCATGACTGGTATGGAGCGTCAAGGCAAGTTTTCCCGTGGGGCCGTACCTTGACTGGCACGGCCTTTGTGACTTGCGTGATCTCCTCGATCACCATCTCCTCTGTCACATGCACCTTTCCGAGGAGGGTGTGAATGGCGATAGGGACCGTCGAGATCCGGAGCGCGACAAGGTCCGAGGCCTCCTCTAGCCTTACCTCGATTGGGAGGAAAGATTCCGCCGCGCTCAATAGGAGCTTGCGAGATTCCAGGTTCTTCGCTCTGAGTGCGAAGCCAGTTGGGACACGGTAGACGTGTTCAATTGCTGCCTGAGGCGCGTTGGTCAGCTGCGCGACCGCTTCTCTGATGCCAGCTGGCGAAAGATTTCGCCACTGATGTTTTGATTTTAGCCGGAGGAACAGTCAGTTGTCCGGCGAGGACGAAGGAGCCGTCTTGGCCGATTTTTTGGTCGGCAGGGTCGGCTTTTTCGGGGCACCACTTGCTATCACTGGCGTCGGGTGATTTGGTAACTGATTCCCGGCTACAGTTGCCCAGGTTGAAGTGACCTGGGGCACCGCGACGGCAGGATTTGCTGTCCTGGTGGTCGATGGTGGTGAGGGCCCGCTGTTGCTGGCCTGCTGGCCGATGGGGCGGGGGGGAAGGCTTGTCGGCACTGGTGTGGTTCCAGTGCGCAGGAAGTGGGCGAGGGCGCCCCTCAGACACACGTTCATCGCGTCCAAGTATTCTTTGTTATCTGTCGTTTTCATGGACAGGATAACACTTTCCAATGTTTTTAACACCGTTGACCCTATCTCGAGCCTGGCTGAGGTGTTTGCAGCCCGCTTTCTTTCGGCTTCGAGTAAAGCCTCTATTTCCGGCGGGTGAATTGGCGTGGTGCCGGTGGGAGCACCACCAGAAGAGTAGTTGTGGCACTCAGCCGTCCCTGGAATCGAGGCCGGGGGTGGCTGAGGTCTTGAGGCATTTGCTGCCTCTGTGCAAGTGGGGACTTCCGTTCCCGTCGGTATACTTTTGATTGATGTCCGCTTTACTACGGGAACAGCAATTTTTCTAGCCGCACGGCGTGCGGGCTCGGTCGTTGGTTTCGTCGAGACTGCTTTCTCGACGATAATTTCCGGGGTCTTTACCGCCTCTAGGGAGCTCTCAGCTCCTGCGCTTGCCCATCGTGAGTCTTTTAGACCCTTGTTTATCAATTCATTGATTATTTTTTCGGCTTCCAACATCACAGTGTCGGTTTGGCCGCGTTCCTCCAATTGTGAGATAATGTCGACTTCCATCTGGTCGAGATCGGAGGCGTCAGCTACCAGTCCAGAGCCTTTCATTCTCTGACCTGCCACGCTTCTAATTATTTCACGCATGGATTTCGGGGTATCCAGACTTGTCTGGTGGTTGTGTTTCCCTATTTTGGAGGTTAACACAGATTTCGCGGGTTTCGCGGATTTTGGGGGTACCGGTGCCATTTCAAGGCTGAGTGGCGCGGTACCACGAGAAATTGATCTTTCGATATACGACGAGTGATTGGAGGGGGAAAATGGGAAAAAAGGGAATTTTCGAATTTCTCGATTTGTGAGTTTGTTTGTTTGTTCATTAACGTGCTAGGTGAAGTAACTACCGTCGCACTCCTACTGGAGCTTGAGCACGAGTGGGGTCGGGCCGGATCAGGTTAACTACCGTAAAGTACAAGTGCCTCGTCCCACCTCAATGACCGGAACCATGCCGAAACGCATCTATGTGTTGAAGCATGACGAGTATAGCAGCCCAGAGTTGAAAACAAAACAAAAGAAAACTTCCACGTAAAGTCCTGCATTACAAAAGAAAAAACTTTGACAATCTCCCTTCCATCGTTCCGCCTCGGCCACCACGCGCCCGAGCCTCGATTCCTATCCCTACTTCCATGCCAGATCACCTAGGCTTTCGTTCATCACCTCCGAGTCACAGGTATCCCTGCCATCCCCCGGCTAGCCTCCGCGTATATTCCGCTCTCCTGGACATAGTCCCTGAACAGTTGCCACCCGCTTGATCCGAGCATTGTTTCTATAGCTGGCGCCCTTCGCCTTCCGCTTTTCAGCCGCCATGTTGCCAGTGCTTTTCGACACTGAACAAGGTGACCGATTGATTTTTCTCTCCCACACTTGCAGTGAAGTGTAGCGTCAGTGTGGTTGAAGCGGCGATGATAAGCCGCGAAGTCCCCATGTCCGGTTCGAGCGGCTATTAAGCGAGCGTAGACTGCCCTTGGTAGTGCTAGTTCTGGCGGTTTCTTGCGTCGCATCTCGAGTTCGAGGTCTGCATAATATCTGGGGCGATTCGAATGCCACCAGTCTGTAACCATCTGTCTGGCCAGTTCGCGAGCTTTCCTTCCGGAAGAGGCGAGGGTCATCACCCCATGTGTCGTCCTCGTATCGTCCGACGAGTTAAGCTCTCTTCGAGCGAGTTCATCGGCGATTTCATTTCCTACCAGCCCTTCGTGGCCCGGAATCCATCCTACTTTAACAGGTGCTGCTGCTCTAGCGACCATTTTGCAGAACTTTTGAATCCTCCAGGATGATGAGCCTGTTGTTCCCGTTAGTAAGGCCTGGACAGCCGCAGAATTGTCGAGCAGAATATAGATGGCGCTACGACCACGATCTCGCTTCCTGCTAGTGATTACTTCAAGAGCAGCTAGAGCTCCATGAACCTCCGCGTCGTAGACCTCCGCATTGGCTATTTTGCCTGAGCCGCTTTGCTCAATTACCCTGCCTGTGCCACTGATAAAAGTCACAAGGGCCCATGACACTTTGTCGGTGGACGCCCCAGAGCCATCACTGTATACGCAAAGACAGTCGGGTGGGAGAGTAGGTAGCCACTCTCTTATAAACCTAGCTGCTTCTTTCTTGCTTGTCCAGCAGGGAATTGGCTGAGGGGGGGCCGGAGGTCGGAGCGTTGGAGGTAGTTCGGCCTCTGGCAGAAGTCGATACATCCTCTGGACCCTTGAATCATGCACTCTGTCGAAACCAAGTCTGGTTTTGTTGCATATCTTTAGGCCGAGTCGGTGACGAGCGCTGTCTGTGCTTTCCGTGGCCCGAAGTCGAAGCGGATGGTACTCATCTAGTGTCCGGATTCGTGCGGCAGTCTTGAGCCTGCGTTCCTCGAGCAGAATTTGTGCTGGCGGAATACCAGTCTCTCTTCTCAGTGCTGCAACAGGCATCGTGCGCCAGGTTGGTAGAGCCACGCGGATTCCGAAGGCAGAGGTTTGGTCGATGACTTTGCTCTATCTCTTGTAGGAATTACGCGTCACACCTCGATAAGTTTCCCTGGTTGGCCCCGGGCACCAGACCTCCGCTGCATGCATCGCGATTGGCAGAACTACCGTGCGAATGACTGTGGTTAGTAAGTCAGGCCTTGGTCCCTGGGTGCAAAGTGTGAGCCGTCGGAAGTGCTGCACTAGCCGCATTGCTTTGCTGGTCCACTTTGCGACGTGACTTTCGAAGGTCAGACCGCGATCAAGGTGTAATCCGAGCCATCGGATGTCGTCGGATGCTTGTACATCGCGTGTGCCTACCCTTATAGCCGGAAGTTCGTGTCCCCTGGATCTTGGGCCGACGAAGTAGACTACTTCGGCCTTATCTGGGTCGAAAGAGACGGCATTATCAGCGGCCCATCCTAGGACTGCATCGACTTCTCTCTGGACAGCTACTGCGGCTTCAGTTGGAGTTGAACCTATGCCGAGGATGGCAACATCATCTGCATAGCCAAATCTCCAACTACTGCCTCCCACGACTTCGGCCATGTAGAACAGAAAAAGAATTGGGGAAAGAGGCGATCCTTGTGGCAGCCCGCATTCTAGGAATACCGGGTCTGTGACTCCGTCTTCGTGTCGTACGCGAGCAGATCGTTCTTGTAGGAAGGACTTTATCCAGGTGATAGCTGGTTTAGGCCACCCCATCTTGTTCATCCTCTGCAGCAGCCGTCCGTGGAGTACAGCATCGAATGCACCCTGAACGTCCAAAGTGACTAGGACTGTTTTCTTCTGCCGTTTCATTGCATGTTCTACATCGTGGATGACGCATGAGACGAGGTCGTTGGCAGACCTGCCAGTGAGTGCTCCAAAGAGTTGCTGCGGGACTGCCTTGTAGGTGAGGGCGGTGTAAGCCATTCGCCTTGCAATCAGTCTCTCGAGAACTTTACCCAGGGAGGAGAGAAGTGCGATAGGCCTCCATCCTTTAGCTGTACTGAAATTACGGCCGGGTTTGGGGAGAAGGATTACTTCCGCTAGCTTGAAGGCCTTCGGAAAGTGATTCAATCGCAGTGAGCCCTCAAAGAGTACTCTCACTGCGTGACCAATTGATGGCCAGGCTGTCCGAAGAAGACGAACAGAAATCGCGTCTGCTCCAGGGGCTTTATTTTGGCAGGCCGTTGTAACCCACTTGGCTTCCTCGTCCGTAACGCTCGAAACCCATGGGAGGTTTCCGCGTCCTGGCTCGAAGTCCTCAGCGTCGACGTCGTTCTGACTGGTGAACCGGCCGAGAAGGAGGTCGCGCAACAGAGTTGCTCGCTTTCCTGGATCCGAAACAAAACCATCCAGAATTTGGAGTGGTGGAGCAGCAGATGCAGATTGGGGCTTTTCCCAGCGTGCCATCCGATACATGTCGACGTCAGTTGTAGTTCCGAGAACTTTCGCCGCCAGTATTGGCGTTTGGCACTTTTGACTATGCGACGGAAGTCCTTTCTGCTCTCTTCGTCCCTGAATATCCTGTATTCGCGTTTGGCCTGTAGGCACTCCGACGTCCACCAAGGTGCTGTCCTACCCTTCTTCACACTCCCGCGTCTACCAGTGACCCTGATTGCGTTGCTAATAGTTTGGACCAGCTTATCAGCAAGATTGTCAACCGCGTCTACTGAAGCCATCGGCTGTAGCTCTATTCCTTGAGCCCAACGGCCTAGCACCTTTGCAAAGTCTTCGAGGGCGTCGTCTGTCACACGAAACGGTTGGCCTGTTTTGATAACAGCTCTAGCTTTCGAGTTCGGACAGGGGACGTCTCCTGCAAGAGTTCTGTGGTCCGATGTCGAGTCAAGCTCTATCGAGACGTCTGCAAGGGCTCCCGCGTTAGACCAGACTAGGTTGAGTGTGTTTCCAAGATCGTGAGTCGAGACGCCCGGGGTCGAAGATAGGTCCATACCGTGCTCGACATCCATTTGGCGAGCACTTGGCCGTCACTGTGTAGCCTGGTGGCCATGGGCTGCCAGTCAGGGTGGACGGCATTGAAATCTCCACCAACTACTGTGGGCCCAGACGGGGCCCATGATAGGAGCGGCGAAAGGTCTGCTCCAGGAGCGCGATACACTGAGACAAACGTGACTCCTTCAACCTTTACGGCGGTAAGATCTGGTGATGCCTCGCAGATTGCTAGTTGTAGGCACTTGGTCCCTTTTCGCGTATAAATGAGGGATCGTGGCCTTGCGGGGTTGGCTGTGACATGGGGGGGCAAGTGCTTGTCGAACCCAGGATGCGACTTGGTGAGCCAGAAGCCGTCCTTGTGTTGAGTCCAGGGTTCCTGGATGAGTAGGACATCGGTTCCTGAATCCCAGGCGGATTGCAGGATGATGTCTGTAGCGGGGTCTCCTCTGCCCAAATTAGCGCAGAGGAACAAGATCGTTGTTGCCGTTGTGTGTAGCTCGGTAAGGTTGTGGTCCCTTACGGGCATTGAGCAACGTTTGTAGTTTCGTTTTCAGCAGTCGCCTCAGCGGCTTTCTGCTTTGCTTCCAACTCTCGGATCGAAGCGTTTCTTTCTTTTTGACCTTGTTCCCGGATCACCGACAGCTAGTCTCTTGTGCGTTGCACAGTCTTTCCGCCGGTCCGCGTCGGCCTGGCCATGCAGCTAGGCTCGGTTGCGGCATGCGGCCCATGGCAATTGATGCACCTTGGGACGAGCTGTTTGCACTCAGTAGCCTTTTGCTCAATCGATCCACAGCGAGAGCAGCGCTCTGCTCGTGAACAGATCTTAGTTGGGTGGTGTCCCCAGCATCGGTTGCATTGCGCAATTTTGGCTTTACGCTGAAGTTCGTTTAAGCGACCGCTCTCTTCGAAAAGTCTTTCTCCCAGCTTTGGCTTGCCGGTTGCAAAATGCAACACCCAGTCGGTTGACGGCCTAGCCATGCTTGTTGCAAAGGCACGAGCCGAGGTCGGTCTAACGCCTGTCTTTAAGGTCGCTTCCTCCATTACCATCTCCGATGTTACTGGTGTTGGTCCTTCTAAAGTGAAGAGTCTGTCTGGTACATTAGGCGCCAACACTGAGATCCAGTTGGAAGCAGCTTCCAGTTTCATTTCCGTGCTCTCCAGGAGTACGGCGCCTGAGAGGAGCGCGTTTCTTGCTCCGTCTCCTTCAGCTAGTATCGCAAACCCTGAGTTGACGATGGTAACCTGCTTAATTGCAGAGTTAGCTAAGCGCAGCTTGCTTGCGAGGCTCATTTTGATGTAATGAGGAGACATGCGTCTCCATGGGTGGTCGGGCTTGACCCGCAGGAAAACACGCTCGTCTGGGCGAGCTAACTTGGGAGCTGAGGCAGTAGGCCTCGGAGTTTGTGTGGGTCCTGTCGCTTTTGACTTAGGCTCGCTGGCTGGTTGCGATTTTGTCGCTGCTGGTGGTGCGGCCTTAGTCTTTTTCCTCACTACCTGAGTCCAAGACCCCTCAGTAACGATGGGGGTTTGTATAGAATCGATGTCGATTGGCCTAGTAGGCTTTGTCGAAGCCGGCTCTTTGCCTTTCGCCTGGCTGCTTTCTCTCGTGAGTATTTGCACTGGTCGTGAAGTGCTCGCGCTATTCTTTCCTCCCGACCTAGTAGCCGACGTAGGGAGGGTTGTCGTCTTGCTGCTACTGGCAGCCTCTGATGGCCCACTGGATTGGGGCTCGGGGTTTCCGCGCAGGATGTTTGTGATAGTGGCCTGTAAAGCCTCTCCATTCTTTTCGACAGCTCGTCGGAGCTGTTTGTCGGTTATGGCCGCCAGTAGGTTAATGTACCCACTGACGATACGCTCAGCCTCTGCAAAGCGTATGTTAAACGCCCTCGCTTCATCTGCGAGGAAGTTAGTCAAGGAAGCACCCATTGACTCGGGGGGGTTTGGGGGCGAGTATTGGCAGCTCGCCTCGCAGATCGGTTCTGCGTTTGCTTGTGTGTTGTTGTGGTGGTGGCTAGGTGGCCCTGTGAGGACCATTTCGACGTCAGGACGCGTCGAATTTACGGGTGGGAGAGGGGGCCAAGAGCCAGCCTCTGCGGAGGACTGGGGCGGCATGGCAAGGAGCAAATCAGAGAAAGTTGAACAGTAGATAATCGCGTGTCTGGCGCGTCGAGACAGTTCTTTTGGGGGTTGCGGGTGCCGACTCGTTTCGGAATCGGTCATTGTTAGCTTCCAATTTCATTCGAAGTTTGGTAAGGAATCCGGGTAGCTCGGCCCGAGCTCCATTAAACTTCTGCGGGTCGGGGAATTTCTCGGATCGGAAATTATGTTTTGGTGGATTTTCGGTATTTTCTGTGCTGGGGATATTTGAAAGATATCCTGCACGAGCAATGTTGAGCTCAAGGTTAAGTTTTGTGGACTGTTCCTCAAGTTGGTCAATGGATTGGTGGGCCAGACTTAACTGCACAATGGCTCTATCTCTTTCTTCATAGGCAGATACAAGTTTCCTTTTTTCTTCATCTCGTTCCGAATTAGATTTCTCGAGCCTGGTAGTGGCTGTTGAAATATGATATATCTTGGAATGCCAAGAATAACTTATTAGTAAGTCCGGCTAATTTGACTATCAAATTCCCCATTCTGTATCACTGTTATTGTCAGGCGCAGATTCACTAGGCGCAGGACTCGAGGCGTAGGAGAGGGCGTAGCGTAGGATGTACTGAGGAAGGACGCCTCGTGGTAACGCGGAGGGCTTTCTAGAGAAGTGGTAAAATGGAAAGCGGGGAGTCGTTCTAGATAGAGGGGCCGGAGGTGACAGTAGGTCACTATGTTTGGCAGAGGACGAGAGTGAGATGTGATTAGAATAATGTAACTATTCCTAAAGACAGAAAACAAAGCTTGAAGATATCAGACTCGGAAATGGAAACTACATAGGTGCCCTCGCTAAGCAATAAAGACTAGTGGGATTAAATAAGGAACCCATAAATCCTGCCTGAGGGATTTCTCAAGAATCCTTACAGTTATTAATACATCATTCACCCAAGGTTTAATGCGCATTAGCGTTTATTTCACACTAGCATTCCAGCGGATGACTATGTCTCAAATGCAGGTTATAGTTTTCTGGTATCTATTACCGACACACATATATTTAGCTTTATATTCCTGACCCATATATGTATATGTACATAGATCTACATCTACATGGATCATAACTTACGATCCATGGAGATTGATAAATACTGGTCAAAAACCACATTTGATAAGACATGCGAACACGCAATCTCACTCTTATCATCTCGGTTTTACTCTGAACCATACATCTAAATACAATTGTTTTCACTCGGATCTTCCTCTGTGGAAACTCGAGGGACAAAAGACTATTGGCGAGTGGTCAAAAGCTGGCGTGGACTCAAATCATAAGATTCTAAACTAAAGAGAAAAGTATCTAGGAGGATATGAATCTGTATATAGTTACATAAGAGTTCAACTGTTGAAATAGAGTTGCCAACACGAAACCTCCTGTCCCTCATTGCCTGCAACCCAAGTGTCAAATTGGAGCGTAGGCGTTTGACCTGAGGCGGAATAGAATGGCAAGAAGGGGTCGGATGGATTGCGAGAGATGACTAAAGATCTACTGGAGATAATTTGGAGAACGAAAGGTTTAAAAATGGGTAATATAAGTGTCTAAAGAGTCTAAAGGTACGAGCAAATACTAATGGTGACTAAAGGTGCTAAAGGTAACTAGAGGCGACTATAGGTGACCAGAGGTGATCCGAAGGTGGTGGTTATGACAGAAGACTAAGCGTAAAGAACTCTATGCCTACAGACCAAACCATTATATATATACCTGCCTTCCTTTGTGTTCGGATTAGGTCCTGGTCAACGATGTCTAGCCTAATTGTGCTATGTTGCAGGCTACTGTTCCAATTATTCATGGGGTCATCATCAGGGTTATGAGTAGTTTCGGTTTTGGTGTGGGTTGTTAGATTGATACCTAAGCATGTCGCATAGTATTCAGACATGCGACTTGAGTAGCATATGCACAGTAAACCTCAGCCCTAAACTGATCATACAAATCAAGTTTTATATGCTACTTCCTGTATGGCTAGCGTGGTTGGAATATGGGGAATTTACCTGTAGATAGATAAAGACCTTGTAGCCCTCTGATAGTTGGGACAAGTCTTCTACAATATTATATCGGAATCAATACTAGCCACTCATTAAGCAATCTCATGAATTATTTCCAATGTCTGTGATAACAGACATACATATACAGAGTCGACAACAAGTTTTAAAGTCGATAACTTTCACTAGCTCATCATAACATAGACCTTAACATAATATCAACATGATACCATGTGCCAAGAACTGTCCTGTTGTCATAGCAACATATGAAGAAAGGTAAAATTATATCCTAAAGAAAAGATCGGAAGAGGAATCCTTACACCAAGGGTTTCGCATGAAAACCAATATCCATGACAAACCTTTCGTATCGTGATTTGTCACACACAAGACTCGTGTGTGTGAAACTAGTCGTTGGAATTCCTGGATTGACCCTGTGTCGGCTTACCAACTATTGAACCGACGGCCACGTGGCCACTGAAATGTCGGGGCGTCACATCCTCTCACAACCTCATACGAGACTTACTGCATCGGTCTAACCGCCGACACTGATTCCGCTACAACCTCCATCTTCGCTCAAGCTCATAACTTTAACAGTGGCATGAGATCTCTCGTTCCGAAGTCGTTGTATCAGCGTTACTATGTGGCCGTAGAGAGTCGAGGAGTCATTTTCGAATTGCTGGCAAAATTCGGTAACGTTGTTTGGTGAGTCCCACGGGGGTGTCTGGGAGGAGGTTGGTACGGACATCTTTGCGTACGGTACGGATAATGACGCAACGTAATCTCAAGGAGCCGTGTTACTAGTATTCCGTAGGGCACGAGTTTGGTACAAGTAGGTCACAGGTGTGGAGTATGATGGTGATTCCTAAGAATAGGAGGTATAAATTCAGCGTTAGGTATAGGGTTCACGTAAGAAGTAAAGGTAAAATAAGTAGTAGGTGAGAAGGGTACAATAACGGCGGTTTTCTTTAGAGAAGAGATAAATAAGTGAACAATAGGTATGAGTATAAACAGAAGACGTTGCGTGAAGAAGAATACTCCTTCACGCTGGGTATATATGTACATCAGATAATAGGACAGCCCTAAGCTCTGTCTCGAACAGTATTACTACGCATTCCCTATGAAACTACCCTATGTTCCTGAGCCTGTCCTAATTGTTTGAGAACTTGATCTAACCACGAGTTGTGTTTTAGAATGGAACTCCCCATGAGACACCATCCTAGTTTCCGCCACGTTTATCCATGAAAGAAGGGGTCACAGAAGGATATTTAGGGCCAGCCCAGATAGCCATTGTAAAAAGATAACAAAAAGGCCCTCAATAATCTTTACAATTGACTTGTTCTCTCTATTTCACTCGTTCTATCACGTGACACCTGTGACGGCTTGTGAGCCGATAAGCCCTGTAGCCTTCGATGGCTATCGAAGGCAACCTATATTATCTATCACTCCGAGGATTATCAGCAGACGAAAACTGATATGAGATCGCCACTGAGGGTACGTAAAGGATAGTGCCAAGAGTATCGGAAGCGTTACCCGTGTGGCAGAACAAACCTTACGTCAGTTTCATTGCCACTGTAAAGGTAGGCTAGATTTAGATACCTCTGGATGTGTATAAGTAGTAGAGTAGACTTGCAGGTAGTCTGCTTCTACATAGATGAATTATAGCTTTACCTTTCCATCATACAAATGCCCATTCGCTTTCTATATTCGAACTGTGACAACACCTGACGGTTTGCGCAACTTGCGTTTACACTATTGTATGAATTGCTTAAGTTATCTACGTGACAGGACCTTCTTCAATATACATGAATATGGGGGTTCTGCACACTAGTGGATGTTCCAACATATGTCCTTATCTAACTGAGAAAGGAAGGATGTGAGAGATCCTAGCGCCAATAGATAATATTAGGAATCTATTGAGAAATAATGTCACAAGCTCATACCTGGTTATCATTAGGCTGCTGCCTAACAAATAAGGCTTGAACTCTTCCAACCATATTAAACATCATACATGTCATGAACCCCTCCACAACTCATTAGACCCAAGTATAGGCCTTGGCCCAGTTCATGCAAATCTATTCTTAAATGACAAATTTAGATTGCAGACAGGACGACTCGAACACCAGTCGTGAGCCATCAAAGCCACATGCATCATAACTATTTTAATAACTAAAATTACCAACATTAAAATGAAGCTGAATTAAAATAGACGGAGATGCTGGTGTTTATCGGAGGACAGGTCATGATCTATTTTGAGAATGGTATGAAATGAGGGAACGAGATCATAGTCTTGTAAATAAATAGGAGGCTTTCAGTCATGTCTCTGCTTGTTACTTTAAGATTTTCATTTGTATCTAGTTCTGGGTTCAGTTTGAATAAAACGCCACTTTAAGACCATCACAAATACTATGTCATACCAATGAGTGATGATCTAGGTCAGTCATATCCCATGGAGCATGTGAACATTATTCTAATGTGAACAGTTTATTGTATAGGCAGTCATTTTACTCTCTTGATTGTAACAGCTTTGAGGGCTTCTTTCACGGCGGTCACTTCTGTGTCGAAAGGAGACAGCTTCGAGTCAAGGGACAGACTCTCGCGGTAAACCATCTGGCCAGCTTGAAAGATGACGATTCCACCTCCTGTCCTTGGCGATTCTGATATCTCAGATCGAGCGCCATCTGCATAGACTGCTAGATCTCTGAAAGGGATGCCGGAAGGGAGGTTTATGGGAGGACGCGTAACTCGCCTTACACTTTTATACCGTGTCTCACTTTTGAGCCATGGCGGCTGGATCAGAGGGTCGATCGTTTCAGTGTTCGGAATTTGGAGAACCCAGCCCGCAAGACGAGAGACTCGTTGATTGCGTGCCTGGGTCCATGTGGCTCATTGACAGAGTGTGTGTCTAGGGTCCAGGCGTTGGATTCGCAGTGCCGCGAATTCTGATTTAGAGCTGGACTCAAAATCAGGAGGGAGGAGACCTGATTCACGGTACAGAATAGGGATTGGCGTAGTCCGATATACAGGTAGGATAGCTCTGGCCCCCGTTAGAATAACTTTGCGGAGGGTGGATAGGTGTCCTTCGACTCGATTCGAGGTGACTCTATTGTTGTATCTAGTGCGGCTAGGCCACCAAGTCTCTGCGCCAAAGTAGGCAATGCTAACGGCCTTGGTGGTGCCGGTCTGTTCTTTTCTCTGGCAAGGATCAGCACTGGACATGTGACGCTTGCAGGGTTTTGTTTAGGAGGCTGTGTAAGTTGAGCCGGATAAGACGAGTTTGCATGGCCACTTGCAACCTTTGGAACAGCGTAGGTGTCTGCTTGAGATGTGTTGCCCCACGGAATTTCTAAGATATTGTCCTGAAGGGCCTGTAAGTTCTGATCAAAGAGTTTTCGAAGTCTCTCGTCAGTGACTGGTTCTGGCAGCTTGCAGAATCCGATGATAAGCGCTCCGCTTGTGCAGAGCGCGCCTGGAATATCCTGCCCTCTTCGGCGAGGAATTCGATCGCGACAATTTGAGGCGACGGAGTTGGAATGTGGGGTAAGTTTTGATGACTCGCCTCGTAGATTGTCTCTACAAATTGTTGTGTGGGTAGACGAGATGGCGGTTTTGGCCCTCTAAGGACTATTTCGACGTCAGGACGCGTCGAATTTACGGGTGGGAGGGGGACTATTCTCAACACCTGTCAGTGGTGCCCCTACGAACCTCTAGCTCTCACTGTAGAGTCTGCAGAGCCGAGATTGAGTAACAAAGTCCTCACTCCGACGAGGATTCCCAATCTCTTTCGCTGTCTCTATCGTCTTCATCTCCCAACATATTCCCCCATCACTATAACCATGAAGCTAACCATAATTAGATCAGATGGTAGGGTCGGAGCCCTACTCATCACTCACCCTTGATCATGGAGAAGCCATCCGATCAGTTTACGTAGCCTACCCAGCACCCAATACAGAGATGGTGGATTGGATCAAGTCGGCCTCGATTGTTACAAAGAAAGGAGATACAGATGAATATGCGCAGCTCATGTGGGCCCAATGTGCTAGATAGTCATAGACTCAAGTATTACAATAAAACACATACACACACAAACATACAGGTGGGAGGGGGTCAAAGGGCCAGCCTCTGCGGAGGACTGGGGTGGTTTGAGCGATTGAGAAATAGATGTGGCAGTAAAATTTCGTAGGTGGAATGCGATCTCGATTCAAGAGCTGTGAGGGGCGGACAGCTGTTTTGATTTGTTCATTTACGTGCTAGATATAGTGACTACCGTTGCACTCCTACTGGAGCTTAAGCACGGGTGGGGTCGGGCTAGATCAGGTTAACTACCATTAAGTACATCTTTCTCGTCCCACCTGAATGACCGGACCACCTCAGACTTCACCCATGTGTTAAATCATGTCAAGCCCAACCGTCCAGAGAACTCCCTTTTGGCGCGCCGAAGCGCAAATTCTTCCTCAGCCTCGGCCAACACGCGCCCGAGCCCTTGACACCTTCACCATCTGTAACTTTTCCCTTCGATTCATTCGCAGCTTTGGCTCATCTCAGCATCTCCTCATCTCATCCAGGGATCGTTTTTTTGACTGGAGGCCTCATCCAGCCGCCCACCAAGGCCTCCTCAGTTTGTATTCCCTTTTGGTTCCATCATGTAGCATCCCTCTGTCCTTCAGCCGATATCAGCATCCCAGAAACCTTGTAGAATGTCCACCCCTCTAGCCTTGCCCCGTCGCTGCTGTACCCCTAATCGTGGAGGTCGAGAACGTGACTGAGAGCTCAAGACCGAGGCACCGATGCCCCAGCCTTTGTCGAATGCTCTAGTTGGTTTGCCGGCGAAATGTCGTTCGTATTTCGTCGGTGGCGATTCGTCGCAGGTCGAGTTGTTGGTGCCTTTGGCCGAGGTGAGGACGCATCTAAGGCCGGTATTTCGATCGTACCTTCACAGTGACTGGCAGTTGCAGGGGGTCGAACACCCTATTGCTTCTTTAATGACAATTTCGCTCTTGGTGGTATAGGATTGCTTTGGTAGGTTATGAGATTATTATGGAGAGGGCTGCAAGATGAGTTTTGCTGAGAATGAATTTCCAGAGAAAAAGAAAACAAGATCTTGAAGGTGTTGGTTGTTGTAACTCAAACATCAGACAGGTTACAATCAATCTGCAGTTCATGTCTGAGGTGTAGATGGTTGACTTCGTTGAGTTGTGCAGTCGTGAAATCTCTGCAAGGCGGATTTTCTACCAAAAATGAGCCGACACAACTTCTCTCGATCGCCAACTCGACGAAAACTCTCAAATTAACCCTTTGTCATGATGAATCTCGGCTCTGGTAGAATATTTCGCTCCCAGGTTCGTAGAGTTCACCACTAACAGGTGTTCCGCCTTCGTCCTCCAGGCAGTCAAAAGTGACGTTGAAATTTTGATTTCCCAACCAATTGTTTGAAGAAGAGATTTGACCATACCGCATGACGAGCGGGGTAAGAGGAAAGATAGTCTAACCTATTATGAGCTAGCCCAACTGCGCCTGCAAGGCTAGTCCCTGAAACAAGCTAGCTTCAACTTCGACATTTCTATCCCAGAGGCACTGTAGGAATACAGTCATGGTTGGATGGTGTGGTGGTACATTAACTAGGCTGGTCTGCCAAATAGAGTCTGGATAGCTCGGACACACATCCCACTCGAGACAGTAGATCGCGGGTTTAAAACCGACAAAACACAATTGCTTTTCTCGCAGCGCTGGTATGCATGGATGACAAAGGTTGTGAAATGTTCCTTAGGTGTGTACTAACGGAAGAGGGTCGACTGTTTGTGTAAGCAAGCATAACTCATAGTGGTATTTGCAAATGAAATCCAGAGTATGCGTGTCTCTAACGTCAAAAAAGTCATCCTACATGTATACATAGTACCGGTCATGTGTCATAGCTCTACAGCTGAATACACATTAAATGATTTAAAAAAAAAGAAAGAGAGACTAGAGGGAATTTCTCCCCTTAGATGTACCTATTAGTCAAATGTTCCCATACTTGTACAATATCAAGTCTCCTTTTCTTTATCGTACATATCCATATAATATTGTACAGAGTCTCAGATCATTGTCAGGAATTCATGATGTCACATGGCTACATCATGTGACATGCTTCCCCTAAATCTTCCCTTAGCATTGAAGAGAATAGACAATACACAAGAAGAATTATGGACGACAGACTGCTAGCAGTTACACAGTGAATACGCCTACTAACAAACAATGATTAAGGACCCACTGTGTTATTTCCCTGATGTCTCTCGCAATATTTGTCATAGCTTCGTAGGATCGATTTTTGGCCTGTCTCCAGATCTCTCCTCTTCTGTTTGACCATTGAAGGCAGAACTTAATCATGTGCTTGGGAGCCATCTAGACAGCTTGAACTGTAGGCTCTGGGTACTTTTCTACTAAATAGAAACAAATTGAGTCCAATAAGTTCACTTCCTATTTGCATCGCTAGACTAATTTGGGCCCTTGTCAAGTTTGGTCATGAAATACTGTTTATCGAGTTAAGTTAAATATTTGGTCAGGGTACTGACAATAAGTTGCCATGGTTTAGGAGATTAAGACGTGCATTTTTGTTAGAACTCAATGTGGAACAGAAAATGATCGTGGGAAATTCCAGTCATCCGATATAGTTTTGGGCTACCAAGATATTTCTTGCCAGAGATGAAACCGTCGTACGACAGCTAACGGATTATTTTCAATTACTAAAACTTCGGAAGTGCTTCAATTCTATTCTCATCAATTAGTTGTAGCCTAATTCAGTTTGCTAAATTTCATTGATCGCTATCTTGTATTATGCAGATTAGAATTACAATTACTCATCCAATGCATTTCTTCAACTCTTCGGTTATAACTATGCATGGTCATCTAAATTCCCTCGATTCACCACTCCTTTTATTTTCCGAATGTTGTCGTCATTTTTTTTGTTCAGCACATAGGCTCTAGAAAGTGAAGCGTAAGTTAGCATATTATACTAGAGCTGAAAAGCAATTCGTGATCGATGGAAAATCTTTCTTACCTTCAAGTTTCGAAATACTTTCATCAAAAGCTTCAATTATGGGATTATATAGTATGTTCGGATCTTTTGGTGACCCAAATTCAATATCTTTATTTCCGAACAGAATTTCGTGAAGATTCCTGGCCAACTCCTTAACACCTTGAAACTTTGGCAAGAAAATGTCGATGATATGTTCCTCAAAATATTTGATATCATTTTCTTTCGATGAAAAGTAAGTGCGTGAACTGTGGGAAAACCAATCTTTAAGATTTTCCGGCATTGATTTGGCACCGTAGGTCATGCATCCGACTATGAGAACGTAAAAACAAGATTCGAGATCATGACGATATGTTTGCTTCAGATTTAACTTTTTTTGATATATGGCTCGCAAAAGCTCCAACGCCATATACATAGGAGTACCTGTTATTGTTCTGGGCAAATTCTTCTCGTTTTCGTTCTCATGTAAAGAAGACATGTCCAAATCAATCAGAATTCCTTTCGTCTTACCGTCTTTATCCGGCCCAGTCAGAATGATGTTTCCTGACGAGATATCACCGTGAATGATATTTTTACCATGCAAGTTTCGAAGCCCAATAATGGCATCACGTATACCACTCACAAATTCCCGTACGGTTACGGCAGAGTGAATGAGGCGTCCGACTGGTGTAAGTTTGACATAGGTTAGTCTACGTTTCACGTAAAATTCATCATTCAAAATTGTCTCCTGTTTGCCGCGGGCGAGGACTTGGTCTTTGGCTATAAAGATCCATAATTTATCCTTCGAGAATTTTACACCTTTTCGGTGTGTTGCAACTTTATAGAGTCTCCCTGAACTCACCATCTGGATAACGCCTGTTACATTTTTGGCACAATTGAGAAATTTGATTTCATTATCTTTTGCACCGGTGCCCCAAGAAAACTTGATCAGATACTTTTCGTCTTTCGTCTTGAAGCAGGTGCTTCCTCGCGAGACTATCGTCTCCGGTCGAGCAACAGGCGTAGGAATCACCTCAAGTTTTTCCGTTTCGCTATTGTCATTTGTTAATGTCACGAAACATCGGTTAGCGTCGTCGTAGCTAATGACTGGATCGAGCCCGAGTTCTTCATCGCTCATGAGCATGTATGCCGACAACCCACGGACTAGCATTTCCTGGGTTTTCAGTACCTCGAATTCTCCAGAGCTGTACGCGCCTGCTCGATCGATAATCCAGAACTCGATGTGGTCTTTGTGCAAACAGAAGCCATGCACTAATCGACGCAACGGCTGCGAATAGAAAATTTCTCGCGCATAACTCATCAATTGATTGAACTTTGCGCCTATTTGTTCCTCTGATGATGTTACTTCGCCCACAACTCTCACATCTCTCCATTTATGAGTCTCACAATCAGGGATTTCGGAACTCTCGATGAAAAAGTCCAATTTCCGATTGGTTTTGCCGCCCTTAAATTGACTAGGTATTGTAGTGTGGCAAAATTTACCCCGTACGAGTGGTTCATTTCGCCTTCTTTTCACGGCAGGTTGATGGACTTCCGTGAAGTCTTCTTCTTTCATTAATTGAATTAGATATCGATCTCGAAATGCATGTAGCCATCTTCTCCAAGCATCCTCGTCCATGTTTGACGAGAAAACGTTGTCAATTCCGCATTGGCCATTATCGCGATAGCTAGCCCAGATACGGTTCACTAGCCCACACCATGGTTTATTTGTTATGAAGTTGACATCCCAGAATTCACCGACATCTCTGTATATCTTGCCCGAGGTTTCAGATTTGAGCGCATCTGTAAGTGAATCTGTTGTCTTGTCATATCCTGGAACTTCTCCAGTCTTCCTCAGTCTAGTGACCGTCGAATGCACAGGTCGCATCATAGCCATTGGATCAAGTTCATTGCTAAGTTCTTTTGCTATATTGATGACAGTTGTCAAAATTTCTCTGTCGCTTGCTGGTTTCTTGGTTGATGCAATCAAGTCCCTAAATGCGGAGATAGGAACTTTTTTAGTGTTTAATAGACTAAAAGCTCCGACTAGCTCAGTTTGTAAAGCATCTATTGCGGCTTGACCTTCGATATTATCGGCATGATTAATTAGGTCGTTAAAAAATGTAGATATTGCTATTCCATTAGATTTTATCTTTAAATTCAGTGACTGAATCATACCAGTTTTGTGGTTGAGGCCCTCATCAATGTTGCTCCGGAATCGATTGACTATTGAATCAATTGGATTTAGGTTGAGGCAGTCAAATAATTCAGTTGATGGCTCCATGTTTTGGTATGTTGGTGTTTTATTTATGTATGGTGTATCTGGTTATAGAATTACTTTTGTAGCATGGTAGGTGGCGTGGGAAAGTTAATGTCGTGACAATCTGGTTCTGATTCAGACTACGGGGTCTGAATTGCAAACTATATAGTCGAGAAGGTCGCATGATGTGAATGGCTTACGAGTCGAATCACAGGATTCGCTTTGTAACAAGGAACTATCACAATAATAGAATCAACAAGTCTCTTCGCCGCTTCCATGGAGTGTGCGTGTGGAGAGGAAACAACGCCTCTCCACTTCATTCACTATCGACTGCACGCACGCCAGACGCGTCGACTACGAGGTACAATGTCACATCACGACTTTGTCCACAAGCTTCTCGGGCCTAAGTGTCTCGAGAACTTTACAAAATTTGCGCAGGAAACCGGCTGCTTCGGGGGCCAACCTGCGACTCCGTCTCCAGCTCTCAGCGGAGACGGTGGTAATTAGTCATAGCACGATGTATGGCAGGTAGGAAAATGAGACCAGAAGTGTCATTTTCCAACCACAAACAGGAGTATGGGATTTGGAATTTTAGTTATGGGAGTCTGTGTGGGCATTTATTTTCTTTATTATAACTAGCTACTTTTTGTGTAGTGAGTCACGCGGTGAGACCGAGTCGGGTATGTGGGAAGCATAATCTCGGCCGTGTACACCGGTTTTTGACTCCTAGGAGATATAGAGCTTAGCTTAGGACCTAAAAATAAAATCAATCAATCAACAAGTCTCTTAGTGTATCTTACAGCACCATATCAAGTAGCAGGGTACACTAACAATGAGTTTTCTTATTCCTCAGTTTCCTCAGGCAAAGATTACCTGATGATGTAGGTTGAGACGCTTCTGCAGGACTCATGCATGAAGGGCAAGGCTGAACACCAGTCAGTGGTGCTTTCTACGAACCTGGGAGTGAAATATCCTCCCAGAGCCATGTTCATTCAAATTTCGCAATACTGAACAAATTGGCCCACGAGGCAACGATTCAAACTACTCCACCACGTCAAATTTTCATCCCCAACGAGTCCGAATCCTATCCAAGCCTCATCAAGTTTACAAGTAAGACCTAGGTCATCCTCGCTTCAATGACCACACCTCTCGTCGACTTTCTCTGGCCTCAGCCGGTCACCAAATACACGCCCACGCAGATATTTATGCCAGACAGAGGACACAAAGCGTGTCGCACAAATCTGAGAGACTGTTCTTTGGGATTGGCGTGAGAGGATTCAGGACAAGTTCAGAAGATGATGCAAAAGATGAATACAGTCTCAACAGGCGTGGAGTTTTGAATTTTGGCAAGGAGCTTTTACAAATTGAGCTTTGTGTGTGCCAAGACTTCGGTTGAGAGAGTGCAGGCGACACTATAAACACCGCCATGGTTGGATGGTGTGGTGGTAATTGTCTTGGCTGGTCTGCCAAGTAGAGTCTGGATAGCTTGGACACATATCCCACTTGGGACAGTAGGTTGCTGGTTCAAATCCAGCAAAACACAACCACATTTCTCGCAGTGCTGGTATGTATGGATGACGAAGGGATGCTTGGAGAACCAAAGGTTTTGAAATTTCCTTTGGTGGGTACTTACGGAGGAGGGTTGACTGATTGTGTAAGCAAGTATACCTCATAGTGGTATTTGCAAATGAAATCCAGGGTACAAATGTCTCTAACGTCAAAAGAGTCATCCAACATGTTTACATAATACCGGTCATGTGTCATAGCTTTATAGCTGAATACACATTAAATGATTTAAAAAAGAAAAGCCTAGTGGTGTCACAGGCTCATACCTGGTTATCATTAGGCTGCTGCCTAACGAATAAGGCTTAAACTCTTCCAATCATATTAAACATCATACATGTCATGAACCCCTCCATAACTCATTAGACCCAAGTATAGGCCTTGGCCCAGTTCATGCAAATCTATTCTTCAATGACAAATTTAGATTGCAGACAGGACGACTCGAACACCAGTCATGAGCCATCAAAGCCACATCCATCATAACTATTTTAATAACTAAAATTACCAACATTAAAATGAAGCTGAATTAAAATAGACGGAGATGCTGGTGTTTATTGGAGGACAGGTCATGATCTATTTTGAGAATGGTATGAAATGAGGGAACGAGATTATAGTCTTGTAAATAAATAGGAGGCTTTCAGTCATATTTCTGCTTGTTACTTTAAGATTTTCATTTGTATCTAGCTCTGAGTTCAGTTTAAATAAAACGCCACTTTAAGACTGTCACAAGTGGTGCTAAACAAGGAACCCATAAATCCTGCCTGAGGAATCTCTCCAGAATCTTTACAAAATCCAATGCAAAAGTCCACCGCAGTCAAATCTACAGAATGTCTGAGACAGAGCTGTGTCTTCTCAAGACCTACAATGAAGATGGCTTTCACAGAGGTTGGATTCGAAAAAGCAAATCTCCAGATGCATCACCTGTCATATTCAGGACAAAACCTCACAAAGCGGCGTTATGACTCTGCGTTGACTAATGTGCTACAAACACTATTACCATAAAAAATGTGTATCCACTTCCCCTGTTTGACGATTTCTTAGGCAGGATGTACGGCACGAAATATTTCACAAATCTCGACTTACAAAACACATTCCATTTGCTACAAATTTTCGAGGGAGACAAATTGAAAACTGCCTTTCTCATACAATTCGGACTTTACAAATATCAAGTCATGCCATTTTGTCTCTGTAATACTCCTGCCAGGTTCCAGGCATGGACGGATGACATTTTTATGAATCTTAAAAACACCATGATGTGTTATCTAAATGACATACTAATCTGGGGAAATACAAAGGAAGAAGTTGTTGAACGCGTTCAGAATGTCTCATCAATTCTTCCAAAAAACGGCCTCTTTGCAAGAGTTGACAAATGCGAATTTGAAGTTACAACAACTTGTGTTATGGCCAGGCATCCTTGAAGAGGTTTCAAGGAGAAGGTTATCAGGAAAAGGTGATATGAGAAGGTTTCCGGGAAAACTCCGACAGTTAGAGATGGAGGGGCTGGCGTCATGACAGCTGTAAGGATTCCTCTTCCGATCTTTTCTTTAGGATATAATTTTACCTTTCTTCATATGTTGCTATGACAACAGGACAGTTCTTGGCACATGGTATCATGTTGATATTATGTTAAGGTCTATGTTATGATGAGCTAGTGAAAGGAAGGCAGGTATATATATAATAGTTTGGTCTGTAGGCATAGAGTTCTTTACGCTTAGTCTTCTGTCATAACCACCACCTTCGGATCACCTCTGGTCACCTATAGTCTCCTCTAGTTACCTTTAGCACCTTTAGTCACCATTAGTATTTGCTCGTACCTTTAGACTCTTTAGACACTTATATTACCCATTTTTAAACCTTTCGTTCTCCAAATTATCTCCAGTAGATCTTTAGTCATCTCTCGCGATCCATCCGACCCCTTCTTGCCATTCTATTCCGCCTCAGGTCAAACGCCTACGCTCCAATTTGACAACAGCATTTGTCATAATTTTAGTTGAGTTCAAGTACTGTCTCGAGTTAGACTTAAGGAAGCTGGAGCTGCCACATAGTAGCTCTCCAGCTTCTCAATCTTTCATTCTTTTGACCTTTGATCTTGCAATCTAGATTTACATATTGTTATAATCTTATATTCTCACAGTCCGATATCCTCTGTCTTTTGTTATTTGTTACATTCTTCGTACTTCTGTTCACCCTGAGTTATCAGCCTTGATTGCTTGCTCGCCAACTCGACTTCTTGACTTCGTGTCTTTCAACTATTCTGTAGTTCTACAACCTTTGACCATCAGGCACCTCGCCGATCGAATCATATCTAAGTATCCTTCGTTAGCAACTGTAACCCTAACAGTTATTAATACCTTACCTTCGGCAGACAGCGATCTCCAGTATCCTTAGCGCACGCCGTAACAACTTGGTTCCTTGGATATATCATCCAGCACAACTCCATCATAGTTGACCTTTCTAGAGTAGCACTTGTTACTGAGTGGCCAGTGCCAAAAACCCTGAAGCAAGTTCATTCTTTCCTCGGATTCCTGAAATTTTAAAGACAAATCATTCCTTAATTCTCTGAAGTGGCACACAGTGTTACGGGCTGTGTGTCATGGCTCATATCATGACTCTCCATAAAAGGGTGAAAGCATGGCTAAGCAGCAGTGGGGGGTCTAGTTGTCATAGTAACACAATTGTACAGGATTAGAGAGGACTGGTGTAATTATTGACACTAGCATCGAGCTAGTCCGAGGAGACCCTTAAGTAGTCCTTGTTCACGTCTGTAAAGGACGTGCGAAGTTTTGTTAGATTTCCATATCTTGTCTGCATCCTATCTTGTCAATGTTCCATCTTACGTATCTTGTTTATATCTTGTCCCGTGACTTCTATCTTGTATACTCTCTCGCTCCGTAACATCACGTTGCACAGCATAAAAAACCTTGAATCACCATGACCGATTCTCCAATCACTTTCTCTTGCGCATCGGACTTTCTCTCACATCTCCCAAAGGTGGATGGAGATACTCGAAAGAAATCAATGTCCGAAATTTTCGAAACAGGCTTTAATCTTTAGGTCGGAACCAAGAGCTTAAAAAAAATATAACTAAAATGAAGCAACAGAGAACCGAAATCCTTGCTGTAAACTCCGAACTGAGGCACGAACTCTTGGAACTGAGAACCGCGCACACGAATTTATTGCAGGCTTCAGCAGTGAAAAATTACAAACTCAAGGAATCTGAAGGTCTGGTGCAGACTCTTCTATCACAAATCTTGGAAAATTAAAGAATTGGGCCAGTGGAAACCCCGCAATCTGAACTTTTCTGTATTGATGAGAAGTTTACCGGCCGAGATAAGACCCAGTACCCTTCCCTCCGGCGACTGATTAAGACAGCTTTGGCCCAAAATAAAGACAGATATCATTTACTTCAGTCTCAGATATCATTGATCTACCAAAATTTGGGATCAGGGCCAAAATCATTCCTGGATTGATATTTGTCCGAGGACGGACTGTTTGTTTTTGAGTCTCTCTGCTCAGTATGGGATGTTCTAGATATTTCCTACCAGAACGCAAATGAAGAGGAAGAAGTCCGGGACTCTCTGAGTCGTTTATGCAAGTCTAATCAATCTTTCGGTACTTTCTTGTCGGAATTTCAACGCCTTCACAATCTCTCTGGCATAACTGATCCCAAGACATTAATTTCGTACATGCGCAATGGAGTCTTTAGCGAATTGCGCACATGTATTGGACAACACCAGGACATTCACAAGAATTATGACTTTGATGAATATGTTAACCTATGCAGAGATTGTGTGGTTCGACTTGATCTTGAATGCCCAGCTCACTACTTAGATCGTGGTACAAATCATAGTGTACCTTGACCTAATTACAGAGACCAAAGCTCGGAATTTCGAGGGCATAATCCAGCCTTCTTTCAAAAGCCAGCTCCCCGAGCCCCTACAGCCTTTGAGCCTAGCAGTACATCTTCTGGAGGAGATCCCATGATATTGGACAAAGTTAACATGTCACATTTGGGTCCGGATGGCCGTCTCACAAGAGAAGAACGTTTCTGAAGATTTGAATTGGGATTATGCATGAGATGTGGGAAATCAGGTCATCAGGCAATAGGCTGCAACACTAGGAATAAGGATATGGTCAACCAGCTCTACGTGGAGCCAAATATTCCAAGGGATCTAGATCGACAGTTAAAAGATTAGATCAGGATCATTGTCACAGTCCTGGTCGCTCTGAATGTATGATAATGGAACCAGAATTAATCAAATCATCATTATCCAAACCATCCTTGAAAAAATTAAACTCACTTGTATTTTCTTGTAAAATTATATCTAGTAACAAGATAGTAAACTCATGTGCATTTATTAATTCCGGTGGTAATGGGTATGGTTTCATTGACATCTCATTCGTGCAATTACACTCTTTAAAATTAATTAAACTGGAAAATCCACGCACCCTACAGGTTGTGGACGGCAGAACTTGTCAGCAGGTATGGTGACTCAATTTGTGATGGTCAGACTATCTATCTCCAATCAGTCCGAAGTTTCCCGCCTCTTTGTCACTAAGTTTGGCCTATTTCCTATTATATTGGGTCATGAATGGCTATCTTGACACAACCCTAGCATCAATTGGTCAACAAACTCTATGTATTTTTTGTCACCTAATTGCTCACAATCTTGCATCATGCCACTCAAGCCCAGTCACTCGGGCCATGTAATTATCAAAGCGATAAAAGGATTGAATGCTGTCAACCTTTTTTTGTCTGTCAATATACCTGGTCAAGAGACACATATTGACCACCTTGACATTAAAATGATAGGTGCTACCCCTTTCAATCATCTAGTAAATCAGGATTCTACCGAAGCTTTCACTTTATCTCTCTACACTCTAGATCAAGCTCTAATCGAAGATGAGGCCAAAGAAATTCAGGTCGGATTACCTCAGTGGCTCCATCACCAGACTACGGCTTTCTCTAAACTTGAATCCTGTGAGCTACCTCCACATCGCCCCATTGACCATAAAATAATGCTTAAGGATGGTTCTCAGCCTCCGTTCGGAAAACTCTATGGTATGTCCCGCGAGGAACTAGGAGCCCTTCGTGAATGGTTACATGAAAACTTTTCGAAGGGTTTTATTCAAGCAAGCTCTTCTCCTGCGGCCTCCTCAATATTATTTGTTGAAATTTCCGATGGGGGACTCCGCCTCTACATGGATTATTGCGCGTTAAACGCTATTATTGTTAAAAACAGATATCCTATTCCTCTCATCACAGAAACTCTTGATCGATTATCTAAAGCCCGCTATTTCACTAAACTTGATGTTATCTCAGCATTTAGTAGGATTAGAATAGCGAAGGGGGACGAGTGGAAAACCGCGTTTCGCACCCGCTACGGGTTATTTGAGTCACTAGTAATGCCATTTGGTCTAATTAATGCCCCGAGTACTCTTCAGAATTATATTAATAGCACGCTCCAGGAACAACTTGACGTATTCTGTACAGCATAGTTGGACGATGTCCTAATATACAGTAACACGCTAGAGGAACACCGAAGCCACGTTAACTTGGTTCTAGACAAGCTTCGAACTGCAGGGCTTCAATTGGATATCAAGAAATGCAAATTTGAAGCCACGGAGGTAAAATATCTAGGACTAATTATCTCCCATCGAGGTATTGAAATGGACCCAGTCAAAATTGAGTGTTTCAAGCTCTGGAAGACCCCGTCATGTGTCAAAGATGTCAAGGCTTTCCTCGGGCTTGCTAACATTTATCGCCGTTTCATCAAGGAATCCTCTTGTGTAGCACTTCCACTAACTGAATTAACCAAAAAAAGTACATTGTGGCAGTGGTCCAAAGAATGCAAGAAAGCATTTGTTTCTTTAAAGGGCGCTTTCACCAAGTCACCTATTCTTAGACACTTTGATCCTGATTGCCAGTGCATTGTTGAAGTCGACTCAAGCAACTGGGCTCACGGTGGTATCTTGTCCCAGTACGACAATGAGAAAATTCTTCATCCTGTAGCTTTCTTCTCAGGTCGCTTACAGCCATCTCAAATTAACTATGAAATATACGACAAGGAACTGCTAGCAGTAGTCACCGCTTTTGAACACTGGCGTCCAGAGCTTCAAAGCACAATGCATCCTGTTATAGTTATCTCTGATCACAAAAATTTGGAGTATTTTATGTCCACAAAGACACTAAATAGATGTCAAGCCTGATGGTCAGAATTTCTATCCAGGTTCTGTCTTTATAATTAATCAATTTATTGTTCTGGATACTCAGGTAATTAATAGTGTTCGGAGTACTGGCGCACCTGCTTATGTAAGCAGCATGGATTCGATTACTGAGACTCAAATATGTATTACTAGCTTTTGTTGGATAGAATAGAGAATCAAGTTATTTTACATATATTTTACCATCACCTAAGTGAAGTCACACTGATCAGTTTGTCAACACTCAGATCAAGAACTCTGTAGACTGTTGCTGGAATACCTTGCCGGTCTGTTCTTACATTTAAAGCTCATCCTGTGGACCGTTCACTGCTACAGCCAGAGCAAGTCAATTGCATCTTCCCAAAACGCATCATATAATTACCCAAACTCTAACCTGATAATTTTTGAGAATACTCTCTTAAAATGTCCAACTCTAGCGCGCCTACAACTAAGTTCCATAGCAAGACCAACATTGAGGACGACTGCGAAAAATATGATCCCTCCATCCAAACACAAATAGATTTCAACGCCTGGATCATATCCTTCATGGTACAAGTCGAACTTGTTGAATACTGCAATGATGATCTTTTCGAATTATTCATTGAAGAGTTTGTTAAGTTTGATCTCGCTCAATTCAAGAGATGCGGCAACATAGTCTTGCAAAAGCTGAAGAATTTTCTGTTTGATCGAGGAGTGTACATCTGCAGAAGTAATATCTCTCATGCTACAGCACTTTCGGAAGTTATGGAAAATGATAATAATGCTTGGCCTATTGACACTAACAATCCATCGGCCTATATTGGAAGTCTCAAGGCAAATAACTTTAAATCGCCAAGAATAACCCAAAGTTGAGCTAATGTCCAAAGCTACTTTGAGAGAAACAATCAGAAAATAGATGATAAAAATAGACTCCAAGAAAACCAAACTTCTTATGCTAACATAAATGCAGACCAGAAAAACAATATCAATTTTAAGCTTGCAGGAATGTCAAAGTTTTTCAACAACAGCGAAAAATACTGCGGTGGAAACAATGAAAATTTTGATTTCAAATTCAAGATTTTTCTGAAGAATTGGGCATTAGCCAATATCAAAAATGACAATAACATTCTTTCCTCGGTCTTTGTTATGTTTGATAAGGAAGCTCTAGATTACTATCACCATTGTTGCAGTAGCACAAGTAGTATTCAAGAAATTATCACTCTGATGTACCAGCAATTTGAAGGACCACAAAAGCAAAGAAATATGCAGCACAAATGGAGTAAAATCACCCTGCAACTTGTCTCTGCCAAATACCCTGAAAAGTCACTCTTGGGTACTTTTGAATATATGGTTAAACAACTTCAAACCATGCAGCTTTGCCTAAGAACAAACTTCCAAGATGAGATCACTCTTCGAGATAAAATCTTAGAAGCAGTATCAAACGTGCCAGAATGTCGTCCTGCTTGCCTGATGCCAGAGGAATCTCTCAGTACCGTCATAAATAATATCAGAGGTGCCATTGGAATGAGTTTGTTGTCAGAATCAAAAACCGATGAAACAATGTTTGTCAATCAAAGATTCTACCATAATGATAGAAACAATCATCAAAGCGGACATAAATCAAACGTAGTACACCGTGGCAGTTACTCCAAATCGTCTTCAAGTCGAGTGAAAAGATGCTACTGCTGTAGGAAAGTTGGTTGTAGGTCCTGGAATCACTCCCAGGAAGAGCAAAATCAAGCCAGAAATTGTTTCCTTCAGCGCCACAACAATGATGACGCAAAAATCTATCAACAATTCTTCGCTGAATACGAAGGAGAGTGTGATGACGGATCTGATGAAGAAGCCATGATTCTTGACAAGCTGTCCCTCTCTAACAGTAACAAATTACATGATGGGTTTTTATAACTGGCCATGGAGAAAATGATACTGACAAAGATATTGGTGAAGTTTACATGAATTCAGAACCTAAATCTGATGATGATTACCAGTACGAGATATCTTTGCTAGCGTTACTCCAAGATCAACCAAATTTTCACGGGCTAATTGGTCTAACTCCAACAATATACAAGTGCAAAGAGGACCTTGGAGAAAGATATAGTTGTACCAAGTGGCATGGAGTCATGATTGACACTGGAGCAGGAAAATATTCGACTGCAGGTTATCAACAATACATAGTATTCAAACGCAAAATAGAAGACATAAATTTAAATAAGTCAACTAAAATCTCCGTCGCTTTTGGCAAAAGCTCTATTTGTGATTTGCTGGGCTTCATTAATGTAAAAACTCCAATTGGTAGAGTCAAATTCCACGTCTTGGATTCAGATACTCCTTTTCTATTATCCATTGCAGATATGAAAAGGCTAAACGTTTATCTCAATAACGTCAATGACAAAATATACACCAAGTTAATCCCAGGGAAAACAAATTCAGGCAAAAACAGTAAATTATACAAATAAGTATGTTCGGTGGTTATGAAATTTGGCCATCCATTCCTTCATTGGAAAATTTTTAATGATAATTATTTTTCCAATTTTTTATGACTGGCGCATGGAGTTCTAAAATTAATGATAAAATCGAGGAAAATTATATTCTTATTAATCATAATATGAATCTCACAGAGCAACAGATTCGACGCCTGCACAAACAATTTGGGCATGCTTCTATGTCCAAGCTTGGTAACCTACTTAACACAGCCGGCTACACACAATTTTGGCCTCTCCTTACAAAAATTGTCAAACATTGTGAATTGTGTCAAAAGTATGGCTCCGCTCCTCAAAGGTTTAAATTTTCTCTTAAGAATGAAGATTGCTGCTTTAATCAAACAATTTTTGTAGACATATTTTTTATCAACAATAGACCAGTGCTCCATATTGTTGATGAAGCTACAAGGTTCCAGGCTGCAAAATTCTTAAACAGACAAACTACTAAGAGCATTTGGGATATGATATATCTAAGCTGGATTGATGTATATGTTGGACCTGTCACAGGCTAATACCTGGTTATCATTAGGCTGCTGCCTAACAAATAAGGCTTGAACTCTTCCAACCATATTAAACATCATACATGTCATGAACCCCTCCACAACTCATTAGACCCAAGTATAGGCCTTGGCCCAGTTCATGCAAATCTATTCTTCAATGACAAATTTAGATTGCAGACAGGACGACTCGAACACCAGTCGTGAGTCATCAAAGCCACATGCATCATAATTATTTTAATGATTAAAATTACCAACATTAAAATGAAGCTGAATTAAAATAGACGGAGATGCTGGTGTTTGTCAGAGGACAGGTCATGATCTATTTTGAGAATGGTATGAAATGAGGGAACGAGATCATAGTCTTGTAAATAAATAGGAGGCTTTCAGTCATATTTCTGCTCGTTACTTTAAGATGTTCATTTGTATCTAGCTCTGAGTTCAGTTTGAATAAGATGTCACTTTAAGACTGTCCCAATAATAAGCTGTTCCCCAATGTTAGACTCTATGAGTCAATTGAATAATGTATGAAGTAAAAGTAAAAAGTGTCAATTAATTCCTGGCTGCCATTTTTCTTTCTGATACTATCTAGATTATGCACGTCTAGAAAATGGTAAATGCTCTATGTGTCCCCAACTTGTCCCCATGAACCAAGTTTCTCATGGTTTAAAACAAAACACCTCTAGTCAGAACAGATAGAGTTCTTATTGCTACAGCCAAAGCGAAACACCTTTATCCGAAACAAGTAACTCCAAGCTTTGTAAACCTAACACTTTAAACTCTATATTGATCGCTCCCAAACTATCCACAGTTTGATACCAACTCTAACGGTTAAGTTGGATGAGTCGAGTTTCTTCTTCGGTCCTCCCCCAATGACCAGGAGCTCAGACTTCGAAGGGTCGAATCTAATGATGTGCATTGCAGCCAGTTGGACTATCCTGTCTACTTCAACCCGGGAAGCCTCAACAGCTTCAGAAGGACTTTTACCAACTCGAACAATTGCAATGTTGTCTGCGTATCCAAATCTACAGTTAGTTGTGCCATCCTCGAGTAGAATCGAGATTTATAACATGGATAGAAGTGGCGAAAGTGGTGATCCTTATGGGACATCGCACTCAACAAGCTTCTCATCTGTTACGCCTTCTTCATGTCTTACCAGGACTTTTCGTCTTTTGAGAAACGATTCTACCCAGCGACAGAGTGATAGCGGTCAGCCTTGACTTCGCATTTGTGCGAGCAACCGATTGTGTAGCACTGCATCAAAGGCACCTTGTATGTCCATTGTGACCATAGCTGTGACTTTTTTCGATCTCATAGCAGCTTCTGCATTGTGTGTAACACATGATACCAGGTCCACTGCTGAGCGTCCTGGTAGTGCGTCGAAGAGTTGTGGGGGTACCGCTTTGTGCTTTATTGCAATCCAGGACATGCGTTTAGCTATAAGCCTTTCCAATCCCTTGCCCAAGCTGGAGAGTAGCGATATGGGACGCCATCTTTTTGGGCTGGAGAGATCACGTCCATTTTTGGGAAGAAGTGCAACTTCAGCTACTTTGAACGGCGTAGGAAAGTACCCCAAGTTCAAACAAGCCTGGAAGAGGTCCTTGACATATGTACCAATTGTACTCCAGCAAGCCTTGAGGAGTCGAACGGTGATTTTGTCATATCCCGGAGCCGTTGCTTTACTTACAATAGTTGATACTGTAACGTCTTCCAGTGACACCTCTCCGTTCCATGGAATAGAATCTGGTTGGTCATTATCCCACGTTTCTATGTCGCTTTTAGCGTCGAGCCTTGCAAGAAGTGAATCTCGAAGTCCGATTGTCCGCTCGAGTGGATCTGATAGCCATTGGTTTGGTGCTACCTGGATAGGAGGAAGCTGTTTTTTGGCTTTGGTTTGGCCCATTGCATGAGTTTGAACACTTGTGCTTCTGTCTCTACTGCCTCGACTTGCTTTGTCCAGTAATCGCGTCTAGCTGCCTTCACTGCGGCTCGGATAGCCTTACGAGTCATTTCTACATCTCCGGATGTCCTTTTGGCTGTCCTGTAGTCAACTTGTCGCCTTTTACAGTCCGCACTCCACCAAGGCGCTGTTTTCCCCTTTCCTACGGCGGGTGCGCGTCCGACAACTTTGACTGCGTCTTAAAGTACTATGATTAAATTCTCTGTGAAGTCTTTGTTGTAATTCTAACAGTCCTGCATCTGTTACACTAGTCATGCACTATCTCGTTTTCGTTTGCGTTATTCGTATCATTTAATACTGCGCCACATCTATTTTCTGTAATATTAATTAGTCTTGGCGCTTAACACAAGATATGTTGGAAATTATGGTATATGCATGATTCTGTCTTACACTCAGCTAGTTTGGGGGTCTACTGGTGGTCAAGACATACCATCACCATGATAATGTCGCCATACTGGGACATGGGCGCATATCCTGGCTTATTTCTAAATTCGTCTCAGTAGGACTAATTCCTGTATACATCTGTAGTGTTCTTCTCCTTCAGAAATCCTCAGTTCATTACATTTACTGAATATCTCTGAAGGTCTATTCATACCCTCTTCGTGTCACCCTACCAAGCTTCACCCTTGTCAGATTGGAGTCTAGACGTTTGAGCTGGAGCGAATTCGAAGGGCTAGAAGAGGTTAAATGGACGGCGAAAGATGACTGAAGGTATACTGGAGATAATTTGGAGGAAATTGAGGTTTGAAAGATGGTTAATATAAGTATTTAAAAGGTCTAAAGGTTCGAGAGGGTACTAATGATAACTAAAGGTACTAGAGGTAACTAGAGGTGATCCGAAGGTGGTGGTTATGACAGAAGACTAAGCGTAAAGAACTCTATGCCCACAGACCAAACCATTGTATATATACCTGCCTTCCTTTCACTAGCTCATCATAACATAGACCTTAACATAATATCAACATGATACCATGTGCCAAGAACTGTCCTGTTGTCATAGCAACATATGAAGAAAGGTAAAATTGTATCCTAAAGAAAGGATCGGAGGAGGAATCCCTACAACCCTTAAGCTCTGTTCAACTACTTCATTGTTCGGCATATATCCTTCACCTCCCTATACCATTCCAGCATTTCTCTACGATCCATAACCTCACAATAGTCTTCAATCTCGATTTGACTGCTGAGGGGGCCGTGCCTTACCCATTGCTTCACAAATCGGGCGAACTTGTCTACATCACAGTCCCTCACGCGTATTGGTTGCGGGATCCCAGATAGACCCGAGCATCCAGGTGTATCAACTGAGCCTTCAATTTTGGAATGGTCTGATGTGCAATCAAACCGTGTTGATACTGATACAACCGCCGTTATATTACTCAAGGTTAGATCCAGCACATTTCCATCACGACAAGTACTTTCTCCTAGAGTGTTTAGTAGCTGCATATCGTTTCTGTGGGCCCACTCCATGATGAGATCACCATTTCCATATTAGCGGTCTGTCAATGGCTGCCAATTCTGTGAGACTGAGTTTAAACCGCCTCCCACTACCGAGGGACCTGTTGGCCGCCAGTTTAATAGAGGATCTAAAGTCTCACTGAGGCCCGGGGCACGATAGACATTTACAAAGGTCAGTCCACACACCTGCAAGAAACAGTAGTCTGACGACTGGCTTAATAACGAGGGTGAAATCTGAGCCACTCGAAGTCCTTTTCTCACAAAAGTGACAGCGCGTGGTCGTGGTCTCGGCGTCGTATTTGCAAAGGGAATGAAACTATCAAAGCCAGGATGGCTTTTCGTTGTAAACTCTCCGTCATTTTGCAAGGTCCATGGTTCTTGAACGATAATTATGTGTATTTCTGCTTCCCAAGCTTGCTGCAGCGCTATATCCATGTTTTGCCTACCCTTTCCCACATTCACATGGTGAAATAGAAGGGTGCTATATTTGTGGTTAAGCTTATTAGAGTTTGGTGTATTACTCATTATCAAGCATTATTTCTTCTGGTAAGCTAATGACCTTGCGGGCCTTACCTTTTTCTTGAGATCTTAATAACGCTGCCTTAAAATCTATGTGTCCTCGATCTCGAATAACTCGTAGCTCGGCTGATGTACGAGGCGTTACTTGTCCATTGTATCGACTTGGCCGGGCCATGCAGCTCAGGTGGGTTGACTCGTACGGTCCAGCACAGTTTGAGCATTTGGGTATGTTCACCGAACATTCGGCTGCTTCATGCGTGCCAGAACACTTTTCGCACCGCTGTCCTTTGACGCAGTTCCTTGTTGAGTCGTAGTACCAGCAGCGTTGACATTGCTCTATGGGGCGTTTACGGGAGAATGGTATAGCAGGGCCACTCTCATCGAACAGCCTGAACCTTAGGTTGGCTGTGCCTGTTTGAAGTGCACGATCCAACTAGTGGAATAGCTGCCTAGTCTCTGGTTACTTCGATCTTTCCGTCTAATGTACGGATACATATTGGGACGTGAGGGACCATGACGGACGTCCAATCTGAAGCAGGCTCAATTGTGATTTCCTCCTTTTGAAATGAAGGTCCTACACCCAGAATTGATTCCCGGAGTGCGTCTGATGTGCACTCCATTGCTAGGCTAGACCTAACTTGTGTCATTGCCATAATTGCTGAAGGTGCGACTCCGGCTTTCTCAGTGATGAGCTTCTTAATTGTGACAGGTTATTGCGGGCTGTGCCCGGATTGGGACTGGTCACTAGGACCAACCCGGCTAGATCTTTAAGCGCCAACGAAGCAGCGCTTACAGAGACGCGAAAGGTTGCATGGGGAAGAATGCAAGGATACGTACAAAGAGGGATCTAAGTGTCGCATAAGGATTAATGCAAGGTTGCGCACAAGAACGAGTCTCAGTGTTGCATAAGGATAACTGCAAGGTTGCGCATAAGGAAGGACCCAAGGGAGTACGTACTAAGGGGGGGAGGATGTCACAGGAAAGAGGGTAGCCGGGGAGAATGGAGTATTCTCAGGTAGGCTAGGAGGGGAGCTTAAACGCGACGCTGAGGAGGACATAAAGGACAGGAGCCGTCGTAGGCAGATTAGCTTCCCAAGGAAAAATTATCAATTCCTATTGAGTTAACGTCTTTCAAGTACTTCTGAATTCTTTAAACCCGTAACACAGGTAATAGCCTCCGTCACTGATATTCGCGTCCCATGCGAACGGGTCGTCGTTTATCCTCTTTCGGAGGCTCTTTCCGGCTGGTTTTGACTGCACAGCAGGCCTTCGCTTTACCAGGTTGGCTGACAGATCCGGGAGCTTGGCTGCTTTTCGGGCTATAGTCACCCACGGAGATGCAGTTTCCCATGGCTTTTGAGGGAGATCGCGATGGGGTTTCTCCGCTATTTTTGTCGCCATGGGTACAGAGGTTTTTATCTGGGTACTTTCATGGGAAGATTTCTTGCCTTGGTGACTTGCAGCGTTGACGTTGCCTATCGCAAATGCTGTTATGATAGGTGAAATATTTTCTATTGGTGGCGCGACTAAGTGCGCACCTTCATTTTCTGACAAGGACTTTGCCCAGGCATCGATATTTTGTAGGAAATTTTGCGCTACGCTCATTCGCTGTTTTTGCTCGCGTTCCGATTGCTCCATTGCGGCGGCAATCCCAAGAAGGCTCGGGTGTAATAGGTCTCCTGGGTCAGTTGATGCCGAGGACGACGGCTGGCTGTGCGCAGCCATAGTGCTGCTTGATTTCTCGGGTATCGATGAGTGGATAGATTTATTTACTTGCGTGGAGGTGTGGTGTGGTAATGGAGTTGTGAGCGTGCTCTCGACTATTCTCTAGCCTAGGCTGATCACCAAATACACGCTCACGCCGATATTTACACCAGACGGGAAGCAAAGCGTGGCGCACAAATCTGGAATATAGTTCTTCAGGATGGATGTGGCTTTTAGTTGATCAGTTTGTGATGACAATGATTTCACGCAGGTGTCTCGTGGCTCCGACTAATCAACAATGTAATGTTAGTAGAGCTTGAACTAATAATACGTGAATTGATTTCCATAATATTTAAATATTCCCCCGCACCACGTGAGCCTATCAACAGCGCACAATGTGCATGGTCGGTTTTCCATCAATTGGGATCCACATGGACGTGAAAAGGATAACGATAAGTTTACAAGATGACATGGACAATGGATACGATCTCGACGGGCGTGTGATTTTGAATTTTGGCAACGAGTCTCACGAATTGAGCTTTGTGCGCGCTAAAACTTCGCTTGCGAGAGTGCAGCCAACACTGTGAACGCAAGCAAACGATGGAAGGTGTTGTAGAACGCTTCCTGATGGTGTTCTCTAGTATGGTTTGAGTAGCCAGGATACCTACTCCACTTTGGAAGGAGACACCTTAGACTACAGTTGGCGCTGAGAGAATTCAGTGAATGGTGGAGACATTTCTGGATAACTTAGGGTTTTTGAGACGTTTTTTTTTTTTCATATTGTGTTCAGCTATTTAGCTATGACAATTTATTAGACATCTATATATTCCAAATGCCCAACTCCAAATGAACCCCCCTTTTTGTTCTACTGCCTTATTTCTATTAGATTTTTTCCTAATTAATCTCCTTTGTGTAAAGATATACATCTTGAAATTTTCAAAAATTCAAGCAATGCTTGGTGTATGAGACGTTCCCCTGGGTGACTATTCACGGATGAGGGTTGTCTTGGGGTGAAGAAAAAGCTACCAAAACTTCGCAGTGGTACTTGCAACTGAAATCCGAGGCATCAGTACTTTTCTTGTATATTGAGTCATCTATTATACACTTCTCTGATATTGTGTCATAGCTAAATAGCTGCATACGCAATTAAAATCTGATGCAAAAAAAACAATAATGACGGCATAATCAACAGACGATCAAGGGTTACACTGGTGTCTCAACACAAGCTGGAGCTATTCAAGAGTGGTCCAGGACGCCTGCGCAAACAGCTCCTGGCGATGCAAAAAAAAAAAAACAAAACAGCTCCTGGCCACCCCCCCACCACAATTGTATGAACCATCGGGGTCAAGTTCAAGACAACAGTCATCCTTGTTCGGCACGCAAAGGCAGTGAAAAGAAGGCGTGGTATACTTAAGCTATGCCTGTCTCGGACTTGTGGTCAACTACACTCCCTAAGGGTAACGAAGGACTATAGAACAAGGAGAAAACCTAATAGAGGAAGGGGTTTTATCGCAATGATTCTCCCCTCATGTAGATGTATTGATAGGTTCGTAGGCGCCTGCATGGGTCAACATTGTGCCAAACCAGATCGAACTGTGCTAAATTCTACAATAGAATGGCGATGGTTACAGTTTCATAAAAGCTACATTTTCCATTCCAAGCACTAGTCTGTTGTTGACTTGAGACTTTAGATTATCAAACCCTTGATTACAGTATAAGTACTCCTGTGCATAAGGGAACTATTGAACTGAATTTGTACTACGGCTTTTTGTCTTGTAAATTATTCATGTTTTAGAATTTCATCATTAACCTGAATATCTCGTCCTCTTCCTTGTCAGTCTTTGCCTTCGTTTTTGCTATCATATTCGACCACATTTTTGTCCTCATTGTCATCAAATTGTTCCCATTGCTTGTCCATACTATCATTGTATTAGTTCGGGTCAAAGTCCTCATCTGTGACATGTTTCCCGTGATGAATATCCACTTATTAAAGAGTTTTCTCTTGGAGTTCAGCCACATTTTCCACCGAACCTTCCACCTTACAAAGAGGTAGCGATTGAAACTACGTGCGCGGGAAGCGTTACTGAAATAGCTGCAGCTCCAGCCAGATGAGGACTAGACACTAGAGCCACATGAGGTGCGCATATCCATCCATATCTCCCTTCGTCGTAACATTAGAGGCCAGCTTGATTCAATCCACCATCTCTGTATAGGGTGCTGGGTAGGCTTCGGAAACAAATCAGATGACTTCTAAATATCAAAGAGCAAGTGACGAGAAGGGTTTCGGCCCTGACACCTGATCAGATTGTGAGGGCTAAATGACAATGGTGACAGGGGTTTGTGATGAAAGATGAAGACGATATAGACCGCGAAAGCGATAGGGAACCCTCGTCGAAGTGAGGACTTTGTTACTCAATCCCAGCTCTAAAGATTCTACAGTAAGAGCTAGAGGCTCGAAGGGGACACCACTGACAGGTGTTGAGAATAATTTCCCTTTTGTGGTCGGGAGATCTGTGCCAACTGGGAGTTCAGTCCCAAATCTGCCCGACACCGCACCTTCTAACAAGAATCTCAGTCGGGAAAGTGAATCGACAATTGGCAGGAACTTAATATTGACCTTGAGGAAATCTAGCAGTCTCAGGTTCGTGAAGGATAGCGCTGATAATTGTTCAATCTATGTTTCCAAATTGGTTTAGGTGCTGGTTGTGACATTTACATACCTAGATTTTGACCCGTTAGTCGCCAATCTAGTTTGAAAATCGCTGGCGATCCAATCGAATTAAAAAGAGATACTTCTCTTAAATTTGTAATGATCAGTTCAACAAAAGTATATAGTTCAGTCACTGGAGTCCAGTCAACTGTTGCCAAGCAATCGTGCCCAGCCGTCGCCATTGGTTCTCACTTAAGCACTCATTCCATCTTATCCCATCTCAGCAATGTAAGCGCCTTAATTAACACCCATGGAATCAATCTCTAAACAGCAGCATCGAATGAAGCTTGACCAAGGATATTGAATCAGTCGTCTGGAGTATTTTCACTCGCCTCGACTTAACCACCACTTGCGTGAGCCTTATGCCCCAATCCGATAGACGTGATACGGATGCATGAGCCCTTTTTTTTAAATCATTTAATGTGTATTCAGCTATAAAGCTATGACACATGACCGGTATTATGTAAACATGTTGGATGACTCTTTTGACGTTAGAGACATTTGTACCCTGGATTTCATTTGCAAATACCACTATGAGGTATACTTGCTTACACAATCAGTCAACCCTCCTCCGTAAGTACCCACCAAAGGAAATTTCAAAACCTTTGGTTCTCCAAGCATGCCTTCGTCATCCATACATACCAGCACTGCGAGAAATGTGGTTGTGTTTTGCTGGATTTGAACCAGCAACCTACTGTCCCAAGTGGGATATGTGTCCAAGCTATCCAGACTCTACTTGGCAGACCAGCCAAGACAATTACCACCACACCATCCAACCATGGCGGTGTTTATAGTGTCGCCTGCACTCTCTCAACCGAAGTCTTGGCACACACAAAGCTCAATTTGTAAAAGCTCCTTGCCAAAATTCAAAACTCCACGCCTGTTGAGACTGTATTCATCTTTTGCATCATCTTCTGAACTTGTCCTGAATCCTCTCACGCCAATCCCAAAGAACAGTTTCTCAGATTTGTGCGACACGCTTTGTGTCCTCTGTCTGGCATAAATATCGGCGTGGGCGTGTATTTGGTGACCGGCTGAGGCCAGAGAAAGTCGACGAGAGGTGTGGTCATTGAAGCGAGGATGAACTAGGTCGTACTTGTAAACTTGATGAGGCTTGGATAGGATTCGGACTCGTTGGGGATGAAAATTTGACGTGGTGGAGTAGTTTGAATCGTTGCCTCGTGGGCCAATTTGTTCAGTATTGCGAAATTTGAATGAACATGGCTCTGGGTGGATATTTCACTCCCAGGTTCGTAGAGAGCACCACTGACTGGTGTTCAGCCTTGCCCTTCATGCATGAGTCCTGCAGAAGCGTCTCAACCTACATCATCAGGTAATCTTTGCCTGAGGAAACTGAGGAATAAGAAAACTCATTGTTAGTGTACCCTGCTACTTGATATGGTGCTGTAAGATACACTAAGAGACTTGTTGATTGATTGATTTTATTTTTAGGTCCTAAGCTAAGCTCTATATCTCCTAGGAGTCAAAAACCGGTGTACACGGCCGAGATTATGCTTCCCACATACCCGACTCGGTCTCACCGCGTGACTCACTACACAAAAAGTAGCTAGTTATAATAAAGAAAATAAATGCCCACACAGACTCCCATAACTAAAATTCCAAATCCCATACTCCTGTTTGTGGTTGGAAAATGACACTTCTGGTCTCATTTTCCTACCTGCCATACATCGTGCTATGACTAATTACCACCGTCTCCGCTGAGAGCTGGAGACGGAGTCGCAGGTGGGCCCCCGAAGCAGCCGGTTTCCTGCGCAAATTTTGTAAAGTTCTCGAGACACTTAGGCCCGAGAAGCTTGTGGACAAAGTCGTGATGTGACATTGTACCTCGTAGTCGACGCGTCTGGCGTGCGTGCAGTCGATAGTGAATGAAGTGGAGAGGCGTTGTTTCCTCTCCACACGCACACTCCATGGAAGCGGCGAAGAGACTTGTTGATTCTATTATTGTGATAGTTCCTTGTTACAAAGCGAATCCTGTGATTCGACTCGTAAGCCATTCACATCATGCGACCTTCTCGACTATATAGTTTGCAATTCAGACCCCGTAGTCTGAATCAGAACCAGATTGTCACGACATTAACTTTCCCACGCCACCTACCATACTACAAAAGTAATTCTATAACCAGATACACCATACATAAATAAAACACCAACATACCAAAACATGGAGCCATCAACTGAATTATTTGATTATTTCAATCTAAATCCAATTGATCCAATAGTCAATCGATTCCGGAGCAACATTGACGAGGGCCGCAACCAAAAAACTGGTATGTTTCAGCCACCGAATTTGAAGATAAAAGCTAATGAAGTAGCAATATCTACATTTTTGAACGACCTAATTAATCACGCCGATGAGATTGAAAACCACACTAGCAAAAAGGCTTTCAAGATTTATCTTAATGCAACTAATACAAAACTTATATGCGACGAAGTTTCTGTCTCCGACTTCAGGGACTTAACTGCATCGATCAAGAAACAGGTGAGCGACCGAGAAATTTTGAAAACCGTCATCAATATAGCAAAAGAACTTAGCAATGAACTTGATCCAATTGCTTTGATGCGACCTGTACATTCGACGGTCACTAGACTGAAGAAGACTGGAGAAGTTCCAGGATATGACAAGACAACAGCTTCACTTACAGATGCGCTCAAATCTGAAACCTCGGGCAAGATATACAGAGATGTCGCTGAATTCTGGGAAGCCAACTTCATAACAAATAAACCATGGTGTGGGCTAGTGAACCGTATATGGGCTAGCTATCGCGATAATGGCCAATGCGGAAGTGACAACGCTTTCTCGTCAAACATGGACGAGGATGCTTGGAGAAGATGGCTACATGCATTTCGAGATCGATATCTGATTCAATTAATGAAAGAAGAAGACTTCACGGAAGTCCATCAACCTGCCGTGAAAAGAAGGCGAAATGATCCACTCGTGCGGAGTAAATTTTGCCACAATACAATACCTAGTCAATTTAAGGGCGGGAAAAGTAATAGGAAATTGGACTTTTTCATCGAGAGTTCCGAAATCCCTGATTGTGAGACTCACAAATGGACAGATGTGAGAGTTGTGGGCGAAGTAACATCATCAGAGGAACAAATAGGCGCAAAGTTCAATCAGCTGATGAGATACGCGCGAGAAATTTTCTATTCGCAGCCGTTGCGTCGATTTGTGCATGGTTTCTGTTTGCACAAAGACCACATCGAGTTCTGGATTATTGATCGAGCAGGCGCGTACAGCTCTGGAGAATTCGAGGTACTGAAAACCCAGGAAATGCTAGTGCGAGGGTTGTCGGCATACATGCTCATGAGTGATGAAGAACTCGGGCTGGACCCAGTCATTAGCTACGACGACGCTAACCGATGTTTCGTGACATTAACAAATGACAATAGCGAAACTGAAAAACTTGAGGTGATTCCTACGCCTGTTGCTCGACCCGAGACGATAGTCTCGCGAGGAAGCACCTGCTTCAAGACGAAAGACGAAAAGTATCTGATCAAGTTTTCTTGGGGCACCGGTGCAAAAGATAATGAAATCAAATTTCTCAATCGTGCCAAAAATTTAACAGGCGTTATCCAGATAGTGAGTTCAGGGAAACTCTATAAAGTTGCAACACACCGAAAAGGTATAAAATTCTCGAAGGATAAATTATGGATCTTTATAGCCAAAGACCAAGTCCTCGCCCGCGGCAAACAGGAGACAATTTTGAATGATGAACTTTACGTGAAACGTAGACTAACCTATGTCAAACTTACGCCGGTCGGACGCCTCATTCACTCTGCCGTAACGGTTCGGGAGTTTGTGAGTGGTATACGTGATGCGATTATTGGGCTACGAAACTTGCATGATAAAAATATCATTCACGGTGATATCTCGTCAGGAAACATCATTCTGACTGGGCCGGATAAAGACGGTAAGACGAAAGGAATTCTGATAGATTTGGACATGTCTTCTTTACATGAGAACGAAAACGAGAAGAATTTGCCCAGAACAATAACAGGTACTCCTATGTATATGGCGTTGGAGCTTTTGCGAGCCATATATCAAAAAAAGTTAAATCTGAAGCAAACATATCGTCATGATCTCGAATCTTGTTTTTACGTTCTCATAGTCGGATGCATGACCTACGGTGCCAAATCAATGCCGGAAAATCTTAAAGATTGGTTTTCCCACAGTTCACGCACTTGCTTTTCATCGAAAGAAAATGATATCAAATATTTTGAGGAACATATCATCGACATTTTCTTGCCAAAGTTTCAAGGTGTTAAGGAGTTGGCCAGGAATCTTCACGAAATTCTGTTCGGAAATAAAGATATTGAATTTGGGTCACCAAAAGATCCGAATATACTATATAATCCCATAATTGAAGCTTTTGATGAAAGTATTTCGAAACTTGAAGGTAAGAAAGATTTTCCATCGATCACGAATTGCTTTTCAGCTCTAGTATAATATGCTAACTTACGCTTCACTTTCTATAGCCTATGTGCTGGACAAAAAAGATGACGACAACATTCGGAAAATAAAAGGAGCGGTGAATCGACGGAATTTAGATGACCATGCATAGTTATAACCGAAGAGTTGAAGAAATGCATTGGATGAGTAATTGTAATTCTAATCTGCATAATACAAGATAGCGATCAATGAAATTTAGCAAACTAAATTAGGCTACAACTAATTGATGAGAATAGAATTGAAGCACTTCCGAAGTTTTAGTAATTGAAAATAATCCGTTAGCTGTCGTACGACGGTTTCATCTCTGGCAAGAAATATCTTGGTAGCCCAAAACGAAATCGGATGACTGGAATTTCCCACGATCATTCCCTATTCCACATTGAATTCTAACACGAATGCACCTCTCATTCTCCTAAACCATAGCAACTTATTATCAGTATCCTGACCAAATAATTAACTTAACTTGATAAACAGTATTTCATGACCAAACCTGACAAGGGCCCAAATCAGTCTAGCGATGCAAAAAGGAAGTGAACTCATTGGACTCAATTTGTTTCTATTTAGTAGAAAAGTGTTGTAATTAAGGCAGCAACATGACTGCAGTAAACAAATAGTACATATTAGAATAATATGCACTGGCGCCATGAGATATGATTAACCCATATCATCACTCACTGGCATGAATAGTAATTAGCCAATAGATGCCTAACAGTATACATTGGCTTCAGGATCTCCAACAACCTTCCCGTCTAGGTTAGATTAGGGAGTATGTTGGAATTCACACTAGTGTGCGGAAAACCCCGATTTCATGTATATAGAGGGACTTCTCGCCACACATATAGAATTATAGCAATTTCTTTACAATTAACTATCCATTAAACATCAGTAGACTTCGTCGTACATTAAACAAACTCATCATAACTCTAATTTATCCTCATACTTGGTATGTCATTCTTACAATTTCCGGAACCATTCTAATTAAAAGTACCCAGAGCCTACAGTTCAAGCTGTCCAGATGGCTCCCAATTACAGAACCCCAAGCACATGATCAAGTTCTGCCTTCAATGGTCAAACAGAAAAGGAGAGATCTGGAGACAGGCCAAAAATCGATCCTACGAAGCTATGACAAGTATTGCGAGAGACATCAGGGAAAGAACACAGTGGGTCCTTAATCATTGTTTGTTAGTAGGCGTATTCACTGTGTAACTGCTAGCAGTCTGTCGTCCATAATTCTTCTTGTGTATTGTCTATTCTCTTCAATGCTAAGGGAAGATTTAGGGGAAGCATGTCACATGATGTAGCCATGTGACATCATGAATTCCTGACAATGATCTGAGACTCTGTACAATATTATATGGATATGTACGATAAAGAAAAGGAGACTTGATATTGTACAAGTATGGGAACATTTGACTAATAGGTACATCTAAGGGGAGAAATTCCCTCTAGTCTCTCTTTCTTTTTTTTTAAATCATTTAATGTGTATTCAGCTATAGAGCTATGACACATGACCGGTACTATGTATACATGTAGGATGACTCTTTTGACGTTAGAGACACGCATACTCTGGATTTCATTTGCAAATACCACTATGAGTTATGCTTGCTTACACAAACAGTCGACCCTCTTCCGTTAGTACACACCTAAGGAACATTTCACAACCTTTGTCATCCATGCATACCAGCGCTGCGAGAAAAGCAATTGTGTTTTGTCGGTTTTGAACCCGCGATCTACTGTCTCGAGTGGGATGTGTGTCCGAGCTATCCAGACTCTATTTGGCAGACCAGCCTAGATAATGTACCACCACACCATCCAACCATGACTGTATTTCTACAATGCCTCTGGGATAGTAATGTCGAGGTTGAAGCTGGCTTGTTTCAGGGACTAGCCTTGCAGGCGCAGTTGGGCTAGCTCATAATAGGTTAGACTATTGTTCGACCCTCCGCAACTGCTAGTCGCTGTGATGGTACGATCGAAATACCGGCCTTAGATGCGTCCTCACCTCGGCCAAGGGCACCAACAACTCGACCTACGACGAATCGCCACCGACGGAATACGAACGACATTTCGCCGGCACATCAACTAGAGCATTCGACAAAGGCTCGGGCATCGGTGCCTCGGTCTTGAGCTCTCAGTCACGTTCTCGACCTCCACGATTAGGGGTACAGCAGCGACGGGGAAAGGCCGGAGGGGTGGACATTCTACAGAGTTTCTGGGATGACGAGATGGGCTGAAGGATAGAGGGATGCTACATGATGGAACCAAAAGGGAATACAAACTGAGGAGGCCTTGGTGGGCGGCTGGATGAGGCCTCCAGTCAAAAAAACGATCCCTGGATGAGATGAGGAGATGCTGAGATGAGCCAAAGCTGCGAATGAATCGAAGGGAAAAGTTACAGATGGTGAAGGTGTCAAGGGCTCGGGCGCGTGTTGGCCGAGGCTGAGGAAGAATTTGCGCTTCGGCGCGCCAAAAGGGAGTTCTCTGGACGGTTGGGCTTGACATGATTTAACACATGGGTGAAGTCTGAGGTGGTCCGGTCATTCAGGTGGGACGAGAAAGATGTACTTAATGGTAGTTAACCTGATCTAGCCCGACCCCACCCGTGCTTAAGCTCCAGTAGGAGTGCAACGGTAGTCACTATATCTAGCACGTAAATGAACAAATCAAAACAGCTGTCCGCCCCTCACAGCTCTTGAATCGAGATCGCATTCCACCTACGAAATTTTACTGCCACATCTATCTCTCAATCGCTCAAACCACCCCAGTCCTCCGCAGAGGCTGGCCCTTTGACCCCCTCCCACCTGTATGTTTGTGTGTGTATGTGTTTTATTGTAATACTTGAGTCTATGACTATCTAGCACATTGGGCCCACATGAGCTGCGCATATTCATCTGTATCTCCTTTCTTTGTAACAATCGAGGCCGACTTGATCCAATCCACCATCTCTGTATTGGGTGCTGGGTAGGCTACGTAAACTGATCGGATGGCTTCTCCATGATCAAGGGTGAGTGATGAGTAGGGCTCCGACCCTACCATCTGATCTAATTATGGTTAGCTTCATGGTTATAGTGATGGGGGAATATGTTGGGAGATGAAGACGATAGAGACAGCGAAAGAGATTGGGAATCCTCGTCGGAGTGAGGACTTTATTACTCAATCTCGGCTCTGCAGACTCTACAGTGAGAGCTAGAGGTTCGTAGGGGACACCACTGACAGGTGTTGAGAATAGTCCCCCTCCCACCCGTAAATTCGACGCGTCCTGACGTCGAAATAGTCCTTAGAGGACCAAAACCGCCATCTCGTCTACCCACACAACAATTTGTAGAGACAATCTACGAGGCGAGTCATCAAAACTTACCCCACATTCCAACTCCGTCGCCTCAAATTGTCGCGATCGAATTCCTCGCCGTAGAGGGCAGGATATTCCAGGCGCGCTCTGCACAAGCGGAGCGCTTATCATCGGATTCTGCAAGCTGCCAGAACCAGTCACTGACGAGAGACTTCGAAAACTCTTTGATCAGAACTTACAGGCCCTTCAGGACAATATCTTGGAAATTCCGTGGGGCAACCCATCTCAAGCAGACACCTACGCTGTTGCAAAGGTTGCTAGTGGCCATGCAAACTCGTCTTATCCGGCTCAACTTACACAGCCTCCTAAACAAAACCCTGCAAGCGTCACATGTCCAGTGCTGATCCTTGGAGGGCAAGACTGAACATCTGTACGCGGTGTCCTCTACGAACCTGGGAGTGAAATATTCTCCCAGAGCCAAGTTCAGTCAAATTTCGCAATATCAAAGAAGTTGGCCCACGAGGCAAAAATTCAAATTACTCCACCATGTCAATCTTTCACTCCCAAAGAGTCCGATTCTCAACTAAGCTTCATCAAGTCTACAAGTACGACCTAGTACATCCTTGTTTCAATGACCACACTTCTCGTCGACTTTCTCTGGCCTCAGCCGGTCACCAAATACACGCCCACGCCGATATTTACACCCGACGGAGGAAGCAAAGCGTGGAGCACAAATCTGGGAGATAGCTCTTTGGGTAGGACGTGAGAGGGATTAGGACAAGTTCACAAGATGATGCAGAAGAGGGATACGTTTTCGACGAGCGTGGAATTTTGAATTTTGGCAAGAGTTTTACGAATTGAGCTTTGTGCGCGCCAAGACTTCGCTTGCGAGAGTGCAGCTGACACTATAAAAACAAGCAAACGATGGAAGGTGTTGTGGTCCGCCTCTTGGTGATATTCTCTGGTATGGTTTGAGTAGCCTGGGCACCTACTCCACTTGGGAAGGAGACATCTCAGATTACATTTCACGCGGAGAAAAGTTGATGGATGACGGAGGCATGTCTGGATAACTCAGGGTTTTTGAGACGTTCCCCTGGGTGGGTATTCACGGATGAGGGTTGACTTGGGGTGAAGAAAAAGCCACCATAACTTCGCAGTGGTACTTGCAAATGAAATCCGAGGCATGAGTGCTCTTCCTGTAAATTCAGTCATCTATTATACACTTCTCTGATATTGTGTCATAGCTAGATAGCTGCATACGCAATTAAAATCTGATGCAAAAAAAAAAAAAGTGCTGATCCTTGCCAGAGAAAAGAACAGACCGGCACTACCAAGGCCGTTAGCATAGCCTACTTTGGCGCAGAGACTTGGTGGCCTAGCCGCACTAGATACAGCAATAGACTCATCTCGAATCGAGTCGAAGGACACCTATCCACCCTCCGCAAAGTTATTCTAACGGGGGCCAGAGCTATCCTATCTGTATATCGGACTACGCCAATCCATATTCTGCACCGTGAATTAGGTCTCCTCCCTCCTGATTTAGAGTCCAGCTCTAAATCAGAATTCGCGGCACTGCGAATCCAACGCCTGGACCCTAGACACACACTCTGTCAATGAGCCACATGGACCCAGGCACGCAATCAACGAGTCTCCCGTCTTGCGGGCTGGGTTCTCCAAATTCCGAACACTGAAACGATCGACCCTCTGATCCAGCCGCCATGGCTCAAAAGTGAGACACGGTATAAAAGTGTAAGGCGAGTTACGCGTCCTCCCATAAACCTCCCTTCCGGCATCCCTTTCAGAGATCTAGCAGTCTATGCAGATGGCGCTCGATCTGAGATATCAGAATCGCCAAGGACAGGAGGTGGAATCGTCATCTTTCAAGCTGGCCAGATGGTTTACCGCGAGAGTCTGTCCCTTGACTCGAAGCTGTCTCCTTTCGACACAGAAGTGACCGCCGTGAAAGAAGCCCTCAAAGCTGTTACAATCAAGAGAGTAAAATGACTGCCTATACAATAAACTGTTCACATTAGAATAATGTTCACATGCTCCATGGGATATGACTGACCTAGATCATCACTCATTGGTATGACATAGTATTTGTGATGGTCTTAAAGTGGCGTTTTATTCAAACTGAACCCAGAACTAGATACAAATGAAAATCTTAAAGTAACAAGCAGAGACATGACTGAAAGCCTCCTATTTATTTACAAGACTATGATCTCGTTCCCTCATTTCATACCATTCTCAAAATAGATCATGACCTGTCCTCCGATAAACACCAGCATCTCCGTCTATTTTAATTCAGCTTCATTTTAATGTTGGTAATTTTAGTTATTAAAATAGTTATGATGCATGTGGCTTTGATGGCTCACGACTGGTGTTCGAGTCGTCCTGTCTGCAATCTAAATTTGTCATTTAAGAATAGATTTGCATGAACTGGGCCAAGGCCTATACTTGGGTCTAATGAGTTGTGGAGGGGTTCATGACATGTATGATGTTTAATATGGTTGGAAGAGTTCAAGCCTTATTTGTTAGGCAGCAGCCTAATGATAACCAGGTATGAGCTTGTGACATTATTTCTCAATAGATTCCTAATATTATCTATTGGCGCTAGGATCTCTCACATCCTTCCTTTCTCAGTTAGATAAGGACATATGTTGGAACATCCACTAGTGTGCAGAACCCCCATATTCATGTATATTGAAGAAGGTCCTGTCACGTAGATAACTTAAGCAATTCATACAATAGTGTAAACGCAAGTTGCGCAAACCGTTAGGTGTCACGTTATAGAACGAGTGAAATAGAGAGAACAAGTCAATTGTAAAGATTATTAAGGGCCTTTTTGTTATCTTTTTACAATGGCTATCTGGGCTGGCCCTAAATATCCTTCTGTGACCCCTTACCATACATAAGCTATTCGACACCAGACTGCACAGCCTCGGCTCTAGCATTTTCTACACTACATCAGAACATTACCTCAAGTTCTGGTGCCTACTAGGCTATCCAAGTCACAATACAATAACTCTTGTACCCCTGTCGCCGATCATAATCTCGCCTATGGACTGTATCCACTTATGCAGGCATAATTCTGCTCACAAATAGGAAATTAAAACAATCTCCACATTATTCACACACTCGAGAATACCAGTGAACATCCTCAAGTCCGTCCATTGATCCAAGTCCTAAGAGTATAACTCACGAACTTTACTTCTCTTAAAGCCATAGCTACCTCCTTCCATACCTTCATCCTAATAGTACGTCATTCCAGCTCAGCATAGCCTTTCAATAGAAGCTGCGCTTTCCCTACCAACAGCACGTTTTGCAGAAAATATTTGGATACTCACAGATAACCTGAAGGTAGCTCGCCTTTTACTTCAGTCCCCAATTTGCTCGTCACAAGTTGTTTTTCAACAAATACAGGCCCTCTCCTAGACTGGCCTCTCCGCACCCGGCTCCATGTTAGGGTTATGAGTTAAATGGGAACATAGTTACTGGGAATGTGTCACAATGTTTGTTCAGATGGTTTGATACTTGGTAATATGATTGCTGGCAGGTGTCCAATACTTCACCAATACTATTTATGAGACAGAACATAGACTACTTATATACTCTAATATGACCCATGTCATTGTCTACGTTCTCTCTCCTGACTTACTGCTAACAGCGTGCCTGGGTAAAACTCTGCAGCTCATGAGTCCATCTCTCATGAGAGGCATCCGCTGTTCCGGTGGCTGGCGCGCGCGGTCCGAGTATGCGTCGCTGCAATGCCTCAATCACTTACGTGTAATATCCCAGCTGAGCAATCCTGAACCTAGCTGTTCAGGAACGGCAGCAATCCAGTCCATGGTTCGCGCCTGTGGTTTGTATACACACCACAGCATCGCTCCAATTGTTCCCATACAATATCTCAGCTCCGCAGTCCTTAGTCCATTACTCAGGAGCGGAAGCAGTTGTATAGTTCCGATAGTGCGCTAGGTCTGCATGTACCTCTGAGCGCTATCCCGTAATTGCCCGGCGATACCTTACCGCTTATGGCTAGCGCACGTGGTCAGTAGACTCTCCACAACGCTACCCCAACGGTTGCCTTGCAATGACTCAACCCGGTGCTCCCAAGTCCGAGACTCGGGAGCGGCAGCGGTTGTATCCATTGTTACTGTCACGGACGAGGACAAAGACGAGGACGAAGACGGAGACGGAGCCTGATAATGAGGACGAGATATTTAGATTAATAATTAGATTCTAAAAAATGAGTAATTTACAAGACAAAAAGCTACAGTACACATCCAGTCCTAGAGCTTCCTTAAGTACACGAGCTTCAATACTATAACCAAGGGTGTAGTAGTTTACAGCCATAACACAGTAACTAACTAGTACTCTAAATGGCAACTGTTGCTATCACAACACTGTAACCATTACAATACCTAAATTGTGTTATTGTATGCACGTCATAACTCGGTTGCCTGGGTGCGACACGTCATCCCAGTGATGGTTTGTGACAGTTATGGCCAGGCATCCTTGAAGAGGTTTCAAGGAGAAGGTTATCAGGAAAAGGTGATAGGAGAAGGTTTCCGGGAAAACTCCGACAGTTAGAGATGGAGGGGCTAGCGTCATGACAGCATTTGTGATAGTTTTAGTTGAGTTCAAGTACTGTCTCGAGTTAGACTTAAGGAAGCTGGAGCTGCCACATAGTAGCTCTCCAGCTTCTCAATCTTTCATTCTTTTGACCTTTGATCTTGCAATCTAGATTTACATATTGTTATAATCTTATATTCTCACAGTCCGATATCCTCTGTCTTTTGTTATTTGTTACATTCTTCGTACTTCTGTTCACCCTGAGTTATAAGCCTTGATTGCCTGCTCGTCAACTCGACTTCTTGACTTCGTGTCTTTCAACTATTCTGTAGTTCTACAACCTTTGACCACCTAGCACCTCGCCAATCGAATAATATCTTAGTATCCTTCGTTAGCAACTGTAACCCTAACAGTTATTAATACCTTACCTTTGGCAGACAGCAATCTCCAGTATCCTTAGCGCATGCCACAACATCCATGGTCAATGCACGACGTGCATATGCAACTGTCAGTGCAGAGCCGGTCATTGACAAGCAATATCACAACACTCCCTGACATCCCTTCCGGGAAGTCAATGCTTTTTGGATCCAAAACCACTTTGGCATATTGGGTAACATTTTGGCCGACGCCTCTGCCCGGGAGGAGCTTTCGAAACCACCGCCTATACCTCGTGGGCACGTTTCTTTTGATACCACTAAAAATCGCATCAAAGCAGAAGTGTCGACGGCTATAAAAGATTACTGGGACCGACATGCCCCAGTTTCCTATAGGGAGCTTTCCATCGACTTATACTCTTGTCATCCTAAGGAACTCTTACTAGCTAGACTGTTTCTCTCCAGACTATAAGCTGCCTGCTCAAGACATGGTAACTTTGCAGAAAACCACAGCCGTTTTAATCACGAGGGCGCTAACCTTAATTATGGCTGTGGACAGCTCAAAGCCCCATTGCACTTCCTAGAATGCCACCTAACCACCTACAGACCCCTTCGAGCTCTAGCATCTTCAAGGGACCCAAAGAATTTTTTTCTAGGAACCTGGGAAGGGGTCCTATGTGTAGCAAATTGGCTTTCTCTTCCTGAGTTTTATATAAAGACCTGCCCTAGAAATTGTTGGAAATTCTGACTCTCGAATTTAGGACTCAATCATTACCTGTTTTGTCTCAGGTTCCCGACAAGATCGACTCTCTCTACAAATGTCCTGAGTACGCTAATCGCGCCTACTGTTGCCTATACGTTTGGATATTTACGTACTACAGTGTACCTTGGCTCATCATGGTAGATGAGAGGTGGCTGGTCATCACTAGGTTTGACAGGTACATGAGACTAGCGGGAATTTCTCCCTTAGATGTATATATAAGTCCAATGTTCCCATAGTTGTAAAATATCAAGTCTTCTTTACTTCATCATATTTATTCATATAATATTTTACAGAGTAAATTTTCTAACAGAAATCCCAGAGATGAAATAAATAGGTCTTAAACTCTGCCTCATCTTTGAGCCTTGCATTATGGATTGATGGTGCGGTATTTCTGAATGGATCTATTGGTAGCTGTGACGGGAACCCAGAGTTGGTGATGATAATGTCGATTTAATAAACTGTATAAAGAAGAAAGAGAAATCTTGTTGTGGTTAGAGCTGTGAGGTATGTAGCAATTATGTCTCTGCTGTCCGTCGGTGGATTTACACAGGCTCACGTGCAATGGTGAGTCGCGGAGATGACGCGCTCACGCTGGGTGATGGCACAATGGACACTGAGTGCGTATCACTGTGGCCATATGGGTGTCAGTAGGTATCAAATGTGAACTCTAACTGACGATGGTGATCTATGAAGGTGATGCTAGATGTGCATCCCGACAATTGATAATATCATCTAATGGATGATGTGAAGTATGATATTATTTTGGATAGATTAATTCACTAAACTCGACAGGTGAAGAGATTGTAGAGTACATGAACAGCGTCTGTGCACCAGCCTGTATTTTCCACCCTTTCCTAATCCAGCAGCCCATCCTCCGTTCCCCTGTCTCCTAACAACTCAACCGAGACAGCACAACAAATCTAGCTACAACTAACGGGTATTTATAATATTCAGCCCCTCAGCGATTGTCTTGACTGATTTCTTCACCCTAGGCCAAATACTTGCCACCCAGCCACATATTATCAATAATCACTATGCTGTGACACTGATCTGGCCCTTTGGCTGGTAGTGCCGTATCTTCCAGTTTCCTCTATCATTTCCTTACAGTCTTACAACATGAATCTTCAACAATATGCTTAGGTATCCATATAAGCTCAGACAACGGTCAAACTGTAACAGTAGCATCCCGAGAGTGGCAGTAATACATCAAAGGAGTAAGGAGCCTTGGGGACTGGCTCTAAAAGTGCAGGTGCTACGCTAGACGCAATCATTTAATTAGAGAATTGCCCTGCAAACCTAGTTAGGAAGTAGCAAGGGCGAAGCCACCAGGGTAGTAAGCACTGGCGTCCACGCCTCTAGGTAGTTTAGTGTGTAGTAGGGACCTAAGTCAAGCTTGGGGTCCCGACAGACAAAGAATAGAAAAGTAAAAATAAAATGCATACACAATTTTTTGAATTTCGAGATTTCGAAATTTCGGATCTTCACTTTTTCCCCCTCTCCTTCCCTCTCGCGCTCGTTGCATTCTATCAAATTATTGTGATCGAGTCACTGGCATTTTCATCATGCCACCTGTTCGTAAAAAGCGTCCCAACGCCAAGCTGGACAACACGAGAGTCCGCTCGAGGGCTCTCGAAAAAGTACCTGACCTTGCCCAGTCTCCGAAATGCGCAGAGATGAGCAAGGTCTCAATCAAAAGGAAGGAAAAAGCCCTCCCCGCCGTCACTGAACCCAATACTGACATGATTGGGTCAGTCAAAATTGTTGAAGAAATTCCTCAACCACCCTCTGTCCCTCACGGGATTGGAGACTGTTATGCTCAGCTATGTAGTATGGTAGATCTAGTAGCTGGTGCATAGGTAGTTATTATGGCAGCATGGCATCATGGCACATGAAGGAGATCCAGTCTCTACATAACGACATTACAAGTAGGAATGTGTGCAGTATGAGAGATGGGTTGTTGATATAGGATAAACGACATGGCTGCTCAATTGGTTGCACACTTTGGCGAGCTGCATACTGGTAACGTGATCGGTCTACAAGGGAACAAGCTAGGGGATAAGGGACGAGCTTCCCCCAATCTGTAACATAACAATTATCATAGTCACTTCACTTCTGCACATTAATGAAGACATCTCTCCACATACTGTCTTAGCTGTTCCAGCGCAAGTGTACATTCCCATTTCATATACCAAGTAAAACAGAGACTCGTCCAAACCTCCTCTGACCGTGTCAAAACCGTCGGAAAACGCTGCACCTATAGCAGTGTCAACATCAACATCGCAGCCAAAAGCTGCCACAAAAGCAGAATGCCCCCTCGAGCTTCGACCAATTGTCGAAGCTGAACAACAACGCGCCGCAGAAATAGCGGCAAATCTGGCCCTCTGCTCCGTCGCCATCTCTGGCGTCGAAGCCACCCTTCTCCCTTTGACCAACGGGTCAAATAGACGATTTGTAGACTCGATAAGAGTCTACCTAAGCGCCGCCATTGCGCAATACATGGCCACGCCACCCGTCCTTCCACCTCGCTCGGCGAACCCAACCCCAAGGGCTCCCGACGCCAGGAGCAATACAACTCCCGCCGTCCCAGTTCTGCCTATAAAAAGCACCTGGGCTACGGTGGCCAGAAACGGACTGCAACAGAAAGCAGTCCCAACTGCAAAGGCTGTGCCGCGACCCACGGGCAAAGCCATACATAAAGATGCCCCCAAGGCGAAAGTCGACAAACTATTAAAATGTATAACCCACTACTTAGTTCGTGGACTTTATTGGTAAAGGGAAGCTTATGCAATAATGAAGGATAAAAGGATGTCAATTCGACTACTCTGCTAAATACAGGTACCAGACTCCTTTTAATCCCAATAGATAGCCCGTGCGGGATCTCCTATTAACAGCAGTAAACAACGCTAGCACAGGGTATACGAAATCTCCGTTTGCCAAACACCAGTCGGTCGGGACTACTAATTATCGAGCCAGTAGGATCGACACAGTGTATCCCAACACGGAAATCATAGAAAACTCAACAACCAAACCCTTCATCAATTACTTCCATTAAGCATCACCTGACTCATCTCTGAACTCCATAATTTCAACACAAACAACTGTTCCTTTTCCTGGAAAAGGAGCACCCTTGGCGCCAGCTTTCGACTCTCGGAATAAGGCAACAACTACAGATCAAGCTGGAGTGCACCTTGAGTGACGTCTGCTCTATACACCGTGTCAGAAACGACTTTAATATTCTGACAGGGAATGAGAAAACAAGGGAAGAGTGTCACAGGCCAGTTTGTGATATTGTATTGCACCTGGCCAACCGCCCCATGAATACACTCAGGAATAGGGTTAGTGCGTTGCGATGGTTACAGTGTTGTGATAGCAACAGTCACTAGTCAAGATACTGATCAGTTGCTATGTAACAGCTGTGGGCTATTGCACCCTTGATTGTAGTGACCGGTCTCAGGTACTTAAGGAAGCTCTTGGGATGTATTTGTACTGTAGCTTTTTGTCTTGTATTTTATCTACATCTTAGAATCTCGCCTCTGTCCTAAGTCCTAGTCTTCGTCTCTGTCCTAGTCTCTGTCCTCGTCTACATCTCGTCCTCGTCTTCATCTCGTCCTCGTCTCAATCTCCGCCCCAATCCCTCTCCTTATAAGTCTCCTGCCCTCCGACCCCTGACAAAGAGCTCCTAGGGGCTACACCGAAGTTGGCGGAATTCAACGCCAAGTTCGAGGAAGCCTCCAACCTTGTTGCCTTTCGAATCGCAAATGTTTCAGTGACTATGAGAACGCTCGACGGTATCTATACAATCAATGCGGAAAGGATAATATATGAAATATAAAGGAAAACGCAGCAGTTTCCAACCCAGGTGCTACCGCACGGGACATGCCGTCCTGGAGTGCAGTACAGAAATTGGAAAGCCCTGTTCGCCCGGGACACCGCCCCTCGCGCGGGCTTCCGTATTCTCGGCGAGTCTGGAGTGGCGACCTTTCTAAAGCCTCGTCGAAAAATTGAACAGTGCTGTTGAGCGGATCGGTTTGCAAAAGCTTGTGGCTGTTAGGCACAGATTGTATCATTTGGTGAAGCGAGTGGGAAAGTAAAGGAGTCTGTAAATCTGTCATGGAGAGTTGTTAATTACTCCCACTAGGACACAGAGTGCTATATAAACTATATTTTGTAATAATAAAATCTAGTGGTTGGTATTTACGTCGAAGCGCATTACTACTAACCTCACAATTAATGGGAGATTAGTGACGTGTCTTCTACACATCCCTGTCTTTACCATAATTGGAAGCACTAATTTCTACAACATAAGGCTCAGCATTTCCTAAATTGCGTAGTTCATATATTGTTATAAAAACGAGGTCATGAGAAGACAGAGGAATACCTGAAATGGATGCAGATGATTATGGATGCGCGGATATAATTGATGTAGCTGTAGTGAGAAGATGCGTTGGAATGGACAGTAGTGAGATGATTAATTTACACTCTATCTGCGGAAGTATTGCTTCCTTATATCTAGATTCAGTACCCCAGTCCTGATCACGCACTCACCACAGGTGCTTCCTACTTCTGTCACAGTAACCGCTTCCATAGCCCCTGCCAATATCTCCTGTCATAACATACTATTGACACTGGTTGCTAGTGTGGAACTCCCGGGATTGCAGAACTATACACCATTGTCACATTGTATGCTGTTGCCCCTCGGTAGCCATCAGAGTGATGTGCACCTCAGTCTAAACGCATTGGTCCACCAGGCAACGCTCGGATGTAGGGATGTTGCCAGAGTGATTAGGTACTTAGCTGTGCTGTCAGTGCCCTAATATCACCTAGCCTCCTGCGCCCGAGTGTCCAAGTGCCGCAATAGTGGAAGCTCAATAAGACTCGATTGGAGCTGATCTGTGGTATTCACAACATATATTCCTTTTGTTATACAGAATATAAACTCCATTTTGGATTCTTATCAACTTTAAAGCTGTTGTTGACATTGTTTATGGATGTATGTCTGTTATCATAGACATTGAAAATAATTCATGAGATTGCTTAATAAGAGGCTTGTTACGGCGTGCGCTAAGGATACTGGAGATTGCTGTCTGCCGAAGGTAAGGTATTAATAACTGTTAGGGTTACAGTTGCTAACGAAGGATACTTAGATATGATTCGATTGGCGAGGTGCTAGGTGGTCAAAGGTTGTAGAACTACAGAATAGTTGAAAGACACGAAGTCAAGAAGTCGAGTTGTGTTGGAAATGGAGACACGGAGTGTTGTGGACGTATGGGCCCTCCATTTCGTCTAGGTTCCCGACACGATCTTATGTGTAATTAAGAGGTTGGAATAGGTAATATAGTAGCGCTTCAGGCTACTTATTGGACATATGAGCGGCTGTATGGCGTGGGCGCAAGAAGGTTATTGGGGGTTTTCTATGCCTAGATGGCGCCACATTTGTTTATGCTATGGCTTAGGCTCTGTGTCGCTTACACTTGTACTTGTAGCGCACATCTCCCACACTTTTAGCTGTAATCTGAACATGACACTCTTTTAGTCAACTTCTACTTTCGTTCCATGAATATTGCGCCCATTACATGCTCGATATTTCCAACAAGTTGACGAGCAGGCAATCAAGGCTGATAACTCAGGGTGAACAGAAGCACGAAGAATGTAACAAATAACGAAAGACTGAGAATATAAGATTTTGACATTATGTAAATCTAGATTGCAAGATCAAAGGTCAAAAGAATGAAAGATTGAGAAGCTGGAGAGCTACTATGTGGCAGCTCCAGCTTCCTTTAGTCTAACTCGAGACAGTACTTGAACTCAACTAAAACTATGACAAATGCTGTCATGACGCCAGCCCCTCCATCTCTAACTGTAGGAGTTTTCTCGGAAACCTTCTCATATCACCTTTTCCTCAGAACCTTTTTGTTATGGTTATGAGGTTATGTACGACGTCTTGGAGTTTGGAGCTTAATAGTCTGCGGAGCTGAGGGTAGAGCAAGGTGTGGAGATTAAATTAATTAGAATCTATATGTACATATATGTGTATATAAATGGGATGAAGCGGCCCTATCTATCTCTACAAAAGAAGTGTTCCTAATACCATACGCACGAGCCTCGGCTAATCCCTCGCCGTGCCTTGCGAGCCACACTTGGTTTAGTTCACGTATTGCCTCATTGCTTACACACGCCCATCCATATTGTATATCACAACACTTTTCCTCAGAACCTTCCCCTTGAAACCTCTTCAAGGATGCCTGACCATAACAAGGCTAGTATTGATTCTGATATAATATTGTAGAAGACTTGTCCCAACTATCAGAGGGCTAAAACTGTTATAAAGGTAAGAGCTTAAGGAGATTAATTGGCAGAAGGTTTACGGATGATTATCGATGAATCAATGTGAACAGCTGATATATTTGATATTCAGAACTGTGAGGATTGGGGAGGTAGAAAGCGCTAATTATATACACATCTGAGGTAGCTAGACTCTCGCCTTATTTACCCAAAACAGTATCACGGAATATTCTAGTCTCCTCCATCTGGCATTACAATCTTGAAACACTTTCTATGCAGTGCTCCATTGTTCCTCTACTCATCATGGAGCCACCTGGAAAGTTCTCCCTTCACCCTCAGTGATCATTACCCTCGTGCATCGTAATCCTAGCCATCACCAGCACAACAGAAACGTCTTTATCTATCTACAGGTAAATTCCCCATATTCCAACCACGCTAGCCATACAGGACGTAGCATGTAAAAGCTGATTTGTATCATCAGTTTGGGGCTGAGGTTTACCGTGCATATGCTACTCTTGTCTCATGTATGACTACTATGCAACACGCTCAGGTATCAATCTACCAACCCACACCAAACAGAAACTATTCACAACCCTGATGATGACCCCATGAATAATTGGAACAGTAGCCTGCAACATAGCACAATTAGGCTAGAAATTGTTGACTAGGACCTAATCCGAACAGATTCTCTTGTGCAAACAGCTAGCATTGTAGCGGCACGGCATTTTGCCATGTTGTTACATATATCAGATGACCAAGAAGGTATGCTTGGTAAGGAGTCAATATGCGTGAGGAGTTAAGGTCACGTGATCATGGGAAGCGAGAGGACTTGCACAAAAGCCCACAGATTCTATTACCATTAGACTTTCTTTCTTTCTTCTTTGTCTTAGTATCTGCTGAATAGATTGAATATGTAGTTATATAAGCTGTACTTTCACTTGTGCTTATTCTACGCCAAGACAAGTGTGACCAGTCCTTTTACAGGTGATATTTTAACCACTCGAAAGGGGTCTTCCCAGCATGGATTAAGCTTATTAACAGGTCGTCCTATATTCCAGTTTTCCGTGCCAACCATAACCTTATCTCCCACAATAAATCTTGGCACATCTGTACGTTGAAATTTTGAATTACTTTCATATCAATCTTATGCAATTTTTGACATAGTTCTAGCATGGTCAAGAACAGTTTTAAACCAATTAGCTATTTCATGGGCTTTAAAGTATTCTTGTTTTTGTGAAGATGATAGTGTCGGTGCTGCGGGCGTCTGAGGCTCAATGTCGAGTCTTGGATTGTAGCCGTAATTAGCAAAGAAGGGGTTTACTCCTGTGGTGGAAGAAACTGAATTATTTCCCGCAAATTCGGAAGTGGAAGCCACAAAGCCCAGTTATCTTGCGCCCAATTTACGTAAAGCCATAAAAAATTGTTCTGCCTCGGCGTTGATACGTTCAGTTTGACCATTTGTCTCCGGATGATATGCAGAAGAAGGTTTTAGTTTGGTTCCTAATCTTTGTGATAAATCTCTCCAGAACACCGAAATAAATTGAGTCCCTCGGTCAGACACAATTCGTTCTGGTGACCCATGTAGAGACCAAACTTTTTCAACAAAAGCTTCTGCTAGTTCTTCAGTCTCCAGAGTTTCGGTTGGGATGAAATGTCGCATTTTAGTCAACCAGTCAACTATGACAGCGATATGTTTAAATCTGTGTTTTCTAACCTCACAATTGGGAAACGGTGTAATATAGTCTATAGATATATCTATCTATGGCTTAATGGGAAGAGGCAGAGGTTTTAAAAGTCCAGAAGGAGACTGTCTAGGTGTTTTTGTCTTGGTGCATAGTAAGCAGTCTTAACAAAATTTTCTGGCAGCTATTGTCATACCTGGCCACAAATAGGTTCTGTTAATCAGGTCTATGGTTCTTTCTCTACCTAGGTGGCCAGCAAGTCCTGAATTATGTGCTCTGTGAAGTAGCTGAAGCTGGATACTTCCGTCATCTGGCGGAACAAGTAAACAATCCCGGTAGTGCACTCAGCCAGCAACAATTCAACACTTGCAAAATGCTATTTTTTTAATTTTTGCTAGGGAAGCTCTCCAGTGCCTTTTCGATTTGTCTGACAAATCGTCCACTATTTCCTGCACTACTAAGGAGTCGTAATATGATTCAGAGATTAAATCATCAATTGGTCGAGAAACATCTATTTGGTATAAAGACATAGATTTCAAAGAAAAAGTATGATGAAATTTAGAAGATGGGATAAATGGAATTTGCCTGGCCAAAAGCCTGTTGTCTAGTTGTTGTGAATACCTCGGGTCAGCTCTGATCGAGCCTCATTGGGCTCCCACCATTGCGGCACTCGGACACTCGGCCGCAGTAAGCTAGATGAGATTAGGGCACTGATAGCACAGCTAAGTACCTAATCACTCTGGCAACATTCCTACATCCGAGTGTTGCCTGGTGGACCAATGTGTTTAGACTGAGGTGCACATCACTCTGATGGCTACCGAGGGGCAACAGCATACAATGTGACGACGGTGTATAGCTCTGCAATCCCGGGAGTTCCACACTAGCAACCAGTGTCAATAGTATGTTATGACAGGAGATATTGGCAGGGGCTATGGAAGTGGTTACTGTGACAGAAGTAGGAAGCACCTGTGGTGAGTGCGTGATCAGGACTGGGGTACTGAATGTAGATATAAGAAAGCAATACTTCCGCAGGTAGATTGTAAATTAACCATCTTACTACTGTCCATTTCTCGAAGGAGAGAAATGATATCACAAGGGAATGTTCTAGCACTAGGCTGTGAACAACACAGTAAGTCTGGAGCAAGATATAAGTGTTGTGATCTAACGCTGTCCAATCTGTGGACTTTGTGGTGAGCAGTTATTACATCTCACGTGATGGAACACGGGAGCGAAGTCAAAGAGGGGACAGCCCACTAGCCAAATCTAAGCAATTACGGGCACATGTAGAACTGTAGCACATTCTCTGTAGATAGACATAACAAGCAATTATCATCAATAATTAAATCAACCTCCACACAATTGAGACCCATAGAAGTGCCAAACTTTCATACAACCCTCAATTGTATTGTCGCAATCGCATCTGTAACGAGCCACCACTGCATTCTAGAATACACTCTCTAACTGTGATAAGCTACACCGCCAGGTCTAGCAACCAAATTACAATAATAAGGAGGTCTCAACCTCCGTCCATTCATTGTAACTAAGTTTCCTTTATACTAGAACATAGAGTCAAGTCTTACATATCACGAGAACACACGCGACAGCAATTATAGAGACCTACTGTGAGCATAACTTCCCCAAGAGTATCCATCGCCCTGCTCCTATATAGCCCAGTTAATATAACAACATGAAAGCGGGATTTCCTGCACACAAGTGTGAACTCCAACATACTTCCTAATCTAACCTAAACGGGAAGGTTGTTGGAGATCCTGAGGCCAGTGTATGCTGTCTGGCATCTATTGGCTAATTACTATTCATGCCAGTGAGTGATGATATGGGTTAATCATATCTCATGGCGCCAGTGCATATTATTCTAATATGTACTATTTGTCTACTGCAGTCATGTTGCTGCCTTAATTACAACAGCACTAACCAAGCCAGGTCAGTATACTAAGCGGGAATTGAAACGGGAGAGGAAATCTGCCCATCTCATTTGTCTCTGATTTAAATCTTTTGTTGTTTGAAATGTCCGAAGGTTTTTATGGTCGGTCAGAATGTCAAACTGGTTTTGTAGTCCTTCCAATTCTGGCTGCCATTCTTCCAAAGATTTTATCACACTGTCAGATTAGAGTCTAGGCGTTTGAGCTGGAGTGAATTCGAGGGGCTAGAAGAGGTTAAATGGACGGCGAAAGATGACTGAAGGTATACTGGAGATAATTTGGAGGAAATTGAGGTTTGAAAGATGGTTAATATAAGTTTTTAAAAGGTCTAAAGGTTCGAGAGGGTACTAATGATAACTAAAGATACTAAAGGTAACTAGAGGTGACTATAGGTGACCAGAGGTGATCCAAAGGTTGTGGTTGTGACAGAAGACTAAGCGTAAAAAACTCTATGCCTACAGATCAAACCATTGTATATATACCTGCCCTCCTTCCACTAACTCATCATAATGCAGACCTTAATATAATATCAACATGATACCATGTGCCAAGAACTGTCCTGTTGTCATAGCAACATATGAAGAAAGGTAAAATTATATCCTAAAGAAAGGATCAGAAGAGGAATCCTTACACACACCAAGGAGCTCTTTATCATAGATATCATAATTACATTCTTGTGTCAAATACTTGGACGAAAAATAAACTACGGGGCGAAGCTCCTCGCCAAAGTATTGAGATAATGTACCCCCGCAAGCCCAATTGCTTGCATCTACTTCCACAACTGTTTTTCTTGACCAGTCAAAAACCTCTAGAGATGGCGCTTTCGTGAAGGCCTATTTTAAATTTTCAAATGATGATGCACAGCCATGTGTCCAAACCCATACAGCGTCTTTTTTAGTGAGTCCATGAAGTGGTTGGGTAAGCTCAGAGAAATTTTTAACAAATTGACGATAGAAATTTGCAAAACCTAAAAAACATTGCAATTGTCTTTTTGAAGTCGGAGGTTCCCATTCAAGAATAGCTTTTAATTTATCCGGGTCTATTTCAATTCCCCCTGGCATGATAATGAGGCCCAGGTATTTAGTTTTCTTGGTGTGAAACTTGCATTTGTTAATGTCAATTTACAGACCCGCAGTGCGCAGTTGTTTAAGTACTTCTCTAACATACTCGATGTGCTCTTCTTCAGAGCTAGAGAAAATTAAGACATCATCCAAGTAAGCTGTAGCATATTTGTCGTAAACGTCATATAAAATATCATTGATATGGCGCTGGAATGTCGCCGGGGCACCGCTTAATCAAAATGGGGTGACAAGTTGTTTGTTAAGACCAAGACATGTAATGAAAGCTGTTAATCACTCATGGCCTTCCGCTACCCTAATTCTATTGAATGCGGAGACAACATCTATTGTAAGGTTATGGATAGTAGAGGAATGCTAGAATGGTATAGGGAGGTGAAGGATATATGCCGAACAACGAAGCAGTTGAACAGAGCTTAAGGGTGAAGCTTGGTAGGGTGACACGAAGAGGGTATGAATAGACCTTTGAAGATATTCAGTAAATGTAATGAACTGAAGATTTCTGAAGGAGAAGAATACTACATGTCAAACTCGAGGGTACCAGGGGTTCTGTTTTATGGATAACTTAGAAGTGCGAATGATATCTGACAAGATTTGTCATAGACTAAGGTATTAATTCGGGATTCTAGCTATAACTGAGGACAAGGGACAAGAGAAACTAGGACAAGAGACAAGGTCAATGGAAGACGGAAAACAAGACGTGGCCCTCTACATCGGCTCTACCCAAACCATATATACATCATAGTAACCAGAGAAACTAAGGCTTCAAGGGGTGCGCCTGCTGCTAGTCTATTACTTCATTTGTAACCCATAGCAACCATTGTAACCCGGTAAACGCTCTAAGATGAGAGAATATGCAGATGTAGTGTAGGGAAAGAATATGAGGGTGCTGCTCTATCCTCAGTTCCTGACACTACATATGTATACAGTAATTAGTCCTTGTAGGACGAATCTAGAAATAAACCAGAGTATGCGCCCATGTCCCAGTATGGCGACGTTATCATGGTGAAGGTATGTCTTGACCACCAGTAGACCCCCAGGCTAGCTGAGTGTAAGAGAGAATCATGCATATACCATAATTTCCAACATATCTTGTGTTAAGCGCCAAGACTAATTAATATTACAGAAAATAGATGTGGCGCAGTATTAAATGATACAAATAACAGAAACGAAAACGAGATAGTACATGAGTAGTGTAACAGATGCAAGACTGTTAGAATTACAACAACATCAACTTTAGTAAAGATTTTGTATTGCAGATGAGATCAAGGGTTTCTTTAATAAGAGGTAGAGGGTAACGGTTCTTCACTGATATATTACTAATACCACGAAAACCATGACAAATGCGGATACCTCCTGCCGGCTTTTTTGGCAAGGAGAATTGGACTTGCCACTGGCAATTTTGAAGGTCGAATCCAGCCTTTTTCAAGCTGGTCGTCTAGCCAACGCTTAATCACACGAAGTTCTGAAGGAGAACATGGTCGAGCTCGGGACTGTGGGAAATTTCTGGTTCCCAGGTAAAAGCTTAATCTTGTGATTGTATGAACAATGGGGAGGGAGATTTGCAGCATCCTGAGACAAAGCAACATCTGCCACATCAAGGTAGACCTGGGGCATTTTTCTTTTAATTTCTATTGTCAGTGGGGACTATCAACTTTTTTGAATACCTTTTTCACATCTTCATCTGTAATTTTCATTAGTTTTGCTATATTTTGGCTGAAGAGTGAGTTTATAAAATCATGAAAAGGCTCAGAGAATTGGTCTTTCCACACAGTAGGGTCACCACAACCCAGGAGTAATTCTTGAAAATCAATTTCTGGTAGGAGCGGGACACTAAGGTCTCTCTCTTGGATTGAATCTAGCGCTTCCAGACCTTCTGCCATAATTCTCATTACGTGAACATCTTTATCCTTAGCTATTTTGAAGAATCCAGGCGCGTCAAGGACTCTGATGTCATTGATGCTTAAATGGTTGTCATATTTTAAAGATGATAATTCTCCAATGGGTGTAGTTTGAATATATTTTGTTGTGTCTGGTATGGATACAAGATTAGACGCGTTAGATGGCTGCTTTGCTATATCTCCTGATATGTCTCCTTCTTCCGGTATTTCCACAACATACGCTGGCTTAAAATTAGAAGTTCGAGGCATCAGACAGTTTTTTGCACAGTACTCTTTTTCAAATACAAGGGATTTTGATTGCCAATCTATTGTGGGATTATGAAGCTCCAACCATGGGAAACCTAATATTAGCTCATTCTCGGGACCGAGGGTGGTAACTAGGGCATTAACTTCTTCCATATGGCTCATTACTTTCAGAGAGCCGATGTCACGGTTTCATTACAAAATGCATGAGCAATGTTGTAGGTACAATGTTTTAATTATAATTCTCTGAAGAGAGAATTTCTGTACTTAATGACTACCTACATATATAGACTGAAATACCCCTCCTCGATAAGGTTCTCCCTATGAACTGTCGACTCAGACTCTCCGACAATCGCCTGTAGATCCTTGATACTTCTGTAACCCTCATGAACTCTCAGTAGGTTTCAACAAGGCTCAATGTGAATCATCTAAGTTCCCTGTCATCCAAGATCTTCCCAGGAACCTCCCTTCGTATAATTGCCTGCGCTAGACAGCTTAGGCTACAGGAACCCTTAGGCTTGACAGCCGTCACAGCTGATGATGCAATGTGTGATCAATTCTGTCACGCAGCCATCAGCTAAGTAGAGTGGGCGAGGTTGAGGTAGAGGTATGAAGGACAGACCTTTATCTTGTGCCCATGCTTTTCTCACAAACATAAGCTCAGTACTACCAGTGTCAAGAAGTATGGACACTGGAAAGGAAACATTACGCTATACAAAAGGATTGAAGGTTCCAGATAGTGATATTGAATTTTGGCCTAATTTATTCAATAAGATTGGCTCTCCGAGAGAGATCCCTTGATATTTACATAAGCTTTTACCTGAATCAACACAATTTTGTACAGAAGCGCCCCGGAAGCGAGCTAATGCTGGGGCCCTCTATTCCCCTGGCTACTTCTGCTTGCTGGAAAATGACAATAGTGACTATTATCAGCATCAACTTCACCAAGTACTTGACCTCGTTCATGGCTAAACTCATTTGGATGAGTTTTCCAAGGGGGTTGTGAACTATAAGTAGACCTAGGGTTATAGTTACTTTCTCCAATCTCCTGAAGACATAGACGGGTGCAATCACTATAAAATCCACCTCTGTTACTATTATAATTACCATAATTACCCCTAGGTCTCATCTCGTTATTTCTGCCCTAATTATGGGAGGGATAGCTTTGGTACTGGCTTGCTTGGAAAGAATCTTGTCGAAGTCAAAGATCGTGGCCACTGTTGTAGTGTCCACGGTAGCTGCCTTGGATACCCTGTGGACCTGACCTTGACCCTGACTGTAGGTCGCGATCTGCAGTATCAAATTGCCGCTTACTGCGTTTAGCTGATTCCGAAGAACAATTTCTAGAATAGTGGCTGTCTCCACTGCATTGGTTACAAAGACCATGATCCCTACAATATTGCCACTCGGCTGGCGTCACCAAAACTCGATTGAGTTGCATTCAATCTAAATCCATGGGATCACCGTTTTGAATATTACTGTTATGTCCTTTCATGTGTGATCTGTCTCCCATACCTAGATTTCCGGAGCTGCCCGTAACCTGGCGATCGGCCTCCTGGCTTTTCCAAAATTGATAATAAAGTTCGATCCATTATGTGATCAAATCTTCAGGTGGCGCTTGTACATGGTTTTTGACAGCGATTTGCAAAGGTTCCGAGACTTTTCTTCTAAGATGGTAAACACTCATGGTTGAGCTAAGATCTGCTTGATTGGAAAACTTCTCAAACTCTGATATAAAAGGTGGGAAGTCTTTGAATTTACCAATCATTTTCAATTCATTTAAGTTTCCCACAGCGATTGCTTTGATATCCACAGTGAGGTACTTACGATCTAGTTCTTGAAAAAAATCGCCAGAGCTAGCCCAGGGCCAGTTTGTTGGATTTCCATTTGCAGAGAAGAACACACCTATCTTAGATTGGAGGCACATATAAGCATCACCATCTAGCCAATTTATTATATTGCAAATTTTCTTGAATTCTGTTTCGAATGCTGTGTGATTCAGATTCCACTTTGTTATCAATTTGAACTTCCAGGCGGTGTACTCATTGTGCTTTTTTACAACGTTCTTTTGATCCCCTGTGAGGGAGTTGAATGATGGTGGCCTATCAAGATAAATACCTGTTTGAAGAGGCTGCCCCTGTGAAGTGGTTCCCTGGGGTGCAGGTGCTTGTGGCTGAGGAGCATGGTTTGCATTTGAAATGGAGATGAGTTGTCTCTGAAGCAATGTTACTTCAATGTTTTTTTTCTCTATAGAAGATCGAAGCTTCTGGATAGATTTTTCTCTGTCATTTAAAGCAGCTCGCATTTCTTGTAGAGCTTGTTGGTTTGCCGAAGATTGCTGATCAATAAGGCTGAATATCTCGTGAAAAATTGTTCCGAATTCGACCGGAGCATCATCCAAGCTTGAAAGGTCTACTCGTTTTTCAAACCCTACACTGTCAAATATTTCTCCCAGCACTAGGTAATTTCCCATCACTTCAGCTAAGACTCGCCAGGCTATGTCATGTCTACTTTCTAATTGCTGAGTTGGAGCTGGGATGTTACAAGCTTCATTCATTTGTTTTCCCCAGGGATTCTCCATAGTCTCGGCTTCATGAGAATAAGATCTTTATGTAAGGGTGGTAAGATAGATGTTATTCACGAACTATCAAGATCTAGGTACAAAAGAGAATCTTAAACTGGAGAGGAAAAATACCTGGAGGAACTCACTATTTAATAAATCTAGCTTTATGCTAAGATCACGAGTTATGAAAATGAAGTGAATGAATTGAGGAAACAAGATGTGGGGTGCCCGTACAATGGGGTTCACTTGGTTTAATGCCTTAAAAGTGCTAAAAAACAAGTGGTATATTCTATCTATTTCTTCTGTATCCCTCCTCAAGCATTAATATCTAAAGTACGTGTCGGAATACTCGAGTGGTATTATATCACAAGCCTTCTGTAGCAGTAATAACAATTGGTGGTTAACATATCTTCTATTTTCTCCCTTCTCACTAATAGAAACAAGTATATACAGCAGTTTTCTCTCTCTCCTGACGCCATTCCTAAACAGGTAACTCATTATTCATCAACATAATTAGTCATCATTTCTAAGATAATACATGAAAGGTCATTAGGTCATTTGACAGTACAAAATAAAGCTTAGCACCCTAATTGTATCACGTGATGCGCTGACCAATACTTTTGGAAGTCAACGTTTAATACAAGCCCTTTATCCCTATGCCATTCACCTGTGAACTGACATTGGCAAACTTTTTTTTTTTCAGTTATTCAAACTTGTTGATGCCTCACGTTGAACCCAGCCCTGAACTTTAACATCAAGATTATTTGTACTCACGAGATTTTTCAAAGCACCATTACAGGTTGACTTTTTCATAGAGTCAGCAGGATAACTATCTCCTGTAATCCAACGAATTTCTGATAGTTCTCGCCGCTCATATGACTGCTGAATGGCCATGATATCGATCATCAACCTCTTTTCCTTCGTGGTGCCTAATTTGACCATGCATTTGTATAATGAGAATGAATCAGTACAGATGACAACTGGGATTTGGTTTATGTTCAGCTGCTTGGTAATCATATTTAAAGTAGTCGAAATCGAAATGGCCATATCAATTCCTGCTACCATCCTATACAACTCTGAAGCTAGTACAGCACGGGTAGCCCTCTTGCATTTAATAGAGCTCCAGTGTAGAATGTTGGCCTGTAGTCTGAATTTCCCTATTCCCAGAGCTTCATTTCCCTGAACAATCACATAACCAATTTGGGAGCTTCAATCAGTTGTTCACCGTCGACATCACAAGAATACTCTGTAGTATATGTTCTAGATATATGGCTGGTAGAAAAATCAAGATTCTCACTATCTTCAAGTTCGAATTCATCAATGAATGGTTCATAATCTGTTGAATTATCGGGATCCAAACCTTCATATTTGTTGATGAACTGTTGAATCTTACTGTCATTCCATGGAGCAGCTTTGAACCTTTGGAACGAGATATACCGCTCTTCATCGCTATGGTTTGTACTCCAACAACCAGCCTTCTTGCAGACAAAGCATTTCTTCGTTGTTGCAGGCTTTCCCGAGCTTTTTGATAGACTTTCGTTTCTAGTACTCTTGCCTTTGTATTGCGATCGACGTAGAATGCATTACAGTTGTCATGTATTTCCATACCTTTTGAGACGAAATTCTGCTGGGTTCTATTTTGAGTGTGTATGGCAAGAGCGTTTCTAATCTCTTCAGAGGCTCCTTGAAAAGTAGGACATCTCCGAAAAAGTGCTATGTTGCACTCGGGCACATTACAACAGGCCCTATAGAGCTTATCTCGAATCATCATATCAGTCTGAAATTCTGGCCGCGAGATTGCCTGGTCTCTGAGAAGTAGATCTCTCATGAAATCGAAACACTGTATGTGACGGGAACCCCGAGTTGGTGATGATAATGTCGATTTAATAAACTGTATAAAGAAGAAAGAGAAATCTAGCTACAACTAATGGGTATTTATAATATTCAGCCTCTCAGTGATTGTCTTGACTGATTTCTTCACCCTAGGCCGAATACTTGCCACCCAGCCACATATTATCAAGAATCACTACGCTGTGACACTGATCTGGCCCCTTGGCTGGTAGTGCCGTATCTTCCAGTTTCCTCTATCATTTCCTTACCGTCTTACAACATGAATCTTCAACAATACGCTTAGGTATCCACATAAGCTCAGACAACGGCCAAACTGTAACACTGTAAGATTGTCATACCCGAGTTTCTCAACGTGTAATCTTTCAGGGTTGTGTCTTCCCATTCAATTGTCTTCCGTTCTTGACGGTGCTCTATCTCAAAATAGCTTTTCAAGTCTTGAATCATCTCGGAAAAACTATATTGGTTACCAGAAACTTTGTTGAAAAAATAATCCCTAGCCTCACCTGTGAGTATAATCGGAAATACTCTATGGTAGTCTAAAGGGTTCACATTTGCGTTGTGGCACATGGCGTAGAAGATTCGCAGCTTCTTATCAAGAACATCATCCGCGCCGCTATACCTGTCCTCCTTTAGATAGGACTTTTGCAAATTTTGAATGTTAAAAGATGAACCTTGGAGCAATCCACTTTGTGTATTAACTTTTTGTGTATATGATGGCTGCTCTTGACTTTCTGGAATAATAGGAGCTGGGTTGAGGTTATTTCGTACGTCACCGCTTATTCTAGATGTAGGAAATTTTATATTCGGACTCTGCTGCATGAGAAATGGTTGAGGTAATGGTATCTCATCTGGGGATTGTAGGTCCATCTTACTTGAAGGCCATGCCATCTTTCTCTTTTCTTCCTTCCTTAAGTATGCGTAACTTCCTGGGAGATCTGGATTCCTTCGCGAGTTAAATTTTCCTGAAGTAATCATCTTGGCTAGCTCTTCTGATGGCCATTCTGTAGGTTCCCTTTCATCCAACAACTTTGTCAACCCTTCAGCCAAAGCGTCACTTCTGTTTATATATACTCCATTGTCTCGTAGATAACTTAGTAATATTCCTCTTGTATATTTAGACATCTTGTTGAAGTCTTCTTGCTGCCATTGTGCAAATTCTGCCCGAAAATCCTCCCAAAGCCCTTCATCTCGGTGATTCAACTTTTTAAAGTAAGTTATTTGATCTTCTATGTAGCTATCATAGTTTTCACTTGGGACGTCTGGGGTGTCTTCGTTGATAAATCGCGCCGTCATTTTGCCGGTTAGATTTAGAAGTGAAATCTTGAAATAATTGAAAATGCGTGATGTTACGCGGTGCCAATTGTACTTCTATCTATAAAAGTCTTCCTGAATGAATCCAAGATATACTCATAGCTGTAAAGGCGGTACTATTGAGTCATTCAGTTAGCATAGTGAAAGCCTGTGAATTGGGCCACTGTCTCTTTGTCACCTTTCTGTCTGCGGTTGATACTGAACGAAAATGAAATCGAAATTGATCAACCACTGATCAGTGTTGGTACAACGGGGCTCACTTGGTTTAATGCCTTAAGAGTGCTAAAAAACAAGTGGTATATTCTGTCTATTTCTTCTGTATCCCTCCTCAAGCATTAATATCTAAAGTACAAAATAAAGCTTGGCGCCCTAATTATATCACGTGATGCGCTGACCAATACTTTTGGAAATTAAAATTTAATACAAGCCCTTTATCCCTGCGCCATTCACCTGTGAACCGACATGGGGTGTGCTCCTTGCCCAACTGCTCGGCTTCTCTGATACCGACCCTAGCCTAGCTCCTCTTCCCTTCCAAGTCCGAACCGAGGTGTGTGTGGGTCCTACTATTCAGCATGTAGGGTATCAGGGTCCCCCCCCTTATTCTTCAGCCCTATATTATATCATTCCTTCCACATTCAGATATCTTGGGCTTATGCCTAAATCTTACTACGCTCTAGCCTATGACACTTTATCCTGATCTCAATTACTCGGTTCAAATTCTAGGTAGCTTGGCAACTCGGTTACTTGTTGATTTCGGTACTCAGTGGCTCGGTGAAAAAAACAAGGGCTGTAGATTGAAAGGATCCTGACTTGCAACATTTTTTTTTAACTCGGATTGAAAAATCAACCTAGCGCGCGTGCAATTAAAAGGATGCAACTAAATATCACGGGCAGTAACTTAATCTTCAGGGTAATATATTTGTAGTTGCATAAAGGAGAAACTAAACAGTCTACGGAGTCTACATGTACGCGTGCTCACCCAATTGCCACACTAGTGGTATCACCATGTAACAGCTACAAAGCCGGTATTTCCTGTGGCCAGTACTGGCAGGTACTGGCGTACAACCACTGGAGAACGGGCAGGCACAAAAGCCACATAAAAGATACTAGAATCTCCTAAGAAGAGACTAGAAAAGTCTCCATGTGAGTAAGACTGATACTGAACCTTGGAGAAGCTGCTAGAAATGATACCCTTGGAGTGTTACGGTTTGACCGTGGTTTAGCTTAGGCGGAGACCTAAGCGGAGTTTGGGGGCGTATTTGGGAGAGTGTTACACATTATCTTGTATCAAGCGACTTAGTTTCACTTGGCCACATTACATTAAAGCTAGGAAGGAATGTGAGACGGCGAAGTAGAATTGCCAAGTGAGAGGGTCAGCTAGATGGCAAAGATGACGGCGGGCAGTGGCGAAGCAATATGTCATTCTCACCAACAGAGTACGTATTGGATGAGCTAGAAGGATGTACAAATAGTCATTGCCAGTAGTTGTGATACTTCTCTCTTCATATAGTTTAATCTTTCTAAAAGTACACTACAACCAGCTTGGTTTCATCACACATGTCTGTAGCTGTGGGGTCGAATTTTGGTCTATCAGAGGTTTCTCCACTAACAGGATGTAGTGCTTGCAGTAATTTTTTTGCATCTATCAGATCAGTGGGGGATGGGGAGGAGCTTAATTAAGTTGGTAGATTTTTAAGATTGTGTTATAGTAACTTGGCTATATAGGAGCAGGACTATGGATACTCTTGGGGAAGTTATGCTCCCAGTAAGTCTCTATAGTCGCTATTGCGTGTGTTCTCGTGATATGTAAGACTTGATTCTATATTCTTGTATAAAGGAAACTTAGTTAAAATGAATGGATGGAGGTTGAGACCTCCTTATATCTTGCTCCAGACTTAGTGTGTTGTTCACAGCCTAGTGCTAGAACATTCCCTTATGATATAATTTCTCTCCTACGAGAAATGACCAGCTCGTTCTCTCTCAGTCCATCAGTCTCTTGCTGATTCCATTATCTCTATTCCATCGAGTTCTAGTTTGGTCCAGTATACCCACACATGCATTACACACTAAACACCCCACGGTTTAGTTCCACAGTCACGTGCATATTCTATGACGCGACCTAAAGCATGTATCATGGTAAGTTACATGGATAACACAACAGATTGACACCCAGCTCATGGATTCTAGCATCCACTTTGTCTAGAGACAGGGAAAATATTTGCAAGTCACTTTTCATTGATAGCTTATAGAACACATCAGAGCCAGCCTTTCTTGGCTGTCCCTTACCAATTTTTTCTGTGTCAGCATCTGGGCTACTAGTACTACTTTTGAATTTCGGGGAGGAAGTTTTCTGCGTGTGTCTAAGAGCACAATCAAAACAATTTCTTTTACAAAAGATTAAATCAAAAATGACAGTATCTTGAGACCAATTTATTGTGACGCTCTGTGCGAGCTCACAAGTCTACTATATATAGTAAGATAGCTGTTAGATACACAGATCTAATATTGTGCCTTTTTAGGCCAGTTGGCACTGTGGTAAAGCTATCTAACTACTGTTACATGTTTTCTGTACGAGGAATGTTGCATGTACACCCTGCATGTGGTCCGTGCGTCACAATAACTTAAGGGTTATGTTGCCTGAGCCACTTGTGACCCAAACTGAGTTCATACTTGCCGAGTTTTGTGAGAAAAAATACCAGTGTCTCCCCATGGCCATTCACATCAATATGTACAGATGTAGTATGAGTAATACGTGGGGCTGGTGTGCCGTCCACAAGGTAAAGTTGACATGGTTGATGGAGTTAATGAATGGGGAGATTACGTTTTTGCGCAAAGTTGATATTGTAGAAATCTTAAGTTGCACCACAATCAAGGAACGCTTGGGTGAAAAAACTTATTCCATTAGACCCTATGGTGCACGGGAGAAGAAGATGATCTGTGTGGGGGTTTGAAAGGGATGAAATTTGTAGTTCTTCGCTTTCAATGATTACAGCGCCTTCTTCCTCTACCATAGCAGAATCTGATAATCTATCCGACTGACTACTCTGATGTCTCTGATCGCGACAATGATCAGAGACTAAGCTTTTTCCTCCTCAAGGATAGTCTTGTTATCAGGGGACTTTATTTTGCCTTTATTCCAGCGAGCTTTAGCGCACACTCGTGCCTGATGACCTGAATCATAGTACCAGCTACAAAGTTTATTTTCAAAACAGTATATTTGCTTTGCGTTTTCCTCAGCTTCATTCCGAGGTATGTGTAACAGTTCCGATAAATAAAGCTTGGGCGTTCATATGTTGAAAGGTAAGTTTATTTACTAACTGAAGAACAAGACTACTGCTACACTCAACGCCCTATTTACATGCATGATTCCAATATTTCAAACACTAGTCTCTGTCCTCTAGTCCGGCTCCCACTATTAAAGTTTGGGCTAGTTACCAACAATGTTTTGTGCACGGGCAGTACCAGACTTTCAATACTAGCGTATCTTAGCACTGAGGTAATGAGTATGCATGTGATGAATAGCACAGACTACAGGAAATCTACCGGCTTACTAGCCGCCACAGTATGCAATAGTTGATGGCATCTGCTGCTGTCCAGATAATGGTGGGGCTAGTTTTAGCAGCGCTCAAATCCATCATGTCTCCTCCAGTGGGAACAGGAAGAGAGTTTGTAGGCGGTAGAAAGGACGAGTGATTAGCAGGTGCTAGTTTATTCTTAGTATTATTTGGATTGGAAGATCGGAGCACGGCATCTATATGTCGACCTTCGGCTAGGTATGAATTGAGATCTGTAGGCATGTTTTGGCGTAACATGAAGCGGTTCTGAATCTGCAATACAATTAGCGGGTGGAAGGAGTCGTAAAAATGATTTATTAGTGCGTCGTTGGATAAACCGCTCTTCTGAGAAACTTCAAACCAATCAGAGATGTGTGAGGAAGTGTTATGAATCTACTTATTGGCAGATTTTCGAAGCTGTTAAGCTGCAGAGGTCGAGTCGATTTTGACAAAGACAAATTATTGAAGGTTCGAGGTTACAAAGTTACGAAGGTCGAAGGTCGAAGGTCGAAGGTGCAAATGTCAAATGTGCCAAGGTATGGATGAAGGTAATCGAGGCTCGGATTATCAAAGTTACAAATTCATAACAGGAAGTGTCTTTTTGGCCCTGTTTAATAGTAAGAATCTGGCGACGAGCGTTACTATATTTGTCGACATCACCATATATTTGCTCTAGCAAAGCAAAAATAGCATCACTGGAGAGAAACTTAACCGTGCCATCTCTATTGATACCATGTGAAATTGTCGATAATGCTTTCCCTCTGAGCCGAGACACCAAATATATCATCTTTGATTGCTCGGATTGGTACCAATCTCCATTAGCAGGGAACTTCATGTTCATTTTACGGACGAAAATTGGGAGTTCTTTGCGCAGTTCAGGTGTGTCTGCCAAATAAAATTCTGGGTCCGGGTGTTCAGCTGATTAGGGATGGCTTAATAGGGCACCTGTGCCGGTAGCAGCAATTCTTGTTTCTAATTCGTGATATTTTTGTTTAAGAATTGAGTTTTCCTTAAGTGCTTCAGAGCTGGCGGCAACATGCTGTTTTATATGTTGGAGTTTTTGTTGTAGCAAATGATTTTGCTGTTCTAATTGGGTACTGGAATTGGTTATTGAATTCTTTGAATCTTGAAAGTTCTGCACTGTGTCTGTCAGCTCCTGGTTCTTCTCAAGTAGTGTGTTGTAATCATTCTTGTATTGATATAATTGTTTTTCGACGAGTACATAAGAAATGGCTAAGGCCATGATTTCATTGCTTAGTCCTGTAATATTTATTTCTGTGTTACCACCTTGCATGGCAGTAATAAAAAGCTGATTGTTGGGGACTGAACAGAGCAGAGGATAATTCTGGACCAAGGTAGCATCATGATCTCGAAAATCATTTGAGGAAGCGGGTGTTCCTGACTGATATTGTGATGTGACGCCTCCTTTAAGATTCCAAGGGTTGTGATCCATTTTTGTTAAAGATTCTGAGTTCAAATTTAAAATTGGTCAAGTTGGGTATAAATTTTTTCATAAGCTAATCTGAGGAGTATTTCTAAAAATGGGAGATGGATATTACGCACTATGGCAGTAATAGTTGTTTATGAACTGGTAGACAATATGTCACAGTAGGGAGTGAGGTGGATGGTGACCGACAATGTCTGAGCTGGTGAATTAGATCGTCTACAAAGAGGAAAGAAACTAGTACTATGAAACTAATAATTATTTACGGACGCGTTAGCGTGCATTTAGACATGTCCATATATCATGCGACTGCTTTGCCTGAAAGCCTTGTTTCCTTGACAGGAAACATCACCTCTCCACTTCATTCACTGTCGACTGCACGTACGCCAGACGCGTCGACTACGAGGGACAATGTCACATCACGATTTTACCTACAAACTTCTCGGGCCTAAGTGCCTCGAGAACTTTACAAATTTTGTGCAGGAAACAGGCTGCTTCGGAGGCCAACCTGCGAGTCCGTTTCCAGCTCTCAGCGGAGAGGACATTAATTAGGTCATAGCACGAAGCATGGCAGGAAGGAAAACGAGACGAAAAGTGTCGCGTTCCCACCTCAAATTGGAGTATTGCATTTGGAATTTTTTGTTAAAGGGAATTTATGGGTGTTTTTATTTTTAACTGGCTACTTGTTGTGTAGTGAGTCACGCAGTGAGACCCAGTCGGGCATGTGGGAAGCATGATCTTGGCCGTGTGCACCGGTCCTTGACTCCAAGGAGATATTGAGCATAGCTCAGGTGTTATGCTCAGCTATGTAGTATGGTAGATCTAGTAGTTGGTGCATAGGTAGTTATTATGGCAGCATGGCATCATGGCACATGAAGGAGATCCAGTCTCTACATAATGACATTACAAGTAGGAATGTGTGCAGTATGAGAGATGGGTTGTTGATATAGGATAAATGGCATGGCTGCTCAGTTGGTTGCACACTTTGGTGAGCTGCATACTGGTAACGTGATTGGTCTACAGGGAAACAAGCTAGGGGATAAGGGACGAGCTTCCCCCAATCTATAACATAATAGTTATCATAGTCACTTCACTTCTGCACATTAATGAAGACACCTCTCCACATACTATCTTAGCTGTTCCAGCGCAAGTGTACATTCCCAAATCATATACCAATCATAATAAAAAGCCCTCCCTGCCGTCACTGAACCCAATACTGACATGATCGGGTCAGTCGAAATTGTTGAGGAACTCCCTCAACCATCCTCCGTCCCTCACGGGATTGGAGAATCATCCAAACCTCCTCGGACCACGTCAAAACTGTCGAAGAACGCTGCACTCAAACCAGCGTCAACATCAACATCGCAGCCTAAAGCTGCCACCAAAGCAGAATGCCTTCCCGAGCTTCGACCAATCGTCGAGGCCGAGCAGCGTCGCACCGCCGAAACAGCGGCAAATCTGGCACTCTACTCCGCCGCCATCTCTGGCGTCGAAGCCACCCTCATCTGTTTGATCAACGGGTCAAACAGACAATGTGTAGACTCGATGAGAGTCTACTTACGCGCCGCCATAGCGCAATACATGGCCACGGGCCCGACCTCTACGCCACCCGTCCTCCCTCGCCCGACGAACCCTCTCCCAAGGGCTCCCGATGCCAGGAGCATTCCAATTCCCGACGTCCCAGCGCTGCCCGTAAAAAGCACCTGGGCCACGCTGGCCAGAAACTGACTGCGACAAAAAGCAGCCCCTACTGTAAAGGCTGTGCCGCGACCTGCGGCTAAAACCCAAGAAAAAGAAACCTCAAAGGCGAAAGTCGACGAGCGACTGTTTCTTTGTCTTGAAAAGAACCACCCGTGGCGAAAACTGTTTACAAGTTGCGCGAGAAGTAAATTGGAGACTAGATTCCTTTTTTTTCATGATAAAATAACCTCGCTTCATCGAGTTAGAACCGGCTTTACTTTACTAGCAAAGAACGAAAAACACGACAAGAGATGCTAAATGGCTCTTCGAAGCTGGCAAGTGAAAACGTCGAACTCGAAGCATCTTCAGATCTTGTTGCCTTACAGATACCAAACGTACCTGTAAGTCTAGTTACAGATAGCGGCCCCATGGCAATTGATGCTGAGTTTTTCTTCGCCAAGATCACCCTTACGACCGGCGTGAGAGCAATCCAGGTTCGACCTCATGGGACGTGCCGACCTGGGGCGCCATACGGAAAATGGCAAGCCATATTCGACCGGGACTCCGCCCCTCGTGCGGGCTTCCGCCTCTTGGACGAGTCTGGTAAGGCTACCACTCACAAGCCTCGTCGACAAATCGAACAGTGTAAACACTGTTTGGGCTTCCACGTCACCCGTGGTTTCACCCGCGCTCCAGCTTGCTGGAACTGCGGATCAAATATGCACTCGGAAGCCGAGCGCAAGGCCCTCACAAAGTGTCGCAACTTTGGGGGACCCCACCGATCAGATTCTCGGGCCTGCCAAGTCAGACCTAATAATCGACTTTGAACTTGATTGTCGACTTTGTATATTGGTCTGTCATCACAGACACGGAAATAGATTCATGAGATTGCTTTATGAGAGGCTAGGATTTATTCCGATGTAAGTTGGTTGGAGACTTGACCTACAATTTAGAGGCTACAATTGTCGTGAATGCGCTTTTCACATTAGTAGTAAATTGTCATCCACGTAGTGTAGCACACAGAGCCAGGGAAATGGAAACAGGTTAGTGATAAATTAGATACCACCAATTACTACACTCACCCGTAGATCACTCCTAAAAGAGACTAGCTACGGCGCTATCTGGAAGTATGTGGGATTGGCTAATTATCATGAACATAACCTGTAACATAACATAATATTATAACACAATAAGATACCATTTGCATTCCGTAACATTTTATTGCCATAATCACCCAAGTATATTCTAAGCCCCCTGAGTAGTCACAACCATTTAATTGAAGATACCAAGTGTATACAACCATACACATCACCACCCTCCAATAAAAATGTCTTTGTTGACAGGACTCAAGCACTAGTGCTGGGAATAGAAATAGAATGTACTGAATTGCATATATTATTGTTACATCTATCTAGGGTGTTTTGAACGTCTATGGATTAGATGAGACGCACAGGCCTCTCAATGTTAGTCAGCTTTTATTGTCTGCCGAGCCTAATGGCCTGAGGTCGCAACACCCAACCTGAGTGGAACCAACACTGGCAATTTCTTTTCTTTTTCCCCAAACCCAAACTCCGTCATACCCAAAAATACACACAGAAAAAGAGTTCCAAAAACATGAGAACGTAAAGCAGCGCTATGTGAACAGAAGCCAATAAAATCGAAGTCCTTAACTCATGTGTTTGTCAGAGTAACTTGGTCGTTCAACAGATCCATCCATTCTTATGGAAAGTGTGTTCTTATCAATGAATCTCGTCAACGCCTGGTTGGGCAATGACTTAGTCATTGCATTGGCCGGATTATCTAGTCCATTAATCTAGCAAATCTCTTCAATCTCTCTTCGTTCATACAATTGTCGAAGGGCCATTACATCAATCATCAAACGCTTTTCATTGGTTGTTCCCAACTTAGTTAGGCACTCATACAGACTGAAGGAATCTGTACAAATCACAAGTGGGATGGGTTTTAATTGAAGCTCTCTCGTCACTAACTTAAGAGTTGTAACAAGTGCCAAACCTAAGTCGAATCCGCTGACCATACCATAGATTTCTGATGCTAGGACACTGCGTGTAACGTGTTTGCACTTGGTTGATGAGTAGTGCAGCAGGTTGCCTCTGATATTAAACAAATCTTTGTGAACATTCTCGTTTACGAGCATGATCACATACCCGATTTGTGAGCTCAGATCACGGTTGTTAGCAAATGAACCATTAGTAAATACCATAAGCTTTGCCTTTGATAGATTGACAGGGACGAAATTTAAGCCTCGCTGGGGGTTGTCGATCTGCAATTGTAGACGAGTGTTGAGCTTAACAATATTGTCAACTGTAGGTTGTTGTGCTTGCGCCGCCACAGATAGATCATAGGCGGCTTCGGGCTGGCAGATCTAGGCAATATAGGCACCACGAGCACGCTGTTCTAGAAATTGTTGTGCCCGGTTATTAGCCTTACTGTTGACAGCCTTAAGCTTAGCTCCTTGGCCTTTCTGATGCATACCAATATATCCCGCTCTATCATCCTTCATAGTCACAATGCAGCCATTGAAATTAAGAGATGATTTTGATGAAAGTACCTGCTTCTCTTTGGTATCAAATTTCGCCTTTTCGATCTCTTTCTGCTCTTTTGCAGAGAAATCAGGACTAGCAACAATGAGAGTATCATCGGTCTGCATACCAACCATGCCAAATCCGTGGTTTGTTGCATCCTTATTCACAACCATAAGACATGGATCGTATGTTGAAGACACCATGTGGAGATTCTCAATATGGTGTTTTTGGTAGGTGGTAAACCAGTGAACACCTGATTCTGCAACACCATATAGGGGCTTTATAACATGTAATACAGTCCCAGGTGGATATTTATTTTTCAGTTCAGATGGCAGCTGAGCGAGAATATACCGCTGTAAAACAGTCTGTGACTGTGGATATGCTTGGGTAATATCTCTCAGTTCCAGTGCTGTTGATAAATGTAGACAGGAGGCAATTGCAATGAGCAGTCGCTGACTGACACGCTGAATTGTGGGTGACTGGGTCTCAAGGCGAGGTTAGGACAGTGTTCCACAGGGTGCGTATGTGGTCTAACGAAGATCTAGGTGGTAGATAAAGGTGATGAGTGGGTCGAAGGGATGACTGGTCTTCTCTAGGAAGAGACAAATAGGTAGATAGTAGCAATAGAGGCTACACGTGAGTCTTGCTGATGAAGAGCTGGAAAGAGATAAATGGTCTTCCCAAAGAAGAGATGGGTAAACAAATGTATTGTAAAGGTAATTAAAGAAGACGTTGCGTGAAGAATAATGCTTCTTCACGCCGAGTATTTATATACATAAAATTACCAAATAGCACGTAGCACACAGCCCCTATGCCCAACAATCTGCTACACATCACCTAATGAAACCAGCCCATTCTTATCAGTCTTCCTTTCTGGTTTTAGAAGTGCATTGAACTATTATTTGTGTTTTAACTTAGCCGTCCGCATGGCGTTTCATAATACGCTATGCCACAATGATCCATGAAACTGGGTGAGTATTTGAGTTTTATCAACGTCACTATGGCCGGCAATGACAAGTCGTGATTTTTCATAGGGATTGTCTGTTTTTCCTTTCACCTCGCGGACTATTTGTGACTTGAACAGGCGGATATTTTTGTGTACCCTGTCAGGATCATATTTTACAAATTCAAAAACTCCACATTCAGACAGCTGATCAATTTCTTTCTTATCAGATGTTTTGAATGGTAAGCCAGGTGTTGTAATAATACCCTCTGCTCGTAATTTGAGTGACAGGATTCGATCGCTCTCCTCCTTCTTTGACAGGTATATTGGTAACGAGATAGAAGGGTGTATTTCCTTTGGTTTATTCCTCGATCCTTGTGGTCGGCCCCAACGACGAGGTTGCTCAGGTTGAATATTAGGTTGTGGCGGGTCGTGCTGGTTAGGTGGGGTTACTGTTGTCTCTTTAGGCGGCTTTGGTGTTACAATGCTATCCTGGCGTTGATAGGGTCGAACATGGGTTGACCTGAAGGTGACTGGGCCGTTTATCATTTCGACAGTAATATTGTGGCCTTCCATAGCGACTATTCTGTAGGGTCCTTTCCATCCTTTATTTTCTCGCCATACAATTACTTCACTTTGGAGAGGCAAAGCAAGGATAGTACCATCATCAGGACCGTTACGGGCGTTGAGTGCTTCATTTACCTGACGTGCTGCAGCAAGTTTTCGAAGAGTTACCACAGCTTTATGCACCGCTTCTCCACGCCTGAGAGTTGTCTGAGATGGTGGTAAATCAACTGCTACCCTTGGGTAGGCACCAAAAACCAACAGCGTTGGTACTAGACCATCAGGGCCAGTGGTATCATTGACGGCTTTAACGGCCATCTGCAGTATTGCCTCTTCTCTTGTAAATGAACCTAGTTCCGTATAGAGTATCTCCCATGCCTTGCGTAACGGTGCATGTCCCATCTCGATTTTTCCGATAGACCAATGCGCCTCAGTGGGTATTTGCTTACATGTGATTCCCATTGCCTTTGAATTATTACGCCATTCGGTTGAGCTGAAATTGGTTCCAGCATCATGTGTCAAAGTATCTGGTGGACCAAGGTATGTATTGGCCCATAACATACGGAAAGCCTCAAACGTGTTGTGTGCAGATAGCGACGGAAGAAACTTTGCACCGTGGAATGATGTAGCGGAATCAATTACATGAAGAACTGGTTTCCCGTTCAGATAAAGGACGTCCACTAAAACTTCGTAGTTGAACTCGTGGTTGTCTTTAAGTGAGAACTTAAATCTTCTAGGTGCAGATCTGTGCATCTGGCAGTGATGGCAGAAATCTTCAATATACCGTAGCATGAATAGGTCAACGTCACCGTGCCCGGCTTTAGTCAGAAGTTTATATAGTCTATCAGTTGCTGGATGTCCAAATCTACGGTGTAGGCGACATAGCTCTACTTCAGTGAGAAAAAGGCTGGCGTTCTCCGTGCGTCGTAGATGGAACCAAGCGTGGCCCCATTTTCGTACCACGAGGATTGTGTTTTCACCTTGGACAAGTTGATTGGTAACGTTGTTGAAGCTGACGTTGAGATTGTCCATATCCTTAAGGCATAGTAGGAACGGTGTTGGAGTATCCAATATGTGAAACCTGATAGTGCCAATTGCCGTAGACACTTGTACTGTACCAATGGATGAGACAGCTTTACCTGGGCCGAATTGGATATTTGCCTGGCCAGCGTTTGTCAAATTAAGCTGTACAGACGGATCCTCGCGTTGTAATGCGTAATACTGAGCTTTTCCTCCAGTTGACATGTTTGATGCCCCACAATCAGGCATTATACCTTGCCAGACTTGCGTTGTATATCTTTTGTCAATGGTGAATAAATGTATAGGCACTACATCTTCCTGCTCTTTGTAAATATCTTCCCCAGTTAAACGATGTATGAATGCCGCGTTGGTGAGATAAGTGGTCACTTTTCGCATTACATCTTGTGGGTCGTGCGCTTCATCATCTTCATCTTCATGCTCACCGAAAAAACCGTCAAGCTCATTTCCTTCATAATCCTCAAGGTATTGGGCGTATTGGGTGTCATCTTCTGTGCCTGTGTCGCTCATGTACTATTGCTTAGCTCGTTTGCGCTCATCAATTGAGTGGTTCGACGACCAACAACCTTCTTTGTTGCAGACAAAGCACCTCTTCAGATTAAAACGTCCGTTATCATGCCCTTGGTACTGGCCTCTAGATAAAACTCTTCCTCTGAAACTATCTCTAGAGTATCCTCCACCTCGAAGACTGCCTTTCAAACCACTGTATCCTCTTAAGTTGCCTCTCGTGCGGTAAATGCCTCGAGACCCCCCTCGCCCTCTGCCATTATCGTTGAAACGTCGGTCGACGTAGTATACATTGTCAGGCTCATTCGAATCCAAGACCAAAGCATTTATTGACCGCGATATATTAACTTCTACTGACGACCTTAACTGATCAAAAAGTTGTTCGCAGTTCTTCGGGGGTGACATTAGAGCATATTCGAGTTCAGGTACTCCACGACATGCGTTTATAACTGCTGTATGAAGCTGTTCGTCACCTGAGTATCGTGGACCAAGCGCCCGTTGGCACAACTGTAACTTATCAAGTAACATTTCAAGGATATTGTGTAAGCTTTTATCCTTGTAATTAGAACGTAGCTTTTCGAATGTTGTTGTTGTCCAGTCAGTGAAGTACTTACCGCGGTGAACTTCGTGCTCAAAATGCAGTTTGACTTTTAGGTATTGTTGGCCAAAGTCGTCAGTTCTTGGTATATAGTGGAGCTGGAAATCACGGGTTTTACCAGTAAGAATACGCGGAAACACTGCATGGAACTGATTTGGTCTGATACCCGCAGCTAGGCAAATATCTAAGAATAACAAGACTTTGTCATCTAGTAGATCGTACACATTGCCGGTATATCTATCTTCAAAGCTGTATATTTTTGTAAAAGCTGCTTGGATTTGTAAATCTAGCAGCTCTCGTCCGTAAAACTTTCCGTGAATAGGTAATGAGCAATAGAAGTCGAATGGTTCCTGTAGAATCATTGAGTCTCTACTGATAGGTTCAGCGGTAGGAAGCGGGTACTGGGGTACTGAGGTGCCAGGTTGCCATGTACTTGATGATTGTCTAATATTACCTTGCTGCTCAATCGACGGTTGCCTCGGAAATTGCAGTGTCTGCTGCGGTTGTGGTACTGCTGTACTGGCTGTGCTCTTAGTTGCGACTTTGACTGCGGCTTTTCGATCGTTTTGATCGCTTTGGTTATCATTGCCTTGGGCAAAGACCTTGACGTCAACTCCTTGCTGGATACCAATTTCACTATTTAAAATTAACTTTTTGCAATATTCAAAGAACTGGGATCTTGGGTCTAGGTTGACATGTTTGATAAGCTCATTTTCTTCCCACTCTGGCAATGTTTTAGCGGTCAGTAAAGCGAACAATTGCTTGTTGATATGTCCTGCTGTAGGCCCGAGGTAAATTCCATGATTGTGAAGTGCCTGCTTTAAGCCCTTCCGAGCTTCTGATTCGGCAATGCTAAAGTGATTCAGAGTCCAACCCTCAAATTCTTCCTGATATGTAGCCAATAAGTCCTCATCAATCTCTTCATTATTAGTGTAAGATGCGATAGCTTTTGCAATTAATATAGATGTATGGGCTGTGTCGGAATTTTCATTTATAGGCATATTGTATAGTTCCTCTGTGACGTGTCTCATCATAGATTGTCTGATAGGAATCTTCGAGTCCCCGACCAGTTGCTCAGCAGTACAAGGCTTTTTTTTTTCAAATATTAAAACGTAATTGGTTTGAGTTTTTTGGTATGATTTCCGAGCTCTGATGGGCGTTATTTTAATTGCGTTGCTGACGCACTACTAGATTCTATTAAGGTTCGTAGTAGTTGAAGATAACGATCGGTAACCACTAGATTCCTCTTGGGTTCGTAATGATTCTCAATTATCTCTGCTCTTAGCACAAATTTCACTGTTCTGCGGAGGAACTGAGCTTCAATGAAGCCTTGTGACGCTTACGTGAAGCTGTTAATCTCAGGAAAAGTGATCGGGATCTGTCTCTTCTGTCTAGCGAATCTGTGGCCTGAAGACCACTGATCAGTGTTGACAGGACTTATGCACTAGTGCTGGGAATGGAAATAGAATGTACTGAATTGCATATATTATTGTTACATCTATCTAGGGTGTTTCGAACGTCTATGGATTAGATGAGACGCACAGGCCTCTCAATGTTAGTCAGCTTTTATTGTCTGCCGAGCCTAATGGCCTGAGGTGTTAGAGTATAGAGAAGACTTCGGAGTAAGAATTGCATGAGAACGGAGAAGAAGTTCAGTTTGCTTAATTTACTAATAGACTACAGGTATTATGATATATACAGTGGAATTATAAGAAATAGAGGTTACCCGGAACCGACTCGACTGCATAAATAAGTGGGACCCCGTACCAGAAAATAATTATCCACTGACTGAGAATACTGGGTCACGCAATAGAAGTACGAACAAACCAATGACTGGATTTGTTCGGGAAGAATGGGATTCAAGCAGACTCTAACGTTGAGTCCGATTGGATCAGAAATGTGGGATCCTGCCCGAACTCAGAAATATAGTTCAGGCAAGATGCATGCAACCACATTGGTCGATAGAAAGAAAAGCAGGAAACTGTATTTCCAACACTCCTCCTGATCAATGCGGTGAATGCGAGAATGCTATACCATCTGAAAAATCCTTTCAATTAGTGGTTTAGCTTTTTGCTGCGGAAGAGGTTTAGTTAGAATATCCGCCAGCATAGAAGTTGTAGGTATGTAAGACACCTTTATGTTTCCATTAAGAATACATTCCCTAACGAAGTGATAAGCAACATCAATGTGCTTAGTTTTAGAAGAATTGGTCCCTTTCGCAATCGCAAGTGCACCCTGGTTATCAGAAAAGGTGAGAATACCATCATCGTGTATGAGCTCGCTAACATGTAGCTCCTTTAGAAACCTAGAAAACCAAATCGCCTGCTTAGCAGCTTCAGACAAGGCTACATATTCAGCTTCAGTGGTTGAAGTTGATACCGATTTTTGTTTTCGCAATTGCCAACACACAGGACCGCCACCAAGCATGAGAAGAAAACCGCTTACTGACCGACGAGTTGTAACATCAGAAGCATAATCCGAGTCGGAAAATAAGCATGCAGCTTGGTTGGTGGTAAGAATTTGTGAAGAGGGACCGAAGCTGTAAGTAATACAGTAGTTTGAAGAGCCTTTAAGATATCGAAATACTCTACAAACACTATTCCAGTGGCGCTGTACTGGATTTGAGTTGTATGCGCCAAGTTGGGAGGTGGCAAAAGAAATATCTGGCCGAGTTCCAATAAATGCGTATCCAAGGCTGCCTACCGCGCTAGCATAGGCGGAATCGTCCGCCAGATGTTCTCCCTCTGCCTGCGGAAGAATGCCACCATACCCATCGAGGGGAGAAGAATAGGATTTTGAATCACTAAGCCCAAGAGAATTAATCTTGTCTAGTAAGTAGCTGGACTGTGATATATGAAGAGTACGAGTTGGGCGCTCGCGAAGAATTTTCCACCCAATGATACTGTCGATCTCACCAAGATCTTTGACAGGAAAGAAAGAAGAAAGTTTGGCCTTGACAATTTTAACATCATCAAGTTGCTTGCCGCAAATTACCAAGTCGTCAACATATACACCTATAACCATTTGGTATATTTTGTGGATGTAAACACAGTGATCGCAGGTAGACTTTTCGAACTCAAGAGAAAGAAGTTTAGAGTCTAATTTATCATACCACGCTTTTCCAGACTGTTATAATCCATATAGGGCCTTGTTGATTTTAAGAAAACCGCTCACGTTCCATCCCTGAGGCGATTTCATGTATATAGGCTCTTGAATATCGCCCTCGAGATAGGCTGTTTTGATGTCAATTTGGTGAATTTCCCAATCACGGTAAGTAGAAATTGCGAGTAGTATTCGGAGAGAATCTAAACGCAGAGTTGGTGAATAGGTATCAAAATAATCGACACCAGGAATTTGGTTAAAGCCTTGAGCAACTAGTCGGGCCTTGAACCTACCATCAGATTTGACGGTGAAAACCCATCGCGAGCCAATAGCTCTCCTCTTATGAGGAACATGGGTTACTGAAGTAAATACTCCCTTTTGGGAGAGAGAATCAAGCTCCTCCTGAATTGCCATCTCCCACATGGCCTTATCAGGTCCGTTGATGGCTTCAGAGTAAGATTGTGGGATCGAAGTATCTCCACCAACGTAAAGAATAGGAGACTTGGGTTGCCATGCAGATCGTGGCTCAATAGGTTTAGAGATCCTATTGCTCCTCCTGAGCGGAGGAAGGTTAGAAGTAATAGAACTAGGGGTAGTCTGGATTTGATTAACACCCTGAGAAATTTCTGCAGAAGAATAGGGAGTTGGAGTCGAAGAAGATGGATCGGGTTGCACAGACGTAGAAGTAAAAGAATCTGGCTCAGTAATAGAATGATGACGAGCAGTCTGGCGAGAAAGTATTTGATCCTGAGAAAGTGTATTCCGAAAAGTAGGCGGGTCAACATGAGAAGAATTTTGCTCCAAAGTTGCAGTAGGTATGTTGACACTAGGGAAAGAATTTTTTTGATCAGTGGTCTCTTGGGGATCCAAGGGACGAGAAGAAGAAGGGAGAAAAGAAGGATCAGGAAAGGATGACACGCCTGAGTCTGAGTCAGAGCTGTCGTAAGAATTTTCGGAATGAGAAGAGGTAGGATTGTCATCAAGGGGACCTTCGATCTCGCCGAATTGCTCAGATGAAGTTTGGCCCCAATCCCAGAAAGTGTCTTCAAGAAAACGAACGTTTGCCGAAATAATGATTTTATTTCTTCCGGCCTTTGAAGGAACGTAGATGCGATATTGCGTGGAAGATTCGCAATAACCAATAAAGATGCCCCGTAGCGAAGTTGGGGAGAGTTTAGATCTTTGAGGATCTTTTTCATTGATTAAAGAGTAGCAAACGCAGCCCCACACACGAAAGTGTGAGATAGTTGGCTTGGAACCGCGCAGCAACTCGAAAGGTGTTTTCTTGCCTTCAAGGAGAGGAAGTCGGTTTCGGATGTAGCAAGCTGTCGAGATAGCAGCGTCCCAGAATCGAACAGGAAGATGAGCATGTGATAGCATACACCTAGCCATAGTTACTAGGGTCCTGTTTAAGCGTTCAGAAACACCGTTCTGATGTTGAGTATAGGGAGCTGAAATTTGGCGTGTTATTCCAGTAAAATTTATTAGCTTGTACTCGCTACCACCATCAGTCCGAAGAGCCTTGATTTTATGACCAGTCAGAAGCTCTATAGAATCCCTATAGATGGAGAAGTGACCTGGTACTTCATTTAGACCTTTGAGTAGAAAAATTTCGCTAAAACGAGAGAAGTCGTCAGTAAAACTGACAAAGAAAGAACTTCCGGAAATTCCCACATGTCAACACTTTCCCCAAGTGTCAGAATGCACAAGCTGTAGTGTTTGATCTGACTTATTGCATGGACCGCGATTAATCTTCTCAACATGTTTGCAAGAAAGACAGACGTCGCAGTTACCCAGAGATTTAGGACAGATATTTAGTTTCGAAAATTCCTGTGATTTTAAATTAGGTAGTTTAACTAGTGAAATATCGACCTTTGAGAGAATCTGGGGGCTGACGTGAGCAAAACGATGGTGTAAAAGGCGATTAGCGTCCATGTTAGATACAATTGTGAGTAGTCCCTGGTTGATATCCGAAGCGAGTGTGAGGTCCTCGGGTTGAGAAGAAAGAGGACAAGAAAATGTAGGACGAGAAGAACTAAGAACAGCAGGAGGAGAAATTACATTGAAATGAAATAAGCCATTCCTTAAACGAGCGGTTGCAGTGAGACGACCTTTAGCTTCAAATATGCCAATCCCACTGTTAGAAAACCGCATTTTGTAACCTGCAGAAAGAATTTGAGAGCCAGAAACAAGATTTTTTGTACAAGAAGGAAGATACCAGACGTTTTCTAGCTTCATAGTACGAGAACAAGATGAATCGAGATAATTTCCCAAAGAAATTTCCACAGAGCCGATTCCAGAAACAGAAAGCAATTGACCGGAAGCAGTTTGGACACGCTTATCAATTGGAGAAATAGAAGAGAACAAGCTTTTGTCATGAAAGATATGGTGCGTTGCACCAGTATCAAGAACAACGTCGTTACACTTCCCTGATCCATCAGAAGTAAAAATATGTTCCTCCATCATCCAGGCACCGTCAAGTTTAATAGACTTTCCCTTTTTGTCCTTGGAAGAGCCGTTATTCCCGAATCTTTGGAACATAGCTCGCACTATAGCGGCTTTCTCTGGATGCTTGGCGGCCCACTTTGTGCCGTCAGGCGTAGAAATCCAGAGGAAACAAGTGTCCCTGGTGTGACCCTTACGGTGACAGTGCGCGCATGTTTTGTCCTTATTGGAAGAATTGGACGAGGAAGAATTAGGATCAGGGTGAGAATTTTGTTTCGTAGAACTAGTTAAGAATACTGCAGATGGACCAGACTGTCGACTATTTATCGTAGTTTCTGTCGACCTCAGAGAGTTGACTGCCTGAGAAAACGTGCAGGACTTGTCTCGTCTCAAAGAAGTGACTGATCCAGAGAATTGACCATTGCTACAAAAATCAAAGTAGTCAAGTAAGTAATCCCTCATATGAGTATCAGAGGGGAAGAAAGAAGGATCTGCAGCAGCAATTCTACGTTGACGTTTTGTAAGCTCTTCAGAAAATTGATCCACACTAGTACCATCAGGCATAGTGAATCGAAAGAAATCCTTGAGCAAGGAAGTAGGAGTAACCTCACACTCAGGTTTGAAGAAATCCTCAAGAGCAATCCACATTTCTCTGGAAGTATTTTTATTTTCAACCAAATGGTAAGTATCATCTGGTACGGCCGAAAGAAGAGCAAATCTGACACAATGGTCAATTTCGTCCAAGTCCACATCTTTATTTTCGCCTTTCTTAGTATCGGCGACGGCTTCGGAAGGGTCGCATATAACGGACTCCGCATTAAATTGTACGAGAATCATTCGAAATAGACTAGCCCAACGGGTGTAGGTAGACTTGTCCAAAGTAGGAAGAGAACGAACCGATTTGATGATCTGGTTAAATGCCATTTTGGTTGTAGAAGGTTGAGAAGATGTAGTAGAGGTGAGTGTGAGGAAGAGAAAGTTGTAGAAGTTGAAGCAGCCAGGCGAAGAGAGAAGTATTTAAGTCCAAAGTTGAGCTAACTTGGTCTCATAATCTGTTAGAGTATAGAGAAGACTTCGGAGTAAGAATTGCATGAGAACGGAGAAGAAGTTCAGTTTGCTTAATTTACTAATAGACTACAGGTATTATGATATATACAGTGGAATTATAAGAAATAGAGGTTACCCGGAACCGACTCGACTGCATAAATAAGTGGGACCCCGTACCAGAAAATAATTATCCACTGACTGAGAATACTGGGTCACGCAATAGAAGTACGAACAAACCAATGACTGGATTTGTTCGGGAAGAATGGGATTCAAGCAGACTCTAACGTTGAGTCCGATTGGATCAGAAATGTGGGATCCTGCCCGAACTCAGAAATATAGTTCAGGCAAGATGCATGCAACCACATTGGTCGATAGAAAGAAAAGCAGGAAACTGTATTTCCAACATGAGGTCGCAACACCCAACCTGAGTGGAACCAACAGTCTTTATATATCTACGTATTTACCCCCATATTCACCATATCCACTAGCCATTCTATATCTAGCGTGCATAGCCTGATTTATCTCATGGTTCTGGGTTAGAGTTGTAGTTTTCGAATAGCAGTATTCTTTTAGTTACTACAATACGCAGCAGCTTCAGATATAGTTTACCGTGCGATACTTCCACCTGAGCTACATGCCTCCTTGATATGCTGCTGGCTCGGTAATCAGCGAGATAACCTAAGCTAAACCTTAACAATAACATTAATTACAAACCCATGAATACCCAAGACAGAAGCCTGCAATCTAACATAATTAGGTTAGGAATTGCCAACTACAATCTAATCCAAACACCTAAAAAATCCGGACCAGTGACAAAAGAGCGGCTCGCGTGGATTTGCTAAATCGAACAAGGGGAGTTGTTAGACCCTGAGGGTCAAATGAAAAATGTAAAGTAAACTTGTATTCATGAAATCTCTGCTCCTCAACTCTTCTCCAGCAGTGATGCTAGATATGTTATGATAACGAGGTCATGAGGGGACAGAGGAATACCTGAAATGGATGCAAATGATTATGGATGCGCGGATATAATTGATATGGCTGTAGTGAGAAGAAGCGTTGGAATGGACAGTAGTGAGATGGTTGATTTACAATCTATCTGCGGAAGTATTGCTTCCTTATATATACATTCAGTACCCCAGTCCTGATCACGCACTCACCACAGGTGCTTCCTACTTCTGTCACAGTAACCGCTTCCATAGCCCCTGCCAATATCTCCTGTCATAACACACTATTGACACTGGTTGCTAGTGTGGAACTTCTGGGATTTCAGAGCTATACACCATTGTCACATTATATGCTGTTGCCCCTCGGTAGCCATCAGAGTGATGTGCGCCTCAGTCTAAACGCATTGGTCCACCAGGCAACGCTCGGATGTAGGGATGTTGCCAGAGTGATTAGGTACTTAGCTGTGCTGTCAGTGCCCTAATCTCATCTAGCTTACTGCGGCCGAGTGTCCGAGTGCCGCGATGGTGGGAGCCCGATGAGGCTCGATCGGAGCTGACCCGAGGTATTCACAACAAGATACCCATCTGAAACTATTTCGAGGAGGGATTATCTTCTTGTTTCCCAAAATTACATGAAATATATCACATGTGTTGAAGATCAAAAGATCTCAAGTTGGAGCTTTGACCATCCTGAACATCCTGATCACCATATCCCAGGTGAGATATCAAAGCTCGAGTAAGTTAATCCGAGATGTGTCATCCCAATATCCAATGATTCTCATTACCTTCTTCAGTAGGTTTTAAGCTATCAGATGTTTGACAGGAGTTCTCGAAGGTGGCACGAGCCAGATCTGCAGCAAAAAAAGGCCGAAGTGGCGATCATTGCTGCTGCGAAGGATGTCTTGATGGCCGGGGCAACAGGTTCCGGAGCTCTGGAAGCTGAAGAAGAAGTTTGAGGACACAGCAACCTCGACAATGTCCCTTTGGGGGCATCTACTAACTATTAGCAGGATACCAGCTTGACCAAAGGTACCAGCTAACCCATCTTTTGCTCCAAGCAGAGAATGGGCAAATTTGTCATCCGGAAGGTGTGATAGACCAGGGAAAGTGTGAGGAACGCATTGCTTGGGTCCAACATTGAGAAATCTTCTGGTTTTCGGAGTTGTTTTGATTTTCTTGATTTTTCGTTTCTGTTTAATCAGGTTCACTTTTGGTAGCGATTCACGAGGTTGGAACGAATTAGGCTGTAGGAGGGCAAGACTGAACACCTGTACGCGGTGTCCTCTACGAACCTGGGAGTGAAATATTCTCCTAGAGCCAAGTTCTGTCAAACTTTGCAACACCGAACAAGTTGGCCCACGAGGCAATGATTCAAATTACTCCACCATATCAATCTTTCACTCCCAACGAAATCGATTCCTACCTATGCCTCATCAAGTTTACAAGTACGACCTAGTACATCCTCATTCCAATGACCATACCTCTTTTCGACTTTCTCTGGCCTTAGCTGGTCGCCAGATACACTCCTACGTCGATATTTACACCCGACGGAGGAAGCAAAGAGTGGCGCACAAATCTGGAAGACAATTCCTTGGGATGAATGTGAGAGGGATCAGGACAAGTTGATAAGATGATGCAAAGGATGGATACTGTTGGTACAACGGGGTTCACTTGGTTTAATGCCTTAAAAGTGCTAAAAACAAGTGATATATTCTGTCTATCTCTCTTCTGTATCCCTCCTCAAGCATTAATATCTAAAGTACAAAATGAAGCTTAGCGCCCTGATTATATCACGTGATGCGCTGACCAATACTTTTGGAAGTAAATGTTTAATACAAGCCCTTTATCCATACGCCATTCACCTGTGAACCGACAGATACTGTCTCGACGGGCGTAGAATTTTGAATTTTGGCAAGGAGCTTTTACAAATTGAGCTCTGTGCGTGCCAAGTCTTCGGCTGCGAGAGTGCAGCTGACACAATAAAAACTACCATGGTTGGATGGTGCGGTGGTACACCTTCATGGCCGGTCTGCCAAGTAGAGTCTGGATAGCTTGGACACATATCCCACTTGAGACAATAGATCGCTGGTTCAAATCTGGCAAAACACAACCACATTTCTCGCGGTGCTGGTATGCATGGATGACGAAGGCATGCTTGGATAACCAAAGGTTTTGAATTTCCCTTTGGTGGGTACTAACAGAGGATGGTCGACTATTTGTGTAAGCGAACATACCTCATAGTGGTATTTGCAAATGAATCCAGAGTATGAGTGTCTCTAACGTCAAAAGAGTCATCCCACATGTATACATAGCGCCGGTCATGTGTCATAGCTAGATAGCTGAATACACATTAAATGATTTAAAAAACAAAAAAGAGAGTTAGGCTGTAGGAAAGATTACAGGGAACCCTGTCGACTCCACCGGTCCTTGAACCAATGTGGAAAACATAGCTTTAGTTTAGGACCGAAAGTAAAAAAACTAAAAATAACTGATGCCATGTGACTGATATCCGCAAACTTCCCCATAGTCACTCTACCAACCCCAATATTCACACAATACTGAGAGTTCATGAGGGTTACAGGTGTCATAGTTTCAGTACAAAATTCTTGGGCGATCTTGTAAGTACAGTATATTAATTATAATTCTCTAGAGAGAGAATTATTGTAGCTAGACTACAAATATATCTACACTCTGAGATATTGCTATAAGGTTCCCCTATGACTAGAATAATATGGAATCTTCGAAGATTCCCTAGAAGACTCTCAATATGTCTGTCATCCTCATGAACCTTCAGTATGCTTCCAGAAGGTTCATTAGGAATCTTCTAAGCTCCGTGTATCCCGAGATCCTTCCCGAAAATCCCCGAAGATTCCCTAGATGTTATTGCCTGCGCTAGCCAGCGTAGGCTACAGGAATTCTTAGGCTTAGCAGCCGTTACAACAGGAGAACCAGGGATCTTCTAGGTGATTATCAGAGAGTCTGAGTTGTCAAGTCACAGATAGAACCTTCTCGTTGGAGGATATCTCAGACTGTATATATGGGGAGTCATTGACTACAGGAATTCTCTCTTCTGAGAATTGTAATTAAAATGTTGCATCTACCATATCGCCCATGCATTTTGTAATGAAACCGTGACAATGGATAGAAGTAGAAGACTTAACCTGGATCCATTTATGGCGGGTACATCTACGAAACTACTTGAATGCTCGCCTAACCAGTACACTAGTAACATATGCTGTGGCCATATGCCACACACAATGCCCTAGTCTCGACTACCCTGCTATCTCATACCATAACACTATCTTCAACATCAAATATAGTCGCCGCTCTATTTCTCCCCCCACTAGAGCTCATGCTACCCCGACTGTATCTCGATAGATGCTCGCTGTGTTTTCTAAAAGATTCTTTGTTCATGTGTCTGTGACCACACTGCTTGCAGATTGCCTCTGGATCTAGGTTCAGTGTAGTGGGAGTGGTTGTTGCATGCGCCAGTTGGACTGGCAACAGCCGATTTCCTGCCGCGGAACGTAGCAAAGACATAATTGTCTGCAACAAGACGTACTCATTGATGGGCTCATTTATCTCGGTATCGCTCCAATTATTTAACCACTGAATCTTTTCAGTCCCCTTATTGTGAGGTTACGGATCGTGGAGGATTGCTCAAATGGCATAGAGAGGTGAAGGATATCGGCCAAACAACGAAGCAGTTGAATAGTGTCAAACATGGAATTTTATGAATGGTATAGCTTTGGTCAAACTACGTCGTTTGATGAGTCGTAACGCAGCAATGAGAGCTGTTTTGGGTTGGGGTATTTCCTTGGGTGTTTGAAGGGCAGTCTCAAGCAGAACCACGATGTTTCTAGAAAGTATCAGTCCTGATACACTGTGTGGAGACGCTCATGCATTTCATCATCACACGTAGATATTCTCAGGAGGCATGTGTATAAACAGTAGTTTTTCTTTAGACTAGGACAGACAGACTTTCACCAAAAGACTTTACTTTACATTTTCTATTGACCCTAAGGGTCTAACAAATAGAGCTTGGTAGGGTAACGCGAAGAGGGTATGGATGGACCTTCCGAGATATTCAGTAAATGTAATAAACTGAAGATTTCTAAAGGAGAAGAATACTACATATGTATACAGTAATTAGTCCTTGTAGGACGAATCTAGAAATAAACCAGAGTATGCGCCCATGTCTCGGTATTGCGACATTATCATGTTGTAGGTATGTCTTGACTACCAGCAGATTCCCAAGCTAGCTGAGTATAAGACAGAATCATGCATATACCATTATTTCCAACATATCTTGTCTTAAGCGCCAAGAATAGCTGATATTACAGAAAATAGATGTGGTGCTGTATTAAATAAAACGAATAACGGAAACGAAAACGAGATAGTGCATGAATAGTTAAACAGGTGCAGGACTGTTAGAATTACAACAGCATTCCGCCGGGACAATGAGGAAGCTGCCTCCCGTTTATACATTGGCAATCTGACTCCTTCAAGCTCTAAACTGATAAGTAAGTTCCAATTGTTACGAGACAGCTGGTATGAAAGACTTCGCACTTTAGTTGCACCGACTGATACTATTATGGTAGGATGGAATCCGGGACATGCAGATATGACAGGCAACGAGCGAGCTGATGCTCTAGCAAAAAGCGCTTGTCAAGAAGCCACGCTGCGGGTAAACGCTCTGATATCTAGAGTGACGAGGCTGCTCAACTATTGCTCTAGAGCAAATATAGCATTTCACTGGCAAAAAAAGTCCCAGAGCACTACAGATACTTGAATATCTCAATGTCCGGCAAAACTCCATTGGAACTAGCTTTTCTTTCTCGGAGAACTTTTGGCCTGATTTCGGCAGCGCGATCAGCTCGTGGTAACTTTGCAGCCTACCGCCGTCGATTCCATCACGAAAAGCCCAACTGCTTTGCGGATATGGCGTGAACACCCCTTTGTCTGCAGCAATCTAGCAGGCTCTCACAGACCTCAGTCAAGACCTTCCCGTGAAATGGAGGCTGAGATTAAGTAAAAATCTGGAACAGCTAGTGCTGCTCGGGCCTTTGGAAACTGGTACAAGAAAGTAGAGCCATGCAGATGCCTGGCCAAAAGTAATGTAAGAATATAATTTTTGGTTTTTCTGTTTGTTTTTCTTACTTTCAATCTCTACCATCTGCGGCGTATTGCTGATTGATTGTCGCTCGATTTAATAATAAAAAAAGTGGGAATAGTTGCAAGAGTAATTGGATTAGCGGCAGTAAATAGTGACACAATACTATGTTGTCTGCGGAGATTTAATTGGCGTCAAACGTTCTCTGGAGGACTCAGGGGCCGAGATTATCCTATGTGCCTCCTTGGCGTTCAATGTTTGTAAAAATTCTCCACCGCAATCCCCTCAGTCTCAGAAAGTTCTTTGGCTCAATAATTCAGACATGTCCGGAAGAGCTTTCACCACCCAGGCCCCGTCTTGCCTATATCCCCGCCGTATGCTCTGGAGATATTAATTCTGCCGACTGCCATGAACAGTTTCTCCGTAGTGATGCATTTATTTGCTGTGGTAGCGCTGAGCACATGTTTCTGTGCAGACTGCCACCTTTAAACCTCCGTAAAGCGCCCAGAGGCTTTTCAGAAGCCACACCAATTTCCAAGGCACCGCAAAAGGGACGCCTAGACCCATCAAGCGGCTACAGGAAACAAAATCTTCACAGAAATCTACCCGAATCGCACATCTTCAGACCCGCGTACACTTAGCTTAACCCTTGTAAATTTTAACAATGTTTATTCAGCGCTTCTGTTAATACAAATTATGTGATGATGGGTGAAAAGCATCGCCATCAAACCAAATGAGATTTACCCACGCATTAGTTGTTAGATCTCTCCCCAGACAGAATATTGAGAAGCTGCTCAAAGCCTCGACAAACCCCGAACCTTAATCTAGACTCTCCTATTTGTTCGGGATGTAGGCGCCCCCAGCCAGCCCGTGAAGTGAGCCCTGGCGTCCCTTGCACAATCGAACGTAGCTAGGGAGATTTGATCACCGGCTTGCTCCAGCTAGACGTTAAATAAAACAAACAGTCTACTACGACGTACTTTGCTTCATCCAATTTTTCAACACCAAAACAGTATCAGTCTTATCTTACAGTATGGATCTTTTCCCAGAAGCTAACGCTTACCTTGTCGAGAACTCTATTGAGTATATCATCGAAGAATTCAGAAACAACTGCAGACAAGGTTCGAGTCTTAAAACGGGTAATACTTTCCTCCGTGCTATGGTATTTGAGCTAATAGACCAGCTCTTGCGAGGATGTATTCCGAACTCGCCTTCTACACAACTCCGTTCCGCGCCAGTCATGATATGTCTACACTTACCAATATGTTCCAACAAATCTCGGGCAAGATCATGGATAATTGTATGAGTCTCCATAGATTTGATCATCTGGTTTATGCAATTTTCAAGAATAAGCATGAGCAATTCATCTTTGATCCATCCATCAAAATAATTATTGCTGAGCAAAAACAAAGCCCTTTATCTGTTTTACTTGGTATATGAAATGGGGAACGTACACTTGCGTTTGACGGCTAAGATATGATGTTTTATTGAGAGTGGATTGTAGATGACTCTATGGATGTATATTCTAATTTACAGTGGGAAATACTCCCCTTTTATACCCCATGAACTCGCTTACCAGCGAATCATATGCCCATCATGCTTACTCATGCAGTGTGCCTTCCCTGAACAAATGCGCCAAACATGTCATGTGAGTTGTCCATGCCTGAGGTACCTTGATGACACACTCACCCTCCATGCGCTACCTGCCAGGGTCTCAGGGATGAGGGTTTGACAGTGTTCCACGGGGTGCGTTGTATAGCCTAGTGAAGATCTAGGTGGTAAATGAAGATTATAAATGGGTCAAAGGGATGACTGGTCTTCTCTAGGAAGAGATGAATGGGCAACTAGTTGCAGTAGGTGTTACACGTGGGTCTTGCTGATGAAGAACTGGGCAATGGATAAATGGTCTTCCCGAAGAAGAGATGGGTAAACAAATGTATTGTAAATGGTAGATAAAGAAGACGTTGCGTGAGGAGTTAATCTCTCTCACGCTGAACTATTATATACAAGAGTAGAAGCATTTGCCAGCCGGAATTAATCGTAATCAATTCTTGCCAATATCTTCGCATTGATGGCTGTGTTCTTGTCCTTCTCTTCATGACTCCCTTGTATATCCTTACATGACATTTTACATGACTAATTGTATAGAGGAAGCTATTATTAAATTGATGGTTTTAATTAACTACCCCTTCATCTTATCACGAATTAATATTAGTATTAAAATTCTATTTACGGATCCATGAAAGTAGGCCCCCTTTTAATCGCGAGCTCCTGCGAGGGTTAGTTATTCCGGTTTGTTTGAGAGGTCCCGGTTTCGTCGGATAGTGTTCATGGAAAATATCGACTGCTACTGCGTCGTCCAGATTTATGGCCGGTTCCCATGTTGGATCATTATCACTAGCCCATTTAACTAAGTATTGAAGGCCGAAATTTTTTGTTACTCGAGAATCGTATATCTCCTCTATTTGAAATTCTTCCTCTCCATCTATGACTATAGGTGGAGGCTGTGACTGTTTCTGACCTGGGACTGGATCACTTGCTGCAGGTTCTAGGAGTGACACATGGAAAACTGGGTGGATTTTCATGGTGCTAGGAAGAGAAAGCCGGTATGCGTATGGAGATATTATATTTTTAATTGGAAAGGGGCCTAATTTTTTCCAGTCTAATTTTCGAGAGTTGCGAGTTGTCCTTATGTTTTTTGCGGATAGAAACACCAGATCCCCGACAAAGTAACGAGGGGCGGGTTTTCTTTTGGTATTTACCGCTTGTTCTTGTTGGTCTTGGGCCGATCGAATGTTTGCTTTTAAATGATTATGCAGGTCTTTCATTTTGAGGGCAAAATTTTTTGCGTCTAGATTTGGCAGAGATTTTTTATGTGTTTTTACAGACACTGTAAATCTTGGGTGAAATCCATAATTACTAAAAAATGGAGTTGCCTGTGTCGCTGCAGAAACCTGATTGTTGGCAGCAAACTCAGCCATGGGAAGCCATTTGACCCAATCGTCTTGTTGGTATGATATATAGCTGCGTAAATATTGTTCCATTACTGCATTAAATCTTTCGGTTTGCCCGTCAGTCTCAGGATGAAAGGCAGTTGACATCCTTGCTTTAATACCAAGTTGCCTACAGAGTTCTTTCCAGAATATGGCGGTGAATTGAGTTCCTCGATCGGACGTAATGTGCGTCGGTAATCCATGGAGCTTCCAAATTTGGCTCAAGTATAATTGAGCAACATTTTCTGCACTAGTTTTTGTGGTACAGGGTATCAAATGTCGCATTTTTGTTAGGCGGTCGACTATAACTAGAATTGCGTCGAAATTTTCGCTCAGAGGTAAGCCCGTAACAAAATCCATTGATACTTCTTGCCATGGCTGTTGTGGAATAGGTAAAGGCCTAAGTACACCATATTTAGCGTGGTTACTAGACTTAGACCTGTGACACGTGTGGCAATTGCGAACGTATCGAGAAATATAGTTACGCATCTGAGGCCAAAAGTAGTCCCTACTGATGAGTTCGAATGTTTTTTCGCGACCAGGGTGTCCAGCAGACGGGCTATCGTGATAGTTCCTGAGGATATATAATTTAAGTTGGTCGTAATTGGGAACGTATAGCGCATCTCTATAGGTCAGTTTTTGATCCACCTCGGAGCACTCGGCTAATGATATTTGGGTTGAGTGTCGTTCGCCATTTCTAAGCAGACCTAGTATTTGTCGTGGTATTGGGTCTAACTCATACCCAGTACGGAAGAGATCCTCAAGTGATACATCATTTTTAGGCTTTTTAGATATGAAAGTTGACAACACTTGTAATTCCGGTGCTAGATTTTCTTTTTTCAGAATTATTTGACTTTGATGTTGTAACCTTTTGTCGCCATTAGCCGGAATATCTTCTGATCTTCGGGTTAGTGCATCGGGTTTCCCCCCCTGCTTGCCTGGTCTATATTTGATTATAAAGTTGAAGCGCGAAAGATATTCTGCCCAACGAGCCTGCCGTCGATTGAGTTGTTTAGTGGTCATAAAGTACTCTAGATTTTTGTGGTCGGAAATCACTGAAATAGGATAGACAGCACCTTCTAGCTCCGGCCTCCATTCTTCGAACGCTCGAATGATGGCTAAGAGTTCCTTATCATAAATTTCGTAATTGCACTCAGCTGGGGAGTGTTTTTTCGAAAAATATGCAATTGGTCGAAGAATATTATTATTGTCATATTGGGAGAGTATGCCGGCTGCAACATAATCAGAAGCATCAGTCTCGATAATTATTTTTTTATCCGGGTCAAAGTGTGCGAGAATTGGGGCAGTAATAAAAGAATTTCTCAAAGTTTGAAAAGCGGCTTCGGCTTGAGAATCCCATAGAAATGGTGTATCCTTGCGTGTTAATTTGGTGAGGGGAAGTGCTAGTGCTGAGAAGCCCTGTATGAATCTTCGATAGAAATTAGCAAAGCCTAAGAATGCCTGAACATCTTTTATTTTCTTGGGCGCTGTCCAATTTTTTACGGTTTCTATCTTTTTAGGGTCCATTTTAATACCACCGGATTCGATAATGAGGCCTAGATACTTTGTGCTCTGAGTATGAAATTCACACTTTTCTGGCTTTAAAAGAACACCTTCGCGCCGGAGAGCTTCCAAAACCTTGTATACGTGTACCTGATGTTCTTCTAGGGAGTCACTGTAGATTAAGATGTCGTCTAAATAAGCGGTGCAGAATATATCCAGGAACTCTCGTATGCAATCGTTGATAAAATGTTGGAAGGTAGCTGGTGCATTTGTAAGGCCGAATGGCATTACAGTATATTCAAAGTGGCCGTATCTTGTCCGGAAAGCCGTTTTCCATTCCTCCCCTCCTGCCATTCTAATCTGATTGTACCCTTGACGGAGGTCTAGTTTTGTGAAATATTTGGCTTTTGAAAGGCGATCCAAAGTTTCCTTGATTAGTGGAAGTGGGTAGCGGTTTTTAATAGTAAGATTATTTAGTCCTCGATAGTCCACACATAGACGTAATGTTCCGTCAGGTTTTTTGACGAAAAGTACCGGGGCTCCCGCGGGCGATGAGCTAGCTCGGATAAATCCTTTTTGAAGATTTTCTGTTATATAAGTTTTTAATTCTAGTAGCTCCTCTCTTGACATGCCGTATAGAGGGCCAAAGGGGGGTTCCTCACCATTTTTTAGTGGTATTTTATGGTCGTAAGTGCGGCGTGGTGGCATTACATTTGCCAGGGACTTATCCATCATATTGCTATACTTATGATATTGGGCTGGAATATATTTCTTCCAGTCTTTGTGTGTCTTTTCTTTCGGTGTTTCACTAATATTTTTACTAATATTTTCACTGATAGTTGCATCCATAAAAATAGTATTAGCCCTTGCATTGCTAACCAACGCTGCTGAACTTGTCAAATGTGATCCTTTTTGAATGGTAAGCCCTTTAACCGGGACTGGGTTTGAAGTGAGGTTGCATTTCGAGCGACATAGGTGAGAATTGAAGGAAATTGTATTATTTTTGAATTTTAGGAGCGGATCATGCAGCTGGAGCCACGGAATCCCCAGAACGATGGGATAAGTACCAAGTTTTGTGGCGAAAAATGTTACGTTCTCATGGTGGGAGTCAATTTCTAATGGTAAATGGCAGAAATGAGTGACGTTACCGGAGGAGATATCTCGGCCGTCAATTACTTGGAGCTTGCGAGGAAATTTTAAGGGGAATAAGGGGAAATTATGGTGGCGCGCGAAAGTTTCGTCAATAAATGCAAAGCCTGAACAACCTGAATCTATAAGTGCATGAGTCTGGATAGTTTTCTCATTCATCTTTAATTTACAAGCTGCAATCAAATGATCGCCGTCCAGCTTACTTTCATCAAATGGTCTCGAGTGGTCGGACCTGGATAAAGCTTTTACTGTGGATACTATGGGAGGTCCCGGATCAGGGCCATTCGTCAAATCCGGGACTACTGAAAACCCGACTCGGATTCGGTGTCCTCTGTTCTTACTGACTGGTGTGTGGGCAGTGTTGTTCTTAAAACAGCACCAGTAATTGATGCCTGATTTCTCGGGTGTTTCGCCGAGGGGCACTTGTCAGAGCCATGTCCTGCCCCCGCGCAATACATGCAGAGGAAGTTATCTCGACGCCATTGCTTTTCACCTGCTGAAAGTTTGCGAGAACCATTGACAAATACGTAGCGCTTTTCGGGTGATGGTCTAGTGGTAGTTGACGAATGCATTGCTGACAAATCCATTGGTGCTAGACCACCTGGAACATGTGATGGGTGCGCAAGATGCTTATCAGTAAGGTGTTTCGGGAAGTCACGAGTGTATTTTTGTTCAGCCTTGCGGCCCCGAATCTGGTTGTCAATTCTCATGAGTAAAATTGCGTAGTCCTCTAAGATAACCGGTGTTTCCACCCGATGTGACATGGCGTCTTTCAAATCTTCTGATAAGCCTTTTTCGAGGGCGTCAATTTTCGCCACCTCATTGTACTCGAGGTAGCTAATAACTCGAAGAAATTTCGAGTAATATGTCGCAAAGTCACCAGCCCCCTGTTTGAGGGTAGTCAGTTCACGACGGGCAGTTCCTCGAGGATCTGGGTCTCCAAATGAGGCTTCTAAATACGACAAGAATGCAGTGATAGATGTGAAAGGCTTTTCTGGGTTTATTTTAACTAGGGGAACAATCTGATCGAGAGCTTGTCCCTCCAACCGACTAATCGAGTAGATGACTTTAGCAGACTCGTCGCGGAATCTGTCATTGTTTACCTCGAGCTTCATCCGTAATTGTGTGATGAAACCGGGCAGTATGCTCCTTGTACCATCGAATTTTTCGGGATCCGGGAATTTCTCGGAGCGGAATGTTGGGGCTGAATCCCGGGCGACTGCAGCTGAATTAGAGGAAGTAGATGAATGACTAGCCTTGGCAATATTTAGGTCAAGGCTCAATTGATTGTTTTGCCCCTCGAGACTTTCTATAACCTGGCGAGCGGCAATGAGCTGGCCTTGAACAGTATCTCTCTCAGTGCGGTATCGATTTAGGTGACCGTTCATGTATGCGTAAAGGGAATCAGGATTAGTTTCGAACTGTTCCTTAAAATTTTCGACTGTGGTAGGGGGAGCCCAGCCACGAGAGTAGTCGGTAGTCATATTGCACGGCGTGGATAAGCACGCAACGTAATCTCAGGGATGAGGGTTTGACAGTGTTCCACGGGGTGCGTTGTATAGCCTAGTGAAGATCTAGGTGGTAAATGAAGATTATAAATGGGTCAAAGGGATGACTGGTCTTCTCTAGGAAGAGATGAATGGGCAACTAGTTGCAGTAGGTGTTACACGTGGGTCTTGCTGATGAAGAACTGGGCAATGGATAAATGGTCTTCCCGAAGAAGAGATGGGTAAACAAATGTATTGTAAATGGTAGATAAAGAAGACGTTGCGTGAGGAGTTAATCTCTCTCACGCCGAACTATTATATACAAGAGTAGAAGCATTTGCCAGCCGGAATTAATCGTAATCAATTCTTGCCAATATCTTCGCATTGATGGCTGTGTTCTTGTCCTTCTCTTCATGACTCCCTTGTATATCCTTACATGACATTTTACATGACTAATTGTATAGAGGAAGCTATTATTAAATTGGTGGTTTTAATTAACTACCCCTTCATCTTATCACGAATTAATATCAGTATTAAAATTCTATTTACGGATCCATGAAACAGGGCTACCTTAGCTGAGCACAACATTATCCTCTCCTACAAATAGTATCACTTCATATGCTAAAAGTTACACGGAAGTAATGCATTTTGATGAGGTAGCCGAAAACTTGAAGAATGACTTGAAGCTTGATATAGATAATCACGTATTTCATAGTTTCCGGAATTTCTGGAGCATCTTCTTTCTCAATAAGAGATGGTCCGAACAAACTTCTCGCATTTGGGAAAGCTACCAAAAGTATGAGGACGCCGAGATGAAGAAAAGATCTACAGAACTACAGAAGTTGGAAAAGCAAGAAGATATTCGTCATCTAAAGAATTTACATCAGGCCACGAAAGAGAAAGTTTTTGTGATAAACATGATGGAAAGCGAGGTATGGGAATGGCTTAACTTTTTCAAGGAAACATTTTTAGATCAGCTCCAAGGCTACTTGCCAAAATCGTCGATAGAACATCCTGTAGTCATTGAAAAGGAAGGCTTCCGGCTACGAGGACAGTATTGTCGTACGGAGCTCACGCTACACGCAGCAGACACGGCGGACTTTTGCGAAACTGATTTTATGATTAAAAGCATCTATTTACCGGCGGATTTTCCTATCGACGGGGAGGACATAAATGTGCTGGGCGAGCTCGATAAATCACCCTGCGGAAATGTAAGGCAAGAGAAGTTTATCCGACTATCAAGATCGGTCCGAGAAGTGTTTTGCGCTCAGCCTTTGCGACGATTTATGCACGGATTCTGCTTGTTTCGAGAAGAATTTGAACTTTGGCTTTTTGATCGATCTGGTGCTTATGGCTCAGGCTTATTAAGTATTGTTGATGACAAGGAGATATTGATTCGGGCAATAAACTCATATCTTCTGATGAACAATGAGGAACTTGGCCGCGATATGTCAATCCTTCAGAAAGGTGAGGATAAAGCTGTCCGGTTTCCCAAATTTGGAAATATTGAAGGTCCATTATATGAAATCAAGTCTAAACCATTAATACAACCTATGGGACTGTTCGGTCGGGGCACAACCTGCTACGAAACAAAGGTTGAATCAATCATCATCAAGTACTCGTGGAGTAGTTCGGAAAAAGATACCGAAGCTGAATTGCTAAATATCGTTTCCTCAGTACCTGGTGTTGTAAACTGTTTAACTTCAGAGTTAGTATATGAGACTAAAAGTCACCTGGATGGGCTAGATTTATCCCGCGCCACACATTGGAAATTTAATGCTGGTAAGAGGTACATCTCGAATAGCTCTCACGTAAACGCAGTAAAAAAACCATCCATGGAGAGAAATCGCCGACTCACCAGGATGGCAATAACACCACGTGGCCGACCAATTTACTCTAGTGGGTCGATTCTTGATTTTGTTGCTGGCATCCGGGATGCAATCAAGGGACATCAGGGCCTTGTAGGCAAGGGAATTCTTCATGGAGACATTTCCGAAGGAAATATAATCTTATTGAAGCCAACTTCAGACGGTGACTTACACGGGATGCTAATTGATTTAGATCAGTCCTTTAAGATGAAAAGAAATCCGGTTGAGGAAAATGTCGGGTTCTCAATAGGTACTGTGAAGTTTATGGCGCTTGAGAGACTACGTTCGGCTGCAAAATCGAATTTTCCCATCCGACGGACTTGTCGCCATGACCTAGAATCTTTTTTCTATGTGTTCATTGTAGGATGCATAGAATACGAATTTGTCAATGACAGGAAGTCTAAAAATCTGAACGATTGGTGTAAAAAAAGTTTATTAAATTGCTACTATAGAAAACTTAGTGAGATCACACCTTTGTCACCCCTTCTGGATCAGTTCACGCCCAGTTTTGAAGGGCATAAGGAACTAGCTCTAAAGCTACGGACCATTCTGTTTCATAAACATAAAATTTATACAGAAACACCTCTAGATTGTGGATCTATGTGCAGGGAAATGATACTAGCATTCGACAAAGCTGTCAAGGACATAAGAGGTAAGATATATTTATTATCGCATGAAAGTATCGCTCTCTCTAGCTCGAGTGTTGCTGACAATCTAAACACCTTTAGCTGGAAGAATCAAGAACAAAATATTCACATCACGTCGAAGTTAGACCATGATATCGGCTTTTCATCGTTAGTAATGATTTCATAAAATTGCCATCAGGTCGAAATAACACCACATGTCTTTAGGTTGGAAGTGGAGGCAAATTATCAGATTCTTGGAAGAAGAGCACCGATTTTTACGGCATGCACTAGTGACTCCCAAGATCGCCGTCTACTGAAGGTATCCTAGTATTGGCTAGGAGTTTAAGTACGAGGGGATAATAATTTAGCATGTAGATTGAGGACTGAACTGACGAGGTACCAGGAGGTGAAGACGAGCGAGACGAGGATTCAACAAAGTGATATGACGAGTAGGTACGAAATTGCGAAAAGTACGATATGATAGTGATATAAGAATATAAGTTTAAGATATTAAAAGATTGGAAATCTGGAGAACTACTTTGTAGTAGCTCCAGTTTCCTTAAGTACAACTAAACTATGTAACACAATGCAACTCAGACTAAAGCGAGTTCTAATCATGACTCGACCCCTGACCTCGACAAGATTCATTCTAGTTTGCGCATTATCTGCTCCCACCATATAATTCCGAGTGATAAGTATGCCAAAGACCTGCTCTTTAAATCTTTCGCTTAAGCCCTGAATCGAGAACGTCTACCCATGACACTTACATTGACCAGCCATACAATTATCTAGATTAAGCAAGTAAATCGAGTCCTCTTTATGATAGCTAGATAGCTGTGTACAATATGGTTCAAAAAAAATTGTATCCTTTGCTTAATGGTAATTATTGTTAGAATTTAGAATAATTGGGGCTATCAAGTGGGCCACGTTGCTGATATACACGTGACTACAAATTCTGTACTTAGTTTGACTTCGGTAGTTACTTGAATCAATGCGCTCTACAACCTCAATGACTGAGGGGTCATTATTTCCTTATAATAATTAGTTTTATATAGCACTCTTATTAAGGAAATAATGACTCCTCAGTCATTGAGGTTGTAGAAAGCATTGATTCAAGTAACTACCGAAGTCAAACTGAGTACAGAATTTGCAGTCACGTGTGTACCGACAATGTGGCCTACTTGATAGCCCGAATTATTCTAAGTTCTATAAATACTGATAATTAGTGGGTTTAATCAATGACTCTTCAATGTCCCTAATCGCCTCACTATGTAAAGGGTTTAAAGAATTCAGAAGTACTTGAAAGACGTTAACTCAATAGGAATTGATAATTTTTCCTTGGGAAGCTAATCTGCCTGCGACGGCTCCTGTCCTTTATGTCCTCCTCAGCGTCGCGTTTAAGCTCCCCTCCTAGCCTACCTGAGAATACTCCATTCTCCCCGGCTACCCTCTTTCCTGTGACATCCTCCCCCCCTTAGTACGTACTCCCTTGGGTCCTTCCTCATGCGCAACCTTGCAATTATCCTTATGCAACACTGAGACTCGTTCTTGTGCGCAACCTTGCATTAATCCTTATGCGGCATTTAGGCCTTTCCTTATGCGCAACCTTGCAATTATCCTTATGCAACACTGAGACTCGTTCTTGTGCGCAACCTTGCATTAATCCTTATGCGGCATTTAGGCCTTTCCTTATGCGCAACCTTGCAATTATCCTTATGCAACACTGAGACTCGTTCTTGTGCGCAACCTTGCATTAATCCTTATGCGACACTTAGATCCCTCTTTGTACGTATCCTTGCATTCTTCCCCATGCAACCTTTCGCGTCTCTGTAAGCGCTGCTTCCTTGGCGCTTAAAGATCTAGCCGGGTTGGTCCTAGTGACCAGTCCCAATCCGGGCACAGCCCGTAACACACTAGGTGGTAACATACACAAGTCTAACAGCTTAAGCTTCTCTACCCAACTTTCATTACAACAGGTTATGACCCGGTGCGCAAAGAAAAGCGATAATATCCTAGAATTTCCCTTTCACTTGTTATCTAATCAATCATTTGACAGGAATTGCAAATTTACCTCCAAACTCAATTTCCTCCACTTTCGAAAAAGAAAACGAAAGATTTCTTGCGAGGCAATGAAAATGCACCCTTCGAAAGATGTCGTTCTCTAATGTTACCCAAGTGCCCGGACACGATGCCTAGGAGTCGTGTGTTTGTCAGGATTAATCGTGGTTTGGAGGTGAGTATGTCGATTGCTGCGCTATGTGAGTCTATGTGTGATGGGCTTTTCCCGGGTTGAGACTGGTCGCTGGGACCACTCCGTCTCTAAGGTTGGCCCGTGATAAGGCAGCGCTCCCGGAAGTGCGAATAGTGCGCACAGGGAGGTATCAAGGGGGGTACGTACCAGATGGGGGAGTACGAAACAGGAGAAGAGTTGTGCCGGGAGAAAGGATGATTTCTCATATGGCTAAAAGGGGGTGTTAATACTAGCGTACGCGGAAGACATAAAGGACAGGATACGATGCGGTAGTTTAGCTTTCCCAAGGAAAAACTATTCATTCCATTGAGTTATCGACTTCAAGTACTGCTGACTTCTTTAAACCTTTTACAATGGGAGACTAATGGTGGATTATCTTCCCAAGGAAAAAGTCACTAATTCTCATCGAGCTATTATCTATCACGGGTAGGTCTCGTTGGAACGGAGTCAGAAGCAGATCGGAGGTACGAGAGGACGAAATACGGGTAAGAATATATTAATAAGACGTTGCACAATCTATCCTAGAGTGCAACTACTTAGATACTTATTCTTCATTCCTACGCTAGCATCAATCATACAGATAAGTAAGATAATTGTGCGTCATGTGACTTATAGATCAGGTCATAAGCGAGAACCATAGGTACCATGACAGTAGGTCCCCTTCTATGCCTGTTGTCTCAACAGCATCTGGAAATCATCCTCCGTTTAAGCAGTATAAGAGCTTATTTTTGCCTCAGTTTTAGCATCCATTAGTTCCTTCAGAGTGGGTTTGAGGCGACATGGAAATTTCTTGTGATATTCTGTCAATGACTCTGATAGGTGTCCTGTTACCAAATCTGACAAAGGTTGCCATGAATTTTCAAATTGACCTGTATACTTAACACAATATTCAAATCCTCGAGATTTTAAACGCCTGGACCCTAGAATTGCGTCAACCTCATATAAATCTTTGCCAAATTCATCGATTTCTATGGGTGGATTTGGTTCATTTGTTTGACCAGGGATTGGGTTATTAGGATCCGGTCGAAGAAGGCTTGTGTGAAAGATGGGGTGTATGGATTTAAGATTTTCGGGGAGAAGTAGTTCATAGCTGTGACTACTTATCACTCTAACAATGGTGAATGGTCCCAGATTTTTCCAATCTAATTTCTTACTAGGTCTTTTAGTTTTAATATTCTTTGCGTTGACAAAGACTTTATCGCCAATCTGGAAGGATGGCGGGGGAGAGCGGTGTTTATTTGCATGTTTCTCATAAAAGGCTTGAGATACCTTCATATTCTCACAAAGGAATATATTGAGATTATGCATCTGGTTAATAAAATCATTAGCCCGTTCTTGTTGTATTTGGAGGTACTCGGAAGTTAATGGTTGATTAAGATTTCGAGGAGGGGTTATTGCAGATCTCGGATGTTGTGCTGTATTTGCGAAAAATGGGGTAATCTTTGTGGATTCAGACTCAGAATTGTTAGCATTAAACTCCGCTGAAGGTAGCCATTGAACCCAATCATCTTGCTGATAATTACAATAGGCTCGGAGATAACACTCTAGAATTGCGTTAGACCTCTCGGTTTGACCATTTGTTTCAGGGTGCCACGCAGTTGAAAGTAGGATTTTAGTCCCTGTCTGCTCGCAGACAGCGTGCCAGAATTTTGCAACAAATTGAGGCCCCCTATCTGATACTACTGACTCGGGAAACCCATGGTGTTTCCAAATATGTTTATAAAACAGTTGTGCAGTTCCTCCGGCGTCTATACTAGACCTACAAGGGATAAAGTGGCGAGCTTTGGTAAGCCTACAACAGACAACCATGATGAAATCGTACCCATCCGATTTTGGTAAAGGTCCTATAAAATCTACGGAAATATCTCGCCAGCGACGTTGAGGTACCGGGAGTTGCTTGAGCAATCCCTGATACTTAAGACGGGAAGGAGTGATTCGCTTACAGACATGACAATTATTGGTGTATTGAGAGATAAATTGTAGTATATTTGGCCACCAATAATCTCGAGATATTTCTGCAAAGACCTTGTTTCTTCCATGGTGACCTCCATTGGGATGATCATGGCAGTACTTTAGCAATAAGAGCTTCAGACTCAATTCATCAGGAACATAAATCAAATTATCATAGTAAAGTCTATCATCCTTGAGGCTACAACGGGAAAGGTCTAGATGCTTAGAGCGATATGGTCCAGGTCCCTTGAGAATCTTGATATAACTCTGGAGTACAGGATCTTCAAAATATCCTTTGGCGAAAAGGATTTCGATTTGATTGGATAATGTTGAGGGGTCAAGTGTTGCATTAGCGAGATCAAGTTTAGATTTCCTACTCTGAATAATCATAGGGTCGATATTATGAGACTTAAGTACTGTCTGTTGCTGTTGACGTAGGCGTTCATCTCCCTCTCTGACCGGAATATCCTCAGATCGACGTGTGAGAGCGTCAGGCTTGCCACCAAGTTTCCCGGGACGATAACTAATCACAAAATTAAACCTTGAAAGAAATTCGGACCATCTAGCTTGACGTCTATTTAGATTTTTAGTTGACATGAAGTATTCTAGGTTCTTATGATCGCTTATGACGGAGATGGGTTCAATCGTACCCTGAAGCTCAGGACGCCAATACTCAAAAGCAGTTACAATAGCCAGCAGTTCCTTATCGTAAATTTCGTAATTTACTTGAGATGGAGATAAACGGCCAGAAAAGTATGCAATAGGATGAAGTACATTCTCATTGTCAAACTGAGATAAAATCCCCCCGTGGGCCCAGTCGCTTGAATCCACTTCTACTATGCAGCGGCGGTCTGGATCGAAGTGGCGAAGAATAGGAGCCATAATAAACGAATTTTTGAGAAAATTGAATGCTGAATTGCACGCTTCGGACCAGTGCCAGGGCACATTCTGTTTTGTTAGTTCTGTGAGTGGCAGTGCTACGAGAGAAAATCCTTTGATAAAACGCCGGTAAAAATTAGCAAACCCAAGAAATGCTTGCACGTCTTTCAAACACTTTGGAGCTTTCCAAGACTTTATGCAATCAATTTTGACTGGGTCCATTTCGATTCCTTTACGAGATATTATTAGTCCTAGGTATTTTACCTCAGTTGCTTCAAATTTGCATTTTTTAATATCGAGTTGGAGGCCTGCTGCTCGAAGCTTATTTAAAACCAAATTTACGTGTTTTCGATGTTCTTCGCGCGAGGAGCTATAAACTAAAACATCATCGAGATAAGCAGTACAGAATATGTCCAAATATTCTTGACGACTGTTATTTATATAACTCTGGAAGGTGCTCGGGGCATTTGTTAAACCGAAAGGCATGACCAAGGATTCGAAAAGCCCATAACGAGTGCGGAAGGCTGTTTTCCACTCGTCTCCTTTTGCGATTCGGATACGATTAAACGCTGCTATCACGTCAAGTTTAGTAAAATATTTGGCTTTGGAAAGACGATCCAAGGTTTCCGAAATTAGGGGAATGGGGTAGCGATTTTTTACGGTGATGGCATTAAGCGCTCTATAATCCACACAGAGTCGGAGTCCTCCATCAGCCTTTTTAACAAATAATACTGGCGAGGCGGCAGGAGAGGAGCTTGTGCGGATAAAATTTTTTGATAGGTTGTCCTGAATCCATTCCTTGAGGGTGTTGAGTTCCTCTCTTGACATGCCGTATAATTTTCCAAAGGGAGGATTAGAGTCTTTCTTCAGGATGATCCTATGGTCGATAGGACGGTGCGGAGGTAAGACTCGAGATTCGAGTTTAGAGAAAGCTTCAGCCTGATGGTGAAGCCACTTTGGCAGTATGATCTGGGTCTCTTCGGATTCTTTTTTAACTAAAGCTTGGTCTAGATCATGAATTGAGAGGGAAATGGTTTCGGTGGGCTTTTGCAAGTCCAAAGGATTAAAGGATGCCGGTCTATTGACTGCAATATTAGTGCGAGACAATTTTACGGGCTTTCGGGACTGTGACGTGAAGTTGATTGCATTTAAGCCTTCAGTAGTGTTATAATCGCTATGCTCACAAGCTATTGGAATACTTGGAGGACAACAATTTCTTGTACAAAACGGGGAATCAAAGCGGAGTGTACCTGATGACCAGTTGATTGATGGGTTATGACATGCCAGCCACCCGTAGCCTAGGATTATTGGGTACTGGTTTAGTTTGGTAACAAAAAGTTCTAAAATTTCCGAATGGTTCTTTATCGTTAGACGTAGCTTTACGGAGTGAGTCACCATGCCGGCAGATGAATTTCTTCCATCAACAACGCGAAGGATGCGAGGAGCGTGAAGAGGTGTGAGTTGAAGGGAATTTTGATGCACAAATGCAGCGTCAATAAAACCGAAATCATTTCCTCCAGAGTCAATAAATGCACAAGTTCTAATACTTCTCGATTCAGAAAGAATCTGACATTGTAAAACAAGTGAATTTATTCTAGATTTTGGGTGAAATAGAGTTGATAGTATTAATGGGTTTATTGAGCTACGGGGTGGACCATAATCGTGACGATAATTATGGCCTAATCTTTTAACTCCTCTAATAAGCTATCATCGTTGAAATAATCCTCCCCTAACTCGGCCCGGCTGATTGCCTGTTCTCTAGTCTTATTCTTCCTTTGAAGCACGCAGTTATGTGCTCTGTGTCCGGCTTTTCCACATCGCATGCAGAGTTGTAATCTGAATCTCCGTTCTCTTTCTTCAGGAGTCAACCGACCATCTTTCCCTAGACAGGTTATTTCGGCTCCATCAAGAACCATAGGATCACCTCCTAGTGGACTCATGTTCGGACCGGTAGCCTCTACAACATGGACAGGACGAGGATTTATACTCCGGGGAGTCGAGTAATAGGTATGGGGCACCGGACGCTCTAGATCTAATCGGATCAAACAATCTTTGCAAAGGTCTACAAACTCATCGAAAGAATACGTTTTATGGATTTCCTGGTGTTGCCCGATGCATGTTCGCATTTCATTGGAAACGCCTTTTCGCATGCGGGAGATCAGCATTTTATCGTCTGTAATACCGGATAAATTATGGAGCAGTTGAAATTCGGCAAGAAAGATACCAAAAGGTCCAGAACCCTGCCTAAGTTGGTCGAGGGCGTCACGGGCGTCCTCTTCCTCATTAGGATTCCTATAGGAGACATCCAAAACATTCCAAACTTTATCTAAAGATGCGAAATCGAATAGGCCTTCTTTAGTCAAGTACCGGTCCAAAAATGCTTTTGGCCCCGGGCCCAGATTTTGATAAATTAATGCTATCTGTGACTGTAGGGTCACATACCTATCTGAGTTCTGTGCGAGAGCTATTCGGATCTGGCGTTGGAAGGATGGATATAACTTCTTATCCTTACCTGAAAATTTCTCATCGATTTTGAACAATTCTGACCTCACCTGTCCCCCGGCTGAGTGCGCAGGGTCGGTAAGATTGGTAGACTGGACTTTAAGCTTTTCGTTTAGCTTTTCGGCCTCGGACAGGCGGTACTGGTCAATTGCCGAAGACTTCAATAATTTGACATTTTCTTCCTGATTGGAAGAAAGATCACGCCTAAGCTGTTCAATAACTGCTCTGCTCTCAATAAGCTCGCGCCGTGAATTAGAAATAGAGAATTGATATTCTTCAACTCGTTTCTCTAAGGTTCGTCCTGTTGTGAAAACGCTGGTGATTAAGACTTCACCTGCATCGTCATCCAACGAGCGAAGATGTTTCACAAAATCTGAGGCGGTTTCAAATTGGACGACGGAAGCCATTGAAAGACTGTGGGTGATTGTTGGTGCAACGTAATATCACGGGTAGGTCTCGTTGGAACGGAGTCAGAAGCAGATCGGAGGTACGAGAGGACGAAATACGGGTAAGAATATATTAATAAGACGTTGCACAATCTATCCTAGAGTGCAACTACTTAGATACTTATTCTTCATTCCTACGCTAGCATCAATCATACAGATAAGTAAGATAATTGTGCGTCATGTGACTTATAGATCAGGTCATAAGCGAGAACCATAGGTACCATGACAGTATCTTTCGAGTACATCTGAATGCATTAAACCCTAACACTGTGACTATCTAATCTAGGCCGCTCCTTTTACAGTGCTCCTCTCCTCTTCTGTTATGAAGATCTCTAACATATTGCCCGTGATGAATAGCCATTCAGCTCGGTATTTACTTGCGGAATTCAGCCGCCCTTTGCACGGAACTTCCTACAAAAAAAGAGTAAAATGGTAGCCATAGAAACCGTGTGTGCAGGAAAAAGCCTCGAATTACGTGTAGCTCTGGACACACATGGTGCGCATATTCATTAATAACTACCTTCTTCGTCACATTAGCCGCCGACTCGGTCCAAACCACGACCGCGTGTTGTCAGAAATTGGCGAGGATTTCTACGAGGAAATATCTCGAACAAGTGTGCAAATTCGGAAAAGACTTTATTGATAGTTTGAACTTGATTTCAATTGATCCGATCAGACACCCTATGGGTCCATGCAGGTGACTATCTACATTATTTACAGAGGAAACCATTTTGGTGAAAACCCCCTGATCCTGTCTTTTTATATTCCTATCAATTTATTTGGTTTACCTTCAGGAAGTGCAGTGTACACAGTTCAGCCAGTGTGGATTCCGTCCTCTCCCCTTCCAGATCTATTTATTTTTTCCGACATTGCTACCTCGACTTCCCCTGCAAGTCAAAACTATTTTATCCACCCTTTGTTTAGTACCCACTGTGTAATTCTAGCCACATCTTCGGGGCTTTTCATCATGGCTTCAAATGACCTGTCTTTAGCTCGTCGGAGAAATTCGCCTCTTCCACTTGCCCACTGCGGACACGCCAATACCATATGCTTGACGTTTTGCGATGGATATCCACATTGACAGCTTGGCTTTTCTACTCCAGTACTTTTCTTCTGATCAGGTAAGAATTGAGTCCGATATGTTCGCTCCTTAGCTGAATGGCGACACTGCTCTGAGCCCTGGTTAGGTTACGGTCGATTCTTAAGGGTGTATCTTTGAAGTTAATTTTGGCGCTGCCTGTTTTTTCATCAATAAATATATTTGCCGCTTTCCGATGTTCTGGATCGGCTGATTCTAGTCGGCTAGGGCGCTGTTTCCTGTTCTTGCTTGTCCATGAATCCTTCCACTCCTGAAAGGCAGCTATCTTTCCAGCTTCTTTATGCCTCCCCTTGTCCTTGCCCTTCCGCAAGTTCTTATCTATTCGGCGATATCTTTACTCCTGGTCAATGCATGCGGAGTTTCTCTCCCGTTTGCGGGCAGCTTTATCCTCTTACATGTCGATCGGATTGTCTGTTGAACTGGGAGTTTATCTGACAGTCCTGCGTGCTGGACCCTCCTTTGTTTCAGGTATATATCTATATGGAGGACGGACCTTTATTGATAGTTGTAAAGGATATCGAATTCTCTCCTCAATGTGGATTAATAATACATTATATCGGAGCAGTCAAATTCTATCAGAAGCGAAAGTCGGATCGATGGAAGATAAGTCTCCAGGAATCGCTATTTCTACTCCGCCGAAACCTGACTAGGGCCCAAAGCAGACTAGCCATGCAAATTCGGAGTGAGCACATGGGGCTCAACTCGAATTTATAGAGAAGAAAAGCACCCGGAGTCTACAGTCCAAGCTGTCCATGTGGCTACCAATCGTAGAACCCCAAGCACTTGATTATCTCCTGCCCTCGACGGCCAAATGGAAGAGGAGAGATCTGGAGACAGACCAAAGATCGGTCTTACGAAGCTATGACAAACAATCCTGGAGACATCAAAAGGATAAAACTGTGGATCCTAAATGATGGTTGAATAGAGCAATTCTAGATGACAAAGGCGGTCGAAATGCTGGTGAGGGAAAGGAGCAGGTCAAGTAATGCTTGAGACGGGTAGAGATGATCTGGTTGGCTTACATGGATGGCACTATAGTGTAACTGCGCTTCCTGAAGAAAATATTTGAGAACTAAAGACAACAATCAGAACGGTGTCGGCGGCTTTCATCATAAAGGTTTCCTTTCGTATAAATATTGCAGATTGTAGACACCTGCATGGGCCCATAGGCCGCCAAACCAGGATACTGATATCAAAGTCAAAATACATAATATCCCGTTATCTTAGTCTAGTATATACTAATGAGTCTATCTTTAAATACAGATTCTCAACATAACTGAGACAGTCACAGTTAGACTACTATCCAAGTTAATGCGCCAGCTTGAATCGAGCCTGTTGAGGCTAGGGCTGGAGTCATGGTCTGCTCTTGTGCTAGCCTAAGTGGAACAACTGTAGGATATTTAGTTACACTTAATCTGAAGCTGCCACAGGGTAGCTCTTCAGCTTCTCAATCTTTATTCTTTTGATCTTTAATCTCGCCATCTAGCATTTATTTAATACTATAATCTTATATTCAGTTTAGTTATGACAAATTGTAAGGCATTTAGTCGATATGATCAATTGGGTCAGAATAAAGGCGGAACTGTATTTCATGTAATTACAAATTGATAGCTTGTTGCTACCTAATGAAAAAACTACTCAGTACTACATACATTGAGATTATATCACGTGCTCGGTTTTTCCATTCACTATTGTTGGCATATTGAGAAATTATAGTCACGAGAGTAAGATAATACAGATAGTAATATGCGATATGTGAGGAATGTGTAGATGTAGTACTAATGGTGTGTAGTGATAAAGGTGTTATGTACTAATGATGTGGACACCTTTCACTTGACCACATAGCTGACTAAGCAGCATTTCCTGACAACTATTTACCCAGAACATGTTGATGCCTGACGCACGCTTAGTGCAGTTGTACAACACCTACATAATTTTTATCAAGTTATTCAAACAGTTCGATATTATCAGTCTTTCACTAATAGTTACATTCTTCGTACTTCTTTTGACCACAAGTTATCTGGCTATTTCGCTTGCTCCGCAACTCGTCTTCTTGAATTCGTTTCTCTCGACTATCCTACATCCCTCCGGTCCTTGACCACCTCGCACTTCGCCAGTTGAATTATATCTGAGTATCCTTCGTTAGTATCTGTAATCCTAAATGTTTTCAACACACTATCTTCGACAGACGGCGATCTCCAGTATCCTTAGCGCACGCCGTAACATATCGGGTGCTGGGCTCGCTCCGGAAACTCATCGGATGGCTTCTCTTCCACGATGAGGGATTGGTGACGAGAAAGGCTTCGTGTTGTGGTTATGAGCTATGCGAAAGTCACATTGCGGGGTGATGAAAAGTGGATGATGTTATATTTTGTGATTGACGGTGAATAACCTCATAAAATACTATGCTATAGGTATATGGACAGAAAGTGTAAGACAATACCTGTATCCATTTATTGTGGGTACATCTATGAAACTCTATATATGCTCGCCTTACCAGTACACTAGTGATGTATGCTGTGGCCTTGAGCTACACGCGATGCCCTAGCCTCGACTACCTCGTTGTCTCGCATCATAACACTTCGACCCTACCATCGGATCTAATCGTGGGTAACTTCATGCTAATGGTGTAGGGGGATGTGCTGAGGGATGAGGACGATATAGACTGCGAAAGCGATTGGGAATCCTCAAGGAAGTGAGGGCTTTATTACTCAGTCTCGGCTCTGCAGACTCGACCGTGAGAGCTGGAGGTTGATGGGGAACAACACTGTGAGGCATGGAATTCAGTGCGCCACGCCACCCGAGTCACAAACCTACCTGATATCCGACATATCCAGTCATCAGTAAAGTATCCCACACCAAGCCAGATACCCTCACACCTCTACCCAGACCTTGTGAACAATTAGTCCTGAAGCCTGAAATGTAACGAGTTTAGGATAGGAATTTTCGACTAGAACCTAATCCAAACAAACGCCATTGCCACTTGGCTCCTTTACGAGATGCTACCTAGTCCATTTACATGAACCACGAAGTCACCAAGTGAGCCGGAGAGAAAGCATTAAAGACTATCCGTCCCCTGCAAGTTCGGACCCGCATTCCATACTAACATCCAATTTGCCGGTCGGCAATATTCACGTGTATGAAAATATAATAGGTCTCTCGAAGAAGTGAAGTTCTTCATATGTTGTCCTTGGAAGCATGCGTGTGATGATGGTTTTATTTAACGTCTACGTCGATAATCATATGCCCTAGAGAAAGTGATATCTATCCCGTTCCGGACAAAGGACGCTAGAGCCGAAGCTCTAGAGTTAAGGACTTAACCAAGTCTAATCTAAGGATACGAATTACAATGCTGTACTGCGTTGTCTGAAACTACAGACAGGAAAAAGTTAGGCTTTGAAGAAGAATGATAGACGGCTCTTCCTCTAGTTCATGCTAAACAAATGGCCAGTCTTCCATGCCTTTCCTAATTTACTTTGGGGTTTCCAAATTTACAATGTTCGAATAGGTATAAAGTATTTTCCTCCTTGACGACAAATGTTTTCAAATAACTGTGTCTGTGCCAGCCATTTAGTTTAGAGTTTAGCTTCTTCATGTTTAAAACATTTGTAATAAACTGCAAAGTCTGCAAGACCAGTTCTAGCTGCGATTATCTGACCTAGGGCTTTTCGACCTAATAAAAGCTCCTTTGGAAGGTGTGGAGCTATCTGAATTTCTAGTTGAGCACATGAGTTTGGGATGTGCGTGGACCACCAATTATTCCGGGCTTCCATCAGCTTTGTGAAGTCCCATTCCAGTAGTGAGGTAAACAAATACTTAGGTGAGTGTTGGTAGGACATAGCTGCTCCTTTTTTTGCCTCACAATCAGCTCGTGGGTTACCTTTAATTCCCGAATTTCCAGGAACCCAGCGTATATTTATCTGCCCTTCCTGGGTGTGAGGTAGTCGTTTTCTCGATTCCCAAGCCTTGTGTGAAAGGTTTAAAGAATTCAGAAGTACTTGAAAGACGTTAACTCAATAGGAATTGATAATTTTTCCTTGGGAAGCTAATCCTCCTACGACGGCTCCTGTCCTTTATGTCCTCCTCAGCGTCGCGTTTAAGCTCCCCTCCTAGCCTACCTGAGAATACTCCATTCTCCCCGGCTACCCTCTTTCCTGTGACAGCCTCCCCCCCTTAGTACGTACTCCCTTGGATCCTTCCTCATGCGCAACCTTGCAATTATCCTTATGCAACACTGAGACTCGTTCTTGTGCGCAACCTTACATTAACCCTTATGCGACATTTAGGTCTTTCCTTATGCGCAACCTCGCATTCTTCCCTATGCAACCTTTCGCGTATCTGTAAGCGCTACTTCGTTGACGCTTAAGTATCTAGCCGGGGTGGTCCTAGTGACCAGTCCCAATCCGGGCACAGCCCGTCACACCTTGGTTGCCTTTGGGGAGTCTGCAAAAATTGATTGTGATGACTTTGATGGTGACGTGGTAAGCAATTTTCTTGCAACTTCTATCTCATCTATAAACATCTATACGTCGTTTGCGAAGCAAGCTGAGGGGAGTTTAATAGCAGCCCAAATTCCTTCGAAGGCAGCGTGAGCTTCTGCATCATATGGATCTTTAAATTTTCCAAGTGGGAATGCTTCAGAGCAGACTCTACTTTCGAACTGGAATATAACATCTCCGCCACCTGAGTTACCATCTCAGAGCTTTGATCCGTCTGAATAATTTGGACGTCCCTTTCAGGGAGACTGCTCGAGAAGTTGCGGAACCTGCCAACACTTGTGTTTGTTGGTCCCAAGGGACCGTTGATGCGAATTAGTGAGTCTTTTTTGGTCTCTTCAATTATCCAAGGAGGATTCGTCAATGGCTCAAAATACTATGAGGCTCGTATACTTCTATATGTTGTGGGGAAGCGTGATGAGGCGGGTAGCGAAAGTGAAGCTTCCCCACGCCGGCCCAGAGGATAAGGGACATGCCTCTGTGTACAAGTTGCAAGCAGGCGTGTGAGCCCCGGCAGCGGCACGGCGAGCTGCACTAAGCCACGTGACTAGGTAATTACCGGCACATTGCGACCTCTATCTTGGCTCGTGTGCATCTCAAAATTGCTTACGCCTAGGACATTCCCGAGTAAGTTTTAAACCTTTTTGGTACAATCAGGGGGGCCTCCAAATCTACCAGTGAGCTCGTGATAACGAGCCTTCTCACGGAAATACGCCCAATTCTCCCTGCGCGCTTATACAATCATCCTTGAGAAAATCTCTGATAACCGATACAAATGAAACCATCAGCACGGCGTATGGGACTGTGTCCCCTTTCCTTTTAAGGCACAGAGTAGCAATGGCTCAATCGCTTGTCTAACCTTTGTAACCTCAGTTTGCACAGTAGATTTGTATTTTCCTGGCTTACAGGTGTTAAGCAAATGCAGCCTCTGGCAACATGTCCTTCTAGCTATTTGGTTGGCTGGGTACCTCAGCTACTAGAGCATTTAGCTTTAGCGTCCTTAACCATTAAGTGTAGTTAGCGTATATGGGCTGCGGCCCATGCTATTTGAACAAAAAATAACACAAATCAAATATAACATCCGAAATAGTGTTGCAACACAATTAAAATTAATTACTTTACGAAACAGTTCCGATAAATACAAGATTATAATTTTTTCAAGGAAGCTTGCCTCCACATTATGCTAAAGCTCCCTCGAATAGCGTCCAGTCAATTCCGCAATCTAACAAAATAAATACAGAGCTAACTATTTTCATACATTCAGTATTTCAGTATGGGTAAAAATTCTTTCCATTTAAAAACTTAGTTTGAGCTCCAACCGTCATGGTCTGATACTGCAGTAATTAGGACTCTGTGATATAGTCCCAGGTTAAAGGCGGGGTTTCAACTCTTAAATCATTACACATCCAATCTAGAGTTGCCGTGGGGGTTACTTTACCGTTGCTACTAAGAGCTTCGCCTATACTTTCATCACCGTAAAAGCCTGAAAGATTCCAGTTAACTGGATGGTTCTCCTGATATTTTTGAGAGTTCAAATTAGGGTCTCGCATAGGCCTTGTCATATCAAACTCTATAATTGAGCAGTCTTCAGAACCTTGCAAAGTTTGACATGAGTGACTTAGTTGCCTGTTATTTTGATAAAAGTTATGGCCATTCATGGTAGGTACCTGCTCACCAACTACAGATGGGGCCGACATTTCTGAGCGCGAGAGAAATCCAGCCTCTAATCCCATGTCAATAGGCAGATGGTGCTGCCATGGATATACCGATAAGTCTGAGGATTTGGGACGGGTTTGATGGCGCATAGCTGGAATTGAATGTAGGAGGTAACTTGGCGGCATTGTAACATTTCTCCAACTAGTGCAGTTCCTATTGTTTTGATTTACGTGTTGGAAAGTCCACAGAAGTGTTGCTTGTTTTTTAAAGGGAGTGGCGGGGCCCGAGTTACAATATACTTCCTGATACATAGATAAATGCTCTACATTTATTGATTGAGGAAAAGAGTTTGAAGTTCGTTTGGTGGACCGTGTTCTGAAATTGTAGAGCCATGAATACATCTTAGCCCACTCATAAGTCGGAAATGGAATCATGATCTGGGAGTCTGTTGGTGTTCTAGCATAGAACTTACCCTGCAGAACACCTACCTCAACTGATCCATCGACTCTAGGATCGTCAGGAATCTCAAAGGACTGAGTGAGAGTTGTGAGAACTCGACATTCGCAATTATCTGGCTGAATGTTGGGGATAGATAGGATTATCTGATTCGAAGATTCCATTTCATTTTGTCCAATTTTCGGAGAAAGATCAAGTAATACATGTATGTGGATTATTGCATAATCTGTTGTTTCTGGTACTGGGAGCATAAGCAGTCGTGGAAATTTTTCACGCCATCGAGGTATCGACTCTAGAGTATCATCTTTAGACTGAATGGATAAGGCTGACTTAAATTGTACAAATATCGCATGTCCTTTAACTTGTTCGCCTTGAGTATCGCCGCTAGTTTGAGTTTCTCGCCAAAGCACGCGTGGTAAGGGAATGGATATGGTGAGAGAAACCATCGCCGGCCTGGTTGGTAATGGTGTTATCGCAACATCCAAGGAATCATTATCAATTTGTTGGCCAAACTGGCTTCGATATCTAGCTCTGATATAGTCCCGATACCTCTTATTTGGGAGGCGACCCTGAGAGAGAGCTACAAGGCAAGGGTTACTATCTAGCGGATATCCGCTTTCAGGAATCATCTCGATAGGTGGAAATATTAGACTGACTGATAAATATTAGAAAGACCCTTCTATGCAATAAAAGACTCACATGCAGAGTGACCTTGTAAGTACTTTTTCAAGACCTGAATATGACTAGATATTTGCTTGCGATGTCGAATCATGAGAGGACTTGGTGCAACGCCAGATGGTAGAGACTCTCGGTACGCAATCCAGATGTAGAGTGCTATGAGCTCATTTCTACCATGAGGTTTTCCGTTGAAGGTGTATTTCTGCCGCCCCATAGGAGGGATATCCATCATGGCTATTAGGTCAGTTATTGTAGCGAAACTTATAACAGTTACTGTACCATCAAGAAAAAATCCCTCCAGGTCTGGAGGCCACTTTTTTTCGTCACATGCGTCACTATCCTCCTGTCGAGCACGATAGGCCTGGTACTGAGGTGAGTCAAGAATAGGGTTTTGACACTGTGTAGTATTGTCTCGAACATTTTTCCATTCAGAGTTAGATTTATTTAGAATTGTTCTCTGGAATGGAGTTTGTCGCGTTGCGTTATTTAATGTAGTTTGTGACGCAGAGTACCAATCCGGGGTTCTGCGACAGACGTAGACATTAGGCAGGTCAGTAGTTGCAAATCTCCTATCGTATGAATTTTGGTCCAAAGGACGATATGCTTCAATATCCTTAATAAGTTCCTTATTTTCAGTCTGACATTGAGCAGGTTTCTTGGGTAGGAATTCCATAATTCAACCGATTTGTCAATGATGTTTTTGAGCAGAAATTGTTCAAAAACTAAAGCGGTATTCAAGGCTGGGGGCATATCATGAAAGGTTTCTGGGAATAAAATGACACTACCTAGATTAAGGGATATAACGAGGGTAAATAATGTACCTGGTAGGAACAGCGACGTGAAATTAAATCACATAAACGGACAAAGAATCTATGTTGATCAAATTCCTTGGTTCGAGATTATACATACACATAGGCCGAGTTTATTTCCTCTTACTGGTACTTATTGTGTGCGTTGAAGAAGATCCCATGGAAACTTATGACCTTAGTGGGGCTTGATCAAAATTTTTTCCTCTGTACAATGATAATTGACTGCCATCTGAGTTAGGTTGAGCTTACATATTTTCATTGAAAGGGATCTGGGAGGTAAACGAATCGAAGTCTTCAATGATAGGTCATCATGGAACCGTATGAGAGTTCTAGAGGTCGCGAGGTCAAAAACATTGGAATGTAGGATTACCCAACATCTTTTTCCAAGGCAAGGATTATGAGCTGGGTATTAATTTGGTGATTTACAATTCAGGGATGGTTTTTGTTCTGTCCCAGATTTTAGGTAAGGGATAGCTATGAAATATTAAATTTAGTAGCAAGTGCCATCCCTGTGGAAGGTTCATGCCTGATTGATTATTGTTCATCTGCTCCATCTTCGAGAATGAACTTCCGTCGCCCGCTACCAATAATGCTTTGAACGGCAACTTTGTTAACTTGAGCTGTAACTTTTTTCTGCATTCTTTCGATTTCCTCCTCCGCATCCATGTTTGAGCTGGAAGCAAATTCTAGTACAAGTCGCCGTCCAAGGAGATGGGTATGTCTAAGGGCTTTGAGTGCATTTTCAGCTTCACGCGGCGTAATGAATTCGGCAAAAGCAAAACCCCGAGTGGTGTTATCAAACTTTTTTGGAACACGAACGGATCTAAGTTTTCCATATGCACTAAAGAGGCCTCTAACGTCTTTCTTGGTTGTTTCAAATGGAAGGTTCTTGATAATGATTTTGGTTTTTTTATCTGAGTCTTTTTTGGTCTGGTCCGCTCTCCGGCGCTCTTCAGCGGCATCGACACCTTTGTGGGATATCTTGATGACTAGCTTGTGACCATCTAAATCGAATCCGTTCATAGACAAAAGAGCAGCTTCTGCTTGTGACTTGGTTTTGAATTCGAGGAAGCCAAAGCCCATGCTGAGAACTTGACCAGGTTTTTTGGGATCAGGTTTTGTGTTGACTCTCGCTGATAAAAAGCCATCTAGGGGGCGGAATATTTCTGTGAGGCGCTGACTACTTGTTACGAAGTTCAGATTACGTACGTAGAGAGTGCTAGTATTCAATCCATCGTGAGAGACGTCCTGTTCAAGTAGATCATGGGCTGAAATTTTTGAATCAGCTGAAACGACAACTTGAGGATCGGTATCTATCATGCTCCTGTTGCTAGTAACGCTGGTGAATAAATTTTTAGGTGCCTTCTCTAGAAAGAGAACAGAATCTCTAACGCGGCGATATGCTAAGCTTGCAAAGGCAGCTCGAGCCTGAACTGGCTGATCTAATTCCACGATGGCGATAGTCCCTGCGGGAGGCATGAGGACCCTTAGGACTTTTCCGAAGTCTTCAAACATTTTCCTTAATTCTTCTACTGTCATTCCGTGTGGAATTTTTTTGACTAGGATACAAGTGTCACCGCGTTCACTGTTTTTGAAAGAATCTAAGTCTACTCCATTTTCGGTGAAGTAAGCCTTTGTTTCCTGAATTATAGCCGTCTCAGCCACAGCTTGTTTCCATGCAGAGTCTGTACAAGTGGGGTCAAGCAATTCAGATTTTGATACACCTAGTCGCTTTGATATAACTGAATTCACAGCATCTTGATCCATATACAGAGAGTTCCAGTTAAACATCTTAACAGCAGCCTCGGACTTCCTTTTAATTTGCCGTTGCTTGGAGACTGGCATCTGAGAAAGTACAATGTCATCTAGTTTATTTTCCCGCTTCTCTAGCCCAGGTAGAATGTGTAGAAGCCTTCCTTGAAACGCTTCTCCGTCAAGATTGTGGAAGGCCTGCAAAGCAGAATCAGAATCACTATACTGAATGTATGCAAATCCTTTACTAGCGCCAGTAGAATCAACAGGCAGATGTACCTAATAATACACATCAGTATTTATGACACAATTAATTTAAAAGTGGATATGGACTGGAAGCCTTCAGATTTTACGAAGCATCTACTAAAATTTTCGTCCAGTTCTCATCAGTGTAGTTAACATAAGATGTCCCTATCTGGAAATTCATCATGAGGCATGATAGGAATGGCTAGAAAAATATAAACACATACTTCTTCCATGGGTCCATAGGGCAAGAAGTGAGATCGAAGGTCAGCCTCAGATGCCGTGTAAGGCAAATTTCGGACAAATAGGCGTGCAGTTTTCCTGATTGAATCCATTGTCGACTCAAGTTCAGATTTGTTGCCCGGAACAATATTGTCCGCAGATACGTTGGATTGATCTTTGAGTTTATTATCATTGTCGCAGGATTGGACATAAGTGTCTATAGCAGTATCTCTGGGCTTTGGCAAAAAGTCAGAAAGACTTATGCTATTTGAGTCTAGTACGTCAAGTGTTCTGCTTGTTCGGCTTCGTAACCAGTCTTCATCTGTCGAGTTTATACTAACGCGGGGGATGTTATCCAGTCTCTGAGTATGGAAGTAAGGTTGGGACTCTAGTGGCTGGGTTATGTTGCCGGGCTGATCATGATTTACATGAGTAATCTCAGCGTTATTATTTGCCGCGGATTTTACTGGCAATGAATCGGAAGTACTAGGAATAGGCGGAGCGTTTTTTCCCATTGATTTGGGTTTTGAAGCGGGTTGCATAACTTCAAGAAATTCTTGGAGTTTGGGGTCTGCTTCGTCATAAGTCCCTCGTTTCCTCTTAACACCAGGGGTAAGAATGGGATCTACCGCAGAGTTTTGTATTTTTTGAGTCCTCTCATCTTGCCATTCGATTTCCCTTTTAGCTTTCCTCGTAGATGACGCCGAAAATTCGCTCTAGGTGGATTAGTGCTATTAATGAATATCGAGGTGAAGGCTTACAGGTCGAGCAAGCTCAACAATGATACGTGAAAGACGGATATAAGATTTGTTGAAATACTTCGTGGCCTTCACGGCATCTTCTACAGTGGCATACCCAATGTATCCAATCCTTCTATTGGGGAATAGTTTAGCATCGGTGACTAGAGATAATTGGGAAAAGTGTTTTTTGAATTCATCCTGTGTCAGAGTAGGCGGTAGACCTTTGACGAATATGCGTGAGGACGACATCTGAGGAATTTTTTTGTGGATAGATCATGTATGAGATGGATGAAAATTTCGCATGTTAGCTAATTCAGTTTAGGCGAGAGAGCACCTAGTCACTAGTCAAATAGGGGCGCAACATCGAAAGCCCTGCCAAGCAGGTGAAAGTGCGTATCTCGCTGGTTTATGTTATTAAATCATTTTGTTACAATTACTTCGTGAAACCCTTGTACGCCAACATTCCTTCACTAATTTTGCGCTGACTTATTTGAATTACAAGCCTCACCATACATTCAACGTATTTATTAGACCTACCAATCGCAAGAGACTTTTTCCAAGCTAGGCTCATTTATAACCAACAAAATAACACCCATACTCTTTTATAGCTAGTGTTTTACGACGCCGATCATGTCCGGCGAAAAAGCAGAAATGAATGTCAAAGAAAAGCTAGAGGGTATGTGGGAAGCCTTCGCTCCTTCCGCTAGCTTTTCCAACATAGCTCAAGTGAAAGCAATACACTAATGAAGTTATGACTTTAGCACAAATTAAATCGGTGGATATGGTTCGTTAGATTTTACCAACAAAACCTATGGCGCATTAACGCATTGGAATAGACGGAAGAAATGCAGCATGAATCCATTGAAGTTGGTATGTGAGAAAAGCTGGGGCTAACGCTATAGATGAACTTTGCTCATTTAAAACTTGGTACAGCGCAAGAAGCCATGTCTAAATATAGTGTCGAGAAGGTAAATTTGCAAGATAATATTGGCACTCAAAGTTGTCTTGTTAACACTGAAAGCGCGGGCTAACACATGAACAGGACATTGCAATGCACATTAAAAAGACAGTATGAGACATTCTCTTCTAAAACTAGGACATACGAACTTTAGAATCTGATCTATTTATAGTTCGACGAACGAAAAGGGCCAACGTGGCATTGTATTGTTGGTCGGAATTTTGGATCTTTTGTTACACACGAGACGAAGCATTTTATCTATTTCTATCTAGGACACTGCGCCATACTCTTATTCAAAACTCAATGAACTCGTATTAAAGCCTATCGAGCCTCACAGAATTCGACCCGGTTTAACCGTCCAATCAGGAGGTCGCGAGAATGTGTATTATCAGGAGCAGATGGGGTATGGCGACGGGTTAATGACAACACTTGTAATGGTTTACTAAGATATAAATAAGAGCAAATGAGTATAAAATTAATTAGATCTCTCATCTTTCGCGCTGTTTAAGGCATTTAAGTATCGCATTGGCAGGTCGAACTTTGCAAGCATTTCTAGAGCACTATTTTACATACACTCTAAAATCATTCGCAGGTCGGAATCTTTCATTACGGTTGAAATAATGAAGTTAGCTAGGCATTTGCTTATGCTCAAGTATAATAGAGCAGGTTTACAGAGTTTTCCGATCTGGTTTCACAAAAGTGCGCTTATGTAATGCGGCTGTTGAGCTTCAATCGATTGATCAACTAGGAAAGGTTCGGACGTAAAAATATAGCTACATATGGACTTAAGAGTGAGCAGACTATGGCATCAACGTCGGGTGTGAAACAGGCAGCTAGAAATGGATGAGAATAGCGGATCAGCAATTGTCAGATTTACAATTGTTCAAAAATTCCAACACGCTGAATGCCCATCAAACTAGGTTGAGAAGGTTCAATCTAGCTACCGACCTAATTTTGCATTTTTACGGGTGATGTCTTTTTTGCATCAGACATTAATTGCGTATGCAGCTATCTAGCTATGATAAAATATTAAAGAAAATTACATAATAAACACGGGTGAAGTGGTGCAGCATAAAAGACTCCATTCCAAAAATCTTCTTTCCACAAATAAGTAAAATATAGATATCAAGATTTTTTCCATACTTAATATTATGATGAATCTCTGTACCAATATATCTCACTTTCCTCCCGCAAATAAACATACTAATAAGGAATTAACGACCCCTCAGTCATTGAGGTTGTGGACGGATTGATTTGTATTCATTATCCTGATTTGGCGCCCTTTGGGCCCATGCAGGTGGCTATAAACCTATCCATATATTTACATCGGAGGAAACCTCTCGGTGAAAAACCCCCAGACTTTCACATTTAATTCTTATAGTTTGCAGTTTATCCTCCAGGAAGTACAGTTACACTGTAACGCCGTCGATGTGTACCAAACACGTCCCCTGTAACGACCCCAACCTTGTGCGAGTCCTGCCTCGTTCCCTAATCAGCATTTCGACCGCATTTATCATGCGGAATTGATCTATCCAACCATGACTAAGAATCCATTGCGTAATTCTTTTCATATCATCAGGATTTTCTATCATTGCTTCGTAGGACCGGTCTTTGGCCTTTCTCCAGATTTCTCCTATACCAATTGACCACTTAGGGCAGGACATGATCATGTGCTTGGGATTTTGCGATTGGTAGCCACACATACAACTTGGGTGATAAACTCCTGGTACTTTTCTTCTGTATAAGTAAAAATTGAGCCCGATATGCTCGCTTAGAATTTGAATTGCTAAGCTACTTTGGGCCCTCGTCAGGTTTTTGTGGAGAGAAAATGGTGACTCCCGGAAGCTTATTTAAGTACGTCCAGAATGGCGGCATTGGTAGAACTTTGCTGCTGCTCAAGTTTTAGGATCTGCTGAAGCAATTTGTTTAGGATGTCGAGTTCGCTTTGTGGCAGACCAAGATTTCGCCCATTCTAGGTACGCTGCAACTCTTATCGCTTCTTTTTGTAGGCCCTTAGATTTCTCCTCCCCGCAAATCTCTTTCCAGTATGCAAGGTCTGCTCTTCTGTTATGTGCTCTAATATCTTCTCCTCCTCTTCTGGGAATTTTTATTTTAATAAATGCTGATTGGATAGTCTTTTAAACTGGTAGCGAATTTGAGCGGCCTACATACTGAGCCATTTGTTGTTTCAAGTAGGTTTCTATCGGAAGAGTAGCAGTTTCATTGTAGAGCACATGATTCAAGTGACTACCGAAGTGAAACTAAGTACATAATCTGTGGTCACGTGTGTATCAACAATGTGGCCTAGTTTAGTTTAATTTATCGTGCCAGGCTTACACACTCCATCCAATGGGCTTTTTTTTTGCATCAGATTTGAATTGCGTATGCAGCTATCTAGCTATGACACAATATCAAAGAAAAGTACAGAAGATATGATTCAACGTAAAGGAACAGCACTCATGCCTCGGATTATATTTGAAAGTACCACTGCGAAGTTATGGCGGCTTTTTCTTCACCCCAAGTTAACCCTCATCCGTGAATACCCACCCAGGGGAATGTCTCAAAAACCCTGGGTTATCCAGACATGCCTCCAGCATCTTTCAACTTTTCCCCGCGCGAAATATGATCTGAGATGTCTCCTTCCCAAGTGGAGTAGGTGCCCAGGCTACTCAGACTATACCAGTGAACACCACCAGGAAGCGGACCACAACACCTTCCATCGTTTGCTTGTTTTTATAGTGTCAGCTGCACTCTCGCAAGCGAAGTCTTGGTGCGCACAAAGCCCGATTCGTAAAACTCTTACCAAAATTCGGAATTTCACTCCCTTCCAGACTAAATCCTTCCGTCGCATCATCTTGTAAACTTGTCCTAATCTCTCTCACATCTATCCCAAAGAATAGTCTCCCAGATTTGTGCGCCACGCTTTGATTCCTCCGTCGGGTATAAATATCGGCGTGGGCGTGTATTTGGTGGTCAACTGAGACCAGAGAAAGTCGAAGAGAGGTGTGGTCATTGTGATGAGGATGTACTAGGTCGTAATAGTAGACTTGATGAGACTTAGGTAGGCGTCAAACTCATTGGGAGCGGAAAAACGACGTGGTGGAGTGATTTTAAATTTTGCCTTGTGGGCCAACTTCTTTGATATTGCAAAATGTGACTGAACTTGGCTCTGGGAGAATATTTCACTCCCAGGTTCGTAGAGGACACCGCGTACAGGTGTTCAGTCTTGCACTCCATCCAATGGACACGACACGCATGGGAACATCCAGATTACAAGTTCCTCCATTCTCCAGCAAAGCCCATCCGGTGCCTGACTTTTCCAAATACGTGCCTCATGCTTATTACATCGGGTCGAATAGGTAGGAACGCATTCACTATGATCCTAAGACCATGTATTGAGGGAAAACCTTCGTGGGAAAACCTCAATAATTCCTCCTGTACTCTTTCACGACGAGCAGCCGTAGTCCCCCCTTAAACAGGCCGTGTGGGAATCCAACCTGCCACTTCTAGAAAGCACATCCAGTACCCGACCAACTGTGCCAACAGCCTGTTGAAAATCACATATCGTTCTTCCTAAATTCTCCCCTGCATTGCGCTCAACCCCCATTTGAGAGGGCTGAAATTCCGAAATCGAGAGCTCAAAACCGAGGCATCGGTCCCCCAGCTTTTGTCGTTCATTGTTCGTTGTCCGAGTGAGGCTTCTTCGTTCGCGCCGTCTTCGGAATGTGTCGAAAAGTTGAGAATTTTGATGTCGCGGTCGAGGTGCTTGTCCAAAATGAGGCCGAGTAATTGCCCAGTTCTGCACACAATGTTAGTAAGGTTGAAAGCGAAAGGAATTTTAACTTTGATTTTGGAGGGTTCTTGGTGACTCGTAAAGTCCTCCCAGTCAAACTCAATCGGGAAGTTGTTAGAAGACTGAATAGAAGAGACTCAAACTTGAACTTTCGATTTATCGTGCCGGGAACGGAACCTAGCCCACGTGTCAACCATAATCGACTGGGCTACGCTCAGCAAGCTGCCGTTGCGAAGGAACAATGTGGCCTACTTGTGGCCCCAATTATTCAAAGTTGTTGTTGTTGTTTTATTCAAGTCCTAAGCTAAAGCTCCAAATCCACTATGAGTACAGGACCGATGTTCACAGCCAGAACTACATCTAAGACATACCCAGCTTGATTCCACCGCATGAACCACCACAAAAACAGCAGTAAGTTAAAAATATGCGCCAACGCGAACTCCTTTTCCCAAAATTGACAAAAGAAAAAGATAAATTGCAAATAATTTAGAATGGGAAGCAATACTCCTCGCCTCGATTCCCATTTCGTCAGGTTTAGTTTCCTGACGAGTTATATTCAATCTCCACTGAGAGTAGGAGATGAATGCACAGGAGAATACCCAAAACAATTGGTATCCTGCGCAATTTGTTTCAAGCTCTCGAAGCACTTAGTCCCGAATAGCTTGTGTAAGAAGGCATTGTGTGACAGTAACCCTCTGATTCGACGCGTGATATTTGCGATGAGTCTACGATGTATGAAGTGGGTGGCGGTGGTTTCCTCCCTACACATGCACTCCGTGTTAACGTGCGGATTATTGAAGCGACGATGGTACGCCGCGAAATTGCCGTGGCCCGTACGGGCTGCATTGAGATGTTGTAACTGTAGCCTACAAAGCCCTAGTTCTGGTGCTTTGCGACGGCGCATGAGTAGATCTAGCTCACTATACCGTGACGGGCAAAGTCTGTCGCTGTCGATGCAATTTTTGGTGTAAAAATGCTGTCGTGGTGGTTGCTGGCTCAGTTTCCACGCTGGGAAGCGTTCGTAGGGCGGATTTGGCCACTGCGTCTGCTTCCTCATTTCCATGTATTTCCGAGTGTCCTGCTACCCACGTTATTCTTACCTGAGCTAGCCCAGATAGTTCGCGAAACTTTCGTACTTCCTCGTGGCTGGTCGAGGACCTGCCCGTGCTCAGTGCATTTATCGCATGTCGACTATCCATCAACACATTAATGCACTGCGTCGTTCCCTTCGCCAGGTACTCCTTTCCTCTTAGGTGACCCAACGCTGCTTTAAGAGCTTCCTGTGCCCCCATAATCTCTGCATCTAAAGCCTCTCCACCGTGCTTTATGCCACTTCCTTTTTGAAAAGTTTTCCCATCCAGCTTTAGGACAAACCCCCAAGCTGAGCGTCCGTTTCCTTCTTATGATCTGTCCGAGTACGCACAGATTTCTGACTTTGGCACATTAGTGATCCAAAGTTTACAGGCTTCTACTTGGTCTTTTCTCGAACCAACCTTCGAACCTGGCCGCGATTGATAAAATGGTGGGGCAAGAGGTTCCGCGGCCTCTGCCTCTGGTAGCTGTCTATAAGCACGCTGAGCCCGTGACATTTGAATTTCAGGACGCGCAGATTTTCGATTGTGCTTTTTATATTTTCGCGTACCGACATTTGGGCAAACTGCAGCACGGATCCTGAGCGGATGGCGGTCGTCAAGTGTTTGCATTCTGGCAGAGAGGCGAAGTCGGTTTCCTTCGAGAATGATTTTCCCGGTTGGAATTCCCCCTTCCCTATGTAGTACGGCGTTGGGGGTTGTCCTCATTACCGGTAGTGCTGACCCAAGACCCATTAAGACAGCCTTATCAATCATACTGCAAAGGCCAGCAGTGGGCGGTGTCACCATCCCTCGTACTGTTGGGCGTCTAAGGCCAGGCCACCAGACGTCAGCTCCGTACGTTGCGATTGGGATGATACATGTGTCGATCGCTTTAACCAACGCCCCAGGAGCGGCTCCTCGGTAGGCTGTATTGAAGCGACGCATGTGCTGTGCAATTTTCAACGCTTTGCCACACCAGGTTGTGACGTGGTGTTTGAAGTTTAGTCGAGGATCGAGGTACACACCAAGCCAGCGGACATTTTGCGATGGCTCTATGAGAGTTTCGTTGACATAAATTCCAACTGATGTTTCGCGGTATCGTCCGGGGAATTGTACGACTTCGGACTTGTCTGTATCGAAAGCGACGGCATTATTTCGAGCCCAGTCTAGTAGGTTATTGACCTCGTCCTGTGCTGCGGCTGTAGACTCTCCAATCGTCCGGCCAAATCCAAGGATACCAATATTGTTGGCGTAGCTAAACCTCAGACCCGGGGTTCCACTTCGCATGGGCTCTGCCATATATAGAAGGAAGAGAAGTGGCGAGATCGGTGAGTCCTGTGGAACTCCGCACACTAGCTCTCTCTTGGCAGTGACTCCCCCAGAGTATCGCACTTGAACCATCCAATTGGCGAGGAAGGAGCTAGTCCATTTGAGAATAGACTCCGGCCATCCCTGCTCCTGCATCCTCCTTACTAATCTATTATAGAGTACCGCGTCGAATGCTCCTTGAACGTCCAACGTTACAAAAATAGCTGCCCATCCTTGTGAATTTGCCTCTTCTGTAACGGCTGTTAAGCCTAATTATCCCTGTAGCCTACGCTAGCTAGCGCAGGCAATGAGATCAATGGTGTAATCCAGAATCTTCTTGGAAGTTGTCGAAGAATCCAAACAATTCTGGTCATGGAGGGAATCCTATGGAAGGAGGAGTATTCTGGATTATATATATTTGTAGTCACTAGCTGTTAGAATTCTCTCTCTAGAGAATTATAATTAATATACTGTACTTACAAGATCGCCCAAGCATTTTGTACTGAAACCGTGACATATTATAATTCTCTCATCTTACTTCAGAACCGCAGTCAGTCAGTCAGTCAGTCAGTCAGTCAGTCAGAATCGCAGTCAGAATCGCAGTCAGTCAGTCAGTCAGTCAGTCAGTCAGTCAGTCAATCAGTCAGTCAGAATTGCAGTCAATCAACTTTGCAAAGATGAAGTGGGATCATTGCAACATTTCTATGGAGGAAAACAATTTTCTTAGGGCAACATGGAAATCAGAAGATCAGCTAGCTAAGCTTCGGAAAGAAGGAAGCTGCTTCAGATGTGAGAAACGGGGATGTCAATCTAGGGTGTGCCACCTTCTTCCAGCAATTAATCCACGAAAGACTAAGAAAAGTTTACATATTTATAAAAAAAATATGAAAGTGGATCCGTATGATGATGGTCTAGGTCCTATTGATCCGGCAGTGTACGAATTGGATCCGGAAGGTGATGGTCTAGGTCCTATTGATCCGGCAGTGTACGAATTGGATCCGTATAGCATTTCTCCGAGACTCATAAACCGTCCTATCGAAATTCAGCAAATAAGAGATCGAGGAGAAACAATGGGTTGGTCAGCCAAGAGGTCTGTCATGGGGAGCTGTCTTACAGATCATGAAATGAGAAAGAACACATCGCCACCCCTTATTAATGCCATTACTAGTGATAGACCGATTCAAGAAGAAAGGAAAGATTTTGTGCAGCCAATAATATTGGATAAAAAGTTTTCAAAAAGTTTGACAGCAGCTGAACAAGAACCGAAGATGAATACAAATCCATTTTTAGTTAATGCATTAGTTAACGACGTCACTATGGTGCAAGCATTAATTGACAATGGATGCCTGTGTTCAGGTATCATTGATGAAGAATTAGCAGCCCTACTAAGTTTACCATGTAAACCTATCTCTCCCCGAACCCTTCAGACAGCAGAAAATTCATCTCAAGACAAGCCAATAGTAAAAAGTATCACTTGGGTCTCCATAGACCTTGATGGCTTTGTTACTGAAAAATTGTGGCTGTATGTAGTACCACACAGTACACATCAGATCATACTTGGGAAGAAATGGTTAGAGGACCAGGATGCAGTAATTCATTCCAAAGAGCAGCGGTTGGAACTCAGGAAGAGCGGTGGTTCTGTTTACAGTGTTCGACGCTGGCGTCAAAAACTAAGGGGAATAAAGGAGCCTAAACGTGCTGCTGTTGAGGCATTATCTTTTCTGGAAAAGGGAGTTCCCGTCTGCAAAGCCTCCTTAGACGACATAAATAAGGCACTCCGTACGAAACATTGTCTCAAGATCTCTGATGCTCGAGACCGATTACCGGGCCCTGTGAAGAAGTTCGCGCGCCTCTTTTCTGACGATAGCGGCGCTAATGATCTACCGCCTACACGAGATCACCTTGACCATGCTATAAACCTCCGAAATGAGAATGGGAAGCCAGTCCATCCGCCTTGGGGCCCTCTTTACAGTATGTCAAGAGAGGAGCTTCTAGTGCTTCGCAAAACATTGACAGATCTTCTGGGTAAGGGATGGATCAGACCAAGTAGTTCGCCGGCGGCCTCGCCAGTACTTTTTGCTAGAAAGCCAAGCGGAGGGCTACGATTTTGTGTGGATTATCGCGGGCTGAATGCAGTCACTCTTCCAGACAGGTATCCCCTTCCATTATTTAAAGAAACTTTGCGACAACTTTCAAAAGCTAGGTGGTTCACGAAACTAGATGTGAAGTCAGCTTTCCATCGTATCAGAATCAGAGAGGGAGATGAATGGATGACTGCCTTCAGATGTCGCCATGGTCTTTTTGAGTGGCTTGTTACACCATTTGGTCTTGCGAATGCACCTGCAACCTTCCAGCGTTATATTAATGAGCAACTACGAGGACACCTTGATGTTGATGCGACAGCATACATGGATGACGTTCTAGTATACACAAATGGTAGTGAGGCCGATCATTGGAGAACGGTTCAAAGTATCTTGGGAAAGCTAGAGAAGGCTGGTTTGTACTTGGACATTGATAAATGCAATTTTCTATGTCGAGAGGTGAAGTATCTAGGATACATTGTGAGAGCTGGAGACTCGGTGACCGTAGATCCTGACAAGGTCAAGAGCATCATAGAATGGAAGCCACCTACGTCGGTTAAAGGAGTCCGATCGTTTCTCGGCTTTGCAAATTTCTATCGATGCTTTGTTGATAGATTTTCGGAGGTAACTGCACCACTGACCAGATTGACGAAGAAGGATTCAATTTGGAGATGGGGACCTGAGGAGAACGAGGCGTTCGAACGACTAAAGCAAATTTTTTCAACTGAGCCGGTGCTAGCGCAATGGGATCCCGAGCGAGACACAGTGGTGGAAGCCGATTGTTCTGGGTATGCATTGGGTGGATGTTTGTCTCAAGCTGATAAGCAAGGCCGGCTGAGGCCGGTGGCTTACTACTCCAAGCGACTGAGCGGAGCGGAAGCAAATTATCCGATACACGACAAAGAGATGCTGGCCATAATCACGTGCCTGCAAGAGTGGAAAGCTGAACTGCGTTCTGTTGCAAAGCCCTTCACGATTTTGAGCGACCACAAGAACTTAGACTATTTCATGACCAAGCGACTACTCAATGAACGGCAGGCCAGGTATTACGATGTATTACATCAGTTCAATTTCACTCTGAAATGGCGACCTGGCAATGCTTGCGAACGGCCGGATGCTCTCTCAAGACGCGATCAGGATCAGCCCCATGGCCTTCATGACGAACGAACCACGGGTAGAATTATGCAACTGTTACCAACTGTCAAAGCTTTACCTGTCGATGCACAACTCGGTACAGCAGACCCAGCAGCGACAGCGAGAATATCTGACGACGATGAGATTCAAACATTATGGAATCAAGGAGTCATTTACGATAATGATTGGCGACGAGCGCGAGATGCTGTCCAGCACGGAGAGAGAAGTTTCCCACCAAATATCGCTCAGAAATTAACCGCTAACATTGCAGAGTGTACGGTTGCCGCAGATAGCGTTCTTCGTGGAAGGGAAAATAGAATTTGGGTTCCCGATTATGAGCCACTCCGAACGGCGATAATGCAGCGGACACACGATAGCTACCTAGCAGGTCACCCGGGCAAAGATACAATGATTGGCATACTTTTAAGGCGATGGTTCTGGCCAAAGATGAGGGAATCGGTCCGTCGTTTTATACGGAATTGTGATGTCTGTGGTCGTACGACAGTATGGCGAGAGGCGAAGGCTGGGTTTCTTCGATCACTGCCAATTCCTGACCGAATAGGAAGCGAGCTGACAATTGATTTTATTACTGATATGCCACCTTCTCAAGATTGTACAAATATAATGGTTATAACAGATCGGCTATCTAAAGACGTTTTTCTATTTGGTACAAAGACAATGGAGGCTGCACCAAGCGCTAAAGTTTTTGTCGACCGATATTATCGTTACTTTGGCTTTCCACGTTATTTGACAAGTGATAGAGGCAGTGACTGGATGGGAACCTTTTGGCAAACTTTCTGCAAGCTAACAGGAATAACTCAACGCTTGACCACGGCGTACCATCCTCAGTCAAACGCAAGTGAAAGAGCAAATCAGGAATTGTACAAGTACCTGCGAGCGTTTACCTGCTACTCACAAGATAATTGGATGGAACTGTTGCCTGTAGCCCAACTGGCACTAAATTCAAGACCAAGTTCAGCGATTGGAGGACTAAGCCCATTCTTCTTACGGCACGGATACGATTTGGACCCTCTGGCAGAGCCTACGCCTATCTTAGAGAATGGTTCCCGACACCCGGGACGACTATCTGCTCAGGATTATGTTAAGAGGTTAAAGGACGCGCAAGACTATGCACAGGCAGCAATGGCTTCAGCTCAACAACGAAACGAGGGTAATGCAAATCGCTTCCGAAGACAACCAGATCAGTATAAAGTTGGCGACAAGGTTTGTTTGGATCTCCGAAACGTGAAAACACCACAGCTCTCCAAGAAGCTAGCCTGGATACATGCAAAGTACGATGTGACCGCGGTCCCAGATCCTTTGACTGTGGAGTTGAACGTTCCTGGAAACATCCACAACCGCTTTCATGTCGAATTGGTGAAGCGGGCGGGTGCGGATCCCTTTCCGAGTCAGCGGCGGGACGATGCACAAAATCCCGCTATCCTTGACGATCTGGGCGAGCAAGAATTTGGAGTGGACTCAATAATACGAGCGAGAACAGTGAGACGTGGCCGTGGTAGTTTCAGGCAAGCCCTAGTTAAGTGGACTGGCTGGGCAGAACCAACTTGGGAGCCCATTGAATACGTGGCAGACACCGAAGCTTTAAAAATATTTGAGGAGACCTATGGTCCCATAACTTCAAATGATGGCCCTTCGGAAATATACTCAGGTAGATACGTTGGCCAGGCCGAGCCTCATGTCCAGAAAACGCGGAGGGAACGACGAAAAAAAAAAAGCATTAAATAAGAAAATTAAATAAAATATTTACTCATTGAGGAAGAGAAGGGGGATTGTAACGGCTGTTAAGCCTAATTATCCCTGTAGCCTACGCTAGCTAGCGCAGGCAATGAGATCAATGGTGTAATCCAGAATCTTCTTGGAAGTTGTCGAAGAATCCAAACAATTCTGGTCATGGAGGGAATCCTATGGAAGGAGGAGTATTCTGGATTATATATATTTGTAGTCACTAGCTGTTAGAATTCTCTCTCTAGAGAATTATAATTAATATACTGTACTTACAAGATCGCCCAAGCATTTTGTACTGAAACCGTGACATCTTCGATGTCCTGGACCACACATGAGACTAGATCCGTTGCTGAGCGCTTAGGCAGTGCACCAAACTGTTGCTGGCCGACTACATCATGGATAACTGCAAGGTGTGCCATCCGCTTAGCTAAGAGCCTTTCTAACCCTTTTCCCAAGCATGAGAGAAGAGCGATTGGTCTCCAACCCTTGATTGTTGTTGGGTCTCTATCGTTCTCTTGAAGGACGACCACCTCGGCTAATTTGAAACACTTTGGATGGGTGCCAAGCAGAATGCAAGCTCGGAACAGTTGGGAAATCCAAGGCCCAATTGTATTCCAACACGCCTCCGGCAGGTTTACGGAGACTCCGTCTGCTCCTGGGGCCGTATTTCCGCAACTAATGGTACAGGCTCGGACCTCTTCATCTGTTACGTCCTCTTCCCATGGTATCCGACTGCAGCTCGCGACTGTACATGGTGACAAGTCATCTGATGCCTGAAATCGTGCCAGGAGGGAGTCGCGAAGGATCGTGGCCCGTTTTAATGGATCTGTTATCAACGTCCCATTATGGTTCAGTGGCGGAGGGATACTAGCCTGTCTGGGGTTATCCATTCTCATTAGCTTGAACACATCAGTCGGCGTAGTAATTGATTCGACCTGTTGGGTTTTGAACTCCTTTTTCGAGGTCTTCACAACTGATCGGAGCTTTTTCGCGCTGAGTGCCTGTTGACTGGGAGTTATCGCGCTTTTATACTCAGCGAAGGCTGCCTTGCACTTTGGGGTCCACAACGGAGCAGATCTGCCGCACCGGGCTTTTGGCCGTGTTCCTACTGCATTGATTGCATTAGTGAGATGGAAACAAATTTCCTCGGCATACTCTTCAACCCTCTCGATTGTGTCAAGAACTGGTGGTGGTCGGACCCACTGTGCAATTACCTTGGCGTATCTGGGTAGCTTATCCTTTGTTACTCGGAGTTTTGCCTTTTCGGGTCTCATCACTGAGTTGCGAACTGGAATTTGTCCTCGGATAGGGAAGTGATCGCTGGTGACACATCCACCACGATCTACCCAAGCACGGGCGCCGTCGACATTACTCCAAACTAGATCTAGCGTGTTTCCAGCTCGGTGAGTGGGCTCCCCAATAATATGACAGATCAAATGGTGTTTGTCTGCCCATTTCTCGATCATTTCTCCTTGTCCATGAGGACATTCCACGCCAGGTTGCCAAGCCCAATATACCGAGTTAAAGTCCCCAGCAGCGACGGAGTTTGGCGGTGGAATCCAGTTGATTAGTGGCTGGATAGCTGTCGAGTCATTGGGTGCCTTGTAGACGTTGAGAAAAGTAATGCCGTTCACTTCAACCCAGCAATAGTCTCCTGTAGACACAACATAAGGAAAGATCTGTGTTGCCGATATCTTTTTATCGTCTATCCGGGTATAGGTCACAGCCCTCGGCCTAACATTTTCGCCGCCGTTAGGCAGATGATAGGTATATCCTGGGTGATCCTTTGTTGTGTTCTTTTGTTTATTCCACAGAGGTTCTTGAAGAAGAACCACGTCGATACCCAGCTCAAATGCTCGGGCGAGCGCAATATTTTGCGTTGAGCCCCCTCTACCTACGTTTATTGACATAAACCTTAGAGTAGGAGAGAGGCTCGAAGAGACCCGTGGGGTGCCCTTCACAAAGATTTTTGCTGATTTGATGCCTCATCGACCTCGGCTACAGTCGCTGTAGCGTCGGGCATGGGAACTTCAAAACAGTTGGTCGATTTGAAACCTGGCTGGTTAGTGTTTGGCGCTTCTGCGGCAGCTGTCATCGCTGCCTCTGCGCGTTTGACAGCTGCTTTGGCCCGAGTGACTGCTGCGAATTCGCGTTGGCTAGCCTGCCTTATGGTCTGAAGGTTTTCCCTGGAGGCCATTCCAGACTTTGTTGGACGAGCTAGATAGTCCCGACTATCTGACCTGTGTGGACCTCCACAGTTGCGGCACTTGGTGTGTGCCTTGCGCTCCGCGATGGAATGCATAGTTGAAGTACAATTCCAGCAAGCTGGGGCACGCGAGCAGCCCCTGGTGCCATGAAACTGTAGGCATCGTTTGCACTGGTTGATGCTTTGACGAGGCTGGTAGCGGACTGCAATCCCAGAGTCGTCGAAAAGTCGGAAACCTGGCCGAGGAATCGATGCTTTTTCAAAAAGGGCCACCCATGACTGGTATGGGGCGCCCGGTCGGCTTTTCCCGTCTGGGCGAACTTTTACCGGGACAGCTTTGGTGACCCTGACTATCTCGTCGGCCACCATCTTTTCTGTGATGAGAACTTTGCCCATTATTGTATTAATTGCGACTGGGACCGTCGCTATTCTAAGGGAAGCCAAGTCCGAGGCTTTCTCCAATATCGCATCCTGCTGGGCGAAGGATCCAGCTAGGCTAAGCATCAGCGTGCGTGCCTCTTAGTTTTCGGCTCTGATTGCGAAGCCAGTTGGCACACGGTAGACATGCTCAATTTTTGTTTGGGGGATTTCGAGCATTTGTGTAATTGCTTCTCTAACACCGAAAGGTGAGAGTGTTCGCCAGGGATGTTCTTTTTCGAGGCGGAGAAACAAACGTTCGTCTTGCACGGCCGGTTTTGTTGGCCCGGTTGAATTTTGGGCCATTCGAGTCGAGTTTGCCGCCTTGGGCATTGTCTGCGCGACTTTTGTAGGTGCCGGGAGCGTTTGTAGACCATTACGGGTGATCGAGGCCCAAGTGGTTTTGGCCTGGCGCACTTCGGCTTGAGCCGCTTCGCGATGTGGCTCACTTTGCTTACCAGCAGCATATTCTGCGGTCTTGCAACTAGTAGCCTGGCTTTCGGGGCGTGGGGGAAGTGATGGGAGGACTGTACCTGGTCCCGCGATCATAAATTGAGCTATTGCAGCTCTAATGTAGACTTTCATAGAGTCTATAAATTGAACACTCGACCCTTTGGATAGGGGGGAGAGAGCATTCTCGACACCGTTTATTGCAGCGGTGCAAATTTTTACATTTTCCGCAGTTTTTACGGCCCGGCGTTCCTCAGCCTCAATTAAGGCTCTGAGTTCGGGGGGGCATTCCTCCGTCTGCCTGCCTTCATTTCCACTGTGAGGAGAAGGATTCTCTTCTGTGGTTCCTGGTGTATGTTACAGGGGGTTTGGGGCAGACGCTGCACCTTTTGACTTGTTAGCATCTGAAATCGCAGCCCGCCTCATAGCTGGCACAGCGACTTCAATGAGAGGAAGTATATGCTGTCCGGTAGTCGCTGTCCCTAAATTGTTGCGACTCGTCGCTGCATTTTCAGCTCCGGTCGCATCTGGCTTGGAGTGAATTGAGTTAGGTAGTCTTTTCAGATTCTTAAGAATCTTGTCAATGTCAAAGTTGCCAACATCAATCATATCGCAATCTATGGTACTTTCGTCGATTAATTGGTCGATGTTCATCTCTTGAACGGCAGTCAGTGGGCCCAACTTGACGCTTGCTTTCTGTCGAGCAACGTGTTTGAGGTGCTTGTGGTTATCTACGATGTCTTTCGACCGCGATGGCTTACTTCGAACTGGGGGCATATTGGTAGCCTGCCAGTCGCTCACAAATTTTGAATTAAGGGCGTACGATATCACGATATCGAGAGAGGGAGGGAGAAGGGGAAAGGGTGAATATTCGAAAATTCGAATTTCAAAAAATTGTGTTTTTTTTTTGTGTTTTATTGTACTACTTGAGTCTATGACTGTCTAGCACATTGGGCTTCTCTCTGACCCAGGCCACACCTTGTATAGTGCTCCTATCCTCTTTTATTACTTGAAAGATCATTGATATATTCCCCTTGATGAATAGCCATTCAGCTCAGTATTTACCCGTGGAATTCAGCCACCTTTTCCACGCAACCTTCTACCCAAAAAAAAAAAAAAAAAATGGTAGCAATTGAAACTGTGTGGGTGGGAAAAAGTCTCAAAAAACCTGCAGCCCCAGCCGAGCGAGGCCTAGACACCCGGACCATATGAGGTGCGTATATTCATCAATACCTCCCTTCTTTGTAACAGTTGAGGTCGACTTGGTCCAATACACCATCTTTGTATCGGGTGCTGGGTACGCTCCGGAAACTCATCGGATGGCTTTTCCTCCGTGATTAAGGTTTGGTGATGAGTAGAGCTCCGACCCTACCATCTGATCTGAATGTGGTTAGCTTCATGATAATGGTGATAGGGGGATGTGTTGAGAGATGAAGACAATACAGACGGTGAAAGCGATTGGGAATCCTCTTCGAAGTGAGGACTTTGTTGCTCAATCTCGGCTCTGCAGACTCTACAGTGAGAGCTGGAGGTTCGTAGGGGACACCGCTGAGAGGTGTTGAGAATAGTCCCCCAATTATTCAAAGTTCTAACACCTGCATAGGGAAGATATTCTTCCCGTTACAACTGGCTCTCATCCCTTCTAGGAAACACAAATTTCCGTAGACAGCGTCATGTATTAAGTCAGGGGGAAGAAAGTCGAACAAAAACTCATCACCACTAGTATACGATTCACAAATGGGCCTAGGTCTGTCTGGGAGTCGTACTCAAACATCCGACATCTCTCAAACTCCTTATATATTTGCGAGGATCCATATCTCGTCCGATCACCCACCTACACACGCCCTAATGAAGAAATATTGTGATGTAACTGTCAGCGGTGTCCCCTACGAACCTCCAGGCCTCACTGTAGAGTCTGAAGAGCCGAGATTGAGTAACAAAGTCCTCACTTTGACGAGGATTCCCGATCGCTTTCGCGGTCTGTATTGTCTTCATCTCTCAACACATCCCCCTATCACCATTATCATGAAGCTAACCACATTCAGATCAGATGGTAGGGTCGGAGCTCTACTCATCACCAAACCTTGATCACGGAGGAAAAGCCATCCGATGAGTTTCCGGAGCGTACCCAGCACCCGATACAAAGATGGTGTATTGGACCAAGTCGACCTCAACTGTTACAAAGAAGGGAGGTATTGATGAATATACGCACCTCATATGGTCCGGGTGTCTAGGCCTCGCTCGGCTGGGGCTGCAGGTTTTTTGAGACTTTTTCCCACCCACACAGTTTCAATTGCTACCTTTTTTTTTTTTTTTTTTTTTTTTTTTTTTTTTGGGTAGAAGGTTCTGTCACAAAATGTGGTTGTGATCTGATCAATCGATCGGAATATACGAAGTCTATTCTGATTTCTTAAAGTAATGATAACGCATGAATAACTACAATGCGGAATAATAACATATGGAAAGGAAATATATTTTTACAGGGGTATGACTAAGCGGACCCTAAGGCCATCATTACACATGGGCCGCACACAGTGAACGGTAGGAGTTTGTGCACTAGATCCTGTAACATCACCTTCCTCCCCGGCGTATTTGCAAATTTTATTGAAGCAATAATTTCCTTTTACCCCTAGAACCTGTGTAGCTACCCGTCTTGGAGTCACCATCATTGTCTCCATTGCCGTATTGCTCAATGAAGTTTTTAAAAGCATCAGTAAGAATTAGATTTTCTCGGGGTTCCCAAGTCGTTTCTTTATAACCTGTCCACTTAACGCAGACAAATTTTTTTCTTCGGAAAGATTGGCCTCTGAGAACTTTTTCTACTCCATAGAGGGGATGTTTTCCGTCTAGAAGTAGCGGGGGTTGACCATCATTAGTGACTTGGGAAGGAAGTGGATCGTTAGAATGCCGACAGAGTGTGACGGCTGTAAAGCCGAAAGACTCCTGTAGCCTACGCTGACTAGCGTAGGCAAGGCACAAGGGGAGGGTCTCGGAAGCCACAGAACTTCGAATATTCTCAGTGAACCTTCTGGAAACACACTGAAGGTTCATGAGGATAACAGGTGTACCGAGAACCTTCTAGGTAGTTGTAGAAGCGTCTCAATTATTCAGGTCACAGGGAGAATCATCTTGAAGGGCAATAATTTAGAATATATATATATGTAGACTTTACATTGAGGAGTTCTCTGGAGAGATAATTATAATTAATATACTGTACTTACAAGATCGCCCAAGCATTTTGTACTGAAACTGTGACACAGAGGAGATCAACAAAAAATCTGGGATGGATATTACTTGGTACATTTAGTTTGTAGACATCAGGGGCAATCTCCTGTGTTATTTTGTATTTAACATTGATCCGTGATATTTTCTTTTTGAGCTGTAGGGTGGAAACATTTCTCAAGTTTAGCCAGACTTTGTCCCCTACCTTTAACTTTTCAGCCAGTTTTCGTCCCCTATTAGCATTGTGCTCCATAATTTGCTGGGCTGTTTTTATTGCAGCTTTGGCAATTTCTTGACCGTCATATAGGCGATTTATGAAAGCATTAGCCCTTGCTTTGGGGACTTTACCTGAGCTAGATAAGGTTGACCGGCGTTGGATTGGTTCGAGATGGTAATCATGAGTCAAAAAGAAAGGACTAGACTCGGTTTTTGAGCTAATTTTGTTATTGATGGCAACCATTGCAGATGGAAGTAGCTTTGACCAATCATCTTGGGAATAGGAGATATAATCTCGAAGGTAAGTCAGTACTTCTTGGTTCATTCTCTCGGTTCCTCCATCTATCTGAGGATGGAATGCTGTTGATAGACACTGTTGAATGCCAACGAGTTGTAACAGCCGTTAAGCCTAGGGATTCCTGTAGCCTACGCTGGCTAGCGCAGGCAATGAATGCAGGGGAATCTTCGGGAAGGATCTCGGAATACAAGGAGCTTAGAAGGTTCTCAATGAACCTTCTGGAAGCATACTGAAGGTTCATGAGGACAACAGGTGTATCAAGAATCTTCTAGGGTATTGTCGAGGAGTCCATGTTATTCTAGATATAGGGAGAACCTTACAGAAGAGGAGTATCTCAAAGTATATATATTTGTATTCTAGCTACAGAAATTCTCTCTCTAGAGAATTATAATTAAAATACTGTACTTACAAGATCGCTCTCAAGGAGCCGTGTTATTAGTATTCCGTAGGGTACAAATTTGGTACAAGTAGGTTACAGGTGTGGAGTATGGTGGTGATTCCTAAGAGTAGGAGGTATAAATTCAGCGTTAGGTATAGGGTTCACATAAGAAGTAAAGGTAAAATAAGTAGTAGGTGAGAAGGGTAAAATAACGGCGGTCTTCTTTAGGGAAGAGATAAGTAAGTGAACAATAGGTATGAGTATAAACAGAAGACGTTGCGTGAAGAAGAATACTCCTTCACACTGGGTATATATGTACATCAGATAATAGGACAGCCCTAAGCTCTGTCTCGAACAGTATTACTACGCAATCCCTATGAAACGACCCTATGTTCCTTAGCCTGTCCTAATTGTTTGAGAACTTGATCTAACCCCGAGTTGTGTTTTAGAATGGAACTCCCCATGAGACACCATCCTAGTTTCCGCCACATTTATCCATGAAAATCGCCCAAGCGTTTTGTACTGAAACCGTGACACAAGTTAACAAAGTCTTTTCCAAAAGTGACCGACCCAGTTAGATCCACAATCTGAAGTTAGGGAGCTGGGGAATCTGTGGTAGCGCCAGCGGCTCATAAGAAATTTGTCCGCACAAGCTTCGGCTTCCATTGTATTCATAGCTTCTAACATAGCGCTTCCTAGAAGTCTGTCGTGTATAACCATGAGGAATCTCTTGTTTTTATTAGTTGCAGGCAAGTCAGTCATGAAATCTATAGCTAGCTTGCTGTGAAATCGCTCTGGTATAGGTAGTGGTCGGAGTAAACCACGAGATGATTGTCGCCAAGCTTTTGACCTACCACAGACATGACAGTTTCTTACAAACCTCCGAACGTCTTTGCACAGTTGAGGCCAAAAAAAACTTTGTGAAAGTATTGAAAGAGTTATTTCTCTACCCAGATGGCCAGTCATGTGAGAATTGTGTACATTTTGAATTAAGGTGGTACAGAGAGACTCCCAGTTTGGAACCCACAGGGTGTGACGGTCTTTAAGTGGCATTTTATTCAAACTGAACTCAGAGCTAGATACAAATGAAAATCTTAAAGTAACAAGCAGAGACATGATGTTACGGGCTTAAGGCTACCAAGATAGATTACCAAAATAAGGTCTGGAGACCCACTTAAGTAATGTCAATCTTAAGTAACACTAACATTACCCAGGTAAATTATCATTGTACTGAAAACTCTTAAATACACTGTAGAGACATCTTTATATCATTGTTTTAGATAATCAGAATAGACTTTGTTAACTTCGTTCAATTGTTTATATCACGACCCCATTCTGTGACATATTCTGATTATCTAAATTCTCTTTATTCTGCATTCCTTACCAGCGACGTCTCGCGGTATAGGCAACTCCACATACCTAATATCTAGTCTCAGTCTATGTTATGAGCCTTGAAGACGTCGTCTCAGCTCTCGAAGACCTCCAGCTTGCCGAGTCCCAGCCAGCACCTCAGCCCGCCAAATTCCAGCCGGCACCCCAGTTTCTTGCGACGATGTCCGACCCTAAGCTAAACCGTCCCCACCCAGAATCCACGAAATCCACAATCCAATGGCCCAAATGGTCAGGAGATCCTGCAGATTTCCCTTCTTTTCACATTTGTCTCGAAGGGCTCGCAGAAGATTGTATCAGTGATAAAACCTTTTATTATTCAGTTTTTTCCCAATCCCTAGCATCTGAAGCCCAACAATGGGTAGCGCCTTGGACGAGAGCCCAAAAGTTAGCCAATGACTGGAGTAGCAAACAGCTAATATCTCACCTTGAAGAACTTTTTGTTGATAGGGACGCCGCATCCAGAGCACAATCAAAGATCAACACCATTTTTCAAGGGCCTCAACAAACCTTTGCTAAATTTAGATCCGTTTTCAAGCAGCTCTGCTCTGAAGCAGAGCACCTTGCACCAACCGGTGCTTCCAAGGTTAATGCAATAAAACTCGCACTAGTCCCACATTTTCAGCAAGGCATAGCTTATCGCCAAGGAGTCTCCGAGACTAACTAGGAAAGCTTTGTCAGGGAAGTTCAAAGCCTGGCAAAAGGATTAGAATCTATTCCTAGCTTTCGAACAATCCGAGGTTCAGATAAGGAGCAATACACATCTGAAGATAATCCACAAGTCTTCCAATCCCCCTGGGAAGTTGAACGTCCGGCTAGTCGAGCCCTCCCATTGTCTAGTAGGACAAGCCAAACACCTGTCCAATATGATTGAGATGGAGATGTACATATGGCGGACATAAACTTGCTACAAAGTCAGATCCAAGCTCAAACTCAAGCGATCTTAGCGGCGCTGAAAGGTGGAGATTCTAAAGATTCAGGTAGTAAAGGCCGAAGAAATGACAGCCGCCCATTTCCACCAGAAGCCTCTCGAGCAGAAAGAAACCGTCGTATCGACAGCAATCGTTGTGAAAGGTGCAACAAGACACCTTCTCATTGATGGGGTGACTGCATATATCGGAACTTCCGCAAAAATCCGACGCCTAGGGGCTACAGCTCTTCTCGAAGATCAGGAGTAAACAGGATGGAAAATGAGTTCTCAACTAACAACTTTGCTTTGGATTCGGAAAAATCATAGCCTCTGAGCAAACTTGTGCGCAGAGGCGAGCAGGGTATGATTCTTTTGGTGTAAACATGGAGGAGAAGCCGTCGGCTAGAGAAATACTGGAAGTAAAGAAAAGAATGGATAATAAACCCTTTTTAATACAAACTTTTATTAACAATCAATTCTTTATTCCAGCTCTTTTTGACTCAGACTGCCTCCCTTACGCTGCCTTCAGCGATTAAATTGTTTAGAAACATAAACTTCCACACATCCCAGTAGAACACAGAAAACTTGTACTTGCAAAAGATAAAAAAAACTCCCATAATATAAGCCAAATAACATATGTTACCCTTGATATAAATGGCCGCAGAGAGCATCTGTGAGGGTGTATCATCAAAGGATTGCATTACAATTTAATCCTCGGCAAGGGATGGGTAGAGAGAAACAATGTCATCTACAACGCCAATGGCCATTTACTCTACATAAATCAGGGAGAGGAAAGACTTCAAATATTAGAACAAGGCTGGATGGAAAACTAGCATACCAGGAAAAAGACTAAATATATCCAAGAAGGAAGACTGGTATTGTCACTTGCATTTTCCGCATTCACAAAGAAAGCGCTAGACAACCACCAAGATCTAATACTAGCGTCAGTCTCGATTGCAGATATCAACAAAGCCTTGCAAAAATTTGATCAAAACCAAAAAATAAAACCAACCATTGAGTCAGTTAGTAAAATGCTCCCCAATCAACTCACCGGATTTGAATCCATGTTCTTAAATGACACATCTAATGAACTACCACCCTACAGAATTGGGCATGACATGGAGATCAAGTTAGAAAAGGATCAAAACGACAATGAGAAAAAGCCACCTTATGGACCCCTCTATGAAATGTCAAAAGAAGAGTTATTAGCTCTGCGTAAAACCCTAGCAGATCTCCTCGACAAAGGCTGGATACAAGCAAGTTCTTTGTCAGCTAGCTCAACAGTCCTTTTTGCCAAAAAACCAGGGGGCGGCCTACGGTTCTGCGTCGATTATTGTGGCCTTAATGAAATCACAAAAAAAGATCATTACACCCTTCCACTGATTCGAGAAACACTACGGCAATTAACTAAAGCCCGTTGGTTTACTAAAGTCGACGTACGCACTGCGTTCCACCGACTACAGATCAAGGAAGTAGATGAATGGAATGTCAGGATCTCTTGGGACTTGGTTACTTAACTTGAACTGGAGGTGCTAAATCTTGGGCTCTTGATGGTAAAGAAAATATAACAATAATAAAGACTTGTTTCTTGATTCTTGATTCTTGGGTATCTAGGGAATAGTACAGGACTGAAAGCTGAAGAGCTTTCGACATGAAGATACCTCAGCTACTTATACTACAACACTATCTGCTACAGACTACAGTAATCTAGTTCCAGTCCGATTCCTGTCGAATTCCTGAGAGTAACCTAGAATCTGATCGAAGCCCATTGAACTGGTAAGAGTACAATATACCATCCCGAAACATCTAGAAACTAATTGCCAGAGTAGCTTAGAATTCCATCAAAGTAACTAGAACTTGTCTAGAGGGATACCAGCTGAAGCTAGGATCAGACTCTACCTCCATACCATGAATCTATACATGACATAGCAGTAGCCATATAGTCTTAGAGCCAGAGGTTGGCAGGATAATATCTCCACCTCAGTCAGTCCGTGACATGGAAAACGGCCTTTTGCTCGCGTCAAGACTTATATGAGTGGCTAGTTTGTCCTTTCGGATTGTGTGGAGCTCCAGCAACATTTCAACGTTTCATTAATAGCACTCTGTAGGAATTTCTAGATATATTCTGCTCGGCATATGTTGATGATGTTATAGTCTATTCAGACGGAGACCTAGAAGACTATTACCAGACAGTGTCAAAAGTAATGAATGCACTAAAAACAGCGGGTCTGCAGTTGGACCCTGAAAAATGTGCTTTTAGGGTAACAAAAATAAAATACTTAGGTTTCATCATCAAAGCAGGAGTCAGCGTCAAAGTAGACCCCCATAAAGTGCAAGCAATTGCTGAGTGGGAGGAGCCAAATAATGTGTCATAAGTACGCTCCTTTCTTGGGTTCTCAAATTTTTACCGGGAGTTTATTCCTCGTTTTTCTTCGATATGTGAACCACTCAATAATCTAACCAAGCGGGGTGTGCTATGGAGATGGGATAAACCCCAAAAGGACACATTTATGCGACTAAAGGAGCTACTTATGAGCACACCAATCCTCACAATGTTTGATTCTGAAGCTGAAACCCTGTTGGGAGCGGACTAATCAGGTTATGCTATTGGAGGAGTATTATCACAAGTAGATGAAAAGGGTCGCCTTCGACCTGTGGGATTCTTCTCCAGAAAATTGTTGCCAGCTGAAGCTAACTATGAATTTATGATAAAGAAATGTTATCTATTGTTGCTACTATGAGACACTTCAGAGGTAAACTTAGAAGCGTTAGTAAACCTTTTATAATTTTATCTGATCATCGAAATTTGCAGTATTTCATGACAAAGCACCAACTATCAGAACGCCAAGTCCGATGGGCAGAAGAGCTCTCAGGCTTCAATTTTAATGTAAAATTTAGACCAGGCTCATATTCTGCAAAGCCTGATCTCCTTTCTAGAAAAGCTGAGTACAAGCCTAAAGATTTTAGTGACGAAATTTTCGAAAAAGAGAATTTCAACTCCTAAAAAGCAACTGGTTATTGCCCAGTTGTGAAGAGGAAGAATTTTCATCTTCCCTAAGTCTCTCAGTAGTGGTTACTAGACAACAGGCTAGGCCCTGGGAAGAAGTTAGGGAAAAAGCTATGTCCAAGCGTATCAATGAGTCATCCAGCCCCCCCATCCCCCAAAGGTCCCCTGTTACGGTTTGACCGCTGTTTGAGCTTAGGTGAATACCTAAGCAGATTGTTGGGAATATTTACAACAAGGCTGCATGGGGGGGATAGATGAAGCTGAACATGGCGGCACTACTAGTCAGGAGGTCGAAGCGTTATTACAACTAAGTAAAACCTGGCAATGCGTGGCTGGGTTGTTATGCTCAGCTATGTAGTATGGTAGATCTAGTAGCTGGTGCATAGGTAGTTATTATGGCAGCATGGCATCATGGCACATGAAGGAGATCCAGTCTCTACATAACGACATTACAAGTAGGAATGTGTGCAGTATGAGAGATGGGTTGTTGATATAGGATAAATGGCATGGCTACTCAGTTGGTTGCACACTTTGGTGAGCTGCATACTGGTAACGTGATTGGTCTACAGGGAAACAAGCTAGGGGATAAGGGACGAGCTTCCCCCAATCTGTGACATAATAATTATCATAGTCACTTCACTTCTGCACATCAATGAAGACATCTCTCCACATACTGTCTTAGCTGTTCCAGCGCAAGTGTACATTCCCATTTCATATACCAAGTAAAACATGGGTAGCAAGTATTGTGCCTAAGGATAAGTCATCAGTCTGGAGATTGACGAAGGGGACCAATTCTTATAAATACCTGTTAGTTGTAGCTAGAATTCTCTTTTCTCCTCATATAGTTTAATAAATCGATTTATTTGCAACCAACTCGGTTTCTGTCACATCCCCCTAAAGGAAATCAACTATTTGAAGAGCTCGAAATGCAAAAACTCTGGAATAAAGCAGTAAATGAAGACCCTCCTTTCCTCGACGTTTATACGAGCCTAGGAAATGAGGATCGCGCACTACCAAATTCTATTGGAAACTTGATGCAAATAACAGATTGTTCTTTCGATGAGAAACACGCTTTAATGTACTGTGGTGCCTTGTGGGTCCCAAACTGGGAACCTCTACGCACTACATTAATTCAAAAAGTGCATAATCCTCATATGACAGGCCATTCAGGCCGGGAAATAACATTATCTATTCTCTCACGAAGCTTTCTCTGGCCTCAACAATACAAGGATGTTAAAGGATTTGTGAAGAATTGCCACATATGCGGTAGATCAAAAGTTTGGCGTCAGTCTTCAAGTGGTCTGCTGCGATCACTGCCAATACCAGAACAATTTCACAGCAAGTTAGCCATAGATTTCATGATCGATTTACCTACAACAGACAATAAGGAAAGATTTCTTATGGTTATATATGATAGGCTCCTTGGTAGTGCTTCATTAGAAGCCATGGACACAATGGAAGCAGAGGCTTGTGCAGAGAAATTTATTCTGAGCTATTGGCACTATCATGGTTTTCCCAACTCTCTAACATCAGACAGACGCTCTAACTGGGTCGGTCACTTTTGGAAGAGGCTTTGCTAGTGTGTAGGTATTCAACAGCGACTATCAACAGCATTTCACCCACAGACAGATGGAGGTACTGAGAGAATGAATCAAGAAGTGCTAACATACCTCCGCGCTTATATCTCTTATGCCCAAAATGACTGGGCAAAACTTCTCCCACCTGCAATGGTCGCTATAAATAATAGAACTAGCTCAAAGACTGTTTTCAGTCCATTTTACTTAACTCATGGTTATCACCTTGAGCTCATTCAGCGCCGTTAAACACCATCTAGCCCGAGTAAAACCCCAAAAGCAAGAGCCAATGTGTTACGGTTTGACCGTGGTTTAGCTTAAGCGGAGACCTAAGCGGGGTTTGGGGGCGCATTAGAGAGAGTGTTACATATTATCTTGTATCAAGCAACTAAGTTTCACTTGGCCACATTACATTAAAGCTAGGAAGGAATGTGAGACAGCGAAGTAGAATTGCCGAGTGAGAGGGTCAGCTAGATGGCAAAGATGAAAACGGGCAGTGGCGAAGCAATATGTCATTCTCACCAACAGAGTACATATTGGATGAGCTAGAAGGATGTACAAATAGTCATTGCCCGTAGTTGTGATACTTCTCTCTTCATATAGTTTAATCTTTCTAAAAGTACACTACAACCAGCTTGGTTTCGTCACACAATGCCTTCATAAACTGCCTTCACGAGGGTTAAGAATTTGCAAAAGCTGCAATAACAACAGCCCAAAAAATTATGGAGCATGTTGAATTAAAAGAGCGTTGGTCAAACATGATTATCCCTGTACCTTAACATAACGGAGTTATAGTTGTGATTATTATTATTTTTTTTTTTTTTGCATCAGATTTAATTGCGTTAGCAGCTATCTAGCTATGACACAATATCAGAGAAAAGTACAGAAAACATGACTCAATTTAGAAGAGGAGCACTCATGCCTCGGATTTCAATTGCAAGTACCACTGCAAAGTTATGGTAGCTTTTTCTTCACCTCAAGTCAACCCTCATCTGTGAATACCCACTCAGGGGAACGTCTCAAAAACCCTGAGTTATCCAGACATGCCTCCGTCATCCATCAGATATTCTCCGCGCGAAATGTAATATGAGATGTCTCCTTCCCAAGTGGAGTAGGTGCCCAGGCTACTCAAACTATACCAGTGAACACCACCAGGAAGCGAACCACAACACCTTCCATTGTTTGCTTGTTTTTATAGTGTCAGCTGCACTCTCGCAAGCGAAGTCTTGGTGCGCACAAAGCTCAATCTGTAAAACTCTTGCTAAAATTCGAAATTTCACGCCCGTCGAAAATGTATCCCTCTTCTGCATCATCTTGTTAACTTGTCCATATCCCTCTCACGTCCATCCCAAAGAACTTTCTTCCAGATTTGTGCGCCACGCTTTGCTTCCTCCAGCGGGTGTAAATATTGACGTGGGCGTGTATCTGACAACCAGCTGAGGCCAGAGAAAGTCGAAGAGAGGTGTGGTCATTGTGATGAGGATGTACTAGGTTGTACTTGTAGACTTAATGAGGCGTAGGTAGGAGTGTTAAGGTTATGAGTCATATGGGAACATAGTTACTTGTCACTTGTTATGTCTGATTGGAGTATGTAGAGGATGTGTTTGACAGATTTCAATACTTTCAGAAGTATGAATATATGCTATCTTATATACATCTGTATGACCCATATCATAGTCTTAGTTCCATCTCGTGATTGACTATCTATAGTAATCACATTACCAATCCAGCGCTCATGAATCCACGGTTCATGAGCGGCCATCGCTGCTCCTGCGGCTCTCGTATATCCTCCGCTTGCCAGTCGCATCACTGCTCCTATAATCGCAGCTCAGTACCCTAGTTGAGCGCCCCTGAATAGCTGATCAAGGGGCGACCTGTTAAGGTTATGAGTTAATTGGGAACATAGTTACTTGGATGTGTCACAATGTTTGTTCAGATGGTTTGATACTTGGTAACTTGATTGCTGGCAGGTGTCCGATACTTTTCTGATACTGTACATGAGACAGAACATAGAATACTTATATACTCTAATATGACCCTTGTCATTGTCTACGCTCTCTCTCCTGACTTACTGCCAACAGCGTGCCTGGGTAAAACTCTGCAGCTCATGAGTCCATCTCTCATGAGAGGCATCCGCTGTTCCGGTGGCTGGCGCGCGCGGTCCGAGTACGCATTGCTGCAATGCCTCAATCACTTACGTGTAATATTCCAGCTGAGCAATCCTGAACCTAGCTGTTCAGGAACGACAGCAATCCAGTCCATGGCTCGCGCCTGTGGTTTGTATACACACCACAGCGTCGCTCCAATCGTTCCCATACAATGTCTCAGCTCTGCAGTCCTTAGTCCATTACTCAGGAGCGGAAGCAGTTGTATGGTTCCGGTAGCGTGCAAGGTCTGCATGTACCTCAGGGCGCTATTCCGTAATTGTCCGGCAATATCGAACCGCTTATGGCTAGCGCACGTAGTCAGTAGACCCTTCACGTCGCTTCCCCAATTGTTGCCTTGCAATGACTCAACCCGGTGCTCCCAAGTCCGAGACTCAGGAGCGGCAGCGGTTGTATCCATGGTCAACGCACAATGTGCATATGCACCTGTTGGCGCAGAGCCGGTCATTGACGAGCGAAAGTACAACACGACTGTACTGGTTTCCTTTAGTGACACTCGAGATACACCTGTACACTCGATGCTGTTGCATATACGCTGAGTGGTACCCAACCCCTTGCGGCTAGCACTTATATTCCAGGGGCTTATGGTGTCGCTACCCCGATTGCTTCCATGTATAGTTTTTACCTGGGCGCTCCCGCGCCCGAATCTTGGTGGCGAGCAGTAGATGTGCATGTTGTAGTGCTAGGCGTGGGTTTGCAACTTCGGTACCATGACCGTTATTTGTCGGTACTATCTCAACAAGGAGTCAAGCTCTTTGGGAGCGAAAAAACGACGTGGTGGAGTAATTTAAATCATTGCCTCGTGTGCCAACTTCTTTGATATTGCGAAATTTGACTGAACTTGGCTCTGGGAGAATATTTCACTCCCAGGTTTGTAGAGGCACCGTGCACAGATGTTCAGTCTTGCCCTCCTTGTGATTATTATTTGCATAGGAGTAAAAAGGGTAAGGCGTTTGGAGATCTTATATACCCTGTATTAGTAGTTCCATATTTGCGTGTAGATGAGCCTAGTAGTGGAATGTTGGTACGAGCTAGGCTGCAGCATTATTAGGGAATGCTGAGACCGTAGAAATAATACACTTTTGTTTAACCCTATACTTTATAGAATCTACTTCCAGCCACACTGTTCTATCCATCTAAAGGAATCATAATCTAACAGGTTACAACCCCAGTTTGCCATAGAATTTGATAAAGCAAGGTTACACGTCTACTCGCATTTATTTGCACTCACACGCACTCACACAAAATCACTCGCAATTATCTGCATCTACCCACATCAATTTGTAGACACTTGTTTCGACTCACATAGTCAACCTCAGCCGCGTACAAACCAATTGAAAAGGCACACAGAAGCTAATACAGCAAATAAAATGGCCGATGATAGCTGAGAGAAGGGAACCGGTCTTTGGAAACTAGTACCAGTGTTGACTAAAGCAAGTAAAATAGAATGGTTTCAACTAGTCGAACAAGTACTTGAAGGTGATGGGATACAATGGTTACTAACGCATACTAACAGAGAGTACGTGCATATCAGAGATTCATCAAGGAAAAATGAACCCAAAGCAGGTTGGCTATCATATACCGCATAAGAAGAAGGTTCATTAATCAAATGGTGGATTCTTCCAGAAGAGGATATGCAATACAAAAAGGCCCAAATAAACTTTCGCCTCAACATCCAATTAAAGATATCTGGAACAGATAAGGATATGATGGATGAGAAAATAGGCATACCCGCGCAGTTCGCTTTACTAAAAAATAGGTACAAGCAGACTACATACACTTCCGGACATAGCATGATTGTAGCTTTTACTACTTGGGAAATGAATGTTGAACTTAGCCCCTCAACTAACTACACACAATTAAGCAAGCTGAGAAAGGAAGTTCATCAGTTCTCATCCGGAACAAAATTCTCGATTGATTTTATGTGGATTTTATTTGTTGCCGGACTTTGTCCAAGGCACAAATATATGACCCTGACTGAAGGTTTTCCCCAGAATATGTTAGCCACCGAGCGCCTTGATAGGCTAGATGAAAAATGGACTTATCTACAAATGGAAGCGCGCGGTAACAAAAGAGCCTTTCAAGCAAAAATGAAAGATAGTGGAATCCATACCAACGGAATGGGTAGTACAGATTTTGGATATTCAGCTCAGAAAGAACGCAACACGAGTTGCTTTAAATGTGGCTCTAGTCGTCATACTAGCTTCTCATGTCCATACGCTGAGATTGGGTTCCAGGCTGCAAGAAGGGCCCGTATTCGGAGAGAAGGGGAAGAGAGCAATGAAGATTCCAAGGTTTACTTCCCACCTCGTCAACACAATGGGAAAGATAAGCCTCGCAAGGTTGAGTATCCTGCCTCACCTGAGCGAAGCAATATATCTAGATCTTCCACTAACTGGAAACAAAAATTGTCAAGAACCCCTCGCGCTTTGTCACCTTTTCGCCACCACAAACAGGCACAATATGTTATGAATGATGAGCACTGGAGATATTCTTGGGATAGACTTAGAGACAGTTGTGATATAATGCTAGAGAACTGAGTTGTAGACTTTAGAAGGGATTATTATTTGCTAAAGTATAATGGATAAAGTGTGTGATCTGTGTTGGACACTTTTGGGGGCAGTGCCTGACCACCTGTCTAAATACATGAGAAGCTGGTCCGTGCACTGCTATCACTTCTCAACATCCTGATCCTCAACAGATCTCTACAACCACTACGTAGCTTACCTCAATTGTGTAGGCACAGTGACTATATTAATCCATGACCTAGACCATGCACGTCTCTACGTTATGTTAGCACGGACTAGGATTACAACACAATATGCTGAAAATGACCCCAATGATGAGTCCCAGTCCAATGATGAAGAATTTGGTGGCCTCTTGTGGGAAAAGCGCAGTAAGATCCCACCTTCCACTTGGGCCGCTGACTCCGGCTGTACATCTCCAATGACTGACAACAAAAATCTCTTCAGCTCAACATTAAAACCTTATTGGAGAAGGATACAAGTTGGTGGAGGTTTTCTCTATTTGGTCGGTATAGGTACAGCTATGTTAAAGTTAAAAGATGGAAGATATATTTTACCATCAAACACTCTTTTTGTACCAGGACTAGGATGTAATTTATTATCTGTAAAGAAAATGGTTACAGGAAATAGTTGCCTCGGCCAGTTTAATTCTAATCAAATGATTTTTATCAATATTCATTCCAAAAGTAATCTTATTGAGGCAGAAATTTATAGAGGACTCTACATATTCTCGAAAATATCTGATGATGCCAATAGTCAGATATTTGGTAATGCTAGAATATTACCTGAGATTGCATCAACACAGGTCAAAACTCAAGAAAATAGCATGCCTAAATCATTTGAAGCAATGGAGGATATATCGGTTTTGAATACTAACCCCACAGATAAAGTAGAATCAGATTCTTCCCTTGACAACTACGACTTGACTGGATATGTCAGCAATAAATTGAAATATGGGAGGAATAAATTTGGAAATGAAATCGAAAAAAGGGAAAATAATGCCGTGATCTGAAACATTAGAAAATTAAAGGATGACAACCTAAAAGGCTCTAAAAGCTTAGAATCTTTGTTTAAAGAAAGAAAGATGCAACGAGAACTTTCTCGTTGCTCCTAATATCATAGGAGATTCTGTCATGCAAGCTCTCAGGCGCTTTCTCTTCTTCATACAGTATGCAATATAAAGAAAATTATGATTCCTGGAAAAATACCATTGTGTGAAATCCGCGCAGCACAAAAGATCAGGAAAAGACAATCAAAGAAATTAGCTGAGCACGCAGCAGAACCCTGGGCACTGGTATCATTTTAAATTGCTGGCCTGTTTCCACCCTCTTACCGTGGGTATAGATACTTTGGGGAACTGATAGATAATTGGAGCCACAAGACTTGGACACTACTCCTCAAAGATCGCAAGGATGTACTATCCGCGTTAAACCTATGGAAAGCCAAGGTTGAAATGCAATCAGGAGCTAAGGTCAAAGCCTCTCGTACAGATAATGCACTAGAAATTCTACAAACTTTAAAAGAATTGGAAAAACAAGGTGTGTCGATGCAGCATACTGAACCTTATACCTCAGCTCAGAATGGCCCTGCTGAACAATTAATACAGTCTACTGAGGTAAGCATAAGATGTATGCTTGACAATGCAAAGCTTCCCGTAGAATTTTGGTTTGAAGCTGCACAGGCACAGGCGTATACACGTGCTCGGATGCAGCGTGTTCCAATGATTGTAGAAGAAATTATTGACAATACTACAAAAAAACCTGTAAAAATTGAGTATCAGATATCTCCCGAGGATGCTTTCACTCGTAAAGTCCCACTCGTTCACAATCATATTTAAACATGGGGCTGCAAAGTTATCACACATGTACCCAGATCCTCTTTACCTGGCCGTAAAGACAAATTTATGTCTTCTGGGAGGGAAGGAATTTTTATGGGATATAGTGACAATACAACGGCCCATTATAAAGTCTATGCACCGGATATGCACACAACTATCACATCAAGCAATTATATTTTTTTCGAAGACGTGCCTGGGCAAGCTATTGCTAATTATCAGTTATGAATAGAGCTTTCTAAAGGTAAATTTAAGGAAAGTGACAGTAGCTATAATTTTATGTCCATTCGAAACAGACGAGGCAGACCAAATGATGATAAAGGCATTGACAATGTTGTAGAACCAATTGCAACCACTGTGTCTAATTAAACCGAAAATATAACAATTCCAAATACTAAACATAAAATTCAGTCCCTGGAGCCTCTTACAAATCTTCCTTTGTACAAGAAATATGAAAATTTCGACAAAGACATATTTGCCTCTGCCTCAGCCGATGATTTGGATCAAGCTATCACAAAAATCTCTTCAGACAATATTTCAAATACAATTACAAGTAAAAATATTTCTGGTGCAATTGTGGACTCTACCATCACTGAAAATATTCCAAATAGTACACCAAATACTTCAACAGTTGATAATAATCCTAAAAACTCTCAGACTAATGACATTGAAAACAACCAAGGCGAATTAAAAACTCATGACATATCAAATCCAGTTATAAAGAGAAAGGCTGTAAATTTTGATGACATTATCAAGACAATTCCCGTGGCTTGTTGAGATCAGGTAATAAGAGACAACTTGAGGACGACAATAATAGTGATAGGAAAATTTCGAAAAGATTAATGGTGATGAAAGCATTACTTGCCTGGTTTAACAATACAGATGTTGACATCAAAACAAGCGAATCCGTAATGATTGTTAAAGTCATGAGCTTGAGCAAAGATGGAGATTATAGCAGAATCAGTGTCGGCGGTTAGACCAATGCAGTAAGTCTTGCATGAGGTTGTGAGAGGAAGATCCGAGTGGAAACAATTGTATTTAGATGTATGGTTCAGAGTAAAACCGAGATGATAAGAGTGGGATTGCGTGTTTGCATATCTTAGCAACTGTGGTTTTTGACCAGTATTTATCAATCTCCATGGATCGTAAGTTATGATCCATGTTGATGTAGATCTATGTACATACACATATATGGGCCAGGAATATAAAGCTAAATATATGTGTATCGGTAATAGATACGAGAAAACTATAACCTGCATTTAAGACATAGTCATCTGCTAGAATTCTAGTGTGAAATAAACGCTAATGCGCATTCAACTTTCGGTGAAGGATCTATTGATAACAGTGATGTAGAATGGGGAATTTGATAGTCAAATTAGCCGGACTTACTAATAAGTTAATCTTGGCATTCCAAGATATATCATATTTCAACAAGATTCACAAAGCTTGGAGTTACTTGTCTCGAACAAAGGTGTTTCGCTTGGTTTGTAGCAATGGGAACTCTATATCTTCTCCCTAGAGATTTTTCGTTCTAAACCATGAGAAACTCGGTTCATGGGGACAAGTTGGAGAGAGAAAGAGCAGTTGCCATTTTCTAGACGTACATAATCTAGATAGTAACAGAAAGAGAAATGGCAGCCAGGAATTAATTGACACTTTTTACTTCTTACATTATTCAATTGACTCGTAGAGTCTAACAGTACAATACAACCACTAGGGTTTTCTATCTAGGTTCAACTAGAAAGATCGGGGGTGTTAGAATATGATTCCTCTGGACGGGTAATACAGTAGTACTGTTACTGGAATATGTGGAAGTAGATTTGATAAAGTGTAGGGTTAAATCGTTGCGTGTGTCTTCGTCTCTACGTCTACGCGCTTAATAGAAGTATCGCGACCTCGCACCCTCTAATGTATCGCTCCTAGTCTCATCAACACGCTAATATGAAACTACTAATACAGGGTATATAAAATCAACAGACGGAGGGCAAGACTGAACACCTGTACGCGGTGTCCTCTACGAACCTGGGAGTGAAATATTCTCCCAGAGCCAAGTTCAGTCAAATTTCGCAATATCAAAGAAGTTGGCCCACGAGGCAAAAATTCAAATTACTCCACCATGTCAATCTTTCACTCCCAAAGAGTCCGATTCTCAACTAAGCTTCATCAAGTCTACAAGTACGACCTAGTACATCCACGTTTCAATGACCACCCCTCTCGTCGACTTTCTCTGGCCTCAGCCGGTCACCAAATACACGCCCACGCCGATATTTACACCCGACAGAGGAAGCAAAGCGTGGCGCACAAATCTGGGAGACAGTTCTTTGGGATGGACGTGAGAGGGATCAGGACAAGTTCATAAGTTTCATGGATAAACGTGGCGGAAACTAGGATGGTGTCTCATGGAGAGTTCCATTCTAAAACACAACTCGGGGTTAGATCAAGTTCTCAAACAATTAGGACAGGCTCAGGAACATAGGGTAGTTTCATAGGGAATGCGTAGTAATACTGTTCGAGACAGAGCTTAGGGCTGTCCTATTATCTGATGTACATATATACCCAGCGTGAAGGAGTATTCTTCTTCACGCAACGTCTTCTGTTTATACTCATACCTATTGTTCACTTACTTATCTCTTCTCTAAAGAAGACCGCCGTTATTGTACCCTTCTCACCTACTACTTATTTTACCTTTACTTCTTACGTGAACCCTATACCTAACGCTGAATTTACACCTCCTACTCTTAGGAATCACCACCATACTCCACACCTGTAACCTACTTGTACCAAATTCGTACCCTACGGAATACTAATAACACTGCTCCTTGAGATTACGTTGCGTCCTTATCCGTACCGTACGCAAAGATGTCCGTACCAACCTCCTCCCAGACACCCCCGTGGGACTCACCAAACAACGTTACCGAATTTCGCCAGCAATTCGAAAATGACTCCTCGACTCTTTACGGCCACATGGTAACGCTGATACAACGACTTCGGAACGAGAGATCTCATGCCACTACCAGGCTCGAGAAATCTAATTCGGAACGAGATGAAGAAAAAAGGAAACTTGTATCTGCCTATGAAGAAAGAGATAGAGCCATTGCGCAGTTAAGTCTGGCCCACCAATCCATCAACCAACTTGAGGAACAGTCCACAAAACTTAACCTTGAGCTCAACATTGCTCGTGCAGGATATCTTTCAAATATCCCCAGCACAGAAAATACCGAAAATCCACAGAAACATAATTTCCGATCCGAGAAATTCCCCGACCCGCAGAAGTTTAATGGAGCTCGGGCCGAGCTACCCGGATTCCTTACCCAACTTCGAATGAAATTGGAAGTTAACGATGACCGATTCCGAAACGAGTCGGCCAAAGTTATCTACTCAATAAGCCGATTGGAGGGACGAGCGCTGGACCAAGTTGTACCACTCGTCAACGCTAATCAGTCAGCACCTTTTTCTTCCGTCGACGCTTTCATCGCCCATCTTAATGCATCATTTGGGGACCCTGACCCGCGAGGTACCGCACGTCGCGAACTTAAAACCCTAAAACAAGGGAATGGTGATTTTGCAGAGTACTATTCTCAATTTCTCCGTATTATTGCTTACCTGGACTATAACGAATCAGCTAAGATTGATGCGCTTGTCACGGGCATATCAGAGGACCTAAAAGACTCCTTAGTTTATCATGAAGGCCAGCCAAATACCCTGGAAAAATATGCAACTATGCTTATGAATACTGACAATAAAATTCGTGGCCGGAAAGCAGAGCAAAAATACGCACGGAATTCAAGTATTCAGCCTTCATATCCTACCAATGGTCACCCTTCACATGTCCCAGGCGGCCTCACTCCCATGGACCTTTCAGCTCTCCGAAGTCAGCCTGTTGCGCGTCCACCTTTGGACCAACGTTACACCTTCGTAAATGGAATGCGAAAGACATCAGCAGCTGAAAAACATTGGCGCAAGGACAATAACTTATGCATGTATTGTGCAGGATCTGGACATGTATTCAGTAACTGCCCTGTTGCGAATCGTACAAGAAACTCGCAAGTAACAATGACAGGTGCTCTTTTGGCGCCGATATTACCTAATGACAATATAGAGTCACCACCCCTCAATGGACAGGAGCTGGGTTTTCATTAGTCCCGGATTCGAAAGATAGCCCTGATCCGGGGCCCACTGATACTTCCTTAATGTCTGCATTTTCCATATCGAGCTTTTCAGTGTCACATGCGGAGGACAAGTTAGATGGTGAACATTTAGTTGCTGCCTGTACATTAGTAACATCTAAAAAATCCATTCAAACTCACGCACTTATTGATACCGGATGCTCTGGGTTTGCTTTCATTGACGAAAATTTCGCGCGCTGTCACCAATTCTCCTTTATTGCCTTAAAAACCCCTCGCACACTCAAAGTAATTGACGGAAGACCCATATCTTCGGGTAATGTTACTCACGTTTGTCGTTTACCACTAACAATTGATTCTCACCACGAAACCGCTACCTTCTTTATCACCAAGCTAGGCTCGTATCCCCTAGTGCTTGGAATCCCATGGCTTCAGCAACACGACCCCGTGCTACAGTTTAAATATAACACAATACTTTTCAATTCCAACTACTGCAAGCAGAAATGTAACAGCTCCGTAGTCCCTATCCCAGTCAAGGGAATTAGCCCAAAAACTTTATATAAACATGATAGCCCCAAGGCAACCTTCGAATGCAAACACAAAAACAAAATTCTAATTCAGGGCATGAAGTTTAAAGCAGCCGATAAAACAGTTGAGTTAGCAGCTTCAAAAAGTTGGAAAACTATGTTACCACCACAATATCATAAATTCCGTGGAATGATAGACGAAAGGCTTGCAGACTCACTCCCACCACGCCGTATATATGACCACAAAATCCCTGTAAAAGAGGGGAAAGAGCCTCCATTCGGACCTCTTTATGGCATGTCCCAGGAAGAGTTGATGGCATTGAAGACTTATATCCAGGAAAATCTTAAAAAAGGGTTCATTCGAGCTAGTTCTTCACCGGCTGGCGCTCCTGTTCTTTTTGTTAAAAAAAATGACGGGACACTTCGTCTTTGTGTTGACTACCGAGGGCTGAATGAACTCACAATCAAAAATCGGTATCCACTCCCACTAATAAGGGAAACACTTGACCGGCTCTCTAGGGCAAAGTGGTATACAAAATTAGATCTTAGGCAAGGTTACAACCAGATAAGAATGGCCGAGGGAGAGGAGTGGAAAACTGCATTCCGTACTAGATATGGACATTTTGAGTATACAGTTATGCCTTTTGGATTAACCAATGCCCCTGCAACCTTCCAGCACTTTATTAACGACTGCCTTCGTGAATATTTAGACGTATTTTGTACAGCATACCTAGACGATATACTCATATATAGCGATACCCTAGCCGAGCATATGACGCATGTCAATAAAGTGATGGAAGCTTTGCAGCAAAAAGGAGTCCTCCTAAAGCCAGAAAAGTGCAAATTTCATTCTCAAAGCACAACATATCTAGGCCTGATCATCGAGCCGGAGGGCATCAAAATGGACCCAAGTAAGGTAGATGCCGTAAGAAAATGGGAAGTTCCAAAATCAGTAAAAGACATTCAGGCGTTCCTAGGGTTTGCCAATTTCTATCGACGTTTTGTCCACGGATTTTCAACATTGGCACTCCCACTGACCCGCCTTACGCGTAAAAATACCCCCTTTGTCTGGGATACTGAGACGGAAGGTGCATTTAAAGCCTTGATAAACGCCTTTACCACAGCACCTGTCTTAGCCCACTTTGACCCGGAAAGGGAAATCACAGTTGAGACAGATGCTTCTGACTATGTCTCTGCGGGAATTCTCTCTCAACGCGATGATAAAGGTATCCTTCGTCCAATAGCTTATTTGTCGAAAAAACATTCACCGGCTGAATGTAATTATGAGATTTATGACAAAGAACTTCTGGCAATAATCCGTTCGTTCGAGGAATGGCGACCAGAGCTTGAGGGTGCTGCTCATCAAATTGCGGTAATATCGGATCATAAAAATTTGGAATACTTTATGAGCTCTAAGCAACTTAATCGTAGACAAGCACGTTGGGCCGAATATCTCTCACGCTTCAATTTCATTATTAAATACCGACCTGGAAATCGAGGAGGAAAACCGGATGCACTTACTAGAAGATCACAGGATTACCCTACTGAGAACGATGAAAGAAGGCTCCACCAGAGTCAAATTGTTCTCAAAAAAGAAAATTTGGAGAAACAGTTAGATGTTTCCGCAATATCATTGACACTCACTGCGCAGAAAAATTCACCAGAATGGAAAGATTTGTTTGAGATGGGATACCAAAACGACCCGTTCCCGAATAAAATATTAGGTCTACTGAGAAATAACATTAAACACTCGAAGGAAATATCGCTTGCTGAATGTACTCAGTTTGAAAATAAACTAGTCTACAGGAATAAGTGGTACGTGCCACACTACGACCCAATCAAACTTCACATTCTCAAACGCTACCACGACGATCCCTCCGCTGGGCACCCCGGTCGCGAAAAAACCTTTGAACTTATCAGCCGGGACTACCACTGGCCATTGATGCGAAAATACATAGCGCGTTACGTTCGTAATTGCCATATTTGCCAAAGAAGTAAGCCCAGTAACCACACAAAATTTGGAATCCTTCGACCACTACCCATAGCTCAACAACCATGGCAAGAAGTGTCCATGGACTTTGTTACTGGATTACCCGTAAGTGATGGATTTGACGCAGTTATGGTAGTAGTTGATAGACTGACGAAAATGCGTCATTTAATACCCTGCAATACCACAACCAGTGCTCAAGATGTCGCTCGACTATACCTGTGTAACATTTGGAAACTTCACGGTCTACCAACGCATGTTACTTCGGATCGCGGGACCCAATTTACAGCCAAATTCTGGAGAGAACTATGCAAGCATTTATGTATTAAGGCAAGAATGTCCACTGCCTTCCACCCAGAAACCGATGGCCAAACCGAAAGATTTAACGCTGTAATGGAACAGTACCTAAGGTGTTACGTATCATACCAGCAAGACAATTGGGCCAAGTGGCTACCAATGGCAGAATTTTCCGCAAATAACCACGTGTCTGCCTCCACTAAGGCAACACCATTTATGAGCAACTACGGGTTTCATCCTCGCTTTACAATTACCATGAAACCCTACCCAAAAACGCCACAAAGCCACGATGCCAAAGAATTTGCCCTTCAAATGAAAGACATACATGATTTCCTGCGAACTAACATCAGATCAGCACAAGACTTACAGGAGCAAGCCGCAAACAAGACGAGAAAACATGCACCCAATCACCAGGTTGGTGACTACGTATTTCTCTGCAAAAAATATAAGGACCACGCGGAATTCCCGAAAGCTCGACTGGAAAAAACTTGGCCCCTTTCAGGTTAATAAAATAATATCCCCATATGCATATCGCTTAGATCTCCCAAAATCAATGAAAATACACCCAGTTTTTCATGTCTCCCTATTGGAACCCGCTCCACATGATCCCGTTCCTGGTCAGTTCCACCCACCTCCTCCACCAATAATTGTCAACGAAGAAGAGGAGTTTGAGGTTGAGGAGGTTTATGACTCGCGGACTACAAAGTGTAATGGATTACAATATCTAGTCAAATGGGTAGGCGAAAACGATCCGACTTGGGAACCAGCCATTAACCTTGACGACACCACTGCTGTCGGAACCTTTCACCAGCGCTATCCCACTAAACCTGGCCCACTAAAAAATAGCTCAAATAACCAGGCTCGCAGGAGCTCACGTCTTAAAGGGGGATCTACTTTCATGGATAAACGTGGCGGAAACTAGGATGGTGTCTCATGGAGAGTTCCATTCTAAAACACAACTCGGGGTTAGATCAAGTTCTCAAACAATTAGGACAGGCTCAGGAACATAGGGTAGTTTCATAGGGAATGCGTAGTAATACTGTTCGAGACAGAGCTTAGGGCTGTCCTATTATCTGATGTACATATATACCCAGCGTGAAGGAGTATTCTTCTTCACGCAACGTCTTCTGTTTATACTCATACCTATTGTTCACTTACTTATCTCTTCTCTAAAGAAGACCGCCGTTATTGTACCCTTCTCACCTACTACTTATTTTACCTTTACTTCTTACGTGAACCCTATACCTAACGCTGAATTTACACCTCCTACTCTTAGGAATCACCACCATACTCCACACCTGTAACCTACTTGTACCAAATTCGTACCCTACGGAATACTAATAACACTGCTCCTTGAGAATAAGATGATGCAAAAGATGGATACATTTTCGACCGGCGTGAAATTTCGAAATTGGGCAAAGAGTTTTTATGAATTGAGCTTTGTACGCGCCAAGGCTTCGCTTGCGAGAGTGCAGCTGACACTATAAACACAGGCCAACGATGGAAGGTGCCGTGGTCCGCCTCTTAGTGGTGTTCTCTGGTATAGTTTGAGTAGCCTGGGCATCTACTCCATTTGGAAAGGAGACACCTAAGACCACGTTTCGCGCGGAGAAATGTGAACGGATGATGGAGGCATGTCTGGATAACTCAGGATTTTTGAGACGTTCCCCTGGGTGGTTATTCACGGATGAGGGTTGACTTTGGTTGAAGAAAAAGCCGCCATTAATTTGCAGTGGTACTTGCAAATGAAATCCGAGGCATGAGTGTTCCTATTGTAAACTGAGTCATCTTTTCTGTGCTTTTTTTTGATATTGTGTCATAGCTAGATAGCTGCATACGCAATTAAAATCTGATGCAAAAAAAAAAACTCAACAGACGCCTTACCCTTTTTAACTCCTAGGCAACCAATAACCACAACCCTAACTCCATTATTGTTGGAAATGAGGTATAATATTATTAGTAATGATTACCTTCATTACGTAACAAGTTCCCAACGCAATCCCTATATTCACTATCTACACACTAGTTTGGTTTCCTCAGTAAGAGTTATATGGATGCCTACTAGCGTGGCTCCACTCCTATGACGAGAGCACATAGCGTAAGTTATTGCTTCTTGTATTTTTGAGGATTTTTCGACTGGTACACTTAACTTCTATCTTTTTTGATGCTTGCAATTAACATTTGATCATACATAACCAAGTAATCAGTTCACACTTCTCTGCTTTGTCATAAGTGATCCTCTTTCTCCATCAACAGATTATGAGACCAACGCTTTAATCAATTGAGCTAATCTTATATCAATTCTCTATCTTGAGACAGAAATATTTCTGCTCATTCTATTCCTTACTCCTTTTCGAGACAGAATCATTTCTATTCAAACGCTCAATTCACACCTCACCGCTCCCATACTCTAATTTTTTGAAGGTCAGTATTTATCATGTCAACCGCCAAGATTCTCAAGCACTGTCAGAATGCTCCCGAGCTGAGCAAGGAGACATATCTAAGATGGTGTCGGATATTTCGGATGAGCTTAAACACTCATAATATCCAAGAATATATCCTGAGAAAAGTGCCCGATCTAACTCCTGTTGATGAAAAAATGGCTTTCGAAATGTCCTCCACGCAACTTTTTGACAATAACATAAAGTCAGTAATCCTTCAGTTAGTTCCAGAAGAAGTTTACTACATCATTGAAGCTTTACCTACAGCGTTTCAAATGTGGAATGCAATTGCTGCATACTAGCAACCTAATAGCGAAGGTTAGATAGATGGGCTCATCAAAGAATTTTGGAGTCTTAACTTTGAATCGGGCGCTAATGTTGATGAGTGTGCAACAGAGTTGACAAAACTGCAATCGAAAATTGCGTCTTTAGATCCATCCAAGCGCCCTTCTGATTTATCGAAAAGGAATCGCCTCCTAGATCATTTCGAAACTGAATGCAACGGCTTCCACAATGGGGCAGTATCTTTCATGAAATTGAATAGTCATGTTTCATTCCTCGAAGCAGTCAACTTAATAAGGGACAGTCAAAGAAACTATTTAAAGTACAACCAGAAAGCCGTTGCCAATTTTGCCAACTCTCGAAAAGATATGACGATGAAGATCTGTTCTTTCTGTGGAAGGAGTAATCATACCCGTGAAACGTGCTTTAAATGGATCGACACTGCAGAGGGATCGAAATGGGCCGCTAAAAACCCACAGAAAGCAGAGACAGTTATGTCACTCAAGAGAAGATTTGGAGGTAGCCGGTCAAATGATAAAAACCAACCTGAAAATGAGTACGTTTTGTCCTGTTCAACTTTATCTTCCAACGATGTTATTCTTGACACTGGTGCAACTCATCATATTTTCTGTGATTCATCATTATTCACGTCGATGGTACCTGTGAGGAAGTCCATTGAAACAGCATCAGGACGTGTGGAACCTGTTTCTTGGTCTGGCTCAGTAAGTTTTGAGATAGATTATGCAAATAATAAACATCAAACTAGAACTGTCAGACTAAGTGATGTCTGGTACCTACCATCTTGTGCAAAGAACCTCGTCTCAGGCTCTCAGTTAACTTCCAAAGGCTTTAAAATTAAGACTAACAAGTATGGACTAGGTGTTTATTCATCTAACAATAATATTGTTATGAATGCACGTCCTAAAAATGGTCTTTTTTGTTTCAGTATGGAAGGTTCAGCACACTCTCAATCCCCAGGGTACAATTCTAATGCACTCGTGTCAGAAGGCAATAAGTGCACAACAGAAAATCTATTGCACCACCGGTTTGCACATGTGAGTGCTCACGTCTTGAAAGACATTTCCAATTTAGACCTAGACCTCAACCCAAAAAATAACAAACCACCAGACCTTAAGCTCAAATCTACGTCATTCAAAGACTTTCATACTTGTAATTCATGCAAACAAGTGGAAAAAATCAACAGAGATAAGGTACAGAGGGCGCTTCACCCTCTTGAATTAGTTCATTCTGACGCATGGGGGAAATGTAGGACAAATGGCTTACTTGGAAGTCTCTATTTTGTGTCTTTCACTGATGATGCAACTCGCGAAAGTAAGGTCTATGCTTTGAAAAGTTTGGTAGAAGTCCCCGACAAGTTTCAATTATACAAGGAAGAAAAAGAGCTTCTGACTGGGCGAAAGATCAAAGCGATGCGCTTTGATGGAGGTAGTGAATACAAGAAAATAGAATTTAATGGCATTGTGCAAAAAATAAGCGCCCCATATACACAGCACCAAAACAGTGTTTCTGAAAGACTGAACAGAACACTTGTGACTATGGCTAGATGTATGCTACACCATGCAAATTTACCTCTACGTTTCTGGGATCTTGCTATCAACTCTGCTTGTTATATTCGAAATCGTCTGCCCACTCAACCTGACATCAAAACTTCTCATGCGCTAATGACTGGTTCGAATCCTGTAGTTTTACATTTAAGAGTATGGGGATGTATCTGCTATGTTCTAATTCAAACTTCAGATCCTCATAGAAATAAACTCTCTCCGACTTTGTTGAAAGGAATATTTGTAGGATTTTTCAGTCTACAACACAATATCAAATTTATATTCCTTCAAAAGAAGGTCGTAATAAAATCATAGTCTCAGCTAACGTTAAGTTTCTCGAGGATACCTTCTGGGATTGGGGTAAAACATCAGTTCAACAAGACATATACCTCGATAGAATTCCTGAAATAACTACTGAGGATGAAGCTATCCAAGAAAAAGAAACTACGTGCCCAAATGACTCTGGCTCTGATTCCGAAATTGATTCTGATGCCGAAATGCACCTCAATGACTCAAGAATGTCACGGTTTCAGTACAAAATGCTTGGGCGATCTTGTAAGTACAGTATATTAATTATAATTCTCTAGAGAGAGAATTCTAACAGCTAGTGACTACAAATATATATAATCCAGAATACTCCTCCTTCCATAGGATTCCCTCCATGACCAGAATTGTTTGGATTCTTCGACAACTTCCAAGAAGATTCTGGATTACACCATTGATCTCATTGCCTGCGCTAGCTAGCGTAGGCTACAGGGATAATTAGGCTTAACAGCCGTTACAATCCCCCTTCTCTTTCTCAATGAGTAAATATTTTATTTAATTTTCTTATTTAATGCTTTTTTTTTTCGTCGTTCCCTCCGCGTTTTGTAGACATGAGGCTCGGCCTGGCCAACGTATCTACCTGAGTATATTTCCGAAGGGCCATCATTTGAAGTTATGGGACCATAGGTCTCCTCAAATATTTTTAAAGCTTCGGTGTCTGCCACGTATTCAATGGGCTCCCAAGTTGGTTCTGCCCAGCCAGTCCACTTAACTAGGGCTTGCCTGAAACTACCACGGCCACGTCTCACTGTTCTCGCTCGTATTATTGAGTCCACTCCAAATTCTTGCTCGCCCAGATCGTCAAGGATAGCGGGATTTTGTGCATCGTCCCGCCGCTGACTCGGAAAGGGATCCGCACCCGCCCGCTTCACCAATTCGACATGAAAGCGGTTGTGGATGTTTCCAGGAACGTTCAACTCCACAGTCAAAGGATCTGGGACCGCGGTCACATCGTACTTTGCATGTATCCAGGCTAGCTTCTTGGAGAGCTGTGGTGTTTTCACGTTTCGGAGATCCAACCAAACCTTGTCGCCAACTTTATACTGATCTGGTTGTCTTCGGAAGCGATTTGCATTACCCTCGTTTCGTTGTTGAGCTGAAGCCATTGCTGCCTGTGCATAGTCTTGCGCGTCCTTTAACCTCTTAACATAATCCTGAGCAGATAGTCGTCCCGGGTGTCGGGAACCATTCTCTAAGATAGGCGTAGGCTCTGCCAGAGGGTCCAAATCGTATCCGTGCCGTAAGAAGAATGGGCTTAGTCCTCCAATCGCTGAACTTGGTCTTGAATTTAGTGCCAGTTGGGCTACAGGCAACAGTTCCATCCAATTATCTTGTGAGTAGCAGGTAAACGCTCGCAGGTACTTGTACAATTCCTGATTTGCTCTTTCACTTGCGTTTGACTGAGGATGGTACGCCGTGGTCAAGCGTTGAGTTATTCCTGTTAGCTTGCAGAAAGTTTGCCAAAAGGTTCCCATCCAGTCACTGCCTCTATCACTTGTCAAATAACGTGGAAAGCCAAAGTAACGATAATATCGGTCGACAAAAACTTTAGCGCTTGGTGCAGCCTCCATTGTCTTTGTACCAAATAGAAAAACGTCTTTAGATAGCCGATCTGTTATAACCATTATATTTGTACAATCTTGAGAAGGTGGCATATCAGTAATAAAATCAATTGTCAGCTCGCTTCCTATTCGGTCAGGAATTGGCAGTGATCGAAGAAACCCAGCCTTCGCCTCTCGCCATACTGTCGTACGACCACAGACATCACAATTCCGTATAAAACGACGGACCGATTCCCTCATCTTTGGCCAGAACCATCGCCTTAAAAGTATGCCAATCATTGTATCTTTGCCCGGGTGACCTGCTAGGTAGCTATCGTGTGTCCGCTGCATTATCGCCGTTCGGAGTGGCTCATAATCGGGAACCCAAATTCTATTTTCCCTTCCACGAAGAACGCTATCTGCGGCAACCGTACACTCTGCAATGTTAGCGGTTAATTTCTGAGCGATATTTGGTGGGAAACTTCTCTCTCCGTGCTGGACAGCATCTCGCGCTCGTCGCCAATCATTATCGTAAATGACTCCTTGATTCCATAATGTTTGAATCTCATCGTCGTCAGATATTCTCGCTGTCGCTGCTGGGTCTGCTGTACCGAGTTGTGCATCGACAGGTAAAGCTTTGACAGTTGGTAACAGTTGCATAATTCTACCCGTGGTTCGTTCGTCATGAAGGCCATGGGGCTGATCCTGATCGCGTCTTGAGAGAGCATCCGGCCGTTCGCAAGCATTGCCAGGTCGCCATTTCAGAGTGAAATTGAACTGATGTAATACATCGTAATACCTGGCCTGCCGTTCATTGAGTAGTCGCTTGGTCATGAAATAGTCTAAGTTCTTGTGGTCGCTCAAAATCGTGAAGGGCTTTGCAACAGAACGCAGTTCAGCTTTCCACTCTTGCAGGCACGTGATTATGGCCAGCATCTCTTTGTCGTGTATCGGATAATTTGCTTCCGCTCCGCTCAGTCGCTTGGAGTAGTAAGCCACCGGCCTCAGCCGGCCTTGCTTATCAGCTTGAGACAAACATCCACCCAATGCATACCCAGAACAATCGGCTTCCACCACTGTGTCTCGCTCGGGATCCCATTGCGCTAGCACCGGCTCAGTTGAAAAAATTTGCTTTAGTCGTTCGAACGCCTCGTTCTCCTCAGGTCCCCATCTCCAAATTGAATCCTTCTTCGTCAATCTGGTCAGTGGTGCAGTTACCTCCGAAAATCTATCAACAAAGCATCGATAGAAATTTGCAAAGCCGAGAAACGATCGAACTCCTTTAACCGACGTAGGTGGCTTCCATTCTATGATGCTCTTGACCTTGTCAGGATCTACGGTCACCGAGTCTCCAGCTCTCACAATGTATCCTAGATACTTCACCTCTCGACATAGAAAATTGCATTTATCAATGTCCAAGTACAAACCAGCCTTCTCTAGCTTTCCCAAGATACTTTGAACCGTTCTCCAATGATCGGCCTCACTACCATTTGTGTATACTAGAACGTCATCCATGTATGCTGTCGCATCAACATCAAGGTGTCCTCGTAGTTGCTCATTAATATAACGCTGGAAGGTTGCAGGTGCATTCGCAAGACCAAATGGTGTAACAAGCCACTCAAAAAGACCATGGCGACATCTGAAGGCAGTCATCCATTCATCTCCCTCTCTGATTCTGATACGATGGAAAGCTGACTTCACATCTAGTTTCGTGAACCACCTAGCTTTTGAAAGTTGTCGCAAAGTTTCTTTAAATAATGGAAGGGGATACCTGTCTGGAAGAGTGACTGCATTCAGCCCGCGATAATCCACACAAAATCGTAGCCCTCCGCTTGGCTTTCTAGCAAAAAGTACTGGCGAGGCCGCCGGCGAACTACTTGGTCTGATCCATCCCTTACCCAGAAGATCTGTCAATGTTTTGCGAAGCACTAGAAGCTCCTCTCTTGACATACTGTAAAGAGGGCCCCAAGGCGGATGGACTGGCTTCCCATTCTCATTTCGGAGGTTTATAGCATGGTCAAGGTGATCTCGTGTAGGCGGTAGATCATTAGCGCCGCTATCGTCAGAAAAGAGGCGCGCGAACTTCTTCACAGGGCCCGGTAATCGGTCTCGAGCATCAGAGATCTTGAGACAATGTTTCGTACGGAGTGCCTTATTTATGTCGTCTAAGGAGGCTTTGCAGACGGGAACTCCCTTTTCCAGAAAAGATAATGCCTCAACAGCAGCACGTTTAGGCTCCTTTATTCCCCTTAGTTTTTGACGCCAGCGTCGAACACTGTAAACAGAACCACCGCTCTTCCTGAGTTCCAACCGCTGCTCTTTGGAATGAATTACTGCATCCTGGTCCTCTAACCATTTCTTCCCAAGTATGATCTGATGTGTACTGTGTGGTACTACATACAGCCACAATTTTTCAGTAACAAAGCCATCAAGGTCTATGGAGACCCAAGTGATACTTTTTACTATTGGCTTGTCTTGAGATGAATTTTCTGCTGTCTGAAGGGTTCGGGGAGAGATAGGTTTACATGGTAAACTTAGTAGGGCTGCTAATTCTTCATCAATGATACCTGAACACAGGCATCCATTGTCAATTAATGCTTGCACCATAGTGACGTCGTTAACTAATGCATTAACTAAAAATGGATTTGTATTCATCTTCGGTTCTTGTTCAGCTGCTGTCAAACTTTTTGAAAACTTTTTATCCAATATTATTGGCTGCACAAAATCTTTCCTTTCTTCTTGAATCGGTCTATCACTAGTAATGGCATTAATAAGGGGTGGCGATGTGTTCTTTCTCATTTCATGATCTGTAAGACAGCTCCCCATGACAGACCTCTTGGCTGACCAACCCATTGTTTCTCCTCGATCTCTTATTTGCTGAATTTCGATAGGACGGTTTATGAGTCTCGGAGAAATGCTATACGGATCCAATTCGTACACTGCCGGATCAATAGGACCTAGACCATCATCATACGGATCCACTTCGTAGACTGCCGGATCAATAGGACCTAGACCATCACCTTCCGGATCCAATTCGTACACTGCCGGATCAATAGGACCTAGACCATCATCATACGGATCCACTTTCATATTTTTTTTATAAATATGTAAACTTTTCTTAGTCTTTCGTGGATTAATTGCTGGAAGAAGGTGGCACACCCTAGATTGACATCCCCGTTTCTCACATCTGAAGCAGCTTCCTTCTTTCCGAAGCTTAGCTAGCTGATCTTCTGATTTCCATGTTGCCCTAAGAAAATTGTTTTCCTCCATAGAAATGTTGCAATGATCCCACTTCATCTTTGCAAAGTTGATTGACTGCAATTCTGACTGACTGATTGACTGACTGACTGACTGACTGACTGACTGACTGACTGACTGCGATTCTGACTGCGATTCTGACTGACTGACTGACTGACTGACTGACTGACTGACTGACTGCGATTCTGACTGCGATTCTGACTGACTGACTGACTGACTGACTGACTGCGGTTCTGAAGTTAGATGAGAGAATTATAATATGTCACGGTTTCAGTACAAAATGCTTGGGCGATCTTGTAAGTACAGTATATTAATTATAATTCTCTAGAGAGAGAATTCTAACAGCTAGTGACTACAAATATATATAATCCAGAATACTCCTCCTTCCATAGGATTCCCTCCATGACCAGAATTGTTTGGATTCTTCGACAACTTCCAAGAAGATTCTGGATTACACCATTGATCTCATTGCCTGCGCTAGCTAGCGTAGGCTACAGGGATAATTAGGCTTAACAGCCGTTACAAAGAACTGAAACTAATTTACCTCCTGATTCATCAGAAGATTCTGATGAATCACTCCCCTCTCCTTTTCTCCGGCCATCTGAACGTAATCAACCCTCCCCTATCAATTCAACTGATCAACCAGAGTCATCGAGCTCTAACCCTATCATCCTCAGGAGGAGTAACCGAGTCCGAAAGCCTATCTTGCCACGTTCAGCATGGCAACCACGAGCTCTAATTTTAGAAAAGAAAACTTTGATACCCAGGACCTTTAAAGAAGCACTAATCGGGAATGATAAAGAAAAATGGCGAAAAGGAATAAACGAAGAACTTAATTTGTTGGCCATCAAAGAAGTTTTCATCCCTATAACACATGTCCCCCATGAAAGACAACCTATTGGTTCAAGGTGGGTATTCTCAGTAAAGAACGATGGAAGGTTCAAGGCTAGATTGGTTGCTCAGGGCTTTAGCCAGTTGCAAGGAGTCGATTATTTTGAGACTTATTTGCCAACAATTCATATGGATTCACTTCGAATACTTTTCGCAGTTGCTACGTTCCGTGACTGGGAGATTCATCAGGTTGATGTAAAAACTGCGTACCTGGAAGGAGATCTCCCTGAAGACGTATACATGAGAACACCAGAAGGAGTAAAAGGTGGTAAATACGTGAAACTAAATAAATCTCTGTATGGCCTCAAGCAGTCTGGTAAAGTATGGTATGACAAACTTAACCTTCAACTTCAAACTCTGAATTTCAGGAGATCTACAAGCGACCCTTGTATTTACATTCACAACAAGAATGTAATTGTAATTGGAGTGTACGTTGACAACTTAGTGATCTGTGGACAAGAAATTACTGGTGTCAATATGATCAAACAACAGCTTTCCTCCATTTTTACAATCAAGGATCTTGCTGAGATAGGTACTGTCATTGGATGGAAAATAACCCGTGATAGATCTTGCAGAGCTCTAACTATCTCACAAACAGACTATATCACAAGTAAGATTGAGTCACTTGGGCTAGAGAGCACTAATGGCATAAGTTCTCCTCTTGAGGGGTACAATTCCATCATACCAGCTGAAGAAGGAGAGCAAAAAGCAGATGATTCTGCCTACCCAAGTGCAATAGGGGGGTTAGGATACGCTTCCAACAGCACTCGGCCAGATATCTGCTTCGCGACGTCCCAATTAGCCAGATTTAACTCATCTCCGCACATGCGACATTGGAATGGTGTGTGTCGTGTCCATAGGTATTTGAAGTCCACGAGTAATCACTGCATCATGTATAAGTTTGGATCTCATACTTCAACCCTCAATCAAGAACATACTTTAAAAATGTTTTCTGATTCTGATTTTGCCTCTGACACACACACCCGTCGATCTGTGAGTGGCTACGTTTTGATGCTTGGAGGAGGCCCTATTTGCTGGCAATCGAAAAAACAAAAGTCAGTTGCAACTTCAACAATGGAAGCAGAATATATTGCCTTATTTGAAGCATCTAAGCAAGCGATTTGGGTTGGAGGGCTCCTAAGAGAGCTTCAAGTTGCGGACGAACTTATTGGTCCAAATGGGATGACAATTTACACTGATAAACAAAGTGCATTAGCCCTTGCCAACGGAGCAAACTCGTCGAAGGCAAAACACATTGATGTGGCCTACCACTTCACAAGAGAATGTGTTCAAAATGGTACGACAAGTATAGAATATATACCAACAAAAGACATGCTTGCTGATATACTCACCAAGCCTCTCTCTTTCTCTAAAGCAAAACCTATTTGCGCTAAATTACTCACAGGCTCATGAATAAAACTTTTACTTGGTTGCATTGGTCAGGAGGAGTGTTGGAAATGAAGTATAATATTATTAGTAATGATTACCTTCATTACGTAACAAGTTCCCAACGCAATCCCTATATTCACTATCTACACACTAGTTTGGTTTCCTCAGTAAGAGTTATTTGGATGTGTACTAGCGTGGCTCCACTCCTATGACGAGAGCACATAGCGTAAGTTATTGCTTCTTGTATTTTTGAGGATTTTTCGACTGGTATACTTAACTTCCATCTTTTTTGATGCTTGTGATTAACATTTGATCATACATAACCAAGTAATCAGTTCACACTTCTCTGCTTTGTCATAAGTGATCCTCTTTCTCCATCTACAATTATGTTAAATTGTAGGGATGATTATGTTTGACCAACCCTTCTTATAATTTAACAGGGGGGGACTATTCTCAACACCTGTCAGTGGTGTCCCCTACGAACCTCAAGCTCTCACTGTAGAGTCTGCAGAGCCGAGATTGAGTAACACTTTATCAACTTTGAACTGAGTTATCTCCCCCTCTGTCAAAGATACGCTTCCGGTAACACATAAGACGACAAAGACGACAATAATGATGCTAGGTATGAGGAGAGATAATGCAGTACCAAACGCTACAACGGTAGTCAGAGATGCCCTCGTTATATCACAACATGTGCTACCCACCGGCGGGCGAACAAAAAGCCCTCGAAAGCAAAGTAAAAGACCCTTCCGTCCTCAAGAAAAGCAGATTTCGACTCGTCTACATTATCATCCTACTAATCATAAATTCCGAATCTACTAGCCAGGAGGGCATCTGAAATACATGAGTTACTCGACAACCCCACGTCCGTAACGACTTTTGGATGCTAGGCTAGGCTCCTTTGCGACAGTCACTCTCGACCAAGACTTTTCTGTCATCCTTTCACGACCTTCGGTTTGTCCTGCGGCATGAATCAAGGGAGGAGTAAGGAGGAGACTAGGAAGGTTGAGAAACGCTCTTAGGTATACACAGGTCTGCTGCGCCCGGCTGGCCGGCCTCTTCGTCATAGGAAAGCCCCGGACCCAGTGGTTTTTGAGACTTTTCCCTGCAGTTACACACCCGCAAATGGCCATCGTTTAGTTGGCTGGAGAGGGGAGATAATGACGGGATGATGGCTCCTCTTAGTGTGAACTCGAATGAAGACCTGTGGGGGTATTACTGCTGGAAAGAAGTCGTGAGGGAGGTATTGAAGGGTGGTGATGTATGTGGTTGTATACACTTGGTATCTTCAATTAAATGGTTAAGACTACTCAGGGATGCAAATGGTATCTTATTGTGTTATTATGTTATGTTACAGGTTATGTTCATGATAATTAACCAATCCCACATACTTCCACATAGCGCCTTAGCTAGTCTCTTTTAGAAGTGATCTACGGGTGAGTGTAGCAATCAGTGGTATCTAATTTATCACTAACCTGTTTCCATTTCCCTGGCTCTGCGTGCTACACTACGTGGATGACAATTTACTACTAATGTGAAAAGCGCATTCATGACACTTCCCCTCGCTTAGCACATCTGATATGGTTAGATAGTCGGTGGTGAGCAGGCTTTGCAAGAGCTTTGGTCAATAAGTCTGCGAGGTTGTTTGCGGATTTGACGTAGAGGAGTTCGAACTCTCCTTCTTTTAATTTATCACAAACGTAGTGGTAATGCACGTCAATATGCTTTGATCATTCGTGGATCCGCGGATTTCTCGCAAGTTCTTGTGCTCCGTTGTTGTCGGAGTGAAGTACAGTTTCAAACTTTTGACGCAGTTGTGCTAGTCCATATTTGGTCCAAGTGATTTGGCGAGCAGCAAGCGACATGGCCATATATTCGGCTTCTGTAGTAGATAGTGCTACAGATTGCTGTTGTTTGCTACTCCAGGAGATTACAGCGTTGCCAAGCCAAATGACATAACCTGATGTAGATCTTCGGGTATGAGGGTTGTCTGCATAGGAAGCATTGGCATAGACTTCGAGATCTTCACAGGCTCCATTTGGGTAGAATAAGTCCCACTTGGTTGTTGCAGCTTAATATCAAAGTGTTCTCTTGGCGGCTTGCAGGTGAGTTTGGTTTGGACAGGACAAAAACTGGCTTAAAAGAGTGACTGTATATGCTAAATCAGGACGACTACCCATGACTAGATACATTAGCGATCCAACAATGGCTTGATACTCTTTGACGTTCTCAAGACGTTCCTCTTCAGTTCCTTTGAATAGGGTTACGTTAGGATCAAGATGTGTGCCAATTTTGTGAGCATTTGTAAAGCCAAAGCGTTCTAGGACCCTTTTTGAATATCCTTGTTGGGACAGTTGGATACCTGATGAGTTGGTTATAATTTCGAGACCTAGTATGTACTTTGCGTCTCCTAAATCTTTGCAATCAAAATTGTTTCTGATCAATGTTTTTAGGTTTTGTCAAAAGTCAATTGGGGGTCCAAAGATGAGTATATTGTCTCCGTATATCTAAATGAATATTATTTTATTTGGGTGCACAAAGACGCAAGGGTCAAATGTTGTTGACTCGAACCCTTTTAATTTGAGGGAATTCGAGATACATTTGTACCATTCTCGGCCGGATTGTTTGAGGCCATAGATATATTTGCGGAGTTTGGCACATTTTCTGGTTATACGGTATCCTGGTGGTAATTCCATGAAAATTTGCTCTTCTAGCATGCCATAGAGGTATGCTGAGTTTACATCCATCTGTTGAGGGATCCATTTGTTTTGGGCTGAGATTCTGAGTAATATCCTCAGGCTATCATATCGAGCAACAGGTGCGAAGGTTTCATTAAAATCATGGCTAGGAACTTGGCTAAAACCTTGGGCAACTAATCGCGCTTTGTATCTTTTGATAGAGCCACCGGCATTTCGCTTTATTCTAAAAACCCATTTGGATCCAACAACATTTCTTTTGAGAGGTTGATCAGCCACATCCCATGTATGATTTTGAGATAAAGATGTCAATTCTTTATCTATTGCTTCGCGCCATTGATTTCCATCTGGTTGTTGAAATGCATGTTCTATAGATTTTGGTTCCTCATTTGTTTTTGGTGCTCTTTTTACCGCCAGAGCCACAGCATTATTTTCACTTTGATTTGAGATTCCTCAGCTGAAACCAGTCTACTTTGTTCAGAGTCATTATCATTCTAAGTGCGTGTAATTGAGCCGTGGTGTGCAGATAGACCATATCTCTCAATAGGCTTTGTTGACTGCTTCGGCCGGCTACAGATTGAAAATGTTTCTTGAGTGTGATTCTCTGATGTCTCAAGCTGTGCTGGTTGCTGTAAATTTTGTTCGGAGTCATGCTTGTTTTGTGGCTCTGTTGGATATGAGGATGAGGTGCTATCTATAGATGGTGAAGATTCAACTGGTTGTGATGAAAATTTGGGCGGAAGTGTTAGGTGGAATGACATTGATTCAATGTTTTTTGTCTCAAAGTTGGATTTGCTTGTGGTCTTAAGGGATTGAGTTGCTTCCCTTGAATTGAGCGGCGCAAACTTGATGTTGGTAGATTCTACCACCTTGTGCTTAGAGGGGATCCATATTCGGAATATTTTAGTGCTCTCTGTGTAGCCCATGAATTTTCCTTCGATTGCCCTTAGTAATAGCTTTGGGCCTGAGGGCCGCAAGTCTTTGTCTATGTGAACAAAGCATTTTCTGCCGAAGGGTTGAAGGTGTTTGATTGTGGGTTTCAAAATCGAGGGTACCAGGGGTTGTGTTTTATGGATAATTTAGAAGTGCGAGTGATATCTGACAAGATTTGTCATAGACTAAGGTATTAATTTGGGATTCTAGCTATAACTGAGGACAAGGGACAAGAGAAACTAGGTCAAGAGACAAGATCAATGGAAGACGGAAAACAAGATGTGGCCCTCTACATCGGCTCTACCCAACCCATATATACATCATAGTAAACAGAGCAACGAAGGCTTCAAGGAGTGCGCCTGCTGCTATTCTATTACTTCATTTGTAACCCATAGCAACCATTGTAACCAGATAAACGCTCTAAGATGAGATAATATTCAGATGTAGTGTAGGGAAAGAATATGAGGGTGCTGCTCTATCCTCAGTTCCTTACAGTGGGTTTGTTGCCTTGTAAGGCCTCACATGGCGTAGTATTATGAGGTAGCCGTGAATGAGGAAGGCGATTTTTAAGATAGCTGGCAGTTGATATGGCTTCTGCCCAAAAATTTAGCCTTAAGTCTGCTATCATTGTTCTGGCTATTGTAGTTAACGTTTGATTAAATCACTCAGCCAGTCTGTTTCTCTCATTTTTGTAGGGTGGCAAAAGTTCATGAACTATTCCTTCAGATTTAAAGAATGAGTTGATGGTTTTATTCACGAATTCTCCCCCGTTGTCAGTCCTCCATTGCTTGATCTTTGTATTGAATTGTCTATGGATAAGTTTGACAAAGTCAATGATAGCTTCGGCAGCTTCATCTTTGTTATGTAAGAATCTGACCCAGTAGAATCGTGTTTTTCCATCAATGAAGGTGATGTAGTAATACTTGCTGTTTAAAGAGGGAACAGAGAATTTTCCGGAAAGATCTGAGTGAATAATTTCAAAAATGTTACTGGGAATCTCATGGATTAGATCAGGAACAATGTGCTTGGACTTCGCTTTTTTGCATGCAGGACAGTTAAAGGTCTGGGGTGGTGAAGGAAGGTTGTGACCATCTGTGTATAGTTTAGAAGGGTCTCTGATGGTTGTTACACCGGGGTGTCCTAAAGCTTCATGAAATTCACAAAAGGAGGAGAAACGAGCTTTTATTTCTTCTAACATAATTATGATCGACTTTTCCCTTGCTGTTGCCCACAGAACCTCTTGCCTGGTTTTATCCCTTATAAATGTATTGTCGCCTTTAGAAAATAATTCATATTCCATCTCCCTTAATTTTTCCCATGAAAACAACCTTATCTGTCCAAAAGAGGGCACCAGAAGAACATTGTGTAGAAGTATATTTCGCGATCACCTGCTGCTGGTTAAAGCGCGGAGACGATTGGTACCTTTGCCAGTGACTGGGGTTTAGTTGTTATTGGCGACTCGTACAGTTTCATTTTGTAGGGGTGTAACTGATTCAAAGTCGTCAATGCAGCCAGTCATGTGAGTGGTGGCACCTGTATCAAGGATCCATTCTTTTCGAGTGGATGAAGGAGAGTTGGCCATGAAAGCCTTGTGTGAAAGTTTGTCATTTAGTTCTGAGACTCTATTGGCATTTTAATAAGTGAAGCGCTCTTCTTCTTTGCCTTGGCTTCCTTCTGTTGTTCTTTATGTGTCTTAAGTTTGAAACAATTCTTGTAGGTGTGCCCCTTGTAATTGAACTTCTTGATTTTGCACCATGAAAATTCTGTTGCCTCTTGGGCCGATGTGTAATAGGCTTTGCTGTCAGCTTCAACGACATTCCTATCAGCAGAGAGGTCCAGGAGCTTCGGTTGTATGTCCTGGTATTTGATCAAGTCTTTTGTTGCAGGGTTGTTGACAATGTTGTCCATGGATTTTGGGAGTGAGAGTAGTAAGAACGCGCCTTTGACTTCATCAGATGAGGTAACATCTCGAAATGCTCATGCAACGCTGGATTTGGAGGTAAGGGACATTTGGTAAAGACGATTCCATGCATTGGTGAAGTTATTTAAGTGGTCAGCTACATTCTTATTTTCTTGAAGTTTGAGGTCGACAATATTTTGCACTAACAACAGGGTTGTTGATGGTGTTTCCCTGTCGAAGCGAGCCTTGATGTTGGCCCAAGCATCTCTGGCAGTTTGCTTGCTGGTGATCATATTCTGCAAGGAACAATTGACCGCAGACACCAGATATCCCCTGAGCAGTTTGTTCGCCGTATTCCACTCTTCACAGTCGGGAGAAGACTTCTTTGGTTTAGTCACTTCTCCAGTTAGTACTTCTGTTATGAATTTGTTAGATTTAATCTGGATGTGGTGGTGCAAGGGTTACTTTCTTCATTTGGTTAGGTCTGAGGCAACGGGATTTAGATTTGTTCAAGCTGGAAATTTGAATTAGCTCTTTAGTTCTAACAATTTTGTTTCTTTTATGTTTAGTGTATAATTTGCTTATTGGGAACTCGATATTTTGATAACATGGTAATCTGAACATATGAATTCATAATCTTTGATAATTCGAGCCTTGATTACTTTCATCTGTACCTTCGCACCTTTGTGACGACCAGAAGGGAGCACAGGTTAGCTGATGAACAAGTCGAATCAGGTAAGGACTCAGATCTGGAATATAATTCATAAGATTCTAAACTAAGGGAAGAAAATGACAAGAGGTATCTAGAGATATACATATATATGTTATGAACTTACTTGTGGGCTGAATTACGAAGCTATTAAGCTACAGAGGTCGAGTCAGTTTCGGCGAGGCGACGGTTCAAAGGTAGCGGATTAATCACGAATAGCTGAGCAAGAAGCTTTATTAAATTCTGAGTACTGAAGGGTACAAGGTCATGTATCATGTAACAAAATTTTTAGAACTAAGGAGCAAATTCTAAATTTCCAACCAACATAATCTACGCTCCATTTGCCTTGCTCCAACCAAATTCACGAAATAGCCCGTGAGCCACCCTATTCAAATTATCTACAACGAATTCATAACAGTAGGTCCCCCTCTTATTGCGAGTTCCTACGAGCAGTAGGTCTCAGCTTCTTTGGAAAACAAACAAAAAACTTATCAAGTGCTTCCAAGTTCTTTACATGTTCAAAAGGTTCCCACGTGGGTTGAGAATTGCCAGCCCATTTGACAAGATACTGAAGTTGACTTGATTTCCCAATTCTTCTGGAATCTAATACTTCTTCCACATAAAATTCGAGTTCTCCGTCTACTTCAATAGGAGGAGGAGGTATTTTTTTCTGCGCCGGAAGAGGGTCTACAGCCACTGGTTCGAGTAACAAAACATGAAAGACTGGGTGAATTCTCATGGTCGAAGGTAAATCTAATTTATAAGCATGAGTCGATATTTTTGCTATTATTCTGAAGGGTCCTAGTTGCTTGTAACCGAGCTTGGTGGATAGTCTTGTTGTTCGAATGTTTTTCCGTAGCAGCCAAACAGAAGATCCAATTTTAAATACCGGAGGAGAAATTCGGTGCTTGTCAGCGTGTTCAACATAAGTTTCCTGTGCTAACCGAATTTCTTGTCGAAGGTGCTGCTCGAGATTTTGAAGTTTTACTCAAAACTGTTGTAGTTCCGGTAACAAAGGTGACAAGTAATTTGATTCCTTTCTTAGAATCTCAAATTGAGGGTTGAAGCCATAGTTTGCGAAGAACGGAGTAACCTTAGTGGTTGCAGAAATCGAATTATTATATGCAAATTCAGCAAGAGACAAATAATCAACCCAATTATCTTGCTGGTAAAAAATATATCCCCGCAAATATTGTTCCAGAATAGCGTTTATTCGCTCAGTCTGTCCATCTGTTTGGGGATGAAATGCTGTACTAAGGCGAGATTCAATGGATAAAATTTTACAAAGTTCCTTAGTATAGCCAGATGTAAAGATCGAACCACGGTCTGAAATTATTGAGCTCGGAAGACCGTGGAGGCGGAAGATCGAATCGCGATAGAGGCGAGCAAAGTTATTCGAATCTAAGTCAGTATTACAGGGTACAAAATGGGCCATCTTAGTGAGACGGTCAACCACAACAAGTACTGAATCAAATGAATTTGAGAATGGGAGACCCGTGATAAGGTCTAGAGAGACTGATTCCCAACGTTGCTGAGGAATTTCCAGAGGCTTGATATACCTGTAGGGTGCGTGTCGGACAGGTTTCATGCGCTGACAGGTATCATAATTGCGGATGTATCGAGCAATGGTTTTACGAATTCCAGGCCACCAAAAATCACGAGATATTAGTTCAAATGTAGCTGCCTGTCCTGGATTACCTGCGGCAGGATGGGAATGTCTTGAGCTGATAATGCGCTGCTAGAATTCAAGGTTTTGTGGTATGTAAATTAATCCATTGACTTCTAAAAGACCATCATCATTTTTGCGGCATGTAGCCAAATCCACACCTAGATGTCGAGTTAGTCCTTGATCAAGGGCCTTGAATATGCTCTGCCCAAATGAATCTAATTTCAAATTTTCTTTTATTTCTGCTTCAAAGTGCGCTTCTAGCGCCGAAATTTCAAATTTATCAGGTCCGAGTATTGTTGCAGATTGCAGTTCCTCATTTTCAGTAGGAAGATCTCCTGATCTTCTAGTTAACACATCTGCTCGTTGATTTTTACTACCTGGACGGTAAACAATCTTGAAGTTTGGTTCGGAGAGCTCATTGGCCCAGCGGGCTTGTCTCCTGTTCAAGATTTGTTTAGAAGCAAAGGCTGTCAAGTTCGAATGATCAGTAAGAATCAGTAACAGCTGTAACAAATTGACAACGTATGGACGAAATTGCATTAGTGATGCTACAATGGCGAGGAGCTCCTTATCGCCAATCCCATAGTTGCGTTCTGCTGGAGTCAAATTTCTCGAAAAGTATGCTATTGGGTGTAACATTTTTTTATCTGAATACTGGAAATACTGGGACAGAATTCCTGAGACTGCGAAATCTGAGGCATCTGTTTCGAGGATTGTTTCCAAATTCGTATTAAAGTGTTGGAGTATTGGAGCTGAACAAAATTTCTGCTTTAAAGCCTCAAATGTTTCCTGTTGTTCATCACTCCATTCAAAGGTCGAATTTTTACAAAGTAACTTAGTTAGAGGTTTCACCTTTTGGGAGTAACCTTCTATGAATCGACGGTAGAAATTTGCGAATCCAAGAAAAGACTGCAGCTTTTTTACACAGGTGGGAGGACGCCACTCAAGTATAGTTGAGACTTTAGCTAGATCCATGGATACGCCAGATGTCGAAATAACAAACCCAAGGAATTTGGTAGAGGTAGTGAAGAACTCGCATTTTTCTCCTTTGACATAGAGTCCTGCTTGAAGCAACGATTCTAGTATTTGACGGACGTAATGGCAATGCTCTTCCAGATTTTGTGAATATATCAAAATGTCATCAAGATAGACAACACAGAAACGATCGAGATACTGCCTCAAGGTATCATTAACGTATTGCTGGCAAGTAGCAGGAGCATTTGTGAGGCCGAATGGCATGACTAAATATTCATATAATCCATAGCGGGTACAGAATGCTGTCAAATGTTCATCTCCTTCGCTTATTCTAATCAAATTGTATGCTCCACAAAGATCGAGTCGAGTGAATATTTTTGCAGCTTGTAGTTGGCGGAGAGTTTCGTCTATTAGGGGTAGTGGATATCAATTCTTCTTAGTCAGGGAATTAAGCCCTCTGTAATCCACACAGAACCTCAATCCACCTCCAGGCTTACGAACGAAAAGAACTGGTGAGGCCGAGGACGAAGACGAAGGGCAAATGAATATCCTTTTTAGGTTTTCCTCAAGGTACTTCCAGAGTGCGCGAAGTTCCAAATTCGACATATTATATAATGGACCAAAGGGGGGCTTTTTGCCTTCTTCAAGCTCTATGCTATGGTCGACATATCTATGAGGAGGAAGCTTATCTGCTTCCTTTCTAGTGAACAGCGGCAACAAGTCATGGAATTCCAGTGGGATTTTCTGAAGTAATTCCTGGTGCTCTTCAGATTCGGATTTTTCGGATTTTTCTAAATGCTCCTCAATTTCCTTAACAGAAATAGCGAAGACTTCAAGTTGTTCACGCTTTGCTAATTTATTGAGAACAGGTAGCGTGACAGAACAGACAGAGACATCAGAGTCCCTAGTGTGGAGACAATTAGACTGACAGAATTCTGATTTGAACAAGATCGAATTTGAAGACCAATGAATTGTAGGGTTGTGGCAATTGAGCCAGGCTTTTCCAAGTATGATAGGATAATCTGAGAGTTTTGATACCTGGAACAGGGCGCACTCAGAATGATCACCAAGCTGTAAGCTTAACTCAATCTCGTGTGTTATGGCTCCACTAACTGATTCACGGCCATCTACAACTTTTAAAGTCTCAGGATATTTTTTTTTTTGGTATTAAACAATTTTTTACAAGGAAATTAGCATCAACAAAGAGCGAAGTAGCGCCGGAATCCACCATTGATGAAGAAGAAATATTTTTATTGATTATAGAATTTAAAACAAGGGGTGGTTTATTTCCCAAATTAAAGTTGATTGAATGAATTGCGGCCCGAGTTTTACTAAAAGATTGCCGCGTATCCTCTAGATGTTCTAGTTTTTTGTCTCAAATATGGTTGACAAATTTTCCTCAGATTGATCTGATGTTTGTACAGTTGCCGACGCTAGTTTATTATTTCTTGCCTTAACCTTGGGGCAATACCTAACAAAATGCCCAGATGTTCCACAATATGTACACAAATTATTTGCTCTACAATAGGCATTGCGCAATGCCGCGTCGAGTTCCATAGGTTCTCCAGCAGGTTGCTGGGGACCGGAGTTTATAGGGGCGGATTCGGAAAAAGGTAGGGGCAAATGCGAATTTGATCTCACATGCTTCAGTGGATAATTGTGTAGTTTCGGTGTTGCCATGCTCTTTTTCTCTTGTGCCCGTGCCTGATTCTGATTGTCTAATTTAATGCACAAAGCAGCGAATTCATTTATTGTCAATGGGACATCTCTTCCCACTAGCATATCCTTAATTTCCTCCTTTAGTCCACGGCGGAAGTGATGGATTTTTACTGCATCTTCTTTCCAGCCAAGTTGCAATATTAACACCGAAAATCTAGAAAAATATGCAGAACAAGATGTATATTGCTTCAGTTGATCTATCTCCCTCTCAGACGTGGCATATGAATCAGGATCTGCGAAGGCTGCTTTCAGGGCACGCATCAAATTGTCGAAGGTATCAAATTGAACTTTCCCATCAGATTCCTTAACAAAAGGCTCAAGCCATTCAAAGGCTTCACCACGAAGGTAGCTAACTGCAAAACTAATTTTTTCATTATCAAATTTATAATCATATGGATTTTGGCCAAACCAGAGTGCTAATCGTCTAGAGAACGCCTTAAATCTATCGCGATCTCCATAGAACAGGTCAGGCCTGTTACCTTCTTGCCTTGATGCAGAAGCTGACAGTTTGTTTGCGCGACACAAATCCATACCAAGCGAGAAGTACTCGTACATAAGAAATTGTTGATTATCACAAGCTGTAGTGGGGATCTGTGGTCCCATAATCTCTGGATGGCTGGCAGCTTGTTTACCCATCACAAAAGCTTGGGTGCAAAACATTTTCACCTTAGGATGTGCATCAATTGGTATAGGGGCCGAAGGGCTGGCTGGCTGACTCTGAATTTCCCCGATCAAAGCAGCTAACTTATCCCACTCGCTCTCAAGTAAATGAGCATTTGGAGTGGATGATTTGCTGGTCGACATTTTGTGATCTCAACTTAATTAATCGAGTGGGATCGAAATTTGTCGAAGATGACTCGAATTCTGTAATATGAGTTCTAACAAAGTGTTATGAACTTACTTGTGGGCTGAATTACGAAGCTGTTAAGCTACAGAGGTCGAGTCAGTTTCGACGAGGCGACGGTTCAAAGGTAGCAGATTAATCACGAATAGCTGAGCAAGAAGCTTTATTAAATTCTGAGTACTGAAGGGTACAAGGTCATGTATCATGTAACAAAATTTTTAGAACTAAGGAGCAAATTCTAAATTTCCAACCAACATAATCTACGCTCCATTTGCCTAGCTCCAACCAAATTCACGAAATAGCCCGTGAGCCACCCTATTCAAATTATCTACAACAAATTCATAACAATATACATATATAATTTACAACTGGTCTGTGCTTATGTAGGATCACAACACAATACCTGGAAGGAACAATAGTATTAGAGGCCCCGAGGGTCAGGAATATAAGGCCATAACAACCTTCGACCTTTGCACCTTTGACCTTTGTAACTTTGTAACCTCGAACCTTCGATAATTTGTCTTTATCAAAATCGACTCAACCTATGCAGCTTAACAGCTTCGAAAATCTGCCAATAAGTAGATTTATAACAACTTCCTTCAGACCCATCATGTTAAATCCTATTTCCAAAGTTCCGGCCCAATCTTGATAGTTTTCAATACCAGTTAAGACAGGATAATTATCCAGTTTCGCTGGTGTGACGCCTTTGATAGTCAAGGTGGAACCGAAAGGTTTTTTCCCTTTGTTGGACATGATTATGGTGCTTGATGAATGGAAGAAAGTTGGTAGACTTGGGAAGATTTTTGGTGGATGCAAGAATTATTTGCAGGCTTAAGGCTACCAAGCTGATAACCTATTGAATGGTGGTGATGTGTATGGTTGTATACACTTGGTATCTTCAATTAAATGGTTGTGACTACTCAGGGGGCTTAGAATATACTTGGGTGATTATGTTGTGAATACCTTGGGTCAGCCCCAATCGAGCCTCATCGGGCTTCCACCATCATGGCACTCGGACACTCGGCCGCAGTAAGCTAGATGAGATTAGGGCACTGACAGCACAGCTAAGTACCTAATCACTCTGGCAATATCCCTACATCCGAGCGTTGCCTGGTGGTCCAATGCGTTTAGAATGAGGCGCACATCACTCTGATGGCTACCGAGGGGCAACAGCATATAATGTGACGACGGTGTATAGCTCTGCAATCCCGGGAGTTCCACACTAGCAACCAGTGTCAATAGTATGTTATGACAGGAGATATTGGCAGGGGCTATGGAAGTGGTTACTGTGACAGAAGTAGGAAGCACCTGTGGTGAGTGCGTGATCAGGAATGGGGTCCTGAATGTATATATAAGGAAGCAATACTTCTGCAGATAGATTGTAAATCAACCATCTCACTACTGTCCATTCCAACGCTTCTTCTCACTACAGCCATATCAATTATATCCGCGCATCCATAATCATTTGCATCCATTTCAGGTATTCCTCTGTCCCCTCATGACCTCGTTATAATAACAGGTTATGAGCCCGGCGCTTTACTCTGCAAATAATAGACTAATTCTCGTTGAATTATTGCAGATCAAATAACAAGAACAGACATGAATAATGAAAGCATGATTATCCTCGGAACAGGGGCTAACTTTGTCGAGTGGGAAACCGACTTGCAGACAGAACTTGTAAAACGTGGCCGCCTCGGCCATGTTTTCCATGATATCGACGGAATTCCCCCGGCAACTAGGCCAATAGCCCCTGAACGGACAAGTGGCATGACTAATGAAGAGTTCCTCAGCAGCCAGCAAGAGCACAACAAGTGCCTAAAGCAATGGGCTGAGGGAGAAATTGACGCAAAAGGAATGATGGTTCGCAGAATGACGGCCGCAATAAGGCCTCCAAATATCCGCAAAATTACCGCCAAGCAGCTGTTCGACAGCATAGCCACATCACGAGAAGAGGGAGCATGCAGCCCTTACGAAGCCGCAGTCAGAGCTTTCCAGCAGACCAAGGTGACAGCCACAGCGGACGAGTACTGCAACGAGTTCCTGCGGAATCTGATCTCGGTGAACAACGTAGCAGAATCGATGTTCACGGTAAATCCCAGGAATGGCGACGTACCTAACCCGTACATGATTCAACCTGGATTGGCCAGCATCTTTTTCGTTCTCGGTACCGATGATGTACCTTGGCTTGACACCTGGAGGCAGACACGAACAACGACAGCAAATAGCTATTATGTGCCCCTCAATGCAATGATCGCCACTATTTGGCTAATGAAGGAAAGACCTGCTGCAACTGGCATAGCAATGGTTGCAGCAGATAGACGATCAAAAACACGAGACCGCAACATGGTCGGCCATGACGAAGAGAGATGCCAGCTCTGTAAACACAGGCACCTGAATAAAGAATGCTATAAGCAACACCCAGAGCTGGCACCAAAAGAAAGGAAATTAGTGAAGGAAACCGAAATTGGAAAGAAGCGGCTCGCATAAGTATGGCCGAGGAAATAACGGATGGAGACAGCGACAGAGATGACCAGGTCGTGTACTTAGGCAGATCTAGTAGAGCACTAGCAGCTTCCAATTCGAACCCTCTACTGTACAATACAGGTGCCTCGCACCATTTTATATGCCGTAAAAGTGATTTCGTTTCAATAAAACGTCTAGCCATACCTTTTCAATTCGATCAGGCTGTAAGTAGTCACACTCTATCGTATAAAGACACCTGCAAAATACGCATTGGAGAAAGCTATGTAACTCTAACAAACTGCCTTTATTCGCCTCAGTCATCATGCTCGACAATATTGGCAGCAAGACTGAAATCTGAGCACCGTATAGTTGCAGCTCAAGGAAATGAAACGCTAGTCAAGATCGCAAATTCCCGCCAGCTAAACGTAGCCCGCCTTCTAACAATTAACAACGTTCTTTACATTGATTCGAGCAATGAGCCACCAAACCAATCCTGCTGTGAGCGAACCGTAGCACCAGGCGTTGCAAGAATACCACAAACTACCAGCGCTCAGAGATGGCATGAGCGCCTAGGGCACGTCGGCCAGAAAGTCCCAAAGCATACGGCACAAAACTCACTCGGGCTAGAAGAACTGGACCTTTCCAAGCTAAGCATCTGCGAGACATGTCACCTAAGCAAGGCACAGCGGTTTATATCTAGAGAACCGAGGCCTATTCCGGGAAAGCCACTTGATGAAATATCAGTAGATACAGTTGGCAAACTTCCCACATCAATCACTGGATATCAATACGTCGTCATCATAACTGATGCTGAAACCCGGATAAGATGGGCATTGACAACTTGCACCAAGGATGAGATAGCACCGAGCTTAGTTAAATGGATAGAGCTCCAGCAGCACCAACACGGAAAACTAGTCCGAGTAATCTTCTGAGATGGAGGGTCCGAATTCTCTCGAACCAAGACTTTCTGTGACGAAAATGGTATTTGCACAGACGTATCAGCACCTTACTTGCCGGAGCAAAATGGTACAGCAGAATCTGTTATGATATGAGACAACGAGGTAGTCGAGGCTAGGGCATTGCGTGTGGCTCAAGGCCACAGCATACATCACTAGTGTGCTGGTTAGGCGAGCATGTATATAGTTTCATATATGTACTCACAATAAATGGATACAGGTTTAGTCTTATACTTTCTGTCCACATACCTACAGTATAGTATTGTATGAGGCTACTCACTGTTGACCACAAATTATAACATCATCCACTCCTCATCACTCCGCAATGTGACTTCCGCATAGCTCATAACCACAACAGAATCCTCCAATAAGGTCATTCTAAGAACTGCAAGGTCAATCATGATCGACGCCCACATGCCTCCAATGTTTTGGCCATGGGCTGTAGAACACGCATGTTTTCTAAGCAATTGTCTCTTCTGCCTCCGCACCAAAAAGGTGCCTATAGTCGACTTTTTACAAGGCTTAATTCTACCGCACAACGAAAAGGTCGACTTTAAAACACTACCTCGCTTCGGCTGCCGCGCATACAAATTGTTAGAACCCAAGAGCGGCAAGTTCGAAGCAAGAGCAGAAAAAGGGTGGTTTTTTGGGTTCCAAAAGAACACCAGCAAGAATTACCTAATCTATCACCCTCGTTGGTCACAAGCGCAAGGTTATAAATGGATAGAAAGCTTCACCCCGCACGCCACCTTCAACGAGGATGTAATGTTTGGAGACGCCTTTGATTCAATCCAACAGCAGAAAACCGCAAGCTACTGGGCCAACGAAACAAATCTAGCCGCAGACACATGGCAGAGCCATACTCCGCCTCGTAGCATTCAACCCGCATCAGGGTTTGAGGGGGAGCATATGAATAAACCCTCCTCAGCAACTAGGGCACCGCCCGTCTCCAAAAACGAAGCGTCAACTCCACTACCAAACATACCAGACATTCCGCAAAAGGCATGGTCACTCAACTCTGCCGACCAAGACGATCTAAATACTACGCAAATCGAGCAATACTCGCACAAAAGGTCAGATCCAAGAGAAGACACATCGCCGCAGGCACCAGAAGACACGGAGCAGCAGAAATCGCCCCAAGAAGTCCAGCAGCCACAGGAACAGGGGAATCCCGCAGTCTCGGAGCATACAACTATCACTGATCAGCAAACGGTAATGGTGTCACCTACATCTAATGATCAGTAGCAACCAGTAGTGGTCCGGCCAAGCCCCCAAGAAACCAAACTCGACAAAATCATGACCGGATGGGACAGCATCCCACAAGTAGCCGGCCATAAACAACAGCATTCTCCAGAACCGTCAACATCACAAACTCTGATCAGACACAGTCAGAGAGGGAGACCAGTTAAACGACCAGACTATTACAAACTCCACCATGGTAAAACTACAAGACCCTCCGACGAACCAAAGACATGGTCAGAAGCAATGCAGGGCGCAGAAGGAAATCGCTGGCGACAAGCCGCAATGGACGAAATTCGCTCATTGAAAGATACAGGGACAATACAGATCATCAGGCGCGAAAACCTGCCCAAGGGTCGCAACTTCATGAAAAGCAAGTGGGTTTTCAAGAAGAAATACTTCGCAGACGGCACATTAGAAAAATACAAAACCCGCTGTACAGTAAAAGGCTTTACTCAGCGCCTAGGTCTTGACTATAACAAGACATTTGCACCAACGCCACGAGCAGAAACCGGGCGTATAATGCTCGTCCTAGCGCATAGGTTCGGTTGGCATAGACGTCAAGGAGACGTCCCAACGGCTTTTTTAAATCCAGATCTTGACATAGATCTATACATGGAAATGCCTGAAGGATTCGGAATCGAGGGTCGCATACTACTGATCCGAAAGGGGCTCTACGGACTGAAACAAGCGGCAGCCCTTTGGTACAACCACGCAAAAGCAACTCTCGCCGTTTCGGGACTGTTCCCGACAACAACGGACGTATGCCTCTACACTAATAGCCAGAAAGATCTCTCCATCATCCTGCATGTGGACGATTTCCAGGTCATGGGACCAGATCTCAGCAAGATTGACAAACTAATGCTAGCATTACACAAGAAGTATAAGCTCAAGACAGTAAAGACAGACCTTTTCCTTGGCATACAGATCAGCACCCTAGATAAAGGAATTCTGAAGCTATCCCAAGGACAGTATACCCGGAAACTTCTTGAGAGGTCCGGACTGCAAGAATGCAAGACCGTAAATACACCCCTTGAGCGTCTCATGGAACCAAGCGATACGCAAAGCTCCAAACAGCAGCTGACCGAGTACAATTCGATGATCGGAGGACTACAGTATCTGGCCAACAACACGCGCCCAGATATTGCCCACGCAGTGAATCACCTGGCCAGATTCCTGACCAATCCATCGGAAGAGCATTTACAGGCAGCTCGTAGAGTGCTGAGATATATAGCCAAGGAACCTGACCGTGGGATTGTGTTTAAAGCAGAAAGGAAGAAACCGATTCTTGAAGCATACAGCAATGCAGACTTCGCTGGCGACACCACTACCAGTAGGTCAACCTCCGGTTCATTAATTCGACTCGCATCGGGGCCGATAGGCTGGCGCTCAAGATTACAGCGAGAGGTCGTTCTATCGACGACAGATGCAGAGTATCTTGCCGCAACAGAAACCTGCCTCCAGCTGCAGTGGGTCAAGTCCCTCCTAGCAGAGCTAGATATATCTGAGCTCATTGAAGGGTCACATTGCATGAACCTATATGTGGACAACCAGTCAGCCATATCCCTAATCAAGAATCACGACAATCATAAACGCTCTAAGCATATAGCGCTCCGCAACAACTACTGTCGACAGTTATACCAGCAGGAATCTATAGCAGTCATATATGTCAACTCCAAACAGCAACTAGCCGATAGCCTCACCAAAGCTAACTCTACAGTATCAATCCAGTAGATCACAGATCCTACGGTCGCATCAAGAAGACTCCTTTCGGAGCCATGGGGAGTGTTGTGAATACCTCGGGTCAGCCCCGATCGAGCCTCATCGGGCTCCCACCATCGCGGCACTCGGACACTCGGCCGCAGTAAGCTAGATGAGATTAGGGCACTGACAGCACAGCTAAGTACCTAATCACTCTGGCAAAATCCCTACATCCGAGCGTTGCCTGGTGGACCAATGCGTTTAGAATGAGGCGCACATCACTCTGATGGCTACTCTCAAGGAGCCGTGTTATTAGTATTCCGTAGGGTACGAATTTGGTACAAGTAGGTTACAGGTGTGGAGTATGGTGGTGATTCCTAAGAGTAGGAGGTATAAATTCAGCGTTAGGTATAGGGTTCACATAAGAAGTAAAGATAAAATGAGTAGTAGGTGAGAAGGGTACAATAACGGCGGTCTTCTTTAGAGAAGAGATAAGTGAACAATAGGTATGAGTATAAACAGAAGACGTTGCGTGAAGAAGAATACTCCTTCACGCTGGGTATATATGTACATCAGATAATAGGACAGCCCTAAGCTCTGTCTCGAACAGTATTACTACACATTCCCTATGAAACGACCCTATGTTCCTGAGCCTGTCCTAATTGTTTGAGAACTTGATCTAACCCCGAGTTGTGTTTTAGAATGGAACTCCCCATGAGACACCATTCTAGTTTCCGCCACGTTTATCCATGAAAGCTACCGAGGGGCAACAGCATATAATGTGACGACGGTGTATAGCTCTGCAATCCCGGGAGTTCCACACTAGCAACCAGTGTCAATAGTATGTTATGACAGGAGATATTGGCAGGGGCTATGGAAGTGGTTACTGTGACAGAAGTAGGAAGCACCTGTGGTGAGTGCGTGATCAGGACTGGGGTACTGAATGTATATATAAGGAAGCAATACTTCTGCAGATAGATTGTAAATCAACCATCTCACTACTGTTCATTCCAACGCTTCTTCTCACTACAGCCATATCAATTATATCCGCGCATCCATAATCATTTGCATCCATTTCAGGTATTCCTCTGTCCCCTCATGACCTCGTTATTATAACAGATTATGACAATAAATGTTACGGGATGTAAATGGTATCTTATTGTGTTATTAGTGTTATGTTATGTTACAGGTTATCTACATGATAATTAACCAATCCCACATACTTCCAGATAGCGCCGTAGCTAGTCTCTTTTAGGAGTGATCTACGGGTGAGTGTAGCAATTGGTGGTATCTAATTTATCACTAACTTGTTTCCATTTCCCTGGCTCTGCATGCTACACTACATGGATGACATTTTACTACTAATGTGAAAAGCGCATTCATGACACCCGTCCCATCCGGCTCAAGTTACAGAGCATCCTAAACAAAAACCTGCAAGCGTCATACGTCCACTGCTGATCCTTGCCAGAGAAAAGAACAGACCGGCACCACCAAGGCCGTCAGCCACAACAGCAACTCTCCAGCCTAACCAGGGCTCGAATATAACCAACAACAAAAACAACAACACAGAGAAATCTTGGACCGAGGTGTTGGGAAAAAGAAACAAGCCAGCAAACTAAGCGGCTTCAACGTCCACACCCAAGACAGTACTGATGAGGCCCGTCCTCATGCTGAAGACTAAAGATCCAGCAACAAACCCCCTGTTGGTAAAACACGAAGTAATACAAATTGGGTGCCGTCACAAAGTCAGCTGTCTGTCACGAAGTTGGTGAAAAATGTCAATTAACTGGTATCTCGAAATACATAAAACGTTGTCTCTCCTTTCTTCCTCTCCCTCTGCCCTTTCTTCCTCCACTCCAAGCGCCTCTGTTTGACTTAGTTATGGTATTGTATGATGACGAAGATGACAATTATTTTCTAAGTCGTGTTAAAGATATAACTTCTATAAGTGAATATATTTGAGTTGTTATGTTAAATAAGGTACAAAATATCTAGAAGATGATCGAGTAAAACTGGTTGTGATATGTGCTCCGTATGATCCCTTTTCCAATCATCCAGATCATGTCCATATATAACCATTTCCATACCCGTTCCTTAGTCATTTACCCATATTTCTACTAGACCTAGTCTCCATATACAGGTTTAGATCAAATCACACATGACACTAGAAAGTTACATATATCTCCTAAATTACAGTGTTCTTAAGACTAGACGTCCTGTACGCGTTTCTTCCCTTGATAGTTGTATATTTGCGAGACACGCGACTAGTCACGACCTGACACGACATTACCCTGTAATAATCATTGACATGGAACCTCTTCGGGCGTCTCAGCGCAAGCATCAGATATTCCTTGGGACCGAAACAGTAGCCTGGAATATACCTATACTTGCTTATGCTTGACTTGTCTTAGTGTAACCGAAACAGCCTCGCTAATGAGCTAAGTCAGATCCCTGTTAGTGTCCTAACAACAACCTGAATGCTGCAATTAGATAGAACATTTCATACTGCCCAAATACAATCCATTTACCGACACCCCCAACGACCTGGCTTGCGCATATTCTTGCGCCTCTGACCTGACCACCTGTGGAGACGTATGTCACCCCACTTCGTGAAAATAAGCCTAGCTAGCAAGCTTCGTCTGGCTGTTATAATGTGTGGTCTATGGGGATTACATTAGGTTAGAGTGGCAGCTGTGTTGGGTAAAATTCACTGCACGGACACCTCAATCTTGTACATATGAAAATTCTTCTCCCCATTATATCATTGTAGACCTCAATACATACAATTAGACCATAAGTTTTTCACTCTCTGCACATAATGCTAAATAGGAGCTTCAGATCATTAACTCCTGTAAGCTCATGATCACAACAATGGCCAACTCCGCAATTAAACAGGTCACTGTTGTGAAATCAGGGTTTGCAATACAAGCCGAAGGGGAAGGTGCAAGAGGTGCACTTCTCTCAGGAGGAGCCATATTAGATACCTCAGAAATGAAATTGGGAGCTGCCTCCAACTGGATCTCAGTTCTGGCACCAAACATCCCAGACAATCTTTACACTCTGAAAGGGCCCACCATAGTGACACCAGAAATGGTAATAGAAGAAGCAGCTCTCAAAACAGGAGTTAGACCAACCTCGGCTCGCACTTTCGCAACTAGCATGGCAAGGCCATCAAAGGACTGGGTGTTACACTTTGCAACAGGAAAACCGAAGCTTGGAGAAAGACTGTTCGAAGAAAGCGGACGCCTCCACGAACTTCAGCGCAAGCACAAAATTGCGCAATGCAACTGATGCTGGGGACACCTTCCAACTAAGATCTGTTCACGAGCAGAGCACTGTTCCCGCTGCTGCTCTATTGAGCACAAAGCTACTGAGTGCAAACAGGCCGTACCAAGGTGCATCAATTGCCATAGTCAACACTCCGCAACTGAGCCTAACTGCATGGCAAGGCCGACGCGGCCTGGCGGGAAGACGGTGCAACACACAAGGGACCAGCTGTTGGTGATTCGCGAGCAGGGTCAAAAAGAAAGGAATGCTTCAATCCGCGAACTAGAAGCCAATCAGAAAGCCGCAGAGGCTACTACCAAAAACGAATCCTCATCTGCTGCTCAATGTCTGTAAGGGATCACAACCTTACCGAGCTAGACACCATAGCAATAACGATCTCGTTCCCCTGCGCTAATATGGGCAGAGGAGACCCGGTTACAGACATTGTTGGTAAAAGGATTATACTTGGGCATTATGAATTGTTCTATGTAATTGCGGTGTTAAGGATGTCGTTAGGACTCTGGTAGGGATCTGATTTAGCTCATTAGTGAGGTGCTTGGAGTAGAGGAAGAAAGGGCAGAGGGAGAGGAAGAAAGGAGAGACAACGTTTTATGTATTTCGAGATACCAGTTAATTGAGATTATTCACCAAATTCGTGATAGACAGCTGACTTGTGACGGCACCCAATTTGTATTACTTCGTGTCTTACCAACAGTGTGATCATTGGAATTAGGATGTACTAGGTCGTACTTGTAGACTTGATGAGACTTAGGTAAGAGTCGAGCTCGTTGGTGTTGAGCAGATTGGTTTGCAAAAGCTTGTGGCTGTTAGGCACAGATTATATCACTTGGTGAAGCGAGTGGGAAAGTTAAAGAGTCTGTAAATCTGTCGTGGAGAGTTTTCAATTACTCCTACTAGGACACAGAGTGCTATATAAACTATATTTTGTAATAATAAAATCTAGTGGTTGGTATTTACGTCAAAGCGCATTAATACTAACCTCACAATTAATGGGAGATTAGTAATGTGTATTCTACACATCCCTGTCTTTACCATAATTGGAAGCACCAATTTCAACAGTTGGGAGCGAAAAAATGACATGGCGGAGTATTTTGAATCATCACCTTGTGGGCCAACTTCTTTGAAATTGCGAAATTTGACTGAACTTCGCTCTGGGAGAATATTTCACTCTCAGGTTTGTAGAGGACACCGGGTACAGGTGTTCAGTCTTGCCCTCCAGAGTAGTTATGTGTGTGAATGCAAATTAAGGGCTTTTTTCCTTTTTTTTGTTCATTAAAGTGCTAGGTAAAGTGATTCCAGTTGCACTCCTTCTGGAGCTTAAGCACGGGTGGGGCCGGGCCGGATCAGGTTAACTACTATAAAGTACAGATATACCTCGTCCCACTTAAATGACCGGGGCACCTCAGACTTCACCCTTGTTTTGAGTCATGTCAAGGCCAACCGTCCAGAGAACCCTCTTTTGACGCGCCGAAGCGCAATTTCCTCCTCAGCCTCGGCCACCACGCGCCTGAGCCCTTGACACCTTGGCCATCTATAACTTTTCCCTTTCATTCATTCCCAGCTTTGGCTCATCTCAGCATCTCCTCATCTCATCCAGGGGTCAATTTCTTCATTGAAGGCCTCATCCAGTCGCCCACCAAGGCCTCCTCAGTTTGTATTCCCTTTTGGTTCCATCAAGCAGCATCCCTCTGTCCTTCAGCCGATATCAGCATCCCAGAAACCTTGTAGAATGTCCACCCCTCTAGCCTTGCCCCGTCACTGCCATGCCCCTAACCATGGAGGTCAAAAATGCGACTGAGAACTCAAGACCGAGGCACCGGTTGTTATGACCAGGCATCCTTGAAGAAGGTTCAGGGAGAGGGTTCGAGGAGAAGGCTCAATGAGAAAGTTCAAGGAGATGATTTCCGGGAGAACTCTGACAATTGTAGTTGGAAGGTGGTGTGCTGGTGAGGGCTAGAATTACAATGCACAAGGGTAATGATCACTGAGGGTGAAGGAAGAACTTTCCAGGTGGCTCCATGATGAGTAGAGGAACAATTTTTTTTTTTTTTTGCATCAGATTTTAATTGCGTATGCAGCTATCTAGCTATGACACAATATCAAAGAAAAGTACAGAATAGATGATTCATCGTTAAGGAAAAGCACTCATGCCTCAGATTTCATTTGCAAGTACCACTGCGAAGTTATGGTGGCTTTTTCTTCACCCCAAGTCAACCCTCATCCGTGAATACCCACCCAGGGAAACGTCTCAAAAACCCTGAGTTATCCAGACATGCCTCCATCATCTTTCAACTTTTCTCCGCGCGAAATATGGTCTGAGATATCTCCTTCCCAAGTTGAGTAGGTGCCCAGGCTACTCAAACCATACCGGAGAACACCACCAGGAGGCGGACCACAACACCTTCCATCGTTTGCTTGTTTTTATAGTGTCAGCTGCACTCTCGCAAGCGAAGTCTTGGCGCGCACAAAGCCCAATTCGAAAAACTCCTTGCCAAAATTCGGAATCTCATGCCCTTCGAGGTTATATCCGTCCTTCGCATCATCTTGTCAACTAGTCCAGATCCCTCTCACATCCATCCCAAAGAACTGTCTCCCAGATTTGTGCGCCACGCTTTCCTTCCTCCGTCGGGTATAAATATCGGCGTGGGCGTGTATTTGGTGACCAGCTGAGGCCAGAGAAGGTCGAAGAGTGGTGTGGTCATTGGAATGAGGATGTACTTGGTCGTACTTGTAGACTTGATGAGGCTTAGGTTGGAGTCAAACTTATTGGGAGCGAAAAGACGACGTGGTGGAGTTATTTGAATAATTGCCTCATGGGCCAACTTTTTTGATATTGCGAAATTTGACTGAACTTGGCTCTGGGAGAATATTTCACTCCCAGGTTCGTAGAGGACACCGCGCACAGGTGTTCAGTCTTGCCCTCCGTAGAGGAACAATGGAGCACTGTATAGAAAGTGTTTCTAGATAGTACTGCCAGATGGAGGAGACTAGAATATTCCGTGATACTATTTTGGGTAAATAAGGCGAGAGTCTAGCTACCTCAGATGTGTATATAATTAGCACTTTCTACCTCCTAAATCCTCATAGCACTGAATATCAAATATATCGGCAGTTCATATTGATTCATTGATAATCATCCGTAAACCTTCTGCCAATTAACCTCCGTAAGCTCTTACCTTTACAACAGAAGGGCTCACAATGACATAACCTCCAAAGCCTCACTTAAATCTAGCACGTAGTAGTTGTACTTAAGGAAGCTGGAGTTACCCTAAAGAGTTCTTCAGCTTCTCAATCTTATATCTTCATAGTCTAATATTCTCAGAATATCTTACGGCTTGTTTTGACCTCCCGCCCCGCAGTCCCAACGTCCTGGCATCACGCCAACTCCGTCAACCCACTAGAATTACCCTCAGGTATATCCTTTCTCAGTTACTCGTCTAGTTATTACTAGGATATTCACAGTAGACGGCGATCGCCACTCCATAGATCACCTGCCGTAACACCGGTGCCCCAGCTTTTGTCGAATGCTTTAGTGTGCCAGCGAAATTTCTTGCGTATTTCGTCGGAAGCAATTGGTTGCAGGTCGAGTTGTTTGCGCCCTCTGTGATGGGCTATCACCAAAACAATAAGAACAAAGTAGGCTGGCTGTAATACAGACTTTTTTCAATTATCTAGGAAATGGTATCTACCTAGCCTGTAAGACATATATACATGTAGCTCTCACCCCAGGGAGATTAATATCCATCGGATCGGTGATCATCTGCATTTTTGAGGTGATCTATCAATTATTTGTATTTTTCGGATTGACAATCACTTATAATCCCATAAATGAACATTGGCAATTATTATATAGATAGGCACAAGAACATGGATGTAAGGCGCAGCCTGTAATATCCTTGGCCGAGGTGAGGACGCATTTAAGGCCGATATTTCCACCGTATCTTCACAGCAACTAGCAGTTGCGGAGGGTCGGACATTCTCTTGCTTCTTTTTCTGGCTATTTGACTTTTGGAGGTAAAGGATTGCTTTAGCAGGTGGTGAGATGATTGTGGATAGGGCCGCTAGATGAGTTTGGCTGAGAATAATTTTCCAGAGAAAAAGAAAATAAGATCTTGAACATGTCAGTTTTTGTGATATGAATATCAGACAGGTTATAGCCAGTCCGCGTTTCGTATCTGGGGTGAAGACGGTTGATTTCATTGAGTTGCCTAGTCGTGAAATCTCTGCAAGTCGGATTTTCGACCAAAAATGAGCCAATACCACTCCTCCCGATCGCCAACTCGACTAGAACTCTCAAATTCACCCTTTGTCGTGACTGAAGCTCAACTCTGGGGGAATACTTCACTCCCAGGTTTGTAGAGGACACCACTGACAGACAGCTGGTTGGGCTCTTTTATAATTTCTAGGTTCTGTAGGGACTTGGCCGTCCATTCCGTGACTAAGGTCACGAGCTGTGGACAGGTACGACGTTAAATTCAATTAAAATCAGATCTAGTTTTAAGCCCTATGCGATATCTATATTCAGATCCAAGACAGTAAGCCACTTTGGTAAGGGAAAAGGTTTTCAACAAACAAAACCCTGTGTCCTGCCATTCTGAGCTGTCCCAGCTTAATGCTGAGGCTGTTCCTCTCAACCACAATTATTTAAGCTTTCCTCGGAATTAGTTAACTCCCCCTTCGATTAGAATAACGTTTTGAGAAATAAAAAAGAGAAGGCACCTCCTCACTCGGCGTTGGTCTCCGAAGTGTTCGAAGAGTAGGTCCCGATGGCAGTGCTGCTGTCATGGGGACGATTGGTGCCACTGGGGCTTCGACTATCTTGTGTGGTAGTCCCGACCCTCTTTTGAGTCCTTCAGCCTTCTTACTGGTGACCAAAGTAAATCCCTGATCATCAGTTGGTCCGACTGTTTGTGTTGGCGCCACTGTAGGTTTTTCATACCATATTTCCGCCGTTCACAATAGTATCTCCATCCGAATCTTCTCCACACTTCCCTTCTAGACTTGGTAGGTCCGACACGCCGCTTTTTGCCATGAACAGTGTTTCTTGCCGCAGTTTGCACAAGAAACCCCTTTTGTGGAAACTCGAGGGACATAAGATGATTGGGGAGTGGTCAAAAGCTGGCGTGGACTCAATTCATAAGATTCTAAACTAAAGAGAAAAGTATGTAGGAGGATATGAATCTGTATATATTTACATAAGAGTTCGACTGTTGAAATAGAGTTGCCAACACGAAACCTTCTGTCCCTCACTGCCTACAACTCAAGGGTTTTGCATGAAAACCAATATCCATGACATACCTTTCGTATCGTGATTTGTCACACACAAGACTCGTGTGTGTGAAACTAGTTGTTGAAATTCCTGGACTGACCTTGTGTCGGCTTACCAACTATTGGACCGACGACCACGTGGCCACTAAAATGTCGGGGCGTCACACTTTTCCTCGAACAGTCCCGAGTTTGGTGGGCTCCTGCGTACTCACCGCACCTAGCTGCCTTTCCACACGACGCCTGTGTGTGTCCCCACTGGCTGCAGTTATGATACTGCTTTGGCTGGGCTCGTGGTGACCACACCTGCGCGGTGAAGAGCATGGCATTAATTACAAGCCCCTTTCGAACTACCTCTGTTTGCATTGCCTCCGATGGGAGGCTTACCACAATTGATCCACGAGTGCGACCATTTTTCTTTGACCGCTGGTGTTCCTTTCCGTCGTGTAACCACCTTATACGACTTATGACTAAGCCTGGAGTCCGTGCCTTCGTAGCCGTCTCTATCTCCCTAATGATGGCAAACTTGTTGGCATCTCTGCCCCCTTCAATTCGTGTCCGCAATGGGACACCGTCTGTCACGAAACAGGTCGTGATTTAGTCAATCAAACGAGGGAAAGTAGTCTATTCAGATTCTCTATGAAGAATGAGAGGTAAATACAGAGGGAAAACACGTTCTACACATATGCCAAGTGCGCGCTAATATGCGAGGGATCGACATTAGTTGTGGACCCGTAACATCACCTCTCTCCTCTCGGCTCTGAAGTTTCAAGTCGTTTTTTTCTTTCCAGATATTCTCTTGTTTTTATTTTTGCCTCGGGATCCCGTATAGCTACCTGTATCTGGATCACCTACATTATCACCCTCCCCGTACTGTTGGACGAAGTCGCGGAAAGCGTCTGTTAGAACGAAATTTTCTCGCGGCTCCCAGGATGTTTCTTGATAGTCTTTGTATTTTACACATAGTAGCCTTTTACCATTAAATTTCTCAGCTCTTAAGATTTTGTCAACGGCGTAAAGAGGATGTTTTCCGTCAAGCAGTGGCGGGGGCTGGCTGTCGTCTGTAATTTGAGAGGGTAGGGGATCATCAGGATCCCGACGGAGGAGGTCCACAAAGAATCTCGGGTGAATGCCGCTAGGGACATCAAGTTCGTAGACATCTGGAGCCACAACTCTTGTAATTTTGTATTTGGCATTTGTCCAAGAGAACTTCTTTTTAAGTTGTGGAGTTGTAACGTTTTTGAGGTTCAGCCAGACTTTGTCCCCGACTTTTAAAATCTCAGCTGGTTTTCTTCCTTTATTGGCATTGTGTTCCATAATTTGCTGTGCAGTTGCCATGGCTGCCTTAGCAAGTTCTTGACCATCGTAGAGTCGATTCACGAAAGCATTAGCTCTGGATTTTGGGTCTTTAGTGGAGCCGGATTGAGGGGCTCGACGTTGGATAGGGTCGAGGTGGTAACCATGGGTCAAAAAGAAAGGACTAAAGCCAGTTTTGGAGCTGTCCCTATTGTTAATCGCCACCATAGCAGAAGGGAGGAGTTTAGCCCAGTCATTTTGGGCATATGAGATATAGGCACGTAGGTAAGTTAGAACTTCCTGGTTCATTCTTTCAGTCCCTCCATCGGTTTGGGGGTGAAAAGCTGTGGAGAGGCGTTGTTGGATACCCACAAGCTGGCAAAGCCGCTGCCAAAAACGGCCGACCCAATTAGAGCCTCTATCTGAGGTTAACGAATTTGGAAATCCATGGTATCTCCAATGGCTTATTACAAAACGCTCAGCGCATTTTTCAGCCTCCATGGTTTCCATTGCCTCTAGTGTGGCGCCTCCTAACAGGCGATCGTGTATGACCATAAGAAATCTTTCATTTTTGTCTGTTAAAGGGAGTTCTGTCATAAAGTCTAGTGCTAGTTCACTATGAAAACGGTCTGGTATGGGCAGAGGTCGTAATAGTCCTTGAGACGACTGGCGCCAAACTTTAGATCTCCCGCAGACATGACAGTTTCGTACAAATCTCCTTACATCCTTGTACTGTTGAGGCCAAAAGAAGCTCCGTGCTAAAATAGACAATGTCACTTCGCGCCCCGGGTGACCAGTCACATGGGAATCATGCACTCGTTGTATTAATGCTGTACGGAGGGGTTCCCAGTCTGGGACCCACAGAGCTCCACGGTAAGTTAAGGCAAATTTATCATCGAAGGTACAATCTGGCATTTGTATAGAATTTCCTACTGAAGAGGGTAGGGAGCGATCTTCTTTAGCAACGCTGGAATAAATTATTTTAAAGGATGGATCCATTTTCGTTGCTTGATCCCATAATTTTTGAATATGTATTTCGTCGAAGATATCTTTTCCCTTAGGAGGTCCTTCAACGACCGTAACTCTCGACAATGGCGGCGCCTGGCCAATAGGTTTCAGATCTTGGTTTGGCAATTGAATTATACTGGCTTTTGCCCGTCTCCTAGTTTCCATTACCGAAAGATTTAAGTGGATAGGTGGCTCTTCTTTAGCTAACGGTGAGACCCATCTATGTTTAAGGAGTTGGAACTCTCTCCTTTTCAATCTTTCATCGTTAAAATCTTTTGGCTTAAATTCTGTCTTTCTTGACAGCAGGTCTGGTTTAGTTGATTCTATTCCTGGTCTAAATTTAATTTCGAAATTGTAGTTGGAAAGTTCTTCTGCCCAGCGAACTTGACGCTCGGACAACTGCCTAGTTGACATGAAATAACGAAGGTTACGATGGTCAGAAAGGACAAGGAAAGGAGTACTGACACTGCGTAGCTCACCTCGAAAGTGTTTAATTGTTGATAGAATAGCTAGCAGTTCTTTGTCGTGAATCTCGTAGTTGGATTCAGCTGCGGTGAGCTTCCTTGAAAAAAAACCCACTGGCCGGAGGCGGCGTTTTTCATCCATCTGTGAGACTACGCCCCCTATGGCATACCCAGATGAGTCTGCTTCCAAAATTGTCTCCGCCTCTGGATCAAACATTTTGAGGACAGGTGCGGTAATTAACAGTCCTTTCAACTTATCGAAAGATTTTCTTTGGGGCTCTTCCCATACCCAAGCTGCACCGTTTTTGGTGAGGTTATTTAAAGGTTCACAAATGGCAGAGAAATTATGGATGAATTCGCGGTAGAAATTCGCGAACCCTAGAAAAGAACGAACAGCTGACACAGTTTCTGGCTCTTCCCACTTGGTTATAGCAGATACCTTTTCCGGATCTACCTTAATGCCATTACCGATTTCAATGATGAAACCCAAGTATTTTATTTCTTTAACGCCAAAAGCACATTTGTCAATGTCCATGCGTAGACCCGCAATTTTTAAAGCGCCAATAACTTTACGGACTTTACCATAATGGTCTTGCAGGTCTCCGTCAGTATAGATTATCACATCGTCTAAGTATGCAGAACAAAAGATGTCCAGATACTCGCGCAAAGTATTATTAATAAACCTTTGAAATGTTGAAGGCGCTCCACAAAGACCAAAGGGGCATACTAGCCATTCAAAAAGACCTTGTCTGGTACGGAAGGCTGTTTTCCATTCGTCCCCTTCCTTGATTCGTAATCTGTGGAATGCTGCGCGCACATCTATTTTAGTGAACCAATGTGCTTTAGATAGTTGGCGTAGGGTCTCTCGGATGAGCGGTAGAGGATAACGGTCTTTTTTTGTAATAGCGTTAAGACCGCGGTAGTCAACGCAAAACCGCAGGCCACCAGAGGGCTTTTTGGCAAACAATACCGGTGAACTAGCAGGTGAAGCACTCGCGCGTATCCATCCCTTATCTAGGAGATCTGCTAAAGTTTTGCGAAGAACTAACAATTCTTCTCTTGACATTTCATAAAGAGGCCCATACGGCGGTTTCTTTTCAATATTTTTATCATCTTTTTCGAGGTCAATTTCCATATCGTGTCCAGGTCGATGAGGGGGCAGGTCACTTGAGCTATCTTCTAGGAAAACCTCTTCGAGCCCATGCAGTTGTCCAGGAAGTAACCCACGGATTGATTCAACAGTAGGTCTGACACGCGTTTCACTTAGTTTTTCTAACGCTTTATTTATGTCCGATATGGTGACAGATGCAAGGACAAGTTCTTCCTTATTGTTACGCGCGCGCCTTGTAAGGGCAGAAAATACATGCGCAGACACTAATTTAGCTTCTCTTATATATTTTGTTAAATCTTCAGCTTGGTCACTGCTACTCTCGGTACTTTCGTAAATCTTCACTTTCTGATGTCCTTGACCAATATGCAAGACATGGTCTCCTGCTTGGTAGACAGCGTTATTTCTTTCGGCCCAGCCTTTACCGAGGATTAGATCATAGTGTAATCCGTGGATTATGTATCCCCATAATCTTTCTTTTCGGCCGCTAATATCTAAAGTAACGAACGTAATATAGTTAATTTTGTAGCTTTTATCATCATCTTTCGCAAGCTTAAGCTCTCTAGGTTCTACAAGAATGCGTGGCAGGTTTCTTTTTTTAACAGTCTCTTCACTAAATGCAGCATATGGAAGGCAGCCGGAGTCAAAAAGAGCTGAGAGATAAAAATGATCATTTATAAAGGCATCTATTAAAAATGGTTTGCTATCCATTCTATCCTTAGCCTGTAAGATTTCAATTTTAGATGGCCTTGTTGCCAGATTTATCCCGAAAGAATCCCAAACCTGTTGCCTCTGAACACGACTTCGCTCAGAGGTCATTCGTTTCCCGAATCAGAACGAGACAAATGTTCATTAAAAAGGTTGGAATTAGTTGAGGCCGCATTGACGACCGAGTTTCGGAACCTACCAGAGCCTCTAGGTGTAGGGTTAACACTGAAATTTCGGTACCTACACTCGCTCCATCTGTGTGAAGGAGATCTACCGCATCTCTCACACTGACCCTGTTCAACCCTACGGTTACGTTCTGGCTGAGGTAAATCAGGCGGAAATGGACGGTTATCGGTTCTAAACTCTTTATTCCTAGAGTCTCCTCTTCCTTGAGTGCCTTTAAATGCAGCTAGTAGAGATTGCATTTGGGCCTGTAGGGCGTTTATCCCACCCATCTGGACATCGCCGTCCTGATCAACAGGAGTAAAAGAGTGGCTGTAGGGATTGGGTTGAGGCTGACGTTGTGAATGGGCTGGAGTAACCTGAGCTTGGTTGGTTTGAGTGTGAGGAGGCCGCCAAAAGTCGATGCGTTGGTAAAATTCCTTATCTGATCCCGTGGCCATAGAGAACTCGGGCAGCTTTTCCAACTCATTGGCCATTTCCTGAACTTCGACTACAAAGCTGTCATAGTCCGTGTTAGATATGCCGGATCTATAGGCAAGGCCTTTACGTAAATGCGGCGCTAGCCCCTCTTTCATCGCGTTGACCTTGGACGCATCCTTAGGAGCGAGTATTCCAGCCTCGGAGCAGTGCTGTTCGAATACACTCCTAAATCTAGCGAAAAGTTGACGTGGTCCTTGTTTGATGGAGTGCAGAGCAGTCTGCGCTTTGGACGGCGCGTCTTTATCAGTGAAGAGGTCCTCCAGGTTAGCCAAAAATTCCAGGATATTCCACTCTTTGGATTTCTTTTTCTCAATCATCCATGGGGCAACCCTTTTCTGAGCGTCGGGAGGTAAGGAGTGGGTATAGACCCCGTAACAGAAAGCCTTCTCGTTGCCTAGGGACTTCCTGATATTGTCGTCTTCTGCAATCCCTTCGAGGCTTATCAGGAACGTGGCAAAATCGGATGCGTTGCCGGACCACTTTGGCCATTTGTCGAACATTTTTATCGGAAGGTGGCTGGACGGTGATTGCTCGAAAGTTTGTTTGAATTTTTCTTTAATTTCTGGAGTGCCCATTCGGTATCTATGAGCTGATGTGCTTGGCGTTAGTACTCTTCCAAGCTGGTATAGTCAGATTGGACTATTGAAATATGACGGCTGTCAGGGGTTGAACAGATGATGCGTGCTGCTTAAGCGAGACGTCGCGCAACACATAGTAAGAATGAGAGAATCTGAATATGTCACGAAACAGGTCGTGATTTAGTCAATCAAACGAGGGAAAGTAGTCTATTCAGATTCTCTATGAAGAATGAGAGGTAAATACAGAGGGAAAACACGTTCTACACATATGCCAAGTGCGCGCTAATATGCGAGGGATCGACATTAGTTGTGGACCCGTAACACCGTCGACCTCGACTGGAAAATCTTGCCGCAGAATTTTGAAATCCCTTGGTTGTCGCATATGTAGCGCCGCGTCTCTCTGGGACGCCGACTGGACGAATACCTCGGTATCGTTGCTCCGCATTTGACGAATTGCGTATGCACCTCGTACATGCTCTTTTGCCTCTGAAAGCAGTTCTTGTGGCTGCAAGTTTTGGGCGCCGTCAATTCTTATCCGTACCGCTGTTTTTGTCATTTGGGGAGCCACGACCGACACGTATCTCCTTGGTGTCGGCGCGCCCGAAACCGCTGCTGGAGCAGCTTTCCGAGCGGGATCCTCGAGGCTTTTCTTGACGACTTCCTCCAAAGCTATCATCCTCTTCTCGATAGGAGACTTCGTCTAGGAAATTTCCGTCCAGGCCCTTTTGTGCGCGTTGAAGGCCTTCACGGCTTCGTTCACGTCCTCCATCTAGGTTAAGTCCTGGTCATTCATCACGATAAGTCAACCCTGTTTTGACAGTTTCTTCAGGATTTCCAGATTTCTATCCTTTGGAGCTGTCTGCGCTCCGCTACCGATGTTGGTTGAGGCCGTTGTCGTATTTTTCGACGCGTCGAAACCGCTGGATTTACCCACACCAGCACTCACACTCGCCATGTTGGAGCACGGAAAGCGAAAAGACGCGAGCAGGGTAAAGAAGACGAAAAAATTCTAATTACGATGTCAAATTGACGATACGGGTTACGTGGAAGGCTACGTAGCTTTCTGGTAAAAATGATGTTTTTTCCTTACTATTCCCACTGAACGTTATTAAAATAAGTAAATAAATAATTCAATTGTCCTGTTTCGGCACCTTGAGGCTCATGCTGGTTTATCGTAGGATACGTACTTTAAGTAGGATGACTCAATTTGACGTTTTAGAACACTCGTACTCGGACTTCATTTGCAGATACCACTCGAGGTTAACCCTTACGGCGTATAACCTCTTCCGTGCAGTGGTGTCCCCTACGAACCTCCAGCTCTCACGGTAGATTCTGCAGAGCTGAGATTGAGTAACACCTCATCAACTTTGAGCTGAGTTATTTCCCCCTCCGTCAAAGATACGCTTCCGATAACACATAATACGACCAAGACGATGATGATGATGCTGGGAATGAGGAAAGATAATGCGGTACCAAACGCTACAACGGTAGTCAGAGAAGCCCTCGTTATATCACAACATGTGCTACCCACCGGCGGGCGAACAAAAAGCCCACGAAAGCAAAGTAAAAGACCCTTCCGTCCTCAAGAAAAGCAGATTTCGACTCGTCTACATTATCATCCTACTAATCATAAATTCCGAATCTACTAGCCAGGAGGGCATCTGAAATACATGAGTTACTCGACAACCCCACGTCCGTAACGACTTTTGGATGCTAGGCTAGGCTCCTTTGCGACAGTCACTCTCGACCAAGACTTTTCTGTCATCCTTTCACGACCTTCGGTTTGTCCTGCGGCATGAATCAAGGGAGGAGTAAGGAGGAGACTAGGAAGGTTGAGAAACGCTCTTAGGTATACACAGGTCTGCTGCGCCCGGCTGGCCGGCCTCTTCGTCATAGGAAAGCCCCGCACCCAGTGGTTTTTGAGACTTTTCCCTGCAGTTACACACCCGCAAATGGCCATCGTTTAGTTGGCTGGAGAGGGGAGATAATGACGGGATGATGGCTCCTCTTAGTGTGAACTCGAATGAAGACCTGTGGGGGTATTACTGCTGGAAAGAAGTCGTGAGGGAGGCATAGGAGGGAGTACACTACCCGAGGCATAGATACTCCCGGCCTGTAGGCAGAAAGGACCTACATGTCCTTACATAGTTATAGACTTTTTAGGACAATAAACAACCACTTACTCAGCTCTTCCGTGCAGACCCATCACAGGGAAAAGCTTTAAAAACCTACGGTGATCTATTATAATCTGCCGAGAGATCCCAGATCTGTGCAGATTTATGCAGGCCAGTATTCCATGCAAGTCCAAGGACATGGCCTTGAGGGCAATCCATAACTGGGGTATCATAGATTTGTAGTGGAATGGTATGGGATTGAATAGTATGGAATGGAATGATGAGGGATCGAATAGTATAGAGTAGAATGGAATGGAATGTACTGGAAAGTGTAGGAACTGTGATAGGGATACCCAGGACACGTATATTATGAGATGTATCTCCTGGCAGTAGGAGTAAGAACAAGGCATCTAAATACAAGCGTTCTTCAATTAACACAAGTCTTTTCGATATCTACTTTGGTGCTCTACGAATACGCATAGCATCCCTCCAAGGTAGAGATTCAACCCGTATATGCGCACAGTTTTAACATTATCCGAGTGTGCATTCATCCCACAAGTACAATATCAGCGCGAGAGAGAATGGTGTGTGGGTTTTACTGGATTCGAACCAGCTTTCTCCTGTCTCAAATGGGGTAGGAGCTCAATCCACCCAGTATTTGCTTGGTATAAGTGTTCGTGGCTGATTGGTGACACGCCTGAGTTGACCCGGTTCAAAATTTTGAGCGGAATTCAGGGCCCTCCTCGGGGGGAAGAGGGTTGCGCCTGTGAGTTTAAGGGAAATCCTTGCTCACATTGAGGTAATTCCCCGCTCAAGCGTGAATCCATGAACGTCCTCATGCTACTCACCATGGCTGGACACTTTAAAAAAAAGGGGGACTATTCTCAACACCTGTCAGTGGTGTCCCCTACGAACCTCCAGCTCTCACTGTAGAGTCTGCAGAGCCGAGATTGAGTAACAAAGTCCTCACTTCGAAAAGGATTCCCAATCGCTTTCGCGGTCTGTATCGTCTTCATCTCTCAACACATTCCCCCAATCACCACTATCATGAAGCTAACCACGATCAGATCAGATGGTAGGGTCGGAGCCCTACTCGTCACCCACCCTTGATCATGGAGGAAAAGCCATCCGATGAGTTTCCGGAGCGTACCCAGCACCCGATACGGAGATGGCGGATTGGATCAAGTCGACCTCGACTGTTACAAAGAAGGGAGATATAGATGAATATGCGCACCTCATGTGGTCCCGGTGTCTAGGCCTCGCCTGGCTGGGGCTGCAGGTTTATTGAGACTTTTTCCCGCGTACGCAGTTTCCATTGCTACCATTTTTATTTTTTTTGGGTAGAAGGTTCCGTGGAAAAGGTGGCTGAATTCCACGGGTAAATACTGAGCTGAATGGCTATTCATCAAGGGGAATATATCAATGATCTTTCAAGCAACAAAAGAGGATAGGAGCACTGTACAAGGTGTGGCCTGGGTCAGAGAGGAGCCCAATGTGCTAGATAGTCATAGACTCAAGTAGTACAATAAAACACACACACAAATACTTGGTAGAACGGCCTGAATGGTGTACCACTGCACCATCCAACCCAACTAAAACGTTGTAACGATAAAAAAGCGGCACGGAATCAGATGGTTACAACGAGTCCGCACTGTACCCATATAGTGTTGGCGTACCGAGCAGAAAGGAGACAATCCGCTGGTTCTATAGTTAAAAGGGCTGAGATAGCCTAGGCGTCGAAAGTAGTGAGTGTAGGACAATCCATTCAAGCATTGAGCAGCCTAATAGAATGAAGTTGACAGCTGTCATGAGGATAATGTGACAAAATTGCGTCTAAAACTGCGATTGGACTCCAATAATCACGAGGTATGAAAATGGTAGAGAGGCAGCCTTAGGAATGTAAGATAGATTGGCTATGGAAGGAGAAATAGGAGTAACTACAGCGAGCTCTATATACATGAGGTGTGGGTGTTTGCTGAGTAATGCCAAGACTAGATTGGCATTCATGTCACGTGTAGGTGTTTCATGTTCAAGCACCTACACTGCCTTGCTCATTGCATGTTTGGAGCCCTTGGGGCGTAACTCCAATTCTCTACCTCAATTTCTTTCCATCAGCCAATTCTTCAGCACCAAACCACTCAACACCATCAGTACACATGAATCAGTGGAGGGCAAAGACTGAACACCTGTACACGGTGTCCTCTGGGAACCTGGGGGTGAGATATTCTCCTAGATCCAAGATCAGGCAAATTTCGCAACACCAAAGAAATTAGCCCAGGAGGCGACGATCCAAAAGTCTCTACCTAAGATCAATCTCCATAGAAACATCATCAGGTTTACAGGAATGACTCAGCACATCCTCATTTCAATGACAACACCTCATCAACTATTTTCTGGCATCAGCTGGCCACCAAATACACGCCCACGCCGATCTTTACACGCGAGGGAGGAAGCGATGCGTGGCGCAAAAACCTCGGAGATAGTTCTTCAGGAAAGGCGTGTGAGAGATCAGGACAAGTTTACGAGTTAATGCAGCGGATGGATACAGACTCGACGGGTGTATAATTTTGAACTTTGGCAAGGAGTTTACGAGTTGAGCTTTGTGTGTGCCAAAATTTCGGTAGCGAGAATGCAACTGACACTATAAGAACAAGCCAACGATGGAAGGTGTTGCGGTCCGCCTCCTGGTGGTGTTCTCCGGTACAGTCTGAGTAGCCTGGGCACCTACTCCACTTGGGAAGGAGACGCCTCGGAGCACATTTCGCGCGGAGATAAGTAGATGGGTTTTTTCATTATAAGTCAATGGACTACGGAGGCGTGTCCGGATAATTCAGGGTCTGCTGAGGATTTTCTCTAGGTGCGTATTCGCGGACAAGGGTTGAGTTGGATGAAATCTCGTATTTATCAAGGAAACATTGTCCCCTAAGTCATTGAGGTTGTAGAGCGCATTGATTCAAGCATCTACCGAAGCAAAACTAACTACAGAATATGAGGTTACGTGTGTATCAACTACGGGGCCTGCTTGATAGCCATAGTTATTCTAAATTCTAACAGTATTGGCACTTTAATATAGCATGCGAGGCTCGAGCACTCTGTTCTTCAATTTACTCATCTGATCTGTATTTTTTCTTTGATGTTATGTCATAGAAAGATAGCTGCACACTCAATTAAAATCTGATGCAAAGTACACCTTACCCCCTCCCCCAGCAGCCTCTGAGTGCATTACTCTTTCGCCGGGGAACCAATGTGGCTGTAGCTATGGTAAGCGATGGTACTGATTGGATCCGGCGGCCTGGCGCCCTGAACTCAACGTCCAAACTGCGCATCACCCTCGACCTCAGCTCTGACCACCGTTACGGGTGTTCCTGGCGAATGGGCCCAGGTTTAAACGTAGCCTATCTTCTTCACTCCTCGTCCGCCTGACTGTTGAACTCACACATCAGATCGGTGGACCCTCTCTATATTTCGTTCGAACCTCCCGCTCACACAAGTGAAGCCTTGGGACCAAAATGAACAGGCAATCCCTTTCATCGGTCAGTGGGTCTGGTTGTGGCGGTCTTGATGTGTAAAAGGTATTATCGCAAAATTTACTTTGAAAAAGCACTCGGCGTTGAATACCCCATCGCGTCCTGTGGAATCTGCAGTTTGTGTGTTAATCCTCTCATCTGAAAAGAGAGTTATCGTGGCAGATGAGACACGGTCTCGGATTACTCCACCCCGTTGTTGTGGATTCTTCCCATGTCCGTCTGAGCAGAGACCTCGCGGGAACGGAAAGATTGAATAAGGTTTAATCAGCAAGCGAAACCCAGTCAGCCACATTATGGAGTAGATAATGATTCGCTTACCTACAGGGACCGTGCGTCTTGACAAGGGTTCCCCGACCAGCGTAAATAGACGAGCAGGGATATGCGTTCATGGTTGGTCGTTCCGAGCAAAATGGCATACATGGCATGATGCCTCAAGCCAACGCCAGAAACGTGATGACTGGACGATGGTACAGTTTTCTGATTGGATGTCAAATTCAAGTCAGCTCTCTGTCCGCGCCACCCCAGAAATAGCAGGCGTCGTGCTATTGTCTCTGCGTTGAAGCCTATCAGCCCCCTTGATGTCGTAGATGTTGCGCCTGCGGTTTAGTGATTGAGCGAATTGTGGCTGAAGGCTCGTCCAAGGAGTCGGTCAATCAGTGCTTGGCTTGACAGGTGTATTGTAACGTCCGAAACTGGTGTGCCCTGGCTTCTCAACATACGGCTCCACTAGAATCGCCGTGAGCGTGATGCTGGCCGGTGACTGGAGCGTCGCGTGGGACGTTGAGTCCTGACGCTTGTTTGCAATACAACCACCACCGCTTCATCGGCCTCTTGGCTACCCCCACATGGCTGCTGCGGCTACCACGTCTAGTGATTAATTCATGGGCACAGGGTGCATCTATAACTTGCTACCAATCTGTTGCCAGCAGTCTCTGGGAGAAAAGTAGAACTGCCCATTTAAGTTCCTACCCGCTCGATTGGAAGCATGACGAACGAGGTGTCGAGGCATGAAAGGCATTTGAAGCCGAAATCTTACAGCTACCCAGTCGAGCCCCTCTTAACGCGATGACTTGCACTTCGCCTGTTCATGATTGTGTTGAAGTTTTTCAACCCCAGTAACCCTAGCCACACCCCCTGACAAAAGCAAAGAGCCTTGAGAAAGTATAGTAAACACAACCGGCCCGGATGAAAATTTTAAATTAATTTTTACGTCCTACATACGCCTTGCACTGGCCAAATATGTATGATGTTCAATCACATGACCAATTGATTCCGCAATTGCCTTGAAAGATGTCGAATAATTAACTATTGCTTCTACAAACACCTTGCCAGAACAACCTCGACTCAGTCCTCCATACATTCCATGTTGAATGTCTCTATTCTTCGCTTGGGGCTTGGACTCTGGCCCATCAAGCCCCGATCATGTACGGGTAATTGTTCATTGTGCATTGTGCATTGTGCATTGTGCATTGTGGTGGAAAGAATCGGGTTCAGGCGCAGAGTTAGGAGTGGTGTCTACCACGTGCACCTTTCTATTGCCTGGATAGCACCCGTCGCACGATATACATATACATGACCAGATCCACTGAGGTTGCAGGGAAATAACTGGCGCGCTACCAGTCCTCGAGACGCAACTAATGTATCTTGTCATTTCTGCCTCATGCGGCCTTCGGGGCTAGTTGTGCCATCTCATCACATGATGTGGCAGCTGCTCGCCAAAGCTTGAAACCCCCTCGTCCACCCGCGACCAACGTCAACAGCGCGACTGTTACCACTACTTGGCCCAGCCCAACCATGGTGCCACCAATTCGGGACCGATAATCTCGCCTAACCCCGGCTATCAGTGCGCATTCGTCGGCCCACCTCTCACACACAGCTACTCCTGGCTCTGCCGATCTATGTGGAGGTTGAGAGGACTTCTACGCGGTGTGCGCCCTTCACACGTGTTACTTCTCGCGAGCCCAGCGCTTGGATGCCAAAAAGCCCCTTCTGGAGCGCGTATGGTCTACAACCTCAGCCCCTTGGATGTGCTGTGCTGTGCTGCGCCAGCATACCACAACTATTGTGCCATCTCGCATACCTGACAATACGAGCCTTCACTTTCTTCTCAAGCTCACGCCGTGGACATAGTGAGAGAGAGATCTGTCCCAGCCGTACTGGGGAACTCTTGCCGTCAACGTCAAGGTGCTTGCACACTCGTCACATCTTCCTCGCGCTGCTCAAGGGCTATTTCGTCTCGGTCTCATTAGCTGGCCTAGCTATAGGGAGATTTATCCAATATATCCGTGCCTATAACAGTCATCACTTTCTTGCCCAAGCCCCTGGAGCTATGCCATGTCACCCGGTCGTTTGATGTCAGATCTTCTTCATTTATGTTGAGACACGTGCCAAGCCTGGCGTATTCTATTCTAGATTCATAACAGCACAACGGTGGATTACATCGGCATCCGATCCACGACAAGATGCTAGTCATTCAGTCCAAGCAGTTGTCTAAACACTTATTTAAACTTTAATTTCTCCAACCTCTTGCTACCTCGCACAACACGCCCTCAATGTCCGTCTAGACTAACCATCCCTCACTGTACACTCATTTATGCTTCATCTCATTTCTAATTTCTGCTCCCTACACCCCAACTTTCGTTTTACAAATCGATAGAGTCATCTATAATTATATATGAACTGTGAACATACCAATCCGCTCATTTGAGACTCCTGCCTAGCCAACCTCACTAACCAAGCCGCAACTCACGCATTAAGAGGTCCTTCGCCTTCCTTCTGATCCAGCTATTAATTAACTTCGAAAATGAGGCCAATGAGCAAGGTCCTCTTTGCTCTCAATGCCTTCTTTATGGGCCAAATAATTGCCTTGTCCACGTTCATGCCAGTTCGGCCTCCAGCTATACCGCTAGCTGTCAGCTCGCCATACTTGAATGTTTTGCAATTTGCTGGAAACTCTGGAGATACCAAGGGTTACCTCGCTGGACAATGGCCTCAGTTTTGGGCGTATGATGATTCTCAGACGCTTCAAGACTTTTACTGACGACATTGTAGAGGACAGACGCTAGGCTGGGCTGGAATGATTCGTGTCGACAATACAGCTTATACGTGGATGGGAGTTCCTGGACCCCAATCGGTCACTCAAACTTCATTTGAGTATACTTCGACGAAGAGCATCTTTACCATGAATGCAGCCGACAAGATCGAGCTCAGAGTGACCTTTTTGTCGCCTGTCACCCCCGACAATCTCGAACGTCAATCACTCATATTCTCTTATCTCAACGTTGAAGTTACGAGTCTCGATGGGAATCCCCATGATGTGCAATTATATGCCGATATTTCTGCTGGTGAGTATTTTTAGTATCGTGCCCGAAAAATAAACTGACAAAATTCAGAGTGGGTCGCTGGGGATCACTCTTCTGTAGCACAATGGGAGTTCGGCTCGACCGACGATGGAATTTCTTATCACAAGGTTTATAGGCAAACACAGCTCTTATTCAGTGAGACTGCTGATCAAGCTGATTGGGGCAACTGGTACTGGTCTACGAAAAATAGAAATGGTCTCACCCACCAATCCGGTTCCGACAAGATTGTGCGAGGCGCATTTATTAATAATGGAAATCTTGACAATACTGAGGACACCAACTTTCGTCCGATTAATCGGGACTTTCCCGTTTTTGGCCACTCTATTAACCTTGGCGCGGTTACAGATTCACAAAGCGTCTTGTTTACTATTGGTCTAGCCCAAGATCAAGCCATGCAGTTCGCTAGCGCAACAGGCATCGTCTCGCTACCTTCATTGTGGACGAGTTTCTTCCCGTCTGAAACAAGCGCCGTAAGTTCACATGTTCATCTCGTGAACGCTTGCTAATTGCCGATAGGTATCTTCCTTCTACAACGATTTTGAGGAAGCAAGCACCACTGCGGAGAATCTTGACAACAAAATTTCAACAGATTCTATTGCTGCCGGTGGTCAGGACTATCTAACAATCACATCGCTATCTACGCGCCAGGCATTTGCTTCTACTCAATTGGTGGGATCACAGAGCAAACAGTACCTTTTCCTCAAGGAAATTAGTTCGGATGGAAATATCCAGACTGTCGACGTCATTTATCCATTTTATCCCATAATCATGTACCTTCAACCATCACTGGCTAAGCTGATGCTAGATCCTCTTTTTGAGAACCAAGAGAGTGGTCAGTATCCAAAAACATCCTCTATGCATGATCTCGGTAGCCACTTTCCGAACGCGACGGGCCACGCTGATGGTCTTGATGAGCCTCAGCCATTGGAAGAGTGCGGAAATATGCTAATCATGACCTTGGCCTACGCTCAAAGAACTAACGATGTACAATATCTCGCACAGCACTACAATATATTAAAGCAGTGGACAGGGTTTCTTGTTCAGGAGGCACTTATTCCAGCCGACCAGATATCAACCGATGACTTCGCTGGGAGTCTCGCTAATCAAACCAATTTGGCGCTAAAGGGAATTATCGGAATTCAGGCTATGTCTGTCATTGCAGAAATGACTGGCCAAGGTGCTGATGCAGCTTCCTACGGCGCTACCGCTAAAGATTATCTGAACCGGTGGCAAACCCTTGGAGTAGCACACGACGCAATACCTCCTCATACCACTCTATCATATGGACAGAATGATTCTCACGGCCTACTTTACAACCTCTACGCCAATTCACTTTTAAACTTTGATTTTGTACCTCAGTCTATTTACGACATGCAATCAGCTTTCTATCCCACGGTCAAGAAGCAATTTGGAGTGCCTCTTGATACACGACATGCCTACACTAAAAGTGACTGGGAAATGTGGACAGCAGCGATTTCAAGTGACGAGACTAAAGCTTTGTTCATCAGTGATCTTGCAAAATGGCTTGGAGCAACACCCACAAATGTCGGGTTTACTGACTTATACGACACCGAAACTGGTGACTTTGCCATTAACGTCACGCATTTCGCTTCTAGGCCTGTAGTCGGAGGTCATTTTGCACTTTTATCACTCGCTCCAGGAAGGGAAGACAAGCCGAAAAAGAGATCCCGTAGGATGAGGCGATTTATCCAATTTTAATTCATTCAAGGTGACTTTTACTTCTACTACCATCAATTATACCAAAACCCTTTTTTCGGTCAGTGGTTGAGCCAGAAATAATCGGCGTTCAGATTAGCGGTAATTTACAAATATACCAGGAATTTCTTAAGATGTTAGCACTTTGTATATCTATTCAAAGTTTTACAGTAACATATGCAGAGATATTGGGTAGGGCTTCCTATACATACATTTATTACTGTACATCGTATACTAGATAGCATGTTTTAATTCAATAAAATTTTCAAACTTTTACATGTCGAGTCTAGGACTCTCATTTAGAGCCCTTGAGTATAAACCACACAGACGGTGTGGATTGGTCCAAAAGTAGATTTGATTTTATCATAGTCCTATTTGAGCTTATGATTATAGAGGACTTCTGGAATCTATCTAAAAGAAACTAGCTATATTTGAATTATTCTCTTGTAGATAGGGAGGAGCAAGTTCTCATTAAGAGTAGAACAAAATATTTGTGAAAATCTGGTCGGCAAACCTCCCAGAACTCCACATCAAAACCTTGCCAATCTTCCTTGGATCAATCATTCATCCGCTCAAAATTTTCTGCCATGGGACCTATCAATCTGAAGCTCAACAATCGTAGCCGGAAATAATTGAGATCTTAGAGGCCACCCCTTGCTCCGCATATTATTTCATTTTATCTTCCTGTCTGAGTCTATGACTATATAGGACATGTAGGTCCTCTCTACCAGCAGGCCAAGAATATTTATGTCTCCCACACAGCTCCGCTCAAATAGTGCCACCCCTCACAAGTCCTCATTCGATCATAAACTTAGAGGAGCCCTTTGCCCTTATTTATCTCCCCTCTCCAGCCAACAAAACGATGGCCCTTAGCGGGGGTATGGTAGCCGGGAGTAATCGCAAAAATCACTGGGTGCCGAGCTCTCCTAATACCGACATTAGGTCTAAATCCGAAGGCATAGTGATCCTTCTGAAGCGTTCGAAGAGGCCGGCCAGCTGGGCGCTGCAGACTTGTGTGCACCTCGGGAAATTCACCCTCTGCCTTTCTAGCCTCCTTCTCAAGGTGGTGCTGAAGTGTCACAAAAGTCTTGACAGAGCGTAATTGCCGTGTGGTAACTTAGCCCAACTTCTTTTGCAGCGTCCAGGGCGCTGAGGAGTGCCGTTGACTCATCAACAATAGAAGTCCTGGCTAATTAGCCGAAATCTCGGTGATGGCGCCCACAAACGTTTCAAAGTTGAAAACCCCTCGAAAATTTCAGTCCCAGCATGGCCTTCAGAGACCTGTTACCCCTCTTGCTCCAAATCTCAGCCGCCTATTCTTCCTCAAGATGTATAATTCCATTAGAGCAACAGTCCCCCACAAACCAAGACCCCAACTTTGTATATTATGACTTGATTTCCTCGTCGCGCGTTTGCGTAGCGTCGTAAATTTGTAGTGAGTGATGGTCGGTAACAAATGAGGCGAGCTCCTGTTTGCAATTGGAGCAACGCCTTCATGGGTCGCCGAGTCGAGGTGGTGTGTAGAGGGATCAAGGTCTGGGACTCTCGTGAGAATGACAAGAGCGACATCGATGAGAAGTTGCCGATTAAAAATGTGTCTGTGTTTGCTTTCGACTTCGATTCGGATGCGATTCCTCGTGGCTATCCCAGCCATGCAGAGCATACTGAGCCATTAAACCGGCACCACCCGAAGGTGGAGATTCGACTGTGCCGGCCCTTACTACGCATAAAAACCTTGTAAATCCGATATCACAACCTTGAAAACTCAAGGATATTACATTGGGGTGGAGGAGGGCAGTATCTATTTACTAGAACGGCAGGCTCCTCTGGGGCCGTCGAGGCATGGGACGCACTCGGAAAGACATGACTGGTCGATAGGTCGAGGCCATCTCTAGTTCGGCCGACCATGCTTTCCTACCGGGTGTCTAGTAGATGCGTTGCAGATACAGCCCGAGTGTCCCATCAGAAGTTTGACATTGCCGTGCCTCTATTCCGAAATCTGCAATCCGAGTACGAGTGCGTGGACCACAGCATTTGCAGCCCATAGGGCGTCTCTTGCGCCGTCGATTCTGAAAATTTGTCAAAGGTATGCTCCATGAACATGCTGGAGAAGTAGTCGCACCGAGCCGGGTTCAGTGAGACTAGCATGCCGACGATGTCGGTCCACGAGGCAATTTTGTCATTGTTGTTTCAATGTCCTGAGCCCAAGTTTAAGCTCCACGTCCTACTATGAGTGTGGATCCGGTGGTGACGGCGGGGATCCCTATGCTCCTTTTCACCGCCCCTGCATTCCAGGCGCGTGAATCACTGCCAAAATTACAGCAGATTGAAGAAGCCGAAAACAAGACTCGGAAATATCGAAGATTCCTCCTGGCTGGACCCAGGCAGTGCGCTCCTCCTACATCCCCTCGTCCGTCACGTCTTCCACATGATACATTTGCCAATGTCTGATGAGGGCAAGGGATGGGCCAGCGGGTACCCACAACACAGCCGGTATCCTGCTAATAGCAAGTAATGCCTAAAAAGACTTTAACAGTGTCGCTGTGCCTTCAAACCTCTTCTTCTGACACCAGAACTCCAAGGCTCCATCTGCCCGACATGAAGACGTCCTTGGTCGAGGCGATAATCGCCTCATCTGATCTTTTCGCTCAAGCTCTTGGCTGAGCTGCTTCTCGAACTCTCGCGTGCTTGATATGGCGAATGAGTTCACGCTGCTCTTTGTTCGCCAGACCGAAGTTGTTGTTTATGGCTAGGCAGCCCCGACGATCCGAGCAGGGCGGTCCCCCACAGTTTCGACATCCGGCAAGGACTTCGTGCTCTGGTTCAGAGTGCATTGTTGATCCGCAGTTCACACACACCGGAGCGCGATGGCTGCCACGAGTCACGTGGCGGCAGAGGTTGCGTTGACACTGCTCGATTTTGCAGTGAGACTTGAGTTTTGTAGGCAGACCTGACTTTTCAAAGAGGCGGAAGCGCGCGCGGGAGGCAGATGTGTTGAAATATGATATATCTTGGAATGCCAAGAATAACTTATTTGTAATAGACAGCCTAAAAGATTTGCTTCAGCAGATCCTAAAACTTGGGCAGCAGCAAAGTTTTACCAATGCCGCCATTCTGGACGTACAAAAATAAGCTTCCGGGAGTCGCCATTTTCTCTCCACAAAAACCTGACGAGGGCCCAAAGTAGCTTAGCAATCCAAATTCGAAGCGAGCATATCGGGCTCAATTCGTATTTGCATAGAAGAAAAGTACCAGGAGTCTACAATCCATGCTGTCCATGTGGCTACCAATCACAAAATCCCAAGCACATGATCATGTCCTGCCCCAAGTGGTCAATTGGTAGAGGAGAAATCTGGAGACAAGCCCGAAATCGCTCCTTTGAAGCAATGACCAACAATCCTAGCGATATGAAAAGAATCACACGATGGATTCTTAATCATGGTTGGATAGAACAATTCCGCTTGACAAATGCAGTCGAAATGCAGCTGAGGGAACGAGAGGGAACATGTGGAAGGTTGGGATCGATAGAAGGGACGTGATTGGTACACATCGACGGCGTCACAGTGTAACTGTACTTCCTGAAGGATAAACTGCAAACTATAAGAATTAAATCAGAAAGCTTGGGGGGTTTTCACCGAGAGGTTTCCTCCTATGTAAATATATAGATAGGTTTATAGCCACCTGCATGGGCCCATAGGGCGCCAAATCAGGATAATGAACACAAATCAAACTTATTTGTAATTCTGGCTAATTAGACTATCAAATTCCCCATCCTATTGTCGTAACTAAGGGAGTAACATGACTGCATTACAATAAACTGTTCACATTAGAATAATGTGCACATGCGCCATGGGATATGATTGACCCAAATCATCACTCATTGGTATGACATAGTATTTCCCAATAGATTCCTAATGGTATATATTGGCGCTAGGATCTCTCACATCCTTCCTTTCTCGCTTAGACAAGGACAGATGTTGGAACATCCACTAGTGTGCAGAACCCCCTTATTCATGTATATAGAAGAAGGTCCTATCACGTAGATAAATTAAGCAACTCATACAATAGGAAATTCAAACAATCTCCATATTATTTACACACTTGAGAATACTAGGGAATATCCTCAAGTTCGTCCATTGATCCAAGTCCTAAGAGTATAACTCACGAACTTTACTTCTCTTAAAGCCATAGCTACCTCCTTCCATACCTTCATCCTAACGGTACATCATTCCAGCTCAGCATAGCCTTTCAATGAAAGGGATCGATGCGAGAAGTGTCGTTTCTCTGAGAAAATCTTTTATGTACTTGAATTTAGGGTTGAAGGATGGGTTCTCGATTTCGGAGTCGGAGTAGGAGGTGTCTTCTGAGTTATAATGTACCCCCTACTTTTTCTGTAGCGGGTCTCGCGGTTGGAATGAGTTGGGCCTGTTAGCAGTGATCCCCGCCGGCTCCACGAGGCTTGTACCTATAGTGGACCTAGAGCTTTAGCTTAGGACTTTATAAAAAAAAACATTATTCAATTGACTCGTAGAGTCTAACATCTTGTATCATAATTTCCTGTTGGAGACTACCTAAATATTCGAGCTACCTGTATATCATAACTCCTACCCACTGATATTATCTATCAGAGATGTCTCCTTTACAGCACCTAGATTGGCTCCTAGCCAGTCCGCAGATGGATCTCGGCTGAGAACCCCCTAACAATGACCGTTGTTGGGCCGGTTGAAAGGCTCATTCTTACGGGTACGTTTGGGATCCGTAACGAGACTAGATCCGAGGCTGCTTCGATTTTGGCGTTGGAACTCGCCAAGTTCGAAGAGGCATCCAGTATCCTCTGTCTCGCTTTTTCGTGCTTTGAAAAAATGGAATGACCAATCCTCGTTCAGTGTATCGAGCTAACCACTACTATGTTGCAGTGGCTTGCACTACCATTGTGGCTCATGTATCCTCGGGGGACAGCTTCCACCAAGTGTGGTCACTTCCGAGGCGAAGGTGTTGTTGTCTGTCAGCTTTCGCCTTCGGAGCGAATTTCTTTCGTGCTTTGTCCGCAGGCTGCAGAACAGACGTTATTGTGAGGACTGCTTTTCGTCACAGTCCGTTTCTATTAAACTGCACAGAGATACTTTCAAAATGTTTGAAGTGGATTCAATTCTCTGTCCTCTTCAGATCTCCTCTCACTAGCTTATATACATGCAAACCATTTATCATCTATCATATCATTTCTGCTCGGCCTTTCAGTCTTAATTGAGTTGAGCTAATTGAGTAAGAAACAGTTTCGGATGTCAATCTCCTGAAAATTACAACCTCAAGAATCTCTAGCAAGAAGCGCGCGCATAAATAAAATGAACGAACATGATTTGGTAAGCCTAATCAAAGCGCGCGCGTAAAGGAAAAGGGAATGAAATAAGCTGAAAATTTGCAAATTAACTCTTAATCAATACGAGTAAATTTAGCGCGCGCAAATCAGTTACAATTCAAGCCCGCGCAAAATTTTGGTGATTCGACAGTTTCCGACCACCCTAGCCAGAGTGCTTTTCAAAGGCTACAATGGGATGGCGAGTATTGTTGTGCTCCTGGCGTCGGGAGCTCTCGGAAGAGGATTCGCCAAACAAGCAAGGATGGATATCAAGGAGGCCTGACCCGAGGCTATATATTGTACTATGGCAGCAGAACGAATTGACAAGTTTGCCAATCTTCAGACTTGAGAAATAGTCGAAGCTTCCGAGCGAAATTCTGCTATCGGTTTAACGTTCTCATACATTTTTGATTCAGTCGGAGAAAGATTTGACGGTTCTATCATGCCTTGGGGGTTGGAGGCTGGTAGAGGAAATTCCTCAAAGATTTTGACTCTCCCGACCGTGGCAGTAGCGAGCGCGGAAGAGGGGAAAAAAGTAGCCACGGATATCTCGAAAATTAAACAATTGTGCCTGTGAACGTATGTGTAACGTAGCCGGGCTGTTTGTAGTATAATTTTAGAGAGATTAAACTATATGGAGAGACAAGTAACAGAACTATGGGTAATGGATATTTACACATCTTTCCAACTCATCCAGAATGTTCTCCGTTGGTAAGAATGACATATTTCTCTGCCGCTACCCGTCGTTATCTTTCTTGGCCACCTAGTTCGCCTCTCTCACTTGACCATTCCACTTCGCTGCCTCACGCTTCTTCATAGCCCCAATGTAATGTGGTAAAGTAAAGCTAAGGAGTTTGATAAAGAACAATGTTCAATTCTCTTGCCACTGTGCCCCAACCTCCGCTTAGTTCTCCACCTAAGCTAAACCAAGGTCAACCCGTAAGTGGTCAATTCTTAATACGAAACTGAGCCAATAACGTGCACAAAATCAAATTATAACATCATTTTTCAATTATTTTAGCCATAATAAAATTTCGAAGCTCTAATGTTCAAGAATAAATTCTACTTAAATTCTAAGTCATGGATGCCGATTTCAGTAGCATACAATTTTTGGTCTACGTGTCCAACTTAGCACCATGAGGTACTGTCTCAACCTTTTTAGCGTGAAATGGCCGTTCCCGTACTATATTTTCGGCATGCTTCGAAGGTTTTATTCTCGATTTGTTCGGCTAAATCGTAAATAACTTGTCAGCAAAACTCTATCCGGTGAAAACTATTTCGAAAGGTCACAGAAATATTGTACCTCTAATATACTCAATAGTTTTGTCAAATGCCTTGATCATTCTTTGATATAAGGATCCACAGTCTTCGGGCGTTTCTATATATTTTCCGTTATAATTAAAAAGTATTTTTCACAATATGATTCCTAATCCCTTAAGCCCTTCGAAACTGGGTGTAAATTTCTCAAGCATTTCAGAACTCATGACATAATATGCTTTACACATGAAATTCATCTTCAAATCTTTCCTGCACCAGTCGTTCAGACTATTATCCTTTGATTCAGACACTTTTCCATATTCAATGCATCCTACAATAAAGACATAGAAAAATGATTCGAGATCATGGCGACAAGTTCGTCGGATGACCTATCCTGTTAGCGAAAAATTCTTTAATCGCTCGAGCGCCATGAACTTCAAGTTACCCGTCAAGAAATGCTCATAGTCCTTGGCTAAATTGTCTTTAATCTTAACTGAATGTTCCAAGCCAGTCAACATCCCATGCATGTCTTTGTCTGAAGTTGTCTTTAACAAAACAATTTTCTCTTCACAAACATCTCCATGTAGTATCCCTTTACCCACAAGGCCCTCATGTCCCTTGATTGCATCTTGGATGCCAGCAACAAAATCAAGAATCGACCCACTAGAGTAAATTGGTCGACCACGTGGTGTTACTGCCATCCTGGTGAGTAGTCGATTCCTCTCCATGGATGGTTTTGTGTAGTGTTGGAATCAGGCATATCACGTGATGTACTGTAACAGTACATAATAATTAGCTAGTCATAACACAATAAAATCTTCATGCTTCCTCATTACATTTTGTTATTGTATTTACGTGAGAGCCCTTTGGAACAAACCTGTTGCTAGCATTCAATTGCCAATATGTGGCGCGGGATAGATCTAGATTATCCAAGTGATCTTTGGTTTCATAAACAAACTCTGAAGTTAAACACTTAACAACACCAGGTATAGAGGAGGTAATTTTTAGTAATTCGGCTCAAGTATCTTTTTCCGAACTACTCCATGAGTACTTGATCACGGTTGATTCATCCTTCGTTTCGTAGCTGGTTATGCTCCGATCGAACAGTCCCATCGCTTGTACTAATGGTTTAGACTTGATCTCATAGGATGAACCTTCAATATTTCCACTTTTGCGGAACTGTACAAACTTATCTTCACCCTTCTGAAGAATTTACATATCCCGACCAAGTTCCTCATCACTCATCAGGAGATGAGAGCTTATTGCTCGAATGAATATCTCCTTATCATCAACAATACTTAATAAGCCTGAGCCGTACGCACCAGACCGATCAAAAAGCCAGAGTTCAAATTCTTCTCGAAACAAGCAAAATCCATGCATGAATCGTCTCAAAGGTTGAGCGCAAAACACTTCTCGGACCGATCTTGATAGTCGGATAAACTTCTCTTGCCTTACGTTTCCGCTGGGTGATTTATTGATCTCGCCCAGCACATTTATGTCTTCCCCATCCACAGGACCATTCACTGGTAGATTGATACTTTTGATCATAAAATCAGTTTCGGAGAAGTCCGCCGTGTTTACTGCGTGTTGTGAGTGTTCTGTCCGAAAATACTGTCCTCGTAGCTGGAAGCTTTCCTTTTCAATGACAACGGGATTTTCTGTCGATAGATTTGGCAAAGGGTCTTGGAGCTGATCCAAAAATGTTTCCTTGAAAAAATTGAGCCATTCCCATATCTCACTTTCTTTCATATTTATCACCAAAACTTTTTCTTTCAAGGCTTTATGCAAACTTACCAGATGAAGAATATCTTTCGGCTTTTCCAATTTTCGTATTTCTGATGACCTCTTCTTCATCTCAGCAGTCTCATACTTTTTATAGCCCTCCCAAATGCGAGCAGTCTGTTCGGACCATGCCTTATTGACGAAAACATTCCAGAAATTCCGAATACCATGAAATACGTGGTTATCTATATCAGACTTCAAATCATCTTTCATCTTCTCGGCTATCTTATCAAAACGCCGTATTTCTGTATAACTTTTAGCATGTGATATTATACTATTTGTAGGAGTCGATAAAGGGCTTTCTTTGTATTCAGCAGAAAGAACTTTGAGGGATAAATCTAAAAGAAATCGCTCATTCTTTTTCTTGAAAATGGCATGAACAAGATGGTCAAATTTATGTAGGTTTATTTCATTATTCATGATTTTGCCCGATAGATCATCGAACAATTCGGCAACTATGGACATATGACGACTAGCGCGAAAAGGAATTGTGTAATACACCAGTTCGGAAAACATCCTCGCAAGGACTAATCTGTTAGCTTAATATACTGTAGCGTGAAGGTATGTATCACCTGCTTTAAGGCTAGACCCATGTTTACAGTTATTTCTGAATTCTTCCAAGATATACTCGATAGAGTTCTAAGCAAGATATGGGTCAATCTCTGTGAAATCATCCATGTTGTAAATTAAGGTTGTAAATAGTTATCTGTTGAGTAATTGGATAACGGAGAGTAGGTTGAGGTTGATTACTTGTATTTTTCTTGGATTACTTGTGGTAATTCCTCCGTGCAGATCATGTTTTGCGATATCATGTGCTGGCGCGGTGAGGAGCCTTGAATTCCATGTATTGCCTAGAACATGCTATCTAGCGTCTTCATACACATAGATGTTTCATGTTAGGATGCCTAGGTTTGTCCTACGGCATGATTCAGGGAGTAAGTAACGAAGAGGCTAGTATTCGGAAAAGCAGTTCTAATACCTGCAATTACTGCACGTAAAGCGAACAAACGAAGGGCAAGACTGAACATCTGTACGCGGTGTCCTCTGCGAACCTGGGGTGGAAATATTCTCCCGGGGCCAAGTTCAGTCAAATTTCGCAATATCAAAAAAGTTGGCCCATGAGGCAATTATTCAAATAACTCCACCACGTCGTCTTTTCGCTCCCAATAAGTTTGACTCCAACCTAAGCCTCATCAAGTCTACAAGTACGACCAAGTACATCCTCACCCCCATGACCACACCTCTCTTCGACCTTCTCTAGCCTCAGCTGGTCGCCAGATACACGCCCGTGCCGATATTTACACCCGCTGGAGGAAGCAAAGCGTGGAGCACAAATCTGGGAGACAGTTCTTTGGGATGGACGTGAGAGGGATCAGGACAAGTTCATAAGATGATGCAAAAGATGGATACATTCTCGCCCGGCGTGAAATTTCGAATTTGGGCAAAGAGTTTTTATGAATTGAGCTTTGTACGCGCCAAGACTTCGCTTGCGAGAGTGCAGCTGACACTATAAACACAGGCCAACGATAAAGGTGCCGTGGTCCGCCTCTTGGTAGTGTTCTCTGGTATAGTTTGAGTAGCCTGGGCACCTACTCCATTTGGAAAGGGGACACCTAAGACCACGTTTCGCGCGGAGAAATGTGAACGGATGATGGAGGCATGTCTGGATAACTCAGGGTTTTTGAGACGTTCCCCTGGGTGGGTATTCACGGATGAGGGTTGACTTGGGGTGAAGAAAAAGCCACCATAACTTCGCAGTGGTACGTGCCAATGAAATCTGAGGCATGAGTGCTCCTCTTGTAAATCGAGTCATCTTTTCTGTCTTTTTCTTTGATATTGTGTCATAGCTAGATAGCTGCATACGCAATTAAAATCTGTTGCAAAAAAAAAGGAAAAAAAAGGTGTTCAAACATTTGAAACTTTAACACTTTACTCTTCATTCTTCAAGAAACACGTGGCAAGCATCCTGTTGCAGTGCCTTCACCTTCCCTCTGGTGAACCATTAATGGGGATCCCACCATCAAATTAAAGGAAACCCAATCAGAATGGAAAAGAAAAGTTGTATTTAAATAGTCTGTGCTATATAGTTGTAAGCTCATACAGGACATAAATGGAATATTATAATTTTTTTTTTTATATCAGATTTTAATTTCGTATGCAGCTATCTAGCTATGACACAATATCAAAGAAAAAGACAGAAAAGATGACTCGATTTACAAGAGGAGCACTCATGCCTCAGATTTCATTGGCACGTACCACTGCGAAGTTATAGCGGCTTTTTCTTCACCCCAAGTCAACCCTCATCCGTGAATACCCACCCAGGGGAACGTCTCAAAAACCCTGAGTTATCCAGACATGCCTCCATCATCCGTTCACATTTCTCCGCGCGAAACGTGGTCTTAGGTGTCCCCTTTCCAAATGGAGTAGGTGCCCAGGCTACTCAAACTATACCAGAGAACACTACCAAGAGGCGGACCACGGCACCTTTATCGTTGGCCTGTGTTTATAGTGTCAGCTGCACTCTCGCAAGCGAAGTCTTGGCGCGTACAAAGCTCAATTCATAAAAACTCTTTGCCCAAATTCGAAATTTCACGCCGGGCGAGAATGTATCCATCTTTTGCATCATCTTATGAACTTGTCCTGATCCCTCTCACGTCCATCCCAAAGAACTGTCTCCCAGATTTGTGCTCCACGCTTTGCTTCCTCCAGCGGGTGTAAATATCGGCACGGGCGTGTATCTGGCGACCAGCTGAGGCTAGAGAAGGTCGAAGAGAGGTATGGTAATTGGGATGAGGATGTACTTGGTCGTACTTGTAGACTTGATGAGGCTTAGGTTGGAGTCAAACTCGTTGGGAGCGAAAAAACGACGTGGTGGAGTTATTTGAATAATTGCCTCATGGGCCAACTTTTTTGATATTGTGAAATTTGACTGAACTTGGCTCCGGGAGAATATTTCAACCCCAGGTTCGCAGAGGACATCGCGTACAGGTGTTCAGTATTGCCCTCCCAGGCCACATAATGTCAGGCGTAGTTCAGCACAACTATAGGAAGGTGACATTTGGCTTGAAAGTCATGTGATATCACTACGTAAAGCTACGCGATTGCCTCCCTCATTTTTGACGTAACATTCCACTATACATCAACTTATTACACAATTTATCTCTGCACCAATCATTCTAAACGTTATTTTCCACGATGTCTATGTTCCAAGAAATTTTCACGTTTCAAGAGAACAATTCGATTGATTATATTCTCCAGAAATGCAGAAAAAGGCACAGCAAAGGCGCTAGCTCTAAACTGGGTAAAATTCAATTCCGAGCTCTTGTGCTTTCAGCTAACAGATTAGTTCTTAATAAATTGTACACCAGCTTATATGAGTACACCCAGCCATTACGAGACAAAAGGAACATTTCGGAACTTCGGAACTTTTTCAAAGTCACAGAGACGGCAATAATTGATGGAGATGCTGATCTCAAATTATTTGAACAACTTGAGAAAGACATTATTAACAAAAGAAATGAGCGCGATATCTTGAAACTGGCCATTGATCTTGTAATAAAGTTTCCGTTAGAATCAACAGTGGGACCATGGAGCAGCTTGACAACAATCCGTAGAAATTTTATGGAGAGATCCAATATTGACATGACGGCCCAAGATTTGGAAATGTATTTGCAGAGTAACTTGCAAGATAATGTATTCTGCGCTATCCCAAACTTCTGGGACTGTTTCTTTGAAAAAAAGGACTGGACCGACCAGGCTTCTCGTATATGGGAAAGCTATAAAAAGTATGAGGTTGCTGAGGAGAATAAAAGATCGAGGGAGCTAAAAGCAAAAAATACCGCAAAAGGCGTCGAGGAACAAAAACGTCTTCATAATGACAAAGAAGAGAAAATCCTAGAAGAAGGCATGACTGAAAGTGAGACATGGGACTGGCTCACCTTCTTTGAGGAGAATTTTCTTAATCAGCTCAATGGTCGCACAACAAGGTCCACAAAATATCCCATCGTCATCGAAGATAAGGGCGCCCATCTGCGAGGGCGGTATTGTCGTACAAATAGGACGCAACGTGCTCAGGAGTCTACGGGTACTACTCAGATCGACTTACTGATTAAAAGCATTGACATACAGGATGATGATGTTGATTGGGAAAACATGAACGTTGGAGCTGAGTTCACAGTATCACCGAGTAAGTCTATAAGAAAGAAAAAGTTCCTTCAACTATCAAGATGTGCTCGTGAAGTATACTGCGCTCAGCCCCTGCGGCGATTTATGCACGGATTTCTGATGTTTAAAGAAGAATTCGAACTCTGGGTTTTCGATCGCTCGGGGGCTTACAGCTCGGGCAGAATGGGTATTATAGATAGCAAGGAGATTTTTGTGCGAGCACTATGCTCGTATTTGTTGATGAGCGATGAAGAACTTGGCCGTGACATGTCAATTCTGCGAAAAAATGGACAATCCACAGCAAATTTCACAGGAAGTGATAGTAACTCAGACCAAATATTTGAGATCAAACCTAAGCCTGTCATACAGTCAACGACCCTGGTCACTAGAGGGACGACCTGCTATAAGACGAAGGACAAATCAACCATGATAAAGTACTCGTGGAGCAGGTCTGCGGATAACGCCGAAGTCAGATTCATGAAGGATGCACTTCCATTACCAGGTGTCGTGAAGTATAGAGCATCACAGTTAGTATATCAGACTAACAGTCACCTGGGAAACCTCGATCTTTCCGGCGCTGACCCCTGGGATTTAAAGGCCGACGATCATAATGTAACCTATGGGTCTAACTACCATGCCATGACAATACCGTCTTTGGAAAGAAATCGATTTCTTTTCAGGATTGCAATGACACCATGTGGCAGAAAAATTGACACCTGCGGGTCGATCTTTGATTTTGTGGCCGGAATTAGAGATGCGATCAAGGCTCACCAGAGGCTTGTCGATATTAGTATCTTACATGGAGATATTTCCGAAGGAAATATTATCCTGAAAGATCCAACTACAGATGATGATTCCCATAGTATGCTGATTGACTTTGATTGTTCTGTGAGGTTGAAAGGAAATGTCGCAGAGGACGAAGAACTGTTCTTAACAGGCACCGTGAAGTTCATGGCAATTGAGAGATTAAAATCCGCTGCGAATTCAAAGCCTACGATCCGACGAACTTATCGCCATGATCTAGAATCATTCTTCTACGTGTTTGTTGTAGGATGTATAGAGTACGAACATGTACCTAAGGGGACTCCTCCAAATCTGAACGAATGGTGCGAGGGTGGAATTAAGACTTGCTACTCGTCTAAATATACGGATCTTTCAGATCTTGAAATGATTCTTGATAAGTTCACGCCCAGTTTCGTAGGACTAAAGGAGCTAGCCAAGAATCTCAGAACAATTCTATTTAGAGATGGAACATTTTTCGCAACACCTGAAGATCGTGGATCAATATACAGGAGAATGATTATGGCTTTTGAAGAAACTATCGAGGACATAAGAGGTAAGATATATTTATGACCGCATGAAAGTATTTATCTTTCTTACTCGAGCCTTGCTTACAAACCGTACACTTTTAGCCGGAAGAATCACGAATTCAACCTTCATAGCACGTCGGTATCAGACCACCAGTCCAGCTTTTATTCGCCGAAATTTAATTCGAAATTTGCCTGTTAGGTAGAAGTATCACCACATGGCTCTGAGTTAGACTATTGATTAACAAGTGTATGTCAAGCAGAGGAACTTTTATGCTCCGGATGTTGTATAGTTTGGGATTTTGGACTTTAAACTTACATTTATTTGAATGAATTATAGAAGGCTCAGATTATTATTATTATTATTATTATTATTATTATTATTATTATTATTATTATTATTATTATTATTATTATTATTATTATTATTATTATTATTATTATTATTATTATTATTATTATTATTATTATTATTATTTTTTTTTTTTTTTGAATTTTTGATTTCATTTATCCCGATTTGGCGCCCTATGGGCCCATGCAGGTGGCTATGAAACTATCTATATATTTACATGAGGGGGAAACCATTACGATAAAAACCCCCTCCCCCTTTAAAATTTTTAAGTCTGTAGTCCTTCGTTACCTACAGGAAGTGCAATTGGCCTTTAGCCCGACACAGGACTAGCTAAAATAAACCTCGCCATTCTTTTCCTGCCCTCGCGTGCTGAAAAGTGATGACTGTGGCCTTGAGTTTGACCCCGATGGCGCAAATAGTGGAGGCGGTGGATTAACCAGGGGCTGTTTGCGCGGGCGTCCTGGCCCCCTCTTGAACACCTCTGGCTTTTGGTGGGACACCAGTGTGAATCCTTGGTCGTCCATTTGTTTTGCCGCTGTTGTTAGTTGTGGTGCCGCTGGTGCCGTTTCCTCTCTTCTTAGATATGCCGTTCTTTCCATGAGTTCATACCTGGCCTTTTGAACGCTGGCCTTATATGACGCGAAGTTTTGACACGCCCCCTTCTGCCACGATTTATGGGCTTTGCCGCAGTTGCAGCAAAGCACCGACTTCCTCGGGCAGTCTCTGGTCTGATGAGTGCCCGCACACTCACCACATCTTTTCGCCTTGGTACATGAGGCTTGGGTATGCCCCCATTCGCTGCAGTTGAAGCACTGCTTGACTTGCGCACGGGGTGACCAGAGCTGGGCCGTGTACAGCATTGAGTTGAAGACAATGCCGTTTCTTGTCACTTCGCGTTGAAGTGCCTCTGTCGGAAGGCTCGCGATCACTGACCCTCGAGTACGACTGTTTCTTGTCATCCATTGGTGCTCTTTACCGTCGTAAAGCCACCTCACCCTGTTGATTTTTATGTCCGGAATCCGAACTTTTGTTTCCTCCGTTATTTGATTAATCAATGTGCCGTTGTTGGCATCTTTTCCTCCTCGTATTGTTGTCCCCAATGGGACTCCTAAAATCTCAACAGGATAATCCTGCTTTATAACGCTGAACTCCTTTGGTTGCGTCATTCTCAAGGCAGCGTCTCGTTGGGAGACCGACTGCACAAACACCTCAGTGTCATTACTCCTAAGCTTCCTTACAGCATATGCCCCCTCGATGTGTTGTTTTGCCTTGTATAGCAGCTCTGCCGGCTGCATGTTTTCTGCCCCTTCAACTCGTATCCTTACTGCTGCTTTGGTCGCTGGCGGTGCGACGATTGAGGCGTAGGTAGGTCGACCTCCCATCATTTGTGCCGACTGAGGAGCCGTCGCGCAAGGCGGCTCCTCGAGACTCTTCGTAATAGCCTTCTCTAAGGCAAGCATCCTGTCCTCCATTGGCTGTGCCGACATCTTCGATTGTAACATCTGAATGTGGGCTTTGAAAGCGTCGAGAGCCTCATCTATTTCCACCATTGGTGCCGACGATATGTATGAACCTGCGTTCACAAGTCCGCGTCGGACCTTACTTAAATATTTAGCCACTGTCTTTAAATAATCCATATTAACGCCTTATTATTATTATTATTATTATTATTATTATTATTATTATTATTATTATTATTATTATTATTATTATTATTATTATTATTATTATTATTATTATTATTATTATTATTATTATTATTATTATTATTATTATTATTATTATTATTATTATTATTATTATTATTATTATTATTATTATTATTATTATTATTATTATTATTATTATTATTATTATTATTATTATTATTATTATTATTATTATTATTATTATTATTATTATTATTATTTTTTGAATTTGATTTCATTGTCCTGATTTGGCGCCTTAAGGCCCATGCAGGTGACTATAAACCTAAAACTATTTATTTACATGAGGGGGAAACCATTACGATAAAAACCCCCTCCCCCTTTAAAATTTTATACCTGTAGTTCTTCGTTACCTACAGTAAGTGCAAATGGCCGTTAGTCCGAAATAGAACTAGCTAAAGTATACCTCGCCATCCTTTCCCTGCCCTCGCGTGCCGAAAAGTGATGGCTGTGGTCTTGATTTCGACCCCGATGGCGCAAATAAATGTTGTGATGGGGCTGGGACCTGAACTTGTTTGCGCGGGCGTCCCGGCCCTCTCTTGAAGCCTTCTGGCTTTTGGTTGGTCACTAGCGTGAATCCATGGTCGTCTGGTATGTTAGCAGTATTTAGTTGAGGTAACTCCGTTAGTGTTTCGCTCTCCCTTCTTAGTTCGGCCGTTCTCTCCATGAGTCCATACCGTGCCCGCTGAACATTGGCCTTGTATGCCGCGAAGCTTGGACACGCCCCCTTCTGCCACGATAAATGGGCCTTGCCACAGTTGCAGCAAAGTACCGACTTCTTCGGACAGTCCCTGGTCTGATGGGTGCCCGCGCACCCTCCACATTTCCTTGCCTTGTTGCAGGAAGCTTGGGTGTGCCCCCATTGGCTGCAGTTGAAGCACTGCTTGACTTGTGCCCGGGGTGACCAGAGCTGGGCCGTGTATAGCATTGAGTCCATTACAATGCCATTTCGAATCACTTCACGTTGTAGAGCCTCGGTCGGTAAGCTCGCAATGACTGACCCTCGAGTATGGCCATTTTCCTTCGCCCAGGTGTGTTCCTTCCCGTCATAGAGCCACCTTACTCTGTTGATCTGTATTCCTGGAATCCGTGCTTTTGTTTCCGTCGTCATTTTAAATATTGCCACGCTGTTGTTGGCATTCTTTCCTCCGTGTATAATTGTCCCCAGTGGGACTCCCAAGATTTCAACAGGGTAATCCTGCTTTAGGACGCAGAACTCTTTGGGCTGCGCCATCCTCAAGGCAGCGTCTCTCTGGGAGACCGACTGCACGAACACCTCAGTATCGTTGCTCCTTAATTGCCTCACGGCGTATGCTCCATTTATATGTAATTTTGCTTTATTAAGCAGCTCTGTCGGCTGCATCTTATTGGCCCCTTCTACTCGAATCCGTACTGCCGCTTTGGTGGCTGGCGGCGCGACGATCGAGGCGTACGTGGGTCGACCTCCCATTGCTTGTGCTGGTTGCGGTGCAGTCTTGCAGACCGGCTTTTCGAGTCTCTCCTTTACGACCTTCTCTAAGGCCAACATTCGATCTTCCATTGGGTTAGCCGTCAGCTTTGATCGGAACATCTTGGCGTGGGCAACGAAGGCATCAAGTACCTCATCTATCTCGACCATTGGCGTCGCAGATTTATCAGTTCCTGCAATCGCCAGTCTATCTCGGACCCTGTTTAAATAATAAGCCACGGTTTTTAGTTTCTCCAATTTCATGCCAGTAGAAGTCGCGAGAGATTCTACAAGCATTATTGCGGCTGTTCCGCTATCCGTTGGTGGTGGTGGTGGTGCCGTGAAAATTTTTCCAGCCGTGAAATCCACCTTTCCTGTCCCCCAACTCGCCATGCCGAAGCGCAACGAAAAAAATTCGAGGAATCAAGTAAGAGTGATTGATTGAGATGAATGCAATAATTAAAACGATTATATAACGTTCGTGGAACGTGGTGCCGCTTTTGACCAAATGATGATGTTTTTCATTATTATTATTATTATTATTATTATTATTATTATTATTATTTTTTGAATTTGATTTCATTGTCCTGATTTGGCGCCTTAAGGCCCATGCAGGTGACTATAAACCTAAAACTATTTATTTACATGAGGGGGAAACCATTACGATAAAAACCCCCTCCCCCTTTAAAATTTTATACCTGTAGTTCTTCGTTACCTACAGTAAGTGCAAATGGCCGTTAGTCCGAAATAGAACTAGCTAAAGTATACCTCGCCATCCTTTCCCTGCCCTCGCGTGCCGAAAAGTGATGGCTGTGGTCTTGATTTCGACCCCGATGGCGCAAATAAATGTTGTGATGGGGCTGGGACCTGAACTTGTTTGCGCGGGCGTCCCGGCCCTCTCTTGAAGCCTTCTGGCTTTTGGTTGGTCACTAGCGTGAACCCATGGTCGTCTGGTATGTTAACAGTACTTAGTTGAGGTAACTCCGTTAGTGTTTCGCTCTCCCTTCTTAGTTCGGCCGTTCTCTCCATGAGTCCATACCGTGCCCGCTGAACGTTGGCCTTGTATGCCGCGAAGCTTGGACACGCCCCCTTCTGCCACGATAAGTGGGCCTTGCCGCAGTTGCAGCAAAGTACCGACTTCTTCGGACAGTCCCTGGTCTGATGGGTGCCCGCGCACCCTCCACATTTCCTTGCCTTGTTGCAGGAAGCTTGGGTGTGCCCCCATTGGCTGCAGTTGAAGCACTGCTTGACTTGTGCCCGGGGTGACCAGAGCTGGGCCGTGTATAGCATTGAGTCCATTACAATGCCATTTCGGATCACTTCGCGTTGTAGAGCCTCGGTCGGTAAGCTCGCAATGACTGACCCTCGAGTATGGCCATTTTCCTTCGCCCAGGTGTGTTCCTTCCCATCGTAGAGCCATCTCACCCTATTGATTTGTATCCCTGGAATCCGTGCTTTTGTCTCCGTTGTCATTTTAAATATTGCCACACTGTTGTTGGCATTCTTTCCTCCATGAATTATTGTCCCCAGTGGGACTCCTAAGATTTCAACAGGGTAATCCTGCTTTAGGACGCAGAACTCCTTGGGCTGCGCCATCCTCAAGGCAGCGTCTCTCTGCGAGACCGACTGCACGAACACCTCAGTATCATTGCTCCTTAACTGCCTTACGGCGTATGCCCCATTTATGTGTAATTTTGCCGTGTTAAGCAGCTCTGTCGGCTGCATCTTGTTGGCTCCTTCTACTCGAATCCGTACTGCCGCTTTGGTGGCTGGCGGCGCGACGATCGAGGCGTACGTGGGTCGTCCTCCCATTAATTGCGCTGGTTGTGGTGCAGTCTTGCAGACCGGCTTATCGAGACACTCCTTTACGACCTTCTCTAAGGCCAACATTCGATCTTCCATTGGGTTAGCCGTCAGCTTCGATCGAAACATCTTGGCGTGGGCTACGAAGGCATCAAGTACCTCATCTATTTCGACCATTGGTGTCGCAGATTTATCAGTTCCTGCGATGGCCAGTCTATCTCGGACCCTGTTTAAATAATAAGCCACGGTTTTTAGTTTCTCCAATTTCATGCCAGTAGAAGTCGCGAGAGATTCTACAAGCATTATTGCGGCTGTTCCGCTATCCGTTGGTGGTGGTGGTGGTGCCGTGAAAATTTTTCCAGCCGTGAAATCCACCTTTCCTGTCCCCCAACTCGCCATGCCGAAGCGCAACGAAAAAAAATTCGAGGAATCAGGTAAGAGTGATTGATTGAGATGAATGCAATAATTAAAACGATGATATAACGTTCGTGGAACGTGGTGCCGCTTTTGACCAAATGATGATGTATTTATTATTATTATTATTATTATTATTATTATTATTATTATTATTATTATTATTATTATTATTATTATTATTATTATTATTATTATTATTATTATTATTATTATTATTATTATTATTATTATTATTATTATTATTATTATTATTATTATTATTATTATTATTATTATTATTATTATTATTATTATTATTATTATTATTATTATTATTATTATTATTATTATTATTATTATTATTATTATTATTATTATTATTATTATTATTATTATTATTATTATTATTATTATTATTATTATTATTATTATTATTATTATTATTATTATTATTATTATTATTATTATTATTATTATTATTATTATTATTATTATTATTATTGAATTGAATTGAATTTGATCTAGTTTAACGTCCTATGCGGTATCTATATACAGAACCATGAAGACGGTAAGCCATGTAAAATAGGGAAAAAGCTTTCAAGCAACAAAACCCATAGTTCCGCCGCGACGGCACAGCCCAGCTTAATGCTGAGGCTATCCCTTTGTTCCATTCAATTTTGTCTCACCCCAAATGTTAACTCCTCTATCGCCCCGATCCCTATTCAGCTGAAGTTCGGAAGATTTCTTACACCATCCTGCTCTCCTCTTTTCGATGACGGAATCGTTGGAACTGCCGGTGTCATAGCCCTTAATGTATTTAGAACTGCTGTTGAATCTGCGATCACCTTTCGTGGACGTCCTGGTCCCCTCTTCTGGGGTTCAACCTTTCGATTAGTAACCAGTGTAAACCCTTGATCGTCGGTGGTCGCTGATGCTGTTTGCGATACAATTATGGAACTGGTTTCCCTTCGAATTTCTGCCGTTCGTTCCAGAAGCTCGAAGCGGGCTTTCTGAACACTTCCCTTGTAGGCTTGAAATGTTCGACATGACGCTCTCTGCCACGAACGATGTTCCTTGCCACAGTTGACGCAAGAAACTCTTTTCCTAGGACAGTCCCGGGTTTGGTGAGCACCTGCGCACTCACCGCACCTAGCTGCCTTTCCGCATGACGCCTGCGTATGTCCCCATTGACTGCAGTTGTAGCACTGCTTTGCTTGCGCCCTCGGGGACCACACCTGCGCTGAGTATAGCATGGCATTAATGACGATGCCATGTCGAACAACTTGTTTCTGCAAGACCTCCGTGGGAAGACTCAGAACAATTGAGCCCCTTGTGCGGCCATTTGTCTTGGCCCGCTCGATCTCCTTTCCGTCGTGCATCCATCTTATTTTATTGATCTTTAAACCTGGAATTCGTACTGCTGTAGACGATTCCATCTCCCGTATCAAAGTTGTGTTGTTGGCATATTTGCCTCCTTCAATTTTCGTCCTCAACGGGACTCCGTACACCTCCACTGGAAAATCTTGCCTTAGGACTTGAAAGTCCTCTATTTCTGCCATGTTGAGAGCCACGTCTCTCTGGGTTGCCGACTGAACAAACACCTCGGTGTCATTGCTCCGCATCTGTCGCACTGCGTATGCCCCTGGTATGTGTTTTTGTGCCCTCATTAGCAGCTGTGCTGGCTGCATGTCTTTTGCACCCTCGACGCGTATTCGAACCGCTGTTTTGGCCATTGGCGGTGCTGCCACCGACGCGTATGTTCTTGGGGCCGGCGGCCCAGAAATTATTGGAGCCGCGTTGCGAGCGGGCTCCGCGAGACTCTTCTTGACTGCTTCTTCAAGAGCCAACATCCTTTCTTCGATGGGAGATTTCATCGTCTGCATCTCCTTCCAAGCCTTGTTGTGTGCGTTGAAGGCCCTGACGGCCTCCGCGATGTCTTCCGTGGTGATGGTAATGCCATCGTCGTCTTCGTCTGAATACAGTGTCCTGAGCTTTTTTAGTAATAGCCTTAGGATGTTTAGATTCTTATCTGGAGGAACTGTTGACGCTCCGCTGCCTTGAGATTGTTTGGCCATTGTCGCGATTTGCGACGCGTCGGGACCGCTGGATCCCATCGAACCGGCACCAGCACCCACCATGTTGTGGCACAGTGGATTTGGGGACGGAAGTGGGGTAAGATTGATGAATAAATGCGATTTACGAAGTCAATTTGATGGAAGAGGCAGCGTGGAGTGCTGCGCAGCTTTTCGTGAAAAATGATGATTATTCAAGTTATTATTATTATTATTATTATTATTATTATTATTATTATTATTATTATTATTATTATTATTATTATTATTATTATTATTATTATTATTATTATTATTATTATTATTATTATTATTATTATTATTATTATTATTATTATATTATTATTATTATTATTATTATTATTATTATTATTATTATTATTATTATTATTATTATTATTATTATTATTATTATTATTATTATTATTATTATTATTATTATTATTATTATTATTATTATTATTATTATTATTATTATTATTATTTGATTTGATTTCATTTAGCCCGTTCAGGTACCCTATGGGCCCATGCAGGAATATCTAGCTATAATATTTACACAGGAGGAAACCATATTTGGTAAAAACCCCCCACAACTGTCTGTCTCGTGTCTATATGATTTCCGATGTTTCCTACAGGAAGTGCGCTTACACTGTGCGTCCAGTGTGAATATCGTCCTATCCTTTTCCCGATCGCTCAATCCTTTCGCTGACTGCTGTCTCAACTTCTTCTGCAAGCCGGAACTGTTCAAGCCAGCCGTTTGTAAGCATCCAATCTGTAATTCTCTTCATGTCTTTCGGGCTGTTCATCATAGCTTCGAAAGACCTATCTTTTGCCCGTTGCAGCACCTCTCCTCTTCCCTTAGCCCACTGAGGACAAGCCATGACCATATGTTTCACGTTTTGTGACGGATATCCACACTGGCACTTTGGATTTGCCACTCCAGGGACCTTTCTTCTATAAAGATAAGAGTTGAGGCCGATATGCTCACTTCTTATTTGTATTGCAATACTACTTTGGGCCCTGCTCAGGTTTCGGTGAATGTTAGAGGGTGTGTTTCTGTAGGTGATTCTTTTTCTACCTGTTTTCTTGTCGGTGCTTATACTTGCTGCTGTCCAAAGTTCTGGGTCTGCTGACGCCTGATGAGAAGATAGTCGTTCTTCCTTAAAAGTATTCCATGCGGTTTCCCAGTCCTGGAACGCTCCTATCTTGCCCGCTTCTTTTTGTCTACGCCTCACTTTTTCGTTCCCGCAGATTTTATTCCACTCGCTAGTGTCTCGGCTTCGATTTTTTGCGTGGCTATTTTCGCTCAGGCTATAAGCCTGTGATATTTTACTACATGCGGATAGAACCGTCTGCTTGATGGGTTGTCTTTCCGAAAGTCCGATATGTTGAACTCTCATTTGTTTGAGGTAGATGTCAAGTGGAAGGATTGAGCATTCGTGGTCTAGAGCCCTACTGCTGGTGGAATTATATGCCCCTGTGACTAGCTTCAAGCATTTTCGTTGGATACTTCGCAATGGTTTGACTATCCTTTCTGGTATTCTACCTGTTGGCCCAGCCGCAGCCCATATTGGACACCCGTAAGTCAGAGCTGGTCTCACAATTGCGCTGTACAAAAGCTTTGATTTCTTGAATGTTGCACCCCAAGTTGATTGCGTTAATCTACTTATCGCCTGTACTTGGGTGTGTGACTTTTGTACAATATGCTTTATGTGGGAGCCCCATTGAAGCTTGGGGTCGAAGTAGATTCCGAGGACTCTGAGGGAGGACTGTGGAGACGTCAGATGTCCTCGTATGTTGACAGTTGCTTCTAAATTGTGTCGCTTCCTTGCTCTTGTGAAGTGCATGAGCTGGTACTTCTCTGGCGCAAACTTCACACCGTTCTTTTCTGCCCACGCCTCGCATATCCCGTGCTGTTCTTCTAACTTTCTGCAGTTCTCTTCGGTGGTACTTGACCATGTTAGTATGTTAGTATCGTCTACAAACCCCACAGCAGAAGAAGACGGGGTTTGTAGTATTGGAAGGAGTGTGCTAACAAAGAACAGGAAAAGAATCGGTGATAAAGAAGACCCTTGAGGTATTCCTGTGCTGGTGGGGATCTGATTTATTATTATTATTATTATTATTATTATTATTATTATTATTATTATTATTATTATTATTATTATTATTATTATTATTATTATTATTATTATTATTATTATTATTATTATTATTATTATTATTATTATTATTATTATTATTATTATTATTATTATTATTATTATTATTATTATTATTATTATTATTATTATTATTATTATTATTATTATTATTATTATTATTATTATTATTATTATTATTATTATTATTATTATTATTATTATTATTATTATTATTATTATTATTATTATTATTATTATTATTATTATTATTATTATTATTATTATTATTATTATTATTATTATTATTATTATTTGAATTTGATTTCATTTAGCCTGATTTGGCGCCCTATGGGCCCATGCAGGTGTCTACGAACTCTAATATTTACATAGGAGGAAACCTTGCAGTAAAAACCCCCTTAGCTGTCTGACTTGACTCTGTGCGATTATGGTCTTACCTCTAGGAAGTGCACTCACACTGTTGTTGCCAGTGTGGATTCCGTCCTTGTCCTGTGTATCCATTTTCCTCTCTCCGCCTGATTAACGCCTCGATTTCCCCGGTCATCCGAAACTGCTCTAGCCATCCTTCCTTTTGAATCCACTGCGCAATTCTGGTCATATCTTTGACGTTATTTACCATAGCTTCGAAGGATCGAGTTGTCGATTTTCGTAGCAACTCACCTCTTCCCTTTGCCCATCTTGGACAAGACATCACCATGTGCTTTATATTTTGGGACGGATATCCACATTGGCAGCATGGTTTTCCTACTCCTGGCACGTTCCTTCTGTATAAGTAAGCATTGAGCCCAATGTGCTCGCTTCTTACTTGTGTGGCAATGCTACTCTGGGCCCTGCTAAGGTTTTGGTGGATTTGGATGGGTGATTCTTTATAGTTCATCATAAGTCTACCTGTTTTCTTGTCGTTATATAAGTTTGCAGCATTCCACTTATCCGGATTGGCTTGCGCTCGGGGACCCAAGTGTCGCCCCTTCTTCTGGCTCGTCCACGATTCTGACCATTCCTTGAACGCGGCGTTTTTACCGGCTACCTTTTGTCCTGTTTTAGAGTCAATGTTGCTGCAGATTAAGGTCCATTCCGCTATATCATCTCTCCTGTTTTGATCGCGTTTACTTAAATTTTCTTCATCAAAATATTTGATTTTTCTGCGTGCACTTGAAATTGTCTGTTGGATAGGTAGGTTATTGGATAGCCCGGTATATTGAAGCCGCCTTTGTTTAAGGTAGATCTCTATCGAGAGAGTTGACGTTTCATGCTCTAGCATTCTACTACTGGTCGACTGGTATGCCCCTGTAATGACCTTGAGGAATTTTCTTTGGACACTTCTGAGTGGCTTAAGTATTCTTTCAGGGATGTTGCCTGTCGGTCCAGTTCTGGCCCAGATGGGGGATCCATAGGTTAGCGCTGGTCTTACTACCGAGTAATATAGTAGTCTTGATTTGTTGACATTTGCACCCCATGTTGACTGAGTTAGTCGACTTAATGCCTGCATCTGTGACTCCGCTTTAGCTTGTAATCCTTTAACGTGGGATGCCCAGTTTAACTTGGGGTCAAACTGGGTTCCAAGAAATCGAAGAGATAACTTGGGGGTAATCTCATGACTCTGTATTTGGATAGCAGCGATCAGATTATGACGTTTCCGGGCCCTCGAGAAATGCATTAGCTGATATTTTTCTGGTGAAAATTTAACCCCATGCTTCGTTGCCCATGAGGCACATTTTTCGTGGAGTTCCTCCAGTTTGCGGCAGTTTTCTTCAGTTGTATTTGACCATGTTATCAGATTGGTATTGTCCACAAATCCGATCGCTGAAGACGATTCTGTCTGAAGTAGAGGGAGTAAGGTGCAAGCGAAGAATAGGAAGAGAATTGGGGAAAGCGGAGAGCCCTGAGGTATCCCTGTCTTTGTGTTGATACTTCCTCCTTTAAACGATCCAAGGACTATTGAGGTAGACCTCTCTTCTAGAAATGAATTAGTAAAGTTAGATATCCATAGAGGAATCCCTTTTAGCCTCATGTTGTGAGTGAGTCTTTCGTGGGATACATTATAAAAAGCTCCAGAGATGTCTAGACTGAGGATGGATGTCACCTTTTTCTTATCATTTCCCCAGACTTCGTAGATCTGTACGGTCAAAAGCTCAGCTGCCAAGATCGTGGACCTGTTGGGACGCGCCCCCATCTATTCTTCTGGAAGAAGATTGTGCATTTCGGCAGCGCTTGAGATCCGCTTAGCGACTATTCTCTCAAGGACTTTTCCAATGGTGTTTAAGAGGGCTATCGTTCGGTAAGCCTTTGGAGTGTTGTATGCTGATTTCTGTGGCTTTCTAATTACGATTGTTAAAGACTCCTTGAAGCCTAATGGGTGATTTCCCTTGGAGAGGCAGACCTTGAATAAGTCCGTGAGAACCCTTGATAGAGTTTTCCTACAATTTTTTAACAGCCAGTTTGGGATTCTGTCTGGGCCAGGGGCTTTCTCGCTCACTAGTTTTGCCAAGGCTTCCTCTACTTCGACTTCCGTGACTGAAAGAGTTATGGTGTTTAGTTCTTCTGGATATATTGTGCCATCAATGTCTCGAACGTCTGCGTGGACTGGCTCTGGAAAGAAATGTTGCGCCATTACTCTTGCTTTATCTGCATCATTTTTATGGATATTTTCTTCTCCATCTTTGATGTCGGGTATCTGGGGGAGTCTACATCGTTCTTCCGGAGTTTTCTTGGCCCACCTGGTTAGTTTCCACAATTTTGTAGGGTCATTTGTGGCCTCTGAGACAGCTGCTTTCCATCCAATAGATTTTGCTCTCTTGATTTGGCTTTTTGATATTGCACCCAGCTATCTTCAGTCGGAGCCTTTGTCCAATGTCTTCTTGCCTTGAGTGCTTCTTTCACGGCTTCAGAGCATTATTTTGTCCAGTATGGTTTAGCGAATTTCGAAGGTCTTGATTTCGGTATACTTTCGTCTATTGTCTCCTGGATTGCTTGGGTGATTCCCTTTACCTGCTCGTCAATGGCCTCTTCGCTGTCGAGTAGGTTGTCGCTGACCCTCAACGCTTGCAGCTTAGATCTGAGTGTAAGATTAGCCTTGTCCCAATCTGCTCTTTTCCATTGTAGATGCGGTTGTATTTCTGCCTTTTTGGCTGCCTTTAGGTTGAGTTTTGTTCGTATGGGAATGTGATCTGATAACGCATCTAGCTCGTTCGCTGGTTGGCACTCTAGAATTGTTGTTGTGGTTATGAGCTGTGAGGTTGTTGTGTTATCCACATAACTTACCATGGTACATGCTTTAGGTCGCGTCATAGCATATGCACGTGACTGTGGAACTAAACCGTGGGGTGTTGAGTGTGTAATGCATGTGTGGGTATACTGGACCAAACTAGAACTCGATGAAATAGAGATAATGGAATCAGCGGGAGACTGATAGACTGAGAGAGAACGAGCTGATCATTTCTCGTAGGAGAGAAATGATATCATAAGGGAATGTTCTAGCACTAGGCTGTGAACAACACAGTAAGTCTGGAGCAAGATATAAGGAGGTCTCAACCTCCATCCATTCATTTGTAACTAAGTTTCCTTCATACGAGAATATAGAGTCAAGTCTTACATATCACGAGAACACACGCGACAGCGACTATAGAGACCTACTGTGAGCATAACTTCCCCAAGAGTATCCATCGTCCTGCTCCCATATAAACTAGTTAATATAACAGAGGTATATAGCAATTATGTCTCTGCTGTCCGTCGGTGGAATTACACGGGCTCATGTGCAATGGTGAGTCGCGGAGATGGCGCGCTCACGCTGGGTGATGGCACGATGGACACTGAGTGCGTATCACTGTGGCCAAATGGGTGTCAGTAGGTATCAAATGTGAACTCTTACTGACAATGGTGATCTACGAAGGTGATGCTAGATGTGCATCCCGACAATTGATAATATCATCTAATGGATGATGTGAAGTATGATATTATTTTGGATAGATTAATTCACTAAACTCGGCAGGTGAAGAGATTGTAGAGTACATGAACAGCGTCTGTGCACCAGCCTGTATTTTCCACCCTTTCCTAATCCAGCAGCCCATCCTCCGTTCCCCTGTCTCCTAACAACTCAACCGAGCCAGCACAACAATTGTGCCTTCCAATTCTTTAAACACAATGGTTAGATCCAGAGTACTTCGGCCCTCTCTACTCATCCAGGTGATTGTTCCTTTTGGCAGAATGAGCTCCATGTCTTGATTGCTTAGCATTTTGTTAAAGTTGCTTGCAATCTTGTGTTGGACTGTAACTGTCTCGCCGCCCCACCTTGAGTGATGAAGGTTGAAGTCTCCTACAAAAATGTGATACCCCTCCTACGCTAGTAGTTGGGGGATTGTTACGGTTTGACCGTTGTTTGAGCTTAGGTGGATACCTAAGCCTGTTACTAAGAATTCTTACTATGAGGCTGTATGAGGGGGAGATGAAGCTGAACAAAACGGCACTACTAGTCAAGAGGCTAAAGCGTTATTACAACTTAGTGACACCTGGAAATACGTGGCTGGGTAAGAAGTATTGTGCCTTAATACAAGTTACTAGTCTGCAGATTCACTAGGAGGATTAACTTTTATAAATAACTGTTAGTAGTAGCTAGAGTTAGCTTTTCTCCTCATATAGTTTATTAAATCGATTTATTCATCACCAACTCGGTTTCTGTCACAATATAAACTATATCATTCAAATCCTTTGCCCGTCATTAAGTACATCGCAGTCTTAGATAACTGTGACTTAGGGCATCTTTAATTATTGGTTTCAACGCACAGGGATTCTAAGAATCAACTATGGGTTCCGAAATGAACAATTTTACTATCGGAACGGACTTTGTGGCAACTGGTCTATCGAACCAGAAATCTATGCCACACGGAGAAATACAATCGGAAATGCAGCGACTGGTCGAAGAAATGAGATTAAGAGAAATGGAACACAGAAGAGACCTTGGTATTCTACGATCTCAGATGAACGAAATGATGAAAACGATGCAGGAACAATCGGAGAATGAGAAAAAAACTCCCCTGCAACCGTCAAGAACTAATGTGGGAGGCCAATCAGAACGCAGAGAATGCTTCATTGAAGAAGAACCACTTAAATGGCCAGAAGCATACGATCACAAGGATAGAACTAAGTGGGCAATTACACATGGAATTCTTAGGTACATATACAGGCGTGACGTAGAGGAGCGGAATATTTTTCAACCGTCTGACTTTTTAATTCAACTATTTAGTCATGCAGTAACTGGAACAGCGAAAGATATGATCACAGGTCAGTTTCAGAGTATGCTTGCAAATGGCATGGAATGGGATGCGCTAGGGCTGTTACAGGCAATGGATGATACCTACCGCAACAGAAATGAGGAACAATTGGCGGCCGCACTATTTCATGCATGTCGACAATTTCGGGACGAGAACCTATCGTCCTATCTACCGCGCTTCCAGCAGTTACTCTCGCGAAGTCCCAGTTCGAAAGGGAATGAGAAATGTAAGATATACCAGTTACGAAACTCTTTGAATAAGACTACTAGAAATTACATGATTGGTAGTCTGTGCCCTAGAACACTCGGATGTGACGGTCTTAAAGTGGCGTTTTATTCAAACTGAACTCAGAGCTAGATACAAATGAAAATCTTAAAGTAACGAGCAGAGACATGACTGAAAGCCTCCTATTTATTTACAAGACTATGATCTCGTTCCCTCATTTCATACCATTCTCAAAATAGATCATGACCTGTCCTCCGACAAACACCAGCATCTCCGTCTATTTTAATTCGGCTTCATTTTAATGTTAGTAATTTTAGTTATTAAAATAGTTATGATGCATGTGGCTTAGATGACTCACAACTGGTGTTCGAGTCGTCCTGTCTGCAATCTAAATTTATCATTTAAGAATAGATTTGCATGAACTGGGCCAAGGCCTATACTTGGGTCTAATGAGTCGTGGAGGGGTTCATGACATGTATGGTGTTTAATATGGTTGGAAGAGTTCAAGCCTTATTTGTTAGGCAGCAGCCTAATGATAACCAGGTATGAGCCTGTGACATCGGAGAACTAATTGATTACCTGTCGATCCTGGGTTCTGAAATTGACGAGGTTGGTATGGAAATTACAAGGGATTACCTGCTAGGTCAGACAGGGTACTTCGACGATGGAACACAAGGCGTTGCTGGGGGCAAATTACTAGGGGAAATCTCACAAGAAATAACGTGTCACGGGACTAAGTCCTAGGAATGGCTTAGCAAACTTGGGACTTAGAGACTTCCATGTACATAGTTAGATTTACTCTCCTTATCGCACAACACAGTTATTGATCCCGACCCATCCAGATCCTGATACTCCCTCTATACATTCCGTGACATAACGCACCACCTTCCAGCCAAAGCCAACTTACACATTAAGGGTTTAGATAGCAGTATAAGGATGACCGGTCTCGATAAAGACCGTGCAAAGTGGGTTTCACGTGTTGAGTTGAACCAGCGCAAAATAGATGGGTCGTGCTTGCAATGTGGAAAGATTGGCCACGTTATAGCTAACTGTCGACTACTTCCAGCTAAGAATTCTGAAACTTCTACCAAAGTAGCAACATTCGCCGAACGTATTGTAGATACAGCCAAGGCCAAAGTTCCGAAGAACGAGGTATCTAAAAGATCAGCTCCCGAATCAAATTGTCCCCAAATGCAAGAAAATGAAACTATGACAATGGCCGCTAGCTCGAGATCAACTGGAGATAAAGAAGCTGAAAGCGCTATGAACGGATCTTCGTTTATCATAGACACTGTGATCAACGGAATTTATTCAGTACCCACTTTGATCGACAATGGATGCAAATGTCTAGCCGCTGTTAGTAATTCATTAGTACAAAAGGCTAACCTGCCTCGGATAAAAATAAGTCTGCGCAAACTCACAGAGGCAACAAAAAGTAAGCACCATGAAGATTTTATCACGGAAATGGTTAGAATGGAGCTAGACATTGATGGGTATCAACGGAGGTTGTATGCGTATGTTATACCAATGTTGTCTCATGATCTCATATTGGGAAAACCATGGATGGAGCGGGAAGACGTTATTTACAATGCAAGGGAACGCTTCATGGACATTGGAGAAGCTATTGTGAACAATCAACCGATGAGAGTATTGTTGTAATTAAGGCAGCAACATGACTGCAGTAAACAAATAGTACATATTAGAATAATATGCACTGGCGCCATGAGATATGATTAACCCATATCATCACTCACTGGCATGAATAGTAATTAGCCAATAGATGCCTAACAGCATACATTGGCTTCAGGATCTCCAACAACCTTCCCGTTTAGGTTAGATTAGGGAGTATGTTGGAGTTCACACTAGTGTGCGGAAAACCCCGCTTTCATGTATATAGAGGGACTTCTCGCCACACATATAGAATTATAGCAATTTCTTTACAATTAACTATCCATTAAACATCAGTAGACTTCGTTGTACATTAAACAAACTCATCATAACTCTAATTTATCCTCATACTTGGTATGTCATTCTTACAATTTCCGGAACCATTCTAATTGGTTATGAGCCCGGGTTTGCACCATCTTCTGTTGTCAGAAAATCTACACAATGTCAACCACCGCTACTGTCAGCATCGGAAATCAAAAGGCCACCTTACCTATTCTTGTTGGACAGTCTAATTTTAGAAGATGGTATATGGCTTGGCACATTGCTCTCCGAGGGGCAAAGCTATGGTCAGTAGTTTGCGACAATGATAAGAAAGAATCACTTCCAGTCCGAGGTGATAAAGAGGATGAAGATAAGTTCAACATACGTCTCGAACACTACAATTGTCAAGGTATGGGTACGTGGAAGATTGACGAGGTCAAATCTGGTGAATGAGATTGTCTACAAGGAGGAAAGGTGGTCCACCTGAGGCTAGAGAGTAACTAAATACAGACGCGTTTGCGCTCTACGCGATTCCCTAATCACACGTGACCCTATCTAAATGTAGCAATACCCTAACATATGGTCCCACCTTACTCCCGTCTCGGGGCACCTCACGAATTATTGAGAGGTATCAGAGAAGTGGACTTGGTTGCTAGATTGCGTGCTCTTTCAATCTCAGAACTACTCGGCTTTATCTTGTGAGGAAAGCGTCGTTCGAACTCCTTTATCGAGGCACTCGCATTTACAACGTTCTTGAGTGGTTCCCATGTCTGATTTTCAGAATCATAGCCTCTCCAGAGTATCAGATACTGAAAGTTTTTTTGTTTTTACCACGTTTTGAGTCAAGTATGACTTCGATAGCGTACAGCTTTTCCCCAGATTCGTCGAGTGCAATTGGTGGAGGTGGAGGATTTACCTGGCCTGGTAACGGGTTTGTGGGCGCTAGTCTCAAGAGGCTTTTGTGAAAAACATTGTGTAATTTTTCATATTCAAATGGGAGCTGTAACTTGTAGGCGTGGGAGTTATTTATCTTAATCACCCGAAATGGTCCGATGAATTTGCAGTCGAGTTTCTCAATTGGTCGGGAAGTAGTAATATTACGAGTGTCAAGAAAGACTTCGTCGCCAACTCGGTATGCTGGTGCAGGCGAGCGATTTGATACTGAAGCATTCTCCTGCTTATCTCTGGCGCATGTAAGATTGGATCGTAGTATTTCGAGAATCTCAGCCATTTTGGAGGCAAAGTCATTTCCAGCAGTGATTTGTTTACGAAGGCTTTTTGAAGAGCTTCTGAGGATTTCCCGTGGGGGTCCAAAACTCATTTGTGGGTGGAACCCCTTATTTGCAAAAAACGGTGTCACTTGTGTAGAAGTATTGACTGCGTTGTTGGCTGCAAACTCAGCCATAGGTAGCCAGTCGTAAATATCTTCTTGCGAGTAATCAATATACAGCCTCAGGTATTGCTCCATAAACGCATTAGCACTCTCTGTCTGGCCATCTGTCTCCGGATGGTAGGATGTAGATAGCGAAACTTTTATTTGGAGGCAATTACAGACTGCTCTCCAAAACTCAGCTACAAAAATTGGGCCTCTGTCGGACATAATTGAGTCGCATAAGCCATGGAGTCGCCAGACATTGCGAACAAATATTTTAGCTAGCTCCTCTGCTTTCATCTTAGTATGGCAAGGTATGTAGTGTTGCTCCTTAGTGAGGCGGTCAACCACAACCATTATGCAATTGAAATTTTTAAATTCTGCCAATGGACCAACAAAATCTACTGACAGGTCACGCCATCTTTGATCTGGGAGAGGCGTGGCCACCAGTAGTGAGTTGATATAGTGTGGTATAGGGCATTCTTTCCAGGGTGGCCCTTTTCGCAGCTGTTGTGAGCGGTCTGTATAAGTAGGAGCCTCAGTTTGTTGTCAGGCACATAGAGTCTATCTCGGAAATAAAGACGGCCGCTGCGAACCTCACATTCAGAGAGTGAGATGTCTTTTGAGTGAGGAACTCCATTGGATTTGGTTAGTTCTGCGATTATTTTTGTTAGCCATTTGTCCGCTTTACTCTTGTAACCTTGGTCAAATAAGTTGGCAATCTTTTGATCTAGTGGTACTTCAGAATTTTCCACAAGTGTACTTGATGATAGATTTGGGACCGTGTTAGAGATGAGTTTAGGCCGATTCTCTGTATCATTTAAAACTTCTACAACAGACTCATGGAGGTTTTCAGGGGTAAGGAGAGTTTGCCTTTGGTACTGTATTCGGGGGTCAGAGTTGTTACTTGGGATGTCTTGAGAGCGTCGGGTCAAACTATCTGCTTTTGTGTTATCTTTTCCCGATCGAGGCATGATGATAAAGTTGAATTGGGATAGAAATTCACTCCATCAAACTTGACGTCTAGAAAGCTCCTTTGTAGTCATGAAGTACTGGAGGTTGTGGTGGTCTGTTAGGACGGTTATCAGGTAATTGGAGCCCTGGAGTTCAGCCCTCCACCCTTCAAAGCATCTAACAATTGCTAGAAGCTCCTTATCATAGATCTCGTAATTGCATTCTGCGGTCTCAAGTTTCTTTGACATGAAGGCAACTGGATGTAGGTCACCGGTATTATCCTTTTGAGACAAAATTCCTGCAGAGACTAAATCAGATGAGTCTGCTTCCACAAATATTTCCTTTGAGGGGTCAAAGTGGCGCAAGACTGGGGCGGAAATAAAAGATCTCTGGAGAGACTCAAATGCTTTCTGGCATGTATCAGACCAGAAGAAGCTAATATCTTTCCGCGTGAGTGATACGAGGGGTCTGACAATCTTTGAAAAATTTCTGATAAATCGCCTGTAGAAGTTGGCAAATCCTAAAAAGCCTTGAACATCTTTAAGGCACGAGGGGGGTCTCCAATCAACGATACATTGCACTTTTTGTGGATCCATCTTTACACCTGTGGTGGAGATTATCATACCCATGTATGTTACTTCTTGAACTTCGAATTCGCATTTCTTAATGTCGCAGTGTAGTCCGGCTTTACCTAGAGCATCAAGCACCATATTGACATGCGATCAATGCGAGAGTCGGTCCTCAGAATAGATTAGGATATCATCAATGTAAGCAGTGCAAAAAATGTCGAGAAACGGGCGTAATACTTCGTTGATACGAGCTTGGAACGTAGCCGGCGCGTTGGATAGGCCAAAAGGCATCACTAGCGTTTCAAATAGGCCATATCTTGTATTAAATGCCGTCATCCACTCCTGGCCCTCTGAAATTCTGATGTGGTTAAAAGCCGCAATGATATCTAGCTTTGTGTAGTACTTGGCATTGCTTAGTTTAGAAAGAGTTTCTTGTACGAGTGGAAGGGAATATTGTTGTGGTTATGAGCTGTGAGGTATATAGCAATTATGTCTCTGCTGTCTGTCGGTGGAATTACACGGGCTCATGTGCAATGGTGAGTCGCGGAGATGGCGCGCTCACGCTGGGTGATGGCACGATGGACACTGAGTGCGTATCACTGTGGCCAAATGGATGTCAGTAGGTATCAAATGTGAACTCTTACTGACGATGGTGATCTATGAAGGTGATGCTAGATGTGCATCCCGACAATTGATAATATCATCTAATGGATGATGTGAAGTATGATATTATTTTGGATAGATTAATTCACTAAACTCGGAGGTGAAGAGATTGTATAGTACATGAACAGCGTCTGTGCACCAGCCTGTATTTTCCACCCTTTCCTAATCCAGCAGCCTATCCTCCGTTCCCCTGTCTCCTAACAACTCAACCGAGCCAGCACAACAAATATCTATTTTTGATAGTGATCGCATTTAAGCCTCGATAATCGACACAAAATCGTAAGCCACCTCCCGGTTTTTTGGCAAATAGGACTGGTGCGGCTGCTGGAGATTTACTGGCGCGTATAAAACCTTTCGTGAGCTGTTCATTTAGATATTTTCGTAATACTTGGAGTTCATTGACAGACATATTATAAAGAGGGCCATGGGGTGGTGTCGTACTGGGTTGGAGTTCGATTTTGTGGTCACAATCTCTGTGAGGTGGAAGTGTATCAGCACTATTGTAGTCAAATACGGGCAGATGCTGGTGGTACTGTAATGGTAGTTTCTTTTTAGGGTCCGGTCGGTCTTTAGTCTGGAGAGCTACTTGAATATCTTCAAGCGAAAAGCCGGCCATATGCATATCAGCAGCTCTATGACGAGAAGCTGTTTGAGTTTGGAGTTCATTGTAAAAGGGTTGTAGCTCATGAAACATCTTTTGTATAGGTGTGGGGCTGGTAGGAGGATTTACTGAGGGTAAATATTCGGCGTTTGGGAGTCAACCCTTACACCCAAGTCCCGTAACCTCTTATCGACTTCATAGAGGGATAGAGAAAATATTTTAACATTGGGTTGTTTAGAGAGGGTTTGGAAAGCGGCAGCTCCGACTTTCCTCGGGCGTCCTTTACTATATCCATTTAATTCGCAGTTTTTAGTTGAAAGATGGCTCTTAAAGCTAGGGACGGTTATCTGGCGTGTGTTTGATTGAAAGCAATGTGTCTTACAATATTCTGAATTGAAAGAGACGACATCCTGTGCCCAATTGACTAAGGGATTATGTTTTCGGAGCCACTTACGACCAAGGATGAGTTCATACTTGCCAAGATTTGTTAGAAAAAAAGTTACTGATTCTTTGTGGCCCATGATATCAATTTTTATTGTTGTAGTGTGTGTTATACACGCAGCTAATGAACCATCAACAAGGTAGAGTTGGCGAGGGAGAGAGAGTACAGTGAGAGGGAGGTTTCTTTTTTGCGCAGAGTCAAGATTGTAGAAATTGTCGGTTGCACCACAGTCTAGAAATGCGTGTGAGGCGAATTTATTTTTGTTTAAAACTATAGTACAGGGGAGAAGAAGATGATCTTTGTGAGGAGCTGAAATTGATGATATTACCAAATCTTTCACACTAGTTTTGCCTGAGATATCTTTTTCCCAACTTGTAAAAAATTTCAAATTTTCGTACGAATGACCCTTAATTGGTCCCTGATTGCGACGCTGATCAGAGACTAGACTTTTTCCTCCTCGATGACTGTCTTGTTATCCCGAGACCTCTTCTTACCCTGATTCCAACGTGCTTCAGCGCAAACCCGAGCTCGGTGGCCAGGATCATAGCACCAGCTACATAAATTATTCTCAAAGCAGTAGTCGCGCTTTGCAAGCTTTTCTGCTTCGTTTCGTGGAATGCGATGGTTTGTAGCGTCTCTTGTGGTCCAAGTGGTATGAGTAGAGGCTTTTGAAGCACTGAGGTCCATAGGGTCACCCCCAGCGGCATGATATTGGGCATTCATGGGCCGTAAAGCTTGAAAAGAGCTAGTGAAACTTGGTTTATTCCTTGTATAGTTTGGGTTAGAAGAACGGAGTACAGCATCGATATGACGGACTTCAACTAAGTAAGAGCAGAGATCCGCGGGCATTTCCTGACGTATCATTAACCTGTTTTGAATTTGGCTTACAATTAATGGGTGAAGTGAGTTGTAGAAATGGTTTATCAAAGCATCATCAGAAAGGTCAGTTTTGTGTGCAATTTCAAGCCAATCAGAAATATGGTTAGATGTTTCTTTCTGGCCCTGCTTGGTAACTAAAATTTGGCGGCGAGCAGTGTTGCATTCATCTACATCGGCGAAAGCTTGCTCCAGTAGTGTCAGCATGGCGTCGGAAGAAGAAAGGTTGATTGTGCCGTCTCTATTTATGCTGTGTGCTATGGTGGAGTATGCTTTGCCTTTGAGTCGAGACACTATGTATGACATCTTGCTCTGTTCAGATGGGTACCAATCAGCATTGGAGATAAATTTCATGTTAACCTTTCGGATGAATAGTGGGAGTTCTTTGCGTGATTCAGAACTTTCAGCAGAGAAGACTTCGGGATCCGGGTATTCAGCAGATCTTTGGGAACTATGAGTAGTGCCTTGGGCAAAGTTAAGAGCTTGCTGTTGCAGTTCCTGATTTTTTTGCTGAAGTAGGGCATGTTGTTGTTGGAGTTGAGAACTAGAGGCAATTTGCTGTTCGAGATGTTGTACTTGCTGTTGAAGGACAGAGTTCTGCTGCTGTAGTTGTGAGCTAGCAGTAGTTGACACTATCTTTTTCTTTTGAAGCTTAGCAACTGTCTCCGAAAGCTCAAGATTTTTTTCGAGTAGTACGTCGTATTCATTCTTGTGCTTGCTGAATTGAGCATCAAGCTGGATGTAGGAGTTTGCCAGGGTCATGATCTCTTCGCCGAGCTGTGTGTTGTCGACAGCCCCATTGTAACCCTGCATGGCAGTGGCAAAGAGATCAGCGTTTGGTACGGAACAGAGGAGAGGGAATCTTTGAATAAATAGAGCATCCCGACCGTTAAATTGGTTGGGAAGAGTAGAATTAGTCGGCTGAGCGTATGGAATATTAGCCCCTTCGAGATTCCAGGGGTTGGTTTCCATATTTCTTCAAAATGTTACAATGTGATACAGTCCTAGGATTGAGTTGATTAGCTAGACTTTGCTAAAAGCTCAAGTGTAGTATTTACGCGCTAGGGTAGTAAATTGTAAAATGTTGGTAGACAATATGTCAAGGTATGGGTACGTGGAAGATTGACGAGGTCAAATCTGGTGAATGAGATTGTCTACAAGGAGGAAAGGTGGTCCACCTGAGGCTAGAGAGTAACTAAATACAGACGCGTTTGCGCTCTACGCAATTCCCTAATCACACGTGACCCTATCTAAATGTAGCAATACCCTAACAACAATGATAGAAATGATTCTGCCTATTCTGCTCTTCTGGTCGGAGTATTGGAAGATCTCCAAGAGCTTGTGTGTTCTTGCGACGAGGAACCTGAGTCAGCACGAGTTGCAATGCAACTTCTAAAAGAAAAATATGACTACAAAACAACGACCTCCACCATCCAACTATTCAAGGAGTTCAGTGAATTGAAAATGGTTGACGGAGAGTCAATCTCTCAACATATTTCTCAATTTGAAACCGCCTACGCCCACATATACTCACGCTGCTCAAATTCCTCCCGACCAGAAGCAGTTGCGTTAAGAAGTTTCCTTACCGTTGAGCAAGTCAAAGTCATATACCTGTTCCTCTCACTTCCTGCATCATTCAATAACATCATTGACAATCTTTCAACCAAGGAGGAATTGAAATTTGCTGATGTAAACAGACGGTTGCTTGATCTAAACTCGATCAAGCCTATTGATGTTCCCAATCTGTCAAAGGCCTACTTTGGAAATCAAAATTTTATCAATGAGGAAAGAAATGTTGAATGTACTTATTGCAAAAAGCATGGGGGAAACTATAAAGGGCATGTCTTCAATAAATGTCGAAAGCTAAAGGAACAGCTTGCAGAAAGACCCATCAAAAAGGAAAAATTTATACCAAATAAGTACAATAAAGCTAACGCAGCTGTTGTGCCGGATGAAGATTTAGATGATGTTATCTTATCCACGCCACGCTTTAAAGCTTTCGCAACTTCGTGTACAAATTCGTCTTCTTTCTGGATTCTTGATTCTGGGTGCTCGGCCCACATGAAATCACGCAAGGATCTTCTTACGTCCCTCCAACCCTTTAATGGGTTTGTTACAATTGCAAATGGGCGCAACATACCTGTTGTTGGAAAAGGTAATGTCGAATTTAACTTACAAATAAGTACTGGGAAAATTATCTCAGTGAAAATTAAAAATGGATTATATGTTCTAGAATTGAAGGGCGGGAACCTTATTTCTGAAACTCAACTGGAGTTGGAAGGGCATGAATTTAAATCAAAAAATGGTCGGTGTCGGGTATTTTTTAATGATAAAGAATGGATGTTGGCAATTCTTGATTCTTCAAAACTGTGACGGGAACCCCGAGTTGGTGATGATAATGTCGATTTAATAAACTGTATGCAGAAGAAAGAGAAATCTAGCTACAACTAACGGGTATTTATAATATTCAGCCTCTCAGTGATTGTCTTGACTGATTTCTTCACCCTAGGCCGAATACTTGCCACCCAGCCACATATTATCAAGAATCACTACGCTGTGACACTGATCTGGCCCCTTGGCTGGTAGTGCCGTATCTTCCAGTTTCCTCTATCATTTCCTTACAGTCTTACAACATGAATCTTCAACAATACGCTTAGGTATCCACATAAGCTCAGACAACGGCCAAACCGTAACAAAAACAATTTAGAGTTCAGGAGAATTTAATCAAAACTTTTTTTACCTCTTACCTTGAAGCACATGAATGCTTTGGCCATCCAGGAGAAACTGTTATGTCTTACTTGAAAAAGCAATATCCTGAAAATATCCCAAACAAACCTGATGGATTTCACTGCCCAGCATGCACTCTTGCAAAGTCTACGCATAAATCCGAAGACACCAAACCACGAAAATCAATAAAATCATTCCAAATAATACATTCTGATCTTTCAGGTAAATTTTCCGTAGACTCACTCGGTGGAAAAAGGTATTACATTACATTCATTGACGATTACTCAAGATACGCTTGGATATCATTTCTTCGTGATAAAAACCAAGCACATCAAGCAATCAGTGACTTTGTAATAAGAATACAAAACCAACACAATCTTACTATCAAAACATTCTTTTCAGATAATGGAGGAGAATATATTGATACAAGAGAACAGAAATTCTTTACAGACAATGGTATCGATCATGAAAATTCGCCTCCATATGAACACGAATCTAATGGTACGGTCGAAAGATTCAATCGAACAATTGTCACCAAAGCCAGAGCAATGATTCTTAATCATCCAAAATTTCTCTGGGCAGAGGCAATTGCCACCTCGGTATATTTATATAACCGAACGCCTCACCGGACAATTGACTTTAAGTCACCGTTCGAGTTATTAAATGGGGCTTTACCTCCATCAATAACACACCTTCACGCCTTTGGTACAAAAGTCTACATTCACATACCAGCTGAAACCAGACCGAGCGGTTCTAAGCTCCACCCAAGAGCGCTAGAAGGTATATTCGTAGGTTACACAAACTCGTCTAATATATTCCGAATTTACGTACCAAGTAAAAGAGTTGTTCAAATCACTCAACAAGTGAAATTCTTGGCCTCAAAGCCAGGGGAAGTTACCGTCGAATTTTCACAACCAATGTTACCATCAGACATTCCTTCTTTCAATGCTGAAGCAACACCTGCTTCAAGTCCAATTCATACTCGCCCTTCATCACCGACTTCAAAAATTATGCCTGGAAATTTCATTCAAACTCCTCGAGCTCAACCACAACCACAACCGCTGCCTTCCACTCCATTCCCAGCCTCGATAAATTCGACCACTCCTAACGCTCCGAAAAAGCCACATGAGAACTTCATACTATTAGGTGTGCCTCCTATTCCATCAATTAACTTGGAAACAGAAGAATCATTTAATAGTGACAAATCTCGTAACGACTTACCTCACAGAAGCACTAGAGAAAAGCGTCAAACTGATCCTGGCCCGGGTATGGTACCCAATACTCAAAGGTATCAAGCAAATGCGGTTATGTTTGAGCCAACAACATATAAGCAGGCTATGAAATCGGACGATAAAGAATTGTGGAGGAGAGCCATTGAAGAAGAAATGGATGCACTCAACAGAAACTATACCTGGACAGTCGTGCCTCGACCCAACGATCGTAATGTGGTAGGATCTAAATGGGTGTTTAAAATCAAGCACAAAGCCGATGGTTCCATCGAACGTTACAAAGCTCGTCTCGTTGCTAAAGGGTTCTCTCAGCAACCTGGTACAGATTTCGATGACACATATGCTCCTGTCGCTCGATACAATTCATTGCGCTTTTTACTTGCCTTAGCATCCCATGAAAGATGGAAACCAAGGCAACTTGATGTAAAATCTGCCTTCTTGTACGGAAAACTAGATCGGGAGATATACATGGAAATTCCTGAAGGGTTTAAGGAATCTGGTAAACGTTATCTTCTACGAAAGTCAATCTACGGGTTAAAGCAATCTCGTCTTGTATGGTACAATACATTATCAAGCGTCCTAAATAAAGGTGGATTTGCTTCAACTAATTTCGACCCATGCATCTTCACAAATTTCGAAAAACAAATCTTTCTCGCAATTTACGTTGATGACATTCTGATCTTCGGTCCAAATAACAGTACGATAAATGAGCTAGAGAAAACTCTGCATTCGACATTTGAATGCACAAATTTAGGCATTGCTCACTATATACTCGGAATTCAGGTCGATATCACAAACCAAGGCATATTGTTAAGCCAAAGGGCGTACATCATTAAAATTCTACAAAGATTCGGAATGCAGGACTGTCACCCTGTTGGTACACCTCTCGAACCTGGTATCCAACTTCGAAAAGGTCAACCAGAGGTAAAATTAGATGACCCTACCATTTATCAATCTATAATAGGTTCCTTAATATACGCCTGTATTGGTACGCAACCTGACCTTGCACATACGGTTACACTACTCTCCCAGTTCTCTTCGTGTCCCAACCAATTCCATCTAGCAGCAGCAAAAAGAGTACTTCATTATCTAAAAGGCACAGCTGACTGGACACTTAACTTTCCACAAGCTAACGATTCTATTCTTCACGGATTCTCCGATTCTTCTTATGGTAACTTTATTGATGATCGAAAATCTTGTTCTGGATATATCTTTTGGCTAGGGGAAGCAAGTGTCAGCTGGAGCTCCAAGAAACAAAGGACAACCGCACTCTCGACAACAGAGGCCGAATATATGGCCATGTCAGATGCATCTCGTCAAATGATTTGGATGCAAAATGCCTTAAGAGAACTCAAACTCTGCTACGATTCAATATTACATGTGGACTCAAATGGAGCAATCCATCTGGCTAAAAATCATAAAGTATCTCAACGTTCAAAACATATTGATATAAGATTTCATTTTTTACGAGAACATATTGATAATACTTTTAACTTGGTATACGTGGCTTCTGAGAATAATTTAGCAGATATATTGACTAAACAATTGGCTAAACCGAACCATCAAAGAATCTCGGCTATAGTACGTTGCAGTCCTGAGGGGAAGTGTTGTAATTAAGGCAGCAACATGACTGCAGTAAACAAATAGTACATATTAGAATAATGTGCACTGGCGCCATGAGATATGATTAACCCATATCATCACTCACTGGCATGAATAGTAATTAGCCAATAGATGCCTAACAGCATACATTGGCTTCAGGATCTCCAACAACCTTCCCGTTTAGGTTAGATTAGGGAGTATGTTGGAGTTCACACTAGTGTGCGGAAAACCCCGCTTTCATGTATATAGAGGGACTTCTCGCCACACATATAGAATTATAGCAATTTCTTTACAATTAACTATCCATTAAACATCAGTAGACTTCGTTGTACATTAAACAAACTCATCATAACTCTAATTTATCCTCATACTTGGTATGTCATTCTTACAATTTCCGGAACCATTCTAATTAGTATGGGAAAAGTGTCACAATCTGTGAGAGCCGTATTGCGTGCGTGTGGGGATACGGGTTAGCGCGCCTTGGCATCACGTTGGATGACTGAGCACAGCCGAGGGAGATATCTTAGAGAGGGTCGAGAGTAGCTACCTCCTCTCTTTGTCTTTTATTGCCTTTACAAGCGTACCTCTTGATAGCAATATAATAACTTATACAACCTCCTTGATGTGCCGTAACAAAAAGGGCCAACAGGCAATGATGGATTCATCTTATCAAACATCAAATATTAAAACTTTATTGGCAGGGGTATTCCTTGCAACTGTCAGGAAGGCCAGGAAGTCAAGCGCTGGCAAAACCCAGCTATTTTCTGTAACGCTAGCAGACATTCAAAAAGCGCTTGCGCCAACAAAGAAGTCACCAACAAATTTGGACAGACTCCCTAACTACTGTAAAAAATTTGCAGATCTATTTCGGAAAGAGCTAACGGACAAGCTGCCACCTCATTGGCAAGGATGTGATCACGAGATAAGGCTTGACTCTGACAAAAAAAAACTGTGGGGACCCCTGTATGGAATGTCAAGGGATGAATTATTGGTACTGAGGAAGACTCTGACAAACCTTCTTGACAAGAACTACATTCGTGCAAGTAGTTCACCAGCAGGGGCACCGGTATTATTTGTTCGAAAACCAGGCGGAGGTCTGAGATTTTGTGTAGACTACTTCGCCTTAAATGCTATTTCGAAGGCTGACCAATATCCTCTCCCTCTGATTAAAGAGACAATGTCTAAACTAAGTAGAGCCAAATGGTTTACCAAGTTGGATGTGCGATCCGCGTTTCGTAAATTGCGCATCAAGGAAGGCGATGAATGGAAAACTGCATTTAGAACATGATTTGGGTTATTTGAGTGGCTTGTTATGCCATTTGGGTTGAATGGCGCACCAGCAAGTTTTCAGAGATACATTAACGAAGCCTTACGTGAGTACCTCGATGATTTCTGTTCGGCTTATGTGGATGACGTTCTCATCTTCACCAACGGAGATGAAGAGCAACATCAAAGACACGTACAGCTGGTACTTGAAAAGCTTCAGAAAGCTGGTCTAGGATTAGATATTGACAAGTGTGAGTTTAGTGTCAAAGAGACAAAATACTTGGGCTTTATAATATCTTCAGAAAGTGGGAACTCCTCGGTCAAGATGGATCCAGCGAAGGTTCGGGCAATATCAGAATGGCAAGCACCCACAACGACAAAGGGACTGAGAGGTTTTTTGGGGTTTACAAATTTCTACCGTGGCTTTATCAAAGGATTTTCAAAAATTTGCGCACCTTTAACATCTCTAACAGGCAAGGGTACACCCTGGAAGTGGGGCTCTGAACAAGATGATGCATTTGAATTGCTAAAGGAAAAGTTTGTTGCCGAGCCCGCTCTAGCCCAATGGGATCCCGATCGAGAAACAATGTTGGAGGCAGATTGCCCTGGTTTTGCGCTTGGTGGCTGTTTGTTGCAGAAACAAGAAAACACCACATGGAAACCAGTAGCATACTACTCCAGGAAGTTAACTGGAGCCGAAATGAATTATGAAATTCATGACAAAGAACTTCTAGCCATTGTAGCAAGTATGAAGGAATGGGATGCAGAATTGGGAGGTTTAGCACAGGCTTTTACTATCCTAAGTGACCACATGAATCTGAAATATTTTTTAACTACAAGACAGTTGACAGAACGGCAAACTCGATGGGCTGAATTCCTATCCAGATTTAGATATACACTGGTATATAGGAAAGGTGCAGAGAATGAACGTCCGGATGCACTTTCAAGGAGGGATCAAGATAGACCTAAGGAAGGTGATCCTCGACTTTTGAGTCGCAAGGGCCAAGTCTTAACGCCAATCCATGTGTCAAAGTTGTGTGTCGGCAATATTAATCTAGCGGAAGGCCATGAAATATTTGCCAACGAAGATTTAAAGGAGCTTTGGAACCAAGCAATAAAAAACGATGAAATATATGTCCAAGTCGCTAAGGCGGTACAAAGCGGAGAGCGCGTATCGCCCAAAGACATCAAGTTGCAAATAGAAGGTTCAAACGAGCCTACTCCGATTAAAGCAACAATCGCCGCTTGCGAATTTGACAATGATGTTGGGGTAGTTTGTTACCAAGGTCGGATATGGGTGCCTCTCTATGAACCTCTTACAACGGCAATTATACAGAACGTTCATGACTCAGACGTCACTGGCCATCCTGGAAGAGATGCGACGCTTGCACAAGTCGCTAGAGAATATTTCTGGCCGGGAATAAGCAAGTCAGTCAAACGGTTCTGTAAAAATTGTCACGTGTGCGGAAGGTCATCAATTTGGCGACACCAGAAACAGGGGCTTCTGAAACCGTTACCGGTACCTGATAGATTCCATCAAGAGCTTTCCATTGACTTTATGGTGGAACTTCCTAAATCAAATGGTGCAACAAATATCATGGTAATCACTGATAGACTGTTGAAATCAGTGACACTGGAGGCTATGGACAAAATGGATGCAGAAACTTGCGCAAAACGATTTATAGAATGTCATTGGCGTTACCAAGGATTCCCAAAAGCATTAACTAGCAATAGAGGATCAAATTGGACGAGTAAATTCTGGAAACAATTGTGCGAGTTAGTTGGAATTGAACAGAGGCTGAGCACAGCCTACCACCCTCAAACCAATGGAGCAACGGAAAGAATGAACCAGGAAGTTCAAACATACCTGCAAGCATATATTTCCTACACCCAACATGATTGGTCTGATTCACTTGCTGCTGCTCAAATTGCAATAAATAATCGAGATGTTGTATCCTTAGGCGGCATAAGTCCATTTTTTGCGACACACGGATATCATGTGAGCCCCATCCAAATTGTTACTAATCAGTCAATCATTCCAGCATCTACAGGAAAAGAAAGGGCTGATCAATTTGTCGAAAGGTTAGAAAAGGTCACCATTTTTATGCAATCTGCCATGGCAGCCATTCAGGAACGATATAAAGATTTGACAGATAAGAAGAGACAGCCAGCACCAAGGTACGAAGTCGGTGATAAAGTTTGGCTCCTTTTACGGAATATTAGATTGGAAGATCAACCTTCCAAAAAATTAGGCTGGCAGCATGCAAAGTATACTGTCACAAAAATAATTTCGCCTAAGGTAGTGCAACTGAATATACCGGGAAAAGTTCATAATAAATTTCATGTGGATTTGCTCATACCTGCAGAAGAAAATCCGTTGCCTTCACAAATACTAGAAGATGAAAACCCAGGACCAATCACTAATGATGATGGCGAAGAAGAGTACCAGATTGACAAAGTCCTTAGGTGCAGAACAAAAAAGGGGGAGCGACAGGCTTTAGTGAAGTGGACTGGAATGGCACAGCCAGAGTGGACATCACTCATAAATTTGCAAGATGCTACAGCTTTAGACGTTTGGGAGAAAAAGTTGGGTTCTGCAGAGACAAATAATGGGCCAGCATTAAGGAAAGAGAAGAGCAGAGGGTAAACAGGGGGGTAATGTTACGGTTTGACCGTTGTTTGAGCTTAGGTGGATACCTAAGCCTGTTACTAAGAATTCTTACTATGAGGCTGTATGCGGGGGAGATGAAGCTGAACGAAACGGGACTACTACTCAGGAGACTGAAGCGTTATTACAACTTAGTGACACCTGGAAATACGTGGCTGGGTAAGAAGTATTGTGCCTAAGGACAAGTCACTAGTCTGTAGATTCACGAGGAGGATTAACTCCTATAAATACCTGTTAGTAGTAGCTAGAGTTAGCTTTTCTCCTCATATAGTTTATTAAATCGATTTATTCATCACCAACTCGGTTTCTGTCACAGGGATCCATTGCAGTGTTCCCATCGTTTGGCTACTGTGAGATTGTTGGAAATATTGCGCAATGAAATGGGCGCAATATTCATGGAACGAAAGTAGAAGTTGACTAAAGAGGTGTCATGTTCGGATTATAGCTAAAAGTGTGGGAAGTGTGCGCTAAAAGTACAAGTGTAAGCGACACAGAGCCTAAGCCACAGTATAAACAAGTGTGGCGCCATCTAGGCATAGAAAACACACAATAACCTCCTTGCGCCCACGCCATACAGCCGCTCATATGTCCAATGGGTAGCCTGAAGCGCTACCATATTACCTACTCCAACCTCTTAAATACACACGAGATCGTGTCGGGAACCTAGACGAAATGGATGGCCCATACGTCCACAACACTCCGTGTCTCCATTTCCAACAGAGATAGTGGAGGAGGGTTATATATGTTGTGTATCCACACTTTGCCGTTTCTGTTTCTAGGCTGATTGAAGTAGCATCTCCTTTTGTGCCTTTTGGGACTTCCTCTTTTCTCCACTTGTTTACCTCTAGGTTTTTACTGATGTAAATACAGGTTTTACTTTTTTGCTTTCCTGGAAAGATTAAGTGGTATCCCGGGTGATAAAGGGTGGTTGGCTCGGTAGGGAGGCTCCATGGTTCTTGTAGAACAATTATTTGGTGTTCCAATGGGTCTAGACAGTGAAGGAAATGACTTTGTACACAATTTTTGCTCCTATATACATTGTACTGTATGTGACGCCCCGACATTTTAGTGGCCACGTGGTTGTTGGTCCAATAGTTGGTAAGCCAACACAGGGTCAATCCAGGAATTCCAACGACTGGTTTCACACACACGAGTCTTGTGTGTGACAAATCACGATACAAAAGGTTTGTCATGGATATTGGTTTTCATACAAAACCCTTGGGTTGTTGGCAATTAGGGACAGGAGGTTTCGTGTTGGCAACTTTATTTCAACAGTTGAACTCTTATGTAAATATATACAGATTCATATCCTCCTAGATACTTTTCTCTTTAGTTTAGAATTTTATGATTTGAGTCCATGCCAGCTTTTGACCACTCGCCAATTGTCTTTTGTCCCCCGAGTTTCCACAAATGACGTATATCCGCAGGGGTCAAGGACTATCTCCTTTTCAGCCGGTCATACATTCCCGGGATCGTCTGTGAGTCCGGATTTTACAAAAAAAGAAACAAATTGTTGAATGTTGGAACGTCTACAACGCCCCAATCGGAGCAATTGGCTCCGGGGAGGGCCTTCAGCATCTAATGACTACCACAGGTAATCCGGATATTCTTGTGAGAGACTTTAACATCCACCATTTGTCCTGGGATCCGAAAGCTAGGAGTGACAGTATGGAAAATGAATCTTTACTCTGCCAGACAGCCTTGAAAGGACTTTGGCTATTGAATCAACAGGGAACTCCTACACATGACGCCGGGGCTACTCTCGACCTCTGTTTTGTCCGAAACAGCGTGAGTGCTTGTCAGAGCAGCATGTAGACAGCAGGGCGGAGACATGCGTTAAAGAGGTGGTTTTCAGGCTGAAGGGTGCCATCCTACATTATGCATGAGATAGGTGCACAACTGCTCGGCCAAAAGGCCAGACCAGAATCATAGAACACTAGATTCCGGTCATCTCCACATATATAGATTATACAGACGCAATCCTGACAGTGCTTCTTGCGAAATTCGACAAGACCTGGAAGTCGGCTCTGATCATAGGACAATCCTATGTCAAGTATTTGATTGGGAAGCCGAGAAACCTATACCACATAAGCTTCAATTTGCTGCTTGTAACTGGGAATTATGTCAAGACTTTGTCACGAATCGGCTTGAAACACCTCCCTCTCATATCATTGAAGAGGAGGCCTCAACCATTGTCGACATTGTCTCAGGAGGTCTCCTCGATTCCTGCCCAAGATCACGCAAACATGTAACAAAATCCGGCTGGTGGACTAAGGAGTGCACTCAAGCCCATTTAAACTTTTGCAGAGCTCGGCGCACGGGTCTATCAGCAACTTCTGAACAATGTGCCTTTGGCAAAGTAGTGAGGAGATCTTATCAACATTAAAACTTGTTGTCAATATTGTATATGTATGTCTGTTATCACAGACATTGGAAATAATTCATGAGATTGCTTAATGAGTGGCTAGATTTGATTCTGATATAATATTGTAGAAGACTTGTCCCAACTATCAGAGGGCTACAATGTCTTTATCTATCTACAGGTAAATTTCCCAAATTCCAACCACGCTAGCTATACAGGACGTAGCATATAAAACTTGATTCGTATCATCATTTTGGGGTTGAGGTTTACCGTGCAAATGCTACTCGAGTCGCTGTTGTGATGTGATTATTGCATTTACTCTAAATTTATCTCTGCCAAGTGCCAGGGATACAACACATCTATGCGAGTATTGCACAGCCCTACATGGCTATCATTACGATGGACTATTGAGGCGCAGCTCTATACAATGGCATAGAGTAATGTGGGATAGTATTGCATGGAATTAAGATTGTAGTACTTCATGCATAGACGGTGATGTACTGTATCGCGGGTGCCAAATATGTGTATATAAGTCCTATCTACTACTGTGATATGTAGAACAATATAACCAAGCTATTCATCATATCGTCAAGCTCTGATAATCCTTATCCACCCTCTGCACTATCCCTAGAATATTCAACATCTCATACCTACTCATACCTTAATTACAATAGTCGCATGTCTGACTACTATGCGACACGCTTAGGTATCAATCTAACAACCCACACCAAAACCGAAACTACTAACAACCCTGATGATGACCCCATGAATAATTGTAAAAGTAGCCTGCAACATATCACAATTAGGCTAGACATCGTTGACCAGGACCTAATCCGAACAAGATGAGAGCGGGTATTCTGGCACAACAAAGTAGAGCAAGTCTCAAATCTTAAAGAGGCCTACTAAGTCACGCGCTGGCATAAAAGAGAGGCGCACTACCACACCCCCCTGTGACGGTCTTAAAGTGGCGTTTTATTCAAACTGAACTCAGAGCTAGATACAAATGAAAATCTTAAAGTAACGAGCAGAGACACGACTGAAAGCCTCCTATTTATTTACAAGACTATGATCTCGTTCCCTCATTTCATACCATTCTCAAAATAGATCATGACCTGTCCTCCGACAAACACCAGCATCTCCGTCTATTTTAATTCAGCTTCATTTTAATGTTAGTAATTTTAGTTATTAAAATAGTTATGATGCATGTGGCTTGGATGAATCGCGACTGGTGTTCGAGTCGTCCTGTCTGCAATCTAAATTTGTCATTTAAGAATAGATTTGCATGAACTGGGCCAAGGCCTATACTTGGGTCTAATGAGTTGTGGAGGGGTTCATGACATGTATGATGTTTAATATGGTTGGAAGAGTTCAAGCCTTATTTGTTAGGCAGCAGCCTAATGATAACCAGGTATGAGCCTGTGACAGATGTGTAGCTGTTGAAAGAGATAGAGGATCACTTAAAGCAGAGCAGAGAAAAGTGAATTTGTTTGACTTAGTTATGGTATCGTATGATGACAAAGATGACAATTGTTTTCTAAGTCGTGTTAAAGATATAACTTCTATAAGTGAATATATTTGAGTAGTTATGTTAAATAAGGTACAAAATATCTAGAAGATGATCGAGTAAAACTGGTTGTGATATGTGCTCCGTATGATCCCTTTTCCAATCATCCAGATCATGTCCATATATAACCATTTCCATACCCGTTCCTTAGTCATTTACCCATATTTCTACTAGACCTAGTCTCCATATACAGGTTTAGATCAAATCACACATGACACTAGAAAGTTACATATATCTCCTAAATTACAGTGTTCATATGACTAGACGTCCTGTAAGCGTTTCTTCCCTTGATAGTTGTATATTTGCGAGACACGCAACTAGTCACGACCTGACACGACATTACCCTGTAATAATTATTGACATGGAACCTCTTTGGGCGTCTCAGCGCAAGCGTCAGATATTCCTTGGGACCGAAACAGTAGCCTGGAATATACCTATACTTACTTACGCTTGACTTGTCGTAGTGTAACCGAAACAGAATTGATAATTAGTTTTTATATAAAAAGATATCAATCAAGACCATAAAAAACGACGTAAGAATATAATTAAGTAAAAACCAGTAAGTAGTAGTAAGCTATCATTTACACTGTGTCCTCTTGTCATAGAAGTAGAGCCATGTAACAGCTGGTGAACCGGCGGTAAACCCTGTAGCCTGCATCAGCAAACACAGGCACCCTTTCCACCTGCTGGGACATCAGGTAATGGAAAACTCACTCTACGGCTCGGACTACTAGCAAACACTTGGACAGTCGCGGGGAGGATTGCCTCGAGCACGGGGAGTGACATAATTAGAGGACTGTGTGGTGGACCATGTGCCGGAACAACTATTGAGAAAGTTAACAGCACTTGGATGAGCTCAGAGAGGATTGTTTCGGGCACAGTGAAACTGATTGAAAGGTAGCCGAGTGGTAGGGTGAGCGTCGAGAGTTAATACCAATGCAGAAACCTTAACTCCCCATAGGTACATCTGTCCACTCTTAGGAATAGATGCGGGCCACGTGTTTGAGGAGATCGCGGGTATAAATAAGCCCTTCTTGTACATACATATTTTCTCTTTAGAAGAATTGTAAACTATTAATTGTGCATCTCAAGCTAACTTGAGAACTTCCCCGACTATCACAAGCCACACTAGTTCCTGTTTGTGCAAATCTTACAGGGGAGTTGGGACTAGAGTATAAATAGCGGATGTAGGGACTTTGTTGGGAACCCTTACATAATGAAGGTAATTGTGTTATGATATGGAAACACACTAGTCTTACTGTGGAAAGTCAAGGGTACGCACAATAATGTTGGGCTCAACATTGTAAGGTAAGAGCACTGAGGGACTGGCTCAACCACTGTAGCGCAGAATACATTATTCTTCCCCAGTTCGTAGTTAGTAGGATACATAGTTCACACACACACCTGTCATTAGGACTATTACACACACCTGCATTCATATACCCACTTACTCTTATATTATCTTTCTCCATTTTTTAGGTGAGTTACTCATTGCATCTCTTAGAACACACACGTGCTATAGCCAGCATGTCACCTCAGGAATCACAATTATTCCCCATAACGTATAGCCATAATAAATTGTTACTAATAGGATTATACTTCATTTTCCAACAGTAGCATGTCACGGTTTCAGTACAAAATGCTCGGGCGATCTTGTAAGTACAGTATATTAATTGTAATTCTCTAGAGAGAGAATTCCTATAGCTAGACTACAAATATATATACACTCTGAGATACTCCTCTTCTATTAGGTTCTCCCTATGACGAGAATAACATGGACTCCTCGACAATACCCTAGAAGATTCTTGATACACCTGTTGTCCTCATGAACCTTCAGTGTGCTTCCAGAAGGTTCATTGAGAATCTTCTAAGCTCCTTTTATTCCGAGATCCTTCCCGAAGATTCCCTTGCATTCATTGCCTGCGCTAGCCAGCGTAGGCTACAGGAATACTTAGGCTTGACAGCCGCTATACATTTCCAGGGATTCCAGTATATCCGGGGCACCATCTAACACTGACTGCTCCTGCTCTAGTATAGGATGCCCGTGTCATGTTTGTCCAACTAGCTGCTAGCTGCCGAAATTTTGCAATGTGGCAAGAGCTTGTTGCAGTTGATATTAACAAGAGGAGTCGAAGAGCCGCTTCTTGGTTATCTAGGCAGATAGTTACGTTGGTTGCGTAAAAGGCCATGGGATTGTGGAGGGCAGCTGCTAGACCCTCTGTTGCTCCAGATATTCTTGGTATTCAGAACTATGAGGATTTAGGAGGTAGAAAGCGCTAATTATATACACATCTGAGGTGGCTTGACTCTTGCGTCATTTACCCAAAATAGTATCACGGAATATTCTAGTCTCCTCCATCTGGCAGTACAATCTAGAAACACTTTCTATACAGTGCTCCATTGTTCCTCTACTCATCATGGAGCCACCTGGAACGTTCTTCCTTCACCCTCAGTGATCATTACCCTCGTGCATCGTAATCCTAGCCATCACCAGCACAACAGGGAGGGATGTTATCCTCCGAGAGCTCGGGAGAAATCCTTTCTCGGATCCCGCGCATTCTTGAAGATTTCCACCGGCTACAAAGAGGGTGTCTAAGATCTACTGCCGCAGTATGTAGGGCGAGGCGATTGTGTATACGCTCGAGCCAGGCTTTTGCGGGCCCCCAACCGGTGTCCCGAAGAAGAACAGCTATTGGTGTAGTACGGAATACAGGAAATGCTGCGCGAGCAGCATCGCTCATCTATTGTTGAATCCGAAGGACCAGTCCCTTCGGAGCTCCTTTAGAATACCATGTCTCAGCCCCATAGAGCAAGGTCACGAAAGCTGCACCTTGGAGCGCTTGTCTCAAAAGTAGAGGGCTCATTCCTCGGGTGACTCTCGAAAGACTTTTAATATGGCTTGTAACAGCCAAGGATCTTCCGCATGCTTGTCTGAGATGTTCTCTAAATCGGAGGCTCCGATCGAAAATGACCCCAAGCCAGCGAGTGTGGGCGTTTGGTGTGATCTCAACTCCATCTGCATATACACTAGGTTCTAGTGGAGATACGTGTTTTCGGTGGAAGTATTGTAGCTCTGTTTTCGAGACTTCAAGGGCGACGATGTTCTCACGTCCCCAGGCGAGGATCATAGATAACTGCGTCTGAAGTAACTCTCCGCAGCGGGCGAGAGTCTGTGCGGACGTTATAATTGCAACATTGTCTGCATAGCCGAAACGCTTTGTGGAAAGATGGAGCATTGTTGTGCTAGCTCGGTTGAGTTGTTAGGAGACAGGGGAACGGAGGATGGGCTGCTGGATTAGGAAAGGGTGGAAAATACAGGCTGGTGCACAGACGCTGTTCATGTACTATACAATCTCTTCACCTGCCGAGTTTAGTGAATTAATCTATCCATATAATATCATACTTCACATCATCCATTAGATGATATTATCAATTGTCGGGATGCACATCTAGCATCACCTTCATAGATCACCATTGTCAGTAAGAGTTCACATTTGATACCTACTGACACCCATTTGGCCACAGTGATACGCACTCAGTGTCCATCGTGCCATCACCCAGCGTGAGCTCGCCATCTCCGCGACTCACCATTGCACATGAGCCCGTGTAATTCCACTGACGGACAGCAGAGTCATAATTGCTATATACCTCACAGCTCATAACCACAACAAGTATACCTTCAATTGCCAATAGAAATGAGATAGGCGAAGTTGGGGACCCTTGAGGAAGTCCGCAGTGTATCTTGAACACCGGAGATGAAGTTCCATCCAGTGTAATTGAGGCCTCTCGCTCGGACATGAAAGAAGGCACCCATGGTGTCAAGGTGTCGATAGTTCAATAAATCAATATTCGGAGATGTCAAAAGGTCAAGATGTACACAAATTCAATATTGTCAAAAGGCTCCTAAGAATACAAGACCATAATCTGCCGAACCATAGTCATCCCAATTATATATTCCTCTCTATTATTCCAGAATTTTCCAGTATACTCTCACACAAAGTAGAATAGTCTAGACAAGTACAGATCAGAACAGAACAGATTAGAATGGACTGGAATAGAGTAAGATAGGGTAGAATAGAACGGAACAGATTATGATAGAAGATTAGCAGAAAGCCACAGATATCTTCGTACATATTTCCTATTGGCTCAGAATAGGCCCTTGGTCTGTGACACATTGTACAACATTGAAGAGCCATGCTTGACCCTATAGGCAGTGACACAGGCGGCCTTTTTGAATTCCATCAAATGCATCTTTGACATCTACAGTAACCATTCCGGCTACATGTTTTTTGGCCCAGACGTCGTGAATGTTGCAAGACAATACATTGGTGAGATGGGTAGCTGATCTGTTGTGATCAGGCCCACTTATAGATCACATAACTTGGAATGGCTAGTATTGGGCAATTGTAACTGACAGGACAAGCGGCCCTGCATCAATAATACGTCATTGGAACACAGCAATGACAACACCAGTATCTCAACCATACATGATAATATGATAATATGACGCAGGTATATCTAATGACATAGTTGTTGAATGGCTGAATAGCTGAATGATTGGCAGTTATTGCTATTGATGGTATATTGTATGTATTGTCTTTGTGTATAAATAATCGCTGCTAGACCTCTGTACATGATTAACCTTTTCCACTCTTATTTTCAATAGTCATCAATATAGCAGATCTACAATATATATCTGTCTTCTTCACATTAGACTTAAAGTGCTATCCTACGTCCACCCAAGTTGACTGTTACACCCATTGTGACAATTCTTAGACTTCTCATAACCTCGTTATTACAATATGATCTCCGTGGGACTGCGCTACACTATTCCCGGGACAGAATCTAATGTCTCAGCGCTAAGAATGAAAGACGACGCGCCACAAGTCTCTTCAATCCCTTGCCAAGGTACTATAGAAGAGCAATTGGGCGGTATAATGTTGGGAGGGCTCGGTTACAATTTCCAGACTGGTATTATAACAACATTAGCCTTCTTAAATGCGCTAGGGTGTATCCCCCACTCATCACATTGGCGGAATAAGGAGATTATCCTAGGTCCAATTAATGGCCAGGCACGCTGAAGTACTGTTGCAGTAATATTGTCAGGCCCAGGAGCAGATGTCGGGACAGTGCAGCACGAGTTGTAGATCTCTACGTCTATGAGCAGAGGCCATGTATTGTGGTTAGGAGCTTAGGTTAGTATCACTATGCATGCTGACCTTGTACGAGTATGTAGATCGATGAGTTCAGGCTGTGGTTGAAGGTGTATCTGAGGTTCACTATACTTAATTGTTCTGTACTAATTGTGTGCCGAGCACTTGCTACTTATACTCATGTGCGGCCGCTAGTTGGCTCCTGACCACATGAGCTTCCTCCTGCAGATATCCCTAACCATACAGGAACTATACAAACAGCGTAAACATCTAATCATGTTATGTACATGCAAGTATCCTAGCTGTATTACATGCCCATCACAACACCATGCAATAGATCTTTTTGCCACTGTAGGAATTGCATCATCAATAGAATCCACTTGATTAAGATGTGTCAGAGCAGCATGTACACAGCAGGGCTGAGACATGGGTCAAAGAGGTGGTATTCAGGCTAAAGGGCGCAATCCTACATCATGCATGAGATAGGTGCACAACCACTCGGCCAAAAGGCCAGACCAGAATCATAGAACGCTAGATTCTGGTTATCTCCACATATATAGATTATGCAGAAGGCAATCCTGACAAGATGACGGCTAAGAAGTGCTTCTTGGTGTGATGGCTTGTAAGCCGGTAATTGCCTGTAGCCTGCGCTGTCTAACGCAGGCTTAGCATGAAACAAGGAGGGCCTTATAAGTGGCAATAATAATACTGTAACACGTCCGGGGATGGGGCACGAGAATGTGATACGAGTAGGGGATATGAGTAGGGAATACAGATATACAGATAGAAATCTGTGTCATTGGCTGGGATAATAATCATGTATAAAGTAACTGTTATTATCCTCTTCAATCTGTAGTTCACCATAGATTGAAGTTAAAACTACCTCTGACCATAAGGTTGCCCAAGTGCCTATGCTTAGACTGTGACACTTGGAAGAGCTGTGCCTTCTCTGCTGGATGAAAGAACGGGCCCGATGGTCTCTCTGAGGGGGGGGTGTCACAGGCTCATACCTGGTTATCATTAGGCTGCTGCCTAACAAATAAGGCTTGAACTCTTCCAACCATATTAAACATCATACATGTCATGAACCCCTCCACAACTCATTAGACCCAAGTATAGGCCTTTGCCCAGTTCATGCAAATCTATTCTTAAATGACAAATTTAGATTGCAGACAGGACGACTCGAACACCAGTTGTGAGTCATCTAAGCCACATGCATCATAACTATTTTAATAACTAAAATTACTAACATTAAAATGAAGCTGAATTAAAATAGACGGAGATGCTGGTGTTTGTCGGAGGACAGTGTTGTGATCAGACCCACTTATAGATCACATAACTTGGAATGGCTAGTATTGGGCAATTGTAACTGACAGGACAAGCGGCCCTGCATCAATAATACGTCATTGGAACACAGCAATGACAACACCAGTATCTCAACCATACATGATAATATGATAATATGACGCAGGTATATCTAATGACATAGTTGTTGAATGGCTGAATAGCTGAATGATTGGCAGTTATTGCTATTGATGGTATATTGTATGTATTGTCTTTGTGTATAAATAATCGCTGCTAGACCTCTGTACATGATTAACCTTTTCCACTCTTATTTTCAATAGTCATCAATATAGCAGATCTACAATATATATCTGTCTTCTTCACGTTAGACTTAAAGTGCTATCCTACATCAACCCAAGTTGACTGTTACACCCATTGTGACAATTCTTAGACTTCTCATAACCTCGTTATTACAATAGACAGGTCATGATCTATTTTGAGAATGGTATGAAATGAGGGAACGAGATCATAGTCTTGTAAATAAATAGGAGGCTTTCAGTCGTGTCTCTGCTCGTTACTTTAAGATTTTCATTTGTATCTAGCTCTGAGTTCAGTTTGAATAAAACGCCACTTTAAGACCGTCACACATCTTTCGTGCATGTTAACTGCACTTAAGAGAGGCTTCTTCCGAGCAATGCATTGTGATGGGCTATCACCAAAACAAAAAGAACAAAGTAAGCTGGTTGTAATACAGTCTATTTTCTAATTATCTAGGAAATGGTATCAATCCAGGCTGTAGAACATATATTGTTACAGCGGGTGATTGATGAAGTGGCGACCGCCGTCTCCTTTGAGTATCCTAGTAGTAACTAGACAAGTAACTAAGAGAGGACATACCTAAGGATAAATCTGGTGGGTTGACGTAGTTGACGAGATGCCAGGTGTGACGGCTTGTGAGTCGATAAGTCCTGTAGCCTTAGATGGCTATCAAAGGCAACCTATATTCTCTATCACTCCGAGGGTTATCAGCAGACGAAAACAAATACGAGATTGCCACTGAGGCTGCGTAAAGGATAGTGCCAAGAGTATTGGAAGCGTTATCTGTGTGGCAGAACAAACCTTTAGTTAGTTTCATTGCCACTGTAAGCGTAGGCTAGATTTAGATACCTCTGGATGTATATAAGTAGTAGAGTAGACTTACAGGTAGTTTTTTTGTGATAGGTCTATGATTCAGGTGTACATACAATTTGTGGGAGCTAGCTACTTGTGATCACAGATTGGCTGCTGGGCCGGACAGGTCAAGAAGTGGAGCGGAGAATGATCTCTGTAGAATGAGGAAAGACTGAATTGCTTGCTCTATCTACCATGGAGGAAAGCTCTCTACTTATAGTCCCTAGACTATTGCTTACTAATGATACTAACTCAACAAAGCAGGAGCAAACAGAGCAAATACATGCAGTTGCGTGACCATCATAACTGGAACTGTGCACTGTAGCTATGTGGATCCAGGCACAACAAGTTTGCTTCTACATAGATGAATTATAGCTTTACCTTTCAATCATACAAATTCCCATTCGCTTTCTATATTCAAACAGTGACATTGGTGATTAATAAATCAATTTAATAAACTATATGAGGAGAAAAGCTAACTCTAGCTACTACTAACAGTTATTTATAAAAGTTAATCCTCCTAGTGAATCTGCAGACTAGTAACTTGTATTAAGGCACAATACTTCTTACCCAGCCACGTATTTCCAGGTGTCACTAAGTTGTAATAACGCTTTAGCCTCTTGACTAGTAGTGCCGTTTTGTTCAGCTTCATCTCCCCCCATACAGCCTCATCGTAAGAATTCTTAGTAATAGGCTTAGGTATCCACCTAAGCTCAAACAACGGTCAAACCGTAACAGAGAACAATATATTTCTGGCTGCCTAGGAATTAAAGGGTAGTCACTATCATCACCTGAATCCTCATCTTCGACTAATTGTAGATCTTGCATCTTGGGAGATTTCTCATCATTGAGGAAGCTCTCCTCATCAAAGTCATCCAATTGAGCTTCGTGTTGAAATTGGCGCTACTTGGCAATGAAGAGGCGCATTAATACGGAACGTAATAAGGTTCTATTATTACTAGCTACATTCATGACGACCCATACATTGACCAGCCTCCCAATTATTTAGCATAAACAAGCGAATTGTGTCTTTCACTTAGATGTAGTAATTAGTTTAAATAGCGCTCTGATACTAAGTGGGTTTAATCAAAAACTCTCCACTATAGTTTTCAGACTCTTCAATCTCCCAACTCGCTTCACTAGGTGATATTAAATACAAGCCTAGCAGCTTACGCTTCTCTATACAACTTCCATTCCAACACTTCATACAGCAGGTTTTTTTCGGGGTGCCATATATGGTATATTTAGATTTATTCTATCTATATCCGACAAAAATACCCTTCCAGCATTTCTTAATAGGGGCTTTCCACGGTCTTCTTTGGGGACATTTACATATGCAGTACAGCCCCAAACTCTGTAGTGACTTATATCTGGTTTCGTTCCGTACCATGAGGCCTGCAGAGTGGTGTTTATTTCTCCAATAGGTTGCCTATTGCACAAATACACCGCAGCTCTTAATGGAAGTTCCCAAAATTTAGCAGGTGGCCCAGCTTGAAAGCGTAGACTATTTTCTTTTTTATTAAGGAAATAATGACCCCTCAGTCATTGAGGTTGTAGAGCGCATTGATTCAAGTAACTACCGGAGTGAAACTTAGTACAGAATTTGTAGTCACGTGTGTACCAACAACATGGCCTACTTGATAGCCCCAATTATTCTTAATTCTATCATTTTTTGATAATAGTTTGGTTTGCTCTTTTGGCAATACCATTTGCCTCTGGACAATAGCCAACAGCTGGTCTAAGATTAATGTTATTTTCAGAGGCCCACTTCTTCATGGTATTGTTATGAAATTTGGTTCCTTTGTCAAATCTGATAGCCTCAAGTTTTTCACCATCCTCATGGATATATCGATTTTTCTCTGCTTCAATACACCATTTCTTAAAACATCTAACCAGCTCTTTCTGTGGCGGCTAGTGAGCCAGTAGATTGCCTTTAGCCTGTGCTATTCATCACATGCATACTCATTACCTCAGCGTTAAGATACGCTGGTATTGAAAGTCTGGTACTGCCCGTGCACGAAACATTGTTGGTAACTAGCCCACACTTTAATAGTGGGAGCCAGACTAGAGGACAGAGACTAGTGTTTGAAATATTGGAATCATGTATATAAATAGGGCGTTGAGTGTAGCAGTAGTCTTGTTCTTCAGTTAGTAAATAAACTTACCTTCTGACATACAAACGCCCAAGCTTTATTTATCGGAACTGTTACACATTCTTATTGCTTCGATAGAGTGCCCATTTAAATCTTGTAAACTGATCAGTAATTGTGAGCATATATTTTTTCCCATGCCACGATAGTGTGCAAAACGGGCCACATAAGTTTCATCGATTGTTGTGGCATAGCGTAATATGAAATGCCATGCAGACGGCTAAGCTAAAACACAGATAGTAGTTCAATGCACTTCTAAAACCAGCAAGGAAGACTGATAAGAATAGGCTAGTTTCGTTATGTGATGTGTAGCAGATTGTTTGGCCTAGAGGCTGTGTGTTATGTGCTATTTGGTAATTTTATGTGTATAAATTCTCGGCGTGAAGAAGCATTATTCTTCACACAACGTCTTCTTCAATCACCTTAACAATACATTTGTTTACCCATATCTTCTTCGGGAAGACCATTTATCTCTTTCCAGCTCTTCATCAGCAAGACCCACGTGTAGCCTCTATTGTTACTATCTACCTATTTGTCTCTACCTAGGGAAGACCAGTCATCCCTTCGACCCACTCATCACCTTTATCTACCACATAGATCTTCATTAGACCACATACGCACCCTGTGGAACACTGTCCTAACCTTGCCCTTGAGAATGTAACGGCTGTTAAGCCTAATTATCCCTGTAGCCTACGCTAGCTAGCGCAGGCAATGAGATCAATGGTGTAATCCAGAATCTTCTTGGAAGTTGTCGAAGAATCCAAACAATTCTGGTCATGGAGGGAATCCTATGGAAGGAGGAGTATTCTGGATTATATATATTTGTAGTCACTAGCTGTTAGAATTCTCTCTCTAGAGAATTATAATTAATATACTGTACTTACAAGATCGCCCAAGCATTTTGTACTGAAACCGTGACATATTATAATTCTCTCCACAAACTTCAGAACCGCAGTCAGTCAGTCAGTCAGTCAGTCAGTCAGTCAGTCAGTCAGTCAGTCAGAATTGCAGTCAATCAACTTTGCAAAGATGAAGTGGGATCATTGCAACATTTCTATGGAGGAAAACAATTTTCTTAGGGCAACATGGAAATCAGAAGATCAGCTAGCTAAGCTTCGGAAAGAAGGAAGCTGCTTCAGATGTGAGAAACGGGGATGTCAATCTAGGGTGTGCCACCTTCTTCCAGCAATTAATACACGAAAGACTAAGAAAAGTTTACATATTTATAAAAAAAATATGAAAGTGGATCTGTATGATGATGGTCTAGGTCCTATTGATCCGGCAGTGTACGAATTGGATCCGGAAGGTGATGGTCTAGGTCCTATTGATCCGGCAGTCTACGAAGTGGATCCGTATGATGATGGTCTAGGTCCTATTGATCCGGCAGTGTACGAATTGGATCCGTATAGCATTTCTCCGAGACTCATAAACCGTCCTATCGAAATTCAGCAAATAAGAGATCGAGGAGAAACAATGGGTTGGTCAGCCAAGAGGTCTGTCATGGGGAGCTGTCTTACAGATCATGAAATGAGAAAGAACACATCGCCACCCCTTATTAATGCCATTACTAGTGATAGACCGATTCAAGAAGAAAGGAAAGATTTTGTGCAGCCAATAATATTGGATAAAAAGTTTTCAAAAAGTTTGACAGCAGCTGAACAAGAACCGAAGATGAATACAAATCCATTTTTAGTTAATGCATTAGTTAACGACGTCACTATGGTGCAAGCATTAATTGACAATGGATGCCTGTGTTCAGGTATCATTGATGAAGAATTAGCAGCCCTACTAAGTTTACCATGTAAACCTATCTCTCCCCGAACCCTTCAGACAGCAGAAAATTCATCTCAAGACAAGCCAATAGTAAAAAGTATCACTTGGGTCTCCATAGACCTTGATGGCTTTGTTACTGAAAAATTGTGGCTGTATGTAGTACCACACAGTGCACATCAGATCATACTTGGGAAGAAATGGTTAGAGGACCAGGATGCAGTAATTCATTCCAAAGAGCAGCGGTTGGAACTCAGGAAGAGCGGTGGTTCTGTTTACAGTGTTCGACGCTGGCGTCAAAAACTAAGGGGAATAAAGGAGCCTAAACGTGCTGCTGTTGAGGCATTATCTTTTCTGGAAAAGGGAGTTCCCGTCTGCAAAGCCTCCTTAGACGACATAAATAAGGCACTCCGTACGAAACATTGTCTCAAGATCTCTGATGCTCGAGACCGATTACCGGGCCCTGTGAAGAAGTTCGCGCGCCTCTTTTCTGACGATAGCGGCGCTAATGATCTACCGCCTACACGAGATCACCTTGACCATGCTATAAACCTCCGAAATGAGAATGGGAAGCCAGTCCATCCGCCTTGGGGCCCTCTTTACAGTATGTCAAGAGAGGAGCTTCTAGTGCTTCGCAAAACATTGACAGATCTTCTGGGTAAGGGATGGATCAGACCAAGTAGTTCGCCGGCGGCCTCGCCAGTACTTTTTGCTAGAAAGCCAAACGGAGGGCTACGATTTTGTGTGGATTATCGCGGGCTGAATGCAGTCACTCTTCCAGACAGGTATCCCCTTCCATTATTTAAAGAAACTTTGCGACAACTTTCAAAAGCTAGGTGGTTCACGAAACTAGATGTGAAGTCAGCTTTCCATCGTATCAGAATCAGAGAGGGAGATGAATGGATGACTGCCTTCAGATGTCGCCATGGTCTTTTTGAGTGGCTTGTTACACCATTTGGTCTTGCGAATGCACCTGCAACCTTCCAGCGTTATATTAATGAGCAACTACGAGGACACCTTGATGTTGATGCGACAGCATACATGGATGACGTTCTAGTATACACAAATGGTAGTGAGGCCGATCATTGGAGAACGGTTCAAAGTATCTTGGGAAAGCTAGAGAAGGCTGGTTTGTACTTGGACATTGATAAATGCAATTTTCTATGTCGAGAGGTGAAGTATCTAGGATACATTGTGAGAGCTGGAGACTCGGTGACCGTAGATCCTGACAAGGTCAAGAGCATCATAGAATGGAAGCCACCTACGTCGGTTAAAGGAGTTCGATCGTTTCTCGGCTTTGCAAATTTCTATCGATGCTTTGTTGATAGATTTTCGGAGGTAACTGCACCACTGACCAGATTGACAAAGAAGGATTCAATTTGGAGATGGGGACCTGAGGAGAACGAGGCGTTCGAACGACTAAAGCAAATTTTTTCAACTGAGCCGGTGCTAGCGCAATGGGATCCCGAGCGAGACACAGTGGTGGAAGCCGATTGTTCTGGGTATGCATTGGGTGGATGTTTGTCTCAAGCTGATAAGCAAGGCCGGCTGAGGCCGGTGGCTTACTACTCCAAGCGACTGAGCGGAGCGGAAGCAAATTATCCGATACACGACAAAGAGATGCTGGCCATAATCACGTGCCTGCAAGAGTGGAAAGCTGAACTGCGTTCTGTTGCAAAGCCCTTCACGATTTTGAGCGACCACAAGAACTTAGACTATTTCATGACCAAGCGACTACTCAATGAACGGCAGGCCAGGTATTACGATGTATTACATCAGTTCAATTTCACTCTGAAATGGCGACCTGGCAATGCTTGCGAACGGCCGGATGCTCTCTCAAGACGCGATCAGGATCAGCCCCATGGCCTTCATGACGAACGAACCACGGGTAGAATTATGCAACTGTTACCAACTGTCAAAGCTTTACCTGTCGATGCACAACTCGGTACAGCAGACCCAGCAGCGACAGCGAGAATATCTGACGACGATGAGATTCAAACATTATGGAATCAAGGAGTCATTTACGATAATGATTGGCGACGAGCGCGAGATGCTGTCCAGCACGGAGAGAGAAGTTTCCCACCAAATATCGCTCAGAAATTAACCGCTAACATTGCAGAGTGTACGGTTGCCGCAGATAGCGTTCTTCGTGGAAGGGAAAATAGAATTTGGGTTCCCGATTATGAGCCACTCCGAACGGCGATAATGCAGCGGACACACGATAGCTACCTAGCAGGTCACCCGGGCAAAGATACAATGATTGGCATACTTTTAAGGCGATGGTTCTGGCCAAAGATGAGGGAATCGGTCCGTCGTTTTATACGGAATTGTGATGTCTGTGGTCGTACGACAGTATGGCGAGAGGCGAAGGCTGGGTTTCTTCGATCACTGCCAATTCCTGACCGAATAGGAAGCGAGCTGACAATTGATTTTATTACTGATATGCCACCTTCTCAAGATTGTACAAATATAATGGTTATAACAGATCGGCTATCTAAAGACGTTTTTCTATTTGGTACAAAGACAATGGAGGCTGCACCAAGCGCTAAAGTTTTTGTCGACCGATATTATCGTTACTTTGGCTTTCCACGTTATTTGACAAGTGATAGAGGCAGTGACTGGATGGGAACCTTTTGGCAAACTTTCTGCAAGCTAACAGGAATAACTCAACGCTTGACCACGGCGTACCATCCTCAGTCAAACGCAAGTGAAAGAGCAAATCAGGAATTGTACAAGTACCTGCGAGCGTTTACCTGCTACTCACAAGATAATTGGATGGAACTGTTGCCTGTAGCCCAACTGGCACTAAATTCAAGACCAAGTTCAGCGATTGGAGGACTAAGCCCATTCTTCTTACGGCACGGATACGATTTGGACCCTCTGGCAGAGCCTACGCCTATCTTAGAGAATGGTTCCCGACACCCGGGACGACTATCTGCTCAGGATTATGTTAAGAGGTTAAAGGACGCGCAAGACTATGCACAGGCAGCAATGGCTTCAGCTCAACAACGAAACGAGGGTAATGCAAATCGCTTCCGAAGACAACCAGATCAGTATAAAGTTGGCGACAAGGTTTGGTTGGATCTCCGAAACGTGAAAACACCACAGCTCTCCAAGAAGCTAGCCTGGATACATGCAAAGTACGATGTGACCGCGGTCCCAGATCCTTTGACTGTGGAGTTGAACGTTCCTGGAAACATCCACAACCGCTTTCATGTTGAATTGGTGAAGCGGGCGGGTGCGGATCCCTTTCCGAGTCAGCGGCGGGACGATGCACAAAATCCCGCTATCCTTGACGATCTGGGCGAGCAAGAATTTGGAGTGGACTCAATAATACGAGCGAGAACAGTGAGACGTGGCCGTGGTAGTTTCAGGCAAGCCCTAGTTAAGTGGACTGGCTGGGCAGAACCAACTTGGGAGCCCATTGAATACGTGGCAGACACCGAAGCTTTAAAAATATTTGAGGAGACCTATGGTCCCATAACTTCAAATGATGGCCCTTCGGAAATATACTCAGGTAGATACGTTGGCCAGGCCGAGCCTCATGTCCAGAAAACGCGGAGGGAACGACGAAAAAAAAAAAGCATTAAATAAGAAAATTAAATAAAATATTTACTCATTGAGGAAGAGAAGGGGGATTGTAACGGCTGTTAAGCCTAATTATCCCTGTAGCCTACGCTAGCTAGCGCAGGCAATGAGATCAATGGTGTAATCCAGAATCTTCTTGGAAGTTGTCGAAGAATCCAAACAATTCTGGTCATGGAGGGAATCCTATGGAAGGAGGAGTATTCTGGATTATATATATTTGTAGTCACTAGCTGTTAGAATTCTCTCTCTAGAGAATTATAATTAATATACTGTACTTACAAGATCGCCCAAGCATTTTGTACTGAAACCGTGACAGAGAATAAGTCCATGTGTACTCTTTGTAGGGGTCTTGAGACTTAATTCATTGGCTCTCATTGAATCTTTCTGGTCATTTTGGCTTCTTTACATGAACAACAGAATTTGTAATTTATATTCTCATACAGTTTCATACCATTGACGGCTTTCGCAATTCGTGTTCTGATATGTTGTCCAGGATGTCGAAGTTGTTCATGTAGAAGGTCAGCTTTTGATACAGAGCTAAGAGCTAGCTAGATAGGCTCAGGGATTGTCCACACTCTATCAGACCTAGTTGTAAGAGAACGATATGCCAGCTTCTCGCAATTGTATGTTAAAAATGAATTTATTTTCCATGTAGAAAAGAAAGTTGTAGCTACAAAGGGTTTTGTCTAATATAAACATGACGCGTCGCGTCACTTGCAAAACTTTACTAAGCAGAGTCGAGGCTTTTCCCAAAATAAGTATAACGGTTATTCGGAGCCGGATAAACCAGGCCACGACCTGTAACACTAGTATCTCGAAACAGAAGCTTTCCTTCTTCAGCTCAAATCATCATTTCGGATTTATTGTAAGTCAATGTCACGCCCTTATCTGCAAGTGCCCCTAATGATATCAAACTAAGTGAGGCATTGGGAACATAGAGAACACCTATAAGTATGGTTGAGCAAGTACGTGTCGAAGTCGAAGACTCTTTCCAGTGAATGCAAACATCGCCTTTACCAACAGAATATATAGTTGTTCCATTAGCAACTTCAATAGGGACACTAATTAGTAATATCTTTCTAATAAAAACATCTTTATATGGAGTGAGATGACAAGAGCACATTGTATCAAGGCCCTAACTTATTTTTGAAGTGGGTAGTGGAGTGGTGGCACAGAGATAAGTTGAAATTTCAGATTCAGATTCACTTTCAGAATATCTAACAAATTTAGGTGTCTTTGAGGCTATCCTTATTGCATTTGCCTGCTCCACTTTTGTTTTATGTTTCTCCTGCCATTGATGCTAAATGAGACCTAATGCCTTGTAGTTTTTACCCTCATTACTTAACAGCCATTTTGGACATTGCGTTTTGACATGGTCACCATAACACACCCAACTCTCCTTTTTCTGTCGCTCATTTTTCTTTGCCACAGCATTAGCCACCTCCAGATTAATTGTGTTTTCTTCGGGCTCTGCTAATTTGGTTTCAGTTGTTCTTGCAGACTGAAACATCTCAGAAAGGTTTGGAAATTTGTACCTCTTTGTATATATTTCAATAGTTGTATCATATTGTTAAGGCAGGCTCCGCATTAGAATAACGGCTTGAACTACATCGAATATAGCAGCATCTGGCTCTTGGGTTGCAATCTCCGACTTAAGGCTGATTAATAAGTCGTATTTTAATGTGATGGTACTCGTTTTCATTGACTGAATGGCAAAGAGCTGAGATAATAGCTGTGCCAGGAGAGCTGTGTCATTCATTCCATACCGAGTTATGAGGGTATTGGATGCTTCTGATGCAATTTGACTATTTTGTATGACAACCTTGTTACTGGCATCATCACTTTGGAGCATCATTTTTAATGCCTGGGCATGTTGGTATTCAAACTCTTCTAGCTGTTCTTCAAACGATCCCTTCCTTGTCTCTGAAGCGTTGTCTTCTAGATTAGGAAAGACACATTTCTCTGCTACGAGGAATTTCTTAAGCCTTGTAGCAGCTAGCTCGACTTTAAGATTACTCTGCCATAGAATAAAATTTTCACAGCCTGTGAGTATAGTTCCGCTGTATTTACCCATTGTGGGATTTGTTAAAAAAAAATTGTAGATAGTGACAAGTAAGAACAGGCTGTTCTACCTCTAATTGTAGAGGATTTTAATGAGTCAATCTCAGTGAAAATGGAAGCGCAAGGGTTATCATAACCTGTTGAATGGGTATATATTAGATCAACTACTTCTACCTGCTTGCCTGACCAACAGAGATATAAGTGAAAGGTCCGGGCAACACTAACACCACGTGATCTGACCATCTTACTTCACAACAGAAATGATTGTGGAGAGGACCACAAGATGAGTTAGTCTGGGAATGATTTCCAGAGAAAAAGAAAAAATATCATGAAGGTGTTGGTTTTTGTAATATGAACATCAGACAGGTTAACACCTGTCTGCGGTTTGTGTCTGGGGTGTAGATGGTTGATTTTGTTGAGCTGTGCAGTTGTGAAATCTCTGCAAGTCGAATTTTCGACCAAAAATGTGCCAACACCACTCCTCCTGATCGGCAACTTGACAAAAACTCTCAAATTCACCCTTTATTGTGACTGAATCTCGGCTCTGGGAGAATATTTCACTTCCAGGTTTGTAGAGAGCACCACTGACTGGTGTTCAGCTTTGGTCCTCCGATTTAAGAGCTGTGTTGGTTAGGCACTCAAAAGAGTTGTTGAATATGTGTTTCTCTAGCCGATTTTTTGAAATAGACAACTGTACCATACTTTATGGCAAGCGGGGTAAGGAGAAGAGACAGTCTAACCTAGTTCGAGCTAGTCCAACTGCACCTACAGGGCTAATCCCTTAAACAACCCAGTTTCGAGGCTAACGTTTCGGATCCTAGAGGCACTGTAATGAGGACCAATTTACATTTTCTTCAGAGTTGAATTTGAATTTGAAATCTTTTACGTGACAGGAAGAACCTAACATCTATTTAGACATGACACAGGTAGATGGGCTCTGAAAGCTCATTGCTACCTACATGACTGGCAGTGGAGCTAGAAGTGACAAAAGAAAGGAATAAAAAAATGAACAGTATATGTCTGGGTTACGGTGCCTGGCGCCGCATCTGTTGTGCTGGCTCGGTTGAGTTGTTAGGAGACAGGGGAACGGAGGATGGGCTGCTGGATTAGGTAAGGGTGGAAAATACAGGCTGGTGCACAGACGCTGTTCCTGTACTATACAATCTCTTCACCTGCCGAGTTTAGTGAATTAATCTATCCATATAATATCATACTTCACATCATCCATTAGATGATATTATCAATTGTCGGGATGCACATCTAGCATCACCTTCATAGATCACCAGCTGATACGCACTCAGTGTCCATCGTGCCATCACCCAGCGTGAGCGCGCCATCTCCGCGACTCACCATTGCAAATGAGCCCGTGTAATTCCACCGACGGATAGCAGAGACATAATTGCTATATAACTCACAGCTCATAACCACAACAGCATCCCTATCTTCCACACCCATCTCCTCTCGGGTCAGAAACAATCTCAGCGTGGTCACCTCCCACCCTGTTTATTCTTCAGCAGAATGTAACATCTGCTTGTAGTTAAGAATCGAATGAACTTCTGCCATCCCTTCTCCCCTATCATTTCCCTGGCCCCAGGTGGGGCCATTTTCTCATAGATTTGCCATTGTAGCAAAGTAGGTCGGCACTCTGAAAAATGCCAGGGCCTTTTCTCTCGGCCGCAAACACACTTCAAATTTCATGTTCAGGGTTGAAAGGCCGGTGGTAGTGGGCGTAGTCCCCGTGGCCAGTTCTTGCCTCAATAAGACAATTATACGCCCATCTTGGTAAAGCTAGTTCCGGCGGTCGTTTTCAGCGCATGAAAAGGTCCAGATCTTTATATTGTTTCGGCCGATACTCCTGCCACCACTCCTCCACGAGCTCTTAGCTGCGCTGTTTAACCCACCTCCCTAATGCAGCAAAGGTTAGATCTTGATCTTCTCCACTGGGCGCAGCTGAGGTTAGTGACCGATTATTGGGAGCTCCCAAGGCTGATTTGGCCAGCTTATTGGCCTCTTCATTGCCTTGAATCCCCACATGCCCAGGTATCCAGCGTATTTCCACACGCTTATTGTGTCTTAGCAATGAAAACTTGTCCACCACTGACTGCGAGGAGTTAGATCTTCCTCTTTCGAGCGCCTGGGTGGCCGCTTGGTTTTCCAGAAGAATGCAGATCAGTAAGTCTTTTCCTACCTCTATTGTAGCCTTCAAGGCTTTCATGGCACCTACTACTTCTGCGTCGAATACCTCTGCTCCGGGAAGTGGACTGGAGCCACTTGCAACTAGCTTGCCTCCTTGGTATACTACATACCCCCAGGCTGATTTTCCAGGACCCGATGATGATCCATCAGAGAAAGCGAAGACTGTGTTAGCTGGACGGGAAGCTAACCACCGCTTTTTGCTTCCAGACCCAGCTTCATTTTCTCGACTACATGGAATCAATACTGGGGTGCCCCGTGGGAAGTATAGCTTTCAAGGGCCTTCGGCTGTCGGAACTCGACGAACACTCATTTGTATTGTTGTGTTATTGATGTAGCTTACCATGGTACATGCTTTAGGTCGCGTCATAGCATATGCACGTGACTGTGGAACTAAACCGTAGGGTGTTTAGTGTGTAATGCATGTGTGATGCATGTGTGAGTATACTGGACCAAACTAGAACTAGATGGAATAGAGATAACGGAATCAGCGAGAGACTGATGGACTGAGAGAGAACGAGCTGGTCATTTCTCGTAGGAGAGAAATGATATCATAAGGGAATGTTCTAGCATTGGGCTGTGAACAACACAGTAAGTCTGGAGCAAGATATAAGGAGGTCTCAACCTCCATCCATTCATTGTAACCAAGTTTCCTTTATACAAGAATATAGAGTCAAGTGTGACGGCTGGCTCCTGTAGCCTATGTTGGCTAACATAGGCTTGGTCCGATTTAGGGTGCACACGATCGATTGATCTAATATCGGAGCATCGGAATCTGCATAGCATCCGATTCAACAGTGCAGCTCAACATGGCACCAATTGTCGGTGAGAAGCTATCGGCTGGGAATATACGAGATCGGACACAACCTCCTCAATTGATAGTGCAATGAAGTCGTAGAACATGAGGCTCTTTTGTATATATACATGTGTAGATAGATCTTGTAGTAGTTCTGTTGGAAATGGAGACACGGGGTGTTGTGGACGTATGGGCCTTTGTTATATTAACTAGGCTATATGGGAGCAGGACGATGGATACTCTTGGGGAAGTTATGCTCACAGTAGGTCTCTATAGTCGCTGTTGCGTGTGTTCTCGTGATATGTAAGACTTGACTCTATATTCTCGTATAAAGGAAACTTAGTTACAAAATGAATGGACGGAGGTTGAGACCTCCTTATATCTTGCTCCAGACTTACTGTGTTGTTCACAGCCTAGTGCTAGAACATTCCCTTATGATATCATTTCTCTCCTACGAGAAATGACCAGCTCGTTCTCTCTCAGTCCATCAGTCTCTCGCTGATTCCGTTATCTCTATTCCATCTAGTTCTAGTTTGGTCCAGTATACTCACACATGCATCACACATGCATTACACACTAAACACCCTACGGTTTAGTTCCACAGTCACGTGCATATGCTATGACGCGACCTAAAGCATGTACCATGGTAAGTTACATGGATAACACAACACTCCCCCTGACGACAATAGACGTCTAACAATTTTGAAGTTGCATTCTAGAACTGATGTGTTCAGGATGGACGCCGAACATTTTCGAGGAATCAGCACTCATTTTATTTGTACTGAAGAATTTGCCTTTGTCAGACTATCCGCAAGTTGTTGATCCGATGGCACATAAATCACTGCAATCGCTTCTTGTTGATACTGTTGGCGACAGTAATTATTCCGCAAAGCAATATGCTTCGAGCGCTTATGGTTGTCGTGATTTTTAATCAGTGACATCGCGGATTGATTGTCGACGTACAAATTCGTTCGTCCCGACCCTTCAATGAGTTGAGCAAGACCTAATTCGATTAGTAATGATTTAACCCATTGCAGCTGTCGACATGTCTCCGTTGCGGCTAAATACTCCGCCTCTGTTGTTGATAAAACAACCTCTCGTTGTAAGTGAGATCTCCAACTCACTGGCCCCGATTCTAATCTAATAAGGGAACCCGATGTCGATCTGCTCGAATTTGGGTCACCGGCAAAATCTGCGTCCGAGTAGGCTTCTAGAATTGGTCTTCTCTTCTCCGTCTTGAAGGTTATCCCTTTCTCTGGATCTTTCGAAATATATCGAAGAACTCTCTTTGCTGCCAGGAAATGCTCGTCTGATGGATTTGCTAAGAATCGTGCCAGATGGTTGACGGAGTGGGCTATATCGGGACGTGTGTTATTCGCAAGATACTGTAGCCCACCCACGATCGAATTATACTCTGCCTTCTGTTTTGGTGAACACTGAGAGCTATTGGGCTCCATTAAGCGCTCAAGTGGCGAGTTTGCTGGCTTACATTCCTCTAGTCCATGCCTTGTGAGTAATTTCCTCGCGTACTGGCCTTGCGATAATTTAAGCGTTTTATTATTTGGGTTACTAATACGAATCCCCAGGAATAGATCCGTCTTCACCGTCTTCAGCTTATACTTCTTGTACAAGGCCTTCATCAACTTCTCTACTTTCCCAATACTCGGTCCCATCACCTGAAAATCGTCGACGTGGATTATCACAAACAAATCCTTCTCTTTATTACTATAAAGGCATACGTCTGTTGTGAATGGGAATAGCCCCTGATGGGCTAGGAAAGCTTTAACATCATCGTACCATAAGGCTGCGGCTTGCTTGAGCCCATACAGACCTTTTCTAATACGGACAACGTAACCCTCTTTCTTGAATCCCTCTGGCATCTCCATATATAGATCTATATCTAGATCTGGATTCAAAAATGCTGCCGGGACATCTCCTTGTTGCCTATACCAACCGAACCTATGTGCCAGGACCAGCATGATCCGCCCAGTCTCTGCTCGTGGTGTGGGTGCAAATGTTTCCTTATAATCTATGCCCGGACGTTGGGTGAACCCTTTAACGGTACATCGCGCTTTGTATTTGTCGAGGGATCCGTCTGCGAGCAGTTTCTTTTTAAACACCCACTTGCTCTTCATAAGCGTTCGGTCTTTTGGTAATGGGCTACGCTTTATAATTTTAATCACTCCCATGTCCCGCAAAGAGCGATACTCCTCATCTGCCGCTTGTTTCCAATGTTTCGCTTCCTGGCTACTCATTGCCTCTGACCACGATTTTGGATCACTGTGAGGTCTTGTCGCTTTGCCGTGGTGAAGTTTGTAATAATCAACTCTCTTAATTGGTCTACCACGCTTGCTGCGCGTCACTGGAGGTTCTACCGAGTGATGACGCTTATGTCCCGCTATTGGAGGTAGTTCATCCCATCCTGTCATTATTTTGTCATAGACCTCCTCTTCTGGCTCGGTATTTTCAACAACTGGCCCAATCTCTCCCTGATCGGACTGTAAGTTCCCTTCCCTATGGGAGACCTGATTCTCATCTGACTGACGACCAGCTTCCTCAGTATCATCTCTCTGTCCTAGCTGATCAGATCTCTCGGATGGACTTATCGATGCATGTTTGCTATCATATTCACTGGCACTATCAACGGAAGGTGACCTAACTGATCGATGTGGAATTGAAATCAGTTTATCATTCACGACTGATACTTGTGGCCATTGCCCATCACGAATTACAGGAACAGCCGGAGGTTGTGATACTGGCTTATCTTTCGAAGATATTATGGTCTCTTGTCTATCAGGTCTTTGTTGTTGACTGTCTGACGCTGTTTGAATGGTCTGCAGTGGAACCATTGGAGGCACTTTCTGATTTGATGACTCCTGACCACTAAATAATTCCGGAACGACAGGTGGCGATAAATCCTGCTGTTCTGACAGCTGCTGATTCCCCTCTTCTCTCATATTCGACATCTCAGGCAAATTTATATTCGGTTGACCGATCGACGAAGATAGCGGTTCCCCCTCAAACCTGTCTCTGGTTTGATCTCTCTGAGAAGGATTCTGCAAGGTACTCTCTTGCATTTCTTCAACAGGTAATGGATTTTCACTGGCCCAATAATCAAAGGTTCTCTGCTGGTCTGATTTGGTGAGCATATCCCCGAACATGATATCCTCATTGAAAGTGACGTGTGGAGTACAACTTTCTATCCATTTCCAGCCATGTTTTTGGGTCCAGCGAGGATGGTAAATCAAATAATTTTTGCTGGTATTCTTAGGAAAGCCAACAAACCACCCTTTCTCTGCTCTTGCTTTAAACTTTTCCGGTTTCGGATCGATAAGCTTATACGCTTGACAGCCAAATCGAGGTAAGCAAGAGAAATCGACCTTTTCATGGTGCGGCTGCTTCAAAGCTTGCAAAAAGTCGACTATTGGTACCCTCTTGGTACGCAGGCAATATAGCCTATTCGTTATAAAACACGCGTGTTCCACTGCCCATGGCCAAAAGCATGGCGGCATTTGTGCGTCGTTCAACATAGAGCGCGCCTTTCTTAGGATGATCTTGTTGGAGGCTTCTGCAGCGCCGTTCTGTTCGGGTGTATTTGGTGCTGACACATCAGTGCGAATACCATTCCGGATACAGTATTCTCTCATACGGCTAAACTCTGTGCCTCCGTCTCTGAAGATGATGCGAATCCTCTTTCCAAACTGGTGATATTGATATTCACTCCACTGTACCAGCTGTGTCGCAATTTCATCCTTTCCGGCCGTGGTTATAGACCACCTCATCCGTGTTTTTGCATCCGTAAGTATGACTGCATAATTGTGACCGTTAAACGCTTCCGTTAATTTCCCTACTGTATCGACAAAGATCTCATCTAATGGTTCAGTTGGTGTTGGTCTTGGCTCCCTCGACACAAACCTCTGCGCTTTACTCAAGTGACAAGTCTCACAGGTAGTGAGATCTGAATAGTCGATGCCATCCATTCCAAGCGAACATTGTGCAGTCTTCTTCAGGATCTGCTGACCCGTGTGTCCCAATCTCTGATGCCATCTATGTGCATTCGTAACTTTTGGGATCCTAGCTATTCCTGGTGCTGCTAATTTGTTCGAAATGGAGGCTCTCTCTCTCTGTCCCAGCGGTTTGATATATAACACATGGTCGATTGTCTCTAATCTTGCTATCGGTTCATTGTCTTTGATTCGTATCAATAATTCGTTAGCATTAACTGCAACAATACCATGTTGATCCTTTAATTTTCCCGCTGATATAATGTTGCATGTGGAGTTGGGTGAAAGAAGGGATTCATCAAGCTCCAGTGATTGACTACCAATCCTTACAAGACTGGTTCCCTGATATGTCAACACTGAATTTCCCACAGCTTGATCAAACCTGAAGGGTTTTCGCAATTTATTCAGCGTGGTGAAGTCACTTTTGTGACGAATAAAGTGGTGCGAGGCACCAGTGTCGTACAGTAGAGGGTTTTTGATTAAACTAGCTGTTGTAGCCCTAGCTAGTCTGCAACTTGACATCCCCTCGCTCTCACTGTCTTCATCACTGCTCCCAATTGCGACACTCACGCTTGGTTTTCCCTTCGCTTTTCCCTTTTTCGACTTTTTCCCTTGCCTCAACTCTGGGTGCTGCTTAAAACAATTCTTATTTCTGTGTTGATGGGTACACAGCACGCAGTAGTCATTTGGGCCCCCAACAGCTTTCTTCTTCCCTCCATCGTTCCTCTCGCCCTCACCAGTCATCACCATCACCTGCCCCGACGACTTCCCTTTCGACTGTCCAACTTGGCGAAGCGTTGACATCATCGACTCGAGCGGCACATACCTGTTCTTTCCGTCTAGGATCTTGGTCTGCCTCCAAGTATCCAGCCAATCAACACTCTCTGTTCCCAAAACGAAAAGAAAACTTGCTAGCCCATGGCGTACAGTGTATGGATTATCCGAGTCAGAAATAGATTGCTGGTGATACATTGACTCAGCGGCACTGTTAACGCTCAAGTAGTGCTGCATAAACTTATCGCAGTATTCTTCGATTGTTGTGAACTTTGTGTTGATTAGATTTCTGACGGCACTCTCATATGGTGTGGCCGCACTTTCCTCTCGAGTCGTCGCTATTGTGTCGAATATTTGCTTCGCTGACATTCGCCGAAAATTCTGGGGACGAACACTTGGACTTAGTCGTCGGAGCAGGACATTTTTAGCCTCAATTTCTCCCTCTTTCCACCTCGCAAGTTCCTCCGCGTACTTCGCCGAGGTCTTGCAAAACTCGTCGTCGGTTTGATTTTCTCCCCTGATCGGTTCACGAGGTCGAAATGCCGGTTGAATTTCCTCGAAGTCATGAAATACATGGGCTAACCGACCTTTCTTGATCAGGGCCGCCTGGAGATCCGATTCCCAGTCCGCAAAGCTTACTCCAGGGGTCAAAACGATTGCTGAGCTTTTATTCATATTGTAAGGTGGTGTATATCTTTGGAGAAGTTAGGATGACTGGTTTAAAGCATTATCGAGGTGCCACAGAGAAGGACTCCGGGCTCATAACCTGTTATATTAACTAGGCTATATGGGAGCCGGACGATGGATACTCTTGGGGAAGTTATGCTCACAGTAGGTCTCTATAGTCGCTGTTGCGTGTGTTCTCGTGATATGTAAGACTTGACTCTATATTCTCGTATAAAGGAAACTTAGTTACAAAATGAATGGACGGAGGTTGAGACCTCCTTATATCTTGCTCCAGACTTACTGTGTTGTTCACAGCCTAGTGCTAGAACATTCCCTTATGATATCATTTCTCTCCTACGAGAAATGACCAGCTCGTTCTCTCTCAGTCCACCAGTCTCTCGCTGATTCCGTTATCTCTATTCCATCTAGTTCTAGTTTGGTCCAGTATACTCACACATGCATTACACACTAAACACCCTACGGTTTAGTTCCACAGTCACGTGCATATGCTATGACGCGACCTAAAGCATGTACCATGGTAAGTTACATGGATAACACAACAGCCTTCCATTTCGTCTAGGTTCCCGACACGATCTTGTATGTATTTAAGAGGTTGGAGTAGGTAATATGGTAGCGCTTCAGGCTACCTATTGGACATATGAGCAGGTGTATGGCGTGGGCGCCAGGAGGTAATTGTGGGTTTTCTATGCCTAGATGGCGCCACACTCGTTTATGCTGTGGCTTAGGTAGTGTGTCGCTTACACTTGTACTTGTAGCGCACACTTCCCACACTTTTAGCTGTAATCCGAACATGTAAGTCTTTTAGTCAACTTCTACTTTCGTTCCATGAATATTGCGCCCATTACATTGCGCGATATTTCCAACAAGTTCTCTCCTTAGAATTATTATCTACTACCATCAACCACATAGTTGCTCCAGCACCTGTCCTAGAATCCGTGACATCAAGTCTTACATGTCACGAGAACACACGCGACAGCGACTATAGAGACCTACTGTGAGCATAACTTCCCCAAGAGTATCCATCGTCCTGCTCCCATATAACCTAATTAATATAACATGTATGCGTGTCATGTACCGTTCTGGTTGTCTGAACAAACGATCTCTTTGCCCCGATCTAAGACCTAAGCGTCTTATTGTCTCTTTCCGATCCTCAGCCTCCCGAATTGCTAGAGGGTGCCAGGCATCCATTCTTCGCATACGAGCTGCTGACCGCAGCATCTTTTGCTGAAGAATTATTGATGCCGGGGATATTCTCGCTTCACGATGAAGAGCGCCATTGGGAGTGGTACGCCGCGCTGGGGGTGCTCCTCTGATAGCTTTCATTATCGTTTTTCCCAGTAGAGATATATGCCAGCCTACTCCAGTGCCAACTTCTTTATCTCGCAGTGTGGTTATTTGATTGAGACCTGGCCACCACTCCTTTGGAATTGAAAACCATCTCCATTAACTTTAACTTTCACAGAAGATCATTGGATAGTATCCCTGCTTGCATAACTAGTGGTCAATCTTGACACGGGCCTACATAAAGACCAAACCAATCAAATTCATATTTACAGGGATCTTACCCCAGTCATTTTGACACATTCACCTTTTCTATCCATAAGTGACTCTAGGTGTGCAAGGCCATTCTCTAATTACATGGTAGCGTGTAGCATAAAGCTTACACCTTTACAACTAGTTGCCGAGGCTCTTCTCTCCTCTGATGTAGTACACCCTGTTGGAAATATTGCGCAATGAAATGGGAGCAATATTCATGGAACGAAGGCTGAACACCAGTCAGTGGTGCTCTCTACAAACCTGGAAGTGAAATATTCTCCCAGAGCCGAGATTCAGTCACAATAAAGGGTGAATTTGAGAGTTTTTGTCAAGTTGGCAATCAGGAGGAGTGGTGTTGGCACATTTTTGGTCGAAAATTCGACTTGCAGAGATTTCACGACTGCACAGCTCAACAAAATCAATCATCTACACCCCAGATACGAACCGCAGACAGGTGTTAACCTGTCTGATGTTGGTATCATAACAACTGACACCTTCAAGAACTTATTTTCTTTCTCTGGAAATTCATTCTCAGCCAAACTCATCTTGCGGCCCTCTCCACAATCATCTCACTACCTACCTTAGCAATCCCATACCTCCAAAAGCCAAATATCCAACTAAGAAGGAAATTTCCGACCCTCCGCAACTGCCAGTCGCTGTGAAGGTACGGTCGAAATACCGGCCTTAGATGCGTCCTCACCTCGGTCAAGGGCACCAACAACTCGACCTGCAACGAATTGCCACCGACGAAATACATAAGACATTTCGCCGGCACACTAACCAGTGCGTTCGACAAAGGCTGGGGCATCGGTGGCTCGGTCTTGAGCTCTCAGTCACGTTCTCGACCTCCACGGTTAGGGGTACAGCAGAGACGGGGAAAGGCCGGAGGGGTGGACATTCTACAGAGTTTCTGGGATGACGAGATGGGTTGAAGGATAGAGGGATGCTGCATGATGGAATAAAAGGGAATACAAACTGAGGAGGCCTTGGTGGGCGACTGGATGAGGCCTCCACTGAAGAAAACGACCCCTGGATGAGATGAGGAGATGCTGAGATAAGCCAAAGCTGGGAATGAATCAAAGGGAAAAGTTACAGATGGCGAAGGTGTCAAGGGCTCGGTCGCGTGGTGGCCAATGCTGATGAGGAAATTGCGGTTCGGCACGCCAAAAGGGGGTTCTCTGGACGGTTAGGCTTGACATGATTCAACACATGGGTGAAGTCTGAGGTGGTCCGGTCATTTAGGTGGGACGAGGCACTCGTACTTTACGGTAGTTAACCTGATCCGGCCCGGCCCCACCCGTGCTTAAGCTCCAGTAGGAGTACAACGGGAATTACAATACCAAGCACGTAAATGAATAAAACAAAACAAAAACGTACCCTAAGCCACAGCATAAACAAATGTGGCGCCATCTAGGCATAGAAAACACCCAATAACCTCCTTGCGCCCACGCCATACAGCAGCTCATATCTCCAATAAGTAGCCTGAAGCGCTTCCATATTACCTATTCCAATCTCTTACATACACACAAGATCGTGTCGGGAACCTAGACGAAATGGAGGGCCCGTATGTCCACAACACTCCGTGTCTCCATTTCCAACATTGTGAACTGTACTAAGCATCTGATTGCCTAAACATACTTGTCTTGATCTGGTTAGGCTTGGCTGATACTCTTCCGGCCTCGGCACACAGTTTGTATGATAATTTCGTGTACATAAAACTTTCTCTCCTTAGATTAAATATAGCTCGTGATTCAGACCCAACTATATCATTCTTAGCTTTCCTCTGACAGTCTATAATGTTAGCCTCCAAGTCGAGGCAGAGTTTATGATCTATTTATTCCTTCCCTGGTATATCTTGGGCAGGTGATTGCTGTACAGTAGCTTAGCCAGACTTCTTTTGTACCGTCCTTGTGGATCCCGTGTCTCGTGACTTAGGATCGCGCTCATTCTTGGAAATAACACTTGTAGCTAGAAGAAGGGAAAAGATAAAAAATAATATATATGATGCAGCCATTGACACAATGTTAATTTGCTGGGAATAAGATAGAGGCATGTGATTACAATGGGGTGGATGACGTGAGAATTGTAAACTAGGCAATAGCAAGTAAGGGTTTGTGGAGGCACGTGTACACTCAGTATATCTCTGGGCAATAGTTGTCACCCAAAAACCTTCTAAAAGATAGATACAAAAACACATTCTACTGGTTGCCTTTCCCTTCGGATTCGAATCCAAGAACCTGGTAGTTTTAACTAACAAAATAATTCATTAAAAGTCTTACTTCTAGTAACAGCTGTAACCAGTCGCTGTACCACTGTCGGTATATCACGGTTATTCAATGTGCTAGCACAACAGGTTCTGAATTTCAGAGGGGTTAGTTGTTCTTCATTCTATTTTCTATATCTAAGCAATCTAGTAAAGGTTACCCTATGTAGATGCCAAGGCACTAGTGCAATCAACACCCGTGCAAGACAGCCTACATGTGACTTTCTTACAGTGGCATTTTATTCAAACTGAACTCAGAGCTAGATACAAATGAGAATCTTAAAGTAACGAGCAGAGACATGACTGAGAGGCTACTATTTATTTACAAGATTATGACCTTGTTCTCTCATTTCATACCATTCTAAAAATAGATCATAACCTGTCCTCCGACAAACACCAGCCTCTTCGCCTATTTTAATTCAGCTTCATTTTAATGTTAACAATTGTTAAAACCTTAGTCCTTATATTGTGTAATGATCACTTTAAGGAGCTCTAATATAAAACAAGGAAGGTAGACTTGTCTATGAAATCAACTTGTTGGAAGTCTATCAATAATTAATCCATGAAAACAGATCCAACACTCGAGATTTACATCTTAAGTGCGGGTCCGTGCACGCTAACAAAACAACCCAATAACCACGTGATAAACAAACTAATTGTACAGGGTATCTTGCTCTCCGGTTCTCCTAACTCCTGGCTAACAATGACAACTCAGACCCATAACAAGGGTCATGAGGATCCTGGAATTGCAATGCATTAGACTTATTTCTCAACACTCCCCCTCAAGGCAATTTCCATTACTCACATCCTCCCACTAGTCCAAGCTGGTTTTTGAATCTTTTGAATGCCACTCTTTCAAGATATTTTGTCAGTCCATCTGCTATCATCTCGCTTGTGGGTACATAGTCAATGACGAGCTTCCTTTTTTCGGCCAGGTCACAAATGAAATGGAAACAGATGTCGATATGCTTTGATCTCTCGTGCAGGTGAGGGTTCTTGACTAGTGCTAGGGCTCCTTGGTTATCTCCGTACATTTGTACTGTCATTTTGTTTACATTGATAACTTGGGGCATTCCTAAATCGCGGAGGATCTGTGCGGCCCACTGGCCTTGTTTGGCGTACATAGCTTGTGAAATGTATTTGGCTTCGGCGCTTGACATTGCAACAGAGTTTTGTTTTTTCGAGGACCAAGAAATGGGTCCACCATAGTACATGCAGACTCCCCCGGAGATACTCTTCCGGTCCATCTTATCTGTCGCCCAATCCGCGTCAGTGTAAACGGCAAATTGCTGTGAATATGCTCCCCCTGGTCCGAATCGGAGTCTGTGTTTGACTGTTGAACATAGGTATTGCATGAGGCTCTTGAGAGCTATTCCGTGGTGCACTGCGGGGTCTATCATGAATTGGGATAGTCGACCAACAACAAAAGCGATATCAGGTCTAGCTAATACCATTGCATACATTATTTTCCCAATTCCTCTCTGATATTCAGTTGCGTTGATTCGTTCATCTGATCTGTTTGCTGGGCGAAGGTTTTCGTAGTCTGCAGCAGGGATCTTCTTGCTCATGTGTTTTGCATGTGTTATGCCGAATTGATCAAGAGCTGCGGACAGGTACTGTTCTTGGTCAAGGTAAATGGTGCGATTTTTTTGGCCTCTTGTAATTCTTATGCCAAGAATCTTCTCAATCTCCCCCAGATTTTTGGCATTAAATTTTTGAGAGAGCGCTTTGAAAAACCAATTAAGTTTACTGTCATCATTTGCTGCTGCGGCGATGTCATCAACGCACACGAGAATCCAAATATTTCTTTTGTGATGGACGTAGGGACATGGGTCTGCAAGACTTTGTGTGAACCCAATTGATACAAGGAAGCTTTTCAGGAGTAGATTCAAGTTTCTACCGGCTTGTTTAAGTCCGTAAAGGCTGCGAAGGGCTTTAAGTACTTTTCCTTTTGAAACTTCTACTCCTTCTGGTGGCTTAAGATATATTTCTTCTTGCAATGTGGATTCCGTGAGGGCGTTTTTTATGTTTTAATGGTGGCACTTTAAGTCGTATCTAGCCACCATTGCTAGGAATAGGCGAAAAGTGTCCATCCTATCAGTAGGTGCAAACGTCTCGGTGTAGTCGACTTCATATTGTTGACTAAAGCCTCTTGCTACTAAGCGGGCCTTGTAGCGTTCTACAGACCAATCCTTCTTTAATTTGATTGTAAAAACCCATTTTGTCGAGAGTGTGTTTGCCCCGTCCAGCAGAATATGTTCTTCCCATGTTCCATTTGAAACAAGTGCATCAATTTCATCTAGTATAGCTCTTTTCCACAATGGGCCGTGAATCTTGTCATTTGTGGCTTCCTTATACGTACGTGGGATCGGAATACCGTTTATAACTTTCGTGGGGAGTGCATATTCCTTCTTCACATCTGATTGATTGGTGAAAATCGCGTAGAAAGCCTGTATAATGGAAGCTTTAAGCTTGCGGTTGTTAGGAGTAGCTGAAAAGGTATGTCTCGCTGAGAATGAACTTCCGGTTGCTCCTTCAATATTTTCATGTTCCTCCATATTCTCAAGGATGAGGGTTTGACAGTGTTCCACGGGGTGCGTTGTATAACCTAGTGAAGATCTAGGTGGTAAGTGAAGATTATAAATGAGTCAAAGGGATGACAGGTCTTCTCTAGGAAGAGATGAATGGGCAACTAGTTGCAGCAGGTGTTACACGTGGGCCTTGCTGATGAAGAACTGGGCAATGGATAAGTGGTCTTCCCGAAGAAGAGATGGGTAAACAAATGTATTGTAAAGGGTAAATAAAGAAGACGTTGCGTGAGGAGTAAATCTCTCTCACGCCGAACTATTATATACAAGAGTAGAAGCATTTGCCAACCGGAATTAATCGTAATCATTTCTTGCCAATATCTTCGCATTAATGGCTGTGTTCTTGTCCTTCTCTTCATGACTCTCTTGCATATCCTTACATGACTTTTTACACGACTGATTGTATAGGGGAAGCTATTATTAAATTGATGTCTTTAATTAACTACCCCTCCATCTTATCACGAATTAAAATTAGTATTAAAATTCTAATTACGGATCCGTGAAACATATCAGAGAACATTTTTGCTAGTAACGCTCTTTGTATTCTTTTAATTTGTTTGTCCTTGTCGTAATAATCTGTATTACTTTTACGCCTTTTCCGAAAGAAATATCTAGGCTCAGGGACCGATGGTAAATTCATTGATTCGAAATTTCGCTCTGGGGTCTGGGATGGTTCTGAATCTTGGATTGCTTCGATGGTACTGTTCCTATTCAAATCAATTTTGATCTGGTCGTCTTTATTGCCTTGGATGGCGTCGTTGGTCTCGCTTAAGATTGGACCAGTGTCACCATGATTACCTTCTTCAACTATGGTTCCTGATGGTGGTACTGACAATCTATTTTCTTTTCTCTTCTGGGATTTCTTTCGTTTCCGTTTTTCTTTATTGGGCGTTTTATTGGACGTTTCGGTAGGTTCTGAAGTAAGTGTCGTAGGAGAAGGTGAAGGAGATGCCGTAGTAAGTGCTGGCTTTGGATTGGATACTGGGGCTGCTTCCGTTGCCGGGTCCGGTAATGGAGACGGTATTGGAGATGGTATTGTACCTGGTGACGGAGCTGGTAGTGGAGTTAATACTGCAGAAGGTGGCACATTGATCATCACATCTTCGAATATTTTAGCCCCCGATTTATCGTTATCTTTGCTGGGGCGACCTCTATTATTTCTCAGAGATTATTGGTTAGTGGTTCCTTGAGATATGACAATGCTCTCTCTTTGTGAAGGGACTTCACATTTGTTGTTCACAATTATGGGTCCAAAAATGAATTTATATTTTATCTAAGGAGGAGAACATTTACAACGCGCACGCAAGATGTTTTGTTCCAATCGAGCGCGTTTTCCCGTGACACTAGCGCGCTTTTGTTCATAGACGGAGCCGGATAGTTCCGGATCCACATACAAGGCTACAGCCTGTAACATTATCCCCCTACTTCCATTGAGGCTGGTGTCAACTTGACTTAGATTGAGTCACTAAGGAGCGTTTTGTAACTCTCCTCCGCCCTATGAAAGATCCAATATTTTCGCCGACATTATCTTGTGTCCCGAACTGCGTTTCGAACGTGTCTAGTGCTTCGGTATCCTCCAGGCTGCTCCTAGGTTCCCATGTAGGTTCCGCAAAACCCTTCCATTTGACTAGCAGCGACCTTTGGTGACCTCGACCAATCTTTCTATTTTCTGCCCGAAGAATTCTCTCAACAAATTGCTCTTCACTGTCTGACTCTGGATTAATCTCTGATAATTGGGACTTAACAGGAGGAGGTTGGGCATCATCGGTTTGTTGTGATGGCAAAGGGTCAGTGGCTGCTCTTTTTAATAAATCGACATGAAAACGAGGCCATATCCCTAAAGGTGTGTTTAGTTCAACAGAATGTGAGTCGATAACTTTTGTTACCCGATACTTTGCATTAATCCATGAGAGTTTCTTTGAAAGTTGAGGTGTCTGAATATTTTTTAGGTTCAGCCATACACGGTCTCCCACTTTAAATATTTCAGCCTCTTTTCGGCTTTTATTCGCAAATTCCTCCATAGTATGCTGGGACAATGCCATGGCGGCCTGTGCTAGTTCTTGCGCTTCACGAAGCCTCTCAACGAAATTTATTGCTCTTTTTCTAGGTTCCGATGCAGTGCCAATATGCTCTACTTGTTGAATTGGCTCTATATTGTAGCCATGTTCAACAAAAAACGGGCTCATCCCAATGGCGGTCGAAACCCTATTGTTAATGGCCAACATGGCGCAGGGTAAAAGATCCTTCCAGTCAAATTGGGTGTAGCTTACAAATGCTCTTAGATAAGCTAGGATCTCTTGATTCATACGTTCAGTTGCACCGTCGGTTTGAGGGTGAAAAGCTGTTGATAGACGTTGATTCATACCCGTTTGACGACAAAGTTCTCGCCAGAAGTCTCCCACCCAATTTGAACCTCTGTCAGATGTTATATGGGCAGGGAAGCCGTGATACCTAAAGTGTAACTTGAGGAATACCTTGGCACAGTCTTCCGCTTTCATAGAGCTCATTTCTTCTAAAGCGACACTACCTTTTAAGCGATCGACTATAACCATCAAATATCTTGGGTCAGTGCTTGTCTTTGCAGGTAAGTCTGTCATAAAATCGATTGCAATTTCACTGTTAAACCTATCAGGAATGGGAAGTGGCCGAAGTAGACCCTTTTTTTGTTCTCTCCACACGTGACTGCGGCCGCAAACATCACAATTTCTGCAAAACTTCCGCACATCTTTTGATATTCCAGGCCAAAAAAAATTTCGATTTAATATAGCTAATGTACTGTCTCTTCCAGGGTGTCCAGTGACATGGGAATCATGTGTTTTCTGAATTAGCGCAGTTTTCAAAGGTTCGTAGTCTGCAATCCAGACTCTATTTCTAAAAACTAGTGCTCCTCTTGGGTCGAAGCTACACTCTGCTAATGAGATTTTCAAGTCGCTGAGACTTGGTGGTAGGCTTCGACTTCCATCTCCTAGACTATTATATAGCAGCTGGATCTTCTCATCTTTTTGAAGTGATTTATCCCAGAGGGTCTGAAAATGTTCGTCTGAAAACATATTATTGCCATTGGGGATAGATGAACTATTCTTAGTTTGGGACTTCATCTTATTAGCTGAAGAAAAGGAGAAAATCCATGAGTCTTTGATTAGCTGCAATTCTCGATCTTTCAGGCAGTAATCGTCATACCCTTGTGGCATATCTTGCTCACGTCTTGATAATGCGTCGGGTCTTGCTGCTAATCTTCCCGGTCGATATTTCAGCTTGAAGTCGAACTGCGATAGGAGTTGTGACCAACGCACCTGTCGTTCGTTGAGCCTGCGTGTTGACATAAACGGTTTCAGATTTTGATGATCTGAAAGTACGACAAAGGGTTTATTTAGCCCAATCAACATACCACGCCATTCTTCCATACAGCGAACTATAGCCAATAATTCTTTATCGTGAATATCATAATTAGACTCTGCCGGACTTAGCTTCTTTGATAGATATGCCACTGGACGAAGGGCCCCATTTTTATCTTTTTGAGATAGACAACCACCCAATACGTATCCTGAACAGTCTGCTTCGAGTACAGTTTCTTTTTGATCGTCCCACAGGGCTAGAATAGGTGCAGTAATAAAAAGTTCTTTTAGTATATCGAAAGCTTTCTGCTGCGGCGTTTCCCAACGGAATGATACATTTTTTTTAATAAGGTTCAACAGTGGTTCCGCTACACGACCGAAATTTGGGATGAAATCGCGATAAAAATTTGCAAATCCAACAAAGCTTCGCACCCCTTTTATGGTTGTGGGTGCTTGCCATTCTTTTATTGCTTGAACTTTGAGCGGATCAACCTTAATTCCCTCACTTACTGATATAATAAAACCCAAGTACTTTGTTTCCTTTACTGCAAATTCACTCTTCTGGGGATCTAATTGCAGACCGGCAAGTCCTAAACGTTCAAGAACCATGTTTACCTTAGCCCAATGGTCATTTAAATCTCCAGATGTATAGATTAAAACGTCGTCTAGGTAGGCCGAACAAAAATCTCCCAAATATTCACCCAAGACACTGTTTATGTATCTTTGAAATGAGCTTGGAGCTCCTGTTAGCCCAAAGGGTGTAACCAGCCATTCAAAGGATCCGAATCTAGTTCGAAAAACAGTTTTAGTTTCATCACCCTCCCGGACTCTCAACTTGTGGAAAGCAGCGCGAACGTCTACTTTTGATACCCATGTAGATTTTGCAACCTCTCTAAGCGTTTCTTTTATAAGTGGTAGTGGGTATCTATCCTTAATAGTTATTGCGTTCAGAGCTCGATAGTCTACACAAAAACGAAGACCACCCCCAGGTTTTTTTGCAAACAATACTGGAGCACCACCAGGTGAGGAGCTAGCTCGAATCCAATTTTTGTCTAGATGGTCTGTCAATGTCTTCCTTAGCACCAAAAGTTCTTCTCGCGACATATCGTAAAGGGGGCCGAAAGGGATTTCCTTTTCCCTGCCATTTTCATCTTTCATTAGGTTAATTTTGGTGTCTGCACCTGGACGGTTGGGCGGTAAACTATGATTTGTATCTTCTGTGAAGAAACGAGCATTTTTATAAATTTCTGGTGGCAATTTTGCTCTAATTTCTTCGAAAGTCTGACTACTTTTCACTTCTAAGGCCTTCTTGATGTCTTCCATTGAGGCTGCAAATAATTTAGTCTCGGTATCCTTTGTCTCGCGGATACGTGCCGCTATGGCTGCGAGCTGGGTCCCAAGGATCTGGCGAGCGCTTCCTGCTTTTATTTTTAGACATTTTAATTTTGTCCTTGATGCACTTGACAATCGCTCGTCCCATCCTTTGGCTCTTACAACGAGCCCCCCAGGCGGCCCAAAACGTATGGAGTGTTGACGGGCATTATACAATATGCTATTTGCTCTCATCCATGGGTCGCCAAGTATGACTTCATATGATAAATTTTCAATTATGTACCCCCATACTTTCTCATTTCTGCCATCAATATCCATATCTACGCATGTAATTTCGTTTATAGCTCGCTGCTGAACGTCACTTTTGGCAAGTTTTAATTCTCTACTTTTGATTGAAATTCGCGGTAAATTGTGTCGTTTTACAAATGAGTTGTTAAAAGCGGAATAGCACAGACATCCTGAATCCATGAAAGCATTCACGTAAAAGCTTTTATTGATTAATACTTCTAAGATGAACGGGGAGCCGTCCAGTCTTTTAACAACATTTTTTATATTACAATCCACAATCTTAGATAACCCCTGAGCCCGACTTTGCCCAGAGTTTATTCTTTTCCCGATTCTATGTCACCCTCACCATCGAATTTTTCCTTTCTTATTTCAAAATTTTTTGTGTTGGAGGATGTGGCATTAATAGTAGCAGGTCGCTTTGCCCAGGTAAAGTGAGGACATTTTTTAAAAAAATGTCCTCTCTCTCCACAGCGGGTGCATTTCCCAGCAGTCCGAAGTGCATTGAAGTCGTCACTAGACCGCCATGGAGCAGGAGGCTTGCTTCCATCTATTCTTCCTTTTCCTTTATCCATCCTTACCGCGTTGACAATTGCAGATAAAGTCGCCATACTGATACCATTTATACCTGACATAGTCGTATCTCCGTCTGCATCTAAAAATGGTCTGTTATCTCTCTGGGACGCGCCAGCGACTGCCTTTCCTTCAGATGATGATTTATAGATAACCTCCGAATGACTATTGAAATTTGTTTTGGTATATTTGACACCATCCTTGAAGTTGTGGCTCTCGTTTGCCTCAATTCGACTCGCAGTTTGCTGTACTTGTTTTACAAACAAGGCATAATTGTCCTCCGCAACGTCTTTGGAATAAAGAGCTTTCGTCAGCCTTTTGTTCAATCCCATGTAGAGGAAGTTGATCTTTACTTTTCCTTCCCAGCTCAATCCTCTTGCTTGGGCTATAGTGTATTCGAAGTCATTGAGAAAATTTGCGAATAGTTGATTGTCGCCTTGCTTCATCTTCGACAGGGTTGATCCAGCTGTGCGAGCTGATGTTTTATCCTCGAATGAATCATTAAAGTGCTGGATAAAAACTTCGTAGTCCCAATCCAAATTAGGTCCTCCACATGAAAACCAGTGAGAAACTCGAAGCTTGCGATCTGTAGGGAGCGTATTCATCATTTCATTACAAACAGCCTTATGCCCCCCCAACATTTCCCAGTCACTCTCGATTTTGGCTGTCAGCTGGTCAATGTATACACAATAAGTTTCCGTGGCCCCATTCCATTCGGGCCACCTTGACAACTGCTTCTTTGCTTCTTGAGGTGGGGGTCTCGGAATATGCGGCCTTGGTGTATCCTGAACAGTTATGAGACTTAGGATATGATTTAATTGCTCTTGCGTGACTGTGAGGGGTGTTGTTGTCTGCTGTGCATCATCTACAGCATCATTTTTCGGCATGATGCTTTTTAGGTGAGCGTTGGAAGTTGATAAAGATTGATCAATTCGTGACTCTGATGATATTTCGGATGATTGCGATGATTCCGAGGAGGAATAGAAATTGAATTTTCCCGGGAACATGTAAACTTATAAAAACCAGGAGAGGTATGAAGACATTCGCTGGTAGTGTAAAAAGGAGAGATAAAATATATGTGAAGGGACTTCACATTTGTTGTTCACAATTATGGGTCCAAAAATGAATTTATATTTTATCTAAGGAGGAGAACATTTACTACGCGCGCGCAAGATGTTTTGTTCCAATCGAGCGCGTTTTCCCGTGACACTAGCGCGCTTTTGTTCATAGACGGAGCCGGATAGTTCCGGATCCACATACAAGGCTACAGCCTGTAACACTCTTAGCCTCAAGTTGATCATTCCCCCCTTTACTTTTTCGTCTATTCATACAGCAGTTACTTGCTCTACTCGACCTAGGTCTGGGGCGTAGACTTTTGTGTGTTTTTCGGTGTTCTCGGAAAAACCCATGAAGACACCCTCTCTCCCCCGTACAACCAATTTTTTGTGTCTTCCTTTAGCTTCTAGTGTTTTTGGATTGACGTACCCATAAGCTTTGTAGCCCGAAGGTCGTATGTGCTCGATGTTTGGCCTTACTCCTGTATAGGTTCAAGTGGAGATGTAGGGCTTCCATCAATAATAGGTCCAAGGGGAAGTCTATTTCGGATGCATGAGTTGTATTCAACTGCTTCGTCCCAAAATTCTATAGGTAATTCTGCATCATCACTCATTGTCCTGATGGTCATCTCAGCAGTTTGAATTCTACGTTCAGCAGGGCCATTTTGATGCGATGACGCGATGGCTGTAAAGTTTGCAAAAACTCCATCTTCTCGTTCCCATTGCAACATTACGTGTTTGAGTTCTGGTGCATTATTGGATCTGGTCGATTTCAGTTTCCTTCCTGTCTGTTGTTCTTCTCTAACCCTTAATTTTCTTAATTCAGATATGGCTTGGTCTTTTGTCTTCATAGGGATAGATCAAGTTCTACGAGTCCAGTTGTCAATGACCTGCAGGAAGTATCTATATCCGCGAAGAGACTTAGGGAATAGGCCAGCTACATCAAAAGAAATGAGTTCCAATGGTTCTGTCTTGTGCTGAGCAAGAGTGTTGCTAATTTTATTTCTCATTTTTCCAATCTTACAAGACTTACAAATTCTCTTTTCGGGGATAGGTATTTTAACTCGATCAATATTCGAAGTTTTGTAAAGTTTACTAATAATATTTGGGCCGTAATGACCAAGTCGACAATGCATTAATCAGTAACGTGCTCTTTCTTCTTTCGTCTCGGCTGGGTCATCATCAGATTGGTCAGGGTCTTTGTCTGAGAAATCAGGGTTATCCCTGCATTTTATAGAGGGATCACAGTAGTAATTCAAGCTGGTTTTACGGTGTGTGGCTGGGAGGTTATTATCAGGCGCTCTTTGGGTCGCGGGGCATGCTACTTGTTTTGTCACCCTTGTGTCCAAGGACTTTCCTCTGAGTTCAGTTGCAATATGTTTCACAATGTAGAGACCGTCAGTTTGGACTGCATGAATTATTGTTTTATTTTCATCCTTGATCCAAAAATTCTTTTTGTCAAAGTGGTCTTCCATTCCAGTTCTACAGAGCCGTTTTGCTGAGAGAAGATTTATGCCAAGATTAGGTATGTAGAAGACATTTTTTGCTATCCCCCATGAACCATTGGCACATTTGACTACTACAGTTCCCCAATGACTCAATGTTAATGTACCTCCCCCGACTTGTATAGTGGTAGGAAGTATATTTTTCAGTTTTCCCCTAAACAAGTGGATTTGATCAGTCATTGGAGACGTAGCGCCTGTGTCAAGTACCCAATCAGCTGGGGTGCTCTTACTAATAAGTTCTTTTGTAAGCATCACTTTCTGTGGCTTATGGAAGTCTGAGTCGGATGCAGATTCTTCTTTGGGCGAGTCCTCGCTTGTGGAATTGTGAGAAGTTGAATCCGAAGTTTCTTCATAAGCGGCGTAGCCATGCCTTCCCTTGGGTGTTTATCTGGTTCTCTTGTTAATAGTCTTCATTTTTCTGGTTTGGATGCCTTTCTTGACCTTAGCTTTGTTGTCCCCTTTTAATTGGCCCTCTTTTCATCCTTCTCTCGAAGTGTGATGGTGTATTCCAAGGCCGCTTTTGCATAAGGGCAATTGCGCAATATATGGTTGGACCCGTGACACTTGTAGCAACGCATTTCAACGAAAGCATCTGGGGTATTTTCCATGGTGATGTCAGGATTTCGGCGCTGCCGCTGGTGATGCCTTCTATCGAAAGCCGGGTGTGCAATCTCATGGTCTCTGCTGTCTTCGTCCTTTTCTATGAGAATATTTTATTTTTCTTTGACAGTCCATTTATTACCGCGAAAACTATCAAGAATTGAGGAGTATTTAGATGGTAGGGTCTTCCCTAGAATAAGAAAGAGTGTTTTGTCTGGGTAGGCGAACCTGAAGGACTCATCTGCGGCGATGAGTTTCCTTCTGTAACCTTTTAAAGTTTCCCGAGCGCTGTGAATACCTTTCTCTTCCGCTTCAAACTGGTTGGGGAAGCTTTGGATTTTAGACATAAAATTTGAGGCAGTAGATTCACTGATCTTGTTGTATTTGTCCTTTAAAAAATTCCAGACATCAATCGTGTTGTCAAACTTGTCAAAAACAGATTGATTGTCGTGTTGTGATTATGAGCTTACGGTAGTCAATGAGCTGAAGCTCCTGTTTAGCGTTATGCGCAGGACGTGATAACCTTGTGGCCTGATTGTTGTGTATTGAAGACTATGTAGATCTAATGGGGAGAAGAATTTTCCTATGTACAAGATCTAGGTGTCTGTGCACTGAATATCATCCAACACAACTACAACTCTAATCTAATGTATTCCCTATAGACCACACATTACAACACGTCGTCGCTGAGGAGATCTGAGATATAAGAAAAGAACTTTGCGGTGTCTTGTTCGAATATCTTTAATTTATCATTGTTCCAAGATCCCCTAATCTCTCAAATTTTGACGTCATTTGCTCCAATGGATCTCTTTTTTCATTTTCTTTTATTTTTGATGACATGGTACTAGAACATTCGGCTTCATCTTTGGGGTGATTGGAAGAGCCTCCCACTCGCTTTATCCAAGCAAAGTTTGCTTTAGCTGTGTGGGTCACGTAGAAGTAACCTTTTGACTTTGACTTAAATTTCTACCTTGCGGAACCATATATCATGATTTTGACAAGAGAGTATGAGTGCCTCACGTTTCTCGTAGTCTGAACCCATTGTCAGTGGTAATTTTATCCTCCACTTTTTCTTAGTTTAATAGAATTAGTTTCTTTCGTAATTTTTAGCGCTCTCGTCTGTTGGCGCTCTTTTGTTTGTAAACATTTGTGTCTTTCGCGTCTTTTGCGTTCTCGTTTGTTGTTTCGCTACTCCAATTGTTGTTGATTTCTTTAGCACCCTCGTTTGTTGGAGCTACTTGAGAAAAGTCTGGGTGTCACAGTAGTAAGATGGTAGTTGGCGTCGTTTAAGGTTAAGCGATAACTGAGCCTCTATAGGCCTTCGTGTAGCTAGATAGTCTTTCCTCTTCTCATTGCACAACTCAAATATTATACTTTACCACGCACTTTGTAAACCTGCCCTGTGACATTTTGTGCGATCTTTTTATTAACACCCAGTCGCAAATACCAGCCTGAAAATTTTCGCTTTAATTGTTACACAGCGAATTTATATATCCAGCAACCCGCCTGATTCGCGACCCGGTGAATAGATTTAAGAAAGTTCCTTTCAGCACAACCCTGATAAGTCCTTTAAATCCATCCTCAGACCAGAAAGTTTATAAGTTCATTTTTTGCTTTTTGCCTCTTATTTTATAAAAAATCCAGCCGCAAATCTCCAGAATGACTACTACAAACAATGAACTCGGACAGAGAATCAGTGAATCTTTTGCTTCCTGCTTCCCAAATCTATCTGGAGTTCTCTCTGAATACGACTTTACTCACACTCTTGTGAATAGGCCCTTTTCTCCCTCAAAATTAGCGGAAATTTTGAACGTACTCCCGAATCCTAATCTGGATGAAAATGCAAAGGCCATTTTCGCCATGCTCCTTGCATTCGAACATGGATTTGAGAAGCTTAGCCTCAAAGCAAGTGATAATGAGATGGCGTACAATGAAGAGCGTTCGCGGAATGCAAAGGCACGCAATGCCTGTTTAGCTGCCGAAAACGAAAAAGATGTTCTTCGCGCTCAACTCGAAGCAGACAGAGCTACACTCACAAGTACACGTGTCGAGTTATCAGATTCACTGGGAAAGAAACTTGCTGCAGAAACCCAGCTCCAATTTGCCTTGATTCAAAATGCCCAGAACCACGCAATAGGAGAAGGCATAAATGCTAAAGTTCCAACTGCTCGTAGAACTCAAAAAGACCCAGACAAGTTCACAGCATCGAACAACGAGAAGAACCCTGTCCAGCGCCAGGAAAAATACGAGACATTCAAGACACAAGTGCAAGGAATAATTTCTGTTGATTCTGCATGTTTCCCCACAGAGGCATCTAAGATTTTATATATATGTGGCTTAATGGATGGCCATGCTTGGGATGCAGTTTGTGACGGTCATAAGTCTATCACTGCTAGTTTGAGTGACTCCTCGCAATGGCAATGGCAGAATGAGGATGCGCTTTGGACTGACCTCGATGGTCGATATATCCTTTTTAATTCGGCAACACTTGCAAGGAATACGTTGGACAGTTATTTTCAAGACAGCCCGAGAAATGGTACTCGACCATACAGTGAATAGAAAGCCGAATTTATCAGACTTTCTACCCGTGCCAAACTAGGTCCTCGGGAAAAAGTTGACAGATGGCGACGATTCATTGGTGCCGACATCAAGAGGATACTCCGGTCTCAGGTAGACAATCCAAGCGATGAAGATTTTGACAAATGGGTAATAAGATGCGACAACATCGCGCGAAATCAGCTCCAAGAGTCTCACTATGATTCTCTCAATCACTCTCGCGGTTTAAATACGAAAGAAAAGTCCAATGAACCTGCCGAATTCACATCAGATATTTCAAATGCTGCTTTCGGTTCCAATCCCCACGATGACCCTATGGATATTAGCCGATTGCAGATTTCTGATAGTGAAAGACAGCGCCGGCGCAGCCAAGGTCTTTGTCTAGCCTGTGGTCAGAGTGGCCATATTGCCCGAGACCACCATCGAAAGTTTAACCCGATTCCGATGCCGAAACGTGCCAATTATACATTAGTTCACAACAGGAAAAATCTTCAAAACACGGAGAATCGCTCAAACTCTCGACCTCAGAGCAGTAATTCACGTGTCCCTTTTGTAAATCATCAGTTTTTACCGTCGCATACACAGATGCCCATGTCATACTATCCCCCCATATACCCACAACTAATGCCGCAGCAACTCTCTCAGCAACCAGCGCAATCTCGTTTGCGTGCCATAGTAGAAAATCCTGGATATGTATCTGATACTAGTTCTGACCATGAAATCCCTGTTGGAGGCCGAAAAACATCTGGAAAACCAGATCAGTTAAAAGGCAAACCTCTGATCTAAGTCGCGATCAGAGGTACGATTGGTATGGTGAAGAGGATGAATCAATCCGAGCAGTGTTGTTAGATAACTCACCTTTAGAACTATGCTCTACTAGCTCTAAAAATTCAATGCTGCTTGAAACTCAACTCTCAGACCCGCGCACTAGTGACTCTTCAATGTTCCACACATCCAGTTTAATTGACAGCGGCTGCACAGCCTTTGCATTTGCAGATGCTGAGTTAGTCGTAAAGCGCTTCAAGATCTCAAACAAGAAACTTGTCAACCCCCGCTGCGTTCGCCTAGCTGATGGGAGTACCCAGGCTACTGTTACAGATTATTTCACTATTCGCTTGCACTTAGGCCTGCACTCAGAAATAATTGTGCTCTATGTAACAAGTCTGGGTGCGTGCAATCCGATAATCTTAGGTATGCCATGGCTTCAGCTTCACAATCCCCTTTGTGATTGGAATGCTATGACAGTAAATTTTGGCTCACAATTCTGTCAACGTCAATGTCTCCCATGGGCAATCTCACCACCCGGATTTGGCCAGCTCCCTAACCCCCCTGGACTACTTGAAGCCCCGCTAAAAATCCAGACTGTCCCCTCTCCAATTGCACCAAGATTATACCAAGCCACTGTGGAAGATTGTCCCAATCATGAAATCGAAACTTTCCCTGACAATGACATGGAAAGTTCTACGCATCTCTTATGAAGAAAAGTAGATCAAGTTGATGTGGATAGATTTCTTCAAGAAAAGCATGAACCTTCGGTAACCGAGATTAAAGGTCTTCTACCTCCAGAATTACATCAATATATGGAACATTTTTTACCAAAAAATGCTAAAATTCTACCTCCGCATCGTCCATGGGATCATAAAATCGAACTTCTACCAGGAAAACAACCCCCATTCTATAAAAATAGGCCATTCTCTCCTGGCGAACTTCGTTGCATCAAAAAATGGATTGACGAGATGTTAGAAAAGGGATTCATATGCGAATCAGCTTCCCCAGCTGCTGCTCCCCTTCTACTTGTACCCAAACCTAGTGGTGGAGTGCGCATCTGCCAAGATTATCGTGGTCTCAATTTAGTCACTGTGAAAAACCGGTATCCGCTTCCTCTGATTCGGGAAACATTAGATTCTATATCTGCAGCTGAATTCTTTACTAAGCTTGATGTAATTGCCGCTTTCAATTGTGTTCGAATTGCAGAGGGCCACGAGTGGATGACTGCATTTACTTCTCGTTTTGGACTTTACGAAATGCTTGTCACACCATTTGGTTTGTGTAATGCCCCTGCCACCTTTCAAAATTATATCAATCATATCCTTCATGATGCTCTTGATGACTACTGTACCGCGTATCTTGATGATGTCTTGATATATTCAAGGACCCGAGAAGAACATACAAAACACGTTGGTGAAATAATTCGTCGGCTTGGTGAAGCTGGTCTACAAATTGACATTAATAAATCAGAATTTTACACCAAAAAGACCAAGTACCTGGGCCTAGTGATTTCAACAGAGGGGCTTAGTATGGACCCTGAAAAGATTAGAGCAGTAGTAACCTGGAAAGATCCCACTACAGTCAAAGAGTTACAGCAGTTTTTGGGCTTCGCAAACTTCTATAGACGTTTTATCAAGAATTATTCAGGCGAAGTTGAGCCCCTGACCCGCCTCCTACGAAAAAATGTTCCATTGGTCTGGAAAGATGATCAAAAACATGCCTTCACAAATCTCAAAAATTTGTTTACCCAGGCGCCAACAATGGCTCATTTTGATCATCAGAGGCGCACTATAGTGGAAACTGACGCTTCTAACTGGGCATCTGGCGCTGTCCTTATCCAGATAGGGAACAATAATATTTCTCATCCTGTAGCATTTTTCTCATCCAAACATAATCCAGCCGAGTCGAATTATGACATCTATGATAAAGAACTGCTCGCTATTGTCAAAGCCCTTGATGAATGGCGCCCTGAGTTGTCTAGCACGCATGAAACATTTGAGATTATCACTGATCACAAAAACCTTCAGACGTTTCACACTGCAAAACAACTAAATCAACGCCAGGTTCGATGGTCAGAATTCCTATCGCAATTTAATTTTAAGATTACGTACCGCCCCGGATCTAAAGCATTGCTTCCGGACACATTAAGCCGCCTACCAGGTCTGAAGCCAAAAAATGCATCAGATGAACGACTTCAGAATCGCTTTCGCCCGCTAATACCATTAAGTAAACATAAAGCTAGTCTAGTGAATAATCTGGTCTCAGAATGTAAACATATGGAAGACGATAATGTTGATTTTATCAAGTTGTTGACTCCTGAGTTGACTTTGTCTGATTTAATAAGTCGAGCTTACATAACTAACCAGACAGCTCTATCAATGGTAGAATGCCTAAAATCCTCATCTAATAGATGCTGGCCGGTTTCCATCTCTCGCACGCTTCGAAAGGACAAAATTGAGTTTAAATTGGTTGATGGACTGATTTACTTCCGTAATCGACTTTTTATCCCTGATAATGAAGAATTGCGTCTTGAAATTGTATATCGCACCCATTCATCTGGTCCTGCAGGTCATCCTGGTCGTGTCAAAACTCTAGATCTTGTCCAGCGTATTTACTGGTGGCCGCGGATGAGTCAATTTGTGGCTGATTTTGTAAAAGGATGTGCCCTCTGTTTTCGCACAAAAACTCCCCGCACTTCGCCACCTGGCTTCTTGAAGCCTCTCGAAATTCCTCTTCGTATGTGGGCCGATATTTCTATTGACCATGTCGTAGATCTCCCACCATGTAAGCGCAATGGAAGGACATACCTTCATATCCTTGTAGTTGTTGACCGACTTTCAAAAATGCGACATTTCATCCCTGTCACATCTCTGGACGCAAGTGAGCTCGCTGACTGTTTTGTACAAAATATATATAAGCTGCATGGTGCACCTGATTCAATCATTTCTGATTGTGGTTCTGCTTTTGTTTCTGAATTTTGGCGCAGGCTGAACAGGCGTCTATCTGTATCACTGAAACCCAGCTCAGCTTTTCACCCACAAACTGATGGCCAAACTGAAATTTTAAATTCGGCAATGAATCAATACCTTCGAGCTTTTTCGAATTTTACACAAGATGATTGGGTCGATTGGCTGCCTCTAGCAGAATTTGCCTCTAATAATCAGGCAAGTGATACCACAGGAGTCTCCCCGTTTTATGCCAATTACGGATATAATCCTCGCCTTGGAATTGAGCCTCCGGATCCTCGACCCCCCAATTTAACTGATAGCGTCAAAAAAGAGTACTTGCGTGCCGACATGATAGCAGAGCGGTTTGATCGTATACTTGGAAAATTACATGCCCTTACAAGGCAGTCACGAGACCATAATGAAAACAATGCAAATACACGAAGATCAGAATCTCCAATATATCAACCTGGAGACAAAGTAATGATTAGTTTGAAGAACTTGAAGACTAATAGACCAAAGAAAAAATGGGACGATAAATGGGACGGACCTTATCGTATTCTCAAAGTATACAATGGCGCAGTAATTGTTGATTTGCCAGACCACATTCACGTTAACAAAAGTTTTCACACTTCATTAGTAAGGCCATGGAAAGAACCTGTACTTAATGGTCAATCAATTATCAATAACCTTGAAAATAGAATTGTTGCAGGTCGAGTTGCTGAGAGGGACGATGATGGAAACATCATGGATGAATGGGAGTTCGAAAAAATATTAGATGTTCATGCTGATGATATTGAAAAATCGGGGCTTAATTATCTCATTAAGTGGAAGTATGACAAAAAGCCTACCTGGCAACCTCAGGCCGATCTTAAAGGTTGCGAAAAAGCTCTTCGAAATTTCCATCTTCAAAATCCAGACAAACCAGGGCCCCCTTTTGGATTAAATATGTGACTAAATTCTAAAGCAGAAGCGGGCTCTCGATTACGTCGTTCCAAAAGATTACGACGCCCCAATTGGAAATCAAGAAATAATAAGTAGTTGCCTTACATATTCCTGATAAAATTTCATAAGCGTTTAGAGACCAAACTATGTGGAGGGGGAAGTACTGTCACGGTAGTAACATGGTAGTTGGCGTCGTTTAAGGTTAAGCGATAACTGAGCCTCTATAGGCCTTCGTGTAGCTAGATAGTCTTTCCTCTTCTCATCGCACAACTCAAATATTATACTTTACCACGCACTTTGTAAACCTGCCCTGTGACACTGGGCAACGGTGGTCATAACCTGTTAAAACCTTAGTCCTTATATTGTGTAATGATCACTTTAAGGAGCTCTAATATAAAACAAGGAAGGTAGACTTGTCTATGAAATCAACTTGTTGGAAGTCTATCAATAATTATTCCATGAAAACAGATCCAACACTCGAGATTTACATCTTAAGTGCGGGTCCGTGCACGCTAACAAAACAACCCAATAACCATGTGATAAACAAACTAATTGTACAGGGTAACTTGCTCTCCGGTTCTCCTAACTCCTGGCTAACAATGACAACTCAGACCCATAACATGGGTCATGAGGATCCTGGAATTGCAATGCATTAGACTTATTTCTCAACAGCAATTTAGTTATTAAAATAGCTCATGGTGCATGTAGCTTAGATAACTCATGACTAGAAGTCGATTTGTCATGTCTGCAATCTGAATTTTTCATTTAAGAATAGATTTGCATGAACTGGGCCGAAGCCTATACTTAAGTCTAATGAGTTGTGGAGGGGTTCATGACATATATGGTGTCTAAGAAATTTGGAAGAGTTCAAGCCTTATTTATTAGGCAGCAGCCTGATGATAACCAGGTATGAGCCTGTGACACTACACTTCAGACCAATCAGAGGGATCCAAACACTACTGCTTCTTAGTAGGTGATATGATTGTCTCTAAGTAACCGTATTTTTCAACAACTACTCATTTCTTATTAGATAGGAGACTTGAACTACATCCTAGAGCTATGATCGAGAATCAAGCCGGAGCCGGATATTCAATTCGACGCGGCGCAACCCATTAGATTGCCTGCGGAACCATTCCTCTAGGTGCTTATGCAGAAGTATACAACGCAGAAATATCTGGAGCAACAGAGGGTCTAGCAGCTGCCCTCCACAATCCCATGGCCTTTTACGCAACCAACGTAACTATCTGCCTAGATAACCAAGAAGCGGCTCTTCGACTCCTCTTGTTAACATCAACTGCAACAAGCTCTTGCCACACTGCAAAATTTCGGCAGCTAGCAGCTAGTTGGACAAACAGGACACGGGCATCCTATACTAGAGCAGGAGCAGTCAGTGTTAAATGGTGCCCCGGACATTCTGGAATCCCTGGAAATGAAGCAGCTGATGTTCTAGCGAAGTCGGCTTGTCTAATGACTGCGCCACTCCTACCTCTATCCATAACATGGGCGAAAAGAGAAATTTCTCTATTGTACAACGCTTCCACCACCACCTACTGAGTTCAGGAAGGCCCCACTAGATACAAGGAACTCGGAATTGATCCTAGTGTAGGAATAACGTCAGAACTGAAAGGTTTAAACCGATGTGCACTTGGGGCGTTAATTGCGGCTCGTTCCGGGCACGGAGATTTCGTCCAATATCATCGTCGCTTTGCACACGAAGATGCCCTAATGACTTGCTCCTGTGGCGAGGAAAAAAGCCCAGATCACTTCTTCTACTGCAGTATAGGAAAAACTGTGCCCGTCTCTGCGGTGGACCTCGGCACCCCCACCCTGGCATCAGATGGGTACTCGGCACGCCCGAGGGCGCCCTTGCCTTCGGAAAATGTGTCGAGCTCACGAAGTTCTACTACAAAATCCAAAGAGCCCATTAGATATTCCCGTACAATCTGGTATGGGGTTAATGTTAGATGGAAGGTTTTTGTTGGAACAATTAATTTGGTTGAGCCTATTTTGGGTTTGAAGTTGGTGGTCCCTGCATGATGTTTGAAGATTTTTCTTTTTGATTCCCTTATATCAGGTAGACTATTATCCAAGTATAGATACCAACTTCGTGGCCATATGTGTTGTTGTGTAACAGTTGTGAACTGTACTAAGCATGCGCTCGCCTAATCATACTCATCTTGATCTGGTTAGGCTCGGCTGATAATCTTCCGGCTTCGGCACATAGTTTGTATGATAATTTCGTGTACATAGAACTTTCTTTCTTTAGATTAAATATAGCTCATGATTCAGACCCAACTATATCATTCTTAGCTTTCCTCTGACATGTTGTTGCTGTTGTTGTTGTTGTATTTTTAAAGTCCTGAGCTAAAGTAAAAAGCTCTACATCCTACTATTGGTACAGGACTGGTGGAGCCGGTAAGGATCACTGTATACAGGCCCAACTCATTCCAACCGCGTGAACTTCCACATAAATAGTGGTGTTAACAGCAAAGCTAAAATCAAAAACTTAAAACAAAATCAAAAATCAAATTTAGAAGAAATCCCTGTAGGTCCGGATCCCGCGCTTCTCGCCCGTTCCCTATCCTGCCACATCTTCCACTTGACTTTTTCTTATCTCCGCTGAGAGCGAAAGACTAGTTCACAGATACCCTGAATTCAGCTGGTATCCTGCTATATACTTTGAAGCTTTTTGTAGACTTCACCGAGGGTTGCTGTACCCTCAAACTTCTTCTTCGGATTCCAGGATTCCGAAACCCGATCCCTCGGCCATCGAGACATCCTTCGTTGAGGCCATTGTTGCCTCTTCGGCCCTTTTGGCTGCAGCCCTAAATCGAGCCTCTTTCGCGAACTCCTCTTGCTGGATCTGGCGGATCCGTGCGAGCTGCTCTTTTGTCACCGGTCCGGACTTGCTGGGTCTGGCTAAGTAGGCCCGGGAATCCGATCGGTGAGGTCCCCCACAGTTTCGACACCGGGTGAAGGCCTTGCACTCTCATTCTGAGTGCATATTAGATCCGCATTTCCAGCAAGCTGGTGCGCGGAAACAACCAGCAGGTGGCGTGAAATTCAAGACATCGTTTGCATTTTTCGATTTGGCGACGAGTTCGGAAGAGCTTTGCAGCTCCAGAGTGTTGTGGTTATGAGCTATGCGGAAGTCACATTGCGGAGTGATGAGGAGTGGATGATGTTATAATTTGTGGTTGACAGTGAGTATGTCACAGTCTAAGCATAGGCACTTGAGCAACCTTATGGTCAGAGGTAGTTTATTTTCAATCTATGGTGAACTACAGATTGAAGAGGATAATAACAGTTACTTTATACATGATTATTATCCAGGCCAATGATACAGTTTTCTATCTGTATATCCGTATCCCATCTCGTATCCCATCTCGTATCCCTTCTCGTGCCCTATTCTTAGAGGTGTTTGCCAAGTTATAAGACCCTGCTTCCAAGAATAGTTCCTGCCTAGTTTCATGCTAAGCCTGCGTTTGACAGCGCAGGCTACAGGCAATTAGCGGCTTACAAGCCGTCACAGAGTAGCCTCATACAATACTTTGCTGTAGGTATATGGACAGAAAGTATAAGACTAAACCTGTGTCCATTTATTGTGGGTACATCTATGAAGCTATATACATGCTCGCCTAACCAGTACACTAGTGATGTATACTGTGGCCTTGAGCCACACGCGATGCCCTAGCCTCGACTACCTCGTTGTCTCATATCATAACACAGAGTCGTCGAAAAGGTGGAATCCGGGTCTTGGAGTGGATTCACGGGAAAGAGCGCTTGCCAATTTGAATAGGGCGCCCCTGGTTTGCTAGTTCCATGAGGACGAATCAGAAAGGGAACCAACTGGATCACTCGCGTGACTTCGTCGGCAACCATCTTTACTGTCACGGCGATGGGGCTAGCAAGTGTTCGAATTGTCTCCGGAACGGTGGCAATTTGCATGGCAACCAGATTTGATGCTGGTTCAAGGTGTATTTCTGGATCTCTCCGCTGTGCGGAGGAATCCAAGAGCTCCTTTCGTGAAGCTTCGTTCTTTATTGTAATAGCAAAGCCGGTATTTATCTGCTGAACCAACGTAATAATATTAGCAGCAGTTCCCAGCGCCAGAGACACAGCTGACCTAATTCCAGCTGGGGAGAGGAGACGGTGGGGGTGGAAGTAGTCGAGACGCAGAAAAAGTAGTGGATCGACTTTTGTCCTCGGGTTGGCACTCTTTGCTTTGGGGGCGGGCGGTGCTGCCTTTTTTGTCGACTGCCCAGCGCTGCGGGCTAGGCCTCCTCGAGCTACGGTAGACCAAGTCATCTTCGGGGCCGGAGCCTGGGTTGTTGGAGGGTTAGGAACCCTTATTTCTGGTGCCCTCGGCGGAAGAGGGTTGGCGGGGCGAGCAGGGACAAATGGTGGTGTGCTCCCTGGGCCAGACTGTACGAGCTGGCCGATGGGCGCTCGAAGATAGACTTGAATTCCGTCTACGAACTCTTTTTCGTCGCCAATCGAGAGAGGCGAAAGTGCTGCTTCAACACTGTGTATCACAGTCGAGCAGATGTCTGTTATGAATCTACTTATTGGCAGATTTTCGAAGCTGTTAAGCTGCAGAGGTCAAGTCAATTTCGAGGAAGACAAATTATCGAAGGTTCGAGGTTACAAAGTTACGAAGGTCGAAGGTGCAAATATCAAATGTGCGAAGGTATGAATGAAGGTAATCGAGGCTCGGATTATCAAAGTTACGAATTCATATGTTCAGATTATCATATTATCAAAATATCGAGTTCCCAATAAGCAAATTATACAATAAACAAAAAAGAAACAAAATTGTTACAACAAAAGAGCTAATTCAAATTTCCAGCTTGAACAAATCTAAATCCCGTTGCCTCAGACCTAACCGAATGAAGAAAGTAACCCCTGCACCACCACATCCGGATTAAATCTAACAAATTCATAACAATGTCAAGGCGGGCCTTATTGCGTCGGACGTCGCTTTTCGGCCTCCATCACGGTTTGCAGCTCCGGAGGAAACTCCATTGTCGATGTCGATGCTGCGCATTTAGAGGCTGGCACAGAATTGTTTCCTGCAGATGATTCTGCACGTTCGATCATCTCTTCTCGAACAACTTCCTTTCCTTTCCTGGAGCTGCTTGCCACTGGGGCCAGCTCGACGGGGGTTTTGGCCTTGGGACCATTGTTTTCTGCTCTGATCGGTTCAGAATCAGTCATCTCTTGATCGAGAAGATTTGTGGACTTCCCTGGGACAAAGGCCTCACTCGCAAATAGGCTTGATAGTTTTTGCGCGAGGCCAGTAGGTTTTGGACACAATGATGTCCTTTCAAAGCCGGCTGAAGTTGTCAGCTTTGGGCGAATTTTTCTCACAGGAGGCATTTTAAATACCTTGTGTTAAGGGCTGTGCCCGGATTGGGACTGGTCACTAGGACCAACCCGGCTAGATCTTTAAGCGCCAACGAAGCAGCGCTTACAGAGACGCGAAAGGTTGCATGGGGAAGAATGCAAGGATACGTACAAAGAGGGATCTAAGTGACACATAAGGATTAATGCAAGGTTGCGCACAAGAACGAGTCTCAGTGTTGCATAAGGATAATTGCAAGGTTGCGCATAAGGAAAGGCCTAAATGCCGCATAAGGATAATTGCAAGGTTGCGCATGAGGAAGGACCCAAGGGAGTACGTACTAAGGGGGGGAGGATGTCACAGGAAAGAGGGTAGCCGGGGAGAATGGAGTATTCTCAGGTAGGCTAGGAGGGGAGCTTAAACGCAACGCTGAGGAGGACATAAAGGACAGGAGCCGTCATAGGCAGATTAGCTTCCCAAGGAAAAATTATCAATTCCTATTGAGTTAACGTCTTTCAAGTACTTCTGAATTCTTTAAACCCTTTACACCTTGCGACGGTTAACAATTCGAGAAGTCAAGCACAGAAGTGATCATAGGAATGGAAAATGGGAGAAAGAGAATTTTCGAATTTCTCGAATTTTATTTTATATTTTTAAAGTCCTAAGCTATGCTCAATATCTCCTAGAAGTCAAGGACCGGTACACACGGCCAAGATCATGCTTCCCACATGCCCGACTCGGTCTCACCGCGTGACTCACTACACAATAAGTAGCTAGTTATAATAAAGAAAATAAATGCCCACACAAACTCCCATAACCAAAATTCCAAATCCCATACTCCTGTTTGTGGTTAGAAAATGACACTTCTCGTCTCATTTTCCCGCCCGTCATGCTTCGTGACATGATTTAGTTACTACTGTCTACGCTGAGAGCTGGAGACGGAGTCGCAGGTGGGCCCCCGAAGCAGCCGGTTTCCTGCGCAAATTTTTTAAAGTGTTCGAGGCACTTAGGCCCGAGAAGTTTGTGGGTAAAGTCGTGATGTGACATTGTCCTTCGAAGTCGACGCGTCTGGCGTACGTGCAGTCGATAGTGAATGAAGTGGAGAGGTGATGTTTTCTCTCCACACACACACTCCAATGAAGCGGCGATGACACGACACGAAGTTTCCGTGACCCGTACGGGCTGAGATCGGTTCACAGAGTAGCCGCCGGGAAAGTGTCTGCTCGTGTGGCTTGCGTCGTCGCAGGAGAAGACCCAGATTTCGATACCTAGGTAGACATACTTCTTCCCACCAGTCGTCGAGAAGCGCTTGACGTTTCCGGTTCATGAGCCGACGAACGTACGCCATTGTGACGGAGCTTGGCTGGCTGTCTTTTCTTGGCAGTTGTTGGAGGCCGGAGCGTGCAGCTCTATCTCCATCTTCGTTTCCCTGTATCCCGGAGTGGGCCGGTATCCGCTTCACCGAGACTAGAGCCCTTTTCGATAGCTCCCTAAATTGGCGTACGTCGTCGAGGCTTGTTGTGGCAATTCCCGTCAGCAGTGCTTTCACTGCAGACTGACTATCCGTGAATACATTGATCTGCTGCCTGCCGTCTCTTCCCCCGTTCTCCCCCTCCGACAATTTCAGCGCAGCTTCCAGGGCCTTCCTCGCCCCTAGTATTTCCGCATCAAGCACTTCACCACCATGCTTGATGCCATATCTCTTCAACAGAGTTTTTCCATCCCTCTTCAAGACGAAACCCCATACTGAGCGACCATTACCCTCCGACGATCCATCTAGGTAGGCGCAAATATCTGATGCCGGCACACTATCAATGAACCGAGTTGCCTTCTCTTCCTCCTCTATCCTTGAGTTGAAAATCAAAAGATAGCTTGGTGGTGGCAAAGGCTCAGCATCTTCCGCATCCGGGAGTTCTCGGTAAGCACGCTGTACTCGTGACATGTAGATCTCTGGATTCTTGGGCGCCCGAGAACATTTCTTGTATTTCCGTGTTCCATTGTTTGAACGCATAGCGGCGCGAGTCCGGAGCGGGTGACGGTTGTCTAGTGAATGGAGCCGAGCCGAAAGCCGTAGTCGAATCTTTTCCAGAATGATCTTTCCTGTTGGGATACCTCCTTCGCGGTGGAGAACAGGATTCGGTATCGTTCTCATTACCGGAAGGGCCGCACGCAGTCCCGTTAGGATTGCCTTATCGATCATCTCGCAGAAAATGCTAGTCCGAGGTGTGATAATTCCCCTTTTGGTCGGACTTTTGAGGTCGGGCCACCAAACATCTGCTCCAAAGGTTGCTACGGGGAAAATACATGTGTCCACTGCCCAAACCAGTGCTGCAGGAGCAGCTCCTCGATATGCTGAGTTGAAGCGGCGTATTTTCTGGGCCATCTTCAGAGCTTTGCCACACCACGTCATGACGTGATGTTTGAAGTCCATTTGCGGGTCTAGGTGTGCTCCTAGCCAGCGTATTTGGTCTGCTGGCTCGATAACCACGCCGTTCACACAAATGCCCACTGGCTCCTCGCGTTTGCGTCCGGGAAACTGGACTACCTCCGACTTGTTGGTATCGAAGGAGACTGCGTTAGTGCTCGCCCACTCCAGAAGATGGTCTACTTCCTTCTGTACAGAAGTGGCTGACTCGGCTATGCTGCGCCTGAATCCTAGTATCCCGACGTCGTCAGCGTAGCTGAACCTCATTTCTGCATTGCCGCTTCGCATTGGCTCTGCCATGTACAAGAGGAAGAGAAGTGGCGATATTGGCGACCCCTGCGGGACCCCACACACCAACTCTTTCTGCCCAGTTATCCCTCCAGGATATCAGACTTGCACCTTTCGTTGTGCAAGAAATGATGTCGTCCATCGGAGAATTGAGTCCGGCCACCCCTGCTCTTGCATCCTCCTCACCAAACGATTGTGAAGTACTGCATCGAACGCGCCTTGGACATCCAGAGTAGTAAATGTGGCCACCCATCCCTGGTTACTTGCCTCTTCGATGTCATGGACTACGCAGCTGACAAGATCGTTTGCCGATCTCTTAGGGAGCGCGCCAAATTGTTGGTATCTAATAACATCCAGCGTAACCGCAAGATGGGCCATCCGCTTCGCCAAGAGTGGTTCCAGTCCCTTACTTAAGCATGACAAGAGGGCAATCGGTCTCCAGCCCTTAACTGTTGTTGGATCCCGGTTCGTCTTGCGTAGGAGCACCACTTCGGCCAGCTTGAATCAGGATGGATGGATGCCAAGCCTGATACAGGCGCGGAAGAGAGTGCCAACAAATGGTCCAATCGTCTTCCAGCAGGTTTGTAGAAGCTCTACAGAGATCCTGTCCGCTCCAGGCGCTGTGTTAGCACAGCCTATGGTGCACATGCGTATCTCCTCGTCCAAGACATGGTCGTTCCAGGGGATTCGGTTAGTGCTCGGCGCATCGAGTGGCGGTAGATCGTCTGTCGCTTGGTGCCGTGCCAAAAGAGCGTCTCGGAGTACCACTGCCCGCTCGGCCGGATCGGCGTACATCTTCCCTTTGTGGTTCAGCAGAGGGGGGACACTTGCCTGCCTTGGCTCGGGCGAGCGCATTAGCTTGAACACGGCAGTCGGTGTTGTGATCGCTTCGACTTGACGCGTCTGGTGCTCTTTCTTTGCCTGTTACGGCGTGCTATTGTCACAGACCGGCTTTCCCACGAGGAAAACGGCCTGCTTGTCACTACCATTGTGCCATGGGCTAATGCTGAGATGCTGCGCTTAGTCTGGTCAACCAAGTCAGGAGCTTCCCTAGTAACATAGTCAATGCGTTGCAATGGTTACAATGTTATGATAGCAACAGTTACTAATCAACATAAGCAATCAGTTGCTGTGTTATAGCTGTAGACTACCATACCCCTGATTGTAGTAGCCGCTCTTGAGTACTTAAGGAAGGTCTAGGACTGGATTTGTTCTGTAGCTTTTTGTCTTGTAATTATTCTAGACATTAGATTGATCCGATTATTATAAGCTTTACCTTATACCCCGACTCTGTCCCGTTCCGCCTCCGTCACGTCCCGCCTCCGTCTTGTCTCGCCCTCATCCCGTTCCGATCACATCCTGTTCCGATCACATTCCGTCCCGACTTCATCCGTCCCGACTCCGTCCTGTTCCGACTCTTGACCTCCGAACTAGCCAACGAGCCTGACAGCTATAGGGTAGATCGAGATCGCCGTTCGCCGAGGGTATGAAAAGGTCAAGTGGTGAATACTAGAGAGGTGGGAAGTCGACGAAGTACTATGGCTAGAAGGAAGCGGGTTTGCGAAAGGAATACTGTAATAATATTATAAGATTGTGAAGCTGGAGAACTACTTTGTTGTAGCTCCAGCTTCCTTAAGAACAAATAACTATCTAACGTAATTCAACTAAGACTGTTGTAATTTCCCATCATGACTCAAACTGTGACCTCAACCATATCAATTCCAGTTGGCGCATTATCTAGTCTCACCATATAAGTGCAAGTGTTGAGGGTGAGTCGAAAAACCTGTTCCGTGAATTTTATCCTCAGGCATTCTGCTTAGACTCTGGTTCCAGAATGTCTCGCCATGACATTGCCGCTCTGAGAGTTGAGCGCAGCTTCTTCGCATACACCCATCGTTGCTCTGGAGTCACTGCTGCACGATATTCTGTGCGAGCTAGCTTGCATTCCGGAGTCCACCAAGGCGCACATTTGCCGTGTCTTGTGTTCCTTCGTGTTCCTGCTGCTTTTATGGCGTTAGTAAGGGCGGAGCAGAGATTGTTGGCGTATTCGTCCGCCTTGTGAACCGTGTCTAGGACTAGTGGCGGATGTGTCCATTGAGTTATGGCAAGAGCGAACTTCGGCAAGTTTCCACAAGTTACCCTGATCTGCGAAGACTCCTGGACCCTTTTTCCGGATCCGGTGTGGACTCGTCCTCGAATCGGTAGATGGTCGCTGGTGACGCACTCGTTGCAATCCACCCATGCTTGGGCCCCGTTGATGTTGGTCCAAGCAAGATCCAGTGTGTTCCCGGCACGATGCGTTGGCTCGTCTACAATCAGACAAGTGAGATTGTGACGTTCCGCCCATCTCTCGATTTCAATTCCTTGTCCGCGTGGGTAGGTAGCCCCTGGTTGTCAGGCGCAGTGCACCGCGTTGATGTCGCCTACTGCGACAGATCTTGTTGGTGGGACCCAGCTGAGGAGTGGTCAAATTGCTGTCGGGTCGTTCGGCTCTTTGTTCATGTTGAGAAACGTGACTCTGTTTACTACAACCCAGCAGTAGTCCGGTGTCAGGGGATCGCAGGGAAAGATTTGAGTTGCCGAGTGGATTCTCCTGTCTATTAGTATATAAGTCACTGCCCTGGGTCGAACGTTTACGCCGCCATGTGTTATGTGCCAGTCGTAACCAGGATGTGACTTTGTCTCCTTTGTGGCTTTTTTCCACGAAGGCTCTTGTATTAACACTACATCTACGCCTAGCTCGCTAGCTCGGGAAAGCGCGATGTCGTGAGTTGGGCCTCCCCTACCTACATTGATCGACATAAAACTTATCGTAGGTGCGAGGCCCTTAAGGAAGATTCCGCAGGATTCGTTGTTCCTGTGGCCGTGGCGTCGGAGGCGACGTCGTTCATTAGAACTTCGAACCTGTTATTGGATTTCTCTGCTGCGGTTGAGACTTGTGTCTGCCTGGCGGCCGCTTGAGATACTGCCTCAGCGCGACGGACTGCAGCCTTAGCCCTTACAACTGCCGCTAGCTCTCGTTGGCTAGCCATGCGAATGGTAGCCAATTGCTCTTTGCTTACCGGCCCTAACTTGGTTGGGCGCGCCAGGTAGAGTCGACTGTCGGACTTGTGTGGTCCTCCACAGTTATGGCACTTCGTATGTGCATGGCACTCGTCTGTCGAGTGCATAGTGGAGGTACAGTTCCAGCAAGCTGGGGCGCGAGAGCAACCACGCGTTCCGTGGAACTATAGGCAGCGTTTGCATTGCTGCACTGTCTGACGCGGTTGATGTCGGACCCCGACACCCAAGTCGTCAAATGGGCGGAACCCTTGTCTAGGCTCTGCTCCCATATTGAAATTGGCAAGCCATGATCAATATGGCGCATCAGGGCGGGTTTTTCCGTAAGGCCGAACTTTGACTGGAACGGCCTTTGTAACCCTGGTGATCTCCTCGATCATCATCTCTTCTGTCACTGGCAACCTTCCAAGAAGAGTGTGGACAGCGACGGGGACTATCGAGATCCGTAGCGCCACAAGGTTGGAGGCCTCCTCCAGTCTTGCTTTGATGGAAAGGAAAGATTCCGCCGCGTCCAATAGGAGCTGGCGAGACTCCTGGTCCTTCGCTCGAAGTGCGAAACCTGTTGGGACACGGTAAACATGATCAATGGCTGCATGTGGCGCGTTAGTGAGCTGCACTACAGCTTCTCTGATGCCAGCTGGCGAAATCTTTCGCCACTGGTGTTTTGAACCCAGTGTTGTGGTTATGAGCTGTGAGGTATATAGCATTATGTCTCTGCTGTCCGTCGGTGGAATTACACGGGCTCATGTGCAATGGTGAGTCGCGGAGATGGCGCGCCCACGCTGGGTGATGGCACGATGGACACTGAGTGCGTATCACTGTGGCCAAATGGGTGTCAGTAGGTATCAAATGTGAACTCTTACTGACAATGGTGATCTATGAAGGTGATGCTAGATGTGCATCCCGACGATTGATAATATCATCTAGTGGATGATGTGAAGTATGATATTATTTTGGATAGATTAATTCACTAAACTCGGCAGGTGAAGAGATTGTAGAGTACATGAACAGCGTCTGTGCACCAGCCTGTATTTTCCACCCTTTCCTAATCCAGCAGCCCATCCTCCGTTCCCCTGTCTCCTAACAACTCAACCGAGCCAGCACAACTTATCTCCACATATATAGATTATGCAGAAGGCAATCCTGACACGGATGCTTGAACATCGCGAGGGCCTGCCCTTATTGTTGGAAGTTCGTATCCCCTGGATCTAGGGCCGACGAAGTAGACTTCTTCGGCCTTATTTGGGTCGGAAGAGACGGCATTTTCAGTAGCCCACCTGGCGGACAGCTGGTCGGACTCTTTTGTAATTTCTAGGTGTTGTAGTGTGCGCTAGAGCGTCGGGTAGTTCTGTAGGGACTGGGCCGTCCAGAACGTGACAGTAATCACGAGCTGTAGATAGGCACCACGTTAAATTCAATCAAAATCAAATTATAAATGAATAAATCATCCCCTGCCAAATACTAGTCTTAGCGTACAGCATATGTGCTGGAGGTTCAAGCAATGGGTTGGTCATCACATAGGTTGAGTTCAGAGTTTATCTCATGTAACGTCGAGTTGTCGTATGATTTGGGAGGAAGCTCCAGATCACTTTTACCTAAAATTTTACTAATTGCTTTACTGCTGATGAGATTGGGCATACGATGTTCTTGTATCAAACTGTGGATAGTTTGGAAGCGACCAATGTGAGATATCGATTTTAAGGTGTTAAGTTTGCAAAGCTTGGAGTTACTTGTTTCGGAAAAAGGTGTTTCGCTTGGTTTGTAGCACTGGGAACTTTATACTTTCTCACTAGAGATGTTTCATTCCAAACCATGAGAAACTCGGTTCATGGGGACAAGTTGTGGACACATAGGGCATTTGCCATTTTCTGGACGTACATAATCTAGATAGTAACCGAAAGAGGAATAGCAGCCAGGAATTAATTGACACTTTTTACTTTTACTCCATACATTATTCAATTGTGACTCTACCACACCTCTATCGCAACCCCACACATTGTTCACCAAAGTGACTATATTGCATTTCATTTACGACATCTTACTATCACTTACATTTCTCAATCACCTATGCCGCCCCAGTCCTCTGCAGAGGCTGGCTCCTGGCCACCTCTCCCCACCCAACACGCGACGCGCCAGGACGTCGAAATGGATCTCAACGATCCACAATACACACTACCGCCTACACCACACAACACCACACCAGACTCAGTCTGCTGCGCGAGTTAACAGCACTCTCCAAACCCGAGCCCAAACCCCACGGCCGTCAACATGACCAACTTTCTCGCTGAACAAGCGAGAGCTTTCCAGGAACGTTTTGCGGAAGCAGAGCGCATCGTCAGCGGGTACTGCAACCTGCTCGAATCGACAACAGACGAAGAGTTCCGAAAAGCCATCGAAATCACCGGTTTGGCTCTTCAAAGCCGGATCACAGAAATTCTGCGGGGCAATTCAGCCACCCCCAAAGCCACAGCACCAGCTCAAGCTGCAAGTGGCCACATCATCAAACCTCGCCTCGAGACAGCTAAAGAGTCGAGGAAGAAGACTATTGCGAGCGTCGTGCGTCCTGTACAGATCCTCGCCAGGGAAAACACGAGATTAGGAGCAGCCACACCACCCGCTGCTTCTGCGACACCAATCCCTACCCATGGGACAGAACAAACCACCAACCAGACTCCCGAGAGATCCTGGACAGAGGTGGTGCGTAAAAAGGCTAAACCAGCAACCACAGCTGCCACAAAAACAACAACTGGCCACACGCCCACATTGAAACCCAAGGCATCAGCAGTGATGCAGGAAAAAGCTGACGAGCGCGTATTCCTACGGCTCAAATCCGATCACCCGTGGAGACGCATGTCTCCACATTTCATAAAAATAAGCCTGGTTAGTAAACTACGACTGGCTAACTCATTGATCAGACAAGTCACAGTCGTGAATTCTGGATTTGCAATACAAGCTGACGGGGAAGGAGCAATTAGCGCGCTACTGACAGGAACGAATACCCTAGACAGCTCTGAAATGAAGTTGGAAGCCGCGTCCAATTGGATATCAGTGCTTGCATCCAATATTACAGATAGGCTATATACCCTCGAGGGACCAGTGCCAGTCACGCCAGAAATGGTGATCGAAGAAGCCACCCTCAAGACCGGCGTCAGACCAACATCTGCTCGCGCTTTTGCGACTAGCATGGCAAGGCCATCAACAGACTGGGTGCTACATTATGTGACAGGAAAACCAAAGCTTGGTGAACGACTATTTGAAGAAAGTGGTCGGCTGCACGAACTCCAGCGCAAGCCAAAAATTGCTCAATGCAACCGATGTTGGGGACACCATCCTACAAAGATCTGCTCGCGAGCAGAACGCTGTTCACGATGCGGCTCTGTCGAGCATAAGGCCGCCGATTGCAAACAGTCTATCCCGAGATGCATTAACTGCCATGGACCACACTCTGCCGTCGAGCCTAACTGCATGGCTAGGCCGACACGGGTTGCTGGCAAAACAGTACAGCGCACAAGAGACCAGCTGGAAGTAATTCGCGAACAAGGTCAAAAAGAACGGAACGCTTCGATCAGAGAGATGGAAGCAAAGCAGAAAGCCACCAAGGCTACTGCCGGAAACGAAAATACAAACGTTGCTCAATACCCGTAAGAGACCACTACCCAACCGAGCTTCAAAAAATGGCAACAACAATATTGTTCCTCTGTGCTAATCTGGGCAGAGGAGATCCTGCTACGGACATCATTCTGCAATTCGCTTGGGATTCAGGAACCGATGTCCTACTTATCCAGGAACCCTGGACTCAACACAAGGATGGCTTCTGGCTCACCAAGTCGCATCCCGGATTCGATAGGCATTTGCCTCCCCATGCCGCTGCCTACTCTTCAAGGCCACGCTCCCTCATCTACACGCGAAAGGGGATCAACTGCCAACAGCAAGCAATCTGCGAGACATCACCAGATCTCACTGCAGTAAAGGTAGAAGGAGTCACATTTGTCTCCGTATACCGCGCTCCTGGAGCAGACCTTTTGCCGCTGCTATCATGGGCTCCATCCGGACCTACAGTTATTGGCGGAGACTTCAATGCTGTTCACACCGACTGGCAGCCAATGGCTACTAGGCTACACGGTGACGGCCAGGTGCTCACCGAGTGGATGTTCGAGCACGGCATGGACCTATCTTCCACACCGGGCGTCCCGACACACGACTTTGGAAACACACTCGACCTAGTTTGGTCTAACGCGGGAGCCCTTGCAGACGTCTCGATAGAGCTTGACTCGACATCGGACCACAGAACTCTTGCAGGAGACGTTCCGCGTCCAAACTCGAAAGCCAGAGCTGTAATCAAAACTGGTCAACCGTTCCGAGTGACAGACGACGCCCTCGAAGACTTTGCCAAGGTACTTGGTAGATGGGCTCATGGAATAGGGCTACAGCCAATGGACTCAATAAGCGCGGTAGACAACCTCGCTGATAAGCTGGTCCAAACCATTAGCGATGCAATTAGGGCTACCGGAAGACGCGGGAGTGCGAAGAAGGGTAGGACGGCACCTTGGTGGACGATAGAGTGCGCACAAGCCAAACGCGAATACAGGATATTCAGGGACGAAGAGAGCAGAAAGGATTTCCGTCGTATAGTCAGAAGTGCGAAACGCCAGTACTGGCGGCGGAAGTTCTCCGAAGCCACAACTGACGTCGACATGTACCGGATGGCACGTTGGGCAAAGCCGCATTCTACATCTGCTACTTCACCACTCCAAACTCCGGATGGTTTTGTATCGTATCCAGGAAAGCGTGCACTTCTATTGCGCGATCTCCTTCTCGGCCGGTTCACCAGCCAAAACGACGTGGACATCAAACACCTCGAGCAAGGACGCGGAAACCTTCCATGGGTCTCAAGCGTCACTGATGAAGAAGCCAAGTGGGTCACAACGGCCTGCCAGAATAAAGCCCCTGGAGCAGACGCAATTTCTGTTCGTCTTCTTAGGACAGCCTGGCCGTCAATTGGACAAGCAGTGAGAGTACTCTTTGAGGGCTCACTTCGACTGAACCACTTCCCGAAGGCATTCAAGCTAGCGGAAGTAATTCTTCTCCCCAAACCTGGCCATAATCTCAGTACAGCTAAAGGATGGAGGCCCATTGCACTGCTATCCTCTCTCGGCAAAGGTCTTGAGAGACTAGTTGCAAGGCGCATGGCCTACACCGCCATCTCGTACAAGGCCGTGCCGCAGCAGCTTTTTGGAGCACTCTCCGGCAGATCAGCTAATGACCTTGTCTCATGCGTTATCCACGATGTGGAGCATGCAATGAAGAGGCAGAAGAAAGCAGTTCTTGTCACTCTGGACGTACAGGGTGCATTTGACGCTGTACTCCACGGACGACTGCTGCAAAGGATGAATAAAGTTGGGTGGCCGAAACCAGCCATCACTTGGATAAAGTCTTTCCTGAAAGAACGATCTGCCCGTGTCAGACACGAGGATGGAGTAACAGACCCACTTCACCTAGAGTGCGGGCTGCCACAAGGATCGCCTTTATCCCCAATTCTCTTCCTCCTCTGCATGGCCGAAGTCGTGGGGGGCAGCAGTTGGAGATTTGGCTATGCAGATGATGTTGCTATCCTCGGCATAGGCTCGACTCCAAACGAAGCCGCAGCAGCTGTCCAGAGAGAAGTCGATGCAGTCCTAGGGTGGGCTGCTGAAAATGCCGTCTCTTTCGACCCAGATAAGGCCGAAGTAGTCTACTTCGTCGGCCCCAGATCCAGGGGACAAGATCTTCCGGCTATAAGGGTAGGCACTCGCGATGTACAAGCATCCGACGATATCCGATGGCTCGGAGTACACCTTGATCGCGGTCTGACCTTCGAAAGCCACGTCGCAAAGTGGACCAGCAAAGCAATGCGGCTAGTGCAACACTTCCGACGGCTCACTCAGTGCACCCAGGGACCAAGGCCCGACTTACTAACCACAGTGATCCGCACGGTAGTCCTGCCAATCGCGATGCACGCAGCAGAATCCTGGTACCCGGGGCCAACCAGGGAAACCTATCGGGGTGTCGCGCGAAATTCATGTAAGAGACAGTGCAAAGTTATTGACCAAACTTCTGCCTTCGGAATCCGCATGGCTCTACCAACCTGGCGCACGATGCCTATTGCAGCCCTGAGAAGAGAGACTGGTATTCCGCCAGCACAAATTCTGCTCGAGGAACGCAGGCTCAAGACTGCCGCACGAATCCGAAGGCTAGATAAGTACCATCCGCTTCGACTTCGGGCCACGGAAAGCACAGACAGCGCTCGCCACCGACTTGGACTAAAGACATGCAACAAAACCAGACTTGGTCTGGACAGAGTTCATGATTCGAGGGTCCAGAGGATGTACCGAATTCTGCCAGAGGCTGAACTACCTCCACCGCTCCGACCTCCGGTCCCCCCTCAGCCAATTCCCTGCTGGACAAGCAAGAAAGAGGCTGCCAAATTCATAAGAGAGTGGCTGCCTACACTCCCACCCGACTGTCTCTGCGTGTACAGTGATGGTTCTGGGGCGTCCACCGACAAAGTGTCATGGGCCATTGTGACCTTTATAAGTGGCACAGGTACGACAATTGAGCAAAGCGGCTCAGGCAAAATTACCAATGCGGAGGTCTACGACGCAGAGGTCCATGGAGCTTTGGCTGCTCTAGAAGCAATTACTGCCAGCAATCGAGATCGAGGACGCAGCGCTATCTACATCCTTCTCGACAATTCTGCGGCTGTTCAGGCTTTACTGACGGGAACAACGGGCTCATCATCCTGGCGTATCCAAAAGTTCGTGTAACTGGCCGCGGGATCAGCCGCGCCTGTCAAAATAGGATGGATTCCGGGCCACGAAGGGCTGGCAGGAAATGAAATCGCCGATGAACTCGCCCGAAGAGAGCTTAACTCGCCAGACAACTCTAGGACGACACATGGTTTGATGACCCTCGCCTCAACAGGACGGAAAGCCCGTGAAGTGGCCAGGCAGATGTTGACGGACTGGTGGCACTTGAATCGCCCCAGGCACTATGCCAACCTTGAACTCGAGATGCGGCGCAAGAAACCGCCAGAACTAGCGCTACCTAGAGCGGTCTACGCCCGCTTAATCGCTGCTCGAACTGGACATGGGGACTTTGCGGCATATCATCGCCGCTTCAACCACACTGACGCCAAACTTTACTGCGAGTGCGGGAGGGAAAAACAAATTGGTCACCTTGTACAGTGTCGAAAAGCACTGGCAACATGGCGGCTGAAAAGCGGAAAGCGTAGAGCGCCGGCTCTGGAAACAATGCTTGGATCAAGGGGATGGCAGCTGTTCAGGGACTACGTCCAGGAGAGTGGAATATACGCGGAGGCTAGTCGGGGGATGGCAGGGATACCTGTGACTCTGAGGTGATAGATCAAAGGCCTAGGTGGTTTGGCATGGACAGAGAGATTAGATTCGAGGCTCAGGCGCGTGGTGGCTGAGGCGGAACAGAGGAAGGGAGATTGTTGAAGTTTTTCTTTTGTAATGCGGGATTTCGCGGGAAAGTTTTTGTTTTGTTTTCAATTCTGGGCTGCCAAATTTGTCATGGTTCAACACATAGATGCATTTTGGCATGGTTCCGGTTATTTAGGTGGGACTGTTTTACTTGGTATATGAAATGGGAATGTACACTTGCGCTGGAACAGCTAAGACAGTATGTGGAGAGATTTCTTCATTAATGTGCAGAAGTGAAGGGACTATGATAATTATTATGTTACAGATTGGGGGAAGCTCGTCCCTTATCCCCTAGCTTGTTTCCCTGCAGACCAATCACGTTACCAGTATGCAGCTCACCAAAGTGTGCAACCAACTGAGCAGCCATGCCATTTATCCTATATCAACAACCCATCTCTCATACTGCACACATTCCTACTTGTAATGTCGTTATGTAGAGACTGGATCTCCTTCATGTGCCATGATGCCATGCTGCCATAATAACTACCTATGCACCAGCTACTAGATCTACTATACTACATAGCTGAGCATAACAGGGACGAGGCATTTGTACTGCACGGTAGTTAACCTGATCCGGCCCGACCCCACTCGTGCTTAAGCTCCAGTAGGAGTGCGACGGTAGTTACTTCACCTAGCACGTTAATGAACAAACAAACGCACCATTCGAGAAATTCGAAAATTCCCTATTTCACTTTTTCCATTCCTATGACCACTTCTGTGCTTGACTTCTCGAATTGTTAACCGTCGCGAGGTATTTAAAATGCCTCCGGTGAGAAAAAATCGCCCAAAGCCGACAACTTCAGCCGGCTTTGAACGGACACCATTGTGTCCAAAACCTACTGGCCTCGCGCAAAAATTATCAAGCCTATTTGCGAGTCAGGCCTTTGTCCCAGGGAAGTCCACAAATCTTCCCGATCAAGAGATGACTGATTCTGAACCGATCAGAGCAGAAAACAATGGTCCCAAGACCAAAACCCCCGTCGAACTGCCCCCTTTGGCAAGCAGCTCCAGGAAAGGAAAGGAAGTTGTTCGAGAAAAGACAACCGAACGTGCAGAATCATCTGCAGGAAACAATGCTGTGCCAGCCTCTAAAGGCGCAGCATCTACATCAGCAATGGAATTTCCACCAGAGCTGCAAACCGTGATGGAGGCCGAAAAGCGACGTACGACGCAAATTACGGCCCGCCTCGCCATCTACTCGACTGCAATAAACAGTGTTGAAGCAGCACTTTCGCCTCTTTCGATCGGCGAAAATAAAGAATTTGTAGACGGTATAAAAGTCTATCTTCGAGCAGCCATCGGCCAGTTCGTACAGTCTGGCCCAGGGAGCACACCACCAGTTCTCCCTGCTCGCCCCGCCAACCCTCTTCCGCCGAGGGCACCAGAAATAAGGGTTCCTAACCCTCTAACAACCCAGGCTCCGGCCCAAAAGACAACTTGGGCCACCGTAGCTCGGGTAGGCCTAGCCCGCAGCGCTGGGCCATTGACAAAAAAGGCAGCACCACCCGCCCCCAAGGCAAAGAGTGCCAACTCGAGGTCAAAAGCCGATTCACGACTTTTTCTGCGCCTTGACTATTTCCATCCCCACCGTCTCCTTTCTCCAGCTGGAGTAAGGCTAGCGGTGTCTCAGACGCTGGGAACCGCTGCCAACAATATCACGCTGGCTCAGCAGGTAAAGACCGGCTTTGCAATAACCGCAAAGGATGAACTCGCTCGAACAGAGCTCCTATATTCCTCCACATCACGGAGCGAATCTGGAATCAAACTGGAACCAGCATCAAATCTGGCTGCCATGCAAATTGCCACCGTCCCGGAGACAATTCGAACTCTTGCTGGCCCAATCGCCGTGACGGCAAAGATGGTTGCCGACGAAGTCACGCAAGTGATCCAGTTGGTTCCCTTTCTGGTTCGTCCTCATGGGACTAGCAAACCAGGGGCGCCCTACTCAAATTGGCAAGCGCTATTTCCCCGAGAATCCGCTCCTCGACCTGGATTCCGCCTTTTCGACGACTCTGGAGCTGCAAAGCTCTTCCGACCTCGTCGCAAAATCGAACAATGCAAATGGTGTCTTGAATTTCACGCCACCCGTGGCTGTTCCCGCGCTCCAGCTTGCTGGAAATGCGGATCTAATATGCACTCAGAATGAGAGTGCAAGGCCTTCACCCGGTGTCGAAACTGTGGGGGACCTCACCGATCGGATTCCCGGGCCTACTTAGCCAGACCCAGCAAGTCCGGACCGGTGACAAAAGAGCAGCTCGCACGGATCCGCCAGATCCAGCAAGAGGAGTTCGCGAAAGTGGCTCGATTTAGGGCTGCAGCCAAAAGGGCCGAAGATGCAACAATGGCCTCAACGAAGGATGTCTCGATGGCCGAGGGATCGGGTTTCGGAATCCTGGAATCCGAAGAAGAAGTTTGAGGGTACAGCAACCCTCGGTGAAGTCTACAAAAAGCTTCAAAGTATATAGCAGGATACCAGCTGAATTCAGGGTATCTGCAAACTAGTCTTTCGCTCTCAGCGGAGATAAGAAAAAGTCAAGTGGAAGATGTGGCAGGAAAGGGAACGGGCGAGAAGCGCGGGATCCGGACCAAACAGTATTTCTTCCAAATTTGATTTCAGTTTTTGATTTCAGTTTTTGATTTATGTTTTTGATTTTAGTTTGGCTGTTAACTTCTACAATTTCAGTAGAAGTTCATGCGGTTGGAATGAGTTGGGCCTGTACGCAGTGATCCTTGCCGGCTCCACCGGTCCTTGACCCAATGTGGAAAAGAAAGCGTTAGCTTAGGACCAAATGTAAAAAAAAAAAAAAAAACAAAAAACATTATTCAATTGACTCGTAGAGTCTAACATCTTGTATCATAATTTCCTGTTGGAGACCACCTAACTATTCGAGCTACCTGTATATCATAACTCCTACCCGCTGATATAATCTATCAGAGATGTCTCCCTTACAGCACCTGGATTGGCCCCTCGCCAGCCCGCAGATGGATCTCGGCCGTGAACCCCCTAACAATGACCGTTGTTGGGCCGGTTGAAAGGCTCATTCTTACGAGTAAGTTTGGGATCCGTAACGAGACTAGATCCGAGGCTGCTTCGATTTTGGCGTTGGAACTCGCCAAGTTCGAAGAGGCATCCAGTATCCTCTGTCTCGCTTTTTAGTGCTTTTAAAAAATGGAATGACCAATCCTCGTTCAGTGTATCAAACTAGTCACTACTATGTTGCAGTGGCTTGCACTACCATTGTGGCTCATGTATCCTCGGGGGACAGCTTCCACCAAGTGTGGTCACTTCCGAGGCGAAAGTGTTGTTGTCTGTCAGCTTTCGCCTTCGGAGCGAATTTCTTTCGTGCTTTGTCCGCAGGCTGCAGAACAGACGTTATTGTGAGGACTGCTTTTCGTCACAGTCCGTTTCTATTAAACTGCACAGAGATACTTTAAAAATGTTTGAAGTGGATTCAATTCTCTGTCCTCTTCAGATCTCCTCTCACTAGCTTATATACATGCAAACCATTTATCATCTATCATATCATTTCTGCTCGGCCTTTCAGTCTTAATTGAGTTGAGCTAATTGAGTAAGAAACAGTTTCGGATGTCAATCTCCTGAAAATTACAACCTCTAGAATCTCTAGCATGAAGCGCGCGCATAAATAAAATGAACGAACATGATTTGGTATGCTTAATCAAAGCGCGCGCGTAAAGGAAAAGGGAATGAAATAAGCTGAAAATTTGCAAATTAACTCTTAATCAATACGAGTAAATTTAGCGCGCGCAAAATTTTGGTGATTCGACAGTTTCCGACCACCCTAGCCAGAGTGCTTTTCAAAGGCTACAATGGGATGGCGAGTATTGTTGTGCTCCTGGCGTCGGGAGCTCTCGGAATAGGATTCGCCAAACAAGCAAGGATGGATATCAAGGAGACCTGACCCGAGGCTATATATTGTACTATGGCAGCAGAACAAATTGACAAGTTTGCCACTCTTCAGACTTGAGAAATAGTCGAAGCTTCCGGGCGAAATTCTGCTATCAGTTTAACGTTCTCATACAGTTTTGATTCAGTCGGAGAAAGATTTGACGGTTCTATCATGCCTTGGGGGGTTGGAGGCTGGTTGAGGAAATTCCTCAAAGATTTTGACTCCCCCGACCGTGGCAGTAGCGAGCGCGGAAGAGGGGAAAAAAGTAGCCACGGATATCTCGAAAATTAAACAATTGTGCCTGTGAACGTATATGTAACTTAGCCGGGCTGTTTGTAGTATAATTTTAGAGAGATTAAACTATATGGAGAGACAAGTAACAGAACTATGGGTAATGAATATTTACACATCTTTCCAACTCATCCAGAATGTTCTCCGTTGGTAAGAATGACATATTTCTCTGCCACTACCCGTCGTTATCTTTCTTGGCCACCTAGTTCGCCTCTCTCACTTGACAGTTCCACTTCGCTGCCTCACGCTTCTTCATAGCCCCAATGTAATGTGGTGAAGTAAAGCTAAGGAGTTTGATAATGAACAATGTTCAACTCTCTTGCCACTGTGCCTCAACCTCCGCTTAGTTCTCCACCTAAGCTAAACCAAGGTCAACCCGTAAGTGGTCAATTCTTAATACGAAACTGAGCCAATAACGTGCACAAAATCAAATTATAACATCGTTTTTCAATTATTTTAGCCATAATAAAATTTCGAAGCTCTAATGTTCAAGAATAAATTCTATTTCATTTCTAAGTCATGGATGCCGGTTTCAGTAGCATACAATTTTTGGTCTACGTGTCCAACTTAGCACCATGAGGTACTGTCTCAACCTTTTTAGCGTGAAATGGCCGTTCCCTTACTTTATTTTCGGCGTGCTTCGAAGGTTTTATTCTCGATTTGTTCGGCTAAATCGTAAATAACTTGTCAGCAAAACTCAATCCGGTGAAAACTATTTCGAAAGGTCACAGAAATATTATACCTCTAATTTACTAAATAGTTTTGTCAAATGCCTTGATCATTCTTTGATACAAGGGTCCACAGTCTTCGGGCGTTTCTATATATTTTCCGTTATAATTAAAAAGTATTTTTCGCAATATGATTCCTAATCCCTTAAGCCCTTCGAAACTGGGCGTAAATTTTTCAAGCATTTCAGAACTCATGACATCATATGCTTTACACATGAAATTCATCTTCAAATCTTTCCTGCACCAGTCGTTCATACTATTATCCTTTGATTCAGACACTTTTTCATATTCAATGCATCCTACAATAAAGACATAGAAAAATGATTCGAGATCATGGCGACAAGTTCGTCGGATGACCTCTCCTGTTAGCGAAAAAATCTTTAATCGCTCGAGCGCCATGAACTTCAAGTTACCCGTCAAGAAATGCTCATAGTCTATGGCTAAATTTTCTTTCATCTTAACTGTATGTTCCAAGCCAGTCAACATCCCATGGATGTCATTGCCTGAAGTTGTCTTCAACAAGACTATATTCTCTTCACAAACATCTCCATGTAGTATCCCTTTACCCACAAGGCCCTCATGTCCCTTGATTGCATCTCGGATGCCAGCAACAAAATCAAGAATCGACCCACTAGAGTAAATTGGTCAACCACGTGGTGTTACTGCCATCCTGGTGAGTATTCGATTCCTCTCCATGGATGGTTTTGTTATTGTATTTACGTGAGAGCCCTTTGGAACAAACCTGTTGCTAGCACTCAATTGCCAATATGTGGCGCGGGATATATCTAGATTATCCAAGTGATCTTTGGTTTCATAAACAAACTCTGAAGTTAAACACTTAACAACACCAGGTATAGAGGAGGTAATTTTTAGTAATTCGGCTCAAGTATCTTTTTCCGAACTACTTCATGAGTACTTGATCACGGTTGATTCGTCCTTCGTTTCGTAGCTGGTTATGCCCCGATCGAACAGTCCCATCGCTTGTACTAATGGTTTAGACTTGATCTCATAGGATGGACCTTCAATATTCCCACTTTTGAGGAACTGTACAAATTTGTCCTCACCCTTCTGAAGAATTGACATATCCCGACCAAGTTCCTCATCACTTATCAGGAGATAAGAGCTTATTGCTCGAATGAATATCTCCTTATCATCAACAATACTTAATAAGCCTGATCCGTACGCACCAGACCGATCAAAAAGCCAGAGTTCAAATTCTTCTTGAAACAAGCAGAATCCATGAATGAATCGTCGCAAAGGCTGAGCGCAAAACACTTCTCAGACTGATCTTAATAATCGGATAAACTTCTCTTGCCTTACGTTTCCACTGAGTGATTTATCGATCTCGCCCAGAACATTTATGTCCTCCCCATCAACAGGACCATCCACTGGTAGATTGATACTTTTGATCATAACATCAGTTTCGGAGAAGTCCACCGTGTTTACTGTGTGTAGTGAGTGCTCTGTCCGAAAATACTGTCCTCGTAGCTGGAAGCCTTACTTTTCAGTGATAACAGGATATTCTGTCGATAGTATTGGCAAAGAGTCTTGGAGCTGATCCAAAAATATTTCCTTGAAAAAATTGAGCCATTCCCATATCTCACTTTCTTTCATATTTATCACCAGAACTTTTTCTTTCAAGGCTTTATGCAAACTTTCCAGATGAAGAATATCTTTCGGCTTTTCCAATTTTCGTATTTCTGATGACCTCTTCTTCATCTCGGCAGTCTCATACTTTTTGTAGCCCTCCCAAATGCGAGGAGTCTGTTCGGACCATGCCTTATTGACGAAGTAAACACTCCAGAAATTCCGGATACTATGAAATACGTGGTTATCTATAACAGACTTCAAATCATCTTTCATCTCCTCGGATATCTCATCAAAACGCCGTATTTCTATGTAACTTTTAGCATGTGACATTATACTGTTTGTAGGAGTCGGTAAAGGGCTTTCTCTGTATTCAGCATAAAGAATTTTGAGGGATAAATCTAAAATAAATCGGTCATGCTTTTTCTTGAAAATGGCATGAACTAGATGGTCAAATTTATGTAGGTTTATTTCATTATTCATGATTTGGCCAGAGAGTTCGTCGAACATTTCGGCAACTGTGGACATATGACAATTAGCGCGAAAAGGAATTGTGTAATACACCAGTTCGGAAAACATCCTCGCAAGGGCTAATCTATTAGCTTAATATATTGTAGCGTGAAGGTATGTATCACCTGCTTTAAGGCTAGACCCATGTTTACAATTATTTCTGAATTCTTCCAAGATATACTCGATAGAGTTCTCAGCAAGAAATGGGTCAATCTCTGTGAAATCATCCATGTTGTAAATTAAGGTTGTGAATAGTTATCTGTTGAGTAATTGGATGACGGAGAGTAGGTTGAGGTTGATTACTTATATTTTTCTTGGATTACTTATGGTTATTCCTCCGTGCAGATCATATTTTGCGATATCATGTGCTGGCGCGGTGAGGAGCCTAGAATTCCATGTGAAGCCTAGAACATGCTATCTAGCGTCTTCATACACATAGATGTTTCATGGTAGGAAGCCTAGGTTTGTCCTACGGCGTGATTCAGGGAGCAAGTAACGAAGAGGCTAGTATTCGGAAAAGCAGTTCTAATACCTGCAATTACTGCACGTAAAGCGAACAAACGAAGGGCAAGACTGAACACCTGTACGCCGTGTCCTCTGCGAACCTGGGGGTGAAATATTCTCCCAGAGCCAAGTTCATTCAAATTTTGCAATATCAAAGGAGTTGGCCCACGAGGCAAAAGTTCAAATTACTCAACCATGTCAATCTTTCACTCCCAAAGAGTCCGATTCTCAGCTAAGCTTCATCAAGTCTACAAGTACGACCAAGTACATCCTCATCCCAATTACCATACCTCTCGTGAACTTTCTCTGGCCTCAGTTGACCACCAATTACACGCCCACGCCGATATTTAAACCCGACGGAGGAAGCAAAGCGTGGAGCACAAATCTGAGAGACAGTTCTTTGGGATAGACGTGAGAGGGATCAGGACAATTTTATAAGATGATGCAAAAGATGGATATATTCTCGACCGGCGTGAAATTTCGAAATTGGGCAAAGAGTTTTTATGAATTGAGCTTTGTACGCGCCAAGACTTCGCTTGCGAGAGTGTAGCTGACATTATAAAAACAAGCAAACGGTGGAAGGTGTTGTTGTCTGCCACCTGGTGGTGTTCTCCGGTATAGTCTGAGTAGCCTGGGCACCTACTTCACTTGGGAAGAAGACATCTCAGATCATATTTCGCGCGGAGAAATGTGAACGGATGATGGAGGCATGTCTGGATAACTCAGGGTTTTTGAGACATTCCCCTGGGTGGGTATTCACGGATGAGTGTTGACTTGGAGTGAAGAAAAAGCCGCCATAACTTCGCAGTGGTACGTGCCAATGAAATCTGAGGCATGAGTGCTCCTCTTGTAAATTGAGTCATCTTTTCTGTCCTTTTCTTTGATATTGTGTCATAGCTAGATAGCTGCATACGCAATTAAAATCTGATACAAAAAAAATAATATGCCATTTATGTCCTGTATGAGTTTTCAACCATATAGCACAGACTATTTAAATAAAACTTTTCTTTTCCATTCTAATTGGCTTTCCTTTAATTTGAAGGTCGGATCCCCATTTTTGGTTCACCAGAGGGAAGGTGAAGGCGCTGCAACAGGATGCTTGCCACGTGTTTCCTAAAGAATGAAGAGTAAAGTGTTAAAGTTTCAAATGTTTGAGCACCTTTTTTTTTCCTTTTTTTTTGCAACAGATTGTAGTTGCGTATGCAGCTATCTAGCTATGACACAATATCAAAGAAAAGGACAGAAAAGATGACTCAATTTACAAGAGGAGCACTCATGCCTCAGATTTCATTGGCACGTACCACTGCGAAGTTATGGCGGCTTTTTCTTCACTCCAAGTCAACACTCATCCGTGAATACCCACCCAGGGGAATGTCTCAAAAACCCTGAGTTATCCAGACATGCCTCCATCATCCGTTCACATTTCTCCGCGCGAAATATGATCTGAGATGTCTTCTTCCCAAGTGAAGTAGGTGCCCAGGCTACTCAGACTATACCGGAGAACACCACCAGGTGGCAGACAACAACACCTTCCACCGTTTTCTTGTTTTTATAATGTCAGCTACACTCTCGCAAGCGAAGTCTTGGCGCGTACGAAGCTCAATTCATAAAAACTCTTTGCCCAATTTCGAAATTTCACGCCGGTCGAGAATATATCCATCTTTTGCATCATCTTATAAAATTGTCCTGATCCCTCTCACGTCTATCCCAAAGAACTGTCTCTCAGATTTGTGCTCCACGCTTTGCTTCCTCCGTCGGGTTTAAATATCGGCGTGGGCGTGTAATTGGTGGTCAACTGAGGCCAGAGAAAGTTCACGAGAGGTATGGTAATTGGGATGAGGATGTACTTGGTCGTACTTGTAGACTTGATGAGGCTTAGGTTGGAGTCAAACTCGTTGGGAGCGAAAAAACGACGTGGTGGAGTAATTTGAATAATTTCTTCATGGGCCAACTTTTTTGATATTGTGAAATTTGACTGAACTTGGCTCCGGGAGAATATTTCAACCCCAGGTTCGCAGAGGACATCGCGTACAGGTGTTCAGTATTGCCCTCCCAGGCCACATAATGTCAGGCGTAGTTCAGCACAACTATAGGAAGGTGACATTTGGCTTGAAAGTCATGTGATATCACTACGTAAAGCTACGCGATTGCCTCCCTCATTTTTGACGTAACATTCCACTATACATCAACTTATTACACAATTTATCTCTGCACCAATCATTCTAAACGTTATTTTCCACGATGTCTATGTTCCAAGAAATTTTCACGTTTCAAGAGAACAATTCGATTGATTATATTCTCCAGAAATGCAGAAAAAGGCACAGCAAAGGCGCTAGCTCTAAACTGGGTAAAATTCAATTCCGAGCTCTTGTGCTTTCAGCTAACAGATTAGTTCTTAATAAATTGTACACCAGCTTATATGAGTACACCCAGCCATTACGAGACAAAAGGAACATTTCGGAACTTCGGGACTCATTCTATAACACTATGAAGGTAATAATTGATGGAGATGCTGATCTCAAATTATTTGAACAACTTGAGAAAGACATTATTAACAAAAAAAATGAGCGCGATATCTTGAAACTGGCCATTGACCTTGTAATAAAGTTTCCGTTAGAATCAACAGCGGGACCATGGAGCAGCTTGACAACAATCCGTAGAAATTTTATGGAGGGATCCAATATTGACATGACGGCCCAAGATTTGGAAATGTATTTGCAGAAAAACCTACAAGATAACGTATTCTGCGATATCCCAAACTTCTGGGACTGTTTCTTTGAAAAAAAGGACTGGACCGACCAGGCTTCTCGTATATGGGAAAGCTATAAAAAGTATGAGGTTGCTGAGGAGAATAAAAGATCGAAGGAGCTAAAAGCAAAAAAAACCGCAAAAGGTGTCGAGGAACAGAAATGTCTCCATAGAGACAAGGAAGAGAAAATCCTTGAGGAAGGCATGACTGAAAGTGAGATATGGGACTGGCTCATCTTCTTTGAGGAGAATTTCCTGAATCAGCTCAATGGTCGCACAACAAGGTCCACAAAATATCCCATCGTCATCGAAGATAAGGGCTCCCTTCTGCGAGGGCGGTATTGTCGTACGAATAGGACGCAACGTGCTCAGGAGTCTACGGGTACTACTCAGATTGACTTACTGATTAAAAGCATTGACATACAGGATGATGATGTTGATTGGGAAAACATGAACGTTGGAGCTGAGTTCACAGTATCACCGAGTAAGTCTATAAGAAAGAAAAAGTTCCTTCAACTATCAAGATGTGCTCGTGAAGCATACTGCGCTCAGCCCCTGCGGCGATTTATGCACGGATTTCTGATGTTTAAAGAAGAATTCGAACTCTGGGTTTTCGATCGCTCGGGGGCTTACAGCTCGGGCAGAATGGGTATTATAGATAGCAAGGATATTTTTGTGCGAGCACTATGCTCGTATTTGTTGATGAGCGATGAAGAACTTGGCCGTGACATGTCAATTCTGCGAAAAAATGGACAATCCACAGCAAATTTTACAGGAAGTGATAGTAACTCAGACCAAATATTTGAGATCAAACATAATCCTGTCATACAGTCAACTACCCTGGTCACTAGAGGGACGACCTGCTATAAGACGAGGGACAAATCAACCATGATAAAGTACTCGTGGAGCAGGTCTGCGGACAACGCCGAAGTTGGATTCATGAAGGATGCACTCCAAGTACCAGGTGTCGTGAAGTACATAGCATCACAGTTAGTATATCAGACTAACAGTCACCTGGGAAACCTCGATCTTTCCGGCGCTGACTCCTGGGATTTAAAGGCCGACGATCATAATGTAACCTATGGGTCTAAATACCACGCCATGACAATACCGTCTTTGGAAAGAAATCGATTTCTTTTCAGAATTGCAATGACACCATGTGGCAGAAAAATTGACACATGCGGGTCGATCCTTGATTTTGTGGCTGGAATTAGAGATGCGATCAAGGCTCACCAGAGGCTTGTCGATATTAGTATCTTACATGGAGATATTTCCGAAGGAAATATTATCCTGAAAGGTCTAACTACAGATGATGACTCTCATAGTATGCTGATTGACTTTGATTGTTCCGTGAAGATGAAAGGAAACGTCGCCGAGGATGAAGAACGGTTTTTAACAGGCACCGTGAAGTTCATGGCAATGGAGAGATTAGAATACGCTGCAAATTCAAAGCCTTCGATCCGACGAACTTATCGCCATGATCTAGAATCATTCTTCTACGTGTTTGTTGTAGGATGTATAGAGTACGAACATGTACCTAAGGGGACTCCTCCAAATCTGAACGAATGGTGCGAGGGTGGAATTAAGACTTGTCTCTCGAATAAATATTATTCTATTTCACGTCACGAATTCCTTCTCAATTTGTTCACGCCAAGTTTCGAAGGACTAAAGGAGCTAGCCAAGAATCTCAGAACAATTCTATTTAAAGATGGAACCTTTTTCGCAACACCTGAAGATCGTGGATCAATATACAGGAGAATGATTATGGCTTTTGACGAAACTATCGAGGACATAGGAGGTAAGATATATTTATGACCGCATGAAAGTATTTATCTTTTTTACTCGAGCCTTGCTTACAAACCGTTCACTTTTAGCCGGAAGAATCACAAATTCAACCTTCATAGCACGTCGGTATCAGACCACCATTCCAGCTTTTATTCGCCGAAATTTAATTCGAAATTTGCCTGTTAGGTAGAAGTATCACCACATGGCTCTGATTTAGACTATTGATTAACAAGTGTATGTCAAGCAGAGGAACTTTTATGCTCCGGATATTGTATAGATTGAGGTTTTTGACTTTAAATTTACATTTATTTGAATAAATTATAGAAGAATCAGATTAAAATAAATATTAAATTATTTGAATTTGAATTTGAATTTGAATTTGAATTTGAATTTGAATTTGAATTTGAACTTGAATTTGAATTTGAATTTGAATTTGAATTTGAATTTGAATTTGAATTTGAATTTGAATTTGAATTTAAATTTGAATTTGAATTTGAATTTAAATTTGAATGTGAATTTTGATTTGAATTTATTTAAACCCGATTTACCTGCTTTGGACCCATGCAGGCGGCTAAAAACCTATACTATATATTTACATGAGGGGGAAACCATTACGATAAAAACCCCCTCCCCCTTAAAAATTTTTATACCTGTAATACTTCGTTACCTACAGTAAGTGCAAATGGCCGTTAGTCCGAAATAGAACTAGCTAAAGTATACCTCGCCATCCTTTCCATGCCCTCGCGTGCCGAAAAGTGATGGCTGTGGTCTTGATTTCGACCCCGATGACGCAAATAGATGTTGTGTTGGGGCTGGGACCTGAACTTGTTTTCGCGGGCGTCCCGGCCCTCTCTTGAAGCCTTCTGGCTTTTGGTTGGTCACTAGCGTGAATCCATGGTCGTCTGGTATGTTGACAGTATTTGATTGAGGTAACTCCGTTAGTGTTTCGCTCTCCCTTCTTAGTTCGGCCGTTCTCTCCATGAGTCCATACCGTGCCCGTTGAACATTGGCCTTGTATGCCGCGAAGCTTGGACACGCCCCCTTCTGCCACGATAAGTGGGCCTTGCCGCAGTTGCAGCAAAGTACCGACTTCTTCGGACAGTCCCTGGTCTGATGGGTGCCCGCGCACCCTCCACATTTCCTTGCCTTGTTGCAGGAAGCTTGGGTGTGCCCCCATTGGCTGCAGTTGAAGCACTGCTTGACTTGTGCCCGGGGTGACCAGAGCTGGGCCGTGTAGAGCATTGAGTCCATTACAATGCCATTTCGAATCACTTCGCGTTGTAGAGCCTCGGTCGGTAAGCTCGCAATGACTGACCCTCGAGTATGGCCATTTTCCTTCACCCAGGTGTGCTCCTTCCCGTCATAGAACCACCTCACCCTGTTGATTTGTATTCCCGGAATCCGTGCTTTTGTCTCCGTCGTCATTTTAAATATTGCCACGCTATTGTTGGCATTCTTTCCTCCGTGTATAATTGTCCCCAGTGGGACTCCCAAGATTTCAACAGGGTAATCCTGCTTTAGGACGCAGAACTCTTTGGGCTGCGCCATCCTCAAGGCAGCGTCTCTCTGGGAGACCGACTGCACGAACACCTCAGTATCGTTGCTCCTTAATTGCCTCACGGCGTATGCCCCATTTATATGTAGTTTTGCCTTGTTAAGCAGCTCTGCCGGCTGCATCTTGTTGGCTCCTTCTACTCGAATTATTATTATTATTATTATTATTTGAATTTGATTTCATTTAGCCTGATTTGGCGCCTTAAGGCCCATGCAGGTGACTATAAACCTAAAACTATATATTTACATGAGGGGGAAACCATTACGATAAAAACCCCCTCCCCCTTTAAATTTTTATACCTGTAATACTTCGTTACCTACAGTAAGTGCAAATGGCCGTTAGTCCGAAATAGAACTAGCTAAAGTATACCTCGCCATCCTTTCCTGCCCTCGCGTGCTGAAAAGTGATGGCTGTGGTCTTGATTTCGACCCCGATGGCGCAAATAGATGTTGTGATGGGGCTGGGACCTGAACTTGTTTGCGCGGGCGTCCCGGCCCTCTCTTGAAGCCTTCTGGCTTTTGGTTGGTCACAAGCGTGAATCCATGGTCGTCTGGTATGTTAACCGTATTTAATTGAGGTAACTCCGTTGGTACTTCGCTCTCCCTTCTTAATTCGGCCGTTCTCTCCATGAGTCCATACCGTGCCCGCTGAACGTTGGCCTTGTATGCCGCGAAGCTTGGACACGCCCCCTTCTGCCACGATAAGTGGGCCTTGCCGCAGTTGCAGCAAAGTACCGACTTCTTCGGACAGTCCCTGGTCTGATGGGTGCCCGCGCACCCTCCACATTTCCTTGCCTTGTTGCAGGATGCTTGGGTGTGCCCCCATTGGCTGCAGTTGAAGCACTGCTTGACTTGTGCCCGGGGTGACCAGAGCTGGGCCGTGTAGAGCATTGAGTCCATTACAATGCCATTTCGAATCACTTCGCGTTGTAGTGCCTCGGTCGGTAAGCTCGCAATGACTGACCCTCGAGTATGGCCATTTTCCTTCACCCAGGTGTGCTCCTTCCCGTCATAGAGCCACCTCACCCTGTTGATTTGTATTCCTGGAATCCGTGCTTTTGTCTCCGTTGTCATTTTAAATATTGCCACGCTGTTGTTGGCATTCTTTCCTCCGTGAATTATTGTCCCCAGTGGGACTCCTAAGATTTCAACAGGGTAATCCTGCTTTAGGACGCAGAACTCTTTGGGCTGCGCCATCCTCAAGGCAGCGTCTCTCTGGGAGACCGACTGCACGAACACCTCAGTATCGTTGCTCCTTAATTGCCTCACGGCGTATGCCCCATTTATATGTAGTTTTGCCTTGTTAAGCAGCTCTGTCGGCTGCATCTTGTTGGCTCCTTCTACTCGAATCCGTACTGCCGCTTTGGTTGCTGGCGGCGCGACGATCGAGGCGTACGTGGGTCGCCCTCCCATTAGTTGCGCTGGTGGTGGTGCAGTCTTGCAGACCGGCTTTTCGAGACTCTCCTTTACGACCTTCTCTAAGGCCAACATTCGATCTTCCATTGGGTTAGCCGTCAGCTTCGATCGGAACATCTTGGCGTGGGCTACGAAGGCATCAAGTACCTCATCTATTTCGACCATTGGTGTCGCAGATTTATCAGTTCCTGCAATCGCCAGTCTATCTCGGACCCTGTTTAGATAATAAGCCACTGTTTTTAGTTTCTCCAATTTCATGCCTGTAGAAGTCGCGAGAGATTCTACAAGCATTATTGCGGCTGTTCCGCTATCCGTTGGTGGTGGTGGTGGTGCCGTGAAAATTTTTCCAGCCGTGAAATCCACCTTTCCTGTCCCCCAACTCGCCATGCCGAAGCGCAACGAAAAAAATTCGAGGAATCAAGTAAGAGTGATTGATTGAGATGAATGCAATAATTAAAACGATGATATAACGTTCGTGGAACGTGGTGCCGCTTTTGACCAAATGATGATGTTTCTATTATTATTATTATTATTATTATTATTATTATTATTATTATTATTATTATTATTATTATTATTATTATTATTATTATTATTATTATTATTATTATTATTATTATTATTATTATTATTATTATTATTATTATTATTATTATTATTATTATTATTATTATTATTATTATTATTATTATTATTATTATTATTATTATTATTATTATTATTATTATTATTATTATTATTATTATTATTATTATTATTATTATTATTATTATTATTATTATTATTATTATTATTATTTGAATTTGATTTCATTGTCCTGATTTGGCGCCTTAAGGCCCATGCAGGTGACTATAAACCTAAACTATATATTTACATGAGGGGGAAACCATTACGATAAAAACCCCCTCCCCCTTTAAAATTTTATACCTGTAGTTCTTCGTTACCTACAGTAAGTGCAAATGGCCGTTAGTCCGAAATAGAACTAGCTAAAGTATACCTCGCCATCCTTTCCCTGCCCTCGCGTGCTGAAAAGTGATGGCTGTGGTCTTGATTTCGACCCCGATGGCGCAAATAGATGTTGTGTTGGGGCTGGGACCTGAACTTGTTTTCGCGGGCGTCCCGGCCCTCTCTTGAAGCCTTCTGGCTTTTGGTTGGTCACTAGCGTGAACCCATGGTCGTCTGGTATGTTAACAGTATTTGATTGAGGTAACTCCGTTAGTGTTTCGCTCTCCCTTCTTAGTTCGGCCGTTCTCTCCATGAGTCCATACCGTGCCCGCTGAACATTGGCCTTGTATGCCGCGAAGCTTGGACACGCCCCCTTCTGCCACGATAAGTGGGCCTTGCCACAGTTGCAGCAAAGTACCGACTTCTTCGGACAGTCCCTAGTCTGATGGGTGCCCGCGCACCCTCCACATCTCCTTGCCTTGTTGCAGGAAGCTTGGGTGTGCCCCCATTGGCTGCAGTTGAAGCACTGCTTGACTTGTGCCCGGGGCGACCAGAGCTGGGCCGTGTATAGCATTGAGTCCATTATTATTATTATTATTATTATTATTATTATTATTATTATTATTATTATTATTATTATTATTATTATTATTATTATTATTATTATTATTATTATTATTATTATTATTATTATTATTATTATTATTATTATTATTATTATTATTATTATTATTATTATTATTATTATTATTATTATTATTATTATTATTATTATTATTATTATTATTATTATTATTATTATTATTATTATTATTATTATTATTATTATTATTATTATTATTATTATTATTATTATTATTATTATTATTATTATTATTATTATTATTATTATTATTATTATTATTATTATTATTATTATTATTATTATTATTATTATTATTATTATTATTATTATTATTATTATTATTATTATTATTATTATTATTATTATTATTATTATTATTATTATTATTATTATTATTATTATTATTATTATTATTATTATTATTATTTGAATTTGAATTTGATTTCATTTAGCCTGATTTGGCGCCCTATGGGCCCATGCAGGTGTCTACGAACTCTAATATTTACATAGGAGGAAACCTTGCAGTAAAAACCCCCTTAGCTGTCTGACTTGACTCTGTGCGATTATGGTCTTACCTCTAGGAAGTGCACTCACACTGTTGTTGCCAGTGTGGATTCCGTCCTTGTCCTGTGTATCCATTTTCCTCTCTCCGCCTGATTAACGCCTCGATTTCCCCGGTCATCCGAAACTGCTCTAGCCATCCTTCCTTTTGAATCCACTGCGCAATTCTGGTCATATCTTTGACGTTATTTACCATAGCTTCGAAGGATCGAGTTGTCGATTTTCGTAGCAACTCACCTCTTCCCTTTGCCCATCTTGGACAAGACATCACCATGTGCTTTATATTTTGGGACGGATATCCACATTGGCAGCATGGTTTTCCTACTCCTTGCACGTTCCTTCTGTATAAGTAAGCATTGAACCCAATGTATAAGGAAATGGTTAATCTGTCCTTTGCAGCTATTGATGGTGACATGAATTAAGATGATGATTGTGATTGAGATAGGTTTCTATATAGTTTATAATACATGATATGCTCAGGTTCATATACCTCGAGCCAAGCAACCAGATTATGTTCCTCTAGATCTAGATTCATCAGAATAATTACTTACTCAGTAAAATTCTCCTAGTCTTAGTTGTGTGTTTAGGATCTTGATTTGGTTTCTAGTAACTAGTCAATGATGTTTCTCATATCACTGAGACATAGTCATGGTTGATACAACAGGTACAAACGATGAATCGTGTCTGTACATGACGTTGTGATATAGTCATGATCGTCTGAACAATATCAACTCATGAATGAATCATGTCTCTACATGACACAATGTGCTTGTTCTTACTTGTGTGGCAATGCTACTCTGGGCCCTGCTAAGGTTTTGGTGGATTTGGATGGGTGACTCTTTATAGATCATCATAAGTCACCTGTTTTCTTGTCGTTGTATAAGTTTGCAGCATTCCACTTATCCGGATTGGCTTGCGCTCGGGGACCCAAGTGTCGCTTCTTATTCTGGCTCGTCCACGATTCTGACCATTCCTTGAACGCGGCGCTCTTACTGGCTACTTTCTGTCCTATTTTAGACTCGATGTTGCTGCAGATTAAGGTCCATTCCGCTATATCATCTCTCCTATTTGATCGCGTTTACTTAAAATTTCTTCATCAAAGTATTTGATTTTTCTGTGTGCAGTCGAAATTATCTGTTGGATAGCCCGGTATATTGAAGCCGTCTTTGTTTAAGGTAGATCTCTATCGAGAGAGTTGACGTTTCATGCTCTAGCATTCTACTACTGGTCGACTGGTATGCCCCTGTAATGACCTTGAGGAATTTCCTTTGGACACTTCTGAGTGGCTTAAGTATTCTTTCAGGGATGTTGCCTGTCGGCCCAGTTCTGGCCCGGATGGGGGATCCATAGGTAAGCGCTGGTCTTACTACCGAGTAATATAGTGGTCGTAATTTGCTGACATTTGCACCCCATATTGGCTGAGTTAGTCGACTCAATGCCTGCGTCTGTGACTCCGATTTAGCTTGTAATCCTTTAACGTGGGATGCTTTCATGGATCATTGTGGCATAGCGTATTATGAAGCGCCATGCGTCGGCTAACTTAAAACATAAATAATAGTTCAATGCACTTCTAAAACCAGCAAGGAAGACTGATAAGAATGGGCTGGTTTCATTAGGTGATGTGTAGCAGATTGTTGGGCATAGGAGCTGTGTGTTATGTGATATTTGGTAATTTTATGTATATAAATTCTCGGCGTGAAGAAGCATTATTCTTCACGCAACGTCTTCTTCAATCACCTTAACAATACATTTGTTTACCCATCTCTTCTTCGGGAAGACCATTTATCTCTTTCCAGCTCTTCATCAGCAAGACCCACGTGTAGCCTCTATCGTTACTATCTACCTATTTGTCTCTACCTAGGGAAGACCAGTCATCCCTTCGACCCACTCATCACCTTTATCTACCACATAGATCTTCATTAGACCACATACGCACCCTGTGGAACACTGTCCTAACCTCGCCCTTGAGAATAAGTCCATGTGTACCCTTGTAGGGGTCTTGAGACTTAATTCATTGGCTCTCATTGAATCTTTCTGGTCATTTTGGCTTCTTTACATGAACAACAGAATTTGTAATTTATATTCTCATACAGTTTCATACCATTGACGGCTTTCGCAATTCGTGTTCTGATATGTTGTCCAGGATGTCGAAGTTGTTCATGTAGAAGGTCAGCTTTTGATACAGAGCTAAGAGCTAGCTAGATAGGCTCAGGGATTGTCCACACTCTATCAGACCTAGTTGTAAGAGAACGATATGCCAGCTTCTCGCAATTGTATGTTAAAAATGAATTTATTTTCTATGTAGAAAAGAAAGTTGTAGCTACAAAGGGTTTTGTCTAATATAAACATGACGCGTCGCGTCACTTGCAAAACTTTACTAAGCAGAGTCGAGGCTTTTCCCAAAATAAGTATAACGGCTATTCGGAGCCGGATAAACCAGGCCACGACCTGTAACACTAGTATCTCGAAACAGAAGCTTTCCTTCTTCAGCTCAAATCATCATTTCGGATTTATTGTAAGTCAATGTCACGCCCTTATCTGCAAGTGCCCCTAATGATATCAAACTAAGTGAGGCATTGGGAACATAGAGAACACCTATAAGTATGGTTGAGCAAGTACGTGTCGAAGTCGAAGACTCTTTCCAGTGAATGCAAACATCGCCTTTACCAACAGAATATATAGTTGTTCCATTAGCAACTTCAATAGGGACACTAATTAGTAATATCTTTCTAATAAAAACATCTTTATATGGAGTGAGATGACAAGAGCACATTGTATCAAGGCCCTAACTTATTTTTGAAGTGGGTAGTGGAGTGGTGGCACAGAGATAAGTTGAAATTTCAGATTCAGATTCACTTTCAGAATATCTAACAAATTTAGGTGTCTTTGAGGCTATCCTTATTGCATTTGCCTGCTCCACTTTTGTTTTATGTTTCTCCTGCCATTGATGCTAAATGAGACCTAATGCCTTGTAGTTTTTACCCTCATTACTTAACAGCCATTTTGGACATTGCGTTTTGACATGGTCACCATAACACACCCAACTCTCCTTTTTCTGTCGCTCATTTTTCTTTGCCACAGCATTAGCCACCTCCAGATTAATTGTGTTTTCTTCGGGCTCTGCTAATTTGGTTTCAGTTGTTCTTGCAGACTGAAACATCTCAGAAAGGTTTGGAAATTTGTACCTCTTTGTATATATTTCAATAGTTGTATCATATTGTTAAGGCAGGCTCCGCATTAGAATAACGGCTTGAACTACATCGAATATAGCAGCATCTGGCTCTTGGGTTGCAATCTCCGACTTAAGGCTGATTAATAAGTCGTATTTTAATGTGATGGTACTCGTTTTCATTGACTGAATGGCAAAGAGCTGAGATAATAGCTGTGCCAGGAGAGCTGTGTCATTCATTCCATACCGAGTTATGAGGGTATTGGATGCTTCTGATGCAATTTGACTATTTTGTATGACAACCTTGTTACTGGCATCATCACTTTGGAGCATCATTTTTAATGCCTGGGCATGTTGGTATTCAAACTCTTCTAGCTGTTCTTCAAACGATCCCTTCCTTGTCTCTGAAGCGTTGTCTTCTAGATTAGGAAAGACACATTTCTCTGCTACGAGGAATTTCTTAAGCCTTGTAGCAGCTAGCTCGACTTTAAGATTACTCTGCCATAGAATAAAATTTTCACAGCCTGTGAGTATAGTTCCGCTGTATTTACCCATTGTGGGATTTGTTAAAAAAAAATTGTAGATAGTGACAAGTAAGAACAGGCTGTTCTACCTCTAATTGTAGAGGATTTTAATGAGTCAATCTCAGTGAAAATGGAAGCGCAAGGGTTATCATAACCTGTTGAATGGGTATATATTAGATCAACTACTTCTACCTGCTTGCCTGACCAACAGAGATATAAGTGAAAGGTCCGGGCAACACTAACACCACGTGATCTGACCATCTTACTTCACAACAGAAATGATTGTGGAGAGGACCACAAGATGAGTTAGTCTGGGAATGATTTCCAGAGAAAAAGAAAAAATATCATGAAGGTGTTGGTTTTTGTAATATGAACATCAGACAGGTTAACACCTGTCTGCGGTTTGTGTCTGGGGTGTAGATGGTTGATTTTGTTGAGCTGTGCAGTTGTGAAATCTCTGCAAGTCGAATTTTCGACCAAAAATGTGCCAACACCACTCCTCCTGATCGGCAACTTGACAAAAACTCTCAAATTCACCCTTTATTGTGACTGAATCTCGGCTCTGGGAGAATATTTCACTTCCAGGTTTGTAGAGAGCACCACTGACTGGTGTTCAGCTTTGGTCCTCCGATTTAAGAGCTGTGTTGGTTAGGCACTCAAAAGAGTTGTTGAATATGTGTTTCTCTAGCCGATTTTTTGAAATAGACAACTGTACCATACTTTATGGCAAGCGGGGTAAGGAGAAGAGACAGTCTAACCTAGTTCGAGCTAGTCCAACTGCACCTACAGGGCTAATCCCTTAAACAACCCAGTTTCGAGGCTAACGTTTCGGATCCTAGAGGCACTGTAATGAGGACCAATTTACATTTTCTTTAGAGTTGAATTTGAATTTGAAATCTTTTACGTGACAGGAAGAACCTAACATCTATTTAGACATGACACAGGTAGATGGGCTCTGAAAGCTCATTGCTACCTACATGACTGGCAGTGGAGCTAGAAGTGACAAAAGAAAGGAATAAAAAAATGAACAGTATATGTCTGGGTTACGGTGCCTGGCGCCGCATCTGTTGTGCTGGCTCGGTTGAGTTGTTAGGAGACAGGGGAACGGAGGATGGGCTGCTGGATTAGGTAAGGGTGGAAAATACAGGCTGGTGCACAGACGCTGTTCCTGTACTATACAATCTCTTCACCTGCCGAGTTTAGTGAATTAATCTATCCATATAATATCATACTTCACATCATCCATTAGATGATATTATCAATTGTCGGGATGCACATCTAGCATCACCTTCATAGATCACCAGCTGATACGCACTCAGTGTCCATCGTGCCATCACCCAGCGTGAGCGCGCCATCTCCGCGACTCACCATTGCAAATGAGCCCGTGTAATTCCACCGACGGATAGCAGAGACATAATTGCTATATAACTCACAGCTCATAACCACAACAGCATCCCTATCTTCCACACCCATCTCCTCTCGGGTCAGAAACAATCTCAGCGTGGTCACCTCCCACCCTGTTTATTCTTCAGCAGAATGTAACATCTGCTTGTAGTTAAGAATCGAATGAACTTCTGCCATCCCTTCTCCCCTATCATTTCCCTGGCCCCAGGTGGGGCCATTTTCTCATAGATTTGCCATTGTAGCAAAGTAGGTCGGCACTCTGAAAAATGCCAGGGCCTTTTCTCTCGGCCGCAAACACACTTCAAATTTCATGTTCAGGGTTGAAAGGCCGGTGGTAGTGGGCGTAGTCCCCGTGGCCAGTTCTTGCCTCAATAAGACAATTATACGCCCATCTTGGTAAAGCTAGTTCCGGCGGTCGTTTTCAGCGCATGAAAAGGTCCAGATCTTTATATTGTTTCGGCCGATACTCCTGCCACCACTCCTCCACGAGCTCTTAGCTGCGCTGTTTAACCCACCTCCCTAATGCAGCAAAGGTTAGATCTTGATCTTCTCCACTGGGCGCAGCTGAGGTTAGTGACCGATTATTGGGAGCTCCCAAGGCTGATTTGGCCAGCTTATTGGCCTCTTCATTGCCTTGAATCCCCACATGCCCAGGTATCCAGCGTATTTCCACACGCTTATTGTGTCTTAGCAATGAAAACTTGTCCACCACTGACTGCGAGGAGTTAGATCTTCCTCTTTCGAGCGCCTGGGTGGCCGCTTGGTTTTCCAGAAGAATGCAGATCAGTAAGTCTTTTCCTACCTCTATTGTAGCCTTCAAGGCTTTCATGGCACCTACTACTTCTGCGTCGAATACCTCTGCTCCGGGAAGTGGACTGGAGCCACTTGCAACTAGCTTGCCTCCTTGGTATACTACATACCCCCAGGCTGATTTTCCAGGACCCGATGATGATCCATCAGAGAAAGCGAAGACTGTGTTAGCTGGACGGGAAGCTAACCACCGCTTTTTGCTTCCAGACCCAGCTTCATTTTCTCGACTACATGGAATCAATACTGGGGTGCCCCGTGGGAAGTATAGCTTTCAAGGGCCTTCGGCTGTCGGAACTCGACGAACACTTATTTGTATTGTTGTGTTATCAATGTAGCTTACCATGGTACATGCTTTAGGTCGCGTCATAGCATATGCATGTGACTGTGGAACTAAACTGTGGGGTGTTTAGTGTGTAATGCATGTGTGGGTATACTGGACCAAACTAGAACTCGATGGAATAGAGATAATGGAATCAGCGGGAGACTGATAGACTGAGAGAGAACGAGCTGGTCATTTCTCGTAGGAGAGAAATGATATCATAAGGGAATGTTCTAGCATTAGGCTGTGAACAACACAGTAAGTCTGGAGCAAGATATAAGGAGGTCTCAACCTCCATCCATTCATTGTAACCAAGTTTCCTTTATACAAGAATATAGAGTCAAGTGTGACGGCTGGTTCCTGTAGCCTATGTTGGCTAACATAGGCTTGGTCCGATTTAGGGTGCACACGATCGATTGATCTAATATCGGAGCATCTGAATCTGCATAGCATCCGATTGAACAGTGCAGCTCAACATGGCATCACTTGTCGGTGAGAAGCTATCGGCTGGGAATATACGAGATCGGACACAAACTCCTCAATTGATAGTGCAATGACGTCGTAGAACATGAGGCTCTTTTGTATATATACATGTGTAGATAGATCTTGTAGTAGTTCTCTCCTTAGAATTATTATCTACTACCATCAACCACATAGTTGCTCCAGCACCTGTCCTAGAATCCGTGACATCAAGTCTTACATATCACGAGAACACACGCGACAGCGACTATAGAAACCTACTGTGAGCATAACTTCCCCAAGAGTATCCATCGTCCGGCTCCCATATAGCCTAATTAATATAACATGTATGTGTGTCATGTACCGTCCTGGTTGTCTGAACAAACAATCTCTTTGCCCCGATCTAAGACCTAAGCGTCTTATTGTCTCTTTCCGATCCTCAGCCTCCCGAATTGCTAGAGGGTGCCAGGCATCCATTCTTTGCATACGAGCTGCTGACCGCAGCATCTTTTGCTGAAGAATTATTGATGCTGAAGAATTATTGATGCCGGGGATATTCTCGCTTCACGATGAAGAGCGCCATTGGGAGTGGTACGCCGCGCTGGGGGTGCTACTCTGATAGCTTTCATTATTGTTTTTCCCAGTAGAGATATATGCCAGCCTACTCCAGTGCCAACTTCTTTATCTTGCAGTGTGGTTATTTGATTGAGACCTGGCCACCACTCCTTTAGAATTGAAAACCATCTCCATTAACTTTAACTTTCACAGAAGATCATTGGATAGTATCCCTGCTCGCATAACTAGTGGTCAATCTTGACACGGGCCTACATAAAGACCAAAGCAATCAAATTCATATTTACAGGGATCTTACCCCAGTCATTTTGACACATTCACCTTTTCTATCCATAAGTGACTCTAGGTGTGCAGGGCCATTTGTTGTGGTTATGAGCTATGCGGAAGTCACATTGCGTAGTGATGAGGAGTGGATGATGTTATAATTTGTGGTTGACAGTGAGTAGCCTCATACAATACTATGCTGTAGGTATATGGACAGAAAGTATAAGACTAAACCTGTGGCCATTTATTGTGGGTACATCTATGAAACTATATACATGCTCGCCTAACCAGTACACTAGTGATGTATGCTGTGGCCTTAAGCCACACGCAATGTCCTAGCCTCGACTACCTTATTGTCTCATATCATAACACCATTCTCTAATTACATGATAGCGTGAAGCGTAACGCTTACACCTGTACAACTAGTTGCCGAGGCCCTTCTCTCCTCTGATGTAGTACACCCTGTTGGAAATATTGTGCAATGAAATGGGCGCAATATTCATGGAACGAAAGTAGAAGTTGACTAAAAGAGTGTCATATTTGGATTAAGGCTAAAACTGTGGGAAATGTGCTCTACAAGTACAAGTGTAAGCGACACGTAGCCTAAGCGGAGGACGAAGGCTGAACACCAGTCAGTGGTGCTCTCTACAAATCTGGGAGTGAAATATTCTCCCAGAGCCGAGATTCAGTCACAATAAAGGGTGAATTTGAGAGTTTTTGTCAAGTTGGCAATCAGGAGGAGTGGTGTTGGCACATTTTTGGTCGAAAATTCGACTTGCAGAGATTTCACAACTGCACAGCTCAACAAAATCAACCATCACACCCCAGATACGAACCGCAGACAGCCTATAACCTGTCTGATGTTGGTACCATAACAACTGACACCTTCAAGAACTTATTTTCTTTCTCTGGAAATTCATTCTCAGCCAAACTCATCTTGCGGCCCTCTCCACAATCATCTCACTACCTACCTTAGCAATCCCATACCTCCAAAAGCCAAATATCCAACTAAGAAGGAAATTTCCGACCCTCCGCAACTGCCAGTCGCTGTGAAGGTACGGTCGAAATACCGGCCTTAGATGCGTCCTCACCTCGGTCAAGGGCACCAACAACTCGACCTGCAACGAATTGCCACCGACGAAATACATACGACATTTCGCCGGTACACTAACCAGTGCGTTCGACAAAGGCTGGGGCATCGGTGGCTCGGTCTTGAGCTCTCAGTCACGTTCTCGACCTCCACGGTTAGGGGTACAGCAGCGACGGGGAAAGGCCGGAGGGGTGGACATTCTACAGAGTTTCTGGGATGACGAGATGGGTTGAAGGATAGAGGGATGCTGCATGATGGAACAAAAGGGAATACAAACTGAGGAGGCCTTGGTGGGCGACTGGATGAGGCCTCCAGTGAAGAAAACGACCCCTGGATGAGATGAGGAGATGCTGAAATAAGCCAAAGCTGGGAATGAATCAAAGGGAAAAGTTACAGATGGCGAAGGTGTCAAGGGCTCGGTCGCGTGGTGGCCGATGCTGATGAGGAAATTGCGGTTCGGCACGCCAAAAGGGGGTTCTCTTGACGGTTGGGCTTGACATGATTCGACACATGGGTGAAGTCTGAGGTGGTCCGGTCATTTAGATGGGACGAGGCACTTGTACTTTACGGTAGTTAACCTGATCCGGCCCGGCCCCACCCGTGCTTAAGCTCCAGTAGGAGTACAACGGGAATTACTATACCAAGCACGTAAATGAATAAAACAAAACAAAAACGTAGCCTAAGCCACAGCATAAACGAATGTGGCGCCATCTAGGCATAGAAAACACCCAATAACCTCCTTGTGAGCACGCCATACAGCCGCTCATATCTCCAATAGGTAGCCTGAAGTGCTACCATAATATCCATTCCAACTTCTTAAATACACACAATATTGTGTCGGGAAACTTGACAAAATTAAGGGCCCGTATGTCCACAACACTCCGTGTCTCCATTTCCAACATTGTGAACTGTACTAAGCATCTGCTTGCCTAAACATACTTATCTTGATCTGGTTAGGCTCGGTTGATACTCTTCCTGTTGAAATTGGTGCTTCCAATTATGGTAAAGACAGGGATGTGTAGAATACACGTCACTAATCTCCCATTAATTGTGAGGTTAGTATTTATGCGCTTTGACGTAAATACCAACCACTAGAATTTATTATTACAAAATTTTAGTTTATATAGCACTCTGTGTCCTTGTGGGAGTAATTAACAACTCTCCACGACAGATTTACTGACTCCTTTACTTTCCCACTCGCTTCACCAAGTGATACAATCTGTGCCTAATAGCCACAAGCTTTTGCAAACCAATCCGCTCAACAGATTATGAGCCCGGTGCCCCTAAAAGCAAAAAGATTCCATCACTATTAAGCATCCTCATCTCTAAAGAAGTCTTCTAACCGCTCAACAGAAATGGAATCCTCGTCTTCGAAAACCGGCTTCTTAGCTCCGAGACTCGGAACCAACTACTTGCGCGCAATGTCATTAACCAATGTAACCCACCTCACTGGTCCTGAAACCTATGAGTTGTGGGCCATTACAATGACTGCAGTATTTGAAGGGCAGGGACTCAACGAGATTGTCGTCGACGGCAAAAAGCCGGACAAGGACGCTTCGCCTGAAGAAAAAGGAGCATACAGCCAGCTTTCGAGTATTGCTGTAAATATATATATTCAGGTCGTCGGTTCAAAGATCCTTGGCAAGATCTTAAAACTCAAAGACCCTCACTTGATGTGGAAGTATTTGAAAGAGCAGTACCACCAGAACAGCTCTTTTACATTGATCCACCAACTTAGATCGGTTGCGCTCCTCGCAAATGCATACGATCCAAGTCGCACTGTCAGTTCGGTAATCGACGAATTTGAGACGGAGTATGATCGGTTAACATTGTTAGCCCGAGAATCTTCAAACTCGAACCGCCACAAGCTAGCCGACTTTCTTGATGATGATGAAGTTAAGAGGAGTTACTTGTTGAGTTCGTTCTGTGAACATCATAAGGATGTAGTTGATAACTTGACAACTAAGGACAATTGTACCTATGCCGTGGTTAAACAACGTCTTCTTGATCTAGATCGCACTGCACCTCCTCCAACAGCTCTCATCACGCAAGTTGGCAAAGCAGACGATAACTCTCTCAAGCCAAGGAAACCTGGAAGGGTATCCAAGCGTTCCAAACTCCCCTCGTCGAACGAATGTTCCTTCTGCAAGAAACGTTTTCCGACCGAGTATAAAGGGCATGTTTACAACTCTTGCCCTAGACTTAAAGAGAAATTGTCCCAACCGAATTCAACACAATCTGAAATAACCTTACAACGGGCAAATATAACCGTTACGGGCATTGATCAGGTTAGTCATCTATTTTATCTTGATACTTGCGCAACTGCTCACATGTGTCCTTACCCAGAACGATTCGAACAACTCGTGCCTTGCTCCGGTTATGTGATGTCAAGTTCAAATTAGAGAATGTCAATCGAAGGGAAAGGAAGTGTGTTGTTACACTGTGAGATATCAGATGGAACTGTGTCAACTTTCAAGGTTAATGATGTACTATATGTGCCAAATTTATCTTTACCGCTATTTTCTTGGAAGAAAGCTAGATCCAAGGGATACTTACTCCATGACAATGACAAAGTGATGATTATATATAAAAATAATAAAATCTGGTTGGAAGCTCATTACCACGGTGCCTTGCCAGTGATCAGGGAAGTCGCACGTAAAAATGAAGTAGCTTGCTCCACCTATGAATTCTGGAATAAAGCCCTCAGTCATGCATCTCCTTCGACGATAACCACGACAGAGAAGCTCATCCAGAACTCAGGTGTAATTCCAAATTGCCCAAAGAATTTTCACTGTGATTCCTGCATGTCATCTAAATCCGTACACAAAAAGCCAGCCTCATCAGCTGCACAATCAACATCGAAAGGCGAATACATTCACTCAGATCTAGCCGGACCGTTTCCTGTTCTGTCGTATGGCAATGCACTATACTACATAAGTTTTGTTGATGACGCGACACGCTGTACCACGACTCAATTCCTTAAACAAAAATCTGAGGCGGCTCAGGCTATTATCAATTTTGTTAAGGCATTAGAAATGCAATACAATTGTCAAGTTAAATCACTCAGAACAGACAACAACGGTGAGTATGTCAATGCAACGCTCTCCGATTTTCTGGTTCAGAAGGGGATAAGTCATCATCTGACGCCTCCCTATTCTCCCGAATCAAACGGAGTAGCTGAAAGGCTAAATCGATCTGTTATCGGAGGAGTTCGTGCAATTCTCGCATCAATTAAAGATAAGCAGTTATGGGCTGAAGCAGCAAAATCCTTCATCTACACTAAAAATCGTCAGGCACATAGTGCTGTTAATGGACAAACGCCATATGAAGCTTTCCACGCGAGAAAACCATCCATTCTACACCTTCATCCATTTGGTCAAGAATGTTATGTGCATATTCCCATGGCTAAGCGACCATCAGAATGCAAACTTCTACCAAATGCTGAGAAAGGTATATTTGTTGGATACACCGAAACTGATCATCAATATCGAATTTTTGTTCCTGCAAGGAAACAGATAGTTATATTGGCTGATGTAAAGTTTATCCCCTACGAGGGTGATCAACCTGTCGCTGATCTAACATCAACCTTGTCTCCACACAAGATTCATCAACAAACTCCAATAACGTCAACAATATTGTTAAACAATTGGAAAAATTCCTCTAATGTTGGTGAAGGACAAAACATTCAAGATCTCTCTCATAATCAAGATCCTAGTTATCTGTCTCGGTCAGAACCATCGCAAGAGTCATCAGTACCAACTTATATTCAACTCGAACCTCAACCATCTGCCTCAACTTCTGCTTCAACATCTTCTCAAAATCTTTTTAATCAAGATCATAATAACAATGTCAATTCCAGACCTAAACGCACTAAACGCACTAAACGTCCTCGAACTTATGAAGATACGATAACGGGGGAGTGGTGGAAAACTTCTCGTGATCTTCATCAACCTGCATTGCAAAGTTCGAATGGTAACAATAGTGGTGATGAGGGACAAGAATTAGCACTTTTAAATGTCATTGATGTATCAGAACCCAAAACGTACAATGGTGCTAAGGCATCAGCAAACTGGGAAGACTGGAAAATAGCATTTGAAGAAGAGATGTCATCCCTCAAAGAAAATGATGTGTGGAACGTTGTTCCTCGTCCTGCAGGTCGCAAAGTTGTTGGTGGCAAATGGGTATGCAAAATTAAAAAGGATGCATATGGGGAAATCGAAAGATATAAAGCACGTTACGTCGCAAAAGGATTCTCACAGATCCAAGGACTAGATTACGATGAAACATTTGCTCCAGTCGTGCGATTTGATTCTTTAAGAATACTATTAGCAATTTCTGCCTCGAAAAATTGGAGACCAAGACAACTTGACATAAAAACCGCATTTCTATATGGGATCTTGAATGAAGAAATCTAAATGGAACTTCCTGAAGGGTACAGGCAAGAGGGCCATGTTGCAAAACTTAATAGGTGTATATACAGATTGAAGCAATCACCACTGCAATGGTTTTTCAGGTTGGCTGAATTTATCATTCCCCTCGGGTTTTCTTCGTCACCCTTTGATCCCTGTGTCTTTATCCACAATACAGGAGAATTATACTTAGCGGTATATGTGGATGATATTGTACTATTTGGAGAACAAGATTCGCTATTGAGTGAAACTGTTAACCCGCTTAAAGCCGAATTCAAGGTCAAAGATATGGGAACACTTCACTGGCTACTTGGAATTCAAATTGAGTACTTTGATGCTGGAATCAGCTTGTCGCAAACCGCATACATAGATAGAGTCCTGAATCGATTTTCTATGCAAGACTGCAATTCGGTCTCCACGCCTATCGAGTGTAACCAACGACTGATGGCAGCAACAAATGGAGAACCTAGGGCTAACGCAACGCTGTATCAGCAAATAGTCGGATCTATAATGTATGTCGTGTCTGCAACGAGGCCTGACCTTGCATATGCAATCTCACATCTCTCACAATTCAGTTCGGATCCATCAATCATTCATCTAAGTGCGGTCGAGCGGGTCTTGCGATACATCAAAGGAACAAGAGATTTAAAACTTACATATGAGTTCAAATCTCCCTTGATACTCAACAGATACTGTGATGCATCGTACGGAAATTGTCTAGATACTCGAAGGAGCTTCTCGGGTTATTTGTTCCAACTAGGAGGATCCACAGTCACCTGGAAGTCTCGCAAACAACGTACCGTCGCTCACTCCACTTGTGAAGCTGAGTATATGGCACTATCACTTGCTGCTAGACAATTCCTTTGGATGACACGTGGGCTTCATCAACTAGTGAACAAAAATATACCCTCGTCCCTTTCAACAGACAATAACTCCGCTATTGATCTCGCTCACAATCATAAAATCAATGACGCTACAAAGCACATTGATATCGCTTACCATTTCACTAGAGAAAGAATTGATGACGGTTTGCTAACTTTACTACACATTCCTTCAAGTGAAAATCTTGCAGATATTTGTACAAAAGGCCTACCAAGACCGAGACTTAACCACTTATGCACAAAAATTTTTGGTACAAAGTGAGAAGGGGTGTTGAAATTGGTGCTTCCAATTATGGTAAAGACAGGGATGTGTAGAATACACGTCACTAATCTCCCATTAATTGTGAGGTTAGTATTTATGCGCTTTGACGTAAATACCAACCACTAGAATTTATTATTACAAAATTATAGTTTATATAGCACTCTGTGTCCTAGTGGGAGTAATTAACAACTCTCCACGACAGATTTACAGACTCCTTTACTTTACCACTCGCTTCACCAAGTGATACAATCTGTGCCTAACAGCCACAAGCTTTTGCAAACCAATCCGCTCAACACTTCCGGCCTCGGCACACAGTTTGTATGATAATTTCGTGTACATAAAACTTTCTCTCCTTAGATTAAATATAGCTCGTGATTCAGACCCAACTATATCATTCTTAGCTTTCCTCTGACAGTCCATAACGTTAGCCTCCAAGTCGAGGCAGAGTTTATGATCTATTTATTCCTTCCCTGGTATATCTTGGGCAGGTGATTGCTGTACAGTAGCTTAGCCAGACTTCTTTTGTACCGTCCTTGTGGATCCCGTGTCTCGTGACTTAGGATCGCGCTCATTCTTGGAAATAACACTTGTAGCTAGAAGAAGGGAAAAGATAAAAAATAATATATATGATGCAGCCATTGACACAATGTTAATTTGCTGGGAATAAGATAGAGGCATGTGATTATAATGGGGTGGATGACGTGAGAATTGTAAACTAGGCAATAGCAAGTAAGGGTTTGTGGAGGCACGTGTACACTCAGTATATCTCTGGGCAATAGTTGTCACCCAAAAACCTTCTAAAAGATAGATACAAAAACACATTCTACTCATTGCCTTTCCCTTCGGATTCGAATCCAAGAACCTGGTAGTTTTAACTAACAAAATAATTCATTAAAAGTCTTACTTCTAGTAACAGCTGTAACCAGTCGCTGTACCACTGTCGGTATATCACGGTTATTCAATGTGCTAGCACAACAGGTTCTGAATTTCAGAGGGGTTAGTTGTTCTTCATTCTATTTTCTATATCTAAGCAATCTAGTAAAGGTTACCCTATGTAGATGCCAAGGCACTAGTGCAATCAACACCCGTGCAAGACAGCCTACATGTGACTTTCTTACAGTGGCATTTTATTCAAACTGAACTCAGAGCTAGATACAAATGAGAATCTTAAAGTAACGAGCAGAGACATGACTGAGAGGCTACTATTTATTTACAAGATTATGACCTTGTTCTCTCATTTCATACCATTCTAAAAATAGATCATAACCTGTCCTCCGACAAACACCAGCCTCTTCGCCTATTTTAATTCAGCTTCATTTTAATGTTAGCAATTGTTAAAACCTTAGTCCTTATATTGTGTAATGATCACTTTAAGGAGCTCTAATATAAAACAAGGAAGGTAGACTTGTCTATGAAATCAACTTGTTGGAAGTCTATCAATAATTAATCCATGAAAACAGATCCAACACTCGAGATTTACATCTTAAGTGCGGGTCCGTGCACGCTAACAAAACAACCCAATAACCACGTGATAAACAAACTAATTGTACAGGGTATCTTGCTCTCCGGTTCTCCTAACTCCTGGCTAACAATGACAACTCAGACCCATAACAAGGGTCATGAGGATCCTGGAATTGCAATGCATTAGACTTATTTCTCAACACTCCCCCTCAAGGCAATTTCCATTACTCACATCCTCCCACTAGTCCAAGCTGGTTTTTGAATCTTTTGAATGCCACTCTTTCAAGATATTTTGTCAGTCCATCTGCTATCATCTCGCTTGTGGGTACATAGTCAATGACGAGCTTCCTTTTTTCGGCCAGGTCACAAATGAAATGGAAACAGATGTTGATATGCTTTGATCTCTCGTGCAGGTGAGGGTTCTTGACTAGTGCTAGGGCTCCTTGGTTATCTCCGTACATTTGTACTGTCATTTTGTTTACATTGATAACTTGGGGCATTCCTAAATCGCGGAGGATCTGTGCGGCCCACTGGCCTTGTTTGGCGTACATAGCTTGTGAAATGTATTTGGCTTCGGCGCTTGACATTGCAACAGAGTTTTGTTTTTTCGAGGACCAAGAAATGGGTCCACCATAGTACATGCAGACTCCCCCGGAGATACTCTTCCGGTCCATCTTATCTGTCGCCCAATCCGCGTCAGTGTAAACGGCAAATTGCTGTGAATATGCTCCCCCTGGTCCGAATCGGAGTCTGTGTTTGACTGTTGAACATAGGTATTGCATGAGGCTCTTGAGAGCTATTCCGTGGTGCACTGCGGGGTCTTTCATGAATTGGGATAGTCGACCAACAACAAAAGCGATATCAGGTCTAGCTAATACCATTGCATACATTATTTTCCCAATTCCTCTCTGATATTCAGTTGCGTTGATTCGTTCATCTGATCTGTTTGCTGGGCGAAGGTTTTCGTAGTCTGCAGCAGGGATCTTCTTGCTCATGTGTTTTGCATGTGTTATGCCGAATTGATCAAGAGCTGCGGACAGGTACTGTTCTTGGTCAAGGTAAATGGTGCGATTTTTTTGGCCTCTTGTAATTCTTATGCCAAGAATCTTCTCAATCTCCCCCAGATTTTTGGCATTAAATTGTTGAGAGAGCGCTTTGAAAAACCAATTAAGTTTACTGTCATCATTTGCTGCTGCGGCGATGTCATCAACGCACACGAGAATCCAAATATTTCTTTTGTGATGGACGTAGGGACATGGGTCTGCAAGACTTTGTGTGAACCCAATTGATACAAGGAAGCTTTTCAGGAGTAGATTCAAGTTTCTACCGGCTTGTTTAAGTCCGTAAAGGCTGCGAAGGGCTTTAAGTACTTTTCCTTTTGAAACTTCTACTCCTTCTGGTGGCTTAAGATATATTTCTTCTTGCAATGTGGATTCCGTGAGGGCGTTTTTTATGTTTTAATGGTGGCACTTTAAGTCGTATCTAGCCACCATTGCTAGGAATAGGCGAAAAGTGTCCATCCTATCAGTAGGTGCAAACGTCTCGGTGTAGTCGACTTCATATTGTTGACTAAAGCCTCTTGCTACTAAGCGGGCCTTGTAGCGTTCTACAGACCAATCCTTCTTTAATTTGATTGTAAAAACCCATTTTGTCGAGAGTGTGTTTGCCCCGTCCAGCAGAATATGTTCTTCCCATGTTCCATTTGAAACAAGTGCATCAATTTCATCTAGTATAGCTCTTTTCCACAATGGGCCGTGAATCTTGTCATTTGTGGCTTCCTTATACGTACGTGGGATCGGAATACCGTTTATAACTTTCGTGGGGAGTGCATATTCCTTCTTCACATCTGATTGATTGGTGAAAATCACGTAGAAAGCCTGTATAATGGAAGCTTTAAGCTTGCGGTTGTTAGGAGTAGCTGAAAAGGTATGTCTCGCTGAGAATGAACTTCCGGTTGCTCCTTCAATATTTTCATGTTCCTCCATATTCTCAAGGATGAGGGTTTGACAGTGTTCCACGGGGTGCGTTGTATAACCTAGTGAAGATCTAGGTGGTAAGTGAAGATTATAAATGAGTCAAAGGGATGACAGGTCTTCTCTAGGAAGAGATGAATGGGCAACTAGTTGCAGCAGGTGTTACACGTGGGCCTTGCTGATGAAGAACTGGGCAATGGATAAGTGGTCTTCCCGAAGAAGAGATGGGTAAACAAATGTATTGTAAAGGGTAAATAAAGAAGACGTTGCGTGAGGAGTAAATCTCTCTCACGCCGAACTATTATATACAAGAGTAGAAGCATTTGCCAACCGGAATTAATCGTAATCATTTCTTGCCAATATCTTCGCATTAATGGCTGTGTTCTTGTCCTTCTCTTCATGACTCTCTTGCATATCCTTACATGACTTTTTACACGACTGATTGTATAGGGGAAGCTATTATTAAATTGATGTCTTTAATTAACTACCCCTCCATCTTATCACGAATTAAAATTAGTATTAAAATTCTAATTACGGATCCGTGAAACATATCAGAGAACATTTTTGCTAGTAACGCTCTTTGTATTCTTTTAATTTGTTTGTCCTTGTCGTAATAATCTGTTGTTATTTATGCGACAGTGGAGTTAAGAGTATACTGCATACCAGCTATATATTCAGCTGCGTATGGATACTTGCTCTCGAAATCAGATTCCTTATAATATAAATATTTATATAATTTGTTGTGTGTATTATAACTACAACTATTGGTACTCCTTTTCTTGTTCTTACAATTATCTACACACTTTACAATTACGGAAAGTGTGGAATTCTAAGCGAGACACGTGATACAATTACAGATTTATTGCATGACTTTCAACATCCCCCTTCAGGTGATACCCATACATAGGCATATTAGATCAATGTAAGCGGGTCACGTACTATAGGTAGTCATATTGAGCATTTTCAGGAATTGCCTGTGCTTGTCGAAGGTCAGCCCTTTTGTCAATCCATCAGCAGCCATCTCTTTGGTGGCAATGTACTCCAATTCAACCTCTTTTCGTTTCAATCGTTCACGAATGTAAAAGTATTTCGTGGCAATGTGCTTGGTCCGGTTGTGGAATACAGGATTTTCAGCTAACTTTAGGCTCCCTTGATTATCTACGTAAATTTTGATCTTTTTGGCATCTTCTCCTTTGTAGCCAAGTTGATTTAGCAACATGCGTAACCAAGAGGCCTCCATGCTTGCTTTACCCAAGGCATAGAATTCTGCTTCGGTAGTGGACTGAGCTACACTTTCAAAGCGTTTGGACGCGGCTGAAATAACGCCTCCGCCAAAGAAAAATACATATCCCCAAGTTGATTTTCGGGTTGAATGGCATCCCGCAAAATCAGAGTCAGCCATACCGTAAAGCTTGCAGCAATCAATTCCCCCGAATTTAATACCAAGGTTTATAGTGCCCTTGAGGTATTGGAGGACACGTTTAGCCGCCCTTAGGTGCTGAGGAGATGGGTTATGGTTAAATCTGGATAGAAGGCCACAGGTTCATAGTATATCCGGTCTGGTCTTACTTGCCAGATACATAACTGATCCTACAATAGACTGATAGAGAGTGATGTCTTTCTTCGGTGCCACCTCATCATATGGAATCATGTTGATCATAGCGCCAGGCTCGAAAGGGGTGGATACTGGGTGACAATCTTCCATTCCAAATCGTTTCAGCAATTTTTTAGTGTAGGCATCTTGACAGAGTATAATCTGATCTTTTTTCCAGTCTCTGACAATCCTAACTCCAAGATAATAGGCTGCTGGACCCATATCTTCTGTCTCGAATAGGCCGAGTAGCCGTTTCTTCATCTTGCCGAATTCAACACCTTGTTTTCCTATCAAGAGTATGTCATCTACGTAGGTCACAATTATGAACCCTGTGATTTCATGTACATATGTTCCTGGATCGGCTGTTAGTGGCTTAAATCCCAACGTTGAAAGTTGTTTAGCCAGTAATTGTTGCCAAAGCCTAGGGGCTTGCTTTAGGCCATACATTCCACGAAGTAGTTTCCCGACGTGATCACTGTTGGGGATTTTTTCCCAGAAAGGTGGTAGCATTACATAGACCTCTTTATCCATGTCATTATTCAGAAATGCTGTAATGACATCCATTTGATCCATCTCGAGACCATGAAGAGCTGCTAAAGCTACAGCTACTTTCCATGTCTCAGAGCGAGCTACGCCAGCAAACGTTTCCTCATAGTCGACACCATACTTCCGTTCAAATCCTCGAACGCAGCATCTGACCTTGTACTTGAGGACTTTGCCTTCCTTATCACGCTTGGTTTTAAATACCAATTTGACTGACAAAAGTCGTTGACCAGCTGGTATATCCTTCTTTTGAGCTAGTGCCCAAGTTTTCTTTCGTAGAAGAGACTCATATTCTTGGCGAATGGCAAGCCGCCACTCGTTAGCGTTCTTAATCGCCAAGGCTTCTTCAATGGTTTCAGGGTTGTCGGATATATCCCTACCTGCAACGAACGCGGCTGCCGTAGATGAATTGACATTGGCTAGTTCTGACTTAAATTTAGCCGCACGCAATCGTGTCATTCGAGGTTCAGTAGGCGCCTCGTACACTTTAGCTTTTCTGGACTTGTCTAGACAAATCGTTTTCTCCTCTTGGAAACACTCGTTAGTTTCATGCATTGAATCTAAGTTAGTTGCGTTCGTTGGCATAGGCATTTCAACGGTGTCCTCTGGCTCGCTGACAATTCCTTCATCGGTGTCGACATTATTGGTCACTTCCTTCTGTAGGGAACCAAGGTTTTCATGAATTATTCCTAGAGGGGGTTTGGTCTGAGGTCGACTTGACTCGTCGCTCTGATATAAAGTTTCTCCACAAGTTCCCGACGAGTTCTGCTGAGATGTAGATTCAGAAGAAATTCGAGTATCCCCCTCAATGGAAGTTCCAATCTCCTCTAAGAGTGCATCTGAAATGTAACCGTGCTCATCAAACCGGACATGAGAAGATCTTATAATCTTCTTCCCGCTTCTCGATGGCACGTAAAGCCGATAGATGCTATTCCCTTCATATCCAACCAATATACCAGCCTCAGCTCTCAGGGCTAGTTAGGCTGCGTGAGGTCTTTTGGAATTTGGAATTTGAACATATGCCTTGCATCCAAGCACTCTAAGATGGGCTATGGATGGTTTATTGTCATCTGTGGGGTGGATATGATCCATGAACATTTCAAATGATGTTTTGTCAAACACTCGATTTGCTGTTCGATTTGTGATATGCGTGACGGCGCGTATTAATTCTGGCCAAAGGAATTCAGGTATAGCCTGATCCACCATGACGGTTCGCAGCTTATCAAGTATCACGCGGTTGGATCTTTCACTGCCCCCATTTTGATACGACGAGTACGGCGTTGTTACTTCAAGGTGAGTAACCAACTCTGTCATTAGGTTACTCAATTTAGAGCCTCCGAACTCCAATCCTCCGTCTAGAATAAACTTCTTAATTGTACGATCATATTGAGTTCTTGTTTCAACGGCGAAGTTCTTGACATTTTCGAAGGCTCCTCTCTTCTCTGGATGAGTTATAACCCATATCATGTTGGTGGCTAAATCAGTAAAAGTGGTGGCATCCTTTTGATTCATAATTCCTTCAGGAATCACTTTTATCACGTCAATACCCACTGCATCAAAGATTTTCTTAGGCTTGGCTCTAGCCTGTTTGCTGACATGACGAATTGGCTTACTCAATTCACGTGCCTCGCACAACTCACCAGGACGGATGTTAGACTTGTCCATGCTGTCCGCGTACTTCATTCCATGGGTGAGCTGACTAGTCTTTCTGACATTTTCAATACTAATGTGTCCGAGGCAACGATGCATTAGCTTAATATCGGGTTTTATATCTGAAAGCCCCGCTGGGTACGCAACGTTCGCGTACTCGTCAACTGCTTCTTTTATAAGACAGCGTGTATCAGTATAATATAGAATGGACCCTTTTGACGTCTTCACATATCCATCATGGATTGTGCAGCCAGCTCTGAGTAATTTTTTTCCACTGACTAGATTAGTGGGAAAGCCTGGGACGTAAAGACATTTTTTCAATTCTATAACTTGATGTCTTCCTCCTTCCAATGCAACAATCAGTTGCACTGTTCCATGACCTTTAGGTGTGACGCTTCCTCCGCCACATTGTATTGGCCTCAAGCCAACCTCCTCCTCATAGTGAGTGAATCTGTCCAGAGAGTTGGCTATATGCTCATCTGACCCCGTGTTGTTAAGCCAACGGTCGTTCCAGTGAGTTTTTCGTATTGCGTAGGTGGAGGGGCTCTGACCATCCGAGCAACTGCTAAGCGCGACGTGGCTAAAGGCGCTAAATGCGGGTATTCCAAAGTTTGAAGTCGGATTGTTATCTGTATCATCATCTTGGATTTCTTTAGACTTTCCTTTGCCTTTTGCGTCGCGTCTCTTAAGCTTGTCGGTATTTTTCTGGTTCAGATAATTTTGACGTGTAAGCCATTTTTTCCCATTTTTAGCCTCCCAATCCTGACGAAGCGATTTATTGTGCTCATAGCACTTGCCATTATTGCAATATTGGCAATTGAATTTATTGCCGCCTTCATTAGCCTTCCCTCTTCCCTCTTCCCTTCGCCATCATAGTAGTGCTAGAGGAGCATGTCTCGAAATTGCGTGCCTCATCTAGGAGATCAGCAATTAAATAGTCGAGTGAGGGAGCTACGGCGGTGTTTCGAGCCTGGGACCTCTGTCTCTCGGCCCAAACTGGAAACTTTCTAGCCACTCCGGCGATAAAGAACATTCCATTCCATCTCTCTGGTATAGAATCAGAGAGTGAGGAGATCTTTTCGACCCTTTTGGTGAACTCAGAAACATAGTGGTTGAGGTCGATGAAGTCTTCAAATCTTATATTCGACCAATCAATTATGGCTTGATACTCTAGATTCCAACCTTTTCCCTCAAACCGTTCTTGCAGACTTGTCCACATTTGGAGAGCTGAAGTCTTGCCATCAATCATGCCGTGAATATTTGGGGCTGAGTTGATCATAATGGCAAGTTTCATCCTAGCATCTCCAGCAAGCCACTGCTTTCTCATTTCAAATGCCTCCTTGTTCGAAAATCTTTCTTTGATGGACACATGTGGGGGTTCTTCCACTTCATCACATATGTAGTCCTCCAAGTTGTTGGCTAGAGCAATGTTCTCCATATTGTTCTTCCATTGCTCGTAGTTTTCCTCCCCCTTCAACTTGAAATAAGGAGGCAACTGGAGTGTACCGACATTTCCCATAGCATTTGAGGAGGCCTTGGGTTGACTCCACACAGGCTTATTGCTTGACGTAAGCATCTCCTCAATCTTTGGAGCCATCTTGGAACTTTCGAAATCTTGGACAGACATTGCACCTTTTCGTATAATTAATTTAGGTTGAGGTTAAGAAATCTTTTGACCTATTAGCTTTTGCTACCGGGCTCATAACCTGTTGTTATTTATGCGACAGTGGAGTTAAGAGTATACTGCATACCAGCTATATATTCAGCTGCGTGTGGATACTTGCTCTCGAAATCAGATTCCTTATAATATAAATATATATATAATTTATTGTGTGTATTATAACTACAACTATTGGTACTCCTTTTCTTGTTCTTACAATTATCTACACACTTTACAATTACGGAAAGTGTGGAATTCTAAGCGAGACACGTGATAAAATTACAGATTTATTGCATGACTTTCAACATAATCTGTATTACTTTTACGCCTTTTCCGAAAGAAATATCTAGGCTCAGGGACCGATGGTAAATTCATTGATTCGAAATTTCGCTCTGGGGTCTGGGATGGTTCTGAATCTTGGATTGCTTCGATGGTACTGTTCCTATTCAAATCAATTTTGATCTGGTCGTCTTTATTGCCTTGGATGGCGTCGTTGGTCTCGCTTAAGATTGGACCAGTGTCACCATGATTACCTTCTTCAACTATGGTTCCTGATGGTGGTACTGACAATCTATTTTCTTTTCTCTTCTGGGATTTCTTTCGTTTCCGTTTTTCTTTATTGGGCGTTTTATTGGACGTTTCGGTAGGTTCTGAAGTATGTGTCGTAGGAGAAGGTGAAGGAGATGCCGTAGTAAGTGCTGGCTTTGGATTGGATACTGGGGCTGCTTCCGTTGCCGGGTCCGGTAATGGAGACGGTATTGGAGATGGTATTGTAGCTGGTGACGGAGCTGGTAGTGGAGTTAATACTGCAGAAGGTGGCACATTGATCATCACATCTTCGAATATTTTAGCCCCCGATTTATCGTTGTCTTTGCTGGGGCGACCTCTATTATTTCTCAGAGATTATTGGTTAGTGGTTCCTTGAGATATGACAATGCTCTCTCTTAGCCTCAAGTTGATCATTCCCCCCTTTACTTTTTCGTCTATTCATACAGCATTTACTTGCTCTACTCGACCTAGGTCTGGGGCGTAGACTTTTGTGTGTTTTTCGGTGTTCTCGGAAAAACCCATGAAGACACCCTCTCTCCCCCGTACAACCAATTTGTTGTGTCTTCCTTTAGCTTCTAGTGTTTTTGGATTGACGTACCCATAAGCTTTGTAGCCCCAAGGTCGTATGTGCTCGATGTTTGGCCTTACTCCCGTATAGGTTCAAGTGGAGATGTAGGGCTTCCATCAATAATAGGTCCAAGGGGAAGTCTGTTTCGGATGCATGAGTTGTATTCAACTGCTTCGTCCCAAAATTCTATAGGTAATTCTGCATCATCACTCATTGTCCTGATGGTCATCTCAGCAGTTTGAATACTACGTTCAGCAGGGCCATTTTGATGCGATGACGCGATGGCTGTAAAGTTTGCAACAACTCCATCTTCTCGTTCCCATTGCAACATTACGTGTTTGAGTTCTGGTGCATTATCGGATCTGGTCGATTTCAGTTTCCTTCCTGTCTGTTGTTCTTCTCTAACCCTTAATTTTCTTAATTCAGATATGGCTTGGTCTTTTGTCTTCATAGGGATAGACCAAGTTCTACGAGTCCAGTTGTCAATGACCTGCAGGAAGTATCTATATCCGCGAAGAGACTTAGGGAATGGGCCAGCTACATCAAAGGAAATGAGTTCCAATGGTTCTGTCTTGTGCTGAGCAAGAGTGTTGCTAATTTTAATTCTCATTTTTCCAATCTTACAAAACTTACAAATTCTCTTTTCGGGGATAGGTATTTTAGCTCGATCAATATTCGAAGTTTTGTAAAGTTTACTAATAATATTTGGGCCGTAATGACCAAGTCGACAATGCATTAATCAGTAACGTGCTCTTTCTTCTTTCGTCTCGGCTGGGTCATCATCAGATTGGTCAGGGTCTTTGTCTGAGAAATCAGGGTTATCCCTGCATTTTATAGAGGTATCACAGTAGTAATTCAAGCTGGTTTTACGGTGTGTGGCTGGGAGGTTATTATCAGGCGCTCTTTGGGTCGCGGGGCATGCTACTTGTTTTGTTACCCTTGTGTCCAAGGACTTTCCTCTGAGTTCAGTTGGGATATGTTTCACAATGTAGAGACCGTCAGTTTGGACTGCATGAATTATTGTTTTATTTTCATCCTTGATCCAAAAATTCTTTTTGTCAAAGTGGTCTTCCATTCCAGTTCTACAGAGCCGTTTTGCTGAGAGAAGATTTACGCCCAGATTAGGTATGTAGAAGACATTTTTTGCTATCCCCCATGAACCATTGGCACATTTGACTACTACAGTTCCCCAATGACTCAATGTTAATGTACCTCCCCCGACTTGTATAGTGGTAGGAAGTATATTTTTCAGTTTTCCCCTAAACAAGTGGATTTGATCAGTCATTGGAGACGTAGCGCCTGTGTCAAGTACCCAATCAGCTGGGGTGCTCTTACTAATAAGTTCTTTTGTAAGCATCACTTTCTGTGGCTTATGGAAGTCTGAGTCGGATGCAGATTCTTCTTTGGGCGAGTCCTCGCTTGTGGAATTGTGAGAAGTTGAATCCGAAGTTTCTTCATAAGCGGCGTAGCCATGCCTTCCCTTGGGTGTTTATCTGGTTCTCTTGTTAATAGTCTTCATTTTTCTGGTTTGGATGCCTTTCTTGACCTTAGCTTTGTTGTCCCCTTTTAATTGGCCCTCTTTTCATCCTTCTCTCGAAGTTTGATGGTGTATTCCAAGGCCGCTTTTGCATAAGGGCAATTGCGCAATATATGGTTGGACCCGTGACACTTGTAGCAACGCATTTCAACGAAAGCATCTGGGGTATTTTCCGTGGTGATGTCAGGATTTCGGCGCTGCTGCTGGTGATGCCTTCTATCGAAAGCCGGGTGTGCAATCTCATGGTCTCTGCTGTCTTCGTCCTTTTCTATGAGAATATTTTATTTTTCTTTGACAGTCCATTTATTACCGCGAAAACTATCAAGAATTGAGGAGTATTTAGATGGTAGGGTCTTCCCTAGAATAAGAAAGAGTGTTTTGTCTGCGTAGGCGAACCTGAAGGACTCATCTGCGGCGATGAGTTTCCTTCTGTAACCTTTTAAAGTTTCCCGAGCGCTGTGAATACCTTTCTCTTCCGCTTCAAACTGGTTGGGGAAGCTTTGGATTTTAGACATAAAATTTGAGGCGGTAGATTCACTGATCTTGTTGTATTTGTCCTTTAAAAAATTCCAGACATCAATCGTGTTGTCAAACTTGTCAAAAACAGATTGATCGTCGTGTTGTGATTATGAGCTTACGGTAGTCAATGAGCTGAAGCTCCTGTTTAGCGTTATGCGCAGGACGTGATAACCTTGTGGCCTGATTGTTGTGTATTGAAGACTATGTAGATCTAATGGGGAGAAGAATTTTCCTATGTACAAGATCTAGGTGTCTGTGCACTGAATATCATCCAACACAACTACAACTCTAATCTAATGTATTCCCTATAGACCACACATTACAACACGTCGTCGCTGAGGAGATCTGAGATATAAGAAAAGAACTTTGCGGTGTCTTGTTCGAATATCTTTAATTTATCATTGTTCCAAGATCCCCTAATCTCTCAAATTTTGACGTCATTTGCTCCAATGGATCTCTTTTTTCATTTTCTTTTATTTTTGATGACATGGTACTAGAACATTCGGCTTCATCTTTGGGGTGAATGGAAGAGCCTCCCACTCGCTTTATCCAAGCAAAGTTTGCTTTAGCTGTGTGGGTCACGTAGAAGTAACCTTTTGACTTTGACTTAAATTTCTACCTTGCGGAACCATATATCATGATTTTGACAAGAGAGTATGAGTGCCTCACGTTTCTCGTAGTCTGAACCCATTGTCAGTGGTAATTTTATCCTCCACTTTTTCTTAGTTTAATAGAATTACTTTCTTTCGTAATTTTTAGTGCTCTCGTCTGTTGGCGCTCTTTCGTTTGTAAACATTTATGTCTTTCGCGTCTTTTGCGTTCTCGTTTGTTTGCGCTATTCCAATTGTTGTTGATTTCTTTAGCACCCTTGTTTGTTGGAGCTACTTGAGAAAAGTCTGGGCACCGGTGGTCATAACCTGTTAAAACCTTAGTCCTTATATTGTGTAATGATCACTTTAAGGAGCTCTAATATAAAACAAGGAAGGTAGACTTGTCTATGAAATCAACTTGTTGGAAGTCTATCAATAATTAATCCATGAAAACAGATCCAACACTCGAGATTTACATCTTAAGTGCGGGTCCGTGCACGCTAACAAAACAACCCAATAACCACGTGATAAACAAACTAATTGTACAGGGTATCTTGCTCTCCGGTTCTCCTAACTCCTGGCTAACAATGACAACTCAGACCCATAACAAGGGTCATGAGGATCCTGGAATTGCAATGCATTAGACTTATTTCTCAACAGCAATTTAGTTATTAAAATAGCTCATGGTGCATGTAGCTTAGATAACTCATGACTAGAAGTCGATTTGTCATGTCTGCAATCTGAATTTTTCATTTAAGAATAGATTTGCATGAACTGGGCCGAAGCCTATACTTAAGTCTAATGAGTTGTGGAGGGGTTCATGACATATATGGTGTCTAAGAAATTTGGAAGAGTTCAAGCCTTATTTATTAGGCAGCAGCCTGATGATAACCAGGTATGGGCCTGTGACACTACACTTCAGACCAATCAGAGGGATCCAAACACTACTGCTACTTAGTAGGTGATATGATTGTCTCTAAGTAACCATATTTTTCAACAACTACTCATTTCTTATTAGATAGGAGACTTGAACTACATCCTGTTGAAGCTTTGTCGTGGAGTGATAGATATGAGAGTGAGGTTTATGGGTCACGATGTATGAGATAACTGAGGTGCGGATGTATGAGTTCCTTACTATTGTTGTTTTACTAGTTAGGGTTGTATTGTCTATGTACAAAAAAGGATTTCTACATCTACAAGTGGGCCAGATCACTTAGATCTGGCTAGCGGCTTTCGCCATCCTCTTCCTTCTCCCCCGCATGGCATCACGTGCTATATGACTACTGCTCACCATTAAGTCCGAGGATGAAAAGCGTTAGATTACAACACATCCTAGAGCTATGATCGAGAATCAAGCCGGAGCCGGATATTCAATTCGACGCGGCGCAACCCATTAGATTGCCTGCAGAACCATTCCTCTAGGTGCTTATGCAGAAGTATACAACGCAGAAATATCTGGAGCAACAGAGGGTCTAGCAGCTGCCCTCCACAATCCCATGGCCTTTGTCACAGACCAGTTTGTGATATTGTATTGCACCTGGCCAACCGCCCCATGAATACACTCAGGAATAGGGTTAGTGCGTTGCGATGGTTAAAGTGTTGTGATGGCAAGAGTCACTAGTCAAGATACTGATCAGTTGCTATGTAACAGCTGTGGGCTATTGCACCCTTGATTGTAGTGATCGGTCTCAGGTACTTAAGGAAGCTCTTGGGATGTATTTGTACTGTAGCTTTTTGTCTTGTATTTTATCTACATCTTAGAATCTCGCCTCTGTACTAAGTCCTAGTCTTCGTCTCTGTCCTAGTCTCTGTCCTCGTCTACATCTCGTCCTCGTCTCAATCTCCGCCCCAATCCCTCTCCTTATAAGTCTCCTGTCCTCCGACCCCTGACAGCCTTTTACACAACCAATGTTACTATCTGCCTAGATAACCAAGAAGCGGCTCTTCGACTCCTTTTGTTAACATCAACTGCAACAAGCTCTTGCCACATTGCAAAATTTCGGCAGGTAGCAGCTAGGTGGACAAACAGGACACGGGCATCCTATACTAGAGCAGGAGCAGTCAGTGTTAGATGGTGCCCCGGACATTCTGGAATCCCTGGAAATGAAGCAGCTGATGTTCTAGCGAAGTCGGCTTGTCTAATGACTGCGCCACTCCTACCTCTATCCATAACATGGACGAAAAGAGAAATTTCTCTATTGTACAACGCTTTCACCACCGCCTACTGAGTTCAGGAATGCCCCACTAGATACAAGGAACTCGGAATTGATCCTAGTGTAGGAATAACGTCAGAACTGAAAGGTTTAAACCGATGTGCACTTGGGGCGTTAATTGCGGCTCGTTCCGGGCACGGAGATTTCGTCCAATATCATCGTCGCTTTGCACACGAAGATGCCCTAATGACTTGCTCCTGTGGCGAGGAAAAAAGCCCAGATCACTTCTTCTACTGCAGTATAGGAAAAACTGTGCCCGTCTCTGCGGTGGACCTCGGCACCCCCACCCTGGCATCAGATGGGTACTCGGCACGCCCGAGGGCGCCCTTGCCTTCGGAAAATGTGTCGAGCTCACGAAGTTCTACTACAAAATCCAAAGAGCCCATTAGATATTCCCGTACAATCTGGTATGGGGTTAATGTTAGATGGAAGGATTTTGTTGGAACAATTAATTCGGTTGAGCCTATTTTGGGTTTGAAGTTGGTGGTCCCTGCATGATGTTTAAAGATTTTTCTTTTTGATTCCCTTATATCAGGTAGACTATTATCCAAGTATAGATACCAACTTCGTAGCCATATGTGTTGTTGTTGCTGTTGTTGTTGTTGTATTTTTAAAGTTCTGAGCTAAAGTAAAAAGCTCTACATCCTACTTTTGGTACAGGACTGGTGGAGCCGGTAAGGATCACTGTATACAGGCCCAACTCAGTCCAACCGCGTGAACTTCCACATAAATAGTGGTGTTAACAGCAAAGCTAATATCAAAAACTTAAAACAAAATCAAAAATCAAATTTAGAAGAAATCCCTGTAGGCCCGGATCCCGCGCTTCTCGCCCGTTCCCTTTCCTGCCACATCTTCCACTTGACTTTTTCTTATCTCCGCTGAGAGCGAAAGATTAGTTCGCAGATAACCTGAATTCAGCTGGTATCCTGCTATATATTTTGGAGCTTTTTGTAAGCTTCACCGAGGGTTGCTGTACCCTCAAACTTCTTCTTCGGATTCCAGGATTCCGAAACCCGATCCCTCGGCCATCGAGACATCCTTCGTTGAGGCCATTGTTGCCTCTTCGGCCCTTTTGGCTGCAGCCCTAAATCGAGCCACTTTCGCGAACTCCCCTTGCTGGATCTGGGGGATCCGCGCGAGCTGCTCTTTTGTCACCGGTCCGGACTTGCTAGGTCTGGCTTAGCAGGCCCGGGAATCCGATCAGTGAGGTCCCCCACAGTTTCGACACCGGGTGAGGGGCTTGCACTCTGATTCTGAGTGCAAATTAGATCCGCATTTCCAGCAAGCTGGTGCGCGGAAACGACCAGCGGGTGGCGTGAAATTCAAGACACCGTTTGCATTTTTCGATTTGGCGACGAGGTCGGAAGAGCTTTGCAGCTCCAGAGTGTTGTGGTTATGAGCTATGCGGAAGTCACATTGCGGAGTGATGAGGAGTGGATGATGTTATAATTTGTGGTTGACAGTGAGTATGTCACAGTCTAAGCATAGGCACTTGAGCAACCTTATGGTCAGAGGTAGTTTATTTTCAATCTATGGTGAACTACAGATTGAAGTGGATAATAACAGTTACTTTATACATGATTATTATCCAGGCCAATGATACAGTTTTCTATCCGTATATCCGTATCCCATCTCGTATCCCATCTCGTATCCCATCTCGTATCCCATCTCGTATCCCATCTCGTATCCCATCTCGTATCCCATCTCGTATCCCATCTCGTATCCCTTCTCGTGCCCTATTCTTAGAGGTGTTTGCCAAGTTATAAGACCCTGCTTCCAAGAATAGTCCCTGCCTAGTTTCATGCTAAGCCTGCGTTTGACAGCGCAGGCTACAGGCAATTAGCGGCTTACAAGCCGTCACAGAGTAGCCTCATACAATACTATGCTGTAGGTATATGGACAGAAAGTATAAGACTAAACCTGTGTCCATTTATTGTGGGTACATCTATGAAGCTATATACATGCTCGCCTAACCAGTACACTAGTGATGTATACTGTGGCCTTGAGCCACACGCGATGCCCTAGCCTCGACTACCTCGTCGTCTCATATCATAACACAGAGTCGTCGAAAAGGTGGAATCCGGGTCTTGGAGCGGATTCACGGGAAAGAGCGCTTGCCAATTTGAATAGGGCGCCCCTGGTTTGCTAGTTCCATGAGGACGAACCAGAAAGGGAACCAACTGAATCACTCGCGTGACTTCGTCGGCAACCATCTTTACTGTCACGGCGATGGGGCCAGCAAGTGTTCGAATTGTCTCCGGAACGGTGGCAATTTGCATGGCAACCAGATTTGATGCTGGTTCAAGGTGTATTTCTGGATCTCTCCGCAGTGCGAAGGAATCCAAGAGCTCCTTTCGTGAAGCTTCGTTCTTTATTGTAATAGCAAAGCCGGTATTTATCTGCTGAACCAACGTAATAATATTAGCAGCAGTTCCCAGCGCCAGAGACACAGCTGACCTAATTCCAGCTGGGGAGAGGAGACGGTGGGGGTGGAAGTAGTCGAGACGCAGAAAAAGTAGTGGATCGACTTTTGTCCTCGGGTTGGCACTCTTTGCTTTGGGGGCGGGCGGTGCTGCCATTTTTGTCGACTGCCCAGCGCTGCGGGCTAGGCCTCCTCGAGCTACGGTAGACAAAGTCATCTTCGGGGCCGGAGCCTGGGTTGTTGGAGGGTTAGGAACCCTTATTTCTGGTGCCCTCGGCAGGAGAGGGTTGGCGGGGCGAGCAGGGAGAACTGGTGGTGTGATTTCTGGGCCAGACTGTACGAGCTGGCCGATGGGCGCTCGAAGATAGACTTGAATTCCGTCTACGAGCTCTTTTTCGTCGCCAATCGAGAGAGACGGAAGTGCTGCTTCAACACTGTGTATCGCAGTCGAGCAGATGTCTGTTATGAATCTACTTATTGGCAGATTTTCGAAGCTGTTAAGCTGCAGAGGTCAAGTCAATTTCGACGAAGACAAATTATCGAAGGTTCGAGGTTACAAAGTTACGAATTCATATGTTCAGATTATCATATTATCAAAATATCGAGTTCCCAATAAGCAAATTATACAATAAACAAAAAAGAAACAAAATTGTTACAACAAAAGAGCTAATTCAAATTTCCAGCTTGAACAAATCTAAATCCCGTTGCCTCAGACCTAACCGAATGAAGAAAGTAACCCCTGCACCACCACATCCGGATTAAATCTAACAAATTCATAACAATGTCAAGGCGGGCCGTAATTTGCGTCGGACGTCGCTTTTCGGCCTCCATCACGGTTTGCAGCTCCGGAGGAAACTCCATTGTCGATGTCGATGCTGCACCTTTAGAGGCTAGCACAGCATTGTTTCCTGCAGATGATTCTGCACGTTCGATCGTCTCTTCTCGAACAACTTCCTTTCCTTTCCAGGAGCTGCTTGCCACTGGGGCCAGCTCGACGGGGGCTTTGGCCTTGGGTCCATTGTTTTCTGCTCTGATCGGTTCAGAATCAATCATCTCTTGATCGAGAAGATTTGTGGACTTTCCTGGTACAAAGGCCTCACTCGCAAATAGGCTTGATAATTTTTGCGCGAGGCCAGTAGGTTTTGGACACAATGATGTCCTTTCAAAGCCGGCTGAAGTTGTCAGCTTTGGGCGAATTTTTCTCACAGGAGGCATTTTAAATACCTTGCGACGGTTAACAATTCGAGAAGTCAAGCACAGAAGTGATCATAGGAATGGAAAATGGGAGAAAGAGAATTTTCGAATTTCTCGAATTTTATTTTATATTTTTAAAGTCCTAAGCTATGCTCAATATCTCCTAGAAGTCAAGGACCGGTACACACGGCCAAGATCATGCTTCCCACATGCCCGACTCGGTCTCACCGCGTGACTCACTACACAATAAGTAGCTAGTTATAATAAAGAAAATAAATGCCCACACAAACTCCCATAACCAAAATTCCAAATCCCATACTCCTGTTTGTGGTTAGAAAATGACACTTCTCGTCTCATTTTCCCGCCCGTCATGCTTCGTGACATGATTTAGTTACTACTGTCTACGCTGAGAGCTGGAGACGGAGTCGCAGGTGGGCCCCCGAAGCAGCCGGTTTCCTGCGCAAATATTTTAAAGTGTTCGAGGCACTTAGGCCCGAGAAGTTTGTGGGTAAAGTCGTGATGTGATATTGTCCTTCGTAGTCGACGCGTCTGGCGTACGTGCAGTCGATAGTGAATGAAGTGGAGAGGTGATGTTTTCTCTCCACACACACACTCCAATGAAGCGGCGATGACATGACACGAAGTTTCCGTGACCCGTACGGGCTGAGATCAGTTCACAGAGTAGCCGCCGGGAAAGTGTCTGCTCGTGTGGCTTGCGTCGTCGCAGGAGAAGACCCAGATTTCGATACCTAGGTAGACATACTTCTTCCCACCAGTCGTCGAGAAGCGCTTGACGTTTCCGGTTCATGAGCCGACGAACGTACGCCATTGTGACGGAGCTTGGCTGGCTGTCTTTTCTTGGCAGTTGTTGGAGGCCGGAGCGTGCAGCTCTATCTCCATCTCCGTTTCCCTGTATCCCGGAGTGGGCCGGTATCCGCTTCACCGAGACTAGAGCCCTTTTCGATAGCTCCCTAAATTAGCGTACGTCGTCGAGGATTGTTGTGGCAATTCCCGTCAGCAGTGCTTTCACTGCAGACCGACTATCCGTCAATACATTGATCTGCTGCCTGCCGTCTCTTCCCCCGTTCTCCCCCTCCGACAATTTCAGCGCAGCTTCCAGGGCCTTCCTCGCTCCTAGTATTTCCGCATCAAGCACTTCACCACCATGCTTGATGCCATATCTCTTCAACAGAGTTTTTCCATCCCTCTTCAAGACGAAACCCCATACTGAGCGACCATTACCCTCCGACGATCCATCTAGGTAGGCGCAAATATCTGATGCCGGCACACTATCAATGAACCGAGTTGCCTTCTCTTACTCCTCTATCCTTGAGTTGAAAATCAAAAGATAGCTTGGTGGTGGCAAAGGCTCAGCATCTTCCGCATCCGGGAGTTCTCGGTAAGCACGCTGTACTCGTGACATGTAGATCTCTGGATTCTTGGGCGCCCGAGAACATTTCTTGTATTTCCGTGTTCCATTGTTTGAACGCATAGCGGCGCGAGTCCGGAGCGGGTGACGGTTGTCTAGTGAATGGAGCCGAGCCGAAAGCCGTAGTCGAATCTTTTCCAGAATGATCTTTCCTGTTGGGATACCTCCTTCGCGGTGGAGAACAGGATTCGGTGTCGTTCTCATTACCGGAAGGGCCGCACGCAGTCCCGTTAGTATTGCCTTATCGATCATCTCGCAGAAAATGCTAGTCCGAGGTGTGATAATTCCCCTTTTGGACTGACTTTTGAGGCCGGGCCACCAAACATCTGCTCCAAAGGTTGCTACGGGGAAAATACATGTGTCCACTGCTTGAACCAGTGCTGCAGGGGCAGCTCCTCGATATGCTGAGTTGAAGCGGCGCATTTTCTGGGCCATCTTCAGAGCTTTGCCACACCACGTCATGACGTGATGTTTGAAGTCCATTTGCGGGTCTAGGTGTGCTCCTAGCCAGCGTATTTGGTCTGCTGGCTCGATAACCACGCCGTTCACACAAATGCCCACTGGCTCCTCGCGTTTGCGTCCGGGAAACTGGACTACCTCCGACTTGTTGGTATCGAAGGAGACTGCGTTGGTGCTCGCCCACTCCAGAAGATGGTCTACTTCCTTCTGTACAGAAGCGGCTGACTCGGCAATGCTGCGCCTGAATCCTAGTATCCCGACGTCGTCAGCGTAGCTGAACCTCATTTCTGCATTGCCGCTTCGCATTGGCTCTGCCATGTACAAGAGGAAGAGAAGTGGCGATATTGGCGACCCCTGCGGGACCCCACACACCAACTCTTTCTGCCCAGTTATCCCTCCAGGATATCAGACTTGCACCTTTCGTTGTGCAAGAAATGATGTCGTCCATCGGAGAATTGAGTCCGGCCACCCCTGCTCTTGCATCCTCCTCACCAAACGATTGTGAAGTACTGCATCGAACGCGCCTTGGACATCCAGAGTAGTAAATGTGGCCACCCATCCCTGGTTACTTGCCTCTTCGATGTCATGGACTACGCAGCTGACATGATCGTTTGCCGATCTCTTAGGGAGCGCGCCAAATTGTTGGTATCTAATAACATCCAGCGTAACCGCAAGATGGGCCATCCGCTTCGCCAAGAGTGGTTCCAGTCCCTTACTTAAGCATGACAAGAGGGCAATCGGTCTCCAGCCCTTAACTGTTGTTGGATCCCGGTTCGTCTTGCGTAGGAGCACCACTTCGGCCAGCTTGAATCAGGATGGATGGATGCCAAGCCTGATACAGGCGCGGAAGAGAGTGCCAACAAATGGTCCAATCGTCTTCCAGCAGGTTTGTAGAAGCTCTACAGAGATCCTGTCCGCTCCAGGCGCTGTGTTAGCACAGCCTATGGTGCACATGCGTATCTCCTCGTCCAAGACATGGTCGTTCCAGGGGATTCGGTTAGTGCTCGGCGCATCGAGTGGCGGTAGATCGTCTGTCGCTTGGTGCCGTGCCAAAAGAGCGTCTCGGAGTACCACTGCCCGCTCGGCCGGATCGGCGTACATCTTCCCTTTGTGGTTCAGCGGAGGGGGGACACTTGCCTGCCTTGGCTCGGGCGAGCGCATTAGCTTGAACACGGCAGTCGGTGTTGTGATCGCTTCGACTTGACGCGTCTGGTGCTCTTTCTTTGCCTGTTACGGCGTGCTATAGGGTAGATCGAGATCGCCGTTCGCCGAGGATATGAAAAGGTCAAGTGGTGAATACTATAGAGGTGGGAAGTCGACGAAGTACTATGGCTAGAAGGAAGCGGGTTTGGGAAAGGAATACTGTAATAATATTATAAGATTTTGAAGCTGGAGAACTACTTTGTTGTAGCTCCAGCTTCCTTAAGAACAAATAACTATCTAACGTAATTCAACTAAGACTGTTGTAATTTCCCATCATGACTCAAACTATGACCTCAAACATATCAATTCCAGTTGGCGCATTATCTAGTCTCACCATATAAGTGCAAGTGTTGAGGGTGAGTCGAAAAACCTGTTCCGTGAATTTTATCCTCAGGCATTCTGCTTAGACTCTGGTTCCAGAATGTCTCGCCATGACATTGCCGCTCTGAGGGTTAAGCGCAGCTTCTTCGCATTCACCTATCATTGCTCTGGAGTCACTGCTGCACAATATTCTGTGCGAGCTAGCTTGCATTCCGGAGTCCACCAAGGCACACATTTGCCGTGTCTTGTGTTCCTTCGTGTTCCTGCTGCTTTTATGGCGTTAGTAAGGGCGGAGCAGAGATTGTTGGCGTATTTGTCCGCCTTGTGAACCGTGTCTAGGACTAGTGGCGGATGTGTCCACTGAGTTATGGCAAGAGCGAACTTCGGCAAGTTTCCACGAGTTACCCTGATCTGCGAAGTCTCCTGGACCCTTTTTCCGGATCCGGTGTGGACTCGTCCTCGAATCGGTAGATGGTCGCTGGTGACGCACTCGTTGCAATCCACCCATGCTTGGGCCCCGTTGATGTTGGTCCAAGCAAGATCCAGTGTGTTCCCGGCACGATGCGTTGGCTCGTCTACAATCAGACAAGTGAGATTGTGACGTTCCGCCCATCTCTCGATTTCAATTCCTTGTCCGCGTGGGTAGGTAGCCCCTGGTTGCCAGGCGCAGTGCACCGCGTTGATGTCGCCTACTGCGACAGATCTTGTTGGTGGGACCCAGCTGAGGAGTGGTCAAATCGCCGTCGGGTCGTTCGGCTCTTTGTACACGTTGAGAAACGTGACTCCGTTTACTACAACCCAGCAGTAGTCCGCTGTCAGGGGATTGCAGGGAAAGATTTGAGTTGCCGAGTGGATTCTCCTGTCTATTAGTATATAAGTCACTGCCCTGGGTCGAACGTTTACGCCGCCATGTGTTATGTGCCAGTCGTAACCAGGATGTGACTTTGTCTCCTTTGTGGCTTTTTTCCACGAAGGCTCTTGTATTAACACTACATCTACGCCTAGCTCGCTAGCTCGGGAAAGCGCGATGTCGTGAGTTGGGCCTCCCCTACCTACATTGATCGACATAAAACTTATCGTAGGTGCGAGGCCCTTAAGGAAGATTCCGCAGGATTCGTTGTTCCTGTGGCCGTGGCGTCGGAGGCGACGTCGTTCATTAGAACTTCGAACCTGTTATTCGATTTCTCTGCTGCGGTTGAGACTTGTGTCTGCCTGGCGGGCGCTTGAGATACTGCCTCAGCGCGACGGACTGCAGCCTTAGCCCTTACAACTGCCGCTAGCTCTCGTTGGCTAGCCATGCGAATGGTAGCCAATTGCTCTTTGCTTACCGGCCCTAACTTGGTTGGGCGCGCCAGGTAGAGTCGACTGTCGGACTTGTGTGGTCCTCCACAGTTATGGCACTTCGTATGTGCATGGCACTCGTCTGTCGAGTGCATAGTGGAGGTACAGTTCCAGCAAGCTGGGGCGCGAGAGCAACCACGCGTTCCGTGGAACTATAGGCAGCGTTTGCATTGCTGCACTGTCTGACGCGGTTGATGTCGGACCCCGACACCCAAGTCGTCAAATAGGCGGAACCCTTGTCTAGGCTCTGCTCCCATATTGAAATTGGCAAGCCATGATCAATATGGCGCATCAGGGCGGGTTTTTCCGTAAGGCCGAACTTTGACTGGAACGGCCTTTGTAACCCTGGTGATCTCCTCGATCATCATCTCTTCTGTCACTGGCAACCTTCCAAGAAGAGTGTGGACAGCGACGGGGACTATCGATACCCGTAGCGCCACAAGGTTGGAGGCCTCCTCCAGTCTTGCTTTGATGGGAAGGAAAGATTCCGCCGCGTCCAATAGGAGCTGGCGAGATTCCTGGTCCTTCGCTCGAAGTGCGAAACCTGTTGGGACACGGTAAACATGCTCAATGGCTGCATGTGGCGCGTTAGTGAGCTGCACTACAGCTTCTCTGATGCCAGCTGGCGAAATCTTTCGCCACTGGTGTTTTGAACCCAGCCGGAGGAATAGTCGGTTTTCCGGCGAGGACGAAGGGGCCGTCTTGGCCAATTTCTTGGTCGGCGGAGTCGGCATTTTTGGGGCACGACTAACCATCACTGGCGTCGGCTGATTAGGCAGCTCATTTCGGGCTACAGTTGCCCAGGTTGGCATTTTCTGGGGCACCGCTACGGCAGGCCTTGCTGGCCTGGCGGCTGATGATGGAAATGTCCCGCTGGTGCCGGCCTTCTGGCCAGTGGGGCGGGGAGGAAGACTTGTCGGTACTGGTGAGGTTCCAGTGCGTAGGAATTGGGCGAGGGCGCCCCTTAGACAGACGTTCATGGCGTCCAAGTATTCCTTGTTATCTGTTGTTTTTAATGATAGGATAACACTTTCAAGTGTGTTCAACACCGTCGATCCTATTTCGAGCTTGGCTGAGGTGATTGCAGCCCGCTTCATTTCGGCTTCAAGCAGAGCTTCAATTTTAGGCGGATATTGTATTGTCGCGCAAGTGGGAGCATCACCAGCAGAGTGATTGTGGCGGTCAGCTGTCCCTGGAATCGTGGCCGGGGGTGGCGGAGGTATGGAGACATTTGCTGCCATTGTGTGAGTCGGGACTTCAGTTCCCCTTGGTGTGATTTTATTTAATGTCCGCTTTGCTGTCGGAACCACGATTTTTCGAGCCGCAATAGGTGCGGATTCGTTTGTTGTCGCTGAGACTGCTTTCTCGACGACAAATTCTGGGGCAGTTGACACCTTCTGGAAGCTCTCGGCTCCCGCGTATGCCCATCGCGAGTGCTCAAGACCCTTATGTATAATCTCTTCAATTATTGATGCGGCATTCGACATCTCAATGTCAGATTGACCGCGTTCCTTCATCTGGGCGACAATGTCGACTTCCATCAAGTCGAGATCGGAATCGCTCGTTCTCAGTCCCTTAGCGCTCATTTTCTGAGATGCCACGCTTCTAAGTAACTCAAGCATGCTCTTTTGGGTATCCGGACGAGTCTGGTGGTTATGTTTGCCTACTTTTGCGGTTAACACAATTTTCGTGGTTTTCACGGATTTTGGGGGTACCAGTGCCATTTTAAGGCTGAGTGGCGCGGTACTATGAGGAATTGATGTGATAATATATGAGATATGGATTCAAAGGGTGGGATTGGTGGATAAGGCAGACTTTCATCATTTCTCAAAAATGTGCGATTGTTTGTTCATTAACGTGCTAGCTGAAGTAACTACCGTCGCACTCCTACTGGAGCTTGAGCACGAGTGGGGTCGGGCCGGATCAGGTTGACTACCATAAAGTACAAATGCCTCGTCCCACCTAAATGACCGGAACCATGCCGAAACGCATCTATGTGTTGAATCATAACGAGACCAACAGCCCAGAATTGAAAACAAAACAAAAGAAAACTTCCACGCAAAATCCTGCATTACAATAGAAAAACTCATACAATCTCTCTCCCGCCATTCTGCCTCGGCCACCACGCGCCCGAACCTCAATTACTATCCCTCTCTCCATGCCAAACCATCCAGGCTTTCGATATATCACCTCCGAGTCACAGGTATCCCAGCCAGCCCCCGACTAGCCTCCGCGTAAATCCCGCTCTGCTGGACGTAATCCCTGAACAGCTGCCATCCATTTGATCCGAGCATCGTTTCCAGAGCTGGTGCCCTTCGCTTTCCGCTTTTTAGCCGCCATATTGCCAGTGCTTTTTGACACTAGACGAGGTGACTGACAGACTTTTCCTTCCCACACTCAGAGTTAAGTGTAGCATCTGTATGGTTGAAGCGGCGATGATATGCCGCAAAGTCCCCATGTTCAGTTCGAGCAGCGATTAAGCGGGTGTAGACCGCTCTAGGTAGCACTAGTTCTGGCGGTTTCTTGCTCCGCATCTCGAGTTCAAGGTCGGCGTGGTATTTGGGGCGATTCGAGTGCCACCAGTCTGTCAACATCTGCCTGGCCAGTTCACGGGCTTTCCGTCCAGATGAGGCGAGGGTCATCACACCATGTGTCGTCCTAGAGTTGTCTGGCGAGCTAAGCTCTCTTCGAGCGAGTTCATCGGCGATTTCATTTCCTGCCAGCCCTTCGTGGCCCGGAATCCATCCTATTTTGACAGGCGCGGCTGATCCCGCGGCCAGTTCCACGAACTTTTGGATACGCAAAGATGATGAGCCCGTTTTTCCGGTCAGTAAAGCCTTAATAGCCGCAGAATTTTCGAGTAGGAAATAGATGGCGCTGCGTCCTCGATCTCAATTGCTGGCAGTGATTGCTTCTGGAGCAGCCAAAGCTCCATGAACCTCCGCGTTAGTAGTTTTACCTGAGCCGCTTTGCTCGATTGCCGTGCCTGTGCCGCTGATAAAAGTCACAAAGGCCCATGACACTCTGTCGGTTGAAGCCCCAGAACCATCACTATAAACGTAGAGACAGTCGGGCGGGAGTGTAGGCAGCCGCTCTCTTATGTACTTGGCAGCCTCTTTCTTGCTTGTCCAACGAGAAATTAGCTGGGGGGTACCGGAGGTCGGAGTAGTGGCGGAAGTTCAGCCTCTGGCAGAAGTCGGTACATCCTCTGGACCCTTGAATCATGAACTCTATCCAGATCAAGTCTGATTTTGTTGAATGTCTTTAGTCCTAGTTGGTTACGAGCGCTGTCAGTGCTTACTATGGCCCGAAGTCGAAGCAGATGATAATCATCCAGTCTTCGGATTCTCGCGGCAGTCTTGAGCCTGCGTACCTCGAGCAGAATGTGTGCAGGTGGAATGCCAGTCTCCCTTCTCAGGGCTGCAATGGGCATGGTGCGCCAGGTTGGTAGAGCCACTCGGATTCCGAAGGCAGACGTTTGGTTGATAACTTTGTACTGTCACTTGCAAGAGTTGCGCGCGACACCCTGATAGGTTTCCCTTGTTGGCTCCGGGTACCAGGATTCCGCTGCGTGCATCGCAATTGGCAGAACTACCGAGCAGATCACTGTGGTTAGTATGTCAGGCCTTGGTCCCTGGGTGCACTGAGTGAGCCGTCGGAAGTGTTGCACTGGCTGCATTGCTTTACTGGTCCACTTTGCGACGTGGTTTTCGAAAATTAGGCCGTGGTCCAAGTAAACTCCGAGCCATCGGATGTTGTCGGATGCTTGAACATCGCGAGGGCCTACCCTTATTGTTGGAAGTTCGTATCCCCTGGATCTAGGGCCGACGAAGTAGACTGCTTCGGCCTTATTTGGGTCGGAAGAGACGGCATTTTCAGCAGCCCACCTGGCGGACAGCTGTTTGTTTATTTGTTCATTAACGTGCTAGCTGAAGTAACTACCGTCGCACTCCTGGAGCTTGAGCACGAGTGGGGTCGGGCCGGATCAGGTTGACTACCATAAAGTACAAATGCCTCGTCCCACCTAAATGACCGGAACCATGCCGAAACGCATCTATGTGTTGAATCATAACGAGACCAACAGCCCAGAATTGAAAACAAAACAAAAGAAAACTTCCACGCAAAATCCTGCATTACAATAGAAAAACTCATACAATCTCTCTCCCGCCATTCTGCCTCGGCCACCACGCGCCCGAACCTCAATTACTATCCCTACTTCCATGCCAGATCACCTAGGCTTTCGTTCATCACCTCCGAGTCACAGGTATCCCTGCCATCCCCCGGCTAGCCTCCGCGTATATTCCGCTCTCCTGGACATAGTCCCTGAACAGTTGCCACCCGCTTGATCCGAGCATTGTTTCTATAGCTGGCGCCCTTCGCCTTCCGCTTTTCAGCCGCCATGTTGCCAGTGCTTTTCGACACTGGACAAGGTGACCAATTGATTTTTCCCTCCCACACTCGCAGTGAAGTGTAGCGTCAGTGTGGTTGAAGCGGCGATGATAAGCCGCGAAGTCTCCATGTCCGGTTCGAGCGGCTATTAAGCGAGCGTAGACTACCCTTGGTAGTGCTAGCTCTGGCGGTTTCTTGCGTCGCATCTCGAGTTCGAGGTCTGCATAATGTCTGGGGCGATTCGAATGCCACCAGTCTGTAACCATCTGTCTGGCCAGTTCGCGAGCTTTCCTTCCGGAAGAGGCGAGGGTCATCACCCCATGTGTCGTCCTCGTATCGTCCCACGAGTTAAGCTCTCTTCGAGCGAGCTCATCAGCCATTTCATTTCCTACCAGCCCTTCGTGGCCCGGGATCCATCCTACTTTAACAGGTGCTGCTGCTCTAGCGACCATTTTGCAGAACTTTTGAATCCTCCAGGATGATGAGCTTGTTGTTCCCGTTAGTAAGGCCTGGATAGCCGCAGAATTGTCGAGCAGAATATAGATGGCGCTACGACCACGATCTCGCTTCCTGCTAGTGATTGCTTCAAGAGCAGCTAGAGCTCCATGAACCTCAGCGTCGTAGACCTCCGCATTGGTTATTTTGCCTGAGCCGCTTTGCTCAATTACCCTGCCTGTGCCACTGATAAAAGTCACAAAGGCCCATGACACTTTGTCGGTGGACGCCCCAGAGCCATCACTGTACACGCAAAGACAGTCGGGTGGGAGAGTAGGTAGCCACTTTCTTATAAACCTAGCTGCTTCTTTCTTGCTTGTCCAGCGGGGAATTGGCTGAGGGGGGGCCGGAGGTCGGAGCGTTGGAGGTAGTTCGGCCTCTGGCAGGAGTCGATACATCCTCTGGACCCTTGAATCATGCACTCTGTCGAAACCAAGTCTGGTTTTGTTGCATGTCTTTAGGCCGAGTCGGTGACGAGCGCTGTCTGTGCTTTCCGTGGCCCGAAGTCGAAGCGGATGGTACTCATCTAGTGTCCGGATTCGTGCGGCAGTCTTGAGCCTGCGTTCCTCGAGCAGAATTTGTGCTGGCGGAATACCAGTCTCTCTTCTCAGTGCTGCAACAGGCATCGTGCGCCAGGTTGGTAGAGCCACGCGGATTCCGAAGGCAGAGGTTTGGTCGATGACTTTGCTCTGTCTCTTGTAGGAATTACGCGTCACACCTCGATAAGTTTCCCTGGTTGGCCCCGGGCACCAGACCTCCGCTGCATGCATCGCGATTGGCAGAACTACCGTGCGAATGATTGTGGTTAGTAAGTCAGGCCTTGGTCCCTGGGTGCACCGAGTGAGCCGTCGGAAGTGCTGCACTAGCCGCATTGCTTTGCTGGTCCATTTTGCGACGTGACTTTCGAAGGTCAGACCGCGATCAAGGTGTACTCCGAGCCATCGGATGTCGTCGGATGCTTGTACATCGCGAGTGCCTACCCTTATAGCCGGAAGTTCGTGTCCCCTGGATCTTGGGCCGACGAAGTAGACTACTTCGGCCTTATCTGGGTCGAAAGAGACGGCATTATCAGCGGCCCACCCTAGGACTGCATCGACTTCTCTCTGGACAGCTACTGCGGCTTCAGTTAGAGTTGAACCTATGCCGAGGATGGCAACATCATCTGCATAGCCAAATCTCCAACTACTGCCTCCCACGACTTCGGCCATGTAGAACAGAAAAAGAATTGGGGAAAGAGGCGATCCTTGTGGCAGCCCGCATTCTAGGAATACCGGGTCTGTGACTCCGTCTTCGTGTCGTACGCGAGCAGATCGTTCTTGTAGGAAGGACTTTATCCAGGTGATAGCTGGTTTAGGCCACCCCATCTTGTTCATCCTCTGCAGCAGCCGTCCGTGGAGTACAGCATCGAATGCACCCTGAACGTCCAAAGTGACTAGGACTGCTTTCTTCTGCCGTTTCATTGCATGTTCTACATCGTGGATGACGCATGAGACGAGGTCGTTGGCAGACCTGCCAGTGAGTGCTCCAAAGAGTTGCTGCGGGACTGCCTTGTAGGTGAGGGCGGTGTAAGCCATTCGCCTTGCAATCAGTCTCTCGAGACCTTTACCCAGGGAGGAGAGAAGTGCGATAGGCCTCCATCCTTTAGCTGTACTGAGGTTACGGCCGGGTTTGGGGAGAAGGATTACTTCCGCTAGCTTGAAGGCCTTCGGAAAATGATTCAATCGCAGTGAGCCCTCAAAGAGTACTCTCACTGCGTGACCAATTGATGGCCAGGCTGTCCTAAGAAGACGAACAGAAATCGCGTCTGCTCCAGGGGCTTTGTTTTGGCAGGCCGTTGTAACCCACTTGGCTTCCTCGTCCGTAACGCTCGAGACCCATGGGAGGTTTCTGCGTCCTGGCTCGAAGTCCTCAGCGTCGACGTCGTTCTGACTGGTGAACCGGCTGAGAAGGAGGTCGCGCAACAGAGTTGCTCGCTTTCCTGGATCCGAAACAAGACCATCTGGAGTTTGGAGTGGTGGAGCAGCTGATGTAGGTTGCGGCTTAGCCCAGCGTGCCATCCGGTACATGTCGACGTCGGTTGTTGCTTCGGAGAACTTTCGCCGCCAGTATTGGCGTTTGGCACTTTTGACTATGCGACGGAAGTCCTTTCTGCTCTCTTCGTCCCTGAATATCCTGTATTCGCGTTTGGCCTGTAGGCACTCCGACGTCCACCAAGGTGCTATCCTACCCTTCTTCACACTCCCGCGTCTACCAGTGACCCTGATTGCGTTGCTAATAGTTTGGACCAGCTTATCAGCAAGATTGTCCACCGCGTCTACTGAAGCCATCGGCTGTAGCTCTATTCCTTGAGCCCAACGGCCTAGCACCTTTGCAAAGTCTTCGAGGGCGTCGTCTGTCACTCGAAACGGTTGGCCTGTTTTGATAACAGCTCTAGCTTTCGAGTTCGGACGGGGGACGTCTCCTGCAAGAGTTCTGTGGTCCGATGTCGAGTCAAGCTCTATCGAGACGTCTGCAAGGGCTCCCGCGTTAGACCAGACTAGGTCGAGTGTGTTTCCAAGATCGTGAGTCGAGACGCCCGGGGTCGAAGATAGGTCCATACCGTGCTCGGACATCCATTTGGCGAGCACTTGGCCGTCACCGTGTAGCCTGGTGGCCATGGGCTGCCAGTCAGGGTGGACGGCATTGAAATATCCACCAACTACTGTGGGCCCAGACGGGACCCATGATAGGAGCGGCGAAAGGTCTGCTCCAGGAGCGCGATACACTGAGACAAACGTGACTCCTTCAACCTTTACGGCGGTAAGATCTGGTGATGCCTCGCAGATTGCTAGTTGTAGGCACTTGGTCCCTTTTCGCGTATAAATGAGGGATCGTGGCCTTGCGGGGTTGGCTGTGACATGGGGGGGCAAGTGCTTGTCGAACCCAGGATGCGACTTGGTGAGCCAGAAGCCGTCCTTGTGTTGAGTCCAGGGTTCCTGGATGAGTAGGACATCGGTTCCTGAATCCCAGGCGGATTGCAGGATGATGTCTGTAGCGGGGTCTCCTCTGCCCAAATTAGCGCAGAGGAACAAGATCGTTGTTGCCGTTGTGTGTAGCTCGATAAGGTTGTGGTCCCTTACGGGCATTGAGCAACGTTTGTAGTTTCGTTTTCAGCAGTCGCCTCAGCGGCTTTCTGCTTTGCTTCCAACTCTCGGATCGAAGCGTTTCTTTCTTTTTGACCTTGTTCCCGGATCACCGACAGCTGGTCTCTTGTGCGTTGCACAGTCTTTCCGCCGGTCCGCGTCGGCCTGGCCATGCAGCTAGGCTCGGTTGCGGCATGCGGCCCATGGCAATTGATGCACCTTGGGACGAGCTGTTTGCACTCAGTAGCCTTGTGCTCAATCGATCCACAGCGAGAGCAGCGCTCTGCTCGTGAACAGATCTTAGTTGGGTGGTGTCCCCAGCATCGGTTGCATTGCGCAATTTTGGCTTTACGCTGAAGTTCGTTTAAGCGACCGCTCTCTTCGAAAAGTCTTTCTCCCAGCTTTGGCTTGCCGGTTGCAAAATGCAACACCCAGTCGGTTGACGGCCTAGCCATGCTTGTTGCAAAGGCACGAGCCGAGGTCGGTCTAATGCCTGTCTTTAAGGTCGCATCCTCCATTACCATCTCCGATGTTACTGGCGTTGGTCCTTCTAAAGTGAAGAGTCTGTCTGGTACATTAGGCGCCAACACTGAGATCCAGTTGGAAGCAGCTTCCAGTTTCATTTCCGTGCTCTCCAGGAGTACGGCGCCTGAGAGGAGCGCGTTTCTTGCTCCGTCTCCTTCAGCTAGTATCGCAAACCCTGAGTTGACGATGGTAACCTGCTTAATTGCAGAGTTAGCTAAGCGCAGCTTGCTTGCGAGGCTCATTTTGATGTAATGAGGAGACATGCGTCTCCATGGGTGGTCGGGCTTGACCCGCAGGAAAACACGCTCGTCTGGGCGAGCTAACTTGGGAGCTGAGGCAGTAGGCCTCGTAGTTTGTGTGGGCCCTGTCGCTTTTGACTTAGGCTCGCTGGCTGGTTGCGATTTTGTCGCTGCTGGTGGTGCGGGCTTAGTCTTTTTCCTCACTACTTGAGTCCAAGACCCCTCAGTAACGATGGGGGTTTGTATAGAATCGATGTCGATTGGCCTAGTAGGCTTTGTCGAAGCTGGCTCTTTGCCTTTCGCCTGGCTGCTTTCTCTCGTGAGTATTTGCACTGGTCGTGAAGTGCTCGCGCTATTCTTTCCTCCCGACCTAGTAGCCGACGTAGGGAGGGTTGTCGTCTTGCTGCTACTGGCAGCCTCTGATGGCCCACTGGATTGGGGCTCGGGGTTTCCGCGCAGGATGTTTGTGATAGTGGCCTGTAAAGCCTCTCCATTCTTTTCGACAGCTCGTCGGAGCTGTTTGTCGGTTGTGGCCGCCAGTAGGTTAATGTACCCACTGACGATACGCTCAGCCTCTGCAAAGCGTATGTTAAACGCCCTCGCTTCATCTGCGAGGAAGTTAGTCAAGGAAGCACCCATTGACTCGGGGGGGTTTGGGGGCGAGTATTGGCAGCTCGCCTCGCAGATCGGTTCTGCGTTTGCTTGTGTGTTGTTGTGGTGGTGGCTAGGTGGCCCTGTGAGGACCATTTCGACGTCAGGACGCGTCGAATTTACGGGTGGGAGAGGGGGCCAAGAGCCAGCCTCTGCGGAGGACTGGGGCGGCATGGCAAGGAGCAAATCAGAGAAAGCTGAACAGTAGATAATCGCGTGTCTGGCGCGTCGAGACAGTTCTTTTTGGGGGCGGACAGCTGGTCGGACTCTTTTGTAATTTCTAGGTGTTGTAGTGCGCGCTAGAGCGTCGGGTAGTTCTGTAGGGACTGGGCCGTCCAGAACGTGACAGTAATCACGAGCTGTAGATAGGCACCACGTTAAATTCAATCAAAATCAAATTATAAATGAATAAATCATCCCCTGCCAAATACTAGTCTTAGCGTACAGCATATGTGCTGGAGGTTCAAGCAATGGGCTGGTCATCACATAGGTTGAGTTCAGAGTTTATCTCATGTAACGTCGAGTTGTCGTATGATTTGGGAGGAAGCTCCAGATCACTTTTACCTAAAATTTTACTAATCGCTTTACTGCTGATGAGATTGGGCATACGATGTTCTTGTATCAAACTGTGGATAGTTTGGAAGCGACCAATGTGAGATATCGATTTTAAGGTGTTAAGTTTGCAAAGCTTGGAGTTACTTGTTTCGGAAAAAGGTGTTTCGCTTGGTTTGTAGCACTGGGAACTTTATACTTTCTCACTAGAGATGTTTCATTCCAAACCATGAGAAACTCGGTTCATGGGGACAAGTTGTGGACACATAGGGCATTTGCCATTTTCTGGACGTACATAATCTAGATAGTAACCGAAAGAGGAATAGCAGCCAGGAATTAATTGACACTTTTTACTTTTACTCCATACATTATTCAATTGACAAAAAGAACTGTCTCGACGCGCCAGACACGCGATTATCTACTGTTCAGCTTTCTCTGATTTGCTCCTTGCCATGCCGCCCCAGTCCTCCGCAGAGGCTGGCTCTTGGCCCCCTCTCCCACCCGTAAATTCGACGCGTCCTGACGTCGAAATGGTCCTCACAGGGCCACCTAGCCACCACCACAACAACACACAAGCAAACGCAGAACCGATCTGCGAGGCGAGCTGCCAATACTCGCCCCCAAACCCCCCCGAGTCAATGGGTGCTTCCTTGACTAACTTCCTCGCAGATGAAGCGAGGGCGTTTAACATACGCTTTGCAGAGGCTGAGCGTATCGTCAGTGGGTACATTAACCTACTGGCGGCCACAACCGACAAACAGCTCCGACGAGCTGTCGAAAAGAATGGAGAGGCTTTACAGGCCACTATCACAAACATCCTGCGCGGAAACCCCGAGCCCCAATCCAGTGGGCCATCAGAGGCTGCCAGTAGCAGCAAGACGACAACCCTCCCTACGTCGGCTACTAGGTCGGGAGGAAAGAATAGCGCGAGCACTTCACGACCAGTGCAAATACTCACGAGAGAAAGCAGCCAGGCGAAAGGCAAAGAGCCAGCTTCGACAAAGCCTACTAGGCCAATCGACATCGATTCTATACAAACCCCCATCGTTACTGAGGGGTCTTGGACTCAAGTAGTGAGGAAAAAGACTAAGCCCGCACCACCAGCAGCGACAAAATCGCAACCAGCCAGCGAGCCTAAGTCAAAAGCGACAGGGCCCACACAAACTACGAGGCCTACTGCCTCAGCTCCCAAGTTAGCTCGCCCAGACGAGCGTGTTTTCCTGCGGGTCAAGCCCGACCACCCATGGAGACGCATGTCTCCTCATTACATCAAAATGAGCCTCGCAAGCAAGCTGCGCTTAGCTAACTCTGCAATTAAGCAGGTTACCATCGTCAACTCAGGGTTTGCGATACTAGCTGAAGGAGACGGAGCAAGAAACGCGCTCCTCTCAGGCGCCGTACTCCTGGAGAGCACGGAAATGAAACTGGAAGCTGCTTCCAACTGGATCTCAGTGTTGGCGCCTAATGTACCAGACAGACTCTTCACTTTAGAAGGACCAACGCCAGTAACATCGGAGATGGTAATGGAGGATGCGACCTTAAAGACAGGCATTAGACCGACCTCGGCTCGTGCCTTTGCAACAAGCATGGCTAGGCCGTCAACCGACTGGGTGTTGCATTTTGCAACCGGCAAGCCAAAGCTGGGAGAAAGACTTTTCGAAGAGAGCGGTCGCTTAAACGAACTTCAGCGTAAAGCCAAAATTGCGCAATGCAACCGATGCTGGGGACACCACCCAACTAAGATCTGTTCACGAGCAGAGCGCTGCTCTCGCTGTGGATCGATTGAGCACAAGGCTACTGAGTGCAAACAGCTCGTCCCAAGGTGCATCAATTGCCATGGGCCGCATGCCGCAACCGAGCCTAGCTGCATGGCCAGGCCGACGCGGACCGGCGGAAAGACTGTGCAACGCACAAGAGACCAGCTGTCGGTGATCCGGGAACAAGGTCAAAAAGAAAGAAACGCTTCGATCCGAGAGTTGGAAGCAAAGCAGAAAGCCGCTGAGGCGACTGCTGAAAACGAAACTACAAACGTTGCTCAATGCCCGTAAGGGACCACAACCTTATCGAGCTACACACAACGGCAACAACGATCTTGTTCCTCTGCGCTAATTTGGGCAGAGGAGACCCCGCTACAGACATCATCCTGCAATCCGCCTGGGATTCAGGAACCGATGTCCTACTCATCCAGGAACCCTGGACTCAACACAAGGACGGCTTCTGGCTCACCAAGTCGCATCCTGGGTTCGACAAGCACTTGCCCCCCCATGTCACAGCCAACCCCGCAAGGCCACGATCCCTCATTTATACGCGAAAAGGGACCAAGTGCCTACAACTAGCAATCTGCGAGGCATCACCAGATCTTACCGCCGTAAAGGTTGAAGGAGTCACGTTTGTCTCAGTGTATCGCGCTCCTGGAGCAGACCTTTCGCCGCTCCTATCATGGGTCCCGTCTGGGCCCACAGTAGTTGGTGGATATTTCAATGCCGTCCACCCTGACTGGCAGCCCATGGCCACCAGGCTACACGGTGACGGCCAAGTGCTCGCCAAATGGATGTCCGAGCACGGTATGGACCTATCTTCGACCCCGGGCGTCTCGACTCACGATCTTGGAAACACACTCGACCTAGTCTGGTCTAACGCGGGAGCCCTTGCAGACGTCTCGATAGAGCTTGACTCGACATCGGACCACAGAACTCTTGCAGGAGACGTCCCCCGTCCGAACTCGAAAGCTAGAGCTGTTATCAAAACAGGCCAACCGTTTCGAGTGACAGACGACGCCCTCGAAGACTTTGCAAAGGTGCTAGGCCGTTGGGCTCAAGGAATAGAGCTACAGCCGATGGCTTCAGTAGACGCGGTGGACAATCTTGCTGATAAGCTGGTCCAAACTATTAGCAACGCAATCAGGGTCACTGGTAGACGCGGGAGTGTGAAGAAGGGTAGGATAGCACCTTGGTGGACGTCGGAGTGCCTACAGGCCAAACGCGAATACAGGATATTCAGGGACGAAGAGAGCAGAAAGGACTTCCGTCGCATAGTCAAAAGTGCCAAACGCCAATACTGGCGGCGAAAGTTCTCCGAAGCAACAACCGACGTCGACATGTACCGGATGGCACGCTGGGCTAAGCCGCAACCTACATCAGCTGCTCCACCACTCCAAACTCCAGATGGTCTTGTTTCGGATCCAGGAAAGCGAGCAACTCTGTTGCGCGACCTCCTTCTCAGCCGGTTCACCAGTCAGAACGACGTCGACGCTGAGGACTTCGAGCCAGGACGCAGAAACCTCCCATGGGTCTCGAGCGTTACGGACGAGGAAGCCAAGTGGGTTACAACGGCCTGCCAAAACAAAGCCCCTGGAGCAGACGCGATTTCTGTTCGTCTTCTTAGGACAGCCTGGCCATCAATTGGTCACGCAGTGAGAGTACTCTTTGAGGGCTCACTGCGATTGAATCATTTTCCGAAGGCCTTCAAGCTAGCGGAAGTAATCCTTCTCCCCAAACCCGGCCGTAACCTCAGTACAGCTAAAGGATGGAGGCCTATCGCACTTCTCTCCTCCCTGGGTAAAGGTCTCGAGAGACTGATTGCAAGGCGAATGGCTTACACCGCCCTCACCTACAAGGCAGTCCCGCAGCAACTCTTTGGAGCACTCACTGGCAGGTCTGCCAACGACCTCGTCTCATGCGTCATCCACGATGTAGAACATGCAATGAAACGGCAGAAGAAAGCAGTCCTAGTCACTTTGGACGTTCAGGGTGCATTCGATGCTGTACTCCACGGACGGCTGCTGCAGAGGATGAACAAGATGGGGTGGCCTAAACCAGCTATCACCTGGATAAAGTCCTTCCTACAAGAACGATCTGCTCGCGTACGACACGAAGACGGAGTCACAGACCCGGTATTCCTAGAATGCGGGCTGCCACAAGGATCGCCTCTTTCCCCAATTCTTTTTCTGTTCTACATGGCCGAAGTCGTGGGAGGCAGTAGTTGGAGATTTGGCTATGCAGATGATGTTGCCATCCTCGGCATAGGTTCAACTCTAACTGAAGCCGCAGTAGCTGTCCAGAGAGAAGTCGATGCAGTCCTAGGGTGGGCCGCTGATAATGCCGTCTCTTTCGACCCAGATAAGGCCGAAGTAGTCTACTTCGTCGGCCCAAGATCCAGGGGACACGAACTTCCGGCTATAAGGGTAGGCACTCGCGATGTACAAGCATCCGACGACATCCGATGGCTCGGAGTACACCTTGATCGCGGTCTGACCTTCGAAAGTCACGTCGCAAAATGGACCAGCAAAGCAATGCGGCTAGTGCAGCACTTCCGACGGCTCACTCGGTGCACCCAGGGACCAAGGCCTGACTTACTAACCACAATCATTCGCACGGTAGTTCTGCCAATCGCGATGCATGCAGCGGAGGTCTGGTGCCCGGGGCCAACCAGGGAAACTTATCGAGGTGTGACGCGTAATTCCTACAAGAGACAGAGCAAAGTCATCGACCAAACCTCTGCCTTCGGAATCCGCGTGGCTCTACCAACCTGGCGCACGATGCCTGTTGCAGCACTGAGAAGAGAGACTGGTATTCCGCCAGCACAAATTCTGCTCGAGGAACGCAGGCTCAAGACTGCCGCACGAATCCGGACACTAGATGAGTACCATCCGCTTCGACTTCGGGCCACGGAAAGCACAGACAGCGCTCGTCACCGACTCGGCCTAAAGACATGCAACAAAACCAGACTTGGTTTCGACAGAGTGCATGATTCAAGGGTCCAGAGGATGTATCGACTCCTGCCAGAGGCCGAACTACCTCCAACGCTCCGACCTCCGGCCCCCCCTCAGCCAATTCCCCGCTGGACAAGCAAGAAAGAAGCAGCTAGGTTTATAAGAAAGTGGCTACCTACTCTCCCACCCGACTGTCTTTGCGTGTACAGTGATGGCTCTGGGGCGTCCACCGACAAAGTGTCATGGGCCTTTGTGACTTTTATCAGTGGCACAGGCAGGGTAATTGAGCAAAGCGGCTCAGGCAAAATAACCAATGCGGAGGTCTACGACGCTGAGGTTCATGGAGCTCTAGCTGCTCTTGAAGCAATCACTAGCAGGAAGCGAGATCGTGGTCGTAGCGCCATCTATATTCTGCTCGACAATTCTGCGGCTATCCAGGCCTTACTAACGGGAACAACAAGCTCATCATCCTGGAGGATTCAAAAGTTCTGCAAAATGGTCGCTAGAGCAGCAGCACCTGTTAAAGTAGGATGGATCCCGGGCCACGAAGGGCTGGTAGGAAATGAAATGGCTGATGAGCTCGCTCGAAGAGAGCTTAACTCGTGGGACGATACGAGGACGACACATGGGGTGATGACCCTCGCCTCTTCCGGAAGGAAAGCTCGCGAACTGGCCAGACAGATGGTTACAGACTGGTGGCATTCGAATCGCCCCAGACATTATGCAGACCTCGAACTCGAGATGCGACGCAAGAAACCGCCAGAGCTAGCACTACCAAGGGTAGTCTACGCTCGCTTAATAGCCGCTCGAACCGGACATGGAGACTTCGCGGCTTATCATCGCCGCTTCAACCACACTGACGCTACACTTCACTGCGAGTGTGGGAGGGAAAAATCAATTGGTCACCTTGTCCAGTGTCGAAAAGCACTGGCAACATGGCGGCTGAAAAGCGGAAGGCGAAGGGCGCCAGCTATAGAAACAATGCTCGGATCAAGCGGGTGGCAACTGTTCAGGGACTATGTCCAGGAGAGCGGAATATACGCGGAGGCTAGCCGGGGGATGGCAGGGATACCTGTGACTCGGAGGTGATGAACGAAAGCCTAGGTGATCTGGCATGGAAGTAGGGATAGTAATTGAGGTTCGGGCGCGTGGTGGCCGAGGCAGAATGGCGGGAGAGAGATTGTATGAGTTTTTCTATTGTAATGCAGGATTTTGCGTGGAAGTTTTCTTTTGTTTTGTTTTCAATTCTGGGCTGTTGGTCTCGTTATGATTCAACACATAGATGCGTTTCGGCATGGTTCCGGTCATTTAGGTGGGACGAGGCATTTGTACTTTATGGTAGTCAACCTGATCCGGCCCGACCCCACTCGTGCTCAAGCTCCAGGAGTGCGACGGTTGTTACTTCAGCTAGCACGTTAATGAACAAACAAACATTATTCAATTGACTCGTAGAGTCTAACATCTTGTATCATAATTTCCTGTTGGAGACCACCTAACTATTCGAGCTACCTGTATATCATAACTCCTACCCGCTGATATAATCTATCAGAGATGTCTCCCTTACAGCACCTGGATTGGCCCCTCGCCAGCCCGCAGATGGATCTCGGCTGAGAACCCCCTAACAATGACCGTTGTTGGGCCGGTTGAAAGGCTCATTCTTACGGGTACGTTTGGGATCCGTAACGAGACTAGATCCGAGGCTGCTTCGATTTTGGCGTTGGAACTCGCCAAGTTCGAAGAGGCATCCAGTATCCTCTGTCTCGCTTTTACGTGCTTTGAAAAAATGGAATGACCAATCCTCGTTCAGTGTATCGAGCTAACCACTACTATGTTGCAGTGGCTTGCACTACCATTGTGGCTCATGTATCCTCGGGGGACAGCTTCCACCAAGTGTGGTCACTTCCGAGGCGAAGGTGTTGTTGTCTGTCAGCTTTCGCCTTCGGAGCGAATTTCTTTCGTGCTTTGTCCGCAGGCTGCAGAACAGACGTTATTGTGAGGACTGCTTTTCGTCACAGTCCGTTTCTATTAAACTGCACAGAGATACTTTAAAAATGTTTGAAGTGGATTCAATTCTCTGTCCTCTTCAGATCTCCTCTCACTAGCTTATATACATGCAAACCATTTATCATCTATCATATCATTTCTGCTCGGCCTTTCAGTCTTAATTGAGTTGAGCTAATTGAGTAAGAAACAGTTTCGGATGTCAATCTCCTGAAAATTACAACCTCAAGAATCTCTAGCAAGAAGCGCGCGCATAAATAAAATGAACGAACATGATTTGGTAAGCCTAATCAAAGCGCGCGCGTAAAGGAAAAGGGAATGAAATAAGCTGAAAATTTGCAAATTAACTCTTAATCAATACGAGTAAATTTAGCGCGCGCAAATCAGTTACAATTCAAGCCCGCGCAAAATTTTGGTGATTCGACAGTTTCCGACCACCCTAGCCAGAGTGCTTTTCAAAGGCTACAATGGGATGGCGAGTATTGTTGTGCTCCTGGCGTCGGGAGCTCTCGGAAGAGGATTCGCCAAACAAGCAAGGATGGATATCAAGGAGGCCTGACCCGAGGCTATATATTGTACTATGGCAGCAGAACGAATTGACAAGTTTGCCAATCTTCAGACTTGAGAAATAGTCGAAGCTTCCGAGCGAAATTCTGCTATCGGTTTAACGTTCTCATACATTTTTGATTCAGTCGGAGAAAGATTTGACGGTTCTATCATGCCTTGGGGGTTGGAGGCTGGTAGAGGAAATTCCTCAAAGATTTTGACTCTCCCGACCGTGGCAGTAGCGAGCGCGGAAGAGGGGAAAAAAGTAGCCACGGATATCTCGAAAATTAAACAATTGTGCCTGTGAACGTATGTGTAACGTAGCCGGGCTGTTTGTAGTATAATTTTAGAGAGATTAAACTATATGGAGAGACAAGTAACAGAACTATGGGTAATGGATATTTACACATCTTTCCAACTCATCCAGAATGTTCTCCGTTGGTAAGAATGACATATTTCTCTGCCGCTACCCGTCGTTATCTTTCTTGGCCACCTAGTTCGCCTCTCTCACTTGACCATTCCACTTCGCTGCCTCACGCTTCTTCATAGCCCCAATGTAATGTGGTAAAGTAAAGCTAAGGAGTTTGATAAAGAACAATGTTCAATTCTCTTGCCACTGTGCCCCAACCTCCGCTTAGTTCTCCACCTAAGCTAAACCAAGGTCAACCCGTAAGTGGTCAATTCTTAATACGAAACTGAGCCAATAACGTGCACAAAATCAAATTATAACATCATTTTTCAATTATTTTAGCCATAATAAAATTTCGAAGCTCTAATGTTCAAGAATAAATTCTACTTAAATTCTAAGTCATGGATGCCGATTTCAGTAGCATACAATTTTTGGTCTACGTGTCCAACTTAGCACCATGAGGTACTGTCTCAACCTTTTTAGCGTGAAATGGCCGTTCCCGTACTATATTTTCGGCGTGCTTCGAAGGTTTTATTCTCGATTTGTTCGGCTAAATCGTAAATAACTTGTCAGCAAAACTCTATCCGGTGAAAACTATTTCGAAAGGTCACAGAAATATTGTACCTCTAATATACTCAATAGTTTTGTCAAATGCCTTGATCATTCTTTGATATAAGGATCCACAGTCTTCGGGCGTTTCTATATATTTTCCGTTATAATTAAAAAGTATTTTTCACAATATGATTCCTAATCCCTTAAGCCCTTCGAAACTGGGCGTAAATTTCTCAAGCATTTCAGAACTCATGACATAATATGCTTTACACATGAAATTCATCTTCAAATCTTTCCTGCACCAGTCGTTCAGACTATTATCCTTTGATTCAGACACTTTTCCATATTCAATGCATCCTACAATAAAGACATAGAAAAATGATTCGAGATCATGGCGACAAGTTCGTCGGATGACCTCTCCTGTTAGCGAAAAATTCTTTAATCGCTCGAGCGCCATGAACTTCAAGTTACCCGTCAAGAAATGCTCATAGTCCTTGGCTAAATTGTCTTTAATCTTAACTGAATGTTCCAAGCCAGTCAACATCCCATGCATGTCTTTGTCTGAAGTTGTCTTTAACAAAACTATTTTCTCTTCACAAACATCTCCATGTAGTATCCCTTTACCCACAAGGCCCTCATGTCCCTTGATTGCATCTTGGATGCCAGCAACAAAATCAAGAATCGACCCACTAGAGTAAATTGGTCGACCACGTGGTGTTACTGCCATCCTGGTGAGTAGTCGATTCCTCTCCATGGATGGTTTTGTTATTGTATTTACGTGAGAGCCCTTTGGAACAAACCTGTTGCTAGCATTCAATTGCCAATATGTGGCGCGGGATAGATCTAGATTATCCAAGTGATCTTTGGTTTCATAAACAAACTCTGAAGTTAAACACTTAACAACACCAGGTATAGAGGAGGTAATTTTTAGTAATTCGGCTCAAGTATCTTTTTCCGAACTACTCCATGAGTACTTGATCACGGTTGATTCATCCTTCGTTTCGTAGCTGGTTATGCTCCGATCGAACAGTCCCATCGCTTGTACTAATGGTTTAAACTTGATCTCATAGGATGAACCTTCAATATTTCCACTTTTGCGGAACTGTACAAACTTATCTTCACCCTTCTGAAGAATTGATATATCCCGACCAAGTTCCTCATCACTCATCAGGAGATGAGAGCTTATTGTTCGAATGAATATCTCCTTATCATCAACAATACTTAATAAGCCTGAGCCGTACGCACCAGACCGATCAAAAAGCCAGAGTTCAAATTCTTCTCGAAACAAGCAAAATCCATGCATGAATCGTCTCAAAGGTTGAGCGCAAAACACTTCTCGGACCGATCTTGATAGTCGGATAAACTTCTCTTGCCTTACGTTTCCGCTGGGTGCTTTATTGATCTCGCCCAGCACATTTATGTCTTCCCCATCCACAGGACCATTCACTGGTAGATTGATACTTTTGATCATAAAATCAGTTTCGGAGAAGTCCGCCGTGTTTACTGCGTGTTGTGAGTGTTCTGTCCGAAAATACTGTCCTCGTAGCTGGAAGCTTTCCTTTTCAATGACAACGGGATTTTCTGTCGATAGATTTGGCAAAGGTTCTTGGAGCTGATCCAAAAATGTTTCCTTGAAAAAATTGAGCCATTCCCATATCTCACTTTCTTTCATATTTATCACCAGAACTTTTTCTTTCAAGGCTTTATGCAAACTTACCAGATGAAGAATATCTTTCGGCTTTTCCAATTTTCGTATTTCTGATGACCTCTTCTTCATCTCAGCAGTCTCATACTTTTTGTAGCCCTCCCAAATGCGAGCAGTCTGTTCGGATCATGCCTTATTGACGAAAACATTCCAGAAATTCCGAATACCATGAAATACGTGGTTGTCTATATCAGACTTCAAATCATCTTTCATCTTCTCGGCTATCTTATCAAAACGCCGTATTTCTGTATAACTTTTAGCATGTGATATTATACTATTTGTAGGAGTCGATAAAGGGCTTTCTTTGTATTCAGCAGAAAGAATTTTGAGGGATAAATCTAAAAGAAATCGCTCATTCTTTTTCTTGAAAATGGCATGAACAAGATGGTCAAATTTATGTAGGTTTATTTCATTATTCATGATTTTGCCCGATAGATCATCGAACAATTCGGCAACTATGGACATATGACGACTAGCGCGAAAAGGAATTGTGTAATACACCAGTTCGGAAAACATCCTCGCAAGGACTAATCTATTAGCTTAATATACTGTAGCGTGAAGGTATGTATCACCTGCTTTAAGGCTAGACCCATGTTTACAGTTATTTCTGAATTCTTCCAAGATATACTCGATAGAGTTCTAAGCAAGATATGGGTCAATCTCTGTGAAATCATCCATGTTGTAAATTAAGGTTGTAAATAGTTATCTGTTGAGTAATTGGATGACGGAGAGTAGGTTGAGGTTGAGTACTTGTATTTTTCTTGGATTACTTGTGGTGATTCCTCCGTGCAGATCATGTTTTGCGATATCATGTGCTGGCGCGGTGAGGAGCCTTGAATTCCATGTATTGCCTAGAACATGCTATCTAGCGTCTTCATACACATAGATGTTTCATGTTAGGATGCCTAGGTTTGTCCTACGGCATGATTCAGGAAGTAAGTAACGAAGAGGCTAGTATTCGGAAAAGCAGTTCTAACACCTGCAATTACTGCACGTAAAGCGAACAAACGAAGGGCAAGACTGGACATCTGTACGCGGTGTCCTCTGCGAACCTGGGGTGGAAATATTCTCCCGGGGCCAAGTTCAGTCAAATTTCGCAATATCAAAAAAGTTGGCCCATGAGGCAATTATTCAAATAACTCCACCACGTCGTCTTTTCGCTCCCAATAAGTTTGACTCCAACCTAAGCCTCATCAAGTCTACAAGTACGACCAAGTACATCCTCACCCCCATGACCACACCTCTCTTCGACCTTCTCTAGCCTCAGCTGGTCGCCAGATACACGCCCGTGCCGATATTTACACCCGCTGGAGGAAGCAAAGCGTGGAGCACAAATCTGGGAGACAGTTCTTTGGGATGGACGTGAGAGGGATCAGGACAAGTTCATAAGATGATGCAAAAGATGGATACATTCTCGCCCGGCGTGAAATTTCGAATTTGGGCAAAGAGTTTTTATGAATTGAGCTTTGTACGCGCCAAGACTTCGCTTGCGAGAGTGCAGCTGACACTATAAACACAGGCCAACGATAAAGGTGCCGTGGTCCGCCTCTTGGTAGTGTTCTCTGGTATAGTTTGAGTAGCCTGGGCACCTACTCCATTTGGAAAGGGGACACCTAAGACCACGTTTCGCGCGGAGAAATGTGAACGGATGATGGAGGCATGTCTGGATAACTCAGGGTTTTTGAGACGTTCCCCTGGGTGGGTATTCACGGATGAGGGTTGACTTGGGGTGAAGAAAAAGCCGCTATAACTTCGCAGTGGTACGTGCCAATGAAATCTGAGGCATGAGTGCTCCTCTTGTAAATCGAGTCATCTTTTCTGTCTTTTTCTTTGATATTGTGTCATAGCTAGATAGCTGCATACGCAATTAAAATCTGTTGCAAAAAAAAAGGAAAAAAAAGGTGTTCAAACATTTGAAACTTTAACACTTTACTCTTCATTCTTCAAGAAACACGTGGCAAGCATCCTGTTGCAGTGCCTTCACCTTCCCTCTGGTGAACCATTAATGGGGATCCCACCATCAAATTAAAGGAAACCCAATCAGAATGGAAAAGAAAAGTTGTATTTAAATAGTCTGTGCTATATAGTTGTAAGCTCATACAGGACATAAATGGAATATTATAATTTTTTTTTTTATATCAGATTTTAATTTCGTATGCAGCTATCTAGCTATGACACAATATCAAAGAAAAAGACAGAAAAGATGACTCGATTTACAAGAGGAGCACTCATGCCTCAGATTTCATTGGCACGTACCACTGCGAAGTTATAGCGGCTTTTTCTTCACCCCAAGTCAACCCTCATCCGTGAATACCCACCCAGGGGAACGTCTCAAAAACCCTGAGTTATCCAGACATGCCTCCATCATCCGTTCACATTTCTCCGCGCGAAACGTGGTCTTAGGTGTCCCCTTTCCAAATGGAGTAGGTGCCCTGGCTACTCAAACTATACCAGAGAACACTACCAAGAGGCGGACCACGGCACCTTTATCGTTGGCCTGTGTTTATAGTGTCAGCTGCACTCTCGCAAGCGAAGTCTTGGCGCGTACAAAGCTCAATTCATAAAAACTCTTTGCCCAAATTCGAAATTTCACGCCGGGCGAGAATGTATCCATCTTTTGCATCATCTTATGAACTTGTCCTGATCCCTCTCACGTCCATCCCAAAGAACTGTCTCCCAGATTTGTGCTCCACGCTTTGCTTCCTCCAGCGGGTGTAAATATCGGCACGGGCGTGTATCTGGCGACCAGCTGAGGCTAGAGAAGGTCGAAGAGAGGTGTGGTCATGGGGGTGAGGATGTACTTGGTCGTACTTGTAGACTTGATGAGGCTTAGGTTGGAGTCAAACTTATTGGGAGCGAAAAGACGACGTGGTGGAGTTATTTGAATAATTGCCTCATGGGCCAACTTTTTTGATATTGCGAAATTTGACTGAACTTGGCCCCGGGAGAATATTTCCACCCCAGGTTCGCAGAGGACAACGCGTACAGATGTTCAGTCTTGCCCTCCCAGGCCACATTATATCAGACTTAGTTCAGCACAACTGTAGGAAGGTGACATTTGGCTTGAAAGTCATGTGATATCACTACGCATAATTACGCGACTGCCTCCCTCGTTTTTGATGTAATATTCTACTATACATCAACTTATTACACAATTTATCTCTGCACCCATCATTCTAAAAGTTATTTTCCATGATGTCTAAGTTCCAAGAAATTTTCACGTATCAAGAGAACAATTCGATTGATTATATTCTCCAGAAATGCAGAAAAAGGCACAGCAAAGGCGCTAGCTCTAAACTGGGTAAAATTCAATTCCGAGCTCTTGTGCTTTCAGCTAAGAGATTAGTTCTTAATAAATTGTACACCAGCTTATATGAGTACACCCAGCCATTACGAGACAAAAGGAACATTTCGGAACTTCGGAACTTTTTCAAAGTCACAGAGACGGCAATAATTGATGGAGATGCTGATCTCAAATTATTTGAACAACTTGAGAAAGACATTATTAACAAAAGAAATGAGCGCGATATCTTGAAACTGGCCATTGATCTTGTAATAAAGTTTCCGTCAGAATCAACAGTGGGACCATGGAGCAGCTTGACAACAATCCGTAGAAATTTAATGGAGAGATCCAATATTGACATGACGGCCCAAGATTTGGAAATGTATTTGCAGAGTAACTTGCAAGATAATGTATTCTGCGCTATCCCAAACTTCTGGGACTGTTTCTTTGAAAAAAAGGACTGGACCGACCAGGCTTCTCGTATATGGGAAAGCTATAAAAAGTATGAGGTTGCTGAGGAGAATAAAAGATCGAGGGAGCTAAAAGCAAAAAATACCGCAAAAGGCGTCGAGGAACAAAAACGTCTTCATAATGACAAAGAAGAGAAAATCCTAGAAGAAGGCATGACTGAAAGTGAGACATGGGACTGGCTTACCTTCTTTGAGGAGAATTTTCTTAATCAGCTCAATGGTCGCACAACAAGGTCCACAAAATATCCCATCGTCATCGAAGATAAGGGCGCCCATCTGCGAGGGCGGTATTGTCGTACAAATAGGACGCAACGTGCTCAGGAGTCTACGGGTACTACTCAGATCGACTTACTGATTAAAAGCATTGACATACAGGATAATGATGTTGATTGGGAAAACATGAACGTTGGAGCTGAGTTCACAGTATCACCGAGTAAGTCTATAAGAAAGAAAAAGTTCCTTCAACTATCAAGATGTGCTCGTGAAGTATACTGCGCTCAGCCCCTGCGGCGATTTATGCACGGATTTCTGATGTTTAAAGAAGAATTCGAACTCTGGGTTTTCGATCGCTCGGGGGCTTACAGCTCGGGCAGAATGGGTATTATAGATAGCAAGGAGATTTTTGTGCGAGCACTATGCTCGTATTTGTTGATGAGCGATGAAGAACTTGGCCGTGACATGTCAATTCTGCGAAAAAATGGACAATCCACAGCAAATTTCACAGGAAGTGATGGTAACTCAGACCAAATATTTGAGATCAAACCTAAGCCTGTCATACAGTCAACGACCCTGGTCACTAGAGGGACGACCTGCTATAAGACGAAGGACAAATCAACCATGATAAAGTACTCGTGGAGCAGGTCTGCGGATAACGCCGAAGTCAGATTCATGAAGGATGCACTTCCATTACCAGGTGTCGTGAAGTATAGAGCATCACAGTTAGTATATCAGACTAACAGTCACCTGGGAAACCTCGATCTTTCCGGCGCTGATCCCTGGGATTTAAAGGCCGACGATTATAATGTAACCTATGGGTCTAACTACCATGCTATGACAATACCGTCTTTGGAAAGAAATCGATTTCTTTTCAGGATTGCAATGACACCATGTGGCAGAAAAATTGACACATGCGGGTCGATCCTTGATTTTGTGGCCGGAATTAGAGATGCGATCAAGGCTCACCAGAGGCTTGTCGATATTAGTATCTTACATGGAGATATTTCCGAAGGAAATATTATCCTGAAAGATCCAACTACAGATGATGATTCCCATAGTATGCTGATTGACTTTGATTGTTCTGTGAGGTTGAAAGGAAATGTCGCAGAGGACGAAGAACTGTTCTTAACAGGCACCGTGAAGTTCATGGCAATTGAGAGATTAAAATCCGCTGCGAATTCAAAGCCTACGATCCGACGAACTTATCGCCATGATCTAGAATCATTCTTCTACGTGTTTGTTGTAGGATGCATAGAGTACGAATCTGCAGATGAGGCGAAGCTTCGAAATCTGGACAAATGGTGTAAGGGTGAAATTGATACTTGCTACTCGTCTAAATATACGGATCTTTCAGATCTTGAAATGATTCTTGATAAGTTCACGCCCAGTTTCGAAGGACTAAAGGAGCTAGCCAAGAATCTCAGAACAATTCTATTTAGAGACGGAACATTTTTCGCAACACCTGAAGATCGTGGATCAATATACAGGAGAATGATTATGGCTTTTGACGAAACTATCGAGGACATCAAAAGTAAGACAGATTTATGACCGCATGATAGTATTTACTGTTCTTACTCGAGCTTTGCTGACAAACCGTTCACTTTTAGCCGGAAGAATCACGAATTCAACCTTCATAGCACGTCGGTATCAGACCACCAGTCCAGCTTTTATTCGCCGAAATTTAATTCCTAATTTCCCTGTTAGGTAGAAGTATCATCACATGGCTCTGAGTTAGACTATTGATTAACAAGTGTATGTCAAGCAGAGGAACTTTTATGCTCTGGATGTTGTATAGATTGAGATTTTGGACTTTAAACTTACATTTATTTGAATGAATTATAGAAGGCTCAGATTATTATTATTATTGTTATTTGAATTTGATTTCATTTGGCCTGATTTGGCGCCCCCTGGGCCCATGCAGGTGTCTACGAATTCTAACATTTACATAGGAGGAACCTTGCGGTAAAAACCCCATCCCCCTATCAATTTTTATTTCATCTATAGTCCTCTATTACCTACAGAATGTACAATGGGCCTTTAGCCCGAGACAGGACTAGCTAAAATTATACTGAACCTCGCCATCCTTTCCCTGCCCTCGCGTGCTGAAAAGAGACGTCTGTGGTCTTGAATTTGACCCCGATGGTCCAAATAGTTGTGGAGGGGAGTTGACCAGGACCTGTTTTCGCGGGCGTCCTGGCCCTCACTTTAAGCCTTCTGGCTTTTGGTTGGTCACTAGCGTGAACCCATGGTCGTCTGGTATGTTAGCAGTATTTGATTGAGGTAACTCCGTTAGTGTTTCGCTCTCCCTTCTTAGTTCGGCCGTTCTCTCCAGGAGTCCATACCGTGCCCGCTGAACATTGGCCTTGTATGCCGCGAAGCTTGGACACGCCCCCTTCTGCCACGATAAGTGGGCCTTGCCGCAGTTGCAGCAAAGTACCGACTTCTTGGGACAGTCCCTGGTCTGATGGGTGCCCGCGCACCCTCCACATTTCCTTACCTTGTTGCAGGATGCTTGGGTATGCCCCCATTGGCTGCAGTTGAAGCACTGCTTGACTTGTGCCCGGGGTGACCAGAGCTGGGCCGTGTATAGCATTGAGTCCATTACAATGCCATTTCGAATCACTTCGCGTTGTAGAGCCTCGGTCGGTAAGCTCGCAATAACTGACCCTCGTGTATGGCCATTTTCCTTCACCCAGGTGTGTTCCTTCCCGTCATAGAGCCACCTCACCCTGTTGATTTGTATCCCTGGAATCCGTGCTTTTGTCTCCGTTGTCATTTTAAATATTGCCACGCTGTTGTTGGCATTCTTTCCTCCGTGTATAATTGTCCCCAGTGGGACTCCCAAGATTTCAACAGGGTAATCCTGCTTTAGGACGCAGAACTCCTTGGGCTGCGCCATCCTCAAGGCAGCGTCTCTCTGCGAGACCGACTGCACGAACACCTCAGTATCATTGCTCCTTAACTGCCTTACGGCGTATGCCCCATTTATGTGTAATTTTGCCTTGTTAAGCAGCTCTGTCGGCTGCATCTTATTCGCTCCTTCTACTCGAATCCGTACTGCCGCTTTGGTGGCTGGCGGCGCGACGATCGAGGCGTACGTGGGTCGTCCTCCCATTAATTGCGCTGGTTGTGGTGCAGTCTTGCAGACCGGCTTTTCGAGACTCTCCTTTACGACCTTCTCTAAGGCCAACATTCGATCTTCCATTGGGTTAGCCGTCAGCTTTGATCGGAACATCTTGGCGTGGGCTACGAAGGCATCAAGTACCTCATCTATCTCGACCATTGGTGTCGCAGATTTATCAGTTCCTGCAATCGCCAGTCAATCTCTGACCCTGTTTAAGTAATAAGCCACTGTTTTTAGTTTCTCCAATTTCATGCCAGTAGAAGTCGCGAGAGATTCTACAAGCATTATTGCGGCTGTTCCGCTATCCGTTGGTGGTGGTGGTGGTGCCGTGAAAATTTTTCCAGCCGTGAAATCCACCTTTCCTGTCCCCCAACTCGCCATGCCGAAGCGCAACGAAAAAAAATTCGAGGAATCAAGTAAGAGTGATTGATTGAGATGAATGCAATAATTAAAACGATGATATAACGTTCGTGGAACGTGGTGCCGCTTTTGACCAAATGATGATGTTTTTATTATTATTATTATTATTATTATTATTATTATTATTATTATTATTATTATTATTATTATTTGAATTTGAATTTGATTTCATTTAGCCCGATTTGGCGCCTTATGGCCCATGCAGGTGTCTACGAACTCTAATATTTATTTAGGAGGAAACCTTTATGGTAAAAACCCCCTCAACTTCTCAATTTCTATACACTTTAAGTTTGTGTTACCTTCACGAAGTGCACTAATACTGTTTTATCCAGTGCGGATATCGTCCACTCCCTTATTTGTGGCAAGAGACCAATTCTCCTTGCTGACCTCTCTCTCACTCATCTTGGCCTCGACTTCAAGCGTCAGTCGAAACTGCTCTAGCCTTCCTTCCTGCTGGATCCATCTAGTTATCCTTGCAATATCTGTGGGATTGTTCATCATGGCCTCAAATGACCGGTTCTCTGCCTTTCTCAGTATTTCTCCTCTTCCTTTGGCCCAGCTGGTGCAGGCCATGACCATATGCTTCACATTTTGGGACGGATATCCACATTGGCATCGTGAACTGTCTACTCCCGGAACTTTTCTTCTGTGTAGATAGGAATTGAACCCAATGTGTTCGCTTCTTATCTGTATAGCTATGCTGCTCTGGTTATTATTATTATTATTATTATTATTATTATTATTATTATTATTATTATTATTATTATTATTATTATTATTATTATTATTATTATTATTATTATTATTATTATTATTATTATTATTATTATTATTATTATATTATTATTATTATTATTATTATTATTATTATTATTATTATTATTATTATTATTATTATTATTATTATTATTATTATTATTATTATTATTATTATTATTATTATTATTATTATTATTATTATTATTATTATTGAATGAATTGAATTAGTCTCGTTTAACGTCCTATGCGGTATCTATATACAGAACCATGAAGACGGTAAGCCGCTTTGGTAAGGGAAAAAGCTTTCAACAAACAAAACCCGATGTCCTGCCACTTTGAACCGACCCGGCTTAATGCTGAGGACGTTCCTTTCAACCATAATTATATAAACTTTCCTCGAAATTCGTTAACTCCCCCTTCAATCAGACTAACGTTATGAAAAATTGAAAAGAGAAGGCACCTCCTCACTCGGTGTTGGTCTTCGAAGTGTTCGAAGAGTAGGTCCCGATGGCGGTGCTGCCGTCGAGGCGATGATTGGTGCCGCTGGGGCTTCGACTACCTTACGCGGTCGTCCTGGCCCTCTTTTGAGTACTTCAGCCTTTTTACTGGTGACCAAAGTAAATCCCTGATCATCAGTTGGTCTGGCTGTTTGTGTTGACGCCATTGTTGGTTTTTCATTCCAAATATCTGCCGTCCTCGATAACAGCTCCATCCGAGCCTTCTCCACACTTCCCTTGTAGACCTGGTAGGTCCGACATGCTGCTTTCTGCCATGAACGATGTTCCTTGCCGCAGTTGGCACAAGAAACCCTTTTCCTCGGACAGTCCCGAGTTTGGTGAGCGCCAGCGCACTCACCGCACCTGGCTGCCTTTCCACACGACGCCTGCGTGTGTCCCCATTGGCTGCAGTTGTAACACTGCTTTGGCTGAGCCCGTGGCGACCATACCTGCGCGGTGAAGAGCATGGCGTTGATAACAAGGCCCTGTCGCACTACCTCCGTTTGCATTGCCTCCGATGGGAGGCTGACCACAATTGAACCACGATTGCGACCGTTTTTCTTCGATCGCTGATGTTCCTTTCCATCATGTAGCCATCGAATTCTGCTAATAACCAGGCCTGGAATACGTGCCTTGGTCGCCGTCTCAATCTCCCTGATGATGGCGTAGTTGTTGGCATCTCTGCCACCCTCAATTCTTGTCCGCAGTGGGACTCCGGAAACCTCAACAGGAAAGTCTTGCCGCAAAATTTTGAATTCGCTTGGTTGTCGCATGTTAAGCGCCGCGTCTCTCTGGGACGCCGACTGGACAAACACCTCGGTGTCGTTGCTTCGCATCTGTCGAATTGCAAATGCGCCTTCGATGTGTTGTTGTGCCTTTGACAGCAGCTCTTGTGGCTGCAGGTTTTGTGCGCCATCGATTCTTATCCTAACCGCTGTTTTCGTCATTTGCGGAGCCACGACCGACGCGTAGCTCCTTTGTGTCGGCGCGCCCGAAACCACTGCTGGTGCAGCTTTTCGAGCAGGATCCGCGAGGCTCTTTTTGACAACCTCCTCGAGCGCCATCATCCTCTCCTCGATAGGAGACTTCTTCTGGGACATTTCCGTCCAGGCCCTTTTGTGTGCGTTGAAGGCCTTCACGGCCTCGTTCACATCCTCCATGGAGGGTAAGTCCTCCTCATCCATCTCTCCCATTACGATTAATCTAACCTGTTTCAGTAGTTTCCCCAAGATTTCAAGGTTTCTATCCTTTGGAGCTGTCTGCGCTCCGCTGCCGTTATTTGTTGGGGCCATTGTCGCATTTTGCGACGCGTCGAATCCGCTGGATTTACCCACACCAGCACCCACACTCGCCATGTTGGAGCACGGAAAGCGAAAAGATGATAGGAGGGTAATAAAGATGTAAAAATAATAATCACGATGTCAAATTGGTGATACGGGTAGCGTAGAACGCTGCGCAGCTTTCTGGCAAAAATGATGTTTTTGACAAAAATTTATTATTATTATTATTATTATTATTATTATTATTATTATTATTATTATTATTATTATTATTATTATTATTATTATTATTATTATTATTATTATTATTATTATTATTATTGAATTGAATTTTGAATTTGAATTGAATTTGATCTAGTTTAACGTCCTATGCGGTATCTATATACAGAACCATGAAGACGGTAAGCCATGTAAAATAGGGAAAAAGCTTTCAAGCAACAAAACCCATAGTTCCGCCGCGACGGCACAGCCCAGCTTAATGCTGAGGCTGTCCCTTTGTTCCATTCAATTTTGTCTCACCCCAAATGTTAACTCCTCTATCGCCCCGATCCCTATTCAGCTGAAGTTTGGAAGATTTCTTACACCATCCTGCTCTCCCCTTTTTGATGACGGAATTGTTGGAACTGCCGGTGTCATTGCCCTTAATGTGTTTAGTACTGCCGTTGAGTCTGCGATCACCTTTCGTGGACGTCCTGGTCCCCTCTTCTGGGGTTCAACCTTTCGATTAGTAACCAGTGTAAATCCTTGATCGTCGGTGGTCGCTGATGCTGTTTGCGATACAATTATGGGACTGGTTTCCCTTCGAATTTCCGCCGTTCGTTCCAGAAGCTCGAAGCGGGCTTTCTGAACACTCCCCTTGTAGGCTTGAAATGTTCGACATGACGCTCTCTGCCACGAACGATGTTCCTTGCCACAGTTGACGCAAGAAACTCTTTTCCTAGGACAGTCCCGGGTTTGGTGAGCACCTGCGCACTCACCGCACCTAGCTGCCTTTCCGCATGACGCCTGCGTATGTCCCCATTGACTGCAGTTGTAGCACTGCTTTGCTTGCGCCCTCGGGGACCACACCTGCGCTGAGTATAGCATGGCATTAATGACGATGCCATGTCGAACAACTTGTTTCTGCAAGACCTCCGTGGGAAGACTCAGAACAATTGAGCCCCTTGTGCGGCCATTTGTCTTGGCCCGCTCGATCTCCTTTCCGTCGTGCATCCATCTTATTTTAGTGATCTTTAAACCTGGAATTCGTACTGCTGTAGACGATTCCATCTCCCGTATCAAAGTTGTGTTGTTGGCATATTTGCCTCCTTCAATTTTCGTCCTCAACGGGACTCCGTATACTTCCACTGGAAAATCTTGCCTTAGGACTTGAAAGTCCTCTATTTCTGCCATGTTGAGAGCCACGTCTCTCTGGGTCGCTGACTGAACAAACACCTCGGTGTCATTGCTCCGCATTTGTCGCACTGCGTATGCCCCTGGTATGTGTTTTTGTGCCCTCATTAGCAGCTGTGCTGGCTGCATGTCTTTTGCTCCCTCGACGCGTATTCGAACCGCTGTTTTGGCCATTGGCGGCGCTGCCACCGACGCGTATGTTCTTGGGGCCGGCGGCCCAGAAATTATTGGAGCCGCGTTGCGAGCGGGCTCCGCGAGACTCTTCTTGACTGCTTCTTCAAGAGCCAACATCCTTTCTTCGATCGGAGATTTCATCGTCTGCATCTCCTTCCAAGCCTTGTTGTGTGCGTTGAAGGCCCTGACGGCCTCCGCGATGTCTTCCGTGGTGATGGTAATGCCATCGTCGTCTTCGTCTGAATAAAGTGTCCTGAGCTTTTTTAGTAATAGCCTTAGGATGTTAAGATTCTTATCTGGAGGAACTGTTGACGCTCCGCTGCCTTGAGATTGTTTGGCCATTGTCGCGATTTGCGACGCGTCGGGACCGCTGGATCCCATCGAACCGGCACCAGCACCCACCATGTTGTGGCACAGTAGATTTGGGGACGGAAATGGGGTAAGATTGATGAATAAATGCGATTTACGAAGTCAATTTGATGAAAGAGGCAGCGTGGAGTGCTGCGCAGCTTTTCGTGAAAAATGATGTATTCCTATTATTATTATTATTATTATTATTATTATTATTATTATTATTATTATTATTATTATTATTATTATTATTATTATTATTATTATTATTATTATTATTATTATTATTATTATTATTATTATTATTATTATTATTATTATTATTATTATTATTATTATTATTATTATTATTATTATTATTATTATTATTATTATTATTATTATTATTATTATTATTATTATTATTATTATTATTATTATTTTTTTTTTTTTTTTTTTGAATTTGATCTCATTTAGCCCGATTTGGCGCCTTAAGGCCCATGCAGGTGTCTACGAACTCTAATATTTACATAGGAGGAACCTTGCGGTAAAAACCCCATCCCCCTATCAATTTTTATTTCATCTATAGTCCTCTATTACCTACAGGATGTGCAATCGGCCTTTAGCCCGAGACAGGACTAGCTAAAATTATACTGAACCTCGCCATCCTTTCCCTGCCCTCGCGTGCTGAAAAGAGACGTCTGTGGTCTTGAATTTGACCCCGATGGTCCAAATAGTTGTGGAGGGGAGTTGACCAGGACCTGTTTTCGCGGGCGTTCTGGCCCTCTCTTTTGTACCTTCGGCTTTTGGTGGGACACCAGTCTGAACCCTTGGTGGTCTGTAGGTTTTGCCATTAGTGTCGTTGATATTGAAGCCGCGGGTGAGAAAGGTTCCTTCCCTATGTCTGCCGTGTGTTACATTAGTCCGTACCGCGCCCTCTGAACGCTGGCCTTGTATTCCGAGAAGTTCGGACACGCCCTTTTCTGCCACTATTTATGGGCCTTACCACAGTTGCAGTAAAGTACCGACTTCCTCGGGCATTCCCTGGTCTGGAGAGTGCCCGCGCACTCACCACACTTGCTTGCCTTGTTGCAAGAGGCTTGTGTATACGCCCATTGGCAGCAGTTGAAACACTGCTTGACTTGTGCTCGGGGTTACCAGAGCTGGGCTGTGTATAGCATCGAATTGTAAACAATGCCGTTTCTTATGACTTCGCGTTGAAGTTCTTCGGTCGGCAGACTCGCGATAATCGACGCTTGCGTATGGCCGTTTCTTCCCATTCATTGATGCTTCTTTCCGTTGTAGAGCCATCTCACACTGTTGATCTTTAGTTCGGGGATCTGAACTTTCGTCTCAGCCATTAATTTATTAATTAGTATGCCGTTGTCTGAGTTTTTTCCGCCTCAAATATGTGTCCCCAAGGGGATCCCCAATATCTCAACAGGGTAATCCTGCTTTAGGACGCAGAACTCCTTTGGCTGCGCCATGCTCAAAGCCGCGTCTCGCTGGGATCCCGACTGCACATACACCTCCGTGTCATTGCTCCGCAGCTTCCTGACTGCGTATGCCCCCTCGATATGTAGTTTTGCCTTGTCTAGCAGCTCTTCCGGCTACATATTGTCTGCTCCTTGAACTCTTATCCGGACTGCCGCTCGAGTCGCTGGCGGTGCAACGATGGAGGCGTATATGGTTCGCCCTCCCATCCCTTGTACTGCCGAAGCAGCCGTCTTGTGCGACGGCTCCTCGAGATTATTCTTGACTGCCTTCTCCATGACTAGCATCTGTTCTTCCATTCGTGAGGTCTTCAGCTTTAATTGTAACATCATAGCGTCGGCTTTGAAGGCATCAAGTGCCTCACCTACTGCGACCATCGGTGTCGCAGATTTGTCAGTGCCTGCTATCACCAGTCTGTCTCTGACCTTGTTTAAGTAAAGCCCTACTGTCATTAAGTTGTCCATGTTGACGCCTGTAGAGGTCGCGAGAGACTCTACAGCCGTAATTGCGGCGGTTACGCTGTCCGTTGGTGGTGGTGGTGTCGTGAAAAACTTTTCAGCCGCGAAATCCACCTTTCTGGCTCTCCAACTCGCCATGCCGAAGCGCAGCGAAAAGAAATCGGGGAATCAGATAAGAAGGACTGATTAAGATGTTAGCAATTATTAAAACGATGAACGAACGTTCGTGGAACGTGGTGCCGCTTTTGACCAAATGATGGTGTTTTTTTGAATATTATTATCATTATTATTATTATTTTTTGAATTTGATTTCATTTAACCCGATCAGGCACCCTAAGGGTCCATGCAGGTGACTATCTTCATTATTTACATAGGAGGAAACCTTGCGTTAAAAACCCCATCCCCCTATCAATTTTTATTTCATCTATAGTCCTCTATTACCTACAGGATGTGCAATCGGCCTTTAGCCCGAGATAGAACTAGCTAAAATTGAATTCGACCTCGCCATCCTCTCCCTGACCTCGCGTGCTGAAAAGTGATGACTGTGGTCTTGAGTTTGACCCCGATGGCGCAAATATTTGAGGTGGTGGATTGACCAGGAGCTGATTGTGCGGGCGTCCTGGCCCTCTCTTTTGTACCTCCGGCTTTTGATGGGACACAAGTATGAACTAATCGACTTTGAACTTGATCGTCGACTTTGTATATTGGTATGTTATCACAGACACGGAAATAGATTCATGAGATTGCTTTATGAGAGGCTAGGATTGATTTCGATATAATTTGGTTGAAGACTTTTCCTACAATTTAGAGGCTACAATGTCTTATCTTGTTCATTTACGTGCTAGGTAAAGTGATTCCCGTTGCACTCCTACTGGAGCTTAAGCACGGGTGGGGCCGGGCTGGATCAGGTTAACTACCGTAAAGTACAAGTGCCTCGTCCCACCTAAATGACCGGACCACCTCAGACTTCACCCATGTATTGAATCATGTCAAGCCCAATCGTCCAGAGAACCCTCTTTTGGTGCGCCTAAGTGCAAATTCCTCCCCAGCATCGGCCACCACGCGCCCGAGCCCTTGACACCTTCGCCATCTGTAACTTTTCCCCTTGATTCATTCCCAGCTTTAGCTTATCTCAGTGTCACGGTTTCAGTACAAAATGCTTGGGCGATATTGTAAATGTGTCAGTGCGTAGCAGGGATAACACACTCTTGATGTATGAGGCTAGCCATGTTGGTCGCGTGGAAGCGAGATTGAGTGTGGTACTAATAGAAGACTTACTCCCGTAAGATTCTAGAGCTAGTGAATCTAAAACCCTATTGAACCTACCTTCTTGCTTCCCTTGCACATTAGTACTCTGTCGGTGATAATTACACAGTAGGGTGCTTCTTTTTAACAGGTTATGAAGTCCGGTTTACGCCGTAGGTCATAGGTTATTCAACTCACTCACTATCGGCGCACAATAGGACCGTGAAGTACGACAGGACTGTACTGAAAGCCGAAAAGCTGCACGAAAGGATTCGTGCTAGAATACCGTCTTACAATAGGAACGTAAACGGAATTTCTGAGCGTTCAACCTTGGCCGGGGGCCAATTTTATTTTACAATTCATCACTCGGCAACGTTGGGACTTCAACAAATACGACTCGAATTCACAAACTAACACAGACGATCCGACACAAATCGTCTAACGCAACACATCATGATGGAAGACGCCGGCCATTGGGGGGGAGAAAAACTCTCCAAGCTTAACCATGAAAATTGGTTCAGGCTAATGAAAGCAAACTTTGAATGCAAGGGAGTCACTCACGTTCTAGAAAAGACTCTGACCGAATACGCCCAAGTTGCTGCGCCAGACCCGTCAATTTCAAAGAGGGCCGATGTCGAGGAAGTGGCACAAAAATCACAGAGCAAAACCATCTTCTTGAACATAGAGAAGAAGTCAAAGTATTTGAAAGACGCTGGAATAATAAAGGTGTTGCTTCTAAAGGGGTTAGACAATGACGACCAAGCGCTTCTGGATGAGTATGAGACTCCGGCAGAACTTTGGAAGTATCTAAAGTCAAAGTACTCAAAGCCTAGTAAGCTTGCAGCCGCGCAGTACACCAAAGAGCTGAACAATTTCGAGTTCACATCTGGGCTTACAATAATGGATGCCTACAACAAACTTAAAGAGATCAGAAGAAAAATTGTCTCCGCCAAGCCATCAGCAAAAGGCCAGTACGATGACGAGGCTCTACTACTCATCCTCATCTCTGCTCTTCCAAAAGTTTACCAGTCGACGGTCGATTCTCTAAGCATCAACAATGAGCTTTCTGTCGATGAACAGCTGAAACATCTCGAGAACAAGGAAGAAAGGCTGAGATTTGCTCCCGACAATGAGCACGCTCATGCTGCACGGACTCGTACGACAAAGAGTCGTCGCCCAAAACAGAATCAGAACCAAGATTCCGACGTCAAGATGATTGATGCCATAGAGTGCTATCTCTGCTTTGGGAATCATCTCATCGTCAATTGTGAACACCTTGGGTGGGCACAAAACCAATTGAGAAAAGAAAAAAGAGAGAAAAAGAAGCTGTCTAGTTCTAGAAGGACTCATGTTGACTCAAAGAAGAAAAGCTCCAAAAAAATCTCGCGGGTTTGTAGGTACAAATGTCGATGAATCATCATCATCCTCGGAAACATGCTCCTCTAGCTCATCAGATGAATCAGTCGTGGAGACAGCTGCCCTCACAAAAGAGCAAAAAAGAAATTCATCTTTTTAGAGGACCATTAGAAAAGCTCAAAAAGAAACGCCAAATCCAGGTAGGAGGAGGCATACTATGGTCAGAAGCTCGTGGGACTGTTAGAGTCGAGGCAAATGATGGATCTTTCTGCTATCTTAAGGATTGTTTGTTCGTCCCTGGACTTGGGATAAATTTAATTTCAGCTCGATGTTTGTGCCGAGATGGTATTGTTGGGATACACGACTCCAAGAACATGTATTTTAAGAAACTTGATGAGTTCCTTCAATTCAGAAATGATCATAAAACTTTTCTGCACGCAAAGCAAAAGAATGGCTTATACATGCTAAAGTCCATATTCTCAGAAACTCCCGAGCTAGCTTTCATTTCAAACGAAAGTAAATCTGTCAAATCCTCAGTAGATACTAATACTCAGGTGGAAAGTACAGATGAAGATCCGGATATATCGGAACATGATGAGGCTTATAAGTCTAAAAGGAAAAGATATAGACTAATACATAGAAGATTTGGCCATTACGGATCCGAGGCTTTACGTCACCTTCACGAAGTAGCGAGCGGAATCAAAAAGATTTCCATCCCTGAGAAAGAGAAACGGATCTGCGAATCTTGTAAAATAGGTCAGACAATGCACCGGAATTGAAGAAGATCATGGACGAATGGCAGAAAAAGGACGGTGTAAGTGCCCAGTACACCACGATTGCTTCTTCACACCAAAACGGGGCAGCTGAACGAGCCATTCAAACAACGGAAAATGCGATAAGAACAATGACTCACGCTGCTAGCCTTCCTGCAGAATTTTGGTGTTTTGCTGCAGAAACTGATGCCCATGTACGAAATAGACTAGCACGTGGCCCCAAAATTAATGGAAAAAGGACATCTCCAGAGGAAGCATACACTGGGATAAAGCAAAAATCAGACCATCTAAAAGTCTGGGGGTGTATTTGCTACGTACATGTAGACTCAAAGACAATCCCAGTGAAGCAACTTCATAATAAACAAGCTAACAGAGGAAGACAAGCAGTTTTTTTGGGGTATAGTAATGAAACTACAAAGCAGTATTGGTATTACTCGGCAGACTTAGGTTATGTTCAAAGATCAAGTTCAATTGAGTTCGATGAAAATTCTAAAGGTGGCAGATTAGACTTGAGACTCAGAAATTTACCTAGCCAGGTTACTGGGCAGGGGACACACACGGGCTTAATTGATCGAAAGCCTCGCGGTAGACCAAAGAAATTTTCCGACGATAATCAACAACAATTGACTAGTCATTCGTCTCCAAACGAGCAAATTGAAAGCCAACAACTAAATATCGAGCAACCTTCTACACAGGATATAGAACTGGTCGATGCACCACAGATAGCGCCATCACCAAAACTTCCAGCTATCCAACAAGAACAAGTAGAAAATGCAATTAAAATTTCAGGAGATATAATCACGTTTGAACTCCCAACGATAGCGGAACCATCGGAAATCATAAAAAATGACAAAGCAGTCGATGGGAAAAGTAAAGTAACTGTTGCCCCTGAGAATGCGACTAGTTTGATACAAGTTACTACTTCTGCAGATGAAAAACGTCGAAAAGAAAAGAAATCCTCCGCAGAAAAGAAAAAGAAAAGTAAGGACAAGGCCCATGGAAAAGAAAAACGAAGCTGGAAAGTCGATGAACTGAAAATAACAGAGAATCCGAAGGAAAATCACGAATCAGACATAGTCTGCGAAGATTTTAACACTCAGCCATCTACTAATAACGAATCACCTCCTTTAGAATCATCTGAAATTAATGAGGCAGAGGTGACCACACAACTTCTATCGAAGCAGGTAGAAATTCAAACAACCATGGACATTGATTCAGAATGGGAAGATGACTATTTGACAACAAAAAAAAAAATGGAGGATTATACAGGAATTGAAAGGGAAAATAACGACAAGAAAGTCGTGATACCCACCTCCAGGTATTTGTTTAGACCAAGGAAAAGATCTGGAAATGGTGATGAAGATGAGCGTCAGGCAAAGCGCATTAGGGCAATGATATCCTTCTTCAAAAACCAGAGGAATAAGCTCGTAAATTCAGACCAGCTTGAGCATGCGCTTGCAGCAATGACACAGCCTCAAATATATGGGAAAAGGGTTCGAAAAGGAATTTTCAAAGGATTGTACGCTCTATTTTGCCAAATTCCGGAAAATGATGAAGACTACGCACTGCAAGCTAAGATAATCCATGGTATAAGGATCCCAAGGACATACAAGGAAGCCATGAGAAGTCCCCAGGCAAAAGAATGGGAAGAAGCTGTAAAAATGGAAATAGACCAGCTAATAATGAATGGTACTTGGGAAGAAATGTTATTACCGAAAGGCGCAAATCTGGTTTCAACAAAATGGGTTTTTACCATAAAGGAGACTGTTAACGGAAATATTGAAAGATTTAAAGCAAGACTGGTAGCAAGAGGTTTTAGCCAATCGCAGGGAATTGACTACACGGAAACATTCGCGCCGACTGTTCGAATGGATACATTTCGCATATTCCTCGCCACAGTAGCCAAAAGAGATTTAGAATGCTACCAATTTGATATTAAAAATGCTTTTACTGAGTCTAAATTAAAAGAAGAAATATTCCTTTGCCCTCCAGAGGGTGTATTAGTTTCGAATGGGAAAGTTCTGAAAGCACTTAGAAGCCTTTATGGGTTAAAGCAAGCTGGACGCGACTGGAACTTGTTACTGCGTGACTTCATTGTACACAATTGTGGTTTTAAGCAGAGCCTTGCTGATCCATGCTTATTTGCTCACGAAAAAAGAAAGATTTACTTATTGGTTTATGTCGACGACATTGCTGCTGCTAGCGAAGATATGAAACAGATTGATTGGTTCTACAAAAATCTGTCACTGAGATTCAACGCCAAGAACCTGGGGGAGATTTCAAAGCTTCTAGGCGTCAGAATAACAAGAGATCGACAAAACGGAACCATCTATTTAGACCAAGAACAGTACCTTGATAAGACGCTCACAAGTTTTGGGTTTCCGAATGGAAAATACGCAGCAAAGAAAATACCAGCAGCTGATTACGAAAATCTCAGACCAACATCACCGTCAGATGAAACGTTTGATGTTAAGCTTTACCAGCAGATAATTGGCAGCTTGATGTATGCGATGACGCTTACACGTCCGGATATCGCATTTGTCCTTGGATGTCTAGCTAGGTATATGAGTAACCCTGCGGTCCATCATGGCCAAGCCCTCAAAGACCTGATGAGATACCTACGCTCCACGATTCGACAAAAATTAAGGTTCGGACCCGGAATAAGAGATCATGATAGCCACTTTGTCATCTACACCGATGCAGATTGGGCAAATGACAAATCAGATAGGAAAAGCGTTTCTGGGGGAGTTGGAATGTTCTATGGAGGACCATTTTGCTGGATGTCGAAAAAGCAACGGTCAGTAGCACGATCAAGTTGCGAGTCGGAGTACATATCTCAATCTATGTATGCAATGCAAGGACAGTGGACAGCACAAGTCTTCCGAGACCTACAGATGCCAGACTACATTGGTACAGATGGCATAAAGGTAGATATGCGCGGGGACAACCAAGGAGCTATTGCACTGACCAAGAATCCTCACCTTCACGAGAGGTCGAAGCATATTGACGTGTGCTATCACTATATCAGAGACCTCGTCGAAAAGGGGAAACTCGGTGTCGAATATGTACCCACTTCAGAAATGCCTGCCGACGGATTTACCAAGCCGCTTGCCCGCGTCGCGTTCGAACGCTTTAGAGGATTCCTTGGTGTCGCCACAGATTGATCGTACTGAAAGGAATGTTTGAGAGGGATAGATGTTGGTAGCGGAAGACTGCTCACACTGAGGGGGAGTATTGTAAATGTGTCAGTGCGTAGCAGGGATAACACACTCTTGATGTATGAGGCTAGCCATGTTGGTCGCGTGGAAGCGAGATTGAGTGTGGTACTAATAGAAGACTTACTCCCGTAAGATTCTAGAGCTAGTGAATCTAAAACCCTATTGAACCTACCTTCTTGCTTCCCTTGCACATTAGTACTCTGTCGGTGATAATTACACAGTAGGGTGCTTCTTTTTAACAGGCGATCTTATAAGTACAGCATATTGATTATAATTCTCTGGAGAGAGAATTCTTCAAGGTAAAGTCTACACATACATATATACATTCTAAATTACTGCCCTTCAAGATAATTCTCCATGTGACCTGAATAATTGAGACGCTTCTACAACAACCTAGAAGGTTCTTGGTACACCTGTTATCCTCATGAACCTTCAGTGTTTCCAGAAGGTTCACTGAGAATATTCGAAGTTCTGTGGCTTCCGAGACCTTACCCTTGTGCCATAGCCTACGCTAGCCAGCGTAGACTACAGGAGTCTTTCGGCTTAACAGCCGTCACACTCAGCATCTCCTCATCTCATCCAGGGGTCGTTTTCTTCACTGGAGACCTCATCAAGTCGCCCACCAAGGCCTCCTCAGTTTGTATTCCCTTTTAATTCCTTCATGCAGTATCCCTCTCTCCTTCAGCCGATCTTGTCATGCTAGAAGCTTTGTTGAATTTCCAACCTTCCAGCCTTGCCCCGTTGCTGCCGTACCCCTAATTGTGTAGGTCGAAAATATGACTGAGAGCTCAAGAACGAGGCACCGGTGCCCCAGCCTTTGTCGAACGCACTGGTTAGTGTGCCGGCGAAATGTCGTATGTATTTTGTCGGTGGCAATTCATTGCAGGTCGAGTTGTTGTTGCCCTTGGCCGAGGTGAGGACGCATCTAAGGCTGGTCTTTCGACCGTACCTTCACAGTGACTGGCAGTTGCATAGGGACGGACATCCTCTTGCTTCTTTATTGGCGATTTGGCTTTTGGAGGTGTAGGATTGCTTCGGTAGGTGATTGTGGAGAGGGCCGCAAGATGAGTTTGGCTGAGAATGAATTTCCAAAGAAAAAGAAAATAAGATCTTAAAGATGTCGGTTGTTGTGATACAAACATCAGACAGGTTATAGGCTGTCTGCGATTTGTATCTGGGGTGTAGATGGTTGATTTTGTTGAGCTGTGCAGTGGTGGAATCTCTGCAAGTCGAATTTTCGACCAAGAATGAGCCAAGACCACTCCTCTCAATTGCCAACTCGACGAAAACTTTCAAATCCTCCCTTTGTCGTGTCTGAATCTCGACTTTGGAAGAATAATTCACTCCCAGGCTCGTAGTGGACACCACTGAGAGGCTACAATGTCTATATATATCTACGTATTTACTGCCATATTCACCATATCTGCTAGCCATTCTATATATAGCGTGCATAGCCTGATTTGTCACATGGTACTAGGATGGGGCTGTTGTCTCTGAATAGAAGTATTCTTTTAGCTATATGATGGGTGTTAAGCCGAAAGACTCCTGTTGCCTACGCTAGCCAGAGTAGGCCCCTGCTGTCAGAAGCGGCACGTAGACAGCAGAGCAGAGACAAGAATCGAGAAATGGATCAAGACAAGAATGCCAGGCAAGAGGTTGCTATCCTACATTATGCATGAGATAGGTGCGTAACCACTCGACCCAAAGGCCAGACAAGGATCATAGAACATTAGATTATGGTTATCTCCACATATATAGATTATACAGTAGGCATTCCTGACAATGGCACAGGGGTAAGTTCTCGGAAGCCACAGAACTTCGAATATTCTCAGTGAACCTTCTGGAAACACTGAAGGTTCATGAGGATAATAGGTGTACCAAGAACCTTCTAGGTTGTTGTAGAAGCGTCTCAATTATTCAGGTCACATGGAGAATTATCTTGAAGGGCAGTAATTTAGAATGTATATATGTATGTGTAGACTTTACCTTGAAGAATTCTCTCTCCAGAGAATTATAATCAATATGCTGTACTTATAAGATCGCCAAATTATTTTGTACTGAAACCGTGACAAGCTACTACAATACGTAGTAGCTTCAGATATAGTTTACCGTGCAATACTTTTGTTGTAATTCTAACAGTCCTGCATCTGTTACACTAGTCATGTACTATCTCGTTTTCGTTTCCGTTATTTGTATCATTTAATACTGCGCCACATCTATTTTCTGTAACATTAATTAGTCTTGGCGCTTAACACAAGATATGTTGGAAATTATGGTATATGCATGATTCTGTCTTACACTCAGCTAGCTTGGGGGTCTACTGGTGGTCAAGACATACCATCACCATGATAATGTCGCCATACTGGGACATGGGCGCATATCCTGGCTTATTTCTAAATTCGTCTCAGTAGGACTAATTCCTGTATATATATGTAGTGTTCTTCTACTTCAGAAATCCTCAGTTCATTACATTTACTGAATATCTCTGAAGGTAAGACCTCTTACAGTAGTTACTCCAATTTAAGTTCATTACATTTACTGAATATCTCTGAAGGTCTATTCATACCCTCTTCGTGTCACCCTACCAAGCTTCACCCTTAAGCTCTATTCAACTGCTTCATTGTTCGGCATATATCCTTCACCTCCCTATACCATTCCAGCATTCCTCTACGATCCATAACCTTACAATAACTTTCACCTGAGCTACATGCCTGTTACGGGGCGAGAGTGTTACGGCGAGGGTCAGATGATGATAAGATCGCCGTCTGCTAAGATTGGAGATGGGTGGTCGAATGAGCTGGCGAGATACCAGGAGGTCAAAACTGAAGAACTAGAAGCTGGGACTGGAGGACGAGAGATCAAGACGAGTAGAAAGACGAGTGCGATTTTCGGACTATGGAGATATAAGATTGAGAAGCTGGAGAACTACTTCGTGGTAACTCCAGCTTCCTTAAGTACACTAGACTACGTAATGAATTTCAACTGAGGCTTTGGGATCATTAGGTTATAACTCCAGCCCGTCTAACTCTAGCTTTCCGAGTTTCCCGGAAACTTAGTTATTGAACCTTCCCCGAGATCTGTTTCCCGAGAACCTTCTCCTTAACCCTTGTCCTTGAACCTTTTCCTTAGAACCTTATCCTTGAACTTGCCTCAAGGATGCCTAGCCATAACAGAGAGAGTATACAAGATATAAGTCACGGGACAAGATATAAACAAGATAGGTAAGATGGAACGTAGACAAGATAGGATGCAGACAAGATATGGAAATCTAACAAAACGTCGCACGCCCTCTAAAGACGTGAACGAGGACTACTTAAGGGTCTCCTCGGACTAGCTCGACGCTAGTGTCAATAATAACACCAGTCCTCTCTATTCCTGTACAATTGTGTTACTATGACAACTAGACCCCCTCAAGGGCGAGGATAGGACAGTGTTCCACAGGGTGCGTACGTGGTCTATCGAAGATCTAGGTGGTAGATGGAGGTGATGAGTGGGTCGAAGGGATGACTGGTCTTCTCTAGGAAGAGACAAATAGGTAGATAGTAGCAATAGAGGCTACATGTGGGTCTTGCTGATGAAGAGCTGGAAAGAGATAAATGGTCTTCCCAAAGAAGAGATGGGTAAACAGATGTATTGTTAAGTTAATTGAAGAAGACGTTGCGTGAAGAATAATGCTTCTTCACGCCGAGTATTTATATACGTAAAATTTGTTAAATGACAAGGTGTGTCTAGCTGCTACAGGGGCAATCCGAGTCAGGCAGAGTCAAACACATGAGTCGCGTCAATTACGCTATTCATGCAGATCAGTTGCATGGAGGAAAATTTGTACTTAGGAGTCTGGCTGTCTCGATCTTAGTATACTTTTAGTTAACTCGAATATCTGATTCTATCTGACCTTAATCCACTGTGCTAATTCCATCGTCTTCTATACAGTCATACTGCAATAGAAGTCCCCCCAATTAATAAAATTACCAAATAGCACGTATCACACAGCCCCTATGCCCAACAATCTGCTACACATCACCTAATGAAACTAACCTATTCTTATCAGTCTTCCTTGCTGGTTTTAGAAGCGCATTAAACCATTATTTGTGTTTTAACTTAACTGTCTGCATGGCGTTTCATATTATGCTATGCCACAATGATCCATGAAAAACCCCCACCGCTGCTTAGACATGCTTTCACCCTTTAATGGAGAGTCATGATATGAACCATGACAAATAGCCGGCTTTGACAAAGCCTACTAGGCAAGTCTATGACGGCTTGTAAGCCGGTAATTGCCTGTAGCCTGCGCTGTCTAGCGCTGGCTTAGCATGAAATAAGGAGGAGCCTAATCTCGGAAGGAGGGGCTTATAAGTGTCAATAATAATGTTGTAACAGGTCTAGAAATGAGGCACGAGAATGTGATACGAGTAGGGAATACAAGTAGGGGATATAGATATACAGATAGAAATCTATGTCATTGGCTGGGATAATGTCAAACTCGAGGGTACCAGGGGTTGTGTATGATGGATAACTTAGAAGTGCGAGTGATATCTGACAAGATTTGTCATAGACTAAGGTAATAATTCGGGATTCTAGCTATAACTGAGGACAAGTGACAAGAGAAATTAGGACAAGAGACAAGGTCAATGGAAGACGGAAAACAAGACGTGGCCCTCTACATCAGCTTTACCCAACCCATATATACATCATAGTAACCAGAGCAACTAAGGCTTCAAGGGGTGTGCCTGCTGCTATTCTATTACTTCATTTGTAATCCATAGCAACCATTGTAACCCGGTAAATGCTCTAAGATGAGAGAATATTCAGATGTAGTGTAGGGAAATAATATGAGGGTGCTGCTATATCCTCAGTTCCTGACACCTAGTAATAACTAGACAAGTAACTAAGAAAGTGTATACCTGAGAGTAAATCTGGTGGGTTGATGGAGTTGGCGGGATGCCAGGATGCCAGGATGCCAGGACGTTGGGACTGCGGGGCGGGAGGTCAAGACAAGCTGTAAGATATTCTGAGAATATTAGACTATGAAGATATAAGATTGAGAAGCTGAAGAACTCTTTAGGGTAACTCCAGCTTCCTTAAGTACAACTACTACGTGCTAGATTTAAGTGAGGCTTTGAAGGTTATGTCATGATGAGCCCTTCCAACTCCAATTGTTGGAGTTCTCCCGGAAATCTTCTCATCATACCTTTTCCCGAGAAATTTCTACTTGAACCTTCTCCCTGAACCTTCTTCAAGGATGTGGCCATAACACGTGGAAACACATGTCTCCCCATTACATTAAAACAAGCCTTGCAAGGAAGCTTCGCTTGGCTAACCCTGCAATCAAGCAGATTACTGTCATCAACTCATGGTTTGCAGTACAAGCTGAAGGAGATGGAGCAAGAGACGCGCTCCTCTCGGGCGTAGTACTCATGGAGAGCACATGAATGAAATTAGAAGCTGCCTCCAAACTGGTATTGGTATTAGCTCCAAATGCACCAGATAGGTTTTTGTCAAAGCAGCATGTAGACATCAGGAGGGAGACATGGGTCTCAGAGGTGATATTCAGGCTAAAGGGTGCCATCCTACATTGCGCATGAGACAGGTGCATAGCCGCTCGACCAAAAGGCCAGACCGGAATCATAGAACACTAAAAACCGGTTAACTCCACATATATATAGATTATACAGAAAGCAATCCTGACAGCTCTATACCTTAGAAGGACCAATACCAGTCACACCGGAGATGGTGATAGAAGAAGCGACCCTAAAAACGGGCGTTAGACTGACCTCGGCTCGAGCGTATGTGACAAGCATGGCAAGGCCATCAACCAACTGGGTGCTGCATTTTGCAGCCGGTAAGCCAAAGCTGGGTGAAAGACTTTTCGAAGAGAGTGGTCGCCTACACGAACTCCAGCGCAAGGCCAAAATCACGCAATGTAACTGATGCTGGGAACATTACCAAACAAAGATTTGCTCACGAGCGGAGCAATGCTCACATTGTGGATTTATTGGGCATAAAGCATCTGTCTGCAAGCAGACCATCCCGAGGTGTATGAACTACCATTGGCCACATTCAGCCATCGAGCCTCACTGCATGGCTAGACCAACCCGGATTGGCGGCAAAACTGTGCAGCAAACTAAAGACCTGCTATCGGTTATTGTTGTGGTTATGAGCTGTGAGGTGTATGGCAATTGTGACTCTGCTGTCCGTCGGCGGAGTGGCATGGGCTCATGTGCAATGGTGAGCCGTGGAGATGGCGCACACACGCTGGGTGATGGCACAATTGTCACTGAGAGCGTATCACTGTGGCCAAATGGGTGTCAGTAGGTATCAAATGTGAACTCTTACTGACACTGGTGATCTATGAAGATGATGCTAGATGTGCATCCCGACAATTGATAATATCATCTAATGTGATCGTGGTTCAAGAAGTGGTTCAAGATGTAGTTCAATGTATCTCTATAACATGAATAAGACAAGAAGCTACTGAACATCAATGTCCTCCAAGTTCCTTAAATACATCTTTCTGTTCTAATATTCCTACTCATATTTGCATGTACCATTCCATTCCTACTTCCCTAACTCCCTTAGCTCCATGACCCATATGTAAGAATATACTACTACAAGAAGGATCGTTTGTGGTTAGGCATGACATGACCAAACTCGTTACTTCTAAGCTAAGAGATTATTGCAACATAATGATGGAAGCGCTAGCAACTGCAATCAGTAAGGTAGTCGGCCTTAGCTCGATTAGGAAGCTGCTATGAACGGAAATGATAAATATGATGTAGCACGGCTCGTGTTATAACTCAATTTACACGGGATCATGTCATTCTGGAGTAAATTATGACATCTAATGGATGATGTGAAGTATGATATTATATGGATAGATTGATTCACTAAACCTCGGCAGGTCAAGAGATTGTAGAGTACATGAACAGCTTCTGTGCACCAGCCTGTATTTTCCACCCTTTCCTAATCCAGCAGCCCATCTTCCGTTCCCCTGTCTCCTAACAACTCAACCGAGCCAGCACAACAGTTTTACGTGAGCAAGGTAAAAAGGAACGGAACCCTTGAATCTGAGAGATGGAAGCAAAGCAGAAAGCCGCCGAAGCGACTGCCAATAACGAAACTACAAACGAAGCTCAATGCCCGCAAGAGACCACGACCTTACCGAGCTCCATACAACAGCAACTACAATCTCGTCCCTCTGTGCTAATTTGGGCAGAGGAGACCCCGCTACCGACATCATCCTGCAATCCGCTTGGGATTCAGGAACCAATATCCTACTTATCCAGGAACCCTAGACTCAACACAAGGACGGCTTCTGGCTCACCAAGTTGCATCCTGGATTCAATAGGCATTTAACTTCCCGCGTCGCAGTCAACTATTCAAGGCCATTGTTGGAACGTTAGCTTTGTAGTTATATTTATTGGGATAGGTTACCGGCGTTAGCAACTGGGATGATTGTCACTTGGTTTTAGGTGTATGATTAGTCAGCATATCCCTGGACAAGTAGTTTGTAAAACTAGATAGAGAGGAGGTAGTGTTGTAATGGAAGTTGTGTAGAGAAGCTTAAGCTGTTAGGCTTGTATTTAATATCACCTAGTGAAGCGAGTTGGGAGATTGAAGAGTCTGAAAACTATAGTGGAGAGTTGTTGATTAAACCCACTTAGTATCAGAGCGCTATTTAAACAAATTACTACATCTAAGTGAAGGAATCACGAGAAGAGGAAGTGGCAGGAAGGCAGCTCTAATGTAGAGATGAAAGAAGTAGATTGGCTATGAGGAGAGAGTATCTAGAGGCGGACAGGGACTATATGCTAACGTGCACGTACCACAAGTACTCACGCTATTGTGCCTAGGGCCAGGTTGAGGCGAGGCCGTAACTGAAGGGCACAATTCACATGTTTATACTAAATAATTGGGAGGCTGGTCAATGTATGAGTTGTCATGAGTGTGGCTAGTAATAATAGAACCTTATTACGTTCCGTATTAATGCGCCTCTTCATTGCCAAGTAGCGCCAATTTCAACAGAGAGAGATAGATATTTACAATTAACGCTAACGATCAAGTCAAATACTACAGTAGAGAAGTGATCACTCCTGTTTTTACCAACAGCCATGTGCCCTCATCTATACGCGAAAAGGGATCAAGTGCCAACAGCAAGCAATCTGCAAGACATCACCAGATCTCACTGCAGTAAAGGTAGAAGGATTCACATTTGTCTTAGTATATTGCGTTCCTGGAGCACACCTTTTGCCGCTACTATCATGGGCTCCATCTGAGCGTACAGTCATTGGCGGAACTTTCGATACCGTTCACACCTATTGTGAGGTTATGGATCTTAGAGGAATGCTGGAATGGTATAGGGAGGTAAAGGATATATGCCGAACATCGAAGCAGTTGAATAGAGCTTAAGAATGAAGCTTGGTAGGCTGACACAAAGAGGGTATGAATAGACCTTCAGAGATATTCAGTAAATGTAATGAGCTGAGGATTTCTGAAGGAGAAGAACACTACATATATATACAGGAATTAGTCCTACTGAGACGAATTTAGAAATAAGCCGGGATATGCGCGCCCATGTCCCACCATGGTGAAGGTATGTCTTGACCACCAGTAGACCCCCAAGCTAGCTGAGTGTAAGACAGAATCATGCATATACCATAATTTCCAACATATCTTGTGTTAAGTGCCAAGACTAATTAATATTACAGAAAATAGATGTGGCGCAGTATTAAATGATACGAATAACGGAAACGAAAACGAGATAGTACATGACTAGTGTACCAGATGCAGGACTATTAGAATTACAACAACACCGACTGTTAGCCAATGGCTACTAGGCTATAAAGCGAAGACCAGGTGCTTACCAAATGGATGTCCGAGCACAGTATGGACCTATCTTCTGCACCGGGCGTCCCAACACACGATCTTGGAAATACACTCGACCTAGTCTGGTCTAACGCTCGTGCCCTTGCAGATGTCTCGATAGAGCTTGACTTGACATCGGATCACAGAACTCTTGCAGGAGACGTTCCCCATCCGAACTCGAAAGCTAGAGCTATCATTAGAACTAGCCAACCGTTCCGAGTGACAGACGACGCCCTCGAAGACTTTGCCAAGGTGATTGGTAGGTGGGCTCAGTGAATAGGGATACATCCATTGGTCTCAGTAAGCAAGGTGGATAACCTCGCTGATAAGCTGACCCAGACTGTAAGCAATGCTATTAGGGCTACTGGAAGACGCGAGAGTGCAAAGAAGGGAAGGACAATGTCAGGTAACTGGTAGCCTGTCACGGACTGGCCCTGTAATGTTGTGTAGCACCTGGCAAACCGTGTCATGAGTGTACTCAAATCACAGTTAATGCGTTGCGATAGTTACAGTGTTGCGATAGCAACAGTAACCACCCAAGATACCAGTTAGTTGCTATGACACGGATGTAGGCTATGGCATCACTGGTTATGGTGACTGCCCTCATGTACTTAAGGGAGCTCTGAGACTGTTTTTGTACTGTAGCTTCTTGTCTTGTAAGTTACTTACTCTCTTGGCCTCTTCTTCGTACTCGTCCTCGTCTTCATCTTAGTCCGCGTCCTACTCTCCGTCCTCGTCCTAGTCCACCGTCCGCGAGCCCTGACACAGTGCTGCTGCTTGCTTGAGTCCATAAAGGCCTTTATGGAGTCGGATGATATAGCCATCTTTTTCGTAGCCTTTTGGTAACTCCATGAATAAGTCAATATTGAGGTCTGGATTGAGAAATGCTGTTGGTACGTCGCCTTGTTTTCTGTGCCAACCTAGTTGGTGTGCGAGGACAAGAATAATGCGTCCTGTTTCTGGTCTAGGTGTGGGAGCGAACGCCTCATGGTAATCAATGCCTTGTTGCTGGGTGAAGCCTTTAGCTGTACATCGAGCCTTATATTTTTCAATATCGCCGTTAGCTAGGTATTTCTTCTTAAATACCCATTTGCACTTCATGGGTTTGCGGCCTTGGGGTAGTTGTGACCGTGGAATTATCTTAATTGCGCCCTTTTGCTTTAGTGAGCTGAATTCTTCATCTGCTGCCCTTTTCCACTGCGACGCTTCTGTGCAAGTCATGGCTTGATCCCATGTTTGCGGATCAGTGGTTGCTTGTGCTGTCATGCCGTGATGTAGTCAATAGTAGTCTACACGCTTGATGGTTCTCCCTCGCTGTGACCTTGTGATGCTTCCTTCTGGTGAGTGTTGACGCTTAATGCCGGCCATTGGCGGTATTGGATCCCAGCAAGTCATGACACGATCTAGCGGTTGGTCTGGCTCTGATGTTTCTGCAGCAGATATCTCCCTCTGATCAGAAAGTTGTTTTTTTGGTCTTTGAATGACTTGCTGATCTGTTTGATGCAGTGTAATTTCGTGAGCAGCTGGCAAATTGGGTATGGTGTGAACATTGTGCAATTCTGCTACTTGATCAATCGCGTGTGATGCGGGCTGTGTATCATGCGTGTCGTTCGACTGCAGGTTGGTAGAAGGTTGGGGAATGGTTATAGGTTGCTCCCTCTGGTCATCTTGACCATGATGGGGTTGGTAGTTTTGTGGTTGATGCCCCGGTTGATGCCCCGGTTGATGCTGAGTACTCGTGTTACTATGCGAAGTACATGGTGGTTGAAAATGTTGCGACTCTGAAAATATGGAGTTGTAATTGGTCCAGTAGCTGGTTGTCTGCTGTTGGTCTATGGAGTTTAACTCGTTGCCGAAAACAATATCTTCGTTGAAAGATGCATGAGGAGTTATGCTCAATGACCATTTCCAACCATGGGTAGGTGTCCAATGGGGATGATAGATGAGGAAGTTTTTATTGGTATTTATTTGAAATCCAACAAACCAGCCCATCTCAGCCCTAGGATCAAATTTGCCTGGTTTTGGGTGAATGTATTTATATGCGCGACATCCAAAGCGTGGGAGGTTGGTGAAGTCAATTTGATTGGGATAAGGCTGCTTCAGACCTTGGAGGAAATCTAACAGTGGTATCAATTTTGTTCGCAAACAATATAGACAATTAGTGATGAAGCAGGCATGTTAGACTGCCTATGGCCAGTAACATGCGGGCATTCTGGCGTCTATAAGCATAAATCTAGCTCGTCTCAGTGTGACCTTGTTAGACGCTTCTGAGGTGTCATTCTGCTCGGGTGTGTATGGAGCAGAGATGTCTGTCCTAATGCCATGTTGATCACAATGTAATTTGATACGGGTAGATTCTGACCCCCCATCCCTGAAGATTGTGCGGACTCTTTTTCCGTATTGATGATGCTGTTGCTCGACCTATTGGACTAGTTCTGTTGCGATTTGGTCTTTTGTGCACGTGGAGATAGCCCATCTCATGCGTGTTCTGGCGTCGGTGATGATTACGGCATACTGATGCCCGTTATGTGCTGTTGTTAATGGGCCAACTGTGTCAATGAACACTTCATCTAGTGGGTCAAATGGGGTCGGTCTTGGTTCTCGTGAGACATGGCGTTGTGCCTTACTGAGGTGGCATGTTTCACAGGTGGTTAATTCTGCTGTGTCTAATCCTTCCATTCCTATGGTGCATTGCGCTGTCTTTTTCAAAATCTTTTGACCTGTATGCCCTAGTCTTTGATGCCAACGTTGTGCACTAGACGTCTTCGGGACTCTTGCAACACCAGGGGCTGCAGTGTGTATGTGTTTTTCCGGAAGATGTGTCAGTGGTTTAATGTAGTAAACGTCATTTTTGCAAAGTAGTTCAGCTATTGGCGTTTCTTCATAGTTTGGTTTACAAGTTATTAAGCGTGTCATGTCAGCGTTACATGTTATGTTGCCTAATCTCTGTAATCTACCAGCTGAGATTATTATGCAAGACGATTTTGGAGAGTATAGTGCGTCGTGGAGATCAATGGCTAATTTGCCAATGGTGACTCGTGCAACACCTTGCTTGGTCAATTGCATGTCTCCTACGGCTTGGTCAAATCTCAATGGTTTATGCCTGGAGTGCATGTTGCGAAACATGGATTCACATGGGACAAAGTGGTGCGAGGCACCAGTATCATAAATGACAAGATGTGTATGGGTACTATGGGCTGATGCAGCCATGCCTACACTGTCCTCGTTCTCGCTGTTGGTATCTATGCCGGTCACAGCTCTAATATTCCCATCTGCGGCCTGACCCGTCCCGCATTGTCTACCAATAGCCCTCCTTGCTCGCCATTGTTCACCTCTGGGGCCATTCGCTAACTGAGGATGCTGTTTGAAGCATTCCCTGTTCTTATGCCGGTGGTTGCATCGCCTGCATTCGGGCTCCGGATCTAATCTCTCCGTAGGTTCACGCGTGGCAAATACCCGGTTGGGTTGTGGCGGTGGAGCGGCTTGGGGCGGAGGATCGACTGTTCTGTTACCACTAGCAATCCTGATGGTCGACATTAACGACTCCAAGGTAGCATACGAATTTTGATCCGTACATGCTTGCATGTCCCTCCAATTGGTTAGCCAAGGGATATGCCTAGTACCCTGGACGAATATTGCCGCCGCCAGCCCTCTCGGCACATGGTACTCTGTGACTGTGGTGGCATGCAGAGTCTCTGCCGCGTCATTCAAGCCTTGAAGATTTGCTAGGAACTTGTTAATGTAGTTGTCGGCATGCGGCTCAAACTTCGTCCTAAGGAATTCTTCGAGGGCTAATGCGTAAGGTACTGTGGCAGTCTCTCTGCGCGAGTCGATGATTGACTAGTAGAGTTGGTGTGCAGTGATACGGTCGTGGTTGCGCGGTCGCATGGTTGGGTTGAGTCGGCCCAGAATAATGTTTTTCGCCCTAATCTCACCCAGTGTCCAGGTCTCGACGGCAGTGACATAGGCGTCCAGTCCTGGGAGGTAATCTGCGGAATCGATCTCATCTGTTGGGGCAGCCGGTCTGTGAATGGGCCGGATTCCCTCGAACTGGTGGTAGACGTGACCAATAACGCCTTCTTTGGCCAACTTTGCTTGGAGGTCGTTTATCCAGTCGTCGAGGGAGACTCCTGGTGACAGGACGATTCTGGTGGAGCTGGATGAGGGTGCGAGCGACATGCTGAAGACTTTCTTGAGTTCTTTTGAAGAGAATGTGGAAAACTTGCGATATTGTTAGCATGGTTCATTTATGCGTGGTACTGCGCCGGGCTCATAACCTGTTTTACTTGGCATATTAAATGGGGAACGTACACTTGCGTTTGACGGCTAAGATATGATGTTTTATCAAGAGTGGATTGTAGATGACTCTATCAATGTATATTCTAATTTACAGTGGGAAATACTCCCCTTTTATACCCCATGGACTCGCTTACCAGCGAATCATATGCCCATCATGCTTACTCATGCAGTGTGCCTTGCCTGAACAAATGCGCCAAACATGTCACGTGAGTTGTCCATGCCTGAGGTACCTTGATGACACACTCACCCTCCATGCGCTACCTGCCAGGGCTACCTTAGCTGAGCACAACAGAAACTGGACTATCTCCGACTTGTTAGCATTGAAGGAGACTGCATTGTTACTTGCCCACTCCAGAAGATGATCGACTTCCTTCTATACAGAAGCGGCCGACTCGGCAATGCTGCGCCCAAACCCTAGGATCCCGAAATTGTCTGCATAGCTGAACCTCATTCCTGAGTTGCCGCTTTGCATAGGCTCTGCCATGTATAGAAGGAAGAGAAGAGGCGATATCGGTGATCCCTGCGGAGCCCCACACACCAACTCTTTCTGCCCAGTAACCCCTCCGGAGTATCGGACTTGTACCTTTCGATGTGCAAGAAATGAAGCCGTCCATCGGAGAATCGAGTCTGGCCACCCCTGATCATGCATCTTCCTCACCAAATAGTTGTGGAGTACTGCATCAAATGCGCCTTGGACATCAAGAGTCATGAATGTGGCCGCCCATCCCTGGGTGCTCGCCTCTTTGATGTCGTGGACTACGCAGTTGACAAAGTCGTATGCCGACCTCTTAGGGAGCGCTCCGAATTGTCGGTATCCAAAAACGTCGAGTGTAACCGCGAGATGGGCCATCCGCTTTGCCAAGAGTCGTTCCGGTCCCTTACCCAAGCATGACAAGAGGGCAATCAGTCTCCAGCCCTTGACAGTCGTTGGATCTCGGTTTGTCTTACGTAGGAGCACCACTTCAGCCAGCTTGAAGCAGGATGGATGGATGCCAAGCCTGATACAGGCGCGGAAAAAAGTGCTGAAAAATGGTCCAATTGTCTTCCAATTGGTTTGCAAAAGCTCTACAGAGATCCCGTCTGCTCCAGGCGCTGTGTTGGCGCAGCCTATGCTGCACATGCGAATCTCCTCGTCCGAGATATGGTCATTCCTGGGGACTCGGTTGGTACTCGGCGCATCGAGTGGCAGTAGGTCGTCTGTCGCTTGGTGTCGTGCCAGAAGAGCGTCTCGGAGTACCGCTGCCCGCTCGGCTGGGTCGGAGTACATCTTCCCCTCATGGTTCAGCGGAGGGGGAGTACTTGCTTGCCTTGGCTCGGCCGAGCGCATCAGCTTGAAAATGTCAGTTGGTGTTGTGATCGCTTCGACTTGACGCGTCTGGTACTCTTTCCTTGCCGCTCTGAGGGTTGAGCGCAGCTTCTTTGCATACACCCATCTTAGTTCCGGAGTCACTGCTGCACGATATTCTGTTTGTGCTAGCTTGCATTCCGGAGTCCACCAAGGCGCACATTTGCCACGTCTTCTGTTCCTTCGTGTTCCTGCTGCTTTGATAGCGTTAGTAAGGCCGGAACAGAGATTGTTGGTGTATTTGTCCACCCGGCAAACCATGTCTAATACTGGTGGCGGGTGAGTGAACTGCGTCACGGCAAGGGCGAACCTCGGCAAGTTTCCACGTGTTACCCTAATCGGTGATAGCTCATGGTCGCATTTTCTGTATTTAGTGGGGACTTGTCCTCAAATCAGAAGATGGTTGCTGGTTACACTATCGCTGCAATCTACCCATGCTTGGGCCCCGTTGATGTTGGTCCAGGCGAGATCCAGCGTGTTTCCGCCTCGATGCGTTGGCTCGCCCACAATCAGAAAAGTGAGATTGTGGCGTTCCGCCCATCTCTCGATTTCGATTCCTTCTCTGCGTGGGCGGGTAAACTCTGGTTGCCACGAGCAGTGCACCGCGTTGAAGTCACCAGCCGCAACAGATTGTGGTGGTGGGTCCCAGCTGAGAAGTGGTCAAATGGCTGTCAGGTTGTTCGGATCTTTGTATACATTGAGAAATGTGACTGTTTACTACAACCCAGCAGTAACCCGCCGTCGGGGGATTGTAGGGAAAGATTTGTCTTGCCGAAAGGTTCCCTCTGTTGATTAGTGTATAAGTCACAGCCCTGGGTCCAATGTTTAGGCCGCCATGTGGTATATGACAGTCGTATCCAGGGTGTGACTTTGTTTCCTTTTTGGCTTTTTTCCACAAAGGTTCTTGTATCAACACTACATCGACGCCTAGCTCGTAAGATCGGGAAAGCGCGATGTTGTGTGATGAGCCTCCCCTACCTACATTGATCGACATAAAACTTATTGAAGGTGGGAGGCTGGAAGGGACCCGTGAGGGGCCCTTCAGGAAGACTCAATAGGATTCATCGTTCCTGTGGCCGTGGTGTCGGAGATAACATTGGTCATCAGAAATTCGAAACTGTTGTTAGATTTCACCACTTCGAGTGAGGCTTGCTTTTGTCTGGCAGCCGCTTGTACTGTTGCCTCAGCGCGACGGGTTGCAGCTTTAGCCCTCACCACGGCCGCTAGCTCGCGTTGGCTCGCAATGCAAATGTTGGACAGTCGCTCTCTGCTAACAGGTCCGGACTTGATTGGGCGCGCCAGGCAGGCTCGACTGTCGGACCTGTGTGGTCCTCCACAGTTGCGGCACTCGTCTGTCGAGTGCATCGTGGAGGTGCAATTCCCACAAGCCGGAGCACGAGAGCAACCTTGCGTTCCGTGGAACAGTAGGCAGCGTTTACATTGCTGCACTGTCTGTCGCGGTTTGTGTGGAACCGCAATGCCCGAGTCATCAAAAAGGCGGACTCCTTTTCTTAGGGCCGCTTCCTTCTTGAAATGAGCTAGCCATGACTTGTACAGTGCATCGAGCCGAGTTTTGCCATGGGGCCGAACCTTGACAGGAACGTCCTTTGTGACTCGAGTGATCTCCTCGATCACCATCTCCTCCGTCACTTGCACCCTTCCAAGAAGAGTGCGGATGGCGACGGGTACTGTCGAGATCTGGAGCGCCACAAGGTCGGAGGCCTCCTTTAGTCTTCCTCCAATGAGAGTAAAAGATTCCGACGCGTTCAATAGGAGCTGGCGGGACTCCTGGTTCGTCGCTCGGAGGGCGAAACCTGTTGGGACACAATATAAGTGTTCAATTGTTGCTTGGTGCGTGTTTGTGAGCTACGCTACTCCTTCTCTGATGCCAGCTGGCGAAAGATTTCGCCACTGGTGTTTTGAATTGAGCCGGAGGAACAGTCAGTTGTCCGGCGAGGACGAAGGGGCCGTCTTGGCCGATTTCTTGGTCGGCTGGGTCGGCTTTTTCGGGGCACCACTTGCTATCACTGGCGTCGGGTGATTGGGTAACCCATTCCGGACTACAGTTGCCCAGGTTGATGTTATCTGGGGCACTGTGACTGCAGGCTTTGTGTTATATTAACTAGGCTATATGGGAGCAGGACGATGGATACTCTTGGGGAAGTTATGCTCACAATAGGTCTCTATAGTCGCTGTCGCGTGTGTTCTCGTGATATGTAAGACTTGACTCTATATTCTCGTATAAAGGAATCTTAGTTACAAATGAATGGACGGAGGTTAAGACCTCCTTATATCTTGCTCCAGACTTACTGTGTTGTTCACAGCCTAGTGCTAGAACATTCCCTTATGATATCATTTCTCTCTTACGAGAAATGACCAGCTCGTTCTCTCTCAGTCCATCAGTCTCTCGCTGATTCCGTTATCTCTATTCCATCGAGTTCTAGTTTGGTCCAGTATACCCACACATGTATTACACACTAAACACCCCACGGTTTAGTTCCACAGTCACGTGCATATTCTATGACGCGACCTAAAGCATGTACCATGGTAAGTTACATGGATAACACAACACTTTGCTGGCCTGCTGGCTGGTGGGGTGGGGAGGAAGACTTGTCGGCACTGGTGTCGTTCCGGTGCGAAGGAAGTAGGCGAGGGCGCCCCTCAGACACACGTTCATTGCGTCCAAGTATTCTCTATTATCCGTCGTTTCCAGGGATAGGATAACATTGTGTGGGGTTTTTAATACCGTGGAGCCTACTTCGAGATTGGCGGCGGTAATTACAGCCCGCTTTCTCTCGGCTTCAAGCAAAGCTTCAATTTCTGGCGGTTTATTTTGTGTGGTGCCAGTGGAGCTTCCACTGGCAGCGTGTTTGAGGCTCTTAGCCGTCCCTGAAATCGAGGCCGGGGATGGCGGAAGTCTGGAGACGTTTGCCGCCTCTGCGCAACTCGGGACTTCAGTTCCCCTCGGTATGCTTTTCTTTGATGTCCGATTTGCTATTGGCACCGCAATTTTTCGAGCCGCAATGCGTGCGGGTTTGGTTGTTGTCGACGGGATGGCCTTCTCGGCGACAAATTCTGGGGCAGTTGATGCTGTCTGAGAACTCTCAGCTCCTGCATTTGCCCATTGCGAGCCATTAAGACCCTCACTGATCAATGTCTAGAATATTTTATCGACCTCCCACATCTCAATGTCGGTTTGGCTGCATTCCTTCATCTGGGCGACAATATCAACTTCCATCAAGTCGAGTTTGGTGGCACTAGGTTCTAAACCATTTTCGTTCATTCTATGAACTGCCACGCTTCTAGCTATGCCGAGCATGGTTTTGTTTGTATCCAGACGTGTCTGGTGGTTGTGTTTAACTATTTTCGTGGTTAACATGTTTTTCGCGATTTTCGCGGATTTGGGGGCTACTGGTGCCATTTCAAGGCTGAGTGGCGCAGTACCACGAGAAATTGATGTTTCGACGTTCGGAGGGTGATTTAAGGGGAGGAAAATGGGAAAATGGGAATTTTTGAATTTTCGAATTTCTCGAATTGATGAAGGGTTTGTGTTGAAAAATATACTCTGTACAATATTATGTGGATAAATATGATGAAGTAAAGAAGACTTAATATTTTACAACTATGGGAACATTAGACTTATAAATACATCTAAGGGAGAAATTCCCACTAGTCTCATGTGCCTGTCAAACCTAGTGATGACTAACCACCTCTCATCTACCATGATGAGCCAAAGTACACTGTAGTACATAAACACCCAAACGTATATGCAACAGTAGGCGCGATTAGTGCACTCGGGACATGTGTAGTGAGAGTCGATCTTGTCGGGAACCTGAGACGGAACAGGTAATGGTTGAGTCCTAAATTCGAGAGTCAGAACTTCCAACAGTTTGGTTGTTGAGTTTTCTATTATTTCTATATTGGGATACACTTTGTCGATCCTACTAGGCTTGATAATTAGTAGTCCCGACCGACTGGTGTTTGGCAAATGGAGATTGCGTATACCCTGTGCTAGCAATGTTTACTACTGTTAACAGGAGATCCCGCACAGGCTATCTATTGGGATTAAAAGGAGTCTGGTACCTGTGTTTAGTAGAGTAGTCGAATTGACATCCTTTTATCCTTCATTACTGCAAAAGCTTCCCTCTACCAATAAGTTCACGAACTAAGTAGTGGGTTGTACATTTCAATATTAATCAATATTCAGCTATAGAGCTATGACACATAACCAGTACTATGTCATGGTAGTAAGATGGTAGTTGGGGTCGTTTAAGGTTAAGCAATAACTGAGCCTCTACAGGCCTTCGTGTAGCTCGAAAGTCCTTTCTCTTCTCATTGCACAACTCAATCATAATACTTAACCACGCACTTTAAAAACATGCCCTGTGACATTTTGTGCGATCTTTTTTTTAACACCCAGTTGCAAATACCAGCCTGAAAAATTTCGCTTTCTTTGTTACACAGCAAATTTACATCACCAGCAACCCGCCTAATTTGCGACCTGGTCAATAGATTTAAGAAAGCATCTTTGAGTAGAATCCTGATAAGTACTTTAAACCCAGGCTCAGACCAGAGATCTATAAGTTCATTTTTCGCTTTTTGTTTCTTATTTTATAAAAAATCAAGCCGCAGACCCCCAGAATAACTTCTACAAACAATGAACTTGGACAGAGAATCAGTGGATCTTTTACTTCCTGCTTCCCAAATCTATCTGGAGTTCTTGCTGAATACGACTTTACTCACACTCTTGTGAATAGGCCCTTTTCTCCCTCAAAATTAGCGGAGATTTTGAATGTACTGCCAAATCCTAATCTGGATGACGATGCAAAGGCCATTTTCGCCATGCTCCTTGCATTCGAACATGGATTTGAGAAGCTTAGCCTCAAAGCAAGTGATAAAGAGATGGCGTACAATGAAGAGCGTTTGCGGAATACAAAGGCACGCAATGCCCGTTTAGCTGCCGAAAACGAAAAAGATGTTCTTCGCGCTCAACTTGAAGCAGACAGAGCTACACTCGCAAGTACTCGCGTCGAATTATCAGATTCTCTGGGAAAGAAACTTGCAGCAGAAACCCAGCTCCAATTTGCCTTGCTTCAAAATGCCCAGAACCGCGTAATAGGAGAAGGCATGAATGCTAAAGTTCCAACTGCTCGTAGAACTCAAAAAGACCCAGATAAGTTCACAGCAGCGAACAACGAGAAGGACCCTGTCCAGCGCCAGGAAAAATACGAGACATTCAAGACACAAGTGCAAGGAATAATCTCTATTGTCTCTGCATGTTTCCCCACAGAGGCATCTAAGATTTTATATATATGTGGCTTAATGGATGGCCATGCTTGGGATGCAGTTTGTGACGTTCATAAGTCTATCACTGCTAGTTTATGTAACTCCACGCAATGGCAATGGCAGAATGAGAATGCACTTTGGACTGACCTCGATGGCCGATATATCCTTTTTAATTCGGTAACACTTGCAAGAAATACGTTGGACAGTTACTTTCAAGACAGCCCGAGAAATGGTACTCGACCATACGGTGAATGGAAAGCCGAATTTATCAGACTTTCCACCCGTGCCAAACTAGGTCCTCGAGAAAAAGTTGACAGATGGCGTCGATTCATTGGTTCCGACATCAAGAGGATACTCCGGTCTCAGGTAGACAATCCAAGCGATGAAGATTTTGACAGATGGGTAGCTAGATGCGACAACATCGCGCGAAATCAGCTCCAAGAGTCTCATTATGATTCTCTCAATCACTCTCGTGGTTTAAATACGAAGGAAAAGTTCAATGAACCGGCCGAATTCTCATCAGATATTTCAAGTGCTGCTTTCGGATCCAATCCCCACAATGACCCTATGGATATTAGCCGATTGCAGATTTCTGATAGTGAAAGACAGCGCCGGCGCAGCCAAGGTCTTTGTCTAGCCTGTGGTCAGAGTGGCCATATTGCCCGAGACCACCATCAAAAGTTTAACCCGATTCTGATGCCGAAACGTGCCAATTATACACCAGTTAACAATAGGAAAACTCTTCAAGACACGGAGAATCGCTCAAAATTTCGACCTCAGAGCAGTAATTCACGTGTCCCTTTTGTAAATCCTCAGTTTTTACCGTCGAATACACAGATGCCTATGTCATACTATCCCCCCATGTACCCACAACTAATGCCGTAGCAACTCCCTCAGCAACCAGCGCAATCTCGTTTGCGTGCCATAGTCAAAAATCCTGGATATGTATCTGATACTAGTTCTGATCATGAAACCCCTGTTGGAGGCCGAAATGCATCTGGAAAACTAGATCAGTCAAAAGGCAAACCTCTGATCTAAGTCGCGATCAGCGGTATGATTGGTATGGTGAAGAGGATGAATCAATTCGAGCAGTGTTGTTAGATAACTCACCTTTAGAACTACGCTCTACTAGCTCTAAAAATTCAATGCTGCTTGAAACTCAACTCTCAGACCCGCGCACTAGTGACTCTTCAATATTCCACACATCCAGTTTAATTGACAGCGGCTGCACAGCCTTCGCATTTGCAGATGCTAAGTTAGTTGTAAAGCGCTTCAAGATCTCAACCAAGAAACTTGTCAACCCCCGCTATGTTCGCCTAGCTGATGGTAGTACCCAGGCTACTGTTACCGATTATTTCACTATTTGCTTGCACTTAGGCCTGCACTCAGAAATAATTGTGCTCTATGTAACAAGTCTGGGTGCGTGCAATCCAATAATCTTAGGTATGCCATGGCTTCAGCTTCATAATCCCTTTTGTGATTGGAATGCCATGACCGTTAATTTCGGCTCACAATTCTGTCAACGTCAATGTCTCCCATGGACAATCTCACCTCCCGACTTTTGCCAGCCCCCAAAAACCCCGGGACTACTTGAAACCCCGCTAAAAATACAGACTACACCCTCTCCAATTGCACCAATTTTACACCAAGCCACTGTGGAAGATTGTCCCGATCATGAAATCGAAACTATCCCTGACAATGACATGGAAAGTTCTACGCATATCTTACAAAGAAAATTAGATCAAGTTGATGTGGATAGATTTCTTCAAGAAAAGCATTAACCTTCGGTAACCGAGATTAAAGGTCTTCTACCTCCAGAATTACACCAATATATGGAACATTTTTTACCAAAAAATTCTAAAATTCTACCTCTGCATCGTTGATGGGATCATAAAATCGAGCTTTTACCAGGAAAACAACCCCCATTCTATAAAAATAGGCCATTCTCTCCTGGCGAACTTCGTTGCATCAAAAAATGGATTGACGAGATGTTAGAAAAGGGATTCATACGCGAATCAGCTTCCCCAGCTGCTGCTCCCCTTCTACTTGTACCCAAACCTAGTGGTGGGGTGTGCATCTGCCAAGATTATTGTGGTCTCAATTTAGTCACTGTGAAAAACCGGTATCCGCTTCCTTTGATTCGGGAAACATTAGATTCAATATCTGCAGCTGAATTCTTTACTAAGCTTGATGTAATTGCCGCTTTCAATCGTGTTCGAATCGCAGAGGGCGACGAGTGGATGACTGCATTTACTTCTCGTTTTGGACTTTACGAAATGCTTGTCACACCATTTGGTTTGTGTAACGCTCCTGCCACCTTTCAAAATATATATAAGCTGCATGGTGCACCTGATTCGATTATTTCTGATTGTGGCTCTGCTTTTGTCTCTGAATTTTGGCGCAGGCTGAACAGGCGTCTATCTGTATCACTAAAACCCAGCTCAGCTTTTCACCCACAAACCAATGGCCAAACTGAAATTGTAAATTCGGCTATGAATCAATACCTTCGAGCTTTTTCGAATTTTCCGCAAGATGATTGGGTCGACTGGCTGCCTCTAGCAGAATTTGCATCTAATAATCAGGCAAGTGAGACCACAGGAGTTTCCCCGTTTTATGCCAATTACGGATATAATCCCCGCCTTGGAATCGAGCCTCCGGATCCTAGACCCCCCAATTTAACTGATAGCGTCAAAAAAGAGTACTTGCGTGCCGACATGATAGCAGAGCGGTTTGATCGTATACTTGGAAAACTACATGCCCTTACAAGGCAGTCACGAGACCGTTATGAAAACAATGCAAATACACGAAGATCAGAATCTCCAATATATCAACCTGGAGACAAAGTGATGATTAGTTTGAAGAACCTGAAGACTAATAGACCAAAGAAAAAATGGGACGATAAATGGGACGGACCTTATCGTATTCTCAAAGTATACAATGGCGCAGTAATTGTTGATTTGCCAGACCACATTCACGTTAACAAAAGTTTTCACACTTCATTAGTAAGGCCATGGAAAGAACCTGTACTTAATGGTCAATCAATTATCAATAACCTTGAAAATAGAATTGTTGCAGGTCGAGTTGCCGAGAGGGACGATGATGGAAACATCATGGATGAATGGGAGTTCGAAAAAATATTAGATGTTCATGCTGATGATATTGAAAAATCGGGGCTTAATTATCTCATTAAGTGGAAGTATGACAAAAAGCCTACCTGGCAACCTCAGGCCGATCTCAAAGGTTGCGAAAAAGCTCTTCGAAATTTCCATCTTCAAAATCCAGACAAACCAGGGCCCCCTTATGGAATAAATATGCCACTAAACTCTAAAGCAGAAACGGACTCTCGATTACGTCGTTCCAAGAGATTACGACGGCCTAAATTGGTGATCAAGAAATAATAAGTAATTAGCTTGCATATTCCTGATAAAATTTCATAAGAGTTTGGAGACCAAACTATGTGGAGGGGGAAGTACTGTCACGGTAGTAAGATGGTAGTTGGGGTCGTTTAAGGTTAAGCGATAACTGAGCCTCTATAGGCCTTCGTGTAGCTCGAAAGTCTTTTCTCTTCTCATCGCACAACTCAATCATAATACTTAACCACGCACTTTGTAAACCTGCCCTGTGACGTACTATGTATACATATTGCATGACTTTTTTGACGTTTTAGACACTCATACTCTGGATTTCATTCGCAAATACCACTATGAGGTATGCTTGCTTACAAAAACAGTAGGCCCTCCTCCATAAGTATCCACCAAAGAGAATTTCAAAACCTTTGGTTGTCCAAGCATGCCTTCGTCATCCATACATACCAGCACCGCGAGAAATGTGGTTGTGTTTTGCAGGATTCGAGCCAGTGGTCTACTGTCTCGAGTGGGATATGTGTCCAAGTTATTCAGACTTTACTTGGCAGACCGGCCAAGACGATGTACCACCGCACCATCCAACCATGGCAGTTTTTATAGTGTTGCCTGCACTCTCTCAACCGAAGTCTTGGCACGTACAAAGCTCAATTTGTAAAAGCTCCTTGCCAAAATTCAAAATTCAACGCCCGTCGAGACTGTATCCATCCTCTGCATTATCTTATCAGCTTGTCCTGACCCCTTTCACGTCCGTCCCAAAGAACTGTCCCCCAGATTTGTGCGCCACGCTTTGCCTCCTCTGTCGGGTGTAAATATCGGCGTGGACGTGTATCTGGCGACCAGCTAAGACTATAGAAAATCGACGAGAGGTGTGGTCATTGGAATGAGGATGTACTAGGTCGCACATGTAGACTTTATGAGGCTTAGTTAGGAATCGATTTCGTTAGGTGTGAAAGATTGATATAGTGGAGTATTTCGAATCAATGCCTCGTGGGCCAACTTCTTTGATATTCCAAAATTTGACAGAACATTGCTCTGGGAGAATGTTTCACTCCCAGGTTCGTAGAGGACACCGCGTACAGGTGTTCAGTCTTGCCCTCCAATTGACCCGATCGTGGCAGTAGCGAGCGCGGAGAAGGGGAAAAGGTAAACCATCGAAATCTCGAAAATTAAACATTTTGTGTGAACGTGTATGTGACGTAACCAGCCTGGTTGTAGTATACTTATAGAGATTATACTATACGGAGAGAGAAGTAACACATCTATGGCTAATGCATATTTATACATCTTTCCAACTCATCCAGTATGTTCTCCGTTGGTTAGCATGTCATGTTTCTCCGCCATTGCCCGTATTTATCTTTCTTGGCCACCTGATTCGGCTCTCTCACCTGAACATTGCGCTTCTCTATCTCACATTCCTTCATAGCCCCAATGTAATGTGGTGAAGTAAAGCTAAGGAGTTTGATAAAGAACAATGTTCAATTCTCTTGCCACTGTGCCCCAACCTCCGCTTAGTTCTCCACCTAAGCTAAACCAAGGTCAACCCGTAAGTGGTCAATTCTTAATACGAAACTGAGCCAATAGCGTGCACAAAATCAAATCTTCACATCATTTTTCAATTATTTTTAGCCTGTCTAAAATTTCGAAGCTCTAATGTTCATGAATAAATTCTAACTAATTTCTAAGTCATAGATACCGGTTTTATTAGCATACAATTTTTAATCTACGTGTCCAACTTAGCACCATGAGGTACTGTCTCAATCTTACTAGCGTAAAATAGCCGTTCCCACACTTTATTTTTGACGTGCTTCGAAGGTTCTGTTCTTGATCTGTTCGGCTAAATCGTAAATAACTTGTCAGCAAAACTCAATCCGGTGAAAACTATTTCAAAAGATCACAAAAATATTTTACCTCTAATATTCTCAATAGTTTTGTCAAATGTCTTGATTATTCTTTGATACAAAGGTCCACAATCTTCGGGTGTTTCAATATATTGTCCATTATCATTAAATAGAATTTGTCGTAGGTTCCTAGCTAATTCCTTAAGCCCTTCGAAACTGGGCGTGAATTTATCGAGAAGCATGTCAGAATTCACGACTTCGGCTACTTTAGACATGTAATTCATCGCCAAATCTTTGCTGCACCATCTTTCCAGATTATTATCCTTTGATTCAGACACTTTTTCATATTCAATGCATCCTACAATAAACACATAGAAAAATGATTCGAGATCATGGCGACAAGTCCGTCAGATGACCTCTCCTTTTAGCGAAAAAATCATCAATCGCTCGAGCGCCATGAACTTCAAGTTGCCCGTCAAGAAATGCTCATAGTCCATGGCTAAATTGTCTTTAATCTTAACTGAATGTTCCAAGCCAGTCAACATCCCATGCATGTCTTTGTCTGAAGTTGTCTTTAACAAAACTATTCTCTCTTCACAAACATCTCCATGTAGTATCCCTTTACCCACAAGGCCATCATGTCCCTTGATTGCATCTCGGATGCCAGCAACAAAATCAAGAATCGACCCACTAGAGTAAATTGGTCGACCACGTGGTGTTACTGCCATCCTGGTGAGTATTCGATTCCTCTCCATGGATGGTTTTGTTATTGTATTTACGTGAGAGCCCTTTGGAACAAACCTGTTGCTAGCATTCAATTGCCAATATGTGGCGCGGGATAGATCTAGATTATCCAAGTGATCTTTGGTTTCATAAACAAACTCTGAAGTTAAACACTTAACAACACCAGGTATAGAGGAGGTAATTTTTAGTAATTCGGCTCAAGTATCTTTTTCCGAACTACTCCATGAGTACTTGATCACGGTTGATTCGTCCTTCGTTTCGTAGCAGGTTATGCCTCGACTAAAAAGTCCCATCGGTCGTACTACTGGTTTAAACTTGATCTCATAGGATGGACCTTCAATATTCCCACTTTTGAGGAACTGTACAAATTTATCCTCACCCTTCTGAAGAATTGACATTTCCCGACCGAGTTCCTCATCACTCATCAGGAGATATGAGCTTATTGCTCGAATGAATATCTCCTTGTCATCAACAATACTTAATAAGCCTGAGCCATAGGCACCAGACCGATCAAAAAGCCAGAGTTCAAATTCTTCTTGAAACAAGCAGAATCCATGAATGAATCGTCGCAAAGGCTGAGCGCAAAACACTTGACGGACCGATCTTGATAGTCGGATAAACTTCTCTTGCCTTACGTTTCCGCTGGGTGATTTATCGATCTCGCCCAGCACATTTATGTCTTCCCCATCCACAGGACCATCCACTGGTAGATTGATACTTTTGATCATAAAATCAGTTTCGGAGAAGTCCGCCGTGTTTACTGCGTGTTGTGAGTGTTCTGTCCGAAAATACTGTCCTCGTAGTTGGAAGCTTTCCTTTTCAATGACAACGGGATTTTCTGTCGATAGATTTGGCAAAGAGTCTTGGAGCTGATCCAAAAATGTTTCCTTGAAAAAATTGAGCCATTCCCATATCTCACTTTCTTTCATATTTATCACCAGAACTTTTTCTTTCAAGGCTTTATGCAAACTTACCAGATGAAGAATATCTTTCGGCTTGTCCAATTTTCGTATTTCTGATGACCTCTTCTTCATCTCGGCAGTCTCATACTTTTGATAGCTCTCCCAAATGCGAGCAGTCTGTTCGGACCATGCCTTATTGACGAAGAAAACACTCCAGAAATTCCGAATACCATGAAATACGTGATTATCTATATCAGACTTCAAATCATCTTTCATCTCCTCGGCTATCTTATCAAAACGCCGTATTTCTGTATAACTTTTAGCATGTGATATTATACTATTTGTAGGAGTCGATAAAGGGCTTTCTTTGTATTCAGCAGAAAGAATTTTGAGGGATAAATCTAAAATAAATCGCTCATTCTTTTTCTTGAAAATGGCATGAACAAGATGGTCAAATTTATGTAGGTTTATTTCATTATTCATGATTTTGCCCGATAGATCATCGAACAATTCGGCAACTATGGACATATGACGACTAGCGCGAAAAGAAATTGTGTAATACGCCAGTTCGGAAAACATCCTCGCAAGGACTAATCTGTTAGCTTAATATACTGTAGCGTGAAGGTATGTATCACCTGCTTTAAGGCTAGACCCATGTTTACAGTTATTTCTGAATTCTTCCAAGATATACTCGATAGAGTTCTAAGCAAGATATGGGTCAATCTCTGTGAAATCATCCATGTTGTAAATTAAGGTTGCGAGTGGTTTGCTGTTGAAGAATTGGATGTCGAAAAGTTGAGGTTGGGTATTTTTATTTCTCTTGGATTACTTATGGTTATTCCTCCGTGCAGATTATGTTTTGCGATATCATGTGCTGGCGCGATGAGGAGCCTAGAATTTCATGTGAAGCCTAGAACATGCTATCTAGGTTCTTCATTCACATGCATGTTACATGGAAGGAAGACACGGGTTGTCCTGTGGCATGATTCAGGGAGGAAATAACGAAGAGTCTAGTATTCGGAAAAGCAGTACTAATACCTGCAATTACTGCACAAAAAGTGTTCAAATATTAAAACTTTAATACTTCACTGTTCATTCATCAAGAAACAGAGGAGAAAAGAAGTGAAAAATCTATCACCATTCACACTTTCAATTATACTCTATATAAATGCGGGGAAAACTTCGTTCCTAAAATATCTTTCAACAGCTGGCTGCCTTTCAAGGGGTAGAGTTGAGGAAGATAGAAATCAACCAGCTAACTAATTACAGTTTACTCATTAAGAATATTCTATGTATAATAATGTACATAAAATGGTGAAATAAGGAGGTGTTTGAGTTGAGGAGGGAATAATTGTACATAGTGTCATAGCTAGTTAGGCTGCAAACACTTACTGAATTAGAGAATAAAGGTCTTAGCTGCGCTCCTCTGCAAAACTGGGAGCGAGATTTTTTCCCGTAGCCAAGTACATCCTCATTCTATTGAACACACCTCCCAACGTCTAATCTCTGGACTTGGCCAGTCACTCATTATATGCTCACGAGAATACGAATACCCGCAGGAGGATAAAAATGTGGCACACGAAATTGGGAGACAGTTTTCTATAGTAGACATTGTAAACCTCCTATTGTGGAAACAGGTCATCGATCACACTAACTCCGAACGTACGTACGCGCTTTTCTGACATGAGATGAATCAGGCCAGCAATGACAAATTCTTCACCTTCAAGTGGTGCAGGTGTAATCGCTCATTTTGCCCTGCATATCTGGGATAGCCAAGAGGGATTTCATCCGAATCGAAGTCGAAAGCAAATAAAAGTTTATCTCCATTTGACGACATCTCAATCATGTAGTACTTACCATTATCCTCTAAGTCCTCGACCTCTTTCTAACCACACATCATCTCGCCTCAACGACCGATAAAGGTGTTGCTCCAATTGCAAACAGGAGCTTGCCTCATTTATTACCGGCCATCACCCACTACAAATTTACTACTCTATATATACCTGCAAAGAGCAAACTAAGTCATAATTTACAAAATTGGGGTCTTGGTTCATGGGGGACTGTTGCTCCAATGGGGCTATACATCTTGAGGAGGGACAGGTGGCTGTGACAGAAACCGAGTTGGTGATGAATAAATCGATTTATTAAACTATTTAAGGAGAAAGGAGAACTCTAGCTACGACTAACAGGTAATTATAAGAATTAGTCCCCTCCGTCAATCTCCAGACTAATGACTTAGCCTTAGGCGCAATACATGCTACCCAGACACGCATTGCCAGGTGTTACTTAGTTGTAGTAACGCTTCGATCTCCTAACTAGTAGTGCCGTCTTATTCAGCTTCATCTAACCCTCTCCATGCAGCCTTGTTGAAAATATTCTCAACAATACGCTTAGTTATTCACCTAAGCTCAAACAACGGTCAAACCGTAACAGTGACTGAGATGTGGAGCGAGAGGGGAAGCAGGTCTCTGAAGGCCATGCTAGGATTGACATTTTCGAGGGATTTTCAACCTTTGGAATGTTTGTGGGCGCGAACATCGAGATTTCAGCTAATTAGTCAGGAAGGCTTCTATTATCGATGAGACAACGGCACTCCCCAGAGCTCTGGATGTAGTTCAAGTCTCGTATCTATTACAAAATGAGTGGTACAGCGACTGCTAACAATTGTTACTAGAAGTAATACTTTTAATGAAGTGTATATTATTTCTTATCTTTTCCCTTCCTCTGGCTACAAGTGTTATGTCCAAGAATGAGCGTGACCCTAATTTGCGAGACACGAGACCCACAAGGACGGTACAAAAGAAGTCTGGCTAATGTACTTTACACCAATCACCTGCCCAAATATACCAGGGAAGGAATAAATAGATCATAAACTCTGCCTCGACTTTGAGGCTTACGTTATGAACGGTTGGCTTGGTATTTCTGAATGGACCTATGAATAGTATGCTGAGAATGGGTGTACTACAGCAAAGGAGTAAAGGTGCAGGCGTTACGCTACAAGCTATCATGACATTAGAGAATTGCCTTGCACACCTACCATGGTGCCACGAAGTGACTCAACCTTGCATATACGCAAATTAAGGAAGCATCTCTAACATTGCATACCCACAAATATCATCTTGAACTAGAGTCTGATTAAATTCCAAATACCTAGTGATCAATGGTTTCTGCCAGCGCAATAACTCACCCAACTCTGATGGGTATTGTCGAGGCAATGCAAAAATCAGAGCAACAAAAGAAAGTAAGACTGGATCTTGCCCAGGAATTCCTAGAAAAATTGACGCCTGGGCGAAAACCAAAGCAGGAACAGTGGCGTCGGCCACTGTGACGCCTCTTATTGAAAGTATAGCTACAATAGTAATGTCGTTTGCTATTGGAACAACACAGGCAAATGAAACCCCCGTAAGACCCACCAACCCTCGAAGAGCGCGATAACAACAGAGGCTCCCAGGTTCGTTGAAATACTCGGGCCATCTGATTGCGCGCTCCCAGTAAAGCCTCTGTTGAAGCTTTGTCGTGGAGTGATAGATATGAGAGTGAGGTTTAAGGGTCACGATGTATGAGATAACTGAGGTGCGGATGTATGAGTTCCTTACTATTGTTGTTTTACTAGTTAGGGTTGTATTGTCTATATGCATAAAAGGATTTCTCCATCTACAAGTGGACCAGATCGCTTAGATTTGGCTAGCGGCTTTCGCCATCCTCTTCCTTCTCCCCCGCATGGCATCACGTGCTATACAACTACTGCTCACCATGAAGTCCGAGGATGAAAAGCGTTAGATTACAACAGCCTCAAGCGGACAAGAAACCATGGGCAACAGTAGCTCCCAGATCCTCCAGCAGCTCCGCTTCATTGAAAGACTGTCTTGCCGGCAAATACGACGACTCCAATGCCCCCAAAAGAAGATAAACGACTTTTTCTTCGACTGGGGCCAGACCACGAATGGTGGAGACTATCTCCTGTCACCATACAAAAGTTAATCACGGAGCGTGCTGGAGTAGCAGCATCTGCAATCGTGCAGATGTATCAGGTCCGATCTGACCTGGCCTTTGAATGCGCTTCAGACGTGCTAAGAGAAACAGTTCTGGGTGTTGCCCCATCCTTCCAGCAACAGAATATCACCATCGAGCCAGCTTCATACAGGGTCTCGGTCATTGTCCCACATGTCCCTCTTTACATTAGAACCCTTGAAGGCAGCATTTCAGGGACTACGTCCAGGAGAGCAGAATATACACCGAGCCTAGTCGGGGGATGGCAGGGATACCTTTGACTCGGAGGTGATAGATCAAAGGCCTAAGTGGTTTAGCATGGACAGAGAGATTGGATTTGAGGTTCAAGCGCGTAATGGCTGAGGCGGAACGATGGAAGGGAGATTGTTTAAGTTTTTCTTTTGTAATGCGGGATTTCGGGTGAAAGTTTTTGTTTTGTTTTTAATCTGGGCTGCTGAATTCGTCATGGTTCAACACATAGATGCTGTTACGGTTTGACCGTTGTTTGAGTTTAGGTGGATACCTAAGCCTGATACTAAGAATTCTTACGATGAGGCTTTATGGAGGGGGAGATGAAGCTGAACGAAACGGCACTACTACTCAGTAGGCGGAAGTGTCATTACAACTTAGTGACACCTAGAAATACGTGGCTGGGTAAGAAGTATTGTGCCTAAGGACAAGTCACTAGTCTATAGATTCACGAGGAGGATAAACTCTTATAAATACCTGTTAGTAGTAGCTAGAGTTAGCTTTTCTCCTCATATAGTTTATTATATCGATTTATTCATTACCAACTCGGTTTCCGTCACAGATGCATTTTGGCATGATTCCGGTCATTTAGGTGGCACGAGGCACTTGTACTGCACAGTAGTTAACCTGATCCGGCCCGACCCCACTCGTGCTCAAGATCCAGTAGGAGTGCAATGGTAGTCATTTTACCTAGCACGTTAATGAACAAACAAAACGCACAATTCGAGAAATTCGAAAATTCGAAAATTCATTTTTTCACTCTTTCCTCCCTTCTCGACCTCGTCGCATCCATCTCTGAATTGTGATCGAGCTCAGGCATTTTCACAATGCCTTCAGTTCGCAAAAAGCGTCCAAACGCCAAGTTGGACAACACGAGAGTCCACCAAAGGGCTCTCGAACAATTACCTGTCCTTTTCCAGTCTCCGAAATGCGCGGAGATAAGCAAGGTCTCAATCAAAGGGAAGGAAAAAGCCCTCCCCGCCGTCGCTGAACTCGATACTGACATGATCGGGTCAGTCGAAACTTTTGAGGAAATTCCTCAACCACCCTCCGTCCCCCACGGGATTGGAGAATCGTCAAAATCTCCTCCGACCGCATCACAACCGTCGAAAAACGCTGCACCTATATCAGCGCCAAATTTAACGTTGCAGCCAAAAGCTGCTACAAAAGCAGAGTGTCCCCTCGAGCTTCGACCAATTGTCGAAGCTGAACAACGACGCGCCGCCGAAACAGCGGCAAATCTGGCCCTCTGCTCCGCTGCCATCTCTGGCGTCGAAGCCACCCTTCTTCCTTTGACCAACAGGTCAAACAGACAATTCGTAGACTCGATGAGAGTCTACCTACGCGCCGTCGTCGCGCAATATATGGCCACGGGCCCGGCCTCTTCGCCACTCGTCCTCCCTCCTCGCCCGGCAAACCCTCTCCCAAGGGCTCCCGACGCCAGGAGCATACAAATTCCTGCCGTCCCAGCGCTGCCCCTCAAAAGCACCTGGGCCACAGTAGTAAAAAATGGACTGCCACAAAAAGCAGTTCCTATAGCAAAGGCTATTCCGCGACCTGCGGCAAAAGCCCCAAGGAAAAAAACTCCAAAGGCGAAAGTCGATAAGCGACTGTTCCTTTGCATTGAAAAGGACCACCCGTGGCGAAAATTGTCCACAAGTTGCGTGAGAACCAGACTGGAGTATACATTTGACTACTTTAACAATGAAATAACCTCACTCTATAGAGTGAGAACCAGCTTTGCTATGAGAGCAAAGAACGACAGAATACGACAAGAGACGTTAGATGGCTCTTCGAAGCTGGCAAGTGAAAATGTCACACTCGAGGAATCTTCAGATCTTGTTGCCTTACAGATACCAAACGTACCTGTAAGTATAGTTACAGTACGAGGCCCCAGGGCGGCTCCAGGGCGGTCGATGCTAGGTGTGTCTCTGCCAAGATTCTCAATACAATCAGCGCAGTTCCAATCCAGGTCCGACCCCATGGAACGTGTCAACCTGTGGCAACATATCAAAACTGGCATGCCCTTTTTTCCCCTAACAACGCTCCTCGTGCGGGCTTCCGCCTCTTCGACGAGTCTGGTAAGGCTACTGTTCACAAGTTTTGTTACCAAATTGAACAGTGCAAATGCTGTTTGGGCTTCCACAATACTCGTGGTTTCTCCTGCGCTCCAGCCTGCTGGAATTGCAGATATAATATTCACTCGGAAGCCGAGTGCAAGGCCCTCACTAAGAGTCGCAACTGTGGGGAACCCCACCAATCGGATTCTCGGGCCTGCCAGGTCAGACCCAAAAAATCCGGATCAGTGACTAAAGAGCAGCTCGCGTGGATCCGCCACATAGATCAAGGGGAGTTCTCAAAGGTGGCACGAGCACGACCAGCAGCAAAAAAGGCCGAAGAGGCGATCATTGCCGCGGCGAAGGATGTCGTAATGGCCGAGGCAACAGGTTTCAGATCTCTGGAAGCTGAAGAAGGAGTTTGAGGACACAGCAACCTCGACAATGTCCCTTCTGGGGCATCTACTAACCAATAGCAGGATACCGGCTGAATCAGAGGTGCCTGCTTGCTCATCTCTTGTTCTCAGCAGAGATTGAGTAAATTTGTCACTTGGAAGGTGTGATAGACAACAGAATGTGTGAGGAGCACATTGATTGGGTCTAATGTGGAGGAATCTTCTGTCATTTGGAGTAGTTTTGATTCTTATGATTTTTTGTTTCAGTTTAATTAGCTGCTTTTTTTGGTAGCAATTCACGAGGTTGGAATGAGTTAGGCTGTTGGAAAAGTTATAGGGAACCCTGCCAGTTCCGCTGGTTCTTGACCCAATGTGGAAAAGATAGCTTTTGCTTAGGACCAAAAGTAAAAAAAAAAATCAAACAGCTGTCCGCCACTCTGCTTTCCAATTTAAATGTAGCAAATTACCTCTACTGGGAACTTCACTTTTTACTTTTACACGTAGTGTTAATAAGAGGCTTGACCTGGATATGTACTTTTATAAGGATAAGTCAATGTATTTCATGACTTGGCTCGGGCGCCAAGCTCTGATTTGTAATTTAGATATTAGTGCTTGAGGAAAGAGAAGAGGGGAGAAAAGATAGAATGATACTGCTGTTGAGGGAGTACAGTTTGTAAGGGAGCCGCAATTAGATTCTATGCCCCAACAAGTTGCCACATGATTTATCACTAGCGTTCTCTGTGACATAGTATTAAAAGCCTAGTAAATCCTGTAGTTAGAAAGAATAAGGAAATAAACATAGATACAATTTCATTATAGAAGTATCCAACTAACACCGTTCTCCCATCAATTGTGATCAATATTTAACAATATTTAACAAGTGTTATCAGCACCAATTTGGTGATCAGTGAAATATTGAAAAGAAGATTGATCTATTGAAATCATCAAACATGTCAAACAACTGGGACAAATACCCCGAGTCTGTTAGTGCCGGAGATAAAGCAGCTCAGAACTGTTTCTACGGTTATGGTGACGCAAAACTTAGCGGCAGCAAAAATTGGCTAGCCTGGAGTGATACCATTCAAAATGATCTGGATAAGTTTGATTATTGGAGGTTTTTTGATGGCTCATACCCTTGCCCCCCGGACCCAAAGTCAAAAGACGCAACCGAAATATCCAAAAGATCAAAACAGCAAGTTGCATGGGACAGAGAAGCAAGGCAAGCACATCACTACCTGAAGAAAACTATTCACCAAGATCAATGGGCTAAATTTCATGGATCATTGTGGCATAGCGTATTATGAAATGCCATGCGGACGGCTAAGTTAAAACATAATTAATAGTTCAATGCACTTCTAAAACCAGCAAGGAAGACTGATAAGAATGGGCTGGTTTCATTAGGTGATGTGTAGCAGATTGTTGGGCATAGGGGCTGTGTGCTGCGTGCTATTTGGTAATTTTATGTATATAAATACTCGGCGTGAAGAAGCATTATTCTTCACGCAACGTCTTCTTCAATTACTTTAACCATACATTTGCTTACCCATCTCTTCTTCGGGAAGACCATTTATCTCTTTCCAGCTCTTCATCAGCAAGACCCACGTGTAGCCTCTATCGTTACTATCTACCTATTTGTCTCTTCCTAGAGAAGACCAGTCATCCCTTCGACCCACTCATCACCTTTATCTACCACCTAGATCTTTGTTAGACCACATACGCACCCTGTGGAACACTGTCCTAACCTCGCCTTGAGATTACGTTGCGTCCTTATCCACACCGTGCAGAATGGCTACAGACTACTCTCGTGGTTGGGCTCCTCCTACCACAATCGAAAACTTCAAACAGCAATTTGCCACAGATGCGGATGCGCTTTACGCATACATTAACGGGCACCTCAATTGATACCGCACCGAACGAGATACTGCTCAGGGTCAGCTCATAGCTGCTTGCCAGGTTATTGAAAGTCTCGAGGAACAGAATAACAAGTTGAACCTTGACTTAAATATTGCTAATGCCGGTCATACTTCTAATCAACCTAGCCCGGCCACAGCTGCCCGGGACTCGGCTTCGGCATTTCGCTCCGAGAAATTCCCGGACCCTGAAAAATTCAACGGCACAAGGAGTAAACTGCCCGGTTTCATCACACAACTACAAATGAAGCTCGAGGTAAATAATGACAGATTCCGAGATGAGTCTGCCAAATTTATTTACTCAATTAGTCGGTTGGAGGGACAAGCTCTCGATCAAATTGTTCCTCTAGTAAACACAAACCCAGAGAAACCATTTTCATCGGTCACAGCCTTCTTGTCCTATTTAGATGCCTCGTTCGGAGATCCGGATCCTCGAGGAACTGCCTGTCGCAAACTGAAAACTCTGAAACAGGGGGCTGGTGACTTTGCGACATACTATTCAAGATTTCTTCGAGTCATTGGCTATCTTGAATACAATGAAGCTGCAAAAATTGATGCTCTTGCCGAAGGTCTTTCCGAGGACATGAAAGATGCAATGATGCATCGAACAGAACTACCAGTAATCCTCGAGGACTATGCAACTTTGCTCATGAAAATTGACAATCAAATCCGGGGTCGCAAGGCTGAACAAAAAAACCCCCGCGAATTTTCTCGGCAAACAGTTGACAGAAATTTCGCGCATCCATCACATGTTGCAGGTGGCCTAGCTCCTATGGATTTATCAACAGTGAAACTTTCTAACACCACCAGACCAGCACCTGAAAACCGATACAATTTTGTAAATGGGTTCCGTAAACTTTCGGCTGGGGAAAAACAATGGCGTCAGGAAAACTCCCTTTGTATGTATTGTGCGGGGGCGGGGCACAGCTCCGACAAGTGCCCCTCAGCTAAACGCCCAAAACATCAGGCACCAATTACTAGTTCCGTTTTAACAACAATGCCGTGCACAAACCTATTAGCAAATCCAGGGGATACTGAATCCGAGCCGGATTTTCAGTAGTCCCGGATTTGAAAGATAGCCCTGATCCAGGGCCCTCAAAACTCTCCTCGATGTCTGCATTTTCTATATCAAGCTTTTCGGTGTCGCAAGCGGAGGACAAGTTGGATGGTGACCATTTGGTTGCTGCCTGTATATTAGTAACAGCTAAAAAATCCATTCAAACTTACTCACTTATTGATACTGGATGCTCTGGGTATGCATTTATTGACAAAACATTTGCGCGCTATCACAACTTCCCCTTCAACATTTTAGAAACCCCGCGCACTCTAAAAGTAATAGACGGAAGGCCCATATCTTCGGGTAGGGTCACCCACGTTTGCCGTCTACAATTATCAATTGACTCTCATCATGAAACCGCTACTTTCTTTGTTACCAAACTTGGTTTGTATCCCGTAGTACTTGGAATCCCATGGCTTCAAAGGCATGACCCAGAACTACGGTTTAAGAATAACACAATTCTCTTCAATTCCAACCATTGCAAACACATATGTAATAGCTCTGTAGTCCCCCCTTCAATCAAGGGAATTGCACCAAGAAATTTTTCAAAATTTGTAAACTCCAAGGCCACCTCCAAGTGCGAACCCAAAAATAAACTTCGACTACACAGTGTAGAGGTTGAAAATACCCGTAAAACAAAAAAATTAACTGCTTCTAAAAATTCAAAAAACAGTTTACCAGTACAATATCATAAATTTTACGGGATGATGGACAAAAGACTCGCTAACTCACTTCCACCACGCCGTATCTATGACCATAAAATCCCTATTAAAGATGGGAAGGAACCTCCATTTGGGCCCCTTTATGGTATGTCTCGGGAAGAATTGACGGAATTAAAGTCTTGTATTCAGGAAAATCTCAAAAAAGGATTCATTCGAACAAGTTCTTCACCAGCTGGTGCTCCTGTACTTTTCGTGAAGAAAAATGATGGAACACTTCGTCTTTGCATTGACTACCAAGGGCTAAACGAACTTACAGTCAAAAATCGGTACCCACTACCATTGATCCGAGAAACTCTCGACCGGCTTTCTAAAGCAAATCGGTACACAAAATTGGATCTTAGGCAAGGTTATAATCAGATTAGAATGGCCGAGGGAGAGGAATGGAAAACTGCTTTCCGCACTAGATATGGCCATTTTGAGTATACTGTCATGCCGCTTGGGTTAACCAACGCTCCTGCCACGTTCCAGCACTTCATTAACAATTGTCTTCGCGATTATTTAGACATCTTTTGCACAGCCTATCTTGATGATATCCTCATTTACAGCGAGACTCTAGAGGATCATGTAACCCACGTTCACAGAGTGCTGGAAGCTTTACAGAAAAAAGAAGTCCTCCTGAAGCCAGAAAAGTGTAAATTTCATACACAAAGCACAACGCATCTGGGACTTATTATCGAGCCAGGTGGTATCAGAATGGATCCGGGTAAAGTAGATGCTGTAAAAAACTGGACTGCTCCTAAAACAGTAAAAGACGTTCAGGCATTCCTAGGTTTTGCCAACTTCTATTGACGTTTTGTTCGCGGATTCTCATCACTAGCATTTCCACTTACCCAGCTTACACGTAAAAACGCTCCCTTTATCTGGAATTCGGAATCAGAAGGCGCATTCGAAGCCTTAAAAAATGCTTTTATCACAGTACCTATCTGTTGTGCTGGCTCGGTTGAGTTGTTAGGAGACAGGGGAACGGAGGATGGGCTGCTGGATTAGGAAAGGGTGGAAAATACAGGCTGGTGCACAGACGCTGTTCATGTACTATACAATCTCTTCACCTGTCGAGTTTAGTGAATTAATCTATCCAAAATAATATCATACTTCACATCATCCATTAGATGATATTATCAATTGTCGGGATGCACATCTAGCATCACCTTCATAGATCACCATTGTCAGTAAGAGTTCACATTTGATACCTACTGACACCCATTTGGCCACAGTGATACGCACTCAGTGTCCATTGTGCCATCACCCAGCGTGAGCGCGCCATCTCCGCGACTCACCATTGCACATGAGCCCGTGTAATTCCACCGACGGACAGCAGAGACATAATTGCTATATACCTCACAGCTCATAACCACAACACTATCTTGGCCCACTTTGATCCTGAGAGAGAAATCACAGTTGAGACAGATGCTTCAGACTATGTCTCTGCTGGGATTCTATCCCAACGCGATGACAAGGGTATCCTTCGCCCGATTGCTTACTTATCAAAAAAACATTTGCCAGCTGAATGTAATTATGAAATTTACGATAAAGAACTTCTGGCAATCATCCGCGCTTTTGAGGAATGGCGACCAGAACTGGAAGGTGCTGCACATGAAATTGCGGTGATATCAGATCATAAAAATTTAGAGTATTTTATGAGCTCCAAGCACCTTAATTGTAGACAAGCACGTTGGGCAGAATACCTTTCACGCTTTAATTTTGTTATTAAGTATTGACCAGGAAAGCAAGGAGGAAAGCCAGACGCACTTACAAGAAGATCACAGGATTTCCCTGGTGAAAATGACAATAGAAGATGACACCAAAGTCAAATTGTTCTGAAAAGGGAAAACCTAAACAGACGTCTAGATATGTCTGCAATTTTGTTGCTTCGCACTGAACAAACAAATACCCCAGATTGGGAAGAATTGTTTGTTCAGGTGTATCAAAATGACCCGTTCCCTAGTAAGATACTGGGCCTGATAAAGGCTAACGTCAAGCAATCAAAAGATATATCGCTGGCAGAATGTGCGGAGTTCGAAAATAAACTAGTCTACAGAGAAAAATGGTACGTGCCACAGTACGACCCAATCAAAATCCATATCCTCAAGCAATGCCACAACAATCACTCGGCTGGACACCCTGGTCGCGAAAAAACATTTGAACTTGTCAGCCGAGACTATTATTGGCCATCTATGCAAACATACATAGCGCGTTACGTGCGCAACTGCCACAATTGCCGTCGAAGTAAGCCCAGTTACCACGCCAAGTTTGGAGTCTTACGACCATTACCCATTGCTCAACAACCATGGCAAGAAGTTTCTATGGACTTTGTAAGTGGATTACCTGTAAGTGATGGATTTGACGCAGTCATGGTGGTAGTAGATAGGCTGACAAAAATGCGTCATCTAATACCTTGCAATACCACAACAACTTCCAAAGATGACGCTCAATTATACTTGTGTAATGTTTGGAAGCTTCATGGTCTGCCAACCCATATTACTTCGGATCGCGGTACACAGTTTACGGCCAAATTCTGGAAGGAATTATGCAACAATCTACGCATTAAGGCAAGAATGTCCACTGCTTTCCATCCAGAAACAGATGGCCAGACCGAAAGGTTTAATGCTATAATGGAACAGTACTTACGAAGCTATGTTTCATATCAACAGGATGACTGGGCCAAGTGGCTCCCTATGGCAGAGTTTGCTGCAAATAACCAAGTGGCGGCTTCAACCCAAGCCACACCATTTATGAGCAACTATGGTTTTCATCCTTGCTTCACAATTGCCGTTAAGCCCCACACTAAAACAACTCCAAGCCATAATGCTAGGGATTTTGCCCTGAAAATGAAACAAATACATGATGTCTTGCGAGCTAACATAAGGTCGGCGCAAGACAAACAGGAACAAGCAGTCAACCTAAAAAGAAAACCTGCACCCAATTACCACGTCGGCGACCTCGTTTTTCTCTCCGCAAAAAATATAAGAACCACGCGGAACTCTTGGAAGCTCGACTGGAAAAAACTTGGCCCCTTTCCGATTACTAAGATAATATCCCCATACGCCTATCGCCTTGGTCTCCCAAAGACAATTAAAATACACCCGGTTTTTCATGTATCTCTATTAGAGCCTGCTCCAGTTGATCCAGTACCAAGTCAGATCCTTTCACCTGCTCTGCCAATAATTGTCAATGAAGAAGAGGAATTCGAAGTCGAAGAAATTTACGACGCAAAGATGACAAAACATAATGGACTACAATATTTAGTCAAATGGATGGGGGATAACGAGCCAACTTGGGAGCCAGACGTTAACCTTGATGATACCGTAGCCGTTGAAAGCTTCCACCAACAGTACCCAAATAAACCAGGCCCACTATCTTAGAAGAAAAAGAAAGCTCAAATACTAAGACTCGCAGGAGCTCGCAATTTAGGAGGAGAGCTACTTTCATGGATCATTGTGGCATAGCGTATTATGAAACGCCATGCGGACGGCTAAGTTAAAACATAATTAATAGTTCAATGCACTTCTAAAACCAGCAAGGAAGACTGATAAGAATGGGCTGGTTTCATTAGGTGATGTGTAGCAGATTGTTGGGCATAGGGGCTGTGTGCTACGTGCTATTTGGTAATTTTATGTATATAAATACTCGGCGTGAAGAAGCATTATTCTTCACGCAACGTCTTCTTCAATTACTTTAACCATACATTTGCTTACCCATCTCTTCTTCGGGAAGACCATTTATCTCTTTCCAGCTCTTCATCAGCAAGACCCACATGTAGCCTCTATTGCTACTATCTACCTATTTGTCTCTTCCTAGAGAAGACCAGTCATCCCTTCGACCCACTCATCACCTCCATCTACCACCTAGATCTTCGATAGACCACGTACGCACCCTGTGGAACACTGTCCTAACCTCGCCTTGAGAATTTATTACGATAATTGGCATTCCTTGCAAATATGAACAACTTTCCTGCATGCTGCACAATACATCCTGTATTCTACATTTTAGTTTCTTTTTGCTGTTGAGATATTCTCTCATAAATTTGTATGTGCGGGGTAATATGATACTATATGCAAATGCAGTGAGAGATATGGTCACGTTTACTTTGCGACAGATAGGATGGCGTTAATGGTGCGGGGTCAGTACTGTTTTATTCCCCGCACAATGGTTTCGTGGTCAGCTGTGCTAGAGACTTTTCACTGTAGCAATTGTTGTTTGCATTCCCACTTTAACTCTAGGATATGCGCACATAAATTCGCGTTTTACATGTAACTTAGAACTTTGATGGAAACAATATTCTTTGAGCTATACTTTCTGCTCCTCTTACTATGAAATTGCAACACAATTTGATATTGTAGGTGTCTGGGTTGATAATATGTATATCTTGTCAAAATTGCAGAAAGACATGAGTCAAATCAAACAACAAATACAACAGGAATTCGAATCTACTGATCAAGGTGTTCCAAAGTATATGCTAGGTATTGAAACAGAAGTGGATGAAAAAAATCATTCCATTTGTCTTTCTCAAGAGCAGTAAATTATAAAAATAATTGAGCGTTTTCACCTGAATCATGAATACACATCAAATATACCAATGTCACCCCACACCAAACTCACTCTTGCGACAGAGACTGAAGAACTGATTAATTCAACAAAATATAGATCAGCCATTGGCTTGCTAATGTATGCAGCTATAGCTACCCGTCCAGATATTGCATTTGCTGTGAATACATTGGCTCAATTCAATGTAAGACCACCATGTGTACATTGGGACGCTGTGATCAAAATTTTTTGGTATCTTAAGGGCACGGCAAAACTAGGTATTTTATATGATCGGTGTCAAGGAACAGCGACTATCGAGACCACCGGATTTACGGATGCAGGTAATGGAGCAAATACAGCTGTTGGCTGCCCTACAACAGGAGGGGTGTACCTCATGGCTGGTGGCGCTATTAAATGGATTTCTGAGCGACAACGTGGAGCAAACTTATCAGAAATGGAATCCGAATTAGTCGCATCTTGTAAAACTGCATAAGCTGGAATTTGGATAAGAGATCTGCTCAAAGACCTAGGAATTGTACAAGGGCCAATAAATATCTGGATAGATGATTCGGCGTCTACACGGGTCATTAGAAAACCCTGAGTCACATAAGAGGGCATTACACATCCAAAGAAAACACTTTTGGATACAACAACAGTGTGAACAAGGGGTTGTCAAGCTACACAGCGTCGAAACTAGCAAAAATATTGCAGACATATTGACCAAACCACTAGCACAACCCTCATTTGAGAAACATTGTGAAAATCTTGGCCTTTCAAACTACAGGGGTGTCACGGACGAAGAATAGGACGAAGACGAAGACTAGGACGAGGACGAAGACTAGGACGAGGACGAAGACTAGGACGAGGACGAAGACTAGGACGAGGACGAAGACTAGGACGAGGACGAAGACTAGGACGAGGACGAAGACTAGGACGAGGACGAAGACTAGGACGAGGACGAAGACTAGGACGAGATATTTAGATTAATAATTTGATTCTAAAACATGAGTAATTTACAAGACAAAAAGCTATAGTACACATCCAGTCCTAGAGCTTCCTTAAGTACACGAGCTTCAATACTATAACCAAGGGTGTAGTAGTTTACAGCCATAACACAGTAACTAACTAGTACTCTAAATGGCAACTGTTGCTATCACAACACTGTAACCATTACAATACCTAAATTGTATTATTGTATGCACGTCATAACTCGGTTGCCTGGGTGCGACACGACATCCCAGTGATGGTTTGAGACAAGGGGTGTGTTGAGGGAGTACAGTTTGTAAGGGAGCCGCAATTAGATTCTATGCCCCAACAAGTTGCCACATGATTTATCACTAGCGTTCTCTGTGACATAGTATTAAAAGCCTAGTAAATCCTGTAGTTAGAAAGAATATGAAAATAAACATAGATACAATTTCATTGTTGAAGTATTCAACTGACACCGTGCTCCCATCAATTGTGATCAATATTTCACAATATTTAACAGACCCACCGCACAGTCCTCTAATTTTGTCACCCCCTGTGCTCGAGGTAATCCTCCCCGAGACTGTCCGAGTGTTTGCTAGTAGTCCGAGCCGTAGAGTGAGTTTTCCATTACCTGACGTCCCAGCGGGTGGAAAGGCTGCCTGCATTGGCCAATGCAGGCTACAGGGTTTACTGTCGGTTCACCAGCCGTTACACTTGCCTTCCGCAGGTGAATCATTTACATTGGTCCAGTGTTGGAGTGTTTTCTCTTGGTCTCTAGCACTGAGCATATCCCCAAACATGATATCTTTGTTAAAAGTCACGTGAGGCGTTAAGCTTTTGACCCATCTCCAACCTTGCTTAGGTGGCCAATGTGAGTGGTAAATTAAATAGTTCTTACTGGTATTCTTCTGGAAACCCATGAACCACCCTTGCTCTGCTCTCGCTTCAAACTTTCCGGGTTTCAGAATGATTAACTTGTATGCACGACATCCAAATCAGGGAAGCGGAGTAAAATTGATCTTCTCGTTATGTGGCTGCCTCAGGCCCTCTAGGAAATTGATTATTGGCACATTCTTTGTGCGCACGCAGTATAGTCTGTTATTGATAAAACATGAATGCTCCACTGCCAAAGGCCAAAAACATGGCGGCATGCAAGCATCGATTAACTTGGACCGCGCTCTTCTCAAAATTATCTTATTTGCAGCCTCAGCTGCACCATTCTGCTCGGGTGTGTTTGTGTTATGAATTTGTTAGATTTAATCTGGATGTGGTGGTGCAGGGGTTACTTTCTTCATTTGGTTAGGTCTGAGGCAACAGGATTTAGATTTGTTCAGGCTGGACCTTTGGATTTGTTCTTTAGTTCTAACAATTTTGTTTCTTTTATGTTTATTGTATAATTTGCTTATTGGGAACTCAATATTTTGATAACATGATAATCTGAACATATGAATTCATAACTTTTGATAATTCGAGCCTCAATTACTTTCATTCATACCTTTGCACATTCGACCTTCGCACCTTCAACGTTCGCAACTTTGCACCTTCGACCTTCGTAACTTTGTAACCTCGAACCTTCAATAATTTGTCTTTGTCGAAATCGACTCGGCCTTTGCAGCTTAACAGCTTCGAAAATCTGCCAATAAGTAGATTAATGATAGTTTGGCGCTGATGTATCTGTTCGAATTCCGTGGTTTTTACAGGACTCCTTGATACGTGAAAATTCTGAGCCTCCATCTCGAAAAATTACTCGAACTCGCTTTCTGCACTGGTTATATTGAAGTTCAATCCATTTGAGCAATTCTTGAGCAATTACATCTTTTCCCTGAGTGGTAATTGCCCACCTCATCCGAGTTCTGGCATCGGTTAGAATCACAGCATACTGATGACCATTGAGTGCTGCTGTTAACTTGCCCATAGTGTCAACAAAAATTTCATCCAATGGCTCTCCTGGAGTAGGTCTCGGTTCCCTCGAGACGAATCTCTGTGCTTTACTTAAGTGGCACGTCTCGCACGTTGACAGATCTGACAAATCTATTCCCTCTAAACTAGTTGAGCACTGCGCCGTTTTCTTTAGAATTTCCAGACCAACGTGGCCCAACCTTTGATGCCACATTTGCGCACTGGTTACACGTGGAATTCTTGCTACTCCTGGAGCCACAAGATTTTGACCCTCCTCAAGCCGTGAGTACTGATCCAATGGCTGAATAAATAAAACGCCCTCAATGCTGACTAGCTTAGCTACCGGTTTTTCAGAGCCATCATTGTTGGTTTGAACAAGTATCTCACTCCGCCTTGCTGCAACAATGCCATGATCCTGCATAAGTCTCACTACTGAAATAATATTACTGGCTGATTCCTGCAAATACAAGACATTTTTAAGATCCAATGACAGATCACTGACTCGCAGGCAGCAGGTACCCTCGTGCGTCAGAGTCGAATTTCCAACAGCTTGATCGAACTCAAAGGGCTTGGTCAGTTTCTCAATATGAACGAAATTGTCTCTGCGTCCTGCAAAATGGTGCGATGCACCAGTATCATAAAGTAAACAATTTTTAAGGCTAGCCCCTGCTCTAGCTATGGTTCCTAGGCTAAGATGTCCATCATCGTCTTCTTCCTTGCTGACATCAAAATTTAAGCTAGACGCTACTTTTGCCGACCCTTCTCTTCTAATATATTTTTTCCTAAGCTCAGGGTGCTGCTTAAAACAATTTTCGTTCTTATGCTTATTATGAATGCAGCAGGTACAAATTGCTTCTGGATCTGTACTTTGAACCACATCCTTTCCCTTACCTTTGGACTGGCTCGACTCTTGCCCTACCGCAACCTGCCCATAACCAGACTGCCCCTCCTTGACCTTGCAACCTGACGCAGTGTCAACATCATGATGTCCAGCAACACATACTGGTTCTCCGCGTCATAGACCTTTGTCTGCTGCCATGTATACAGCCACTCAATACCTTCGGTTCCCATTATAAACATATATCCAGCAAATCCTGGGTTAATCTCGAAAATGTTCTGATAAACATCCTTTGAACCGTCCGGCTTGGTTGGATTCATTGATTTGGCAGCACTGTTTACGTCCAAAAAATTCTGCATAAACTTGTTGCAGTAATTGTTTGCAGTCGACATGAACTTGGTCAATAGAAGGTTCCTGACTGCAGTCTCCCAGAGGGTCGTCGCTCCTTCTTCTCTGACGTTGCTTTCGTGGTCGAAAATCTGTTTTGCTGACATGTTGAGCAAATTCTGGGGGCGAATTTCCATACTGATCATATTGACCAAAATCTGTTTTGCCTCAATCTCTCCTTCTGTCCACTTAATAGCAGCTTCCTCGAAAGCTGCAGACAACTGCTCGAAGCTTTCCTTGTTATCTGCTGTCTCTGTCGACTCCACCGGGCATATTGCTGGCTTAATAAGGGGTATATTGTGAAAGACATGCCCCAAACATCTTTTCTGAACTAAGGCTGATTGGAGATTCGCAACCCATTGCAAAATACTGACACCCGAGCCGAGTACAAGATGCTGATTGTTGGACATTTTAGAATTCATTGCTTGACCTGTTAGCCTAGATTACTATGAAGCCACCAGGCTCATATCTTGTTAAGATTATGAGCACATACGGGTTGAATCTCTAACTTAGAAGGATGCTATATGTGTTTGTAGAACACCAACATAGATGTAGAAAAGACTTGTGTTAACTGAGGAACGCTTGTATTCTGATGACTTTTGCTTACTCCTACTGCCAGGAGATACATCTCATAATATACATGTCCTGGATAGCCATATCACAGTTCCTATACCATCCAGTACATTCCATTCCATTCCATTCTACTCTATACTATTCAATCCCTCATCATTCCATTCCATACTATTCAATCCCATACCATTCCATTACAAATCTATGATTGTTATGATATGAGACAACAAGGAAGTCGAGGCTAGGGCATTGCGTGTGGCTCAAGGCCACACCATACATCACTAGTGTACTGGTTAGGCAAGCATGTATATAGTTTCATAGATGTACCCACAATAAATGGACACAGGTTTAGTCTTATACTTTCTGTCCATATACCTACAGCATAATATTGTATGAGTCTATTCATTGTCAACAACTAACTATAACATCATCCACTTCTCATCACTTTTCATGGATCCTTGTGGCATAGCGTAGGATGAAACGCCATGCGAACGGCTAAGTTAAAACACAAATAATAGTTCAATGCACTTCTAAAACCAGCAAGGAAGACTGATAAGAATGGGCTGGTTTCATTAGGTTATGTGTAGCAGATAATTGGGCATAGGGGCTGTGTGCTACGTGCTATTTGGTAATTTTATGTATATAAATACTCGGCGTGAAGAAGCATAATTCTTCACGCAACGTCTTCTTTAATTACCTTAACAATACATTTGTTTACCCATCTCTTCTTCGGGAAGACCATTTATCTCTTTCCAGCTCTTCATCAGCAAGACCCACGTGTAGCCTCTATCGCTACTATCTACCCATTTGTCTCTTCCTAGAGAAGACCAGTCATCCCTTCGACCCACTCATCACCTTTATCTACCACCTAGATCTTCGTTAGACCACATACGCACCCTGTGGAACACTGTCCTAACCTCGCCTTGAGATTACGTTGCGTCCTTATCCACACCGTGCAGAATGTCTACAGACTACTCTCGTGGTTGGGCTCCTCCTACCACAATCGAAAACTTCAAACAGCAATATGCCACAGATGCGGACGCGCTTTACGCATACATTAACGGGCACCTCAATCGATACCGCACCGAACGAGATACTGCTCAGGGTCAGCTCATAGCTGCTCGCCAGGTTATTGAAAGTCTCGAGGAACAGAACAACAAGTTGAACCTTGACTTAAATATTGCTAATGCCGGTCATACTTCTAATCAACCTAGCCCGGCCACAGCCGCCCGGGACTCGGCTTCGGCATTTCGCTCCGAGAAATTCCCGGACCCTGAAAAATTCAACGGCACAAGGAGTAAACTGCCCGGTTTCATCACACAACTACGAATGAAGCTCGAGGTAAATAATGACAGATTCCGAGATGAGTCTGCCAAAGTTATTTACTCAATTAGTCGGTTGGAGGGACAAGCTCTCGATCAAATTGTTCCTCTAGTAAACACAAACCCAGAGAAACCATTTTCATCGGTCACAGCCTTCTTGTCGTATTTAGATGCCTCGTTCGGAGATCCGGATCCTCGAGGAACTGCCCGTCGCGAACTGAAAACTCTGAAACAGGGGGCTGGTGACTTTGCGACATACTATTCAAGATTTCTTCGAGTCATTGGCTATCTTGAATACAATGAAGCTGCAAAAATTGATGCTCTTGCCGAAGGTCTTTCCGAGGACATGAAAGATGCAATGATGCATCGAACAGAAATACCAGTAATCCTCGAGGACTTTGCAACTTTGCTCATGAAAATTGACAATCAAATCCGGGGTCGCAAGGCTGAACAAAAAAACCCCCGCGAATTTTCTCGGCAAACAGTTGACAGAAATTTCGCGCATCCATCACATGTTGCAGGTGGCCTAGCTCCTATGGATTTATCAACAATGAAACTTTATAACACCACCAGACCAGCACCTGAAAACCGATACAATTTTGTAAATGGGTTTCGTAAACTTTCGGCTGGGGAAAAACAATGGCGTCGGGAAAACTCCCTTTGTATGTATTGTGCGGGGGCGGGGCACGGCTCCGACAAGTGCCCCTCAGCTAAACGCCCAAAACATCAGGCACCAATTACTGGTTCCGTTTTAACGACAATGCCGTGCACACACCAATTAACCAATCCAGGGGATACTGAATCCGAGCCGGATTTTCAGTAGTCCCGGATTTGAAAGATAGCCCTGATCCGGGGCCCTCAAAACTCTCCTCGATGTCTGCATTTTCTATATCAAGCTTTTCGGTGTCGCAAGCGGAGGACAAGTTGGATGGTGACCATTTGGTTGCTGCCTGTATATTAATAACAGCTAAAAAATCCATTCAAACTTACTCACTTATTGATACTGGATGCTCTGGGTATGCATTTATTGACGAAACATTTGCGCGCTATCACAACTTCCCCTTCAACATTTTAGAAACCCCGCGCACTCTAAAAGTAATAGACGGAAGGCCCATATCTTCGGGTAGGGTCACCCACGTTTGCCGTCTACAATTATCAATTGACTCTCATCATGAAACCGCTACTTTCTTTGTTACCAAACTTGGTTTGTATCCCGTAGTACTTGGAATCCCATGGCTTCAAAGGCATGACCCAGAACTACGGTTTAAGAATAACACAATTCTCTTCAATTCCAATCATTGCAAACACATATGTAATAGCTCTGTAGTCCCCCCTTCAATCAAGGGAATTGCACCAAGAAATTTTTCAAAATTTGTAAACTCCAAGGCCACCTCCAAGTGCGAACCCAAAAATAAACTTCGACTACACAGCGTAGAGGTTGAAAATACCCGTAAAACAAAAAAATTAACTGCTTCTAAAAATTCAAAAAACAGTTTACCAGTACAATATCATAAATTTTACGGGATGATGGACGAAAGACTCGCTAACTCACTTCCACCACGCCGTATCTATGACCATAAAATCCCTATTAAAGATGGGAAGGAGCCTCCATTTGGGCCCCTTTATGGTATGTCTCGGGAAGAATTGACGGAATTAAAGTCTTATATTCAGGAAAATCTCAAAAAAGGATTCATTCGAACAAGTTCTTCACCAGCTGGTGCTCCTGTACTTTTCGTGAAGAAAAATGATGGAACACTTCGTCTTTGCGTTGACTACCGAGGGCTAAACGAACTTACAGTCAAAAATCGGTACCCACTACCATTGATCCGAGAAACTCTCGACCGGCTTTCTAAAGCAAATTGGTACACAAAGTTGGATCTTAGGCAAGGTTATAATCAGATTAGAATGGCCGAGGGAGAGGAATGGAAAACTGCTTTCCGCACTAGATATGGCCATTTTGAGTATACTGTCATGCCGTTTGGGTTAACCAACGCTCCTGCCACGTTCCAGCACTTCATTAACGATTGTCTTCGCGATTATTTAGACATATTTTGCACAGCCTATCTTGATGATATCCTCATTTACAGCGAGACTCTAGACGATCATGTAACCCACGTTCACAGAGTGCTGGAAGCTTTACAGAAAAAAGGAGTCCTCCTGAAGCCAGAAAAGTGTAAATTTCATACACAAAGCACAACGTATCTGGGACTTATTATCGAGCCAGGTGGTATCAGAATGGATCCGGGTAAAGTAGATGCTGTAAAAAACTGGACTGCTCCTAAAACAGTAAAAGACGTTCAGGCATTCCTAGGTTTTGCCAACTTCTATCGGCGTTTTGTCCGCGGATTCTCATCACTAGCATTTCCACTTACCCAGCTTACACGTAAAAACGCTCCCTTTATCTGGAATTCGGAATCAGAAGGCGCATTCGAAGCCTTAAAATATGCTTTTATCACAGCACCTATCTTGGCCCACTTTGATCCTGAGAAAGAAATCACAGTTGAGACAGATGCTTCAGACTATGTCTCTGCTGGGATTCTATCCCAACGCGATGACAAGGGTATCCTTCGCCCGATTGCTTACTTATCGAAAAAACATTCGCCAGCTGAATGTAATTATGAAATTTACGACAAAGAACTTCTGGCAATCATCCGCGCTTTTGAGGAATGGCGACCAGAACTGGAAGGTGCTGCACATGAAATTGCGGTGATATCAGATCATAAAAATTTAGAGTATTTTATGAGCTCCAAGCACCTTAATTGTAGACAAGCACGTTGGGCAGAATACCTTTCACGCTTTAATTTTGTTATTAAGTATCGACCAGGAAAGCAAGGAGGAAAGCCAGACGCACTTACAAGAAGATCACAGGATTTCCCTGGTGAAAATGACAATAGAAGATGACACCAAAGTCAAATTGTTCTGAAAAGGGAAAACCTAAACAGACGTCTAGATATGTCTGCAATTTTGTTGCTTCGCACTGAACAAACAAATACCCCAGAGTGGGAAGAATTGTTTGTTCAGGGGTATCAAAATGACCCGTTCCCTGGTAAGATACTGGGCCTGATAAAGGCTAACGTTAAGCAATCAAAAGATATATCGCTGGCGGAATGTGCGGAGTTCGAAAATAAACTAGTCTACAGAGAAAAATGGTACGTGCCACAGTACGACCCAATCAAGCTCCATATCCTCAAGCAATGCCACGACAATCCCTCGGCTGGACACCCTGGTCGCGAAAAAACATTTGAACTTGTCAGCCGAGACTATTATTGGCCATCTATGCGAACATACATAGCGCGTTACGTGCGCAACTGCCACACTTGCCGTCGAAGTAAGCCCAGTAACCACGCCAAGTTTGGAGTCTTACGACCATTACCCATTGCTCAACAACCATGGCAAGAAGTTTCTATGGACTTTGTAAGTGGATTACCTGTAAGTGATGGATTTGACGCAGTCATGGTGGTAGTAGATAGGCTGACAAAAATGCGTCATCTAATACCTTGCAATACCACAACAACTTCCAGAGATGTCGCTCAATTATACTTGTGTAATTTTTGGAAGCTTCATGGTCTGCCAACCCATATTACTTCGGATCGCGGTACACAGTTTACGGCCAAATTCTGGAAGGAATTATGCAACAATCTACGCATTAAGGCAAGAATGTCCACTGCTTTCCATCCAGAAACAGATGGCCAGACCGAAAGGTTTAATGCTGTAATGGAACAGTACTTACGAAGCTATGTTTCATATCAACAGGATGACTGGGCCAAGTGGCTCCCTATGGCAGAGTTTGCTGCAAATAACCAAGTGGCGGCTTCAACCCAAGCCACACCATTTATGAGCAACTATGGTTTTCATCCTCGCTTCACAATTGCCGTTAAGCCCCACACTAAAACAACTCTAAGCCATAATGCTAGGGATTTTGCCCAAAAAATGAAACAAATACATGATGTCTTGCGAGCTAACATAAGGTCGGCGCAAGACGAACAGGAACAAGCAGTCAACGTAAAAAGAAACCCTGCACCCAATTACCACGTCGGCGACCTCGTTTTTCTCTCCGCAAAAAATATAAGAACCACGCGGAACTCTTGGAAGCTCGACTGGAAAAAACTTGGCCCCTTTCCGATTACTAAGATAATATCCCCATACGCCTATCGCCTTGGTCTCCCAAAGACAATTAAAATACACCCGGTTTTTCATGTATCTCTATTAGAGCCTGCTCCAGTTGATCCAGTACCAGGTCAGATCCATTCACCTGCTCCGCCAATAATTGTCAATGAAGAAGAGGAATTCGAAGTCGAAGAAATTTACGACTCAAAGATGACGAAACATAATGGACTACAATATTTAGTCAAGTGGATGGGGGACAACGAGCCAACTTGGGAGCCAGCCGTTAACCTTGATGATACCGTAGCCGTTGAAAGCTTCCATCAACAGTACCCAAATAAACCAGGCCCACTATCTTAGGAGAAAAAGAAAGCTCAAATACTTAGACTCGCAGGAGCTCACAATTTAGGAGGGGAGCTACTTTCATGGATCCTTGTGGCATAGCGTAGGATGAAACGCCATGCGAACGGCTAAGTTAAAACACAAATAATAGTTCAATGCACTTCTAAAACCAGCAAGGAAGACTGATAAGAATGGGCTGGTTTCATTAGGTTATGTGTAGCAGATAATTGGGCATAGGGGCTGTGTGCTACGTGCTATTTGGTAATTTTATGTATATAAATACTCGGCGTGAAGAAGCATAATTCTTCACGCAACGTCTTCTTTAATTACCTTAACAATACATTTGTTTACCCATCTCTTCTTTGGGAAGACCATTTATCTCTTTCCAGCTCTTCATCAGCAAGACCCACATGTAGCCTCTATTGCTACTATCTACCTATTTGTCTCTTCCTAGAGAAGACCAGTCATCCCTTCGACCCACTCATCACCTTTATCTACCACCTAGATCTTCGTTAGACCACATACGCACCCTGTGGAACACTGTCCTAACCTCGCCTTGAGATCACTCCGCAATGTGACTTCTGCATAGCTCATAACCACGACAATGATGCCCTAATTATGGGTTGCCCTCAAGTCCATGTCCTTGGACTTGCATGAAATATTGGCATGCATAAATCTGCACAGATCTGGGATCTCTTGGCAGATTATAACAAGCTCTCCATTGTTCTCCATCTGAGATAAAATCCTTGCGGAGACCAAGTCAGAAGAATCTGCTTCAACAAATACCTTTTTTGAGGCGTTGAAGTGCCATAATGCAGGTGCTGATGTAAAAAAATTATGGAGTGACTGGAAAGCTTGTTGACACGCATCTGACTATATGAACTTGACATCTTTTTGGGTAAGAGAAACAAGAGGCCACAAAATTTTTGAGAAGTTCTTGATGAATTGGCAGTAGAAGTTGGCAAATCCCAACAATCCCTGGAAGTCTTTGGGACAAGATGGGGGCTTCCAGTCTACAATGCATTGAATCTTTTGTGGAGCCATACCTATCCCTGTGGTGGATATAATCAAGCCGAGATATGTTACTTTGGTGACTTTGAATTCGCACTTCTTTATATCACAATGCAGCCCGGCTTTCCCTAGAGTGTGGAGAACAGTATTAACATGAGTCCGATGTGTAGGTAGATCATCGGAGTATATCAAAATATCATTGATATATGCAGTACAGAAGATATCTAAGTATGGTCAAAGAGCCTCATTAATATGCGCCTGACAGGTGGCTGGCGCGTTGGATAAGCCAAAAGACATAACCATGGTTTCTGTTACGGCTTGAATTTACAAGTGATAGGCTTATGTTATCACGTGATGTGGAGTCTAGTTAAGTAAGCGTCGGTCCCAGAAGCGAGCTGGTGGAGTTTTCAGCCCAGCAAGACTGCAGACCTTTTCTCTCCTTGTCTTTTCTTTTAGTTATTGTACGTAGCTTTAGGTCCAAATACAAAGCAATTACTCTTTTATATTTCGAGGGAGTCTTCTAGTGTCAACCTGAGGTCGGTCGTAATAGTTTCAAATAAGCCGTATTATGTATTAAATGCTGTCATCCATTCCTGACCTTTTGCAACCCGGATATGGTTGAATGCGGCAACAATGTCCGGCTTAGTGTAATACTTTGCATTGCTAAGCCTGGAGAGGATTTCATGCACCAAAGGGAGAGATATTCTGTTTTTGATAGTGATAGCATTAAGTCCCCTGTAATCAACACAAAACAGTAGGCCCCCTCCACGTTTTTTGGCAAAAAGGACTAGTACTGCTGCTGGTGATTTGCTGGCGCAAAAAAACCCTTCTCCAGCTGTTCATTTAAATATTTACGTCGTACTTGAAGTTTTTTGATGGACATATTGTAAAGGGGACTGTCAGGAACTGAGGATAGAGCAGCACCCTCATATTCTTTCCCTACACTATGTCACGGTTTCAGTACAAAATGCTTGGGCGATCTTGTAAGTACAGTATATTAATTATAATTCTCTAGAGAGAGAATTCCTATAGCTAGAATACAAATATATATACACTCTGAGATACTCCTCTTCTGTAAGGTTCTCCCTATATCTGGAATAACATGGAATCCTCGACAATACCCTAGAAGATTCTTGATACACCTGTGGTCCTCATGAACCTTCAGTATGCTTCCAGAAAGTTCATTGAGAATCTTCTAAGCTCCTTGTATTCCGAGATCCTTCCCGAAGATTCCCTTGCATTCATTGCCTGCGCTAGCCAGCGTAGGCTACAGGAATCCCTAGGCTTAACAGCCGTTACAATCCCCCTTCTCTTCCTGAAGGGGAAGATATTTTACTTGTTAAATTATATATGATTTTTATTTTATATATATTTTTTTTTCGTCGTTCCCTCCGCGTTTTTTGGATGTGAGGCTCAGCCTGACCAACGTATCTGCCCGAATTACTCTCTGAAGGGCCGTTATTTATAGTTATAGGACCGTAGGTGTCCTCAAATATCTTTAGAGCCTCTGTGTCTGCGACGTACTCAACTGGTTCCCATGTTGGCTCTGCCCATCCAGTCCACTTTACTAGAGCTTGCCTGAAACTACCACGTCCACGTCTCACTGTTCTTGCTCGTATTATAGAGTCGATTTCGTATTCTTTCTCGCCTAGGTCGTCAAGAATAGCGGGATTTTGAGCATCGTCCCGCTGCTGACTCGGAAAGGGGTCCACACCTGCTCGCTTCACCAGCTCAACATGAAAGCGGTTGTGGATATTCCCTGGGACATTCAACTCTACAGTTAAAGGGTCTGGAACTGCGGTCACATCGTACTTCGCATGAAGCCAGGCTAGCTTCTTGGATAGTTGAGGCGTTTTCACATTCCGGAGATCTAGCCAAACCTTGTCACCAACTTTGAATTTATCTGGTTGTCTCCGAAACCGATTTGCATTCACCTCGTTTCGCTGCTGGGCTGAAGCCATCGCTGCCTGTGCAAAGTCTTGGGCATCCCTTAGCCTTTTTACGTAGTCTTGGGCAGATAGCCGTCCTGGGTGTCGAGAACCATTTTCCGAGATAGGCGTGGGTTCTGTCAGAGGTTCTAATTCATATCCGTGTCGAAGGAAAAACGGACTCAGTCCCCCAATCGCTGAGCTCGGTCGTGAGTTTAATGCCAGTTGGGCTACAGGCAACAGTTCCATCCAATTGTCTTGTGAATAGCAGGTGAATGCGCGCAGGTACTTGTACAACTCCTGATTTGCTCTTTCGCTTGCATTCGACTGTGGATGGTACGCCGTGGTCAAGCGTTGACTTATTCCCGTTAGTTGACAGAACGTTCGCCAAAAGGTTCCTATCCAGTCACTGCCTCTATCACTTGTCAGGTATCGAGGGAAGCCAAAGTAACGGTAATATCTGTCGATAAAAAGTTTGGCGCATTGTGTAGCTTCCATTGTATTTGTCCCAAACAAGAAGACGTCTTTAGATAGCCGATCCGTTATGACCATTATATTTGTACAGTCCTGTGAAGGTGGCATATCTGTCACAAAATCAATGGTAAGCTCGCTTCCTATCCGGTCAGGTATTGGCAGTGATCTGATAAACCCAGCCTTTGCCTCTCGCCAGACTGTTGTTCTCCCGCAGACATCACAGTTCCGTATAAATCGTCGGACTGACTCTCTCATCTTTGGCCAGAACCATCGCCTTAAAAGTATGCCAATCATTGTGTCTTTCCCAGGGTGTCCCGCTAGATAACTATCGTGCGTTCTCTGCATTATCGCCGTTCGGAGTGGCTCGTAATCGGGAACCCAAATTCGATTTTCCCTTCCACGAAGAACGCTATCTGCGGCAACCGTACACTCTGCAATATTAGCAGTTAATTTCTGAGCGATTTCTGGTGGGAAACTTCTCTCTCCGCGCTGTACAGCATCGCGCGCTCGTCGCCAATCACTATCATAATTAACTCCCTGGTTCCAAAGTGCCTGAATCTCGTCGTCGTCAGATATTCTTGCTAGTGCAGCCGGGTCTGTAGAAGGATGGGTTGGATTATTTGAGCTTCCATTAGTAGGTACATGAGGAAGCGAAGTTTCATTTGCTGCACTAACTTGTGCGTCGACAGGTGACGCTTTGACCGTTGGTAACAATTGCATAATCCTACCCATGGTTCGTTCGTCATTCATGCCGTGTGGCTTGTCTTGATCACGCCTTGAAAGAGCATCGGGTCGTTTGCAAGAGTTGCCCGGTCGCCATTTCAAAGTGAAATTGAACTGCTGCAGGACGTCGTAATACCTAGCCTGCCGTTCATTGAGTAATCGCTTGGTCATGAAATAATCTAAATTTTTATGATCGCTCAATATTGTGAACGGCTTGGCAACTGATCGGAGCTCGGTTTTCCATTCTTGCAGGCACGTGATTATGGCCAGCATCTCTTTGTCGTGTATCGGGTAATTCGCCTCGGCTCCACTCAGCCGCTTGGAAAAATACGCCACTGGTCTCAGTCGACCATGCTTATCGACTTGAGAAAGACATCCACCCAATGCATAGCCAGAACAATCGGCTTCCATCACCGTGTCCCGCTCGGGATCCCATTGCGCTAATACCGGCTCCGTAGAAAATATTTCCTTCAATCGTTCAAACGCCTCGTTCTCCTCATGTCCCCATCTCCAAACAGAATCCTTCTTCGTCAATCTAGTTAGCAGCGCAGTAATTTCCGAAAATCCATCCACAAAACATCAATAGAAATTTGCAAATCCAAGGAATGAACGGACTCCTTTTACCAATGTAGGTGCCTTCCATTCAATGATGCTCTTGACTTTTTCGGGATCTACTGACACCGAATCTCCAGCCCTTACAATATACCCTAAGTACTTGACTTCTCGACACAGAAAATCGCATTTATCGATATCCAAGTACAAGCCAGCCTTTTCTAGCTTTCCCAAGATACTTTGAACCGTTTTCCAGTGATCATCCTCGCTTCCATCCGTATATACCAGAACGTCATCCATGTACGCCGTCGCATTAAGATCAAGATGTCCTCGAAGCTGTTCATTGATATATCGTTGGAAAGTCGCGGGAGCATTTGAAAGTCCAAATGGCGTAACAAGCCACTCAAAAAGACCATGGCGACACCTAAAAGCGGTCATCCATTCATCCCCCTTCCCGACTCTGATCCGATGGAAAGCTGACTTCACATCCAGTTTCGTGAACCACCTCGCCTTCGATAATTGTCTCAAAGTTTCTTTAAATAAAGGAAGAGGATACCGATCTGGAAGAGTAATCGCATTCAGCCCTCGATAATCCACACAAAATCTTAGCCCTCCGTTTGGCTTTCTGGCAAAAAGTACTGGCGAGGCTGCTGGCGAACTACTAGGTCTAATCCATCCCTTACTCAAAAGTTCAGTCAACGTCTTGCGCAACACCAGTAGCTCCTCTCGCGACATGCTGTATAAAGGACCCCATGGTGGTTGAACTGATTTTCCATTTTCATGTCTAAGGTTTATGGCATGGTCGAGGTGACCTCGCGTCGGCGGTAGATCATCAGCGCCGCTGTCGTCAGCAAAGAGGCGCGCAAATTTCTTCACTGGGTCCGGCAATTGGTTTCGAGCTTCAGAGATCTTGAGGCAAGTCTTCGTACGGAGTGCCTTGTTTATATCGTCTAATGAAGCTTTGCAGACCGGAACTCCATTTTCAAGGCAAGACAATGCCTCCACAGCTGCAACTTTCGGCTCCTTAATCGATCTAAACTTGTGCCGCCAGCGCTTAACACTGTAAACAGAACCACCGCTTCTTCTGAGTTCCAGGCGCTGTTCTTTGGAGTGAATGATTGCATCCTGGTCTTCTAACCACTTCTTACCCAGTATCATCGGATGAGTACTGTGTGGAACTACATACAGCAACAACTCATCAGTAACGTAGCCGTCAAGATCTATAGAGACCCAAGTGATACTTTTTACGATTGGTTTGTCTTCTGATGAATCCTCTGCTGTTTGAAGAGCTCTGGGAGAGATGGGCTTGAGCGGTAGATTAAGTTGAGCTGCGAGTGCCTCATCAATAATTCCTGAACAGAGGCATCCATTGTCAACTAAGGCTTGCACCATTGTAACATCGTTCACAAGTGTATTAACTAGAAACGGATCCGTGTTTATATCTGGCTCATGTCCAACCACTGTTGACGTATTGGAAACTTTTTCATTTAATATAACCGGTTCCACGACGTCTGTCTTACCAAAACCCGAGTGTACGATCTTGTGTGCTGAACCGTTGTTATGGGCCTCTTCCTTCCCAAAAGATGGATATAGCTTCCTGATATTTGGATTTATGGCCGGTAATAGAAAGCAATGCTTGGCTGAACAGTTTGGCCGCTCGCATCGGAAACATCGTCCTTCTTCTTGAAGCCTTTCGATCTGCTCAGCTGTCTTCCACTTAGCACGGAGCGATCTATTATTGATTAATTTCTGTGTCAAAGATGATGAAGTAATTGTCCTTTCTAGATTGTCGTTAAAATCTAGTGACTCCTTCTGATGAGGCTCGATGTTCCTTCTTTCCATTGGGTCTCTCATATGCTGATATTTATTACTCAGAGTTATGATTCCCGGGGTACCACTAGATGGGTCTTCGTACATCGCTGGATCAATAGGACCCAATCCGTCGCCATAGGGATCCTCTATGTACATCTTTGGATCAATAGGACCCAATCCGTCGCCATAGGGATCCAATATGTACATTTTTGGATCAATAGGACCCAAACCGTCGCCATAGGGGTCCTCTTCCAACTTTTCTGTATCAATAGGGAAATTCTTAATTCTTCACGGATTAATTGCTGGAAGAAGGTGGCACACCCTGGACATACATTCCTGTTTTTCACACCTGAAGCAACTTCCTTCCTTCCGAAGCTTTGCTAGCTGATCTTCTGATTTCCAATTTGCCCTTGTAAAATCCTTTTTCTCTGTAGCAATGCTGTAGTGAGCCCACTTCATCTTTGCTCCAAATATGACTGGACTGAACTGATGACTGAATGACTGAACTGACTGAACTGATGACTGACTGACTGAACTGATGACTGAATGACTGAACTGACTGAACTGATGACTGAATGACTGAACTGACTGAACTGATGACTGACTGACTGAACTAACTGCGACTGACTGACTGACTGAACTAACTGCGACTGACTGACTGAACTGACTGAACTGACTGCGACTTACTGCGGCTGACTGCAATTCTGAATTCTAGATAGGAGAGAATTATAATATGTCACGGTTTCAGTACAAAATGCTTGGGCGATCTTGTAAGTACAGTATATTAATTATAATTCTCTAGAGAGAGAATTCCTATAGCTAGAATACAAATATATATACACTCTGAGATACTCCTCTTCTGTAAGGTTCTCCCTATATCTGGAATAACATGGAATCCTCGACAATACCCTAGAAGATTCTTGATACACCTGTGGTCCTCATGAACCTTCAGTATGCTTCCAGAAAGTTCATTGAGAATCTTCTAAGCTCCTTGTATTCCGAGATCCTTCCCGAAGATTCCCTTGCATTCATTGCCTGCGCTAGCCAGCGTAGGCTACAGGAATCCCTAGGCTTAACAGCCGTTACACACTACATCTGAATATTCTCTCATCTTAGAGCGTTTACCGGGTTACAATGGTTGCTATGGGTTACAAATGAAGTAATAGACTAGCAGCAGGCGCACCCCTTGAAGCCTTAGTTGCTCTGGTTACTATGATGTATATATGGGTTGGGTAGAGCCGATGTAGAGGGCCACGTCTTGTTTTCCGTCTTCCATTGACCTTGTCTCTTGTCCTAGTTTCTCTTGTCTCTTGTCCTCAGTTATAGCTAGAATCCCGAATTAATACCTTAGTCTATGACAAATCTTGTCAGATTTCACTTGCACTTCTAAGTTATCTATAAAACACAACCCCTGGTGCCCTCGAGTCTGACAGGGACCATGCAGGGGATTTGTATATGGCCTAAGTTCAACCCCATGGTCACATTTTCGATGAGGGGAAAGCGTATTGGAGCCTTTATAATTGAAGAAGGGTAAGTGGTGATGGTAATGGGATGGTAATTTTTTGCAGGATCAGGTCTGTCTTTTGTTTGGAGTGCAATTTGTATATCTTTGATTGAAAAGCCGGCTAGGTGCATGTTGCTAGCTAGCAAATGAGAGTGTTGGAACAGTAGTCATGTGCACTCTAGTAATAGATGGAATATGTATTGACGTATTGTTGTGATTGGCAAGTATTAGCCAAGATAGCCACGTGATACTCATCATGCACGGACTCTAGTATATCTCTGCTGCTCAGTACACTTAGTAGAAGTAACACCTTTTCATGTACATAACTATCCAGATACAATTCGTATTGTAGCAGTAGTGTAACTTACGTAATATTCTCTTGGCATTCTTACATGACACCAAGAGGATTAGAACTGATAGATAGAATGAATATATGTGAATGTTATTGTATTGTTTTATTGAACCTATTTATTGCCTTTTATTTACGCGTGTATACCGTTTTGTACCAACAGAGAGTCATTTCTTTCATAAGGTTCTCCATTCCTGTGGTGTGATTTATGAAGGGTTTGTTGAGCGGGTGTAGAAATAGTCAGTGGCTGGAAAGATGGCAAAGTTGGTGAGGGATCAAGCATAGCTCCAAGTTGTTGCAGTCTAGAATCTACTTCATAGAGTGACAAGGAAAAGATTTCGGTGCCTTGTTGCTCGGAAATAGTATGGAATGTGGCAGCCCCAACTATCCTAGGGCGACCCCTACCTGCTTTGCTGATGCCAGATTTAGGCCTATCGTAGTGACCTTTAAAACCAGGTACAATCACTTGGTGCGTACCAAAAGGGAGGCAGTGTTCTCTACAATACATCGAACAAAAATTTATCGAGTCTTCAGCCCAATTAATAGAGGGGTTGTCTTTTCTGAGCCACTTGCGTCCAAGTATAAGTTCATATTTGCCTAAATTTGAGAGAAAGAGTTTTAGGGTTTCCTTGTGTCCCAGAAGGTCTAGCTTCAGGGTGATTGTATGAGTGATGCGGGAAGCGGGGATACCATCTACAAGGTAAAGTTGACTGGGTTGTGGAAGGGTTTGTAAGGGGAGGTTTTGTTTGTGCGCAGAGTCAATATTGTAAAAATTGTCAGTTGCACCACAGTCGAGGAATTCTTGTGATATGAAGCTGTTTCTAACTGCAGTAATAGTACAGGGGAGTAAGAGGTGATCTTGATGGATTGAGAGAGATGAAATTTTTAACTTTCTATCACTGTTAATATCTGATACATCTTCTTTATGTGCCACTGGGTGAACTGATTCTTTCTCTAATTTTGCCTCGTTAGGTCTTTGGCCGCAACAATAATCAGAGTATAGGCTTTATTCGCTTTGATAACAGTCTTACCATGATTCCAGCGCGCTTCGGACAAGACCAGGCTCAATGACCAGGATTTTAACACCAATTATGTAATTTATTTTTAAAGCAATAAGCCCGTTTGTGTTTTACTTGGTATATGAAATGGGAATGTACACTTGCGCTGGAACAGCTAAGACAGTATGTGGAGAGATGTCTTCATTAATGTGCAGAAGTGAAGTGACTATGATAATTATTATGTTACAGATTGGGGGAAGCTCGTCCCTTATCCCCTAGCTTGTTTCCCTGTAGACCAATCACGTTACCAGTATGCAGCTCACCAAAGTGTGCAACCAACTGAGCAGCCATGCCATTTATCCTATATCAACAACCCATCTCTCATACTGCACACATTCCTACTTGTAATGTCGTTATGTAGAAACTGGACCTCCTTCATGTGCCATGATGCCATGCTGCCATAATAACTACCTATGCACCAGCTACTAGATCTACCATACTACATAGCTGAGCATAACAGTTTGGCGTGTCTTTCAGCGTCGTCACGAGGGATACGACGGTTGGTAGCATCAACTGCTGTCCAAGTGACAGAAGGGCCGATGTTTGCGGCACTCAGATCCATAGCATCTTCCATAGAAAGGCTACCTGGGGGTATGACAGGTTGGACAATGGGTTGATACTTATTAAGTGTTGTCAAACAGATTACCCTAAGCCTAAATGTTGTCTCATGATGCTTAAGTTGAGTAGTTTACAAGCAAGTTGTTGTAATTCTAACAGTCCTGCATCTGTTACACTAGTCATGTACTATCTCGTTTTCGTTTTCGTTTCCGTTATTTGTATCATTTAATACTGCGCCACATCTATTTTCTGTAATATTAATTAGTCTTGGCGCTTAACACAAGATATGTTGGAAATTATGGTATATGCATGATTCTGTCTTACACTCAGCTAGCTTGGGGGTCTACTGGTGGTCAAGACATACCTTCACCATGGTGGGACATGGGCGCGCATATCATGGCTTATTTCTAAATTCGTCTCAGTAGGACTAATTCCTGTATATATATGTAGTGTTCTTCTCCTTCAGAAAACCTCAGTTCATTACATTTACTGAATATCTCTGAAGGTCTATTCATACCCTCTTCGTGTCACCCTACCAAGCTTCACCCTTAAGCTCTATTCAACTGCTTCGTTGTTCGGCATATATCCTTCACCTCCCTATACCATTCAAGCATTCCTCTACGATCCATAACCTCACAATAGTTCTCTGGTATGGTTTGAGTAGCCTGGGCATCTACTCCACTTGAGAAGGAGACATCTCAGATTACATTTCGCGCGGATAAAAGTTGATGGATGATGGAGGCATGTCTGGATAACTCAGGGTTTTTGAGACGTTCCCCTAGGTGGGTATTAACGGATGAGTGTTGACTTGGGGTGAAGAAAAAGCCGCCATGACTTTGCAGTGGTACTTGCAAATGAAATCTAAGGCATAAGTGCTCCTCTTGTAAATTGAGTCATCTTTTCTGTACTTTTCTTTGATATTGTGTCATAGCTAGATAGCTGCATACGCAATTAAAATCTGATGCAAAAAAAAAAGCTCACATGTGCCCTTACCCAGGAAGATTTGAACAACTTCCATCCTGCGCTGGTTGTGGTATATCAAGCTCATATGAAAAGATATCAATCGAGGGGAAAGGAACTGTACCATTAAATTGTATACAATCAAATGGAAATATTTCTACTGTCAGAATAGATGATGTGCTCTACGTGCCCAAGTTATCCCTGCCTTTATTTTCTTGGAAGAAAGCTAGATCTAAAAGATATATGCTCCAGTACAATGGTATAACTATGAGGATCTATAAAAATAATAAAACTTGGTTGGAAGCTGTTGTAATTAAGGCAGCAACATGACTGCAGTAGACAAATGGTACATATTAGAATAATTTGCACTGGCGCTATGAGATATGATTAACCCATATCATCACTCACTGGCATGAATAGTAATTAGGAGGGCAAGACTGAACACCTGTACGCGGTGTCCTCTACGAACCTGGGAGTGAAATATTCTCCCAGAGCCAAGTTCAGTCAAATTTCGCAATATCAAAGAAGTTGGCCCACGAGGCAAAAATCCAAATTACTCATCCACGTCGTTATTTCGCTCCCAACGAGTTTGACTCCTATCTTCGTCTCATCGAGTCTACAAGTACGACCAAGTACATCCTCATTCCAATGACCACACCACTCTCCGACCTTCTCTGGCCTCAGCTGGTCACCAAATACACGCCCACGCCGATATTTATACCCGACGGAGGAAGCAAAGCGTGGAGCACAAATCTGGGAGATAGCTCTTTGGGATGGACGTGAGAGGGATCAGGACAAGTTCACAAGATGATGCAGAAGAGGGATGTAACTTCGAAGGGCATGAGATTCCGAATTTTGGCAAGAGTTTTACGAATTGAGCTTTGTGCGCGCCAAGACTTCGCTTGCGAGAGTGCAGTTGACACTATAAAAACAAGCCAACAATGGAAGGTGTTGTGGTCCGCCTCCTGGTGGTGTTCTCCGGTATAGTTTGAGTAGCCTGGGCACCTACTCCACTTGGGAAGGAGATATCTCAGACCATATTTCGCGCGGAGAAAAGTTGATGGATGATGGAGGCATGTCTGGATAACTCAGGGTTTTTGAGACGTTCCCCTAGGTGGGTATTAACGGATGAGTGTTGACTTGGGGTGAAGAAAAAGCCGCCATGACTTTGCAGTGGTACTTGCAAATGAAATCTAAGGCATAAGTGCTCCTCTTGTAAATTGAGTCATCTTTTCTGTACTTTTCTTTGATATTGTGTCATAGCTAGATAGCTGCATACGCAATTAAAATCTGATGCAAAAAAAAAAAAAAAAAAAAAAAAACAATAGTAATTAGCCAATAGATGCCAGACATCATACATTGGCCTCAGGATCTCCAATAACCTTCCCAGTTAGGTTAGAGTAGGAAGTTCAGTCTCTTAAGGATGCCAAATGTAAAATTTTGAAAATGACTGGGGTTAGATCCCTGTACATATTGATTAGATTGGTTTTGTCTTTATGCAGGTGTGGGTTTCGATCGATCACAATTGAAACAGGATGGTGACAAATATAACTCTTGGCTCTACTACAGCCAGTTCCGCAGAATGCAATAGTTAAGCTTGAGTTCTAATAAATTTGTCTATCTCCTCTCCTAACTCCCAACTCCGAAATCTACACTTTGTGCGTAGCTTACTAATTATAGGCTAACCGCATTTAGTAGTCTATATTACATAACGTAGCCTGCTACGTTTAGGATCCACACAGGCCCATGTCTAGTTTGTCGACTAGTTAAGCAAGCCAGGAGTACTATCCAATGACATTCTGTGATAGGCTAAATTATTACAATGGTTTTCAACTCCATTGGAAAAGTACAATAGTCCTCATTTAAAATTCAAATTTAAAAAAAAAATCATTTGATATTCTCTAAATATACACATCTATTTCAAAAATTACTGCTCTGTATTTCAAAAGTCTACATGGAAGCCCTCAGTATGGCTCGCAACTTGAATGAAAGCGTACTTCATGTTTTGTATTAGTCTTCTCCATCCTAATACTTTGTGCACCCTCCATTTGCCTTTATCACTGCTAAACATCTTTTGTGCATGCTGCCAACTAGTGAAAATAGCTCCTCAGAAGGTATAGAGTCCCATGCAGCCTGCAGCAATGTTTTCAACGTGGCAGAGTGTTATGGCCAGGCATCCCTGAAGAAGGGCCAAGTAGAAGTTTCAAGGAGAAGGTCCTCTGAATAGTTCAAGGAGAAGTTTGAAGGAGAAGGTTCTCTGGGGAACTCTGACAAATTGGAGTTAGGGCGGCTAGAGTCATGATCGAATCTTATTCCAGTCTCGGGTGGATTTAAGTGATTATTGTAGTGTACTTAAAGAAGCTGGAGCTACCATGAAGTAATTCTCCAGCTTCTCAATCTTATACTTTCACAGTCTTACATCTCTAGAAACGTCATACTACTCGTCTCGAACTCTCGTCCTCTAGTCTCAACCTTCAGACCCATTATCCAGTATATTCCCTTGTAGGTATTTTGCCTAAACATTATTTGAATACGTACAGCAGATGGCGATCTTATCGACATTGAAGATGTATGTCTGTTATCACAGACATTGGAAATAATTCATGAGATTGCTTAATGAGAGGCTAGTATTGATTCTGATATAATTTGGTAGAAGACTTGTCCCAACTATCATAGGGCTACAACGTCTTTATCTATCTACAGGTAACTTCCCCATATTCCAACCACGCTAGCCATACAGGACGTAGCATGTAAAACTAGATTCGTACCATCATTTTGGAGTTAAGGTTTACCTTGCATTTGCTACTCGAGTCGCATGTCTGACTACTATGCGACACGCTTAGGTATCAATCTGACAACCCACACCAAAACCGAAACTACTCACAACCCTGATGATGACCCCATGAATAATTGTAACAGTAGCCTGCAACATAGCACAATTAGGCTAGACATCGTTGACCAGGACCTAATCCGAACACGATCTCTAACTTATCCACCCCTCACCATAACACGGAGCGCACAAGCCTGACCCCATTTATCTCTGGACTATTTACCTGAATGTGATTTTTTAAGGTGTCCCACAATGACTTGATCAGGCTCAGGTCCGGAGAGTAAAGTGGCCATCTAATAGTCGTTATTCCAACTTCATGCAGCGCCTCAATTGTTGAGTACGTTTTATGACATGGTGCATTTTTGTGCATGTATAGAATTTAAGGATTTTTCACGTGAAATTGATTCAAAAGAGCCAAAATCCTTTCACAAAAGGATAAGTCCCTCATTGATCCCAATCCTTCTCCCAGACTAGGAATGGGCCTTTTTGTGATCCGTATAATGATCCCCAAAATATCCAACTGTTCCCATGAGCATAGCAAGCCACAATACAAGTCTCATAAAACTCATCATCAGGCTAAGCTCTGCTGTTAGTACAAGGAAGATTTTGATAGAATTTATACGTACTTTGCTTGTGACACGCAGTTTCATATGAGAATCACCCAATACCCAGGTTTCATCAGTCCATAGTATGCGACTCCATTTTTGATCGCTCCAATCTAAATTTAATTGGGCGAACTTCAATTTTTTTGTTTGTTAACCGCGCTTAACGGAGGCTTGTTCCGGGCAATGCATCTGCTGTAACCTGCTATATTGAGGGCATTAGAAATTAAACCCTCACTGCATCCCCAGTGGCTGAAAGGTCCCATTGCTAGTTCCAAATAGCACATCTGTCGATTTTTCGGGAGATTCCCGGACAAAAGCCTCAAGCTCATCAGCTTGTTCCGCGCTTAATTTTGATGAGTGTCCTTTGCGAGGCATAGGACTCTCAGTCTCTTGAGCACATGCAAGTTGCACTTGCCTTATTTTGAAGCCGAGTCTTCTTTATGCTCTTATTTCAATACATTGATCGTGAGTTAGATGCTTGCGAGGTTTAGTTTCTGAAGTAGAATTTTCGAGAGACATTTTTTACTAGAATTGTTGATGAATTGATAGTGGTGTTAAGATTCAAGAGATATGAAGGTTAGGCAGCCAAAAATGTTGTTGAAAATGTGTTTTTCTAACCAAATGTTAGAAGAAGACAATTGGACCATATTTCATGGCAAGCGGAGTGAGGAGAGACATACTAACCTATTACGAGCTAGCCCAACTGCGCCTACAGGGCTAATCTCTTAAACATCCCAGTTTCGAGGTTGTCAAACTCGAGGGCACCGGGGGTTGTGTTTGATGGATAACTTAGAAGTGCGAGTGATATCTGACAAGATTTGTCATAGACTAAGGTATTAATTCGGGATTCTAGCTATAACTGAGGACAAGAGACAAGAGAAACTAGGACAAGAGACAAGGTCAATGGAAGACGGAAAACAAGACGTGGCCCTCTACATCGGCTCTACCCAACCCATATATACATCATAGTAACCAGAGCAACTAAGGCTTCAAGGGGTGCGCCTGCTGCTAGTCTATTACTTCATTTGTAACCCATAGCAACCATTGTAACCCGGTAAACGCTCTAAGATGAGAGAATATTCAGATGTAGTGTATGTCATAATTTACTCCAGACTGACATGATCCCGTGTAAATTGAGTCATAACACGAGCCGTGCTACATCATATTTTATCATTTCCGTTCACAGCAGCTTCCTAATCGAGCTAAGGCCGACTACCTTACTGATTGCAGTCGCTAGCGCTTCCATCATTATGTTGCAATAATCTCTTAGCTTAGAAGTAACGAGTTTGGTCATGTCATGCCTAACCACAAACGATCCTTCTTGTAGTAGTATATTCTTACATATGGGTCATGGAGCTAAGGGAGTTAGAGAAGTAGGAATGGAATGGTACATGCAAATATGAGTAGGAATACAAGAGCAGAAAGATGTATTTAAGGAACTCGGGGAACATTGATGTTCACTAGCTTCTTGTCTTATTCATGTTATAGAGATACATTGAACTACACCTTGAACCACGTCTTGAACTACACATTGAATCACGCCTTGAACCACGCTCACAGTGTAGGGAAAGAATATGAGGGTGCTGCTCTATCCTCAGTTCCTGACAGAGGTTAACATTTTATATCCCAGAGGCACTGTATATAGGGTGTGACGCCCCGACATTTCAGTGGCCACGTGGCCGTCGGTTCAATAGTTGGTAAGCCGACACAGGGTCAATCCAGGAATTCCAACAACTAGTTTCACACACACGAGTCTTGTGTGTGACAAATCACGATACAAAAGGTTTGTCATGGATATTGGTTTTCATGCGAAACCCTTGGGTTGCAGACAATGAGGGACAGGAGGCTTTGTGTTGGCAACTCTATTTCAACAGTTGAACTCCTATGTAAATATATACAGATTCATATCCTCCTAGGTACTTTTCTCTTTAGTTTAGAATCTTATGATTTGAGTCCACGCCAGCTTTTGACCACTCGCCAATCGTCTTTTGTCCCTCGAGTTTCCACATAGAGGGACTTCTCACCACATATATATAATTATAGCAATTTAATCACAATTAACTATCCATTAAATATCAGTAAACTTCTTTGCATAGTAAACACATTTATCGTATCTCTAAGTCAAACTCGAGGCTAGTGTATAGTTCTTCCAATCTCCGGAACTAATTTCAATTACGGAAGCCTCATATTGAGCTTTGATTTCTCTTCTTGCCCTCGCAATGTCGAAGTCTCTATCGACTTTGAAATCTCGGACAACAGGCATGAAATAATTATGGATTGTCTGATGTTGATATGTGTAAATATACGTTATGTATTGCAAAGAAAATATAATAAAAGTGTAGATGTAAATGTAGATGAAAGATAATTGATTATATGAAAAGACGTGCCTATAGTGAGCGTGGTTCAAGGCGTGATTGAAGATGTAGTTCAATACGAGGTTCAAGGTGTAGTTCAAGACGTGGTTCAAGATGTAGTTCAAATTAGAATGGTTCCGAAAATTTTAAGAATGACATACCAAGTATGAGAATAAATTAGAGTTATGATGAGTTTGTTTAATGTACGACAAAGTCTACTGATGTTTAATGGATAGTTAATTGTAAAGAAATTGCTATAATTCTACATGTGTGGCGAGAAGTCCCTCTATATACATGAAAGCGGGGTTTTCCGCACACTAGTGTGAACTCCAACATACTTCCTAATCTAACCTAAATGAAAAGTTTGTTGGAGATCCTGAAGCCAATGTATGCTGTCAGGCATCTATTAGCTGATTACTATTCATGCCAGTGAGTGATGACGTGGGTTAATCATATCTCATGGCGCCAGTGCATATTATTCTAATATGTACTATTTGTCTACTGCAGTCATGTTGCTGCCTTAATTACAACAGTTCAATGTATCTCTAGAACATGAATAAGATAAGAAGCTACTGTACATCAATGTCCTCCGAGTTTGTTATATACATCTTTCTGATATAATATTCTTACTCATATTTGTATGCACCATTCCATTCCATTCCTACTTCCCTAACTCCCTTAACTCCATGATTGTTACAGTTATGGGTTAGGATGTGTCACCATGATGCTGACCTTTGACTGTTGGGATAGCTTTATTGGAAATAAAGTGTGGAAAGATGTTGATTAATCTATGTTACAACATGGGGAGCTCCGACCCCTATTTATACTACAGCCCCGCTTAGGTTACAGAAACAAACCCATCAAATACTTCCTAATGTATTGCTAGCATGACACACCAAGCGCAAGGTGTTTTATGCATGGTGAACGTGCTAAAGGTACAACAATGATCCATATGTAAGAACATACTACTACAAGAAGGATTGTTTGTGGTTAACCATGACATGACCAAACTCGTTACTTCTAAACTAAGAGATTATTGCAGCATAATAAGGGAAGTGCTAACGACTGCAATCAGTAAGGTAGTCGGCCTTAGCTCGATTAGGAAGCTGCTGTGAACGAAAATGATGAAGTATGATGAAGCACGTCTCGTGTGACAGAAGCGGCATGCAAATGGCGGAGCACAGCAGGAGTCAAGACAAGAAGGAGAGGCAAGAGTTTGCTTTCCTACATAGTGCATGAGATGGGTGCACAACCACTCGGCCAAAAGGTCAGACCCGAATCACAGAACACTAGGGGATGGTTATCTCCACATATATAGATTACACAGTAGGCATTCCTGACATTGTGTGATGACTCAAATTACACGGGATCATGTAAGTCTGGGGTAAATTATGACACCTATTATAGAGCCTGTCCGTCTTCACCTTCGGTCCAGGTCACTTATAACCTATCTAAAGTATTCATACGTCATCCATCCACTTAGCAACACATCAAGACGGAATCTTTAAGTTAGATCTAGTTACAGTCCCGTTTACAGAATGTTACATTAAAGTTCGTGATGGTGGTGTTTTCCTATGCTAAATATGTTCCATGTATCTACATCCCTGAGCCGTGGAACTGCTAAACATGCACTGATGTAACAGTTTAACACACTTGTGTCACAGATCAACTATAGAAAGCAGGGAGCATTTGTATGGATGATGGTATATTAACAATTCAACTATGTAGAACTAAGCTACAGATACTTAGCCAGGTATTTATACAGATTACTACACTCCAAGCCCTCCCATCTAAGGTCAGTTCATTTCTAGATAATTCCAGTTGCAACTCTGAGAATATGGTTTCTAGTAGTTTCTCCAAGTCTCAGTTACAGTCTTGTTCATGTCGAATCTTATCTAGTACCTTCGACAGTGGTTCTGGTATGTTCTGCAAGGCTATTGCGCCGGCCCACCCCCCTGGTGGTTATACGCCAGTACTTGCCTGTCACAGACCGGCTTTCCCCACGAGGAAAACGGCCTGCTTGTCACTACCATTGTGCCATGGGCTAATGCTGAGATGCTGCGCTTAGTCTGGTCAACCAAGTCAGGAGCTTCCCTAGTAACATAGTCAATGCGTTGCAATGGTTACAATGTTATGATAGCTACAGTTACTAATCAACATAAGCAATCAGTTGCTGTGTTATAGCTGTAGACTACCATACCCCTGATTGTAGTAGCCGCTCTTGAGTACTTAAGGAAGGTCTAGGACTGGATTTGTTCTGTAGCTTTTTGTCTTGTAATTATTCTAGACTTTAGATTGATCCGATTATTATAAGCTTTACCTTATACCCCGACTCTGTCCCGTTCCGCCTCCGTCACGTTCCGTCTCCGTCATGTCTCGCCCTCGTCCCGTTCCGATCACATTCCGTCCCGACTACATCCGTCCCGACTCCGTCCTGTTCCGACCCTTGACCTCCGAACTAGCCAACGAGCCTGACATTGCCATTACTGGCTACAGGAAAATACCGGCTTCTTAGCCGTTACAACTTGTATCAAAACTGAACCTCTCACACTTTGAATCATAGACCTTCGGATTATACTCTAAGGAGAATCACTAGCTTGATGTAACAGTTCCAATAAATAAAGCTCAGGCGTTTGTATGTTGAAAGGTAAGTTTATTTACTAACTGGAGAACAAGACTACTGCTACATTCAACGCCCTATTTATATACATGATCCCAATATTTCAAACACTAGGCTCTGTCCTCTAGTCCGGCTCCCATTATTAAAGTGTGGGCCAGTTATCAATGTTGTTTCGTGCACGGGCAGTGCCAGACTTTCAATACCAGCATATCTTAGCACTGAGGTAATGAGTATGCATGTGATGAATAGCACAGGCTACAGGCAATCTACCGGCTTACTTGCTGCCACACCTGAAATATACCCGAGCATCTCTATATATTCCTGACCCTGGTTTAATCCTAACAGTTCTAAGTGTGGAGCTGGAGCTGCACAGGCGGCTATAGCGAGAGCGTCGGCAACTTTGTTTCCAAGAATACATGAGTGACCTGGCCACCATCAAACAGCTACTTCCCCAGACCTCGTGTTTTAGCCTCGTAACCTCCTTCTCCGATTCACTGCGAGCTTGCGAAAGAGAAAGATTTGGTGATGTTAGAGGCATAGAAAGTCAGTGGGTTGAGGAATGCTGCAGTAAGGCTTTCTGTGGCCCCGGCAATTTCAGCATCATACACTTCTGCCGAGTTTCCGAGTGGGAGTAATCCTCGCCTAATCTCCTGCGTGAGACCTCGGTAGATGAAATAGCCCGCACCTGATTGGTCTTCCATTAGAGTTCCATCTGAGAATACGAACAAGTCTAGGGTGGGTTGTGTAGCCTTAAACTGTTTGAAGGGATTTGGTCCCAGGAGTCTACCTACTGCTCCAATTTCGATTAGCTTCTATCCACGGAATGACGGTCTGGGTAGGAGTGAGTAATAATAGAAAAGAGGAATATATAGAGGAGATATCTAATGAGGTACCTCAGGTCATTGAGAGAAACTAATGGTTTGGCTGTGTAAGGATTCCCTGTTTCATTCTTAATTTAGTCTTTATTTTTAGTCTTCTTCCAAGCGGCTATGATAATACCGCAGCTCTTGGCAATGGGTAATCTATAATCATTAGGATAAGACTTATGTCATGATGGAACAATGGAAAGAAATCATGTAATTAAGGGCTTGGTCTACTGAAGCTGAGCTCTTCACCCTTAGTTTTCTGTCACAACCACCACCTTCGGATCACCTCTAGTCACCTTTAACACCTTTCGTCACCACTAGTATTTGCTCGTACCTTTAGACTATTTAGACATTTAAATTACCCATTTTTTAAACCTCTAGTTCTCCAAATTAATCCCAATAGACCTTTAGTCGTCCTTTGCCATCTATCCGACCTCTTCTCGCCCTCCATTTCTGCTTCAACTCAAACGCCTACGCTCCAACCAGACAGGCTGAAGGGAACTAATGGCATCTGAAAAACTAGAGGCGGCTAGAGATGATCTAAAGGTGTAGGTTATGATAGAAGACTAAACGTGAAGAGCTCAGCTTCAGTAGACCAAGCCCTTAATTACATGATTTCTTTCCATTGTTCCATCATGACATAAGTCTCATTCTAATAATAATCGATTATCCAGTGCCAAGAGCTGCGGTATTATCATAGCCACTTGGAAGAAGACTAAAAATAAAGACTAAATTAAGAATGAAAGAGGGAATCCTTGCAGGTGTGGAATTAGAACCATGGAGTCCGGTCCAAGAAGATTCCTAGTCAGCGAGTGTGAGTACTTGGCGTTAAAGTTGTCTCTCAAATATTTAGCGTAGGCTCTAGTGGTGAGCATCGCTTCCGGTGAAAGTATTTTTTTTAATCCATTTTATTGTCCCTTCTGAGTCTATGACTATGTAGGACATGCAGGTCTTCTCTGCCTACAGGCCAAGGATACCTATACCAGTAGTATAATCCCTCCCATGCCTCCCATATAGTTCCACTCAAACAGTACCACCCCTCACAAGTCCTCATTCAATCATACACTTAGAGGAGCCCTTAGCCCTTCATTATCTCCCCTCTCCAGCCAACGAAACGATGGCCATTTGCGGGTGTATGGCAGCCAGGAAAAATCGCAAAAACCACTGGGTGCAGGGCTCTTTTAATACCGACATTAGGACTAAATCCGAAGACATAGTGATCTTTCTGACGCGTTCAAAGAGGCCGGCCAGCAGGGCGCTGCAGACTTGTGGGTACCTCGGGAAATTCACCCTCTGCCTTTCTAGCCTCCTTCCAACTCCTCCCCAAAGGTCTTGCTGAAATGTCAGAAAAGTCTTGACAGAGCGTGATTGCTGTATGGTAGCTTAGCCTAACTTCTTTTGTGCCGTCAAGGGCGCTAGGGAATTGTATGAATATTGGCGTTGGTAGGGTACCTATGGGAGAAGTATACGGATATTAGTCACGTGGTGTCAGTGCGGCGTTGGGGTTTACCTCCGTTCTGTACTCATGATAGAGATAGATAGATATACGTTTTTTAGATCAATAACTCTGTTACCCATTCTTTGTGCTAGCACATAATCTTGAACCGGTGATAAACCGACACTGATCAGTGATCCATCTTATCGGTCACAGATCCGTACGCGGTATTCATACGAAGGAACTACCCTTGGAGTCGTCGACCCTGTCTGAACTGAGCTCCGACGTGTCAAACTTAAGAAGTATTAAGTATTCGCTCTTCTTGATTCTGCGTCCATTAACGCGACCTGTTATTTAAGCAATAACCAGGAGAAATTCCCTAATCTTGCTTCGCGTCCATCACGCAAACCAAATAGACCATGTCTCTCAAACCTACTCCTACTACGCCGCCAAAATTCGACTCTGACGAAGCTGTAAATAACCATGTCCAGAATAGACTGAATCTTTACAGAACGAAAGGCTTACGAGATGACCCTCTGTGGGAAAGATGGGTAGAAGACTTCGAGGACTGGGATGTGAGTCTCTTCAGCAAAGTTGAATCAGAACTCAGAAGAGATTTTCGAGACTATCTTATTTCCCGTGGAATATATATGACACCAAATCCGAAGGGAAAACACATAGATCAACAACTTGCGACAGAAGTCAAGAGATAAGACTTCCATGAATGGACTCCCGAAGAAATCGCATTCTATCAAAAGAAGAACCCATTAGGGGTAAGCTCACGGTGCGATCCAAAAGACCCAAGCTACAGAGAATACGAACGTACAATCCAAGCAGCGTTGGATTATGAAAGGACAAGAGGAAACATGTGTAAAGAAATTAAAGAGGAAGATAAGGATCTATCAATTAAGCAGGAAGGTAAAGAGCCACACAGCAATTCTCCAAGATATGGAGACGAGGGAAACAAATATGGACGCAGCGATAGTGACAAAGACAATTGTTTCTCATCATATCCACCAAATCAGCAACCATATCCACAAAGAGATAATTATCTCCTGTGGGAAGACCGTCCGCTCCATAAAAGTATGCAATTAGAATCCCTTGTCAAAATGTACAAAGACGAGGACAAATATAGAGACAGGACTGACAGTTTTGATTACAAGCGAAAAATATTTTTCAATAACTGCAATAATGCTTGTGTTGAGAAGAGTAATTTCAAAGACGCGCTCGCTATAATGTTTGTTTGAGATGCTAGTGAAAAATACCTAGATTTAACACTGCATATTGAAGATATGTCATTTGATAAGTGTTGCGATTTAATAAAGTCGCACTACGAGACAGTCCATTGGATAAATAGAAGGGAGACAATCTGGAACACTCTTAACCTGATTGAAGAAATGCAAAAATGTCCAGATAAGCTCCAAGCATTTAACAACCTTGAAAGAGAGTTACGTCGTGTTCAAAGAGGACTGGAAGCACATTCTGGAGACGCTTCTTTACGAACTAGGATTATCAATGCCTGCTCTGGAGTAGTTGATTTACACTTCGTATTATTCTCACCAGCAAAGACTGCTGAAGGTGTTTGCGCCAATATCCGAGCCCGATTCATGCAACTTTCTTTATCAGGTACACCAACCAGCCAATACACGCAGCACGAACTCAATGAGTGTCAGAAAAGTGAAAATTCCTATCTAGCAGAGCGTCAATACCAAACTGCTAGGGGATCTAGAAGAGGCCAAAGTGGTAAGTCTTTTCATGGCAGGGATAGAGTCAGCAGTAGAATGGAAGGATCGAGTGCTTCATCGCCCTGGGTTAAACGCTGCCTGGTTTGTAAGAAGGCGAACTGTTGGTCAACAAATCACTCTGCGGAAGAACGACAGGCAGCATTTAACAAAGTCAAGAAAACCTATCCGTCAAAAGATTAAGACGCTGTTCGGCAATTCATTGTCCAATTCGAAGGGCAATCCATAGATACGGAGTTATATCAGTTCTTAACCATTGAGGACCTGCCTGATGAAAGCGAATTCAGCGATGAGCACGGGCATGACAACGTCGACCAATATCTCATCGAGGAAATTGGAGGAGAAAATGCTGTTGCCTTTCTTCAAGAACAAACTACAAGACATAAGTTTACAGCACCCAGAATGAAATATGCGGTATCTGAGGAGAAACAGGGCATTATTTTTAGGGTAGACTCTCTTAGTATTGATTCGGACTTTCACATTAACGTTCTTGACTCGGAGATAGAAACAGCCGAAAAAGTACACCTACTTGGGAAAGTTTTTCTCTACAAACAATGAAGGATGATAGATACGACGATCGAGTCTTCCATGGAGTTTTGGTCGATACAGGCGCTGCTGGGCGGTCTACAGTTGGAGTTGGACAGGCAAAAGCGTTGCAGCAAATTCAAAAGGAGTTTAAGGTTGATAAAACAAGGGCTGGGGAGGTGAAAATCTCGGGAATTGGGAGTGGCGTATTTGTTTTTATTGGTTCAGTTACTCTTGATACGCCCATCGGCAAAGTTACTTTTCATATTTTACCCTGCAACACACCTTTTTTACTTAGCCTACAAGATATGACTCGTCTTGGCGTTACTCTAGATGTTCTAAAAAATGCCATGATGAAAGATCAAAGACCGGTAGCAGCTCTCATTCGAAAATACGGTCACTTATGGATGACCCTCAATCACATCCAATCATTATTCATTTACGAAGCTGACCAACATCCTATTTGTTACTTGACAGAGCAACAAATAAGAACCTGTCATCGTAGATGGGGGCATCCAACTGCTACAAGAATGTGGAAGATCTTTTGACAAGCCGGCCATGACGTCGATATCAAAACAATTAACCAAATTTCCAAGTTCTGCGAGGACTGTCAGTTAAATGCTAATCAGCCCCTTTGTTTCAAATTCACCCTCACTAACAAAGATGTACCGTTTAATCATACCGTCTACGTTGATGTATTGCACTTAGAAGACGGCCCTGCTGTACATTTAGTAGATGCTGGAACCAACCTAGGATCTGCAGATTTCCTTACAGGTACTGAGAAAGAAGGAGCAACATCTATCTGTAATTCAATTGAACGCTGCTGGAACAACGTCTACATAGGTCCACCTGAAAACCTAATACATGATGCCGGTAAGAATTTTGCGTCCGCAGAATTTTGCGCAACTGCTTCAGGATGGAAAACACATGTGGTTGAAGTCCCTATAGAAGCTCATCACTCTAATGGAAAAGTTGAGCATGCACATAAAGATCTTCGTCGTGCTTATTCTATTTTCAAGCGACAATTTACTGGACACAATGTAAACCGGCATTCAATTTTAAAGATGGCAGTTAAGGCGCTTAATGACACCGCAGGACCGAATGGTCTCATTCCAACACTTTGTGCGTTCGGTGCCTATCCCCGAATTACTTGGGACGACGGTCCAGCACCAGTGGCTAAAGAAAGGGTGGAAAATATGCGTAAAGCGATGGAAGAGCTTCAAAAATATCGTGCTACTCAACTTGTCAATAAAGCCAAAGATATGCGGAACGGTCCACAACATCATCACCTTGAAGATATCCCCATCGGAGGAAAAGTGAGAGTGTGGCGTGAAGCAACCAAGAGCTCAAGGGGCAAGTGGACAGGACCTTTTGAGCTATACAACAAAGAGGGCGAGACAATCACGGTAATTATCAATAAAGAAAAGAAAAAATTCCAATCAACATCAGTCAAAAAGTGGTTTGATGAAAATGACAATACTAATAACCTTGATAACAGTAACTTGAAGCAGCCGGAAACAGGTTTAGATAGCCAAACGGAACTTGAACCAATACCACCGCACCCACTAAGGCGCAGCGGAAGAGAGGGAAGATTTGCTGGTCAATATCCATCTGATGAACATTTCGTACCTTGCCTAGAACAACATTTTCCTGTATACCTTTCTCAAGATGAAGAAGCGATTCGGCTTTCGCTAGAATTACGCTCAAAGGGCCTTATTACCACCCCTGGACCACCGTTCTATGCCTCAAACAAAAAGGAGATAGATGGCTTAATTGCCAGTAAAGTTTTCCGCTTCATACCTTGGAATAAGTTGTTACTGGGAAAACAAATATACAAATGTAGAATTGTCAAGGCAATTAAGGGCAAGGAAACAATCAAGCCTTTTGAGAAATCTCGTTTGGTCGTTCAAGCATACAATGACCAAGATAAGTCTCTAGTACTAACCCAGTCACCTACCGTACAAAGAGCAAGTCAACGCCTTATTTTTTGTTTTGCAATCTGCTTAATCTTGCAATTTGACCAAACTTTATTTCTTCGGGATATTCAGCAAGCGTACACGCAGTCAAGGACCCATCTTGTTAGGGATTTTTATTGCTGGCCTTCCCCAGAAATTATCAAAGCTATGGATCTACCGGTAGATACAATCATGCACGTTATCAAACCTCTGTACGGTATCCCAGAATCTGGCAACCACTGGTTCGACACATGGATCAAATACCTTACAAAAGAACTAGGCTTAAAGTCATCTTGCTTTGATCCGTGTCTACTTGTGACCCACATTGAACCTTTCAGTATTACAGGCATGCAAGTTGACGATACGCTTTTTCTCGGAACTAAGGAATTTCTAGAGCTCGAAGACGCAAAACTAAACAAGGCCCAGTTCCCTGCGAAGCCTATTGAGCGATTATCTGATACTAACCCACTGCAATTTAACGGTCTACTGATCTCACTCTGCAATAACTCTTTGCACATACAAACTAATGGTCAAGGTAAGAAAATCAAGTTGGTCAATGTAAAAGATCCAAACAGAACCAATATTTACAAGAGACAAAGAGCTCTTGGAGCCTGGATTTCATCTAATTGTCAACCACTTGTCGCCTTTAGATTTTCAAGAGCAGCTCAGCATCAAGAGCCAGGAGACCAGGAGATCATTGAACTCAATAACGCTCTTCACGAACAACAAATCGACCCAAGCAAGGGATTAAAATACATCAACCTAGATTTGAATAAGTTAAAAGTTTACTGTTGGGTTGACGGCTCATTTGCTAACAATAAAGACCTCACCTCTCAGATAGGCTTTGTAATCACACTTGGGAACGAGGATCTTGGTGACAATGAATTCACCTTCCGAGGTAATATTATTCATTGGAGCTCAACCAAATGCAAGCGAGTGACTCGAGCTGTTCTAGCATCCGAGCTATATGCAATGACTCATGGCGTTGATATTGCAATCCCACTCTGCATAACGGTCAATCAGATCATGGGCCAACTTGGTCTACCTGTAGTTCCATTAATTATCTGTACCGACAGTCGCAGCCTATATGAATGTTTAGTGAAGCTTGGAACGACAAAAGAAAAACGACTAATGATTGACGTTATGGCAATACGTGAGTCATATTAGCGAAGAGAGCTAGCAGAGATCAGGTGGATTAATGGTAAAGATAATCCAGCAGACTCTATGACAAAAGAAAAGGCTACCTCGGCCCTAAGGACAATTATTGAGACAAATAAACTTACAGTTAGGCTGGAAGGATGGGTAAACCGGAAGTGAATGCACAATGGCAAATAAAAACTAGTATTTTTGGGATGAATTACTTTCTTTCATAATTTCTTGAGTTCGATATTTACCATTTAAAGAGTTGTCAGTGTATGAATATTGGCGTTGGTAGGGTACCTATGGGAGAAGTATACGGATATTAGTCACGTGGTGTCAGTGCGGCGTTGGGGTTTACTTCCGTTCTGTACTCATGATAGAGATAGATAGATATACGTTTTTTAGATCAATAACTCTGTTACCCATTCTTTGTGCTAGCACATAATCTTGAACCGGTGATAAACCCACAGGAATGCCATTGACTTATCGACAATTGAAGCCCTCCTGGCTAATTAGCCGAAATCTTGGTCTTGACGCCCACAAAAAATACAAAGTTGAAAACCTCTCGAAAATGTCAGTCCTAGCTTGGTCTTCAGAGACTTGTTCATCCTATCGCTCAATATCTCAACCGCCTGTTCTTCCTCAAGATGTGTAACCCCATTAGAGCAGCAGTCCCCCATAAATCAAGACCCCAACTTTGTATTTTTCGACTTGATTTCCTCCTTGCGGGTGTAGGTAGCGTCGTAAATTTATAGTGAGTGATGGCTGGTGATGAATGAGGCAAGCTAGTGTTTGCAATTGGAGAAACACCTTTATCGGTCGGCAAGGCAAGATGATGTGTGGTTAGAGATGGGTTGAGGACTCAGAATATAAAGGTGAGTGCTGCATGGTTGAGAAGTTGTCAAATGGAGATATGCATGTGTTTGCTTTCGACTTCGATTCGGATGCAATTCTTCGTGGCTATCCCAGATATGCAGAGCATACTGAGCGATTACACCGGCACCACTGGAAGGTGAAGAATTTGTCTTTGCCGGCCTAATGTTGCCGGATCAATTGGTGTTGGTATACAGCAGAGCAAGTCCAGAATAAATCAGTTAATTAATGAAATCTAGGGAAAGAAGATTTCCTACTTCTTGCTGTATACATAGGGAATTGTAACTGTCAGCGTCGATCATAACAATCAATGTTGCTAAGCAACCATATCCAGACCGCAACATTGGTAGCCCCTGTAGCTGGCTAGTGTTGTACTTTCGCCCGTCAATGACCGGCTATGCGCCGACAGGTGCATATGCACATTGTGCGTTGACCATGGATACAACCGCTGCCGCTCTTGAGTCTCGGACTTGGGAGCACCGGGTTGAGTCATTGCAAGGCAACGATTGGGGTAGCGACGTGAAGGGTCTACTGACCACGTGCGCTAGCCATAAGCGGTTAGATATTGCCGGAAAATTACGGAATAGTGCCCTGAGGTATATGCAGACCTCGCACGCTACCGGAACCATACAACTGCTTCCGCTCCTGAGTAGTGGACTCATGAGCGCCAGGCTGATTCATTGCAGGGCAATGATTGGGGCAGCGTCGTGATGAGTCTATTGATCACACTCGCTAGCCGTGAGCGGTTAGGTATCGCCGGGCAATTATGGGATAGCGCTCAGAGGTACATGCAGACCTAGCGCACTATCGGAACTATACAACTGCTTCCGCTCCTGAGTAATGGACTAAGGACTGCAGAGCTGAGACATTGTATGGGAACGATTGGAGCGACGCTGTGGTGTGTATACAAACCATAGGCGCGAACCATGGACTGGATTGCTGTCGTTCCTGAACAGCTAGGTTCAGGATTGCTCAGCTGGGATATTACACGTAAGTGATTGAGGCATTGCAGCAACGCGTACTCGGACCGCGCGCGCCAGCCACCTGAACAGCGGATGCCTCTCATGAGAGATGGACTCATGAGCTGCAGAGTTTTACCCAGGCACGCTGTTGGCAGTAAGTCAGGAGAGAGAGCGTAGACAATGACAAGGGTCATATTAGAGTATATAAGTAGTCTATGTTCTGTCTTATGTACAGTATCGGAAAAGTATCGGACACCTGCCAGCAATCAAGTTACCAAGTATCAAACCATCTGAACAAACATTGTGACACATTTCAACGTAACTATGTTCCCAATTAACTCATAACCTTAATAGCTAGGCCCTATATTCCATCCCTACTTTACTGATGCAGACAGTACAAACACAAGGGATTAATCCCGTAACATTACCCCCTCTATTTAGAATGTCTCCGCACTCCAGTATATGTACCAATATTATTTTCTCCAACGTCATCAATGGTTCCATATCTTTGCTCGATAAATTCGAGAGCGACGGTATTTTCAACTTCTGAACGTGGTTCCCAGGTTGGCTCCAACTATCCTTTCCACTTTACAAGTACTACGCATCATTTTTTCTCCTTCCACGACGTACATTTTCGGCCTTGAGGATCCTCCCAATTTCAAACTCTTGTTCATTCTGTGGTACTGAAGTATCAGCTGGCGCTGGTTGATTCTCGTCTTGCTGTTGCGAAGGTAATGGATCATTGGCAGCCTTCCTTAGCATATCGACATGGAAGCGAGGATGAATACCTATTGGGACATCTAACTCGATCACATGGGGAGAGATTATCTTCAGGTCCCTATATTTTGCGTGCAACCAAGCGAGTTTCTTCGAAGGTCTTGGCGTTGAGATGTTTTTGAAGTTAAGCCATACACAGTTGCCTTCTCTAAAGATTTCTGCTTGTTGTCGACCTCTATTTGCAGTATCATCCATTATCTGCTGACGCCACAACTGTCACAGACCGGCTTTCCCACGAGGAAAACAGCCTGCTTGTCACTACCATTGTGCCATGGGCTAATGCTGAGATGCTGCGCTTAGTCTGGTCAACCAAGTCAGGAACTTCCCTAGTAACATAGTCAATGCGTTGCAATGGTTACAATGTTATGATAGCTACAGTTACTAATCAACATAAGCAATCAGTTGCTGTGTTATAGCTGTAGACTACCATACCCCTGATTGTAGTAGCCGCTCTTGAGTACTTAAGGAAGGTCTAGGACTGGATTTGTTCTGTAGCTTTTTGTCTTGTAATTATTCTAGACTTCAGATTGATCCAATTATTATAAGCTTTACCTTATACCCCGATTCTGTCCCGTTCCGTCTCCGTCTTGTCTCGCCCTCGTCCCGTTCCGATCACATCCTGTCCCGATCACATCCTGTCCCGACTTCATCCATCCCGACTCCGTCCTGTTTCGACCCTTGACCTCCGAACTAGCCAACGAGCCTGACAACAACATGGAAGCTTGAGCTAAAGCTTGTCCTTCCTCGAGTTTTTGAACTAGGCTATCTGCTTTACGGGCTTCTGAAGAGGTGCACTGAGTTAGGTTTGTCTCGCTAGTTTGAAGAGCTGGAACATGATATCCATGTGTTAGAAAAAATGGGCTATATCCAAGCGAAGAATCTCTATTATTTAGTGCCAACTGAGCTGCAGGAAGTAGTTCTGACCAGTCAGTCTGCAAATAAGTGACAAATACACGGAGGTAAGTCTGAACTTCCTGGTTAGCCCTTTCAGTTGCTCCATTGGTTTGCGGATGGAAAGCTGTGGAGAGTCGCTGTTGTATGCCAGTCAGTTCACAAAGTCGCCTCCAAAAGTCTCAAACCCAGTTGCTTCCGCGATCCGAAGTTATGGCTTTGGGGAAACTATGATATTGGTAGAAGTAATTTAAGAATATATTCGCGCAGGATTCAGCAGCCATTGTACCCATAGCCTCGAGGATAATCTCTTTACTCAATCTATCTGTTATCACCATTAAGTAGCGTGGTTGGTTATTATTAGATGGTAAATATGTCATTAAATCAATAGACAATTCTTGATGGAAACGCTCTGGAATGGGCAATGGTTTGAGAAATCCGCGTTTTTTATCCCTCCATACATACGTTCGACCACAAGTGTCGCAGTTACGAATGAATTGTCGTACCATATTACTCATATGAGGCAAGTAGAAGTCTCTATTCAGAATACTCAACGTTACTTCTCGTCCAGGATGTCCTGTTACTGGTGAGTCATGTGCTTTAGGTATTAACGCTGTCTGCAGAGGCTCATATTTGGGAATTAGAAGTCGATTTCTCCATCTGATGTGATTATTTTGGTCTATCAAGCATTCTGAAATGGAAATTTAGACTTCACCCAAGGGGGGAAGCATCTCATGTCATCTTTCAGGGCTTTTATAACATCTCTAAATTGACCATCCACCTGGACACCTATCTCCCAAAGACATATGAGCTCCATATCTTCGAACGGCGCATTATAATTAACAATTGAGGTACAAATATTATTGATTGGTACCTGAAATTTAGGTTCTATCCAATTATTTGGAATTAGCTGCATGTGGCGGTGAAGGAGTTGGGAGTTGTTGGAATCTTTTGGGGTATCTTGTTCAAGCCTCGATAGAGCGGCCGGTCTGACAGGGTCTTAACCTGGTCTATAGTTCAGCTTAATCCCTGGCATATCATCAAGCAATGATTTCCATCTTGTTTGTCTCTCTGAAAAGGTCCTTTTATTCATGAAGTACTGCAAGTTTTTATGATCAGTCAGTATCTCAATATCGTGTTTTAGCGACATTGATTCTGATCTCCAAAACTCTACTGCCCGAACAATAACCAATAATTCCTTGTCATGGATATCATAGTTGCATTCACAGGGCGACAATTTTTTTGAAAAGTATCCAATGGGCCGTAATCTTCCAGACAAATCCCATTGAGACAGGCAAGCACCCATAGCCCATTCTGAACAGTCAGTCTCGAGTACTGTTTTGTGTTCTGGGTCAAATAGCGCAAGTTTAGGTGTGGATATGAAGTAATTCTTCAGTTTCTCGAAAGATTGGCAAGCTTGATGATCTAACTGAATTTTTCCTTTCCCAGAGAACTCCTTTTTGGTGCAACGTTGAAGGCATCGCTCAAGCTTGCAAACTAATCTATAAAATCTCGGTAAAAATTTGCAAAGCCTAGGAAGCTACGCACTCTAGTTTGGGTTCGAGGTAGATCCCATCTCTTGATAGCCTCGATTTTTTCTGGATCGACTGAAATATCTCTTCCTGCGGTAACTATGAATCCGAGATACTTGACCTCTTTAACAGCAAAGTCACACTTTTTTAAATCTAATTTTAATCCCACGCTTGCCAGGCGCTCAAGGATTTTGTTACCATTTTCTAGATGATCATTTTCTGATCCATCGCTCCAGATAAGCACATTGTCGAGGTTGTCACAAACCATCACTGGGATGTCGTGTCGCACCCAGGCAACCGAGTTATGACGTGCATACAATAACACAATTTAGGTATTGTAATGGTTACAGTGTTGTGATAGCAACAGTTGCCATTTAGAGTACTAGTTAGTTACTGTGTTATGGCTGTAAACTACTACACCCTTGGTTATAGTATTGAAGCTCGTGTATTTAAGGAAGCTCTAGGACTGGATGTGTACTATAGCTTTTTGTCTTGTAAATTACTCATGTTTTAGAATCAAATTATTAATCTAAATATCTCGTCCTAGTCTTCGTCCTCGTCTCCGTCCTCGTCTTCATCCTCGTCCGTGACAGAGGTAGGCAGTGCAGAATTCATCAAGATACCCATGAAGAAGGCTATTTATCCATCTTTGCCATGCTGCTGGAGCCCCTGTTAAGCCAAAAGGCATTACTAACCATTCGAACTTGCCCAGCCTAGTTTGAAACGCTGTTTTCCATTCATCTCCCTCTTTAATTCTGAGTCAATGGAAGGCTGCGCTGACATCAACTTTCGAGAACCAGCGTGCCATAGAGATAGTTTGAAAAGTTTCTTTGATTAGAGGAAGGGGGTACCTGTCTTTTTTGGTAATTGCGTTCAGGGACTGATAGTCAACACAGAATTGTAATCATCCGCCGGGTTTCTTTACAAACAGGACAGGAGCTCCCCCTGGCGAGCTACTAGCTCTGATCCAGTTACAATCGAGAAGCTGAGTAATTTCCTTTCTGAGACATAGCAGCTCATCCCGTGACATACTATATAAGGGACCTCGCGGAAGATCCTTAGTTCGCCCCTGCTCATCCTTTTCGATTCCAATAGCCAGATCTACGCCTTTTCGAAGGGGCAGTAGATCAGTTTCATCATTTTTATCATCTTCAAATATTGAAAAATGGTGGCATAGCTATTTAGGGAGTTTGGCTTTTATTTCTTGTCGAGAAAATTGTCTTTTAGGTGCCAGCATTTTATTGATATCATTGACTGATGCTGCATATACCGATATAGTTTTTCTGTCTTCTCCAAGACCCTGTTGTTTCCCTGCTCTCCTTAAGAAAGCTGACATTGCTGTATGTCGGATCATTTCAACCTGAACTGTAGGAGAGGTCGAACTATGGGTGCGAATGATGTGCCTTTCTCTTTCTAGGAATAATGTTGGAAATACAGTTTCCTGCTTTTCTTTCTATCGACCAATGTGGTTGCATGCATCTTGCCTGAACTATATTTCTGAGTTCGGGCAGGATCCCACATTTCTGATCCAATCGGACTCAACGTTAGAGTCTGCTTGAATCCCATTCTTCCCGAACAAATCCAGTCATTGGTTTGTTCGTACTTCTATTGCGTGACCCAGTATTCTCAGTCAGTGGATAATTATTTTCTGGTACGGGGTCCCACTTATTTATGCAGTCGAGTCGGTTCCGGGTAACCTCTATTTCTTATAATTCCACTGTATATATCATAATACCTGTAGTCTATTAGTAAATTAAGCAAACTGAACTTCTTCTCCGTTCTCAGGCAATTCTTACTCCGAAGTCTTCTCTATACTCTAACAGATTATGAGACCAAGTTAGCTCAACTTTGGACTTAAATACTTCTCTCTTCGCCTGGCTGCTTCAACTTCTACAACTTTCTCTTCCTCACACTCACCTCTACTACATCTTCTCAACCTTCTACAACCAAAATGGCATTTAACCAGATCATCAAATCGGTTCGTTCTCTTCCTACTTTGGACAAGTCTACCTACACCCGTTGGGCTAGTCTATTTCGAATGATTCTCGTACAATTTAATGCGGAGTCCGTTATATGCGACCCTTCCGAAGCCGTCGCCGATACTAAGAAAGGCGAAAATAAAGATGTGGACTTGGACGAAATTGACCATTGTGTCAGATTTGCTCTTCTTTCGGCCGTACCAGATGATACTTACCATTTGGTTGAAAATAAAAATACTTCCAGAGAAATGTGGATTGCTCTTGAGGATTTCTTCAAACCTGAATGTGAGGTTACTCCTACTTCCTTGCTCAAGGATTTCTTTCGATTCACTATGCCTGATGGTACTAGTGTGGATCAATTTTCTGAAGAGCTTACAAAACGTCAACGTAGAATTGCTGCTGCAGATCCTTCTTTCTTCCCCTCTGATACTCATATGAGGGATTACTTACTTGACTACTTTGATTTTTGTAGCAATGGTCAATTCTCTGGATCAGTCACTTCTTTGAGACGAGACAAGTCCTGCACGTTTTCTCAGGCAGTCAACTCTCTGAGGTCGACAGAAACTACGATAAATAGTCGACAGTCTGGTCCATCTGCAGTATTCTTAACTAGTTCTACGAAACAAAATTCTCACCCTGATCCTAATTCTTCCTCTTCCAATTCTTCCAATAAGGACAAAACATGCGCGCACTGTCACCGTAAGGGTCACACCAGGGACACTTGTTTCCTCTGGATTTCTACGCCTGACGGCACAAAGTGGGCCGCCAAGCATCCAGAGAAAGCCGCTATAGTGCGAGCTATGTTCCAAAGATTCGGGAATAACGGCTCTTCCAAGGATAAAAAGGGAAAGTCTATTAAACTTGACGGTGCCTGGATGATGGAGGAACATATTTTTACTTCTGATGGATCAGGGAAGTGTAACGACGTTGTTCTTGATTCTGGTGCAACGCACCATATCTTTCATGACAAAAGCTTGTTCTCTTCTATTTCTCCAATTGATAAGCGTGTCCAAACTGCTTCTGGTCAATTGCTTTCTGTTTCTGGAATCGGCTCTGTGGAAATTTCTTTGGGAAATTATCTCGATTCATCTTGTTCTCGTACTATGAAGCTAGAAAACGTCTGGTATCTTCCTTCTTGTACAAAAAATCTTGTTTCTGGCTCTCAAATTCTTTCTGCAGGTTACAAAATGCGGTTTTCTAACAGTGGGATTGGCATATTTGAAGCTAAAGGTCGTCTCACTGCAACCGCTCGTTTAAGGAATGGCTTATTTCATTTCAATGTAATTTTTCCTCCTGCTGTTCTTAGTTCTTCTCGTCCTACATTTTCTTGTCCTCTTTCTTCTCAACCCGAGGACCTCACGCTCTCTTCGGATCTTTCTCTGGGATTACTAACAGCAGCATCTAACATGGACAATAACCGCATTTAACATTATCATTTTGGCCAATGTTCATTTTCTTGAGGACACTTTCTGGGATTGAGGCCAAACTTCGTCTGAGCAATTTAGCGAGATCGAAGTGCCCCTCGATGACAATCCTACTTTTTCTCATCCCGATAATTCTTACGACAGCTCTGACTCAGACTCGGGCGTGTCACCCTTTCATGATCCTTCTATTTAAATTTATTCTTCTCGTCCCTTGAATATTCAAGAGACTACTGATCAGGAAAATTCTTCTTCTGGAGTCATCATTTCTAATGCAACTTTGGAGCAAAATTCTTCTTATGTTGACTCACCTTCTCTTCGGGATACTCTTTCTCAGGATCAATTACTTTCTCGCCAGACTACTTGTCATCATTCTACATATGAGCCGGATTCTTCTACTTCTTCGTCTGTGCAACTTGATCCTACTACTTTGTCTCCAAATTCTCTTTCTACTGCAGATATTTCTCGGGGTGTTAATCAAATCCAGACTACCCCTAGTTCTATTACTTCTAACCTTCCTCCGCTCAGGAGAAGCAATAGGATTTCTAAACCTATTGAGCCACGATCTGCATGGCAACCCAAGTCTCCTATTCTTTACGTTGGTGGAGATACTTCGATCCCATTATCTTACTCTGAAGCCATCAACGGACCTGATAAGGCCATGTGGGAGATGGCAATTCAGGAGGAGCTTGATTCTCTCTCCCAAAAGGGAGTATTTACTTCAGTAACCCATGTTCCTCATAAGAGGAGAGCTATTGGCTCGCGATGGGTTTTCACCGTCAAATCTGATGGTAGGTTCAAGGCCCGACTAGTTGCTCAAGGCTTTAACCAAATTCCTGGTGTCGATTATTTCGATACCTATTCACCAACTCTGCGTTTAGATTCTCTCCGAATACTACTCGCAATTTCTACTTACCGTGATTGGGAAATTCACCAAATTGACATCAAAACAGCCTATCTCGAGGGCGATATTCAAGAGCCTATATACATGAAATCGCCTCAGGGATGGAACGTGAGCGGTTTTCTTAAAATCAACAAGGCCCCATATGGATTAAAACAGTCTGGAAAAGCGTGGTATGATAAATTAGACTCTAAACTTCTTTCTCTTGAGTTCGAAAAGTCTACCTGCAATCACTGTGTTTACATCCACAAAATATACCAAATGGTTATAGGTGTATATGTTGACAACTTGGTAATTTGCGGCAAGCAACTTTATCATGTTAAAATTGTCAAGGCCAAACTTTCTTCTTTCTTTCCTGTCAAAGATCTTGGTGAGATCGACAGTATCATTGGGTGGAAAATTCTTCGCGAGCGCCCAACTCGTACTCTTCATGTATCACAGTCCTGCTACTTACTAGACAAGATTAATTCTCTTGGGCTTAGTGATTCAAAATCTTATTCTTCTCCCCTCGATGGGTATGGTGGCATTCTTCCGCAGGCAGAGGGAGAACATCTGGCGGACGATTCCGCCTATGCTAGCGCAGTAGGCAGCCTTGGATACGCATCTATTGGAACTCGGCCAGATATTTCTTTTGCCACCTCCCAACTTGGCGCATACAACTCAAATCCAGTACAGCGCCACTGGAACAGTGTTTGTAGAGTATTTCGATATCTTAAAGGCTCTTCAAACTACTGTATTACTTACAGCTTCGGTCCCTCATCACCAATTCTTACCACCAACCAAGCTGCATGCTTATTTTCCGACTCGGATTATGCTTCTGATGTTACAACTTGTCGGTCAGTAAGCGGTTTTCTTCTCATGCTTGGTGGCGGTCCTGTGTGTTGGCAATTGCGAAAACAAAAATCGGTATCAACCTCAACCACTGAAGCTGAATATGTAGCCTTGTCTGAAGCTGCTAAGCAGGCGATTTGGTTTTCTAGGTTTCTAAAGGAGCTACATGTTAGCGAGCTCATACACGATGATGGTATTCTCACCTTTTCTGATAACCAGGGTGCACTTGCGATTGCGAAAGGGACCAATTCTTCTAAAACTAAGCACATTGATGTTGCTTATCACTTCGTTAGGGAATGTATTCTTAATGGAAACATAAAGGTGTCTTACATACCTACAACTTCTATGCTGGCGGATATTCTAACTAAACCTCTTCCGCAGCAAAAAGCTAAACCACTAATTGAAAGGATTTTTCAGATGGTATAGCATTCTCGCATTCACCGCATTGATCAGGAGGAGTGTTGGAAATACAGTTTCCTGCTTTTCTTTCTATCGACCAATGTGGTTGCATGCATCTTGCCTGAACTATATTTCTGAGTTCGGGCAGGATCCCACATTTCTGATCCAATCGGACTCAACGTTAGAGTCTGCTTGAATCCCATTCTTCCCGAACAAATCCAGTCATTGGTTTGTTCGTACTTCTATTGCGTGACCCAGTATTCTCAGTCAGTGGATAATTATTTTCTGGTACGGGGTCCCACTTATTTATGCAGTCGAGTCGGTTCCGGGTAACCTCTATTTCTTATAATTCCACTGTATATATCATAATACCTGTAGTCTATTAGTAAATTAAGCAAACTGAACTTCTTCTCCGTTCTCAGGCAATTCTTACTCCGAAGTCTTCTCTATACTCTAACAAATAACACTCTATCTTGAGCTCTGTATACAACGTCGTTGTACCTCATCCATGGCTCTCCGAGAATTATATCATGCGCTAGTCCAGGAATGACATACCCACAAATGGGACTGCACTTCCCATCTAAGTCGACGTCTGCCCAGCAGATCTCGTGTACTATCAATTTTGTATCTTTATCAGAATCTTTTGCTAGTTTGAGCTCTCTAGGGGTAACTTTCTGGCGCGGGAGGTTGAGACGTGTTGCAATAGAATCACTTAAAACTGAATAAATTGTGCAACCTAAATCGACTAACGCAGGAATACATGTAGAATTAATTATTGCATCAATTAAAACTGGTTTGCCGTGTAATTTGCCAATTATATTGTATATTTTATTTTTATCCATTTTACCATACAACTTCAATCCCCTTTCTCTCCAGTTGCAACTATGACTGGAGGTTAATCTTTTCCCGACATATCCTGCTCCAAGAAATGACCCAACTCCTGCATGTTATTGATTTCGGTGGGCCGCTTAGGGGGTCCATATTTCCTGCAGAATTGCAAAATGTGTCCAGGTTTTTCACATCTCAGAGACAAATCTCTTGCACGAAGGGTATTAAACTCTTTTTCACTTTACCAAGGTGCAGGTGGTTTTGGCTCCAGGGTTTTACTCCCATTCCGCTTGCCATTGGGTTTTGTATTCAAAGATGTGATTAAGACGGCTAGCTCATTCAAATCAATCTTCATATCACCCATTACTATATCCCCTTCATGGTCCATCCTGGATACTGGTGTGAAAGGCAGCGCTTTATCCGCGAAATTTGGCCGTGACTGGGCAGTGTTACGGCGTGCGCTAAGGATACTGGGGATCGCCGTCTGCCGAAGGTAAGGTATTAATAACTGTTCAGATTACAGTTGCTAACGAAGGATACTTAGATATGATTCGATTGGCGAGGTGCCAGGTAGTCTAAGGTTGTGGAACCACAGAATAGTCGAAAGACATGAAGTCAAGAAGTCGAGTTGCCGAGCAGGCGATCAATAATGATAACTCAGGGTGAACAGAAGTACGAAGAATGTAACAAATAACGAAAGACTGAGAATATCGGACTGTGAGAATATAAAATTATAACATTATGTAAATCTAGATTGCAAGATCAAAGATCAAAAGAATGAAAGATTGAGAAGCTGGATAGCTACTATGTGGCAGCTCCAGCTTCCTTAAGTCTAACTCGAGATAGTACTTGAACTCAACTAAGACTATGACAAATGACAAATGCCGTCATGACGCCAGCCCCTCCATCTCTAACTGTCAGAGTTTTCTCGGAAAGCTTCTCAGTAAACCTTTTCCCAAAACCTTTCTTAAAAACCTTCTCATATCACCTTTTCCTCAGAACCTTCTCCTTGAAACCTCTTCAAGGATGCCTGGCCATAACAGGCAGTCTCACTCTGAGTAATCTTGTTCCGGGTAGTGTATTGAGTAATTTGGGACTCTCCCTTACAAACGAAATTATCCCGCATTTTGATGTTCGAGGCTACTTCGGCCACGTCCTCGACCCAGGCATGGTAGTTATCTTTGGGTATCTCTAAGGCGTCGATCTTGTCAAGAAGTTTCTCACTGATCGATCAGCGAAGCTGGCTTACTTTAAGTTTTTCTGGCCATTTGTGGCCTCCAGCATATTTGAATTGAAGCTCCCACTCTTGTAGAAACTGTCTGAAAGTTTGGGCTTCACCTTGTTTCATTGAGTGTAGCTTAAGCTCAGCTTTTTCAGCACCAACCTTGTCAAAGTATGCCTCTTTACACTTTCCTAAGAATTCCCTCCAGTTGTAACTCACTGTGTGGGTTCCATACTTCATCCAGTTGTAACGGCTGGTAAGCCGATTGGTCCCTGTAGCACATGTTGGTCAACATGAGCCTGGCCTAACATTGGTAGCGCACGATTGATCGACATCAATGCGCGGATATATGATGCCACTCAACAGAATATCAAGGCATCGGCATCTAGTTTGGCAGGGCAGCGGTATTGGACCATACAGCTACAACACATTGAGGCGTTACAACAAGTAGGGCCAACACATGTGAAGAATCCCATTGGATCCGACACGTAGGGACTGTGCTTCAAACACATTGACAATGTAGATAAATATATGAATAGATAGAGTCTGAAGTAGTTCTCTCTTCAGAATGATAATTTACATACTATCAACCATTGTCAGAGCAGCTTGAAGACGGCAGGGCGGAGACAAGGGTCAAAGAGGTGGTATTCAGGCTAAAGGGCGCCATCCTACATTATGTATGAGATAGGTGCATAACTGCTCGGCCAAAAGGCCGGACCAGAATCATAGAACACTAGATTCTGGTTATCTCCACATATATAGATTATACAGAAGGCAATCCTGACAACCATATAGTTGCACCAGCGCCTGTTCTTTGATCCGTGACACCAGTGACTTCGAATTTGTTGACGCTGTGGTTCCGGAATACTTTTGTAAATCTTCATACAAATTGCGATCTCTGTGACTAGAAATGGTGCGTATACCTCGCATTGGACCTGAATAAGCTGATGATGAGTAGGCCTCGTAAGAGCCGCTCCATCCCACCTGCCAAAATTCACGTCCCTCATCATTTGGTTGCTTGAGGACTCTTGGGTGGAACGGAACTGAGATGAGTTGTTCAATAGGCTGATGGGTGGCAAGTTATCAAGAATTTCTATGGTATTGTAAAATTCGTCTTCAGAGGATTTGCTGGAGTGAGCTGGAGACGATTCTATATCAGACGGGGCACGTATCTTCATGCGCTGATAAAGGGTTAGTTTAAAGAGTGAGATTTCATTAATTTGTTGCCAGATCAATTGGTGTTGGTATACAGCAGAGCAAGTCCAGAATAAATCAGTTAATTAATGAAATCTAGGGAAAGAAGATTTCCTACTTCTTGCTGTATACATAGGGAATTGTAACTGTCAGCGTCGATCATAACAATCAATGTTGCTTAGCAACCATATCCAGACCGCAACATTGGTAGCCCCTGTAGCTGGCTAGGCCCTATATTCCATCCCTACTGTACTGACGCAGACAGTACAAACACAAGGGATTAATCCTGTAACAATCACCAATAGAGCCTGATCTAAATATGAGAGTGATAATCATAACGCCCAATGATCATACACACTGGCTAAGAATATTCTTTAACTGTGTAGTTTGATTCCAATTTCAAGCCCTACAGGCTTGCCGAAAGTCTCAAGATTATTGTAATCTAACGCTTTTCATCCCCGGACTTCATGGTGAGCAGTTGTTTTATAGCACATGATGCCATGCGGGGGAGAAGGAACAGGATGGCGAAAGCCGCTAGCTAGATTCTTCGGATTAGCTCCTGGTCAACAATGTCTAGCCTAATTGTGCTATGTTGGAGGCTACTGTTCCAGTTATTCATGGGGTCATCATCAGAGTTGTGAATAGTTTCAGTTTGGTGTGGTTTGGTAGATTGATAACTGGGCATGTCGCATAGTAGTCAGACATGCGACTCAAGTAGCATATGCACGGTAAACTTCAACCCCAAAATGATGATAGGAATCAAGTTTTGTTGAAATTGGCGCTACTTGGCAATGAAGAGTCGCATTAATACAGAACGTAATAAGGTTCTATTATTACTAGCCACATTAATGATGACTCATACATTGACCAGCCTCCCAATTATTTAGCATAAACATGTGAATTGTGTCCTTCACTTAGATGTAGTAATTAGTTTAAATAGCGCTCTGATACTAAGTGGGTTTAATCAACAACTCTCCACTATAGTTTTCAGACTCTTCAATCTCCCAGCTCGACTCACTAGGTGATTTTAAATACAAGCCTAACAGCTTAAGCTTCTTGTAAGGATTCTTGAGAAATGCCTCAGGCAGGATTTATGGGTCCCTTGTTTAACCCCACTAGTCTTTATTGCTTAGCGAGGGCACCTATGTGGTTTCCATTTCCGAGACTGAGATCTTCACGCTTTGTTTTCTGTCTTTAGGAATAGTTATATTATTCTAATCACGTCTCACTCTCGTCCTCTGCCAACTATAGTGACCTACCGTCACCTCCGGCCCCTTTATCTAGAACGACTCCCCGCTTTCCCATTTACCACTTCTCTAGAAAGCCCTTCGCGTTCCCACGAGGCGTCCTTCCTCAGTACATCGTACGCTACGCCCTCTCCGACGTCTCGAGTCTTGCGCCTAGTGAACCTGCGCCTGACACTTCTCTATACAACTTCCATTACAACAAGTTTTATATGCTACGTCTTGTATGACTAGCGTGGTTGGAATATGGGGAATTTACCTGTAGATAGATAAAGACATTGTAGCCCACTGACAGTTGGGACAAGTCTTCTACCAAATTATATCGAAATCAATCCTAGCCTTTCATTAAGCAATCTCATGAATTATTTCCAATGTCTGTGATAACAGACATACCTACACAAAGTCGACAACAAGTTTAAAGTCGATAATAGATTTAAGCAATCTGGCCCACTTACAAATGGAGAGATCCCTATTGTATGTAGAAAATTCAACCCTAACTAATACAACAACAATAGTAAGGAACTCATACAGCCACACCTCAGTTATCTCATACTTCGTGTCATAGGCTAGAGCCTAAGGCAGCCAAGGCTTGGGCTTGGGTGACTAATCTGAGCTAATACCAATCAGGTGACTATTTAGTTGCTCTATTTTGGTATAGTCTAGTGACAGCACAGACCACCTTTCAATGTATATAAGGAAGACTTTAACCCTCATTTTCTTTCTTTAGTTTAAGATCTCCTATACATAGCAAACAGTACATTTCGAATACAATTCTACTTCAAGCCATTACACTTCGTGACCTATAAACCTCACTCTCATCACTATCACCAAACGACAAAGCTTCAACAAAGATATCACGAGCCTTTTAAAAAGACTCTCAACCACTACTCGAAGAACTAGACCACTTTTTCTAGGAAAAGCTCTGCATGGTGCCGCATTTGCGACTCTTTTCTATGGGGCAGTGTTATATTAACTAGGCTATATGGGAGCAGGACGATGGATACTCTTGGGGAAGTTATGCTCACAGTAGGTCTCTATAGTCGCTGTCGCGTGTGTTCTCGTGATATGTAAGACTTGACTCTATATTCTCGTATAAAGGAATCTTAGTTACAAATGAATGGACGGAGGTTGAGACCTCCTTATATCTTGCTCCAGACTTACTGTGTTGTTCACAGCCTAGTGCTAGAACATTCCCTTATGATATCATTTCTCTCCTACGAGAAATGACCAGCTCGTTCTCTCTCAGTCCATCAGTCTCTCGCTGATTCCGTTATCTCTATTCCATCTAGTTCTAGTTTGGTCCAGTATACCCACACATGCATCACACATGCATTACACACTAAACACCCTACGGTTTAGTTCCACAGTCACGTGCATATGCTATGACGCGACCTAAAGCATGTACCATGGTAAGTTACATGGATAACACAACAGGCAGAGACCTCGTACTCTAAACAGACTTCCCAAAAAATCATCTTGCAAGTCCAAAATAGGATGAACGACACGGCACGGGCAGCTCTCCCAGTCTACTGTACCACACCATTAGGAGCACTTCTACGAGAAACTGGCTGGGGCCCAGCCCAGACGTGGCTCTCCCGAATTCACAGTTGTCTAGCTGCTCGAATCACTGCAGCTGACCCGCACCACCCTTTTGTAAGCAATGGAACACTTTTTTCATGCATTGGATCTGTCAAAGAATCTCGCCAGAACTTTCCGAGGACATCATCTCCCCGCCATGGCCGCCATCCCGCGAAGAAAAGCTCATCGAAATTTGTGCAGTAGGTAGACACCTGGGATCAAATCCCTTCAAACAGTGGCAGGCTACACAACCCACCCTAGACTTGTTCGTATTCTCAGATGGAACTCTAATGGAAGACCGATCAGGTGCGGGCTATTTCATCTACCGAGGTCTCACGCAGGAGATTAGGCGAGGATTACTCCCACTCGGAAACTCGGCAGAAGTGTATGATGCTGAAATTGCCGGGGCCACAGAAGGCCTTACTGCAGCATTCCTCAACCCATTGAGTTTCTATACCTTTAACGTCACTGTCTGCCTTGACAACCAGGAGGCTGCCATCCGTCTGCTCTTGGATACGCCCACAGCGTCCAGCTCGGCGAAAATATTAATCTTTTACAAGCTCGCAATGAACTGGAAAAGAAGATCACGCGGTCTACTAACAACACCTAGGAAAGTTGTGTTGGAAAATTGGTATGGGTTTGATGAGTAAGGCGGCTGAAAAAATATGGGCAAGGTTTTATGAGTAGAATAATAATGATATGAATCAGGAGAATATGTGATATACCATGAAGAAATAAAAGATGAGTTGAATGAATTGAATTAATTAGATTAATCTGTCTTGGTGATTCCTAGACAGCTTATATACATGTAATCTTGATAGACCAAATCCAGACTAGATACCATCTATCACTCGTTCCATACTCTAACAATGACAATGAATTGCACAACAGTATTCAACATGAGTTTGGGGTCAGGGTAGGTGGATGAAAGCCTACATGTGTATCAGACCATACTATGCACTAGTCAAGTCTCAAGCATCAAACATGCTCAGTAAAGGAGATATCAATCATCTAGGTCGTGAGTTAGGCTGTGAGTCATGTGTGAGAATCTCAGTTGTTCTAGTAATAGGGAAACTTTAGACACATAGAGTCTGAATTTCCAACAAGTTGCTATCTGTTGGTGCCCAGGCCACGCAGGTATTCTCGGGAACGAAGCAGCCGACGCGCTTGCCAAAGCTGCCTGTGCAGCTCCAGCTCCACACTTATAAATCTCCATTGCGAGGGCAAGGAGAGAAGTCAAAGCCCAGTACAAGGCTTCAGTCGCACTATATTGGACAGAAAATTCACCTTCTAGATACAAAGAACTAGGTATTGGCCCTAATACTAAAATTACTATTGAGCCCGCCCGTCTAGGGCGACGCGCATTAGGATATCTGCTAGCTCCACGGTCCGGTCACGGCGAATTCGTAGACTACCACCAACGCTTTCAGCACGAAAACGCTATTCTAACCTGCTCATGCGGAGAAGAGAAGTCCCCTGACCACTTTTTCTACAGCCACCTCGGGCAGTACCAGATAGAGCTCTACAGGGCTCAGATATTCAATCCCACCATATCTTGGGCTCTTGCTTTGGCGGAGGGAGTTCATGCATTCAGTAGCTGGGTGCATTACACAAACTTTTTCCGATAAGCAAAATAACAAGTCTGACAAGAATGAAGTAATGTAATAAAAGCGTGAGAGCTTTAAAAACAAACCAATTTTCCTCTTTACTAATTTTATTTCTTTGCTTTATATTCTCCATGGAATAACATGTGAAAATCATGGGAGACAACTGGAGGCGGATATTCATGTTTAATTAAATCTTCGAGCACAGGATAATTAGATCCTGGTTTTCATTTGCTATATTGGGTCTATGTAGGTCCCGACATGTCGGGTAGTTGTATATAGACTGGACTAACCAGTACATGAGGAGCTCACGTACTGTGCGCGGGCACTGTCACGGCGTAGAATAGGCACAAGTGAAAGTACAGCTTGTATGGCGATAATTCAATCTGTGAAGCAAATACTAAGCTGGAGAAGAATAGAAAAGAACAGGATCTCATTACAAAAAGCCCTGAGGCTATTCCTATTCGGGCGGGTTTCCACTAAATCGCCGCGTCCGTGCTCCTTCCTGCATCAGCCATCAGTCTCACATCCTCCCTCCACGTAATTGTATATCATGGCGGAGCAGAATGCCGTGCCGTGACAGGCACGACGTTAAATATTATTGTGACAGAAACCAAGTTGGTAATGAATAAATCGATTTATTAAACTATATGAAGAGGAAAGAAATCTCTAGCTACTACTAACAGGTACTTATAACGTTTGGTCCGCTTTGTGAATCTGCTGACTGATAACTTCCCCCTAGGCCTAGTACTTGCTACTGAGCCAAGTATTATCAGGAGCCATTACGCTATAATGTTGCTTCGACCTCCTGGCTAGTAGTGCCATTTCATCTCCATTTGCCCATCCTTCCTCTTTCAGTCTTATCGTAATTATTCCTAATTAAACGCTTAGGTTTCCTCCTAAGCTAAAACAACGGTCAAACCGTAACAATTATAAATAAATAAATAAGAAGACAAAACTATTAAAACCTTTGTCCTTATATTGTGTAATGATCACTTTAAGGAGTTCTAATATAAAACATGGAAGGTAGACTTGTCTATGAAATCAACTCTTTAGGGAGTCTATATAAAATTATATTATGAAAACAGATCCAACATTCAAGATTTACATCTTGAGTGCGGATCCGTGCACACTAATAAAACAACCCAATAACCACGTGATAAACAAGCTAATTGTACAGGGTATCTTGCTCTCCGGTTCTCCTAACTCCTGGCTAATGATGACAACTCAGACCCATAACAAGGGTCATGAGGATCCTGGAATTGCAATGCATTAGACTTATTTCCCAACAAAAACATCATTTTTCACGAAAAGTAGCACCACATTCCACAAATGTTATTTCATTGTTTTTATTATTGCATTCATCTTAATCGACCCTTCTCACCTGACTCCCCGAATATTTTTTGTCGCGCTTTGGCATGGCAAGTTAGGGAGCCAGTAGGGCGGATTTTGCGGCTGAAAATCTTTTCACAGCACCAACACAACCAACAATTGACAGCGGAACGGAAGCTACGACGGCTGTAGATCTTCTCGTGACATCTACAGGTGTCAATATGGAATTTTTAAAGACAGTGGGGATATATTTAAGTAAGGTTCGAGGCAGACTGATGAACTCAGGTGCATACATATCTGCGGCACCAATGGTGGAGATAGATGAGGCTCTTGACGCCTTCAAAGCCCACATTTAGATGTTACAATCTAAGATGTCGGCAAAGCCAATGGATGAGATTATGCTAGCCTTAGAAAAGGCAGTTAAGAAGAGTCTTGAGGAGCCAGCGCGAAAGGCGGCTCCCCAGTTGGCATAATCAATGGGAGGACGACCAATTAGAATGGTTCCGGAAATTGTAAGAATGACATACCAAGTATGAGAATAAATTAGAGTTATGATGAGTTTGTTTAATGTACGACAAAGTCTACTGATGTTTAATGGATAGTTAATTGTAAAGAAATTGCTGTAATTCTACATGTGTGGCGAAAAGTCCCTCTATATACATGAAAGCGGGGTTTTCCGCACACTAGTGTGAACTCCAACATACTTCCTAATCTAACCTAAACGGGAAGGTTGTTGGAGATCCTGAAGCCAATGTATGCTGTCAGGCATCTATTGGCTAATTACTATTCATGCCAGTGAGTGATGATATGGGTTAATCATATCTCATGGCGCCAGTGCATATTATTCTATTATGTACTATTTGTCTACTGCAGTCATGTTGCTGCCTTAATTACAACACGACCTACTTTCGCATCAATTGTAGCACGGCCAGCCACCAAAGAGGCAGTACAGATAAGAGTTGAAGGAGCAAATAAGATTTAGCTGGCAGAGCTGCTTTACAAGGCGAAACTACACATTGAAGTGGCATACGCCGTTAGGCAGCTACGAAGCAACGACACTGAGTTGTATGTGCAGTCAGTCTCCCAACAAGACACTGCCTTGAGAGTGACGCAAACAAAGGAGTTCAGAGTTTTAAAGCAGGATTTTCCCGTTGAGATTTTAGGAGTCCCATTGGGGGCAATATTACGGGTAGGAAAAAATGCCGACAACAATACATTGATAAACCAGATAACAGAGATGTCAAAAGTTTGGATTCCAGATTTTGAAAATCAACGAGGTGAGGTGGCTTTACGACGGTAAAGAGCAACATTGGATAGGGAGAAACGGTCATTCTCGAGGATCAGTGATTGTGTTAAGCAAAGTTATACTAATATGAATCTCTCTCAGAGGTGATTGAGTTGATTGTCCTCTACCATGAGGAATCTATCTAGTTACTATATACATCTTGAGAATACTACTAATTCCAAATATTGACTGACTATTAGATTGCCCATGAAAACTGCTCAAATCTCCGTTCCATACATGGTTTTGAAATTGGGTGTTACATTATCATCGGCAATAGAGAAAGTGAAACAACCAGGGAGTTGTAGGTATGACATTGGCCATCCGTGTGATGTCAGAAGCGGCATGTAGACAGCGGAGCAAAGACAAGAATCGAGAAAAGGATCGAGACAAGGATCAAGACATGAATGCCAGGCAAGAAGTTGCTATCCCACATTAAGCATGAGATAGGTGCAAAACCACTCGACCCAAAGGCCAGACAAGAATCATAGAACACTAGAATCTGGTAATCTCCACATATATAGATTATACAGTAGGCATTCCTGACATCTAGACGCTAGTTGTAACATTTGCATGATTATGTTATTGCCCCTGATGCATCAGCCCAGTTTACTTGCTTGTAAACTACTCAACTTAAACATCAATATACAACATTTAAATTTAGAGTAATCTATTTGACAGATTGCGAGCCTATCAACAGATGCACTTCAACGCGAAGTGACAAGAAATGGCATTGTGCTAAATTCAATGCTGTACATGGCCCAGCTCTGGTCACCCCGTGCTCAAATCAAGCAGTGCTTTAACTGCTGCCAATGGGGGCATACCCAAGCCTCGTGCAATAGGGTAAGGAGATGTGGTGAGTGCGCGGGCACTCATCAGACCAGGGACTGTCCGAGGAAGTCGGTGCTTTGCTGCAACTGCGGCAAGGACCATAAATTGTGGCAGAAGGGGGCGTGTCAAAACTTCGCGTCATACAAGGCCAGCGTGCAACGGGCACGGTATGAACTAATGGAGAGAACGGCGGAATACAGAAAAGGGGAAACATTAACTACGGCATCTATTACAACAACTACGGCAAAACCTACAGACGACCAAGGGTTCACACTGGTGTCCCACCAAAAGCCGGAGGTACTTAAAGAGAGGGCCAGGACGCCCGCGCAAACAGCTCCTGCTCAACCCACCACCACAATTATTTGGACCATTGGGGTCAAACTCAAGACCAAAGTCGACTCTTTTTAGCACGCGAGGGCAGGGAAAGGATGGCGAGGTTGAGTATAATTTTAGCTAGTCCTGTCTCGGACTGATGGCCAATTGCACTTCCTATAGGTAACAAAGTACTATAGATGAAATATAAAGCTTAATAGGGGGAGGGGGTTTTTACCGCAAGGTTTCCTCCTCATGTAAATATATAGATGGTTTCATAGACACCTGCATGGGCCTTAAGGCGCCAAATCGGGATAAATGAAATCAAATTCTATTGAATTAGGAGGCCTTCTATAGCTGTATGACTGTAGAGAAGACAATAGAATTATCACAGTGGAAGGAGGTCAGATAGAATGAGAAGCGATAGTGTGCTATTTACAAAATAGTGACGGACAATAACTACAAAGTACAAATTTCCTCCACGCGACTGATCTGCATGAGTAGCGTTATTGACGTAACTCCTAAGCTTGACCTTGACTGGCTCGGCAAGTTCCTACACCAACCAGACACACCTTGTCATTTAACAAATTCAAATAATAATAATAATAATAATAATAATAATAATAATAATAATAATAATAATAATAGAAAAAAACATCATCATTTGGTCGAAAGCGGCACAACGTTCCACGAACGTTATTTCATCGTTTCGTTAATTGCTACTATCTTAATCGTACCTTATTATCCGATTCCCCGATTTTTTCGCACTGCGCTTCGGCATGGTGGATTGGGGAACCAGAAATGTGGTTTTCACTGCAGGAAAAATTTTCACGGCACCACCGAAACCCCCAACGGACAGCGGAACAGCCGCAATTATGGCTGTAGATTCTCTCGCGACATCTACAGGCATTAACATGGATAGTCTAAAATCAATAGGGCTTTTTCTAAACAAGGTTCGCGACAGACTGGTCATAGCTGGTACTAACCCAACAGCGACACCGATGGCGGAGGTAGATGGGGCTATTGACGCCCTCAAGTCGCACGCATTGTCACTACAATCGACAATGAAAGCGACACCAATGGAAGAAAGGATGCTGGCCTTAGAGAAGGCAGTAACGAAGAGTCTCGAGGAGCCTGTGCGCAAGATGGCTCCTCCATCGACACAAGGAATGGGAGGGCGACCAACGTACGCCTCGGTCGTTGCACCTCCCGCAACTAAAGCGGCAGTAAGAATACGAGTTCAAGGGGCAGAAAAAATGCAGCCGGCAGAGCTGCTTAATAAAGCAAAAATACACATCGAGGGAGCATATGCCGTAAGGCAGTTGCGGAGTAACGATACTGAGGTGTTCGTGCAGTCGATCTCACAGCGAGACGCTGCCCTGAATATGGCTCAGCCAAAGGAGTTCTGCGTTTTGAAGCAGGATTATCCTGTTGAAATTTTGGGAGTCCCATTGGGGACAATGATACATGGAGGAAAAAATGCGGACAACGGCAGAATGATATACCAAATCACTACGGAGACAAATGTTCGGATTCCTGGAATCCAAATTAACAGGTTAAGATGGCTCTACGACGGGAAGGAGCACCAATGGATGAACAAGAACGGCCATACTCGAGGGTCGGTGATCGCTAGCCTGCCGACAGAGGCTCTTCAACGCGAGGTGATACGAAACGGCATTGTACTCAATTCAATGCTGTACACGGCCCAGCTCTGGTCACCCCGGGCTCAAGTTAAGCAGTGCTTCAACTGCAGTCAATGGGGGCATACTCAAGCCTCGTGCAATAGGGCGAAAAGATGTGGTGAGTGTGCGGGCACTCACCAGACTAGAGACTGCCCGAGGAAGTCGGTGCTCTGCTGCAACTGCGGCAAAGCCCATAAATCGTGGCAGAAGGGGGCGTGTCCAAACTTCGCGTCCTACAAGGTTAGTGTCCAGAGGGCACGGTATGGACTTTTGGAAAGAACGGCAGATCTAAGAAGGGAGGAACTAACAGCAGCGGCCACCACAATATCACCAGCGGCAAAACAAGTAGACAACCAAGGGTTTACACTGGTGTCCAACCAGAAGGCAGAGGTCGGAAAGAGAGGGCCAGGGCGCCCGCGGAAAAATCCCGTGGCCACAGCCCCACCTACACACCAATTTGCGCCATCGGGGTCGAACTCAAGACCACAGTCATCACTTTTCGGCACGCGAGGGCTGGGAAAGGATGGCGAGGTCACCTATAACTTTAGCTAGTCCTGTCTCGGACTAATGGCATATTGCGCTTCCTGTAGGTTAACGAAGAACCGCAGATATAATTTGAAGGAGAAGGGGGTTTTTATCGGAAGGTTTCCCCCTCATGTAAAATATCTATAAATAGAGTTTATAGCCACCTGCATGGGCCCATAGGGCGCCAAATCAGGGTAATGAAATCAAATTCAAAAATAATAATAATAATAATAATAATAATAATAATAATAATAATAATAATAATAATAATAATAATAATAATAATAATAATAATAATAATAATAATAATAATAATAATAATAATAATAATAATAATAATAATAATAATAATAATAATAATAATAATAATAATAATAATAATAATAATAATAATAATAATAATAATAATAATAATAATAATAATAATAATAATAATAATAATAATAATAATAATAATAATAATAATAATAATAATAATAATAATAATAATAATAATAATAATAATAATAATAATAATAATAATAATAATAATAATAATAATAATAATAATAATAATAATAATAATAATAATAATAATAATAATAATAATAATAATAATAATAATAATAATAATAATAATAATAATAATAAAAAAACATCATTTTTGCCAGAAAGCTGCGCAGCCTTCCACGCTGCCCGTATCACCAATTTGACATCGTGATTCTTATTTTTACATCTTTATTACCCTCCTCTCATCTTTTCGCTTTCCGTGCTCCAACATGGCGAGTGTGGGTGCTGGTGTGGGTAAATCCAGCGGATTCGACGCGTCGCAAAATGCGACAATGGCCCCAACAAATAACGGCAGCGGAGCGCAAACAGCTCCAAAGGATAAGAACCTTGAAATTTTAGGGAAACTATTGAAAAAGGTTAGACTAATCGTGATGGGAGAGGGGGATGAGGAGGACCTACCCTCAATGGAGGACGTGAACGAGGCCGTCAAGGCCTTCAACGCGCACAAAAGGGCCTGGACGGAAATGTCCCAGAAGAAGTCTCCTATCGAGGAGAGGATGATGGCGCTCGAGGAGGTTGTCAAAAAGAGCCTCGCGGATCCTGCTCGAAAAGCTGCTCCAGCAGTGGTTTCGGGCGCGCCGACACAAAGGAGCTACGCGTCGGTCGTGGCTCCGCAAATGACGAAAACAGCGGTTAGGATAAGAATCGATGGCGCACAAAACCTGCAGCCACAAGAGCTGCTGTCAAAGGCACAACAACACATCGCAGGCGCATTTGCAATTCGACAGATGCGAAGCAACGACACCGAGGTGTTTGTCCAGTCGGCGTCCCAGAGAGACGCGGCGCTTAATATGCGACAACCAAGCGAATTCAAAATTTTGCGGCAAGACTTTCCTGTTGAGGTTTCCGGAGTCCCACTGCGGACAAGAATTGAGGGTGGCAGAGATGCCAACAACTACGCCATCATCAGGGAGATTGAGACGGCGACCAAGGCACGTATTCCAGGCCTGGTTATTAGCAGAATACGATGGCTACATGATGGAAAGGAACATCAGCGATCGAAGAAAAACGGTCGCAATCGTGGTTCAATTGTGGTCAGCCTCCCATCGGAGGCAATGCAAACGGAGGTAGTGCGACAGGGCCTTGTTATCAACGCCATGCTCTTCACCGCGCAGGTATGGTCGCCACGGGCTCAGCCAAAGCAGTGTTACAACTGCAGCCAATGGGGACACACGCAGGCGTCGTGTGGAAAGGCAGCCAGGTGCGGTGAGTGCGCTGGCGCTCACCAAACTCGGGACTGTCCGAGGAAAAGGGTTTCTTGTGCCAACTGCGGCAAGGAACATCGTTCATGGCAGAAAGCAGCGTGTCGGACCTACCAGGTCTACAAGGGAAGTGTGGAGAAGGCTCGGATGGAGCTGTTATCGAGAACGGCAGATATTTGGAATGAAAAACCAACAATGGCGCCAACACAAACAGTCAGACCAACTGATGATCAGGGATTTACTTTGGTCACCAGTAAAAAGGCTGATGGACTCAAAAGAGGGCCAGGACGACCGCGTAAGGTAGTCGAAGTCCCAGCGGCACCAATAATCGCCTCGACAGCAGCACCGCCATCGGGACCTACTCTTCGAACACTTCGAAGACCAACGCCGAGTGAGGAGGTGCCTTCTCTTTTCAATTTCTCATAACGTTAGTCTGATCGAAGGGGGAGTTAACGAATTTTGGGGAAAGTTTATAAAATTGCGGTTGAAAGGAACGTCCTCAGCATAAAGCCGGGTCGGTTCAAAGTGGCAGGACATCGGGTTTTGTTTGTTGAAAGCTTTTTCCCTTACCAAAGCGGCTTACCGTCTTCATGGTTCTGTATATAGATACCGCATAGGACGTTAAACTAGATCAATGAAATGAAATGAAATGAAATAATAATAATAATAATAAATAGAAAAACATCATTTTTCACGAAAAGCTGCGCAGCACTCCACGCTGCCTCTTCCATCAAATTGACTTCGTAAATCGCATTTATTCATCAATCTTACCCCACTTCCGTCCCCAAATCCACTGTGCCACAACATGGAGGGTGCTGGTGCCGGTTCGATGGGATCCAGCGGTCCCGACGCGTCGCAAATCGCGACAATGGCCAAACAATCTCAAGGCAGCGGAGCGTCAACAGTTCCTCCAGATAAGAATCTCAATATCCTAAGGCTATTACTAAAAAAGCTCAGGACACTTTATTCAGACGAAGACGACGATGGCATTACCATCACCACGGAAGACATCGCGGAGGCCGTCACGGCCTTCAACGCACACAACAAGGCTTGGAAGGAGATGCAGACGATGAAATCTCCCATCGAAGAAAGGATGTTGGCTCTTGAAGAAGCAGTCAAGAAGAGTCTCGCGGAGCCCGCTCGCAACGCGGCTCCAATAATTTCTGGGCCGCCGGCCCCAAGAACATACGCGTCGGTGGCAGCACCGCCAATGGCCAAAACAGCGGTTCGAATACGCGTCGAGGGTGCAAAAGACATGCAGCCAGCACAGCTGCTAATGAGGGCACAAAAACATATTCCAGGGGCATACGCAGTGCGACAGATGCGGAGCAATGACACTGAGGTGTTTGTTCAGTCAGCGACCCAGAGAGACGTGGCTCTTAACATGGCAGAAATAGAGGACTTTCAAGTCCTAAGGCAAGATTTTCCGGTGGAAGTATACGGAGTCCCGTTGAGGACGAAAATTGAAGGAGGCAAATATGCCAACAACACAACTTTGATACGGGAGATGGAATCGTCTACAGCGGTACGAATTCCAGGTCTAAAGATTAATAAAATAAGATGGATGCACGACGGAAAGGAGATCGAGCGGGCCAAGACAAATGGCCGCACAAGGGGCTCAATTGTTCTGAGTCTTCCCACGGAGGTCTTGCAGAAACAAGTTGTTCGACATGGCATCGTCATTAATGCCATGCTATACTCAGCGCAGGTGTGGTCCCCGAGGGCGCAAGCAAAGCAGTGCTACAACTGCAGTCAATGGGGACATACGCAGGCGTCATGCGGAAAGGCAGCTAGGTGCGGTGAGTGCGCAGGTGCTCACCAAACCCGGGACTGTCCTAGGAAAAGAGTTTCTTGCGTCAACTGTGGCAAGGAACATCGTTCGTGGCAAAGAGCGTCATGCCGAACATTTCAAGCCTACAAGGGGAGTGTTCAGAAAGCCCGCTTCGAGCTTCTGGAACGAACGGCGGAAATTCGAAGGGAAACCAGTTCCATAATTGTGTCGCAAACAGCATCAGCGACCACCGACGATCAAGGGTTTACACTGGTTACTAATCGAAAGGTTGAACCCCAGAAGAGGGGACCAGGACGTCCACGAAAGGTGATCGCAGACTCAACGGCAGTTTTAAACACATTAAGGGCAATGACACCGGCAGTTCCAACTATTCCGTCATCGAAAAGAGGAGAGCAGGATGGTGTAAGAAATCTTCCAAACTTCAGCTGAATAGGGATCGGGGCGATAGAGGAGTTAACATTTGGGGTGATACAAAATTGAATGGAACAAAGGGACAGCCTCAGCATCAAGCTGTGCTGTGCCGTCGCGGCGGAACTATGGGTTTTGTTGTTTGAAAGCTTTTTCCCTAATTTAAATGGCTTACCGTCTTCATGGTTCTGTATATAGATACCGCATAGGACGTTAAACTAGATTAAATTAAATTCAATTCAAAATTATTATTATTATTATTATTATTATTATTATTATTATTATTATTATTATTATTATTATTATTATTATTATTATTATTATTATTATTATTATTATTATTATTATTATTATTATTATTATTATTATTATTATTATTATTATTATTATTATTATTATTATTATTATTATTATTATTATTATTATTATTATTATTATTATTATTATTATTATTATTATTATTATTATTATTATTATTATTATTATTATTATTATTATTATTATTATTATTATTATTATTATTATTATTATTATTATTATTATTATTATTATTATTATTATTATTATTATTATTATTATTATTATTATTATTATTATTATTATTATTATTATTATTATTATTATTATTATTATTATTATTATTATTATTATTATTATTATTATTATTATTATTATTATTATTATTATTATTATTATTATTATTATTATTATTATTATTATTATTATTATTATTATTATTATTATTATTATTATTATTATTATTATTATTATTATTATTATTATTATTATTATTATTATTATTATTATTATTATTATTATTATTATTATTATTATTATTATTATTATTATTATTATTATTATTATTATTATTATTATTATTATTATTATTATTATTATTATTATTATTATTAGAGAAAAACATCATTTTTCACGAAAAGCTGCGCAGCACTCCACGCTGCCTCTTCCATCAAATTGACTTCGTAAATCGCATTTATTCATCAATCTTACCCCACTTCCGTCCCCAAATCCACTGTGCCACAACATGGAGGGTGCTGGTGCCGGTTCGATGGGATCCAGCGGTCCCGACGCGTCGCAAATCGCGACAATGGCCAAACAATCTCAAGGCAGCGGAGCGTCAACAGTTCCTCCAGATAAGAATCTAAACATCCTAAGGCTATTACTAAAAAAGCTCAGGACACTGTATTCAGACGAAGACGACGATGGCATTACCATCACCACGGAAGACATCGCGGAGGCCGTCAGGGCCTTCAACGCACACAACAAGGCTTGGAAGGAGATGCAGACGATGAAATCTCCCATCGAAGAAAGGATGTTGGCTCTTGAAGAAGCAGTCAAGAAGAGTCTCGCGGAGCCCGCTCGCAACGCGGCTCCAATAATTTCTGGGCCGCCGGCCCCAAGAACATACGCGTCGGTGGCAGCACCGCCAATGGCCAAAACAGCGGTTCGAATACGCGTCGAGGGTGCAAAAGACATGCAGCCAGCACAGCTGCTAATGAGGGCACAAAAACATATTCCAGGGGCATACGCAGTGCGACAGATGCGGAGCAATGACACCGAGGTGTTTGTTCAGTCGGCAACCCAGAGAGACGTGGCTCTCAACATGGCAGAAATAGAGGACTTTCAAGTCCTAAGGCAAGATTTTCCAGTGGAGGTGTACGGAGTCCCGTTGAGGACGAAAATTGAAGGAGGCAAATATGCCAACAACACAACTTTGATACGGGAGATGGAATCGTCTACAGCAGTACGAATTCCAGGTTTAAAGATCAATAAAATAAGATGGATGCACGACGGAAAGGAGATCGAGCGGGCCAAGACAAATGGCCGCACAAGGGGCTCAATTGTTCTGAGTCTTCCCACGGAGGTCTTGCAGAAACAAGTTGTTCGACATGGCATCGTCATTAATGCCATGCTATACTCAGCGCAGGTGTGGTCCCCGAGGGCGCAAGCAAAGCAGTGCTACAACTGCAGTCAATGGGGACATACGCAGGCGTCATGCGGAAAGGCAGCTAGGTGCGGTGAGTGCGCAGGTGCTCACCAAACCCGGGACTGTCCTAGGAAAAGAGTTTCTTGCGTCAACTGTGGCAAGGAACATCGTTCGTGGCAGAGAGCGTCATGTCGAACATTTCAAGCCTACAAGGGGAGTGTTCAGAAAGCCCGCTTCGAGCTTCTGGAACGAACGGCGGAAATTCGAAGGGAAACCAGTTCCATAATTGTGTCGCAAACAGCATCAGCGACCACCGACGATCAAGGGTTTACACTGGTTACTAATCGAAAGGTTGAACCCCAGAAGAGGGGACCAGGACGTCCACGAAAGGTGATCGCAGACTCAACGGCAGTTTTAAACACATTAAGGGCTATGACACCGGCAGTTCCAACGATTCCGTCATCGAAAAGAGGAGAGCAGGATGGTGTAAGAAATCTTCCGAACTTCAGCTGAATAGGGATCGGGGCGATAGAGGAGTTAACATTTGGGGTGAGACAAAATTGAATGGAACAAAGGGACAGCCTCAGCATTAAGCTGGGCTGTGCCGTCGCGGCGGAACTATGGGTTTTGTTGCTTGAAAGCTTTTTCCCTATTTTAAATGGCTTACCGTCTTCATGGTTCTGTATATAGATACCGCATAGGACGTTAAACTAGATCAAATTCAATTCAATTCAATTATTATTATTATTATTATTATTATTATTATTATTATTATTATTATTATTATTATTATTATTATTATTATTATTATTATTATTATTATTATTATTATTATTATTATTATTATTATTATTATTATTATTATTATTATTATTATTATTATTATTATTATTATTATTATTATTATTATTATTATTATTATTATTATTATTATTATTATTATTATTATTATTATTATTTAAATTTGAATTTGATTTCATTACCCTGATTTGGCGCCCTATGGGCCCATGCAGGTGGCTATAAACTCTATTTATAGATATTTTACATGAGGGGGAAACCTTCCGATAAAAACCCCCTTCTCCTTCAATTTATTACTGTAGTACTTCGTTAACCTACAGGAAGCGCAATATGCCATTAGTCCGAGACAGAACTAGCTAAAATTATACTCAACCTCGCCATCATTTCCCTGCCCTTGCGTGCCGAAAAGTGGTGGCTGTGGTCTTGATTTCGACCCCGATGGTGTTGTGAATGATGAGCACTGGAGATATTCTTGGGATGGACTCAGAGTCAGTTGTGATATAATGTACAAGAACTGAGATGTAGACTTTAGGAGGGATTATTATTTGCTAAAGTATGATGGATAAATAATGTGATCTATTTTGGATACTTGTGATGGCAGTGCCTGATCACCTGTCTAAATACATGAGAAGCTGGTCCGTGCACTGTTATCACTACTCAACATCCTGATCCTTAACTGTTCTCTCCAACCACTACGTAGCTTACCTCAATTGTGTAGGCACAGCGACTATGTTGATCCATGACCTAGACCATACACGTCTCTGTGTTGTGTTAGCATGGACTAGGATTATCACAGATGGCGTAAATAGTTGTTGTGTTGGGGCTGGGACCTGAACTTGTTTGCGCGGGCGTCCCGGCCCTCTCTTGAAGCCTTCTGGCTTTTGTTTGGTCACTAGCGTGAATCCATGGTCGTCTGGTATGTTAACAGTATTTAATTGAGGTAACTCCGTTAGTGTTTCGCTCTCCCTTCTTAGTTCGGCCGTTCTCTCCATGAGTCCATACCGTGCCCGCTGAACATTGGCCTTGTATGCCGCGAAGCTTGGACACGCCCCCTTCTGCCACGATAAGTGGGCCTTGCCACAGTTGCAGCAAAGTACCGACTTCTTCGGACAGTCCCTGGTCTGATGGGTGCCCGCGCACCCTCCACATTTCCTTGCCTTGTTGCAGGAAGCTTGGGTGTGCCCCCATTGGCTACAGTTGAAGCACTGCTTGACTTGTGCCCGGGGTGACCAGAGCTGGGCCGTGTATAACATTGAGCCCATTACAATGCCATTTCGAATCACTTCGCGTTGTAGAGCCTCGGTCGGTAAGCTCGCAATGACTGACCCTCGAGTATGGCCATTTTCCTTCACCCAGGTATGTTCCTTCCCGTCATAGAGCCACCTCAGCCTGTCAATTCGTATGCTTGGAATCCGTGCTTTTGTCTCCAACGTCATTTTAAATTTTGCCACACTGTTGTTGGCATTCTTTCTGTAATGAGTAGCCTGGCATAGCACATGATCTTATGTATATATCGTTAGCTAGCTAGCGCACTAGATATTAATTCTTTATGTTCCATACGGTTACGGTTTACCCGTTGTTTAAGCTTAGGTGAATACCTAAGCGTATTGTTGAGGACTCTGAGGATAAGACTGTTGGGATCGAGGCAATGTCATAGCACAGTGGATATGGGCAATGCGTAGCCGTGCGGTAATTATTCGACCTAAGGAAAAGTGTTCGGATTAGGTCCTGGTCAACGATGTCTAGCCTAATTGTGCTATGTTGCAGGCTACTGTTCCAATTATACATGGGGTCATCATCAGGGTTGTGAGTAGTTTCGGTTTTAGTGTGGGTTTTTAGATGGATACCTAAGCGTGTCGCATAGTAATCAGACATGCAACTCGAGTAGCATATGCATGGTAGACCTCAAACCCAAAATGATGATACAAATCAGGCTTTACATGCTACGTCCTGTATGGCTAGCGTGGTTGGAATATGGGGAATTTACCTGTAGATAGATAAAGACGTTGTAGCCCTCTGATAGTTGGGACAAGTCTTCTACAATATTATATCGGAATCACATCTAGCCACTCATTAAGCAATCTCATGAATTTTTTCCAATGTCTGTGATAACAGACACACATATACAATATCGACAACAACTTTAATGTCGATAAAAAAGGTATAAGCAACGAGACTCATAGAGTGGACAACATGTTATAAGTACCTTGTAGCTGTAGTTAGATTTCTCTTCTTCATAGAGTTTATTAAATCGATTTTTTCATCACCAACTCGGTTTCTATCACACATACTTCACACTTTCCTACATGAATCATTGTCCCTAGTGGGACTCTCAAAATTTCAACAGGGTAATCCTGCTCTAGGATGCAGAACTCCTTGGGCTGCGCCATCCTCAAGGCAGCGTCTCTCTGGGAGACCGACTGCACGAACACCTCAGTATTGTTGCTCCTTAGTTGCCTCACAGTGTATGCCCCATTTATATGTAGTTTTGCCTTGTTAAGCAGCTCTGCCGGCTGCATATTCTGTGCTCCTTCTACTTGAATCCGTACTGCCGCTTTGGTTGCTGGCGGCGCGACAATCGAGGCGTATGTGGGTCGTCCTCCCATTGTTTGCGCTTGTTGTGGTGCAGTCTTGCAGACCGGCTTATTGAGACTCTCCTTTACGACCTCCTCTAAGGCCGACATTCGTTCTTCCATTGGGTTAGCTGTCAGCTTTGATCGGAGCATCTTGGCGTGAGCTATGAAGGCGTTAAGTGCCTCATCTATCTCGACCATTGGTGTCAGAGATCTGTCAGTTCCTGCAATTGCCAGTCTGTCTCTGACCCTGTTTAGGTAGTAAGCAATTATTTTTGGTTTATTCAATTTCATGCCAGTAGAGTTCGCGAGAGATTCTACAGGCATTATTGTGGCTGTTCCGCTATCTGTTGGTGGTAGTGGTGGTGTCGTGAGAAATTTTTCCAGGCGTGAAATCCACCTTTCCAGTCCCCCAACTTGCCATGCCAAAGCGCAACGAAAAAAATTCGAGGAATCAGGTAAGAGGGATTGATTAAGATGGTAGCAATGACCAAAACAATGAAATAATGTTCGAGGAACGTTGTGCCGCTTTTGACCAAATGATGATGTTTTTCTATTATTATTGTACATTATCCTGATTCGGCGCCTTGAGGCCCATGCAGGTTTTATTGGAAGATATTATTGTGATTATGAGCTATGCGGAAGTCACATTGCGGTATGATGAGGAGTCAAAGATGTTGTAATTAGTTGTTGACAGTGGATAGACTCATACACTATTATGCTGTATATATATGAACGGAAAATGTGAGATAAAACTTGTATACACCTATTATGGGTACATCTAAGAAAGTAAATACATGCTTGCCTAACCAGTACACCACAATCTCTCATGGGGGTGTAATAGTAAAGTCACTTATGGATGGCAAAAGTAAATGTGTCAAAACAACTGGGGGTAGACCCCTGTTTATATTGCCTTAATTGGTATGATCTTCATGCAGGCCCATGTCTAGTAACTCGACTAGTTATGCAAGCAAGGTATACTATCCAATGACATTCCGTGAAAGTCTAAATTATGGGGATGGTTTTGAACTCAATGGGAAAAGTACAATGGTCCTCAGTTGAAATTCAAAATTGAAAAAAGTCCGTTGATATTCTCTAAAAATGCACATCTATTTCAAAAATTATTGCTCTTTATATAAAAGTCTACATCGAAGCCCTCAGTATGGCTCGCAACTGAAATGAAAGCGTACTACATGATTAGTGTGTCTTTTCCATCCTAATACTTTGTGTACCCTCCATTTGCCTTTATCACTGCTATACATCTTTCGTGCATGCTGCCAACTAGTGACAATAGCTCCTCTGAAGGTATAGAGTCCCATGCATCCTGTAGCAATGTCTTCAACGTGGCAGAGCGCACAAGCCTGACCCCATTTATCACAGGACTATTTACCTGAATGTGGTTTTTAAGATATTCCACAATGACTCGATCGGGTTCAGGTCCGGAGATTAAAGTGGCCATCTCATAGGCGTTATTCCAACCTCACGTAGCGCCTCAATTTGTCACGGTTTCAGTACAAAATGCTTGGGCGATCTTGTAAGTACAGTATATTAATTATAATTCTCTGGAGAGAGAATTCCTCGATGTAAAGTCTACATATATATATATATATATTCTAAATTACTGCCCATCAAGATGATTCTCCCTGTGACCTGAATAATTGAGCCGCTTCTACAACTACCTAGAAGGTTCTCGGTACACCTGTTATCCTCATGAACCTTCAGTGTGTTTCCAGAAGGTTCACTGAGAATATTCGAAGTTCTGTGGCTTCCGAGACCTTCCCCTTGTGCCATAGCCTACGCTAGCCAGCGTTGGCTACAGGAGTCTTTCGGCTTAACAGCCGTCACACAATTGTTGAGTACGCTTCGTGACATGGTGCGTTGTTGTGCATGTATAGAATTTCTTGATTTTCCATGTGAAATTGATTCAAAAGTGGCAAAATCCTTTCACAAAAGGATGAGGACCTCATTGATCCCCAATCCTTCTCCCAGACTAGGAATGGGCCTTTTTGTGATCCGTAAAATGATTCCCAAAACATCCAGCTGTTCCCATGAGTATGGCGAGCCACAATTCAAGTCTCATCAAACTCATCATCAGGCTAAACTCTGCTGTTAGTACAAGGAAGATTTAGATAGAATTTAAACGTAATTTTCTTGTGACACGAGGTTTCATATAACAATCACCCGATACCCAGGTTTCATCAGTCCATAATATGCGACTTCATAGTTCATCGCTCCAATCTAAATGTAAATGGACGAACTCCAATCTTTTCTGCTTGTTCACTGCGCTTAACGGAGGCTTCTTCCGAGCAATGCATCTGCTGTAACCTCTTTTTTTGAGTGCATTAGAAATTAGACGTTCACTGCATCCCCAGTGGCTGAAGGGCCCCATGTCTAGTTCCAAATAGCACATATGTCGATTTTCAGGAGACTCCCGGACAAATACTTCAAGGTCATCAACTTGTTCCGCGCTTAATTTTGGTGAGGGTCCCTTGCGAGACATAGGATTCTCAGTCTCTTGAGCACACGCAAGTTGCACTTGCCTTCTTGTGAAGCCAAGTTCGTCGGATATATGTTGTAATGTCAAGCCAAGTCTTCTTAATGCTCTTATTTCAATACATTGATCGCGAGTTAGATGCTTGCGAACTTTAGTTTCTGAAGCAGACTTTTCGAGAGACATTGGTTGCTAGAAGTGAGGATGAATTGATAGTGGTGAGAAGTTTCAATGACTGTGTAGGCTTGGCAGCCAAAAATGTCGTTGAAAATGTGTTTTACTAAGCGATTATTAGAAGAAGACGATTGGACCATACTTCATGGCGAGCGGGGTAAGGAGGAGAGACATACTAACCTATTACGAGCTAGCCCAACTGCGCCTACAGGGCTAATCCCTTCAACGACCCAGTTTGAAGTTTTACCTTTTGGAACCTAGAGGCACTGTAAGACTCTTCGCTACCTACATGATTGGTTCATAGGAGCCAGAAATACAGAAACAAAACAAATAAAAAGAAAAAACACCATTTCTGAGGTGCTAGCGCCCTGCACTACACCTCCATCCTCGCGCCACACTGAGCGGGCCTAAGAAGCAATACAGCTGACATTCAAGTTCCCTGTTTATGATTCAATTTTGCTGTAACATTTTGTAACAGTTAGAAAGCGCCAGACTATCTGCCATCCTTCTTGCCCTATCATATCGCTTGTCGTAGGTCGTGGTTCCTTCGTTTCCGTCCTCCATTTCTGGATGGTCGGGCGACACTCTGCAAAATGCCATGGCCGTTTCTCTCGTCCGCATTTGCATCGCATTTCTTCATTCGGATGTTGAAATCGTCTGTGATAGCTAGCGAAATCACCATGCCCAGTCCTTGCCGCAATGAGGCGGTGATATGCCCATCGAGGTAAAGCTAGCTCCGGAGGGCTTTTTCTTCGCATCAGTAAGTCCAGATCTTCATACCTGTCCGATCTATTTTTATGCCACCAATCTTCCGCGAGTTTCTGTACTCGTATTGTGACTTGGCGTTTAAGTGCTGCAAATGTCAGGACTTTTTCAGATTCCTCCTGAGTGCACTCTGGTCTCGGGATATTTCCTTCCCTGGTTTTTGATGCAAGGGCTGCCTTTGCAATTGCGTCGGCTTTATCGTTCCCTTCAACACCACTGTGTCCCGGAACCCAGTGGACTTCTACGGCAGGCTGAGCCTTGGATAGTTCAATAAAATTCCGGACCTCAGACTGTTAAGAGCTCGTTCTACCACTCACAAGGGCTCTTACCGCCTCTTGATTGTCGAGGAGCACCTTGATACCTATACTACCTCCAATTTCCGACGCCGCTTCTAGGCCTCGAACTGCCCCGACGATTTCTGCATCAAAGACCTCTGCTCCTGGGAGAAAATTTCCACCACTCGCTATGAGTTCTCTGTCCCTGTATATAGCACAGCCATAGGCTGAGTATGCTGGACCAGTCGATGACCCATCAGAATATACACACAGCGTCCCTACAGGGAGATTTCTAAGCCAATGATTAGTCCGCTTCGACTTTTCCTCCTTGTCGCATTTGGCTCTAGCCATAGCCCTCGCGATCATCGGTTGGTAAAGCTGTCCAGTCCCTTCTGATGCCGGTAGGTTGAGGTTACCATTCTGAAGGCGTGTCAGATATCGCTCTGGAAACTTGAAGACACGATCTTTTTGCCCCTCTCTCAGTTTGAGTCGCTTAATTGCTTCCTTTGGTGTCTCAGCTGCCCTTGATGACAAAGGGTGATAGCTGTCGAGTCTACGGATTCTGGCTGCATTTCGGAGCTGTCGCTGCTGTAGCATAATTTCTGCCGGTAGTATCCCTGACTCACGGTGCAGAACTATATTTGGTGTAGTTCGCCACACTGGCAGTGCGGCTCGAACAGCAGTCAAAATAGTTCTATCTAGTAACTTGAGGTGCCATCCGACACCCGTACTTACTCTTTTATCTCGTACCGTCGTGATACGGGTGAGTCCAGGCCACCAAGCTTCAGCGCCATAAATTGCCGTACTGACTACACATGCGTTCACTGCACGGATTAATGGTCCCGGAGCCGCACCTCGTTGGACCCTATTAATACTTCGTATAAAGTGAGATAGTCGTTGTGCCTTATTACACCATTCTTGAACATGTTGTCTAAACGTTGTTGTAATTAAGGCAGCAACATGACTGCAGTAGACAAATAGTACATATTAGAATAATATGCACTGGCGCCATGAGATATGATTAACCCATATCATCACTCACTGGCATGAATAGTAATTAGCCAATAGATGCCTGACAGCATACATTGGCTTCAGGATCTCCAACAACCTTCCCGTTTAGGTTAGATTAGGAAGTATGTTGGAGTTCACACTAGTGTGCGGAAAACCCCGCTTTCATGTATATAGAGGGACTTCTTGCCACACATGTAGAATTACAGCAATTTAATCACAATTAACTATCCATTAAACATCAGTAAACTTCTTCGTATAGTAAACACATTTATCGTATCTCTTAATCAAACTCGAGGCTAGTGTATAATTCTTCCAATCTCCGGAACTAATTTCAATTAACGTCAGTTGGGAATCGAGCCAGATCCCGAGCCATCGAATGTACACAGAAGGCGTAATAAGCTGTCCCTCAACCCTGACCGCGAGGTTGGATAAGTCTAGTTTCTTCTTCGGTCCTCCTCCTATAACCAGGAGCTCGGACTTAGAAGGGTCGAACCTTATCATGTGCGTTGAAGCGCGTTGGATTATCCTGTCTACTTCTACCTGGGCAGCCTCAACAGCCTCACTAGGATTTTTACCGACGCGAACAATGGCAATGTCATCTGCATATCCGAATATACAGTTTGGGGTTCCATCTTCAAGTAGGATTGAGATGTATAACATAAATAAAAGTGGCAATAGTGGTGATCCTTGGGGAACTCCGCACTCAACAAGCTTCTCATTAGTCACACCTTTTTCGTGTCTCACCAAAACTTTTCGTTGTTTCAGAAATGATTCTACCAGGCGACTGAGTAGTACTGGCCAGCCCTGACTTCGCATTCGTGCGAGCAGCCGATTGTGTAGCACTGCATCGAAGGCACCTTGTATGTCCAGCGTGACCATAGCTGTGACTTTGTTGGATCTCATTGCAGCTTCTGCATCGTGTATAACACATGATGCCAAGTCGACTGCTGAGCGTCCTGGTAGCGCGCCGAATAGTTGTGGAGGTACTGCCTTGTGTTTTAATGCAAGCCAGGACATCCATTTAGCTATGAGCCTTTCCAATCCTTTGCCTAAGCTGGAGAGTAGCGATATGGGGCGCCATCCTTTTGAGCTGGAGAGGTCGCGTCCAATTTTTGGAAGTAGCACAACTTCCGCCACCTTGAAAGGCGTAGGGAAATATTGCAAGTTGAGACAAGCCTGGAAGAGGTCCCTGACGTATGTTCCAATCGCGCTCCAGCAGGCTTTGAGAAGTCGTACGGTAATCTTGTCGAACCCCGGAGCTGTTTCTTTGCTGCCAATGGTTGATGCTGTGACATCCTCCAGTGACACCTCTCCATCCCATGGAATCAACTCTGGTTGACTGTTCTCCCACGTATCGATGTCGTTTCTCGCGTTATACCTAGCAAGAAGAGAATCTCGCAACGCAACTGTCCGCTCTAGTGGATCTGAAAGCCACTCGTTTGGTGATACCCGGAGAGGAGGAGGCTGTTTCGTCGGCTTCGGTTTGGCCCATCGCATAAGTTTGAACACTTTTGCTTCTGTCTCTGCTGCCTCGACTTGCTTTGTCCAGTATTCACGTTTGGCTCTCTTCACTGCGGCTCGAAAAGCCCTACGTGTCACTACTATATCTCCAGATGTCCTTTTGGCTGTCCTGTAGTCAAACTGACGTCTTTTACATTCATCAGTCCACCAAGGCGCTGTTTTTCCCCTTCCCACCGCGGTTGTTCGACCGACAACTTTGATCGCATCTTGAAGTACTTTGATTAAGCTCTTTGTGAAGTCTTCAATCTCGGTTTGACTGCTGAGGGGGCCGTGCCTTACCCATTGCCTTACGCATCGAGCAAACTCGTCTAGGTCACCGTCTCTTACGCGGATTAGCCTCGGGATCCCGGATAGTGTGATGCCCCGACATTTCAGTGGCCACGTGGCCGTCGGTTCAATAGTTGGTAAGCCGACACAGGGTCAATCCAGGAATTCCAACGACTAGTTTCACACACGCGAGTCTTGTGTGTGACAAATCACGATACGAAAGGTTTGTCATGGATATTGGTTTTCATGCGAAACCCTTGGGTTGCAGGCAATGAGGGACAGGAGGCTTTGTGTTGGCAACTCTATTTCAACAGTTGGACTCCTATATAAATATATACAGATTCATATCCTCCTAGGTACTTTTCTCTTTAGTTTAGAATCTTATGATTTGAGTCCACGCCAGCTTTTGACCACTCGCCAATCGTCTTTTGTCCCTCGAGTTGTGACGGCTTGTGAGCCGATAAGCCCTGTAGCCTTCGATGGCTATCAAAGGCAACCTATATTCTCTATTGCTCCGAGGATTATCAGTAGACGAAAACTGATATGAGATCGCCACTGAGGCTACGTAAAGGATAGTGCCAAGAGTATCGGAAGCGTTACCCGTGTGGCAGAACAAACCTTACGTCAGTTTCATTGCCACTGTAAGTGTAGGCTAGATTTAGATACCTCTGGATGTGTATAAGTAGTAGAGGAGACTTGTAGGTAGTTTGCTTCTATATAGATGAATTATAGCTTTACCTTTCAATCATACAAATGCCCATTCGCTTTCTATATTCGAACTGTGACATATAATTCATCTATCTCCAGTTACGAAAGGTACGACGACGAGAGATACGACGACAAGCATACGACTACGAGACATACGACGACGAGACATACGACGACGAGGAATACGACGAGAGATATTGCGTCGAGAGGTACGACGACTAGAGATACGACGAGAGATAAAGCATACTACTTTAACACCACGGAAAAATGCAGTCGTTTCAAGTTCCAAGAGCCAATAATTTGAAAGCACAATGGAAATCAGCAACAAAAATTGAAGAACTTCGTCAAGAAAACAGATGTTTTAGGTGTGAAAAACAAGGCTGCTATGCTAGAGTCTGCCCTCTTCTTCCATTGGGAGGCACTTTTCACGAAAAAGACGTTGCTCGCCCAGTGAAAGCGACGTTGGGACCTAACGGCAGGCCTCTACGAGCTATATGGAAGACAGTAGATCAAATTGATAAGCTCAAAATGGAATGCAGATGTTTTAGATGTGAGCGACAAGGGTGCAGTACCAATGATTGTTTTTTACTCCCAGCAATAAATCCTAAGTTCAAAAAGCTAGCAACTATCCTTCCCGAAAAAATAGCGAAATTAGAAGGAAAAAATGAGAAGAGAAGTGACCACGCATTCATATCATCACTCACATCATCGAGCTATGATCCGACAAAAGCGGCTAAGAATATAGGACTGGAATTTAGTATGAACACGAAACCATTTCTGGTTAATGTGCTGATAAACGACGTAAATATGGTACAAGCATTGATAGACAATGGATGTCTGTGTTCAGGGATTATTGAGGACTCATTAGTAACAAAACTATGTTTGCCTCGAAAATCAATTTCTCCACGACCTCTTCAGACAGTGGAGAGCTCTTCGAAGGGGAAAGCGATGGTAAAAGATATAACATACATTTTAATTGACCTTGACGGAAATGTTACAAAAAAGCTTTGGCTATATGTAGTTCCTTCCAGTACACACCAGTTGATTCTCGGAAAAAAATGGTTGGAAGATCAGGATGCAGTAATACATTCTAAGGAGCAACGTTTAGAGCTCAGGAAATGCGGTGCATCGGTTTATAGCGTAAAACGTTGGCGCCAGAAGTTTTTAGGCGTAAAGGAACCTAGGGTAGCCTCGATAGAGCTTATGTCTTCAATGGTCAAAACTATTCCCGTATGCAGGGCCTCAATAGAGGATATTAATAAAGCACTACGGACAAAACCATGCCTTACGACAGAGGAAGCTAGAGCACGCCTACCGGACCCAGTGAAAGAATTTGCCCATCTCTTTGCAGACGATAACGGAGCAAACGACTTGCCACAGCCGCGGGACAACTTAGATCATGCCATAAATCTACGCCACGAAAATGGAAAGGTTCTATAGCCTCCATGGGGACCTTTGTACAGTATGTCGAGAGAAGAGCTCCTTGTCTTGCGGAAAACATTGACAGAACTGCTCGACAAGGGTTGGATTAGACCCAGCAGTTCGGCAGCCGCATCACCAGTACTTTTTGCAAAGAAGCCAAATGGGGGTTTACGCTTTTGTGTGGATTATCGTGGACTAAACGCTATTACAGTACCGGATCTCTACCCACTTCCCCTGTTTAAAGAAACCCTGCGACAGTTATCCAAGGCTCGTTATTTTACAAAGCAAGATGTTAAATCGGCTTTCCATCGCGTGAGAGTTCGTGAAGGGGATGAATGGATGACAGCATTTCGCTGCCGACTAGGATTATTCGAATGGTTGGTTACGCCTTTTGGTCTGATTAACGCACCCGCCTCTTATCAGAGATATACTAACGAACATCTACGAGAGCATCTTAATCTAGATGCGACGGCTTATGTTGATGATATCCTGGCTTACACAGACGGTAGTGAGGAAAGACACTGGGAGACAGTTCGTAGTATACTTCGAAAACTTGAAAAGGCTGGACTTTTTCTCGACATTGACAAGTGTGAATTTCTACAGAAACAGGTCAAATATCTAGGTTTTATTGTGAAGGCTGGTGAGGGTGTGGCTGTTGATCCTACTAAAGTCAAGGCTATTCTAGAATGGAATGCGCCAACAACTGTGAAAGGTGTGAGGTCATTTCTTGGCTTTGCTAATTTCTACCGCTGCTTTGTTGAAGGATTTTCAGATATTGCCGCACCCTTGACTAATTTGACGAAAAATAATGTTGGGTGGAAATGGGATCGTGAAGAAAACAATGCGTTTGAAAAGCTAAAGAAAGTTTTTGCGTCAGAACCTGTTTTAGCTCAATGGGACCCAGATCGTGAAACAATTGTAGAAGCTGATAATTCGGGCTACGCAATAGGTGGTTGTCTTTTGCCAACTGACAACCAAGGACGGATAAGGCCGGTGGCCTATTTTTCGAAGAGGTTAACAAGTGCAGAGGCAAATTATCCAATTCACGACAAAGAGATGCATTCAATTGTAGCTTGTTTGCGAGAGTGGAAGCCAGAACTGATGTCAGTTGCTAAACCATTTACAATCCTCAGCGACCACAAGAACTTGGAATATTTCGCTACTAAACGTCTCCTCAACGAGCGACAAGTTAGGTATAATGATGTTTTACAACAGTTTCACTATAAATTTAAGTGGCGACCAGGACAAAATTGTGAGCGACCGGATGCTTTGTCTAGAAGAGATCAAGACAAACCTACTGGATTTAGTGACGATAGGACGAGAGGACGCGTAATTCAGCTCTTACCTAGTGTGGACGTACTTCCAGCTGTTGTAGGACCCGAGGGGGGTGAAGATAATCTGCAAGAATATGCTGATCAGGCATCTTCAGCCCGGTTATTTATCTATCACTCCGAGGATTATCAGCAGACGAAAACTGATATGAGATCGCCACTGAGGCTATGTAAAGGATAGTGCCAAGAGTATCGGAAGCGTTACCCGTGTGGCAGAACAAACCTTACGTCAGTTTCATTGCCACTGTAAGTGTAGGCTAGATTTAGATACCTCTGGATGTGTATAAGTAGTAGAGGAGACTTGTAGGTAGTTTGCTTCTATATAGATGAATTATAGCTTTACCTTTCAATCATACAAATGCCCATTCGCTTTCTATATTCGAACTGTGACACGAGTTTCCACATTATTCTAAACTCACTCTCTCTCCAAAGACCTGGGAAGGTCTAAACAATATCCCTCAATAAGTTTTTTAATTACGAACCTACTGATTGATAGCTTCGTCGGTGAACCTTGCTTACTCTAAGCTTCACCCATAACTCTTGTCTCACTAATTGTGTTGTATCGCCTTCTGTATAATATATCTTACGCAATGATGCACACACCACCCGGCAAACATTCTAATTGTTAAATTATAAGAAGGGTTGGTCAAACATAATCTTCCCTACAAGTTAACATAATGGAGTTAGGGTTGTGGTTATTGGTTGCCTAGGAGTTAAAAAGGGTAAGGCGTCTGTTGATTTTATATACCCTGTATTAGTAGTTTCATATTAGCGTGTGGATGAGACTAGGAGCGATAGATTAGAGGGTGCGAGATCGCGATACTTCTACAAAGCGCGTAGACGTAGAGACGAAGACACACGCAACAATTTAACCCTATACTTTATCAAATCTACTTCCAAATATTCCAGTAACAGTACTACTGTATTACCCGTCCAGAGGAATCATATTTTAACACTAATAACAAATGGAATAACATTAACCAACGCCGAAAATCAAAGAATAAACGAACCTCGTCAGTCGACTTCGTCCATTGTAGAGCAGGTTCTCCTGGGCCATCTACAACTATTCCAACCCGTGCATCTGCTCTCCGCCGTTCACCGATAAGTCCCCTGTACCCAAATCTTCGTGATGATTTACAGCTATCTCCCCCACCTCCCCTCCAACAAACGAGCAATGAGGACATAGCCAACATACTCCGAACGATACAGCTTCAGTTATCCGAACAATCTCGAAAGATAACTGTCCAGGATGAACTTATTGCTAATTTGTCAGCCTCGAAAACAATACATACGCAAAAAGATAAAGGCAAACGACCTGATTACCATCCTTCCGATTCGATTATTCCTGAAGTTTTACCGCATCAAAAGGTAAAGAAATCATCCGAAGAAGAAAGAAATTTCATCTACACAGTGCCGGCCAGGCGTATAAATAGATTCCTGGAATCCAACGACAGTCATGGTAGCGCAGAAGATATAGGTTCATCTCACGATGATACTCCAAACCAAAGACATTCTAGAAGAACCAAGTTTTCTAGAGCCCCCGTGAAGGACCGAATATATCGAGTTCCCGACCTTTCAGAGAAATTGGACGACGGGATGAGCCCAACATTTGACGCTTGGGAAATAATGCTCCAAGGAAATCTGTCCAACTACGCATGTTACCTAACGAATCAAATAGCGCGGAAAACATACGTGTTTAGCCAGACAAAAGGTACAGCGCAGTCACACCTGACCCAACGGATGAAGTCGGATCATCCTCAGCACTTCCATGACAACCAAGAAATGATAAATTGGCTATCTGGATTCTTTCGTGATCCCAATGAGCGCGAGACAGCTCGTGTGTCTTACAATAAATGCCGGATGTCGACCTCGGAATCGTTTAATCACTTTTACAGTCGTTTCTCGGAGTTATCAAGTAAGGCACGCATCGCCCCTGAAGATACTTTGTCGGATCTATTCCACAAACTCAGCCCGGACTTACACAAAATTTCCATTTCGTTCATGGCTACGGGTCCCACTTTATTGATAGCGCTCCAAAGATTCACGTATTTCGATAACGAGCTGAAACTGAACCGAGAAGTAATAGCTAGCCAAACTCGTTGAATAACTCCAAACCCACCCATTAACGTGAGATCTCCCCACCAAAAGTCGAGCTCAGCGAACTATTTGGCCCGTGAACGAAGCCTCGGTCCTTTATCTTCCCATTCTACTCTCGCCGCGCAGAAAAGCTCACGACCACCAATTCGGAAGCTGTAAAGTGTTACAACTGCCAGAAGATAGGTCACTACAGTACCGACTGTACGCAGGCCCGTCGTAGCCAGTCCAACATATCCAGCCAAATTCGGGAAATAGAGGTGGATCAAACGACGGAAGATCAAACTCAGTCGGATTCGGAAAACGACGAGCCCTGGAGAAAGTCTCCTCTCTAGGGCATTTGGTCGAGTTGTTCCAAATCAACTACGACCGGTTGATGGGGAATCTAGATATATTTCGTGTTCCTTATAGATTAGTTTCCAATGGAATATTGGTTTCAATTCTAATTCTCCCTGATTCCGGAGCACATGGTTTTTGCTTCATAGACCGAAAGGTAGCAGAAAATGTCTGTGAACGCCTAGAAATCCAGCCTATGGCTCTACCCAGACCCATCACACCAAAGGGTTATAACGGCTCGCGCGGGCGTATTATTACTCATTTTCTTGTTTGTACAATGGTGGTTGACGGATATTCTCTCAGCCAAATTCCTTTTCTCATTCTAGATCTCGCAAACCAAGATGCCATACTTGGTGACGGTTGGATGGCTCACTTTGACGTTCTTCCAGACTTGCGTAATCGTAAACTATTTTGGCGCACCCCTCCCCACAGACTTAGCTCTTGATATCTCCTTCGTCGAGACGTTTGAGCTTGCCGATCGACTCCTGAATGTAAACAAGTCTCATCCATCACTGACTAAGCTTCGTGATCTTGCTAAAACCGGAGAAGAAGAACATTATAAGCTGGAAGAAAATCTTTTACTATTTGATGGGCGACTAGTGGTTCCAGATGCGGATAATATTAGAACAGAACTCGTGCGTGAAGCACACAATCAACCTTCAACAGCACATCCGGGAACCAAGAAAACCTATAAGTTGTTAGCAGAGCGTTATTATTGGAAAGGTATGAAAAGCTTCATCGAACAGTTCGTTGCAAATTGCCATCCCTGTAGGAGATCGCACTTGAACCACGATAAAACTCCCGGATGGCTTCATTTGCTGCCAGTTCCAAACCACCCCTGGCAACACATTTGTGCTGATTTTAAAGACATGCCGGAAGATGATGAGGGGCATAATATGGTGGCTATGTTTATTGATCGTCTAAGTAAAAAAGCAGTCACCATTCCTTGTAAAAAATCTGTGAATGCAAAAGATCTCGCGGAAATGTACTATGTCCATTGCTTTCGACACCTGGGAGTGCCCGAATCAATTGTGTCCGACCGTGGCCTGCAGTTTATCTCGGAATTTTTTGGTACGCTCTGCTTACTCCTTGGAGTTAAAAGAAAACTTTCGACAGCCTACCATCCAGAAACCGACGGGCAGACCGAAATAATGAATCAATATTTAGACCTGAGACTCCGTCCTTTTGTGAATCACTTTCAAAATAACTGGTCTCGCCTACTCCCACTGATGGACTTTGCACAACTTGCATTACATCATGATAGTATCAATACCTCTCCATTCCAGCTCCTTCATGGCCATCCACCTCGCCTATCTTTTGACTGGAAAGCTCCTCAAAAGCCAGAAAATGCTCGTCAAGCTATTGCCCAAGAAGAAGCAAAAAATCGAATTCGTCAAATGCAAGAAGCATGGGAATGGGTTCGTCATCATATGGAGAGTGCCCAGCGGAAGAAACAAAAAGACGTCGACATTCATCGTCGTGAACCAGATTTTCAAGTTGGTGATAAAGTTTGGTTGTCTACAAAAAATTTGTCTCTAGACCGGCCTAGTAAAAAACTGGGTCATCAAAACGTTGGACCATTCAAAATAGTAAACAAGAAAGGATAGTCATACAAATTAGATTTACCAGCGTCGATGGGAGAAATTCATCGTGTTTTCCACGCCAAGCTCCTTCGAAAAGACCCTGCTAGCCCAGTACCAGGACAGATAAATCCGCCGCTCGAAGCCCTAGAAATAATTCCAGGTCATAAAGAATGGGTTGTTGAATCTATCCGCACCTGTAAATTAAAGTACAAAAAATTGTATTACAGAGCGAACTGGCTGGGGGCTGATGAAGACCCGGAATATTACCCCGCTTCTAATTTCATGTACGCCCCACACTTAATTAAGCGGTTTCATCTCGAAAACCCCGCCATGCCAGGCCCACCTGTAGCACTTCCGAGGTGGATCGATGCGTGGGAAAAAGGAATAGAGGATTATGATTATCTTGAAGATAATTCGGCTATGGACAGAACTCTGCGGTCAGCGTTCTTTAGAAAGGGGGGGTAGTGTCACGCCCCGACATTTCAGTGGCCACGTGGCCGTCGGTTCAATAGTTGGTAAGCCGACACAGGGTCAATCCAGGAATTCCAACGACTAGTTTCACACACACGAGTCTTGTGTGTGACAAATCACGATACGAAAGGTTTGTCATGGATATTGGTTTTCATGCGAAACCCTTGGGTTGCAGGCAATGAGGGACAGGAGGCTTTGTGTTGGCAACTCTATTTCAACAGTTGGACTCCTATGTAAATATATACAGATTCATATCCTCCTAGGTACTTTTCTCTTTAGTTTAGAATCTTATGATTTGAGTCCACGCCAGCTTTTGACCACTCGCCAATCGTCTTTTGTCCCTCGAGTTTCCACAGATAGCTGCGAGCATCCAGGTGTGTCAACCGAGCCTTCAATGGTGGAGTGGTCTGATGTACAGTCGAACCGTGCTGATACCGATGCAACTGCCGTCGTATTACTCCAGGTTAGATCCAGCACGTTTCCATCGCGATGAGTACTTTTTCCTAAGGTGTTTAGTAGCTGCATGTTGTTTCTGCGGGCCCACCCCATGATGAGATCACCATTTCCGTATTGGCGTTCTGTTAATGGCTGCCAATACTGTGAGACTGAGTTGAAGTCACCCCCTACTACTGAGGGTCCACTTGGCTGCCAGCTTAGTAATGGTTCCAAAGTCTCACTATGGCCTGGAGCACGGTAGATATTTACAAATGTCAGTCCATACACCTGCACAAAACAGTAGTCTGATGACTGGCTTGATGACGAGGGTGAGATCTGAGCCGCTTAGAGTCCTTTTCTCACAAAAGTGACAGCGCGTGGTCGTGGTCTCGGTGTCGTGTTTCCAAAGGGTATAAAACTATCGAAACCAGGATGGCTTTTCGTTCTAAACTCTCCATCTTCTTGCAAGGTTCATGGTTCTTGAACCATGACTATGTGCACTTCTGCATCCCAAGCTTGTTGCATCGCTATGCCCATGTTTGGTCCACCCTTTCCCACGTTCACATGGTGAAATAGAAGGGTGCTATATTTTTGGTTGTGCTTATGAGAATTTGGTGTATTACTCATTATCAACCATCGTTTCTTCTGGTATATTAATGACCTCGCGGGCCTTACCTTTTTCTTGAGATCTTAATATAGCAGCCTTAAAATCCATATGTCCGCGTTCTCGAATAACTCGCAGCTCGGCCGGTGATCGGGGCGTTACTTGTCCATTGTATCGCCTTGGCCGGGCCATGCAGTCCAAGTGAGTAGACTCGTGCGGTCCAGCACAGTTTGAAAATTTGGGGATATTTGCCGAGCATTCGGCAGCTTCGTGCGAGCCAGAACACTTTACACAGCGCTGTCCTTTGACGCAGTTTCTTGTTGAATGATAGCCCCAGCAGCGTTGGCATTGCTCGATGGGGCGTCTACGAGAGAATGGTATGGCAGGTCCACTCTCGTCGAATAGTCTAAACCTTAAGTTGGAAGGTGCTTGTTTAAAGTGCACGATCCAGCTAGTGGAATACTGTCCAAACTTTGTATCGTTTGGGCGCACCTGTATTGGCATGACGCCGCAAGCTACCTGGTATTCCATCTTCACCATTTCCCTGGTTACTTCAATTCTTCCGTCTAATGTACGGATGTAGATTGGGACATGCGGTACCATGACGGATGTCCAGTCTGACGCCGGTTCGATTGTGATTTCCTCTTTTTGGAGTGAAGGACCCACACCCAGAATTGATTCCCTGAGTGCATCTGATGCGCACTCCATTGCTAGGCCAGACCCAACTTGTGTCATTGCTATGATTGCTGAGGGTGCAATCCCAGCTTTCTCTGTGACAAATTTCTTGATAGTGACTGGTGATAACTTGCGCCACTGATGCTCTCGTCCCATTCGAAGAAAAAGTCGTTTATCTTCTTTGGGGGGTTCTTTTTCTGCTGGTCGTGTCTGCACAACAGGCCTTCGTTTGACCAGGTTGGCTGGCGGGTCTGGGAGCTTGGCCGCTTTTCGTGCCACTGTGACCCAGGGGGACTCAGCCACTTGAGGCTTTTTCGGCAGTTCATGAGGCGGTTTCTCGTTTATCTTTGTCACCCTTGGCACAGAGGTTTTCATCTGAGTGGCTTCGGGGAAAGGGTTCTTACATGAGTTGTATGTGGCGTTGACGTTGCTTATTGCAAAAGCTGTCACAATATGTGAAATCTTTTCAATAAAAGGCGCGATTAAGGCCGCACCATCGGTTCCAGCCTTGGATTTCGCCCAGGCGTCGATATTCTGCAGGAATTCTTGAGCTAGGCTCATTTGCTGCTTTCTGTCGCGTTCTGATTGCTCCATTGCGGCAGCAATCCCGAGAAGGCTCGGGTGTAAGTCGTCGCCTGAGTCGATTGACGCCGAGGACGACGGCTGGTTGTACGCAGCCATGATGCTGCTTGATTTTCAGGGTTTGGACGGATGGAAATAGTAATTATGCGTGTGGAATGGAAGAAGGATATGAGTTGGATCGATTAATTTGATTTTGATTTTGATTTTGATTTTGATTTTGATTTTGATTTTGATTTTGATTTTGATTTTGATTTTGATTTTGATTTTGATTTTGATTTTGATTTTGATTTTGATTTTGATTTTGATTTTGATTTTGATTTTGATTTTGATTTTGATTTTGATTTTGATTTTGATTTGATTTTGATTTTGATTTTGATTTTGATTTTGATTTGATTTGATTTGATTTTGATTTTGATTTTGATTTTGATTTTGATTTTGATTTTGATTTTGATTTTGATTTTGATTTTGATTTTGATTTTGATTTTGATTTTGATTTTGATTTTGATTAACCCAATTGGGCACCCTATGGGTCCATGCAGGTGACTATCTGCATTATCTACAAAGGAGGAAACCAATTTGGTGAAAACCCCCTGATCCTGTCTTTTTATGTTCCTATCAATCTATTTGGTTTACCTTCAGGAAGTGCAGTGTACACTGTTCAGCCCGTGTGGATTCCGTCCTCTCCCCTTCCAGATCTATCTACTTTTTCCGACAATGCTACCTCGACTTCCCCTGCGAGTCGAAACTGTTTTATCCATCCTTTGTTTAGTATCCACTGTGTAATTCTGGCCGTGTCTTCTGGGCTGTTCATCATTGCTTCAAATTACCTGTCTTCAGCTCGTCGGAAAAAGTCGCCTCTTCCATTTGCCCACTGCGGACACGCCAACACCATATGCTTGACGTTTTGCGACGGATATCCACATTGACAGCTTGGCTTTTCTACTCCGGGTACTTTTCTCCTGCTCCGGTAAGAATTGAGCCCCATATGCTCGCTCCTTAGCTGAATGGCGACACTGCTTTGGGCCCTGGTTAGGTTACGGTGGATTCCTAAGGGGATATCTTTGAAGTTCATGTTGACGCTGCCTGCTTGTTTATCAGTAAATATATTTGCCGCTTTCCAATGTTCTGGATCGGCTGATGCTGGTCGACCAGGGCGGTGTTTCCTGATCTGGCTTGTCCATGAATCCTTCCACTCCTGAAAGGCCGCTATCTTTCCAGCTTCTTTCTGAATTTCCTTGTCCTTTTCCCCTCCGCAAGTTCTTGTCTACTCGGCGATATCTTAACTCTTGTTCAATGTATGCGGAGTTTCTCTCTCGTTTGCGGATAGCTTTATCCTCTTACATGTCGATCGGATTGTCTCTTGAACTGGGAGTTTAGCTGATAGACCGGCGTGCCGGTCCCTCCTTTTTTTTGGTATATCTCTATAGGGAGGACGGACGATTCGTGCTCTAGCATTCTGCTGCTAGTAGAATTGTAGGTACCTGCAACAAGCTTCAAGAATTTTCTTTGATTACTTCTAAGGGGTTTCACTATCCTTTCAGGTATCTTTCCTGTTGGCCCGGCCTCGGCCCATATCGAGGACCCATACGTAAGGGCCGGTCTCACTATCGAGCTGTATAGCAGCTTGGACTTGACGAATGTCGCTCCCCAAGTTGATTGTGTCAGTCTACTAATTGATTGCACTTGAGTGCACGATTTAAGCACGATTTATGCTGGATAATCTTTAGGTGGGCCCCCCAGTGGAGTTTGGGGTTGAAGAAGACTCCAAGAATTCGAAGAGAGGACTGCGGTGAAGTTAGGTGCCCTTGTATACTCACGGTGGCTTTCAGGTTGTGTCTACTCCTTGCTCGTGTGAAGCAAAAAAAAAAATCAATTGATATTCTCTAAAGATACACATCTATTTCAATAATAATTGCTCTGTATTGCAAAAGTATACATCGAAGACCTAAGAATGGCTTGTAACTAAAATGAAACCGTTCCACATGTTATGTAATAGTCTGCTCCATGCTAACACTTTGTGTAACTTCCATTTGCCTTTATAACTGCTACACATCTTTCGTGAATTCTACCAACTAGTGACAAAAGCTCCTCAGAAGGTATAGAGTCCCATGCATCCTGTAGCAATGTCTTCAACGTGGCAGAGCGCACAAGCCTGACCCCATTTTTCTCAGGACTATTTACCTGAATGTGGGTTTTCAAGATGTTCCACAGTGACTCGATCGGGTTCAGGTCCGGAGAGTAAAGTGGCCATCTAATAGTCGTTATTCCAACTTCATGCAGCGCCTCAATTGTTGAGTACGCTTTATGACATGGTGCATTTTTGTGCATGTATAGAATTTAAGGATTTTTCACGTGAAATTGATTCAAAAGAGGCAAAATCCTTTCACAAAAGGATGAGGCCCTCATTGATTCCCAATCCTACTCCCAGACTAGGAATGGGCCTTTCTGTAATCCATAAAATGATCCCCAAAACATCCAACTGCTCCTATGAGTATGACGAGCCACAATTCAAGTTTCATCAAATTCATCATCAGGCTAAACTCTGCTGTTGGTACAAGGAAGATTTAGATAGAATTTAAACGTACTTTTCTTTTGACACGAGGTTTCATATGACAATCACCCGATACCCAGGTTTCATAAGTCCATAATATGCGACTCCATTGTTCATCGCTCCAATCTAAATGTAATTGGGCGAACTCCAATCTTTTCTGCTTGTTCACCGCGCTGAACGGAGGCTTCTATCGAGCAATGCATCTGCTGTAACCTATTTTATTGAGGGCATTTGAAAGTTAATGCTCACTGCATCCCCAGTGGCTGAAGAGCCCAATGGCTAGTTCCAAATAGCACATCTCTCGATTTTCAGGAGATTCCGGGACGAAAGCCTCAAGCTCATCAACTTATTCCGCGCTTAATTTTAGTAAGGGTCATTTGCGAGACATACGATTCTCAGTCTCTCGAGCACACGCAAGTTGTACTTGTCTTATTGTGAAGCCAAGTTTGTCGGATATATGTTATAATGTCAAGCCAACTCTTCTCAATGTTCTTATTTCATTACATTGATCGCAAGCTAGCTGCTTGCGAACTTTAGTTTCTAAAGCAGACATTTCGAGAGACATTGTTTGCTAGAATAGAGGATGAATTGATAGTGATGTTAAGATTCAAGGGTTGTGTTAATTATTAATTATTTCATTTTCTTGACCTATCTGAGTCTATGACTATGTAGGACATGCAGGTCCTCTCTGCCTACAGGCCAAGGATACCTATAGCAGTAGCATATCCCCTCCTATACCTCCCATACAGCTACCCTCAAACAGTACCACCCCTCACAAGTCCTCATTCGATCATACACTTAGAGGAGCCCTTTGACCTTCATTATCTCCCCTCTCCAGCCAACGAAACGATAGCCATTTGCGGGTGTGTGGCAGCCGGGAAAAATCGCAAAAACCACTGGGTGCGGAGCTCTCCTATTACCGACATTAGGACTAGATCCGAAGACTTAGTGACCCTTCTCATACGTTCGAAGAGGCTGGTCAGCTAGGCGTTGCAGACTTGTGGGTAACTCGGGGAATTCACCCTCTGTCTTTCTAGCCTTCTTTCAAACCTTTCCCGAAGTTTTTGCTGAAATGTCAGAAAAGTCTTGACAGAGCGTGATTGCTGTATGGTAGCTTAGCCCAACTTCTTTTGTGCCGTCCAGGGACCAAAGGAGTCCCGTTGACTAATCGAAAATTGGAGTCCTTCTGGATAATCAGCCAAAATCTTGCTCTTGGTGCTCCCAAACTTTCCAATGTTGAAACTACTCGGAAATATCGGTGCCCACATGGTCTTCAGAGACCTGTTCCCCCTCTCGTCCCCCATCTCAGCCGCCTGTTCCTCCTCCAGATGTGTAACTCCCTTAGAGAAACAGTCCCCTGTGAGCCAGGACCTAGGATTTGTATTTTTCGACTTGATTTCCTCCTTGCGCGTCTTAAAAGCATCGTAAATATGTAGTGAGAGATGGCTGAAAATTGATGGAGAAAGCTTCTGTCTGCAATTGGAATAACTCAAATATTGGTGATTAAGGCGAGAAGGTGGGTAGTTAGAAAAAATTTGAGGACTCAGATGAGAAAGGTAAGAGAGGCATTGTCCAGAAGTCGTCTAATGGAGATATGCTTGAGATTGCTTTCGACTTCGATTCGGGTGCGATTCTTCTTGGCTATCCCAGATATTCAGAGCATACTGAGCGATTACACCGGCACAAAAGGGTTGTCTTGTCTTGTCTTGTCTTATTCATTTACGTGCTAGGTAAAGTAATTCCCGTTACACTCCTACCGGAGCTTAAGCACGGGTGGGGTCGGGCTGGATCAGGTTAACTACCATTAAGTACATCTACCTCGTCCCACCTAAATGACCGGACCACCTCAGACTTCACCCATGTGTTGAATCATGTCAAGCCTAACCGTCCAGAGATCCCCCTTTTGGCGCGCCGAAGCGCAAGATCCTCCTCAGCCTCGGCCACCACGCGCCCGAGCCCTTGATACCTCCGCGATCTATAACTTTTCCCTTTCATTCATTCCCAGCTTTGGCTCATCTCAGCATCTCCTCATCTCATCCAGGAGTCGTTTTCTTCACTGGAGGCCTCATCCAGTCGCCAACCAAGGCCTCCTCAGTTTGTATCCCCTTTTTATTCCTTCATGCAGTATCCCTCTGTCCTTCAGCCGATCTCGTCATCCTAGAAACTTTGTTGAATGTCCACCCCTCCGGCCTTGCCCCGTCGCTGCCGTACCCCTAACCGTGGAGGTCGAAAATGTGACTGAGAGCTCAAGACCGAGGCACCGGTGCCCCAGGCTTTGTCGAACGCTCTAGTTAGTGTGCCGACGAAATGTCGTACGTATTTCGTCGGTGGCGATTCGTCGTAGGTGGAGTTGTTGATGCCCTTGCCCGAGGTGAGGACGCATTTAAGGCCGGTATTTCGACCGTTCCTTCACAGCGGCTGGCAGTTGCAGAGGGTCGGAAATCCTCTTGCTTCTTAGTTGGCGATTTGGCTTTTGGAGGTATGGGATTGCTTAGGTAGGTGGTGAGATGATTGTTAAGAGGGCCGCAAGATGAGTTTGGCTAGGAGTAATTTTCCAGAGAAGTAGAAAATAAGATGTTGAAGGTGTCGGTTTTTGTAATACGAACATCAGACAGGTTATAGGCTGTCTGCGGTTCATATCTGGGGTGTGATGGTTGATTTCGTTGAGTTGTGCAGTAGTGAAATCTCTGCAAGTCGGATTTTCGACCAAAAATGAGCCAACACCACTCCTCTCGATTGCCAACTCGACGAAAACTATCAAATTCACCCTTTGTCGTGACTGAATCTCGGCTCTGGGAGAATATTTCACTCCCAGGTTCGTAAAGGACACCACTGACAGGTGTTCAGCATTCGTCCTCCCACAAAAGGGTTGTGTCGGTTTGGCAGTCAAGAGTGTCGTTGTAAATGTGTTTCTGTAACCAATTATTCGAATAAGACGATTGGACCACACATCATGGCGAGCGGGATAATGAGGAGAGACAGACTAACCTATTGCGAGCTAGCCCAACTGCGCCTACAGGGCTAATTCCTTAATCAACCCAGTTTCAAGTCTAACTTTTCGAATCCTAGAGGTACTGTATGTCGTAGATTCTCAGAGAAATGTGCAGCCTTACAAAGGGAAGGTAGCTGTTGACATGAATATCATGTGACTTTCATTGGTATAAAGGAATGATTGGGCCCCAGATCTCCATCTCAATCTGTTCCACCTCATCAATTTCTGACACTCTAAACAATTCACAACCTTCCTTCACAGCATGTCTCAACTGGGTGATCTTCTCGCTTATCAATCGGAGAACTCCATCAAGTATATCCTCCAGTCTTTCCGACGTACATTTAAAAAAAGATCCTTTAAACGCGGTAAAAATTCCATCGCTACCTACGAACAATCTAGCTAATATTATAGCTGTTTCTGACTTTTACTCTGACCTGGGAAATTATGTGTATCAACAAAGGAGTAATAACAACATGTATCAACTTCACTTGTCTTTCACTAAGACCTCAATCAATATCGTTGAAGGAAAAATCAACATTGCACATTTCGCAGATCTTAGTTCCGCCATTCTCCATCAAAAGGATGAGCGACATATCTTAGAATTATCCATCGCTTCACTTGCAAAGATAGTTATTAGTCCAACATCATTGGCCCCCACGAAAAGTAAAACATCATATAGAAAAAATCACTCAGAAGTAGAAGGTTTTGACTGGACGGCCTTGAAACTAGAAAATGTCATGAGAGTTGATCTAGACGACAATGTATTCTACAAAATCGTATCCTTTTGGGAAGTATTTTTCGAGGATAAGACTTGGTCCAAGCAGACTTCTCGCATATGGGAAAGCTATCAGAATTATGAGAATGCTGAGAAGAAGGAGAGATTATTAGAACTTCAGGAATTGGAAAAGCCGGAAGACATTTATCACTATGAAAACCTTCATAAAGCCAAAAGTGAGAAGATACTTGAAAGAAACATGCCAGAAAGTGAGGTATGGGAATGGCTCCATTTTTTCAGGCAAAAATTTTTAGATCAGCTCAAAGGCCCTTCACCAAAACCTTCGACAAAACATCCAATATTCATTGAAGAGCCTTTCTCCCAGTTGCGGGGACAGTACTGTCGTACGGGACTTATGGGACGCACGCTAAAATCAAAGGGCAAAACCCAACTTGATTTTATGGTCAAAAGTATTAACTTGCCCAATGACGGTCCTGCTGAGTGGGAGAATATAAATGTGCTGGGCGAGTTTACCATATCACCTTGGGAAGAAGAAAGGAAAAAAAAGTTTATTCAATTGTCAAGGTCTGTTCGAGAGGTCTTTTGCGCTCAGCCGTTGCGCCGGTTCATACATGGTTTCTGCTTGTTCGGAGACCAATTTGAGCTCTGGCTTTTTGATCGATCGGGTGCCTACAGCGCAGGACCAAAAAAGATTGTTGATGACAAGGAGATGTTGGTCCGAGCAATAAGCTCATATCTTCTGATGAGCAGTGAAGAACTCGGCTGCGACATGTCTATCCTCCAGAATGGAGAAGATAGATTTGTCCAGTTCCCCAAAATTGGTGATGTTCCAGGTCCATTGTTTGAGATCAAACCTGAACCTATAGTACAACCAACGAGGCTAATAACTCGAGGTACAACCTGCTTTGAAACGAAGGATGAAATGACGATGATCAAGTACTCGTGGACTAGTTCGAAAGAAAACACCGAGATTGACTTCCTGAACATGGCCAAGACTGTGCGAGGTGTCGTAAATATTATTGCTTCAGATGTGATATATGACACCAAATCTCACATGGATAGCCTAGATATTTCTATTTCTCTGCCTTGGGATTTAAGAGCTGACGATAAGTATATCTCCGAAGGCCATAACACAAGTGATTCAACAACTGTTTCCTACGAGAGAAACCGTCGACTCATTAGAATAGCCATGACACCAAGCGGGCGGACAATCTATTCCAGTGGGTCGATTCTTGATTTTGTGGCGGGCATCCGAGATGCCATCAAGGGTCATGAGGGACTGGTGGGTAAAGAGATACTCCATGGCGATATCTCTGAAGGGAATATAATTTTGCTGAAGCCATCTCCAGCCAATGACTTACATGGTATGTTGATTGATCTCGATCACTCGGTTAGGATGAAAGGAAATTTGGCCTTGGAAGAGAGACAGTCCTTGACGGGTACCATAAAGTTCATGGCGCTTGAGAGATTGGAGCACGCTCGTGACACAGGAAAGTCTATCGGACGCACTTGTCGTCATGACCTAGAGTCATTTTTCTATGTGTTCATCGTTGGATGCATAGAATATGAAGACGTATCTGCAGACAAGGCCAATAATCTAGATCGTTGGTGCACGAACGATGTGAAAGGCAACTTCAAACTCAAAAGGGATGATGTCGAACATTTCGATCAAGAAATTCTCAAGAAATTCACGACCAGTTTCAAAGGACTCAAGGAACTAGCGAAGATGTTTCGGATAATATTGTTTAATGATGACGGACAATATATTGAGACACCACAAGACTGTGGACCTCTGTATAGAAAAATCATCAAGGCATTTGACAAAACTATCGAGGATATCAAAGGTAAGATATGATTTTTACTAAATGAAAGATCCACTCTTTTGACTCGATTTCCACTGACAAATTATTCACATTTTAGTTGGAAGAATCGAGAACAAATTTTTCCAAGCACGTCGAAAATAAAGCGTGATGATGGATATTCTCGGGCGAAAAGGGGTTGATAAACTGCCAGATATGTTGAAATAGGGTCAAATGGCTCGAGATAAGACAAAAATTAGTAATTATTTGCTTATGAAATGGGCATCAATACTTTCCACGTTGACTAGAATTTAATCATGAATATGAAGATGAAAATTACAATTTATTCAGCTTGCGTAATATTTAGGGAAGATTGCTGATATCATGCGAGATTGACTTTGATTGATGCGACTTTGTCAGTGAAACGAATCATTAACTCATGAAGACACAAGAGTGACCCGGTTTTAAGTGTTTCAGTAATTTAATTCTTTATCCATCAAGCTGGATCTCATTCCTTTGACTGACTGGCTGGAATCTATTGAAAATAGAAGGGTCACGAGTGCACCCATTGTTGCCCATTGGTAACAGTGACTAAGCCTCTTATAAGGTGTGTGTAACGAGGTTTTTTTTGGATCAAATTTTAGTTGCATATGCAGCTATCTAGCTATGACACTATCAAAGAAAAGTACAGGATAGATGACTCAATCTTAAAATGGAACACTCATGCCTCGGATTTCATTTGCACGTACCACTGCGAAGTTATGGTGGCTTTTTCTTCACCCCAAGTCAACCCTCATCCGTGAATACCCGCCCAGGGGAACGTCTCAAAAACCCTGAGTTATCCAGACATGCCTCCGTCATCCATCAACTTTTCTCCGCGCGAAATATGATCTAAGATGTCTCCTTCCCAAGTGGAGTAGGTGCCCAGGCTACTCAAACTATACTAGAGAACACCTTCCATCGTCGGCTTATTTTTATAGTGTCAGCTACACTTTCACAAGAGAATTCTTGGCGCGCAAAAAGCTCAATTCGTAAAACTCATTGCTAGAATTCAAAATTTCGCCCTTCAAGGTTAAATACTTTTTTTGCATCATCTTGTAAACTTGTCCTGATTCCTCTCACGTCCATCCCAAAGAACTGTCCCCCAGATTTGTGTGTCACGCTTTGCTTCCTCCGTCGGGTGTAAATATCGGCGAGGGCGTGTATTTGGTGGTCAACTGAGGCCAGAGAAGGTAGAAGAGAAATGTGTTCATTGGGATGAGGATGTACTTGGTCGTACTTGTAGACTTGATGAGACTTAGGTAGAAGTCAAGCTCTTTGGGAGCGAAAAAACGGCGTGGTGGAGTATTTTGAATGATTGTCTCGTGGGCCAACTTCATTGATATTGCGAAATTTGACTGAACTTGGCTCTGGGAAAATATTTCACTTCCAGGTTCGCAGAGGACACCGCGTACAGGTGTTCAGTCTTGCCCTCCCAGGCCACATTATATCAGACTTAGTTTAGCACAACTGTAGGAAGGTGACATTTGGCTTGAAAGTCATGTGATATCACTACGTAAAGCTACGCGATTGCCTCCCTCGTTTTTGATGTAATATTCTACTATCCATAAACTTATTTCACACTTTATCTCTGCACCCATCATTCTAAAAGTTATTTTCCACGATGTCTATGTTCCAAGAAATTTTCACGTATCAAGAGAACAATTCGATTGATTATATTCTCCGGAAATGCAGAAAAAGGCACAGCAAAGGCGCTAGCTCTAAACTGGGTAAAATTCAATTCCGAGCTCTTATGCTTTCAGCTAACAGATTAGTTCTTAATAAATTGTACAACAGCTTATATGAGTACACGCAGCCATTACGAGACAAAAGGAACATTTCGGAACTTCGTGACTCATTCAATAACACTATGAAGGTAATAATTGATGGAGATGCTGATCTCAAATTATTTGAACAACTTGAGAAAGACATTATTAACAAAAAAAATGAGCGCGATATCTTGAAACTGGCCATTGATCTTGTAATAAAGTTTCCGTTAGAAACAACAGTGGGACCATGGAGCAGCTTGACAACAATCCGTAGAAATTTTATGGAGAGATCAAATATTGACAAGACGGCCCAAGATTTGGAAATGTATTTGCAGAGTAACTTGCAAGATAATGTATTCTGCGCTATCCCAAACTTCTGGGACTGTTTCTTTGAAAAAAAGGACTGGACCGACCAGGCTTCTCGTATATGGGAAAGCTATAAAAAGTATGAGGTTGCTGAGGAGAATAAAAGATCGAAGGAGCTAAAAGCAAAAAATACCGCAAAAGGCGTCGAGGAACAAAAACGTCTTCATAATGACAAAGAAGAGAAAATCCTAGAAGAAGGCATGACTGAAGGTGAGACATGGGACTGGCTCACCTTCTTTGAGGAGAATTTTCTTAATCAGCTCAATGGTCGCACAACAAGGTCCACAAAATATCCCATCGTCATCGAAGATAAGGGCGCCCATCTGCGAGGGCGGTATTGTCGTACGAATAGGACGCAACGTGCTCAAGAGTCTACGGGTACTACTCAGATTGACTTACTGATTAAAAGCATCGACATACAGGATGATGATGTTGATTGGGAAAACATGAACGTTGGAGCTGAGTTCACAGTATCACCGAGTAAGTCTATAAGAAAGAAAAAGTTCCTTCAACTATCAAGATGTGCTCGTGAAGTATACTGCGCTCAGCCCCTGCGGCGATTTATGCACGGATTTCTGATGTTTAAAGAAGAATTCGAACTCTGGGTTTTCGATCGCTCGGGGGCTTACAGCTCGGGCAGAATGGGTATTATAGATAGCAAGGAGATTTTTGTGCGAGCACTATGCTCGTATTTGTTGATGAGCGATGAAGAACTTGGCCGTGACATGTCAATTCTGCGAAAAAATGGACAATCCACAGCAAATTTCACAGGAAGTGATGGTAACTCAGACCAAATATTTGAGATCAAACCTAAGCCTGTCATACAGTCAACGACCCTGGTCACTAGAGGGACGACCTGCTATAAGACGAAGGACAAATCAACCATGATAAAGTACTCGTGGAGCAGGTCTGCGGATAACGCCGAAGTCAGATTCATGAAGGATGCACTTCCATTACCAGGTGTCGTGAAGTATAGAGCATCACAGTTAGTATATCAGACTAACAGTCACCTGGGAAACCTCGATCTTTCCGGCGCTGATCCCTGGGATTTAAAGGCCGACGATCATAATGTAACCTATGGGTCTAACTACCATGCCATGACAATACCGTCTTTGGAAAGAAATCGATTTCTTTTCAGGATTGCAATGACACCATGTGGCAGAAAAATTGACACATGCGGGTCGATCCTTGATTTTGTGGCCGGAATTAGAGATGCGATCAAGGCTCACCAGAGGCTTGTCGATATTAGTATCTTACATGGAGATATTTCCGAAGGAAATATTATCCTGAAAGATCCAACTACAGATGATGATTCCCATAGTATGCTGATTGACTTTGATTGTTCTGTGAGGTTGAAAGGAAATGTCGCAGAGGACGAAGAACTGTTCTTAACAGGCACCGTGAAGTTCATGGCAATTGAGAGATTAAAATCCGCTGCGAATTCAAAGCCTACGATCCGACGAACTTATCGCCATGATCTAGAATCATTCTTCTACGTGTTTGTTGTAGGATGCATAGAGTACGAATCTGCAGATGAGGCGAAGCTTCGAAATCTGGACAAATGGTGTAAGGGTGAAATTGATACTTGCTACTCGTCTAAATATACGGATCTTTCAGATCTTGAAATGATTCTTGATAAGTTCACGCCCAGTTTCGAAGGACTAAAGGAGCTAGCCAAGAATCTCAGAACAATTCTATTTAGAGACGGAACATTTTTCGCAACACCTGAAGATCGTGGATCAATATACAGGAGAATGATTCTGGCTTTTGACGAAACTATCGAGGACATCAAAAGTAAGACAGATTTATGACCGCATGATAGTATTTACTGTTCTTACTCGAGCTTTGCTGACAAACCGTTCACTTTTAGCCGGAAGAATCACGAATTCAACCTTCATAGCACGTCGGTATCAGACCACCAGTCCAGCTTTTATTCGCCGAAATTTAATTCCTAATTTCCCTGTTAGGTAGAAGTATCATCACATGGCTCTGAGTTAGACTATTGATTAACAAGTGTATGTCAAGCAGAGGAACTTTTATGCTCTGGATGTTGTATAGATTGAGATTTTGGACTTTAAACTTACATTTATTTGAATGAATTATAGAAGGCTCAGATTATTATTATTATTGTTATTTGAATTTGATTTCATTTGGCCTGATTTGGCGCCCCCTGGGCCCATGCAGGTGTCTACGAACTCTAACATTTACATAGGAGGAACCTTGCGGTAAAAACCCCATCCCCCTATCAATTTTTATTTCATCTATAGTCCTCTATTACCTACAGGATGTACAATGGGCCTTTAGCCCGAGACAGGACTAGCTAAAATTATACTGAACCTCGCCATCCTTTCCCTGCCCTCGCGTGCTGAAAAGAGACGTCTGTGGTCTTGAATTTGACCCCGATGGTCCAAATAGTTGTGGAGGGGAGTTGACCAGGACCTGTTTTCGCGGGCGTCCTGGCCCTCACTTTAAGCCTTCTGGCTTTTGGTTGGTCACTAGTGTGAATCCATGGTCGTCTGGTATGTTAACCGTATTTAATTGAGGTAACTCCGTTAGTGTTTCGCTCTCCCTTCTTAGTTCGGCCGTTCTCTCCATGAGTCCATACCGTGCCCGCTGAACATTGGCCTTGTATGCCGCGAAGCTTGGACACGCCCCCTTCTGCCACGATAAGTGGGCCTTGCCGCAGTTGCAGCAAAGTACTGACTTCTTGGGACAGTCCCTGGTCTGATGGGTGCCCGCGCACCCTCCACATTTCCTTGCCTTGTTGCAGGAAGCTTGGGTGTGCCCCCATTGGCTGCAGTTGAAGCACTGCTTGACTTGTGCCCGGGGTGACCAGAGCTGGGCCGTGTAGAGCATTGAGTCCATTACAATGCCATTTCGAATCACTTCGCGTTGTAGAGCCTCGGTCGGTAAGCTCGCAATGACTGATCCTCGAGTATGGCCATTTTCCTTCACCCAGGTGTGTTCCTTCCCGTCATAGAGCCATCTCACCCTGTTGATTTGTATCCCTGGAATCCGTGCTTTTGTCTCCGTTGTCATTTTAAATATTGCCACGCTGTTGTTGGCATTCTTTCCTCCGTGTATAATTGTCCCCAGTGGGACTCCCAAGATTTCAACAGGGTAATCCTGCTTTAGGACGCAGAACTCTTTGGGCTGCGCCATCTTCAAGGCAGCGTCTCTCTGGGAGACCGACTGCACGAACACCTCAGTATCATTGCTCCTTAATTGCCTCACGGCGTATGCCCCATTTATATGTAGTTTTGCCTTGTTAAGCAGCTCTGCCGGCTGCGTCTTATTCGCTCCTTCTACTCGAATCCGTACTGCCGCTTTGGTGGCTGGCGGCGCGACGATCGAGGCGTACGTGGGTCGTCCTCCCATTAATTGCACTGGTTGTGGTGCAGTCTTGCAGACCGGCTTATCGAGACTCTCCTTTACGACCTTCTCTTTATTATTATTATTATTATTATTATTATTATTATTATTGAATTGAATTGAATTAGTCTCGTTTAACGTCCTATGCGGTATCTATATACAGAACCATGAAGACGGTAAGCCGCTTTGGTAAGGGAAAAAGCTTTCAACAAACAAAACCCGATGTCCTGCCACTTTGAACCGACCCGGCTTAATGCTGAGGACGTTCCTTTCAACCGCAATTTTATAAACTTTCCCCCAGAATTCGTTAACTCCCCCTTCGATCAGACTAACGTTATGAAAAATTGAAAAGAGAAGGCACCTCCTCACTCGGCGTTGGTCTTCGAAGTGTTCGAAGAGTTGGCCCCGATGGTGGTGCTGTCGTGGCGGGGATTGTTGGTGCCACTGGGGCTTCGACTACCTTGCGTGGTCGTCCCGGCCCTCTTTTGAGTACTTCAGCCTTTTTACTGGTGACCAAAGTAAATCCCTGATCATCAGTCGTTTCGACTGTTCGCATTGGCGCCACCGTAGGTTTCTCGTTCCATATTTCCGCCGTTCTTGACAACAGCTCCATCCGAGCTTTCTCCACACTACCCTTGTAGACCTGGTAGGTCCGACACCCTGCTTTCTGCCATGAACGATGTTCCTTGCCGCAGTTGGCACAAGAAACCCTTTTCCTCGGACAGTCCCGAGTTTGGTGAGCGCCAGCGCACTCACCGCACCTGGCTGCCTTTCCACACGACGCCTGCGTGTGTCCCCACTGGCTGCAGTTGTAACACTGCTTTGGCTGTGACCGTGGTGACCACACCTGCGCGGTGTAGAGCATGGCGTTCATCACAAGGCCGTTTCGAACCACTTCCGTCTGCATTGCCTCCGATGGGAGGCTTACCACTATTGATCCACGAGTGCGGCCATTTTTCTTTGACCGCTGGTGTTCCTTTCCGTCGTGTAACCACCTTATACGACTTATCACTAAGCCTGGAATCCGTGCCTTTGTTGCCGTCTCTATCTCCCTGATGATAGCAAAATTATTGGCATCTCTGCCCCCTTCAATTCGTGTCCGCAATGGGACACCGTCTACCTCGACTGGAAAATCTTGCCGTAGAATTTTGAAGTCCGTTGGTTGTCGCATGTTAAGCGCCACGTCTCTCTGGGACGCCGACTGGACGAACACCTCAGTGTCGTTGCTTCGCATTTGGCGAATCGCGTATGCGCCTTTAATGTGTTGTTGTGCTTTTGTAAGCAGCTCTTGTGGCTGCAAGTTTTATGCGCCGTCAATTCTTATTCTGACCGCCGTTTTCGCCATTTGCGGAGCTACGACCGACGCGTAACTCCTTTGTGTCGGCGCGCCCGAAACAACTGCTGGTGCAGCTTTCCGAGCGGGATCCGCGAGGCTTTTCTTTACGACTTCCTCTAAAGCCATCATCCTCTCCTCGATAGGAGACTTCTTCTGGGACATTTCCGTCCAGGCCCTTTTGTGCGCGTTGAAGGCCTTGACGGCCTCGTTCACGTCCTCCATTGAGGGTAGGTCCTCCTCATCCACCTCTCCCATTACGATTAATCTAACCTGTTTCAGTAGTTTCCCCAGGATTTCAAGGTTCTTATCCTTTGGAGCTGTTTGCGCTCCGCTGCCGTTGTTTGTTGAGGCCATTGTCGCATTTTGCGACGCGTCGAAACCGCTGGATTTACCCACACCAGCACCCACACCCGCCATGTTGGAGCACGGAAAGCGAAAAGATGAGAGGAGGGTAATAAAGATGTAAAAATAAGAATCACGATGTCAAATTGATGATACGGGCAGCGTGGAAGGCTGCGCAGCTTTCTGGCAAAAATGATGTTTTTTTTCTTATTATTATTATTATTATTATTATTATTATTATTATTATTGAATTGAATTGAATTAGTCTCGTTTAACGTCCTATGCGGTATCTATATACAGAACCATGAAGACGGTAAGCCGCTTTGGTAAGGGAAAAAGCTTTCAACAAACAAAACCCGATGTCCTGCCACTTTGAACCGACCCGGCTTAATGCTGAGGACGTTCCTTTCAACCGCAATTTTATAAACTTTCCCCAGAATTCGTTAACTCCCCCTTCGATCAGACTAACGTTATGAAAAATTGAAAAGAGAAGGCACCTCCTCACTCGGCGTTGGTCTTCGAAGTGTTCGAAGAGTTGGCCCCGATGGTGGTGCTGTTGTGGCGGGGATTGTTGGTGCCACTGGGGCTTCGACTACCTTACGCGGTCGTCCTGGCCCTCTTTTGAGTACTTCAGCCTTTTTACTGGTGACCAAAGTAAATCCCTGATCATCAGTCGTTCCGACTGTTCGCATTGGCGCCACCGTAGGTTTTTCGTTCCATATTTCCGCCGTTCTTGACAACAGCTCCATCCGAGCTTTCTCCACACTACCCTTGTAAACCTGGTAGGTCCGACACGCTGCTTTCTGCCACGAACGATGTTCCTTGCCGCAGTTGGCACAAGAAACTCTTTTCCTCGGACAGTCCCGAGTTTGGTGAGCGCCAGCGCACTCACCGCACCTAGCTGCCTTTCCACACGACGCCTGCGTGTGTCCCCATTGGCTGCAGTTGTAACACTGCTTTGGCTGAGCCCGTGGCGACCATACCTGCGCGGTGAAGAGCATGGCGTTAATGACAAGGCCCTGTCGAACTACTTCCGTCTGCATTGCCTCCGATGGGAGGCTTACCACAATTGAACCACGATTGCGACCGTTTTTCTTTGATCGCTGATGTTCCTTTCCATCATGTAGCCATCGTATTCTGCTAATTACCAGGCCTGGAATACGTGCCTTGGTCGCCGTCTCAATCTCCCTGATGATGGCGTAGTTGTTGGCATCTCTGCCACCCTCAATTCTTGTCCGCAGTGGGACTCCGGAAACCTCAACAGGAAAGTCTTGCCGCAAAATTTTAAAATCCGTTGGTTGTCGCATATTAAGCGCCGCGTCTCTCTGGGACGCCGACTGGACAAACACCTCGGTGTCGTTGCTTCGCATCTGTCGAATTGCAAATGCGCCTTCGATGTGTTGTTGTGCCTTTGACAGCAGCTCTTGTGGCTGCAGGTTTTGTGCGCCATCGATTCTTATCCTAACCGCTGTTTTCGTCATTTGCGGAGCCACGACCGACGCGTAGCTCCTTTGTGTCGGCGCGCCCGAAACCACTGCTGGTGCAGCTTTTCGAGCAGGATCCGCGAGGCTCTTTTTGACAACCTCCTCGAGCGCCATCATCCTCTCCTCGATAGGAGACTTCTTCTGGGACATTTCCGTCCAGGCCCTTTTGTGCGCGTTGAAGGCCTTGACGGCCTCGTTCACGTCCTCCATTGAGGGTAGGTCCTCCTCATCCACCTCTCCCATTACGATTAATCTAACCTGTTTCAGTAGTTTCCCCAGGATTTCAAGGTTCTTATCCTTTGGAGCTGTTTGCGCTCCGCTGCCGTTGTTTGTTGAGGCCATTGTCGCATTTTGCGACGCGTCGAAACCGCTGGATTTACCCACACCAGCACCCACACCCGCCATGTTGGAGCACGGAAAGCGAAAAGATGAGAGGAGGGTAATAAAGATGTAAAAATAAGAATCACGATGTCAAATTGATGATACGGGCAGCGTGGAAGGCTGCGCAGCTTTCTGGCAAAAATGATGTTTTTTTTCTTATTATTATTATTATTATTATTATTATTATTATTATTATTATTATTATTATTATTATTATTATTATTATTATTATTATTATTATTATTATTATTATTATTATTATTATTATTATTATTATTATTATTATTATTATTATTATTATTATTATTATTATTATTATTATTATTATTATTATTATTATTATTATTATTATTATTATTATTATTATTATTATTATTATTATTATTATTATTATTATTATTATTATTATTATTATTATTTGAATTTGATTTCATTGTCCTGATTTGGCGCCTTAAGGCCCATGCAGGTGGCTATAAACCTAAACTATTTATTTACATGAGGAGGAAACCTTGCGGTAAAAAAACCCCCTCCCCCTATCAATTTTATATATCTGTAGTCCTTCGTTACCTATAGTAAGTGCAAATGGCCTTCAGTTAGAGACAAATCTAGGTGAAATTAAAGTTTCCATCGCCATCCTTTCCCTGCCCTCGCGGGCTGAAAAGAGTTGACTGTGGTCTTGAACTTGACCCCGATGGCGCAAATAGATATTCTTGTGTGACTGGGACCAGGGGCTGTTTGCGCGGGCGTCCTGGCCCTCTCTTGCCGCCCTCAGGCTTTTGATGGGACACGAGTGTGAACCCTTGGTCGGTTGCTGTATTAGCCGTAGGTTGAATTAATGCCGTTGGTCTTGTTTCCTCCCTTCTTATATCTGCCGTTCGTTCCAAAAGTTCCCACCTTGCCCTTTGAACACTAGCCTTGTATAACGCGAAGTTTTGACACGACTTTTTCTGCCACGACATATGCGCCTTGCCACAGTTGCAGCAAAGCACCGACTTCTTGGGACAGTCTCTGGTCTGTTGAGTGCCCGCACACTCACCACATTTCCTTGCCTTGTTGCAGGAAGCTTGGGTGTGCCCCCATTGGCTGCAGTTGAAGCACTGCTTGACTTGTGCTCGGGGTGACCAGAGCTGGGCCGTGTAGAGCATTGAATCCATCACAATGCCGTTTCTAACTACTTCGTGTTGAAGAGCCTCGGTCGGAAGGCTTGCGATAACTGACCCTCGAGAATGGCCGTTTGTCTTCATCCATTGGTGTTCTTTGCCGTCGTTAAGCCACCTCACCCTGTTGATTTGGATTCAAGGAACCCGGGCTTTTGTCTCCGTTGTCATTTTGAAAATTGCCACGCTGTTGTTGGCGTTCTTTTCTCGGTGTATTACTATTGTAATAACGAGGTTATGAGAAGTCTAAGAATTGTCACAATGGGTGTAACAGTCAACTTGGGTTGATGTAGGATAGCACTTTAAGTCTAACGTGAAGAAGACAGATATATATTGTAGATCTGCTATATTGATGACTATTGAATATAAGAGTGGAAAAGGTTGATCATATACAGAGGTCTAGTAGCGAGTATTTATACACAAAGACAATACATACAATATACCATCAATAGCAATAACTGTCAACCATTCAGCCATTCAACAACTATGTCATTAGATATACCTGCGTCATATTATCATATAATCATGTATGGTTGAGATACTGGTGTTGTCATTGCTGTGTGCCGATGACGTATCATTGACGCAGGGTCGCTTGTCCTGTTGGTTCACTTGCCCAGTACTAGCCATTCCAACTTGTGTGATCTATAAGTGGGTCTGATCACAACAATTATTGTCCCCAGTGGGACTCCCAAAATTTCAAAAGGGTAATCCTGGTTTATGACGCAGAACTCCTTTGGTTGAGCCATTCTCAAGGCAGCGTCTCGCTGGGAGACCGACTGCACAAACACCTCAGTGTCATTACTCCTCAGCTGCCTTACGGCATATGCCCCCTCGATATGTTTTTTCGCCTTATTAAGCAGCTCCGTCGGCTGCATCTTTTCTGATCCTTCCATTCGTATTCTTACGGCTGCTTTTGTTGCCGGAGGTGCAACGACTGAGGCGTATGTTGGTCGGCCTCTCATTCCTAATGTCGACTGAGGAGCCGTCTTGCGCACAGGCCCCTCGAGACTCTTCGTTACTGCCTTTTCTAAGGCTAGCATTCGTTCTTCCATGGGGTTAGCCGTCAGCTTCGATCGTAACATCTTGGCGTGGGCTATGAAGGCGTTAAGAGCCTCATCTATCTCGACCATCGGTGTCGCAGATCCGTCAGTTCCTGCAATCACCAGTCTGTCTCTAACCTTATTTAAGTAGTAAGCAATTGTTTTAAGTTTATCCAGTTTCATGCCTGTAGAAGTCGCGAGAGATTCTACAAGCATTATTGCGGCTGTTCCGCTATCCGTTGGTGGTGGTGGTGGTGCCGTGAAAATTTTTCCAGCCGTTAAATCCACCTTTCCTGTCCCCCAACTCGCCATGCCGAAGCGCAACGTAAAAAATTCGGGAATCGGATGAGATGGGCCGATTAAGTTAGAAGCAATAATTAAAATGATGAAATAACGTTCGTGGAACGTGGTGCCGCTTTTGACCAAATGATGATGTTTTTTTGAATATTATCATCATATAGTTATTAATTTTTTAATTTTGATTTCATTTAGCCCGATTGGGCGCCCTATGGACCCATGGGGGTGTCTATGAAGTCTTATATTTACATGAGGGAGAAACCATTACGATAAAAACGCCCTCCCCCTATAAAGTTTTTTACATCTGTAGTCCTCCGTTACCTACAGGAAGTGCAATTGGCCATCAGTCCGAGACAAGGCCAGCTAGAATTATGCTTGACCTCGCCATCCTTTCCCTGCCCTCGCGTGCTGAAAAGAGTCGACTTTGGTCTTGAGTTTGACCCCGATGGCGCAAATATTTGAGGTGGTGGATTGACCAGGAGCTGATTGTGTGGGGCGTCTTGGCACTCTCTTTTGTACCTCCGGCTTTTGATGGGACACAAGTATGAACTAATCGACTTTGAACTTGATCGTCGACTTTGTATATTGGTATGTTATCACAGACACGGAAATAGATTCATGAGATTGCTTTATGAGAGGCTAGGATTGATTTCGATATAATGTGATTAAAGACTTGTCCTACAATTTAGAGGCTACAATGTCTTGTCTTGTCTTGTTCATTTACGTGTTTGGTAAAGTGATTCCCGTTGCACTCCTACCGGAGCTTAAGCACGGGTGGGGTCGGGCTGGATCAGGTTAACTACCATTAAGTACATCTACCTCGTCCCACCTAAATGACCGGACCACCTCAGACTTCACCCATGTGTTGAATCATGTCAAGCCTAACCGTCCAGAGATCCCCCTTTTGGCGCGCCGAAGCGCAAGATCCTCCTCAGCCTCGGCCACCACGCGCCCGAGCCCTTGATACCTCCGCGATCTATAACTTTTCCCTTTCATTCATTCCCAGCTTTGGCTCATCTCAGCATCTCCTCATCTCATCCAGGAGTCGTTTTCTTCACTGGAGGCCTCATCCAGTCGCCAACCAAGGCCTCCTCAGTTTGTATCCCCTTTTTATTCCTTCATGCAGTATCCCTCTGTCCTTCAGCCGATCTCGTCATCCTAGAAACTTTGTTGAATGTCCACCCCTCCGGCCTTGCCCCGTCGCTGCCGTACCCCTAACCGTGGAGGTCGAAAATGTGACTGAGAGCTCAAGACCGAGGCACCGGTGCCCCAGGCTTTGTCGAACGCTCTAGTTAGTGTGCCGACGAAATGTCGTACGTATTTCGTCGGTGGCGATTCGTCGTAGGTGGAGTTGTTGATGCCCTTGCCCGAGGTGAGGACGCATTTAAGGCCGGTATTTCGACCGTTCCTTCACAGCGGCTGGCAGTTGCAGAGGGTCGGAAATCCTCTTGCTTCTTAGTTGGCGATTTGGCTTTTGGAGGTATGGGATTGCTTAGGTAGGTGGTGAGATGATTGTTAAGAGGGCCGCAAGATGAGTTTGGCTAGGAGTAATTTTCCAGAGAAGTAGAAAATAAGATGTTGAAGGTGTCGGTTTTTGTAATACGAACATCAGACAGGTTATAGGCTGTCTGCGGTTCATATCTGGGGTGTGATGGTTGATTTCGTTGAGTTGTGCAGTAGTGAAATCTCTGCAAGTCGGATTTTCGACCAAAAATGAGCCAACACCACTCCTCTCGATTGCCAACTCGACGAAAACTATCAAATTCACCCTTTGTCGTGACTGAATCTCGGCTCTGGGAGAATATTTCACTCCCAGGTTCGTAAAGGACACCACTGACAGGTGTTCAGCATTCGTCCTCCCACAAAAGGGTTGTGTCGGTTTGGCAGTCAAGAGTGTCGTTGTAAATGTGTTTCTGTAACCAATTATTCGAATAAGACGATTGGACCACACATCATGGCGAGCGGGATAATGAGGAGAGACAGACTAACCTATTGCGAGCTAGCCCAACTGCGCCTACAGGGCTAATTCCTTAATCAACCCAGTTTCAAGTCTAACTTTTCGAATCCTAGAGGTACTGTATGTCGTAGATTCTCAGAGAAATGTGCAGCCTTACAAAGGGAAGGTAGCTGTTGACATGAATATCATGTGACTTTCATTGGTATAAAGGAATGATTGGGCCCCAGATCTCCATCTCAATCTGTTCCACCTCATCAATTTCTGACACTCTAAACAATTCACAACCTTCCTTCACAGCATGTCTCAACTGGGTGATCTTCTCGCTTATCAATCGGAGAACTCCATCAAGTATATCCTCCAGTCTTTCCGACGTACATTTAAAAAAAGATCCTTTAAACGCGGTAAAAATTCCATCGCTACCTACGAACAATCTAGCTAATATTATAGCTGTTTCTGACTTTTACTCTGACCTGGGAAATTATGTGTATCAACAAAGGAGTAATAACAACATGTATCAACTTCACTTGTCTTTCACTAAGACCTCAATCAATATCGTTGAAGGAAAAATCAACATTGCACATTTCGCAGATCTTAGTTCCGCCATTCTCCATCAAAAGGATGAGCGACATATCTTAGAATTATCCATCGCTTCACTTGCAAAGATAGTTATTAGTCCAACATCATTGGCCCCCACGAAAAGTAAAACATCATATAGAAAAAATCACTCAGAAGTAGAAGGTTTTGACTGGACGGCCTTGAAACTAGAAAATGTCATGAGAGTTGATCTAGACGACAATGTATTCTACAAAATCGTATCCTTTTGGGAAGTATTTTTCGAGGATAAGACTTGGTCCAAGCAGACTTCTCGCATATGGGAAAGCTATCAGAATTATGAGAATGCTGAGAAGAAGGAGAGATTATTAGAACTTCAGGAATTGGAAAAGCCGGAAGACATTTATCACTATGAAAACCTTCATAAAGCCAAAAGTGAGAAGATACTTGAAAGAAACATGCCAGAAAGTGAGGTATGGGAATGGCTCCATTTTTTCAGGCAAAAATTTTTAGATCAGCTCAAAGGCCCTTCACCAAAACCTTCGACAAAACATCCAATATTCATTGAAGAGCCTTTCTCCCAGTTGCGGGGACAGTACTGTCGTACGGGACTTATGGGACGCACGCTAAAATCAAAGGGCAAAACCCAACTTGATTTTATGGTCAAAAGTATTAACTTGCCCAATGACGGTCCTGCTGAGTGGGAGAATATAAATGTGCTGGGCGAGTTTACCATATCACCTTGGGAAGAAGAAAGGAAAAAAAAGTTTATTCAATTGTCAAGGTCTGTTCGAGAGGTCTTTTGCGCTCAGCCGTTGCGCCGGTTCATACATGGTTTCTGCTTGTTCGGAGACCAATTTGAGCTCTGGCTTTTTGATCGATCGGGTGCCTACAGCGCAGGACCAAAAAAGATTGTTGATGACAAGGAGATGTTGGTCCGAGCAATAAGCTCATATCTTCTGATGAGCAGTGAAGAACTCGGCTGCGACATGTCTATCCTCCAGAATGGAGAAGATAGATTTGTCCAGTTCCCCAAAATTGGTGATGTTCCAGGTCCATTGTTTGAGATCAAACCTGAACCTATAGTACAACCAACGAGGCTAATAACTCGAGGTACAACCTGCTTTGAAACGAAGGATGAAATGACGATGATCAAGTACTCGTGGACTAGTTCGAAAGAAAACACCGAGATTGACTTCCTGAACATGGCCAAGACTGTGCGAGGTGTCGTAAATATTATTGCTTCAGATGTGATATATGACACCAAATCTCACATGGATAGCCTAGATATTTCTATTTCTCTGCCTTGGGATTTAAGAGCTGACGATAAGTATATCTCCGAAGGCCATAACACAAGTGATTCAACAACTGTTTCCTACGAGAGAAACCGTCGACTCATTAGAATAGCCATGACACCAAGCGGGCGGACAATCTATTCCAGTGGGTCGATTCTTGATTTTGTGGCGGGCATCCGAGATGCCATCAAGGGTCATGAGGGACTGGTGGGTAAAGAGATACTCCATGGCGATATCTCTGAAGGGAATATAATTTTGCTGAAGCCATCTCCAGCCAATGACTTACATGGTATGTTGATTGATCTCGATCACTCGGTTAGGATGAAAGGAAATTTGGCCTTGGAAGAGAGACAGTCCTTGACGGGTACCATAAAGTTCATGGCGCTTGAGAGATTGGAGCACGCTCGTGACACAGGAAAGTCTATCGGACGCACTTGTCGTCATGACCTAGAGTCATTTTTCTATGTGTTCATCGTTGGATGCATAGAATATGAAGACGTATCTGCAGACAAGGCCAATAATCTAGATCGTTGGTGCACGAACGATGTGAAAGGCAACTTCAAACTCAAAAGGGATGATGTCGAACATTTCGATCAAGAAATTCTCAAGAAATTCACGACCAGTTTCAAAGGACTCAAGGAACTAGCGAAGATGTTTCGGATAATATTGTTTAATGATGACGGACAATATATTGAGACACCACAAGACTGTGGACCTCTGTATAGAAAAATCATCAAGGCATTTGACAAAACTATCGAGGATATCAAAGGTAAGATATGATTTTTACTAAATGAAAGATCCACTCTTTTGACTCGATTTCCACTGACAAATTATTCACATTTTAGTTGGAAGAATCGAGAACAAATTTTTCCAAGCACGTCGAAAATAAAGCGTGATGATGGATATTCTCGGGCGAAAAGGGGTTGATAAACTGCCAGATATGTTGAAATAGGGTCAAATGGCTCGAGATAAGACAAAAATTAGTAATTATTTGCTTATGAAATGGGCATCAATACTTTCCACGTTGACTAGAATTTAATCATGAATATGAAGATGAAAATTACAATTTATTCAGCTTGCGTAATATTTAGGGAAGATTGCTGATATCATGCGAGATTGACTTTGATTGATGCGACTTTGTCAGTGAAACGAATCATTAACTCATGAAGACACAAGAGTGACCCGGTTTTAAGTGTTTCAGTAATTTAATTCTTTATCCATCAAGCTGGATCTCATTCCTTTGACTGACTGGCTGGAATCTATTGAAAATAGAAGGGTCACGAGTGCACCCATTGTTGCCCATTGGTAACAGTGACTAAGCCTCTTATAAGGTGTGTGTAACGAGGTTTTTTTTGGATCAAATTTTAGTTGCATATGCAGCTATCTAGCTATGACACTATCAAAGAAAAGTACAGGATAGATGACTCAATCTTAAAATGGAACACTCATGCCTCGGATTTCATTTGCACGTACCACTGCGAAGTTATGGTGGCTTTTTCTTCACCCCAAGTCAACCCTCATCCGTGAATACCCGCCCAGGGGAACGTCTCAAAAACCCTGAGTTATCCAGACATGCCTCCGTCATCCATCAACTTTTCTCCGCGCGAAATATGATCTAAGATGTCTCCTTCCCAAGTGGAGTAGGTGCCCAGGCTACTCAAACTATACTAGAGAACACCTTCCATCGTCGGCTTATTTTTATAGTGTCAGCTACACTTTCACAAGAGAATTCTTGGCGCGCAAAAAGCTCAATTCGTAAAACTCATTGCTAGAATTCAAAATTTCGCCCTTCAAGGTTAAATACTTTTTTTGCATCATCTTGTAAACTTGTCCTGATTCCTCTCACGTCCATCCCAAAGAACTGTCCCCCAGATTTGTGTGTCACGCTTTGCTTCCTCCGTCGGGTGTAAATATCGGCGAGGGCGTGTATTTGGTGGTCAACTGAGGCCAGAGAAGGTAGAAGAGAAATGTGTTCATTGGGATGAGGATGTACTTGGTCGTACTTGTAGACTTGATGAGACTTAGGTAGAAGTCAAGCTCTTTGGGAGCGAAAAAACGGCGTGGTGGAGTATTTTGAATGATTGTCTCGTGGGCCAACTTCATTGATATTGCGAAATTTGACTGAACTTGGCTCTGGGAAAATATTTCACTTCCAGGTTCGTAGTGGACACCGCGTACAGATGTTCAGTCTCGTCCTCTACAGCGGGGGTTAACACCGTGGAAATGAAGCGATCGTTCTCGTCGCTACGGCTTTGAAATGAACCAGCCTTCCATATGCGGAAACCCTTGATTTATCTTGAAACGACATTGAATTGCAAGAATTCTGCCCCTCTAGTTCATTGTGACTCTACTGTAGTCTACTACACGTCTCTGAATACTGCGAATATTTTGATGCTCTCTGCCTGTAGACCAAGATTGTCTATCCCGGCATGTCTACCTCTCCTACATCTTGGCAGCTCCCATGCAACGTTGCCACTCACAAAACTTCAACTCACCCTACAATTTGAGCCGGCAAAGACGAATTCTTCACCTTCCAGTGGTGCCGGTGTAATCGCTCAGCATGCTCTGTATATCTGGGATAGCCAAGAAGAATCGCATCCGAATCGAAGTCGAAAGCAATCTCAAGCATATCCTCATTTGACGACTTCTGGACTGTGACGGAAACCGAGTTGGTGATGAATAAGTCGATTTATTAAACTATCTGAGGAGAGAAGAGAGCTCTAGCTACAACTAACAGGTACTTATAATGACTGTTCCGCTGCGTGTATCTACCAACTGATGGTTTTCCTCCAGACATCATACTCGCTAACTAGCCACGTATCATTGGGTGTTTCTTAGTTGTAACAGCGATCTTGCGTCCTGATTAGTATTATCGTTTTGTCCAGTTCTATCTTTCCCTCCCTGTGCGACCTTGTTGTAAACAATCTAAGTATTATGCTTAGGTATCCACCTAAGCTCATACGACGGTCAAACCGTGACATGGACAATGCCCCTCTTACCTTCTCATCTGAGTCCTCAAACTTTTTCTAACTACGCACCTTCTCGCCTTAATGACCAATATTTGAGTTATTCTAATTGCAGACAGAAGCTTGCTCCATTAATTTTCAGCCATCTCTCACTACATATTTACGATGCTTTTAAGACGCGCAAGGAGGAAATCAAGTCGAAAAATACAAATCCTAGGTCCTGGCTCACAGGGGACTGTTTCTCTAAGGGAGTTATACATCTGGAGGAGGGACAGGCGGCTGAGATGTGGGACGAGAGGGGGAACAGGTCTCTGAAGACCATGTGGGCACCGATATTTCCGAGTAGTTTCAACATTGGAAAGTTTGGGAGCACCAAGAGCAAGATTTTGGCTGATTATCCAGAAGGACTCCAATTTTCGATTAGTCAACGGGACTCCTTTGGTCCCTGGACGGCACAAAAGAAGTTGGGCTAAGCTACCATACAGCAATCACGCTCTGTCAAGACTTTTCTGACATTTCAGCAAAAACTTCGGGAAAGGTTTGAAAGAAGGCTAGAAAGACAGAGGGCGAATTCCCCGAGTTACCCACAAGCTGCAGAGTCTAGCTGGCTGCCCTCTTTGAACGCTTCAGAAGGGTCACTAAGTCTTCGGATCTAGTCCTAATGTCGGTAATAGAGGAGCTCCACACCCAGTGGTTTTAGCAATTTTTCCTTGCAACCATATACCCGCAAAAGGCCATCATATATTGGCTGGAGAGAGGGGATAACGAAGGGAAAAGGGCTTCTTAAAGTGTGTGATCTAATAAGTGTTGGGATTTACTACATCAGTTAGACCATGCCAAGGCGGTAGCCATCAGGAGGCATGTATCCTGACAACCTGAATCGTCTGTTAGATGGTTCAAACACCACACCCGTTCATAAAGCAGTGGCTGGCAATGTATTAAGTTTTTAGATGCACACAAGTAATCGAGATCTGTGGAAGTGTCGGAGCATTTCAGTTCTAACCTTAGTATCAAGTGAAAGTCCTTCATAGAAATTGAAATCTTTTATGTGACAGGAAGAACCTAACCTCTAATTAGACATGACACGGGTAGATGGGCTCTGAAAGCTCACTGCTACCTACATGACCGGCAGTGGAGCCAGAAGCGACAAAAGAAAAGAACGAAAAAAAATGAACAGTTTATGTCTGGTGTTACAGGATCTAGTGCACAAACTCCTGCCGTTCACTGTTTGCGGCCCATGTATAATGCTGGCCTCAGGGTGCGCTTAGTAATACCCCAGTAAAATATCTTTCCTTTCCATATGCTCATATTCCGCATTGTAGTTATTCATGCGTTATCATTACTTTAGGAAATAAGAATAAACTTCGTATATTTCGTTCGTTCGATTGATTAGATCACGACCACATTCCGTGACACTGATTTACGGTGCCCTGCGCCGCATCCCCATCTTCCACACCCATCTCCTCTCGGGTCAGAAACAATCTCAGCGTGGTCACCTCCCACCCTGTTCACTCTTCGGCAGACTGTAACATCTGCTTGTAGTTAAGAATTGAATGAACTTCTGCCATCCCTTCTTCCCAATCTTTTCTCTAGGCCCAGGTGGGGTCATTTTCTCATTGCTTCTCTAAAATTGCAAAGCAGGTTGGCACTCTGAAAAATACCAGGGCCTTTTCTCTCGGCTGCAAACTCATTTCACATCTTCATGTTTGTGGTTAAAACGTCAATAGTTGTAGGCGTAGTCACTGTGGCCAGTCCTTGCTGCAATTAGACGGTGCTACGCCCATTTTGGTACAGCTAGTTCCGGTGGTCTTTTGCAACGCATAAATAGGTCCAGATCTTTGTACTGTCTCAATCGATACTTCTGCCTTTACTTTTCCACGAGCTCCTGGCTGCGCAGTTTAACCCACCTCCCTAATGCTGCAAAGGTTAGAACTTGATCTTCTCCACTTGGCACAGATGAGGTTAGTGACTGGTTATTGGGAGCTCCCAAATGGATTGGCCAGCTTTTCGGCCTCTTCATTGCCTTGAATCCCTACATGACCGGGTATCCAGCGTATTTACACACGCTTATTTTGTCTCAACGACGAAAACTTGTCCATCACCGACTGCGAGGAGTTAGATCTTCCTCTTTCGAGCGCCTGGCTGGCCGCTTGATTGTCCAGAAGAATGCGAATTGGAAGGTAATCTCCGCGTCAAATTGTTGTGAATACCTCGGATCAGCTCCAATCGAGCCTCATTGGGCTCCCACCATTGCGGCACTCGGACACTCGGCCGCAGTAAGCTAGATGAGATTAGGGCACTGGCAGCACAGCTAAGTACCTAATCACTCTGGCAACATCCCTACATCCGAGCGTTGCCTGGTGGACCAATGCGTTTAGACTGAGGCGCACATCACTCTGATGGCTACCGAGGGGCAACAGCATATAATCTGACGACGGTGTATAGCTCTGCAGTCCCGGGAGTTCCACACTAGCAACCAGTGTCAATAGTATGTTATGACAGGAGATATTGGCAGGGGCTATGGAAGTGGTTACTGTGATAGAAGTAGGAAGCACCTGTGGTGAGTGCGTGATCAGGACTGGGGTACTGAATGTATATATAAGGAAGCAATACTTCCGCAGATAGATTGTAAATCAACCATCTCACTACTGTCCATTCCAACGCTTCTTCTCACTACAGCCATATCAATTATATCCGCGCATCCATATTCATCTGTATCCATTTCAGGTATTCCTCTGTCCCCTCATGACCTCGTTATCATAACACAAATACCTCTGCTCCGGGAAGTGGACCGGAACCACTTCCAACTAGCTTGCCTTGTTGGTATACTGCATACCTCCAGGCTGATTTTTCGGGACCCAATGATGATCCATCAAAGAAAGCGCAGACTGTGTTAGCTGGACGGGACGCTAACCATCACTTTATGCTTCCAGGCCTAGCTTCATTTTCCCGACTACACAGAATCAATACTGGGACGCCATGTGGGAAGTATAACTTTTCAGGGCCCTCGGCTGTCGGAGCTTGACACACACTCATTTACAGGCGTGTCATTTACCGTTCTAGTTGTCTGAAAAAGTGATTTATTTGTCCTGATCTAAGACCTAAGCGTCTTATTGTCTCTTTCGGGTCCTCAGCTGGCCGAAGGGCTAAAGGGTGCCAGATATTGTGAAGGGTTAAGCAGACGGTCATCGCACACAAGCAGTACTTTAAATAATTAATATTCTTCTGTGGGAGGGATAACTACAACTGGATAGTGCAGACACAAAGTGCGCCTTGACAATTACCTTATATAAGCACTATAGAGAGAACTTGTTTGTGCAAAAGGCTGGGCCTTTCGCTTCGTCCGAATTAAATGCAAGGCTGGGCACACAGGTCAGCCCAGACAACCAGTAGCAGGCAAACACGTAACAGATATCCCTTCTTTGCATACAAACTACAGACAGCAGTATCTTTTGCTGGAGAATTATCAATGCTGGGGGTATTCCTGCTTCACAGTGGAGATCGCCACTGGGAGTGCTGCTTGGATAGCTTTCATTATTGTTTTGTCCAGTAGAGGTATATGCTAGCCTACTCCAGTGCTGACTTCTTAATCTTGCAGTGAGGTTTTTTTAATTCATTTTATTGTCCTGTCTGAGTCTACAGTGCCTCTAGGTTCCAAAAGGTAAAACTTCAAACTGGGTTGTTGAAGGGATTAGCCCTGTAGTGTGACGGCTTGTAAGCCGGTAATTGCCTGTAGCCTGCGCTGTCTAACGCAGGCTTAGCATGAAACAAGGAGGGCCTTATAAGTGGCAATAATAATACTGTAACACGTCCGGGGATGGGGCACGAGAATGTGATACGAGTAGGGGATATGAGTGGGGAATACGAGTAAGGAATACGGATATACAGATAGAAATCTGTGTCATTGGCTGGGATAATAATCATGTATAAAGTAACTGTTATTATCCTCTTCAATCTGTAGTTCACCATAGATTGAAATTAAAACTACCTCTGACCATAAGGTTGCCCAAGTGCCTATGCTTAGACTGTGACATGTAGGCACAGTTGGGCTAGCTCGTAATAGGTTAGTATGTCTCTCCTCCTTACCCTGCTCGCCATGAAGTATGGTCCAATCGTCTTCTTCTAATAATTGCTCAGTAAAACACATTTTCAACGACATTTTTGGCTGCCAAGCCCATACAGCCACTGAAACTTCTCACCACTATCAATTCATCCTCTATTCTAGCAAACAATGTCTCTCGAAAAGTCTGCTTCAGAAACTAAAGTTCGCAAGCATCTAACTTGCGATCAATGTATTGAAATAAGAGCATTAAGAAGACTTGGCTTGACACTTCAAAATATATCTGACAAACTTGGCTTCACAATAAGACAAGTACAACTTGCGTGTGCTCGAGAGACTGAGAATCCTATGTCTCGCAAGGGACCCTCACCAAAATTAAGCGCGGAACAAGTTGATGACCTTGAAGTATTTGTCCGGGAGTCTCCTGAAAATCGACAGATGTGCTATTTGGAACTAGCCATGGGGCCCTTCAGCCACTGGGGATGCAGTGAACGTCTAATTTCTAATGCACTCAAAAAAAGAGGTTACAGCAGATGCATTGCTCGGAAGAAGCCTCCGTTAAGCGCAGTGAACAAGCAGAAAAGATTGGAGTTCGCCCAATTACATTTAGATTGGAGCGATGAGCTATGGAGTCGCATATTATGGACTTATGAAACCTGGGTATCGGGTGATTGTCATATGAGACCTCGTGTCACAAGAAAAGTACGTTTAAATTCTATCTAAATCTTCCTTGTACTAACAGCAGAGTTTAGCCTGATGATGAGTTTGATGAGACTTGTGTTGTGGCTTGCCATACTCATGGGAACAGCTGGATGTTTTGGGGATCATTTTACGGATTACAAAAAGGCCCATTCCTAGTCTGGGAGTAGGATTGGGGATCAATGAGGTCCTCATCCTTTTGTGAAAGGATTTTGCCACTTTTGAATCAATTTCACATGGAAAATCCAGGAATTCTATACATGCACAACAACGCACCATGTCATAAAGCACACTCAACAACTAAGGCGCTACGTGAGGTTGGAATAACGTTTATGAGATGGCCACTTTAATCTCCGGACCTGAACCCAATTGAGTCACTATGGAACATCTTAAAAAACCACATTCAGGTAAATAGTCCAGAGAAAAATGGGGTCAGGCTTGTGCGCTCTGCCATGTTGAAGACATTGCTACAGGTCGCATAGGAGTCTATACCTTCTGACGAGCTATTGTTGCTAGTTGGCAGCATGCACGAAAGATGTGTAGCAGTGATAAAGGCAAATGGAGGGTACACAAAGTATTAGGATGGAGAAGACACACAAAACATGTAGTACGCTTTCATTTTAGTTGCGAGCCATACTGAGGGCTTCGATGTAGACTTTTGTAATACAGAGCAATAACTTTTGAAATAGATGTGCATTTTTAGAAAATATCAACTGACTTTTTTCAATTTTGAATTTCAACTGAGGACTATTGTACTTTTCCCATTGAGTTCAAAACCATCCCCATAATTTAGACTTTCACAGAATGTCATTGGATAGTACCCCTTGCTTGCATAACTAGTCGAGTAACTAGACATGGGCCTGCATGAAGACCATACCAATTAAGGCAATATGTACAGGGATCTAACCCCAGTCATTTGGACAATTTTACCTTTGCCACCCATAAGAGACTGTATGACTATGTAGGACATGCAGGTCCTCTCTGCCTACAGGCCAAGGATACCTATACCAGTAGTATAATCCCTCCTAGACCTCCCATACTGCTCCCCTCAAACGGTACCACCCCTTACAAGTCCTCATTTGATCATACACTTAGAGGAGCCCTTTGACCTTCATTATCTCCCCTCTCCAGTCAACGAAACAATGGCCATTTGCGGGTGTATGGCAGTTGCAATGAGGTTATTCAAGTGAGACCTGGCTACTACGTTTCTGCCCCATGTAGAGCTGTGCTCAGAATGCATGCATGTACCGCACAAATCAAAGGTCTGGGTGCTGCACTGCGTTGAGCTCCGCTTATATGTCGTAAGAAATGGACTAGACAATTAGCATTTCCAGTCCATTCCTGTACATGCTGCTTGAAGTTCAGCTGGGTATCAAGCCAGACTCCTAGCCATCAGATATGAGTTGACAGTTTGATCCGGCAATCTTTCACCTAGATGGAAAGATCAGCTGTGTTGATTTTCTTTCTAGGCCCTTCTCCGATCACTTTTTTTTTTGCATCAGATTTTAATTGGGTATGCAGCTATCTAGCTATGACACAGTTCTCCGATCACTAGACGTTCTGACTTTACTGGGTCAAAATTGATCCTGTGTTCTCTTGCGAGAAAGATAAAGCTATCGAGGTCGTCTTGTACTGCAGGGATGGCTTAAGCCGCAATCTTTCCAACTCTGATGATTGCCATATCATCAGCATAGCCAAACCTGCTCGTGAGACTATGGTCCTGAAATAGCAATGCGACATATAGCATAAAGAATTATGGCAATAGTGGCGAGCCCTGAGGTGCTCCACATTCCAGTATCTTTTCCTCGGTAGTTCTGCCGCTGTATTTGTCACAGTTCGAATATAGAAAGCGAATGGGCATTTGTATGATTGAAAGGTAAAGCTATAATTCATCTATGTAGAAGCAAACTACCTACAAGTCTCCTCTACTACTTATACACATCCAGAGGTATCTAAATCTAGCCTACGTTTACAGTGGCAATGAAACTGACGTAAGGTTTGTTCTGCCACACGGGTAACGCTTCTGATACTCTTGGCACTATCCTTTACGTAGCCTCAGTGGCGATCTCATATCAGTTTTTGTCTGCTGATAATCCTCGGAGTGATAGATAATATAGGTTGCCTTCAATAGCCATCAAAGGCTACAGGGCTTATCAGCTCACAAGCCGTCACAGTATTTTACCTTCAAATTTTGTTGGCAAAGAAAAGTTTGGATAAATAGGCACAGGGATAGTGGCCAGCCTTGTTCTCCAATATGTTTGTGCAGTCGGTTGTGAAGGACTGCATCAAATGCACCTTGAATGTCGAGTGTGACCATAGCCATCCTTGACTCAGAAAAAAAAAAAAAGACCATAGCCATATGTATCCAGGTCAGGTGATGCCCTGACATATAGTGGTTGTTTACTTAGGCAGACTTGCTTTAGCGTATTTGTATGATTAAGGAGCTTTTGGATAGGAAATTTAAAAACCAACTTACATCAGACTTAACGACTTACCAGGCATTCTGTGATACTATTTTTATTTATCTTTATCTAACGTCTGGCGGATCATTTTCTGTGATACTAATTACAGGCGTGCTTAGAGTCCCTAGTCTATTGTAAGACATAGATGCACAGCCACATACTCACCACTTCTCATGGCAGCCTGAGCATCATGGATTACACAAGATGCAAGGTTGGCTGCAGATTGTCCTGGTACGTGTTAGAGTATAGAGAAGACTTCGGAGTAAGAATTGCCTGAGAACAGAGAAGAAGTTCAGTTTGCTTAATTTACTAATAGACTACAGGTATTATGATATATACAGTGGAATTATAAGAAATAGAGGTTACCCGGAACCGACTCGGCTGCAGAAATAAGTGGGACCCCGTACCAGAAAATAGTTATCCACTGACTGAGAATACTGGGTCACGCAATAGAAGTACGAACAAACCAATGACTGGATTTGTTCGGGAAGAATGGGATTCAAGCAGACTCTAACGTTGAGTCCGATTGGATCAGAAGTGTGGGATCCTGCCCGAACTCAGAAATATAGCTCAGGCAAGATGCGTGCAACCACATTGGTCGATAGAAAGAAAAGCAGGAAACTGTATTTCCAACAGTACGGAACCAAATAATTATGGATGAACAACTCGGTGACTTATTGTCAGCCATGCCATTCTCTTACCAACTAGACGCTCAAGCCTTTTTGTTGTGATGGGCATGTTATACAGCTAGGATACTTGCATGTACATAACATGATTAGATGTTTACGCTGTTTATGTAGTTCCTGTATTGTTTGGGATATCTGCAGGAGGAAGCTCATGTGGTCAGGAGCCGACTAGTAGTCGCATATGAGTATAAGTAGCGAGTTCTCGGCATACAATTGTTACAGAACAATTAAATACAGTGGACCTCAGATATATCTTCAACCACAACCTGAACTCATCAATCTACATACTCGTACAAGGTCAGCATGCATAGTGATACTAACCTAAGCTCATAACCACAATAGGTTATGAGCCTGGGCAATTCCGCTGCGCCAAAATCACGCCAGCACGTACAAGTATTAAACAACTATGGCAAAAGACGACAACAAGATCATTCTTCAGCTGGGATTTTCATCTACAAAGTACAAGACAAGTCTCCAGGCAAAGCTCGCACCACGCAATGTTTTGGGACACGTATTCCCCAACATGCCTGGACTACAACCAGTGCACGCCCCTGTCGACGCTAATTCTAGTAATACGAGCCCCGAAGAGCACCAGCAAAATTTTAGTTTTCATCAAGAATCTAAAATCGACATCCTCGCGCCTTCAATCTTTTTGACAATTTACTTGCAAATATTTTTTACCTAACCCTAACCTTTTTGTCTACAAGACTTAAACGTTCGACAATTTAACAATGTCTTCCTCGAGAGTCACCCCAGTCTTCGTCCAACCCTCTATTGGTAAAGAAGATGGGTTCACCAATGCCACCAACATTGATGAAATTGTTAAGTTTTGCTGTCCCAGATTCTTTGCACCAGGAATGAAAATATTGCTAAAAGAAGTTTACTCTACAGAAGTTCGACGCCTCAACGTTGCAGCCTCTGTCGAAATGCTCAGCAATCATTTGACAGCGGGGACATATCCTCCCAAATTCAAGGGTCCATCAAACCCCCAAAGATTCAATTCTCCATGATTTTCATTAACAGCGGCGACCATCAAGTCCATACAGCAGGACTCGACACCATCGTTAATGAAGCCCGAGGGTCCGCACATACCCACCTCATCATGATGAAAAAACTATAGCTGGAGATGTACACAACCTCGCTGACACCCAACAATCTTGGACCAAGACTCGACGAAATGGTCAATAAAACATTCGAGTCACTTCACTACAATCCCGACCAACCATGTGCAAGCTACCTAAAAACAGACAAGGAGAAAACATTGAAGTACGGATTGGCCATGTGCAAACAGGCTGCAATACTTGCCAGTGAAGAACAATTGGCAGAAAACGCTAGGAAAAAGCGTAAGCTCCAACACAAGGTTGATTCAGACGTGACTATGACTGATTCTAGTCCGTCTGACATGGCGAAAACCATTCGTGAAGAAGTGGAGAACGCCTTGGAAAAAGTCCTCCCTAAAAATATGAAACAAATCACAGGTACTTCAATGATTCCCTCCCGAGAGACATTGCTAATACCAAATAGTGGCCAAACCCCGCGAGGGCCCCAAACTGAAAACTCAGAGTCACAAGGTGAAAAAGACTATCGAGAAAAAGGAAAGCTGAATGGGAAGAAGAAACCAGTGCGGAAGTAACCAAACTATTAGATGTAGCACACGGGACTAGTTTCAATCCAAAGTGTTTTTCTTCATACTCAGAAGCATTCTTCACAAGTTCAGATCATGTAAAAACACGATTCAGTATACTCACAGGAACCACACTATTTGTTGATAGCCTTAGGGCTCAACAGATTTGTGTTTTCATGGTTCCAGGTGTAAAATTACCTCGTAGGTTTATGCAAATGCTGAGTTTAAATGGAAATTTTATTTTACACATGCAAATGAATCCTAAATTTGTTGAAAATGCAATGACACAACTGTATTGCTCGATAAGAATCAGATGGCTCTTTCGAGATAAGTCAGACAATCCATACTACATACCAAAATTTCATGTTAAAACCCCAGGATGGGAACCCCCACGAGCCAATTCAAGGATAGAGAAAGCAATTGATGCTGTTAAAGAGTCATTCCGCAAGCAAACTCCGCAACTGCCACAATCAGCACATCTCAGAAATCCAGAGATTAAAAGTCTCTGGGATTTTTTACGAGATGAATCATACCTCGTTAAAATAACCATTAAGAATCTAGGCCTGGCCGTGGTCACAAAATCTTGGTATTGTAATGAAATAACAACCCATCTATCTAATACCAATGCATATCAGTTGTTAGTGGGCCTTGTTCCTCTCCATGACATTAATATGAAATTCAAATCAATCCTCAGAAACCATGTTTTTTCCACTGTGATTAGAAAATATCTCAATGAAACGACCACTGAATTACCGCGATTCCACGTTATTCCTAATATACATAAGATACCGTGTTCTTCGAGACCGATAATTTAAAGTCACAGTTGGATAACTTCAAGGGCTTCTGAGGTGGTTGATTATTTCATCCAACCTTATCTAAAGAATTATCTGTTTGTACTTCATTGTACTAAAAGTTTTCATGCAGGATTAAGAAAGGTTGCATCTGAGATGCATTCCCTCGAAGGTTGTATACTTGCCTCCGGCTACGTGAAAGCAATGTATACAAACATAGACCCATGCAAAGCATTAGAATTGGCAAAAGTAGCCATCAGTGCCTGCGATCGAAAAGGGAACAGTACCAAAGGAATTAAAAAATTGCTAGAACTCATTCTTGTTGTAATTAAGGCAGCAACATGACTGCAGTAGACAAATAGTACATATTAGAATAATATGCACTGGCGCCATAAGATATGATTAACCCATATCATCACTCACTGGCATGAATAGTAGTTAGCCAATAGATGCCTGACAGCATACATTGGCTTCAGGATCTCCAACAACCTTCCCGTTTAGGTTAGATTAGGAAGTATGTTGGAGTTCACACTAGTGTGCGGAAAACCCCGCTTTCATGTATATAGAGGGACTTCTTGCCACACATATAGAATTATAGCAATTTCTTTACAATTAACTATCCATTAAACATCAGTAGACTTCGTCGTACATTAAACAAACTCATCATAACTCTAATTTATCCTCATACTTGGTATGTCATTCTTACAATTTCCGGAACCATTCTAATTGGTTATGAGCCCGGGTTTGCACCATCTTCTGTTGTCAGAAAATCTACACAATGTCAACCACCGCTACTGTCAGCATCGGAAATCAAAAGGCCACCTTACCTATTCTTGTTGGACAGTCAAATTTTAGAAGATGGTATAAGGCTTGGCACATTGCTCTCCGAGGGGCAAAGCTATGGTCAGTAGTTTGCGACGATGATAAGAAAGAATTACTTCCAGTCCGAGGTGATAAAGAGGATGAAGATAAGTTCAACATACGTCTCGAACACTACAATGATAGAAATGATTCTGCCCATTCTGCTCTTCTGGTCGGAGTATCGGAAGATCTCCAAGAGCTTGTGTGTTCTTGCGACAAGGAACCTGAGTCAGCACGAGTTGCAATGCGACTTCTAAAAGAAAAATATGACTACAAAACAACGACCTCCACCATCCAACTATTCAAGGAGTTCAGTGAATTGAAAATGGTTGACGGAGAGTCAATCTCTCAACATATTTCTCAATTTGAAACCGCCTACGCCCACATATACTCACGCTGCTCAAATTCCTCCCGACCAGAAGCAGTTGCGTTAAGAAGTTTCCTTACCGTTGAGCAAGTCAAAGTCATGTACCTGTTCCTCTCACTTCCTGCATCATTCAATAACATCATTGACAATCTTTCAACCAAGTAGGAATTGAAATTTGCTGATGTAAACAGACGGTTGCTTGATCTAAACTCGATCAAGCCTATTGATGTTCCCCATCTGTCAAAGGCCTACTTTGGAAATCAAAATTTTATCAATGAGGAAAGAAATGTTGAATGTACTTATTGCAAAAAGCATGGGGGAAACTATAAAGGGCATGTCTTCAATAAATGTCGAAAGCTAAAGGAACAGCTTGCAGAAAGACCCATCAAAAAGGAAAAATTTATACCAAATAAGTACAATAAAGCTAACGCAGCTGTTGTGCCGGATGAAGATTTAGATGATGTTATCTTATCCACGCCACGCTTTAAAGCTTTCGCAACTTCGTGTACAAATTCGTCTTCTTTCTGGATTCTTGATTCTGGGTGCTCGGCCCACATGACATCACGCAAGGATCTTCTTACGTCCCTCCAACCCTTTAATGGGTTTGTTACAATTGCAAATGGGCGCGACATACCTGTTGTTGGAAAAGGTAATGTCGAATTTAACTTACGAATAACTACTGGGGAAATTATCTCAGTGAAAATTAAAAATGTATTATATGTTCCAGAATTGAAGGGCGGGAACCTTATTTCTGAAACTCAACTGGAGTTGGAAGGGCATGAATTTAAATCAAAAAATGGTCGGCGTCGGGTATTTTTTAATGATAAAGAATGGATGTTGGCAATTCTTGATTCTTCAAAACAATTTAGAGTTCAGGAGAATTTAATCAAAACTTTTTTTACCTCTTACCTTGAAGCACATGAATGCTTTGGCCATCCAGGAGAAACTGTTATGTCTAACTTGAAAAAGCAATATCCTGAAAATATCCCAAACAAACCTGATGGATTTCACTGCCCAGCATGCACTCTTGCAAAGTCTACGCATAAATCCGAAGACACCAAACCACGAAAATCAATAAAATCATTCCAAATAATACATTCTGATCTTTCAGGTAAATTTTCCGTAGACTCACTCGGAGGAAAAAGGTATTACATTACATTCATTGACAATTACTCAAGATACGCTTGGATATCATTTCTTCGTGATAAAAACCAAGCACATCAAGCAATCAGTGACTTTGTAATAAGAATACAAAACCAACACAATCTTACTATCAAAACATTCTTTTCAGATAATGGAGGAGAATATATTGATACAAGAGTACAGAAATTCTTTACAGACAATGGTATCAATCATGAAAATTCGCCTCCATACAAACACGAATCTAATGGTACGGCCGAAAGATTCAATCGAACAATTGTCACCAAAGCCAGAGCAATGATTCTTAATCATCCAAAATTTCTCTGGGCAGAGGCAATTGCCACCTCGGTATATTTATATAACCGAACGCCTCACCGAACAATTGACTTTAAGTCACCATTCGAGTTATTAAATGGGGCTTTACCTCCATCAATAACACACCTTCACGCCTTTGGTACAAAAGTCTACATTCACATACCAGCTGAAACCAGACCGAGCGGTTCTAAGCTCCACCCAAGAGCGCTAGAAGGTATATTCGTAGGTTACACAAACTCGTCTAATATATTCCGAATTTACGTACCAAGTAAAAGAGTTGTTCAAATCACTCGACAAGTGAAATTCTTGGCCTCAAAGCCAGGGGAAGTTACCGTCGAATTTTCACAACCAATGTTACCATCAGACATTCCTTCTTTCAATGCTGAAGCGACACCTGCTTCAAGTCCAATTCATACTCGCCCTTCATCACCGACTTCAAAAATTATGCCTGGAAATTTCATTCAGACTCCTCGAGCTCAACCACAACCACAACCGCTGCCTTCCACTCCATTCCCAGCCTCGATAAATTCGACCACTCCTAACGCTCCGAAAAAGCCACATGAGAACTTCATACTATTAGGTGTGCCTCCTATTCCATCAATTAACTTGGAAACAGAAGAATCATTTAATAGTGACAAATCTCATAACGACTTACCTCGCAGAAGCACTAGAGAAAAGCGTCAAACTGATCCTGGCCCGGGTATGGTACCCAATACTCAAAGGTATCAAGCAAATGCGGTTATGTTTGAGCCAACAACATATAAGCAGGCTATGAAATCGGACGATAAAGAATTGTGGAGGAGAGCCATTGAAGAAGAAATGGATGCACTCAACAGAAACGATACCTGGACAGTTGTGCCTCGACCCAACGATCGTAATGTGGTAGGATCTAAATGGGTGTTTAAAATCAAGCACAAAGCCGATGGTTCCATCGAACGTTACAAAGCTCGTCTCGTTGCTAAAGGGTTCTCTCAGCAACCTGGTACAGATTTCGATGACACATATGCTCCTGTCGCTCGATACAATTCATTGCGCCTTTTACTTGCCTTAGCATCCCATGAAAGATGGAAACCAAGGCAACTTGATGTAAAATCTGCCTTCTTGTACGGAAAACTAGATCGGGAGATATACATGGAAATTCCTGAAGGGTTTAAGGAATCTGGTAAATGTTATCTTCTACGAAAGTCAATCTACGGGTTAAAGCAATCCCCTCTTGTATGGTATGATACATTATCAAGCGTCCTAAATAAAGGTGGATTTGCTTCAACTAATTTCGACCCATGCATCTTCACAAATTTCGAAAAACAAATCTTTCTCGCAATTTACGTTGATGACATTCTGATCTTCGGTCCAAATAACAGTACGATAAATGAGCTAGAGAAAACTCTGCATTCGACATTTGAATGTACGAATTTAGGCATTGCTCACTATATACTCGGAATTCAGGTCGATATCACAAACCAAGGCATATCGTTAAGCCAAAGGGCGTACATCATTAAAATTCTACAAAGATTCGGAATGCAGGACTGTCACCCTGTTGGTACACCTCTCGAACCTGGTATCCAACTTCGAAAAGGTCAACCAGAGGAAAAATTAGATGACCCTACCATTTATCAATCTATAATAGGTTCCTTAATGTACGCCTGTATTGGTACGCGACCTGACCTTGCACATACGGTTACACTACTCTCCCAGTTCTCTTCGCGTCCCAACCAATTCCATCTAGCAGCAGCAAAAAGGGTACTTCGTTATCTAAAAGGCACAGCTGACTGGACACTTAACTTTCCACAAGCTAACGATTCTATTCTTCACGGATTCTCCAATTCTTCTTATGGTAACTTTATTGATGATCGAAAATCTTGTTCTGGATATATCTTTCGGCTAGGGGAAGCAAGTGTCAGCTGGAGCTCCAAGAAACAAAGGACAACCGCACTCTCGACAACAGAGGCCGAATATATGGCCATGTCAGATGCATCTCGTCAAATGATTTGGATGCAAAATGCCTTAAGAGAACTCAAACTCTGCTACGATTCAATATTACATGTGGACTCAAATGGAGCAATCCATCTGGCTAAAAATCAGAAAGTATCCCAACGTTCAAAACATATTGATATAAGATTTCATTTTTTACGAGAACATATTGATAATACTTTTAACTTGGTATACGTGGCTTCTGAGAATAATTTAGCAGATATATTGACTAAACAATTGGCTAAACCGAACCATCAAAGAATCTCGGCTATAGTACGTTGCAGTCCTGAGGGGAAGTGTTGTAATTAAGGCAGCAACATGACTGCAGTAGACAAATAGTACATATTAGAATAATATGCACTGGCGCCATAAGATATGATTAACCCATATCATCACTCACTGGCATGAATAGTAGTTAGCCAATAGATGCCTGACAGCATACATTGGCTTCAGGATCTCCAACAACCTTCCCGTTTAGGTTAGATTAGGAAGTATGTTGGAGTTCACACTAGTGTGCGGAAAACCCCGCTTTCATGTATATAGAGGGACTTCTTGCCACACATATAGAATTATAGCAATTTCTTTACAATTAACTATCCATTAAACATCAGTAGACTTCGTCGTACATTAAACAAACTCATCATAACTCTAATTTATCCTCATACTTGGTATGTCATTCTTACAATTTCCGGAACCATTCTAATTATTCTTAGGTACAACTTCTTCGAGTATGAGTTGGACATCTATTGGCAAAAATCGGGTTAAGCGATGGGCACATTCTGTGCACCAGTAGTTGCTAACCTTTTTGGAGCCAATTTAGAAAAAGATATATTGCCACATCTCCATAAAAAAGGTCTCCTTTATTATGGAAGATACATTGATGATATATTTATCCTATTCAAAGGTACTCAAGAAGCACTTATTGACCTCTTTCTCGACTTAACATTCAATAAAATGGAAATTGAGTGGAACTGTGCAAGCAGACTTATACCCTACATATGTTGTGATCCTAGTCTGCGCAAGTAAGCAAGGGCTTCATAGACAAAACTCAGTGATGAAACAACATGACTTTAGTTATACAAGCTCATATTAATGCATGACTTAAATGTGAGTTAAGCTCATCATCAGGAGCTTATGGATCAAACAATGTCGATACGCATTACATGAGTACATCAGACAATCAATGGACACGGCTGTAGGATAGATCGTACATGTATATTATCAAGTCCATTTACTTCTTAGGTAGATTATGCGTTCATCTTTAGATATTTGTATTATCCTCAGATAGTCTAAATATATTTGCCCACCACCAGAATATTCATTCCACATTCTTCTTTATATATATACTATCCTCCCACAATACTTATCCATCTAACTTCGTAATTATAACAACTTAGACGTAGAAGTCAGCATAGAGAAAGGCGCACTTCTGAAAAATTTCTATCAGAAACGCTTGAACAAACACATGTATATTCCATACTCATCTGCACATCCAGAAAATGTGAAAAAAGCTTTTGTCAAAGCTGAGCGCTCAAGAATTGCGTTAATATGTTCGACTCAGGCATTCGTCCAGAAAGCCGAGTATGAATTCAGATGTAGCTTATATTGCAGAGGTTATCCTCACGCGTCACTGGAAAGGTGGTTCTCACTCGACTTGAAACCTCGAGTCCCGAGAACTGACCCAACATTTATACTCCCATCCATGTATAATCCAGCGTCGGAAAACATAAACATGCGTTTGCTCGAGGAAGCATTCCATACAACCCTTCAAAGTACAGAGATAGGCTTCGTATGGGATTAATTCTCTCCCTCAAACGTGAAAGAAATCTTTTTGATATGTTTCATAGGAGCAACTTGATAATATTAGCCAGGGACATGGAACATAATGACAAAAGTTCCCGTTCCTGGTCCTCGGTCGAGATAACGCATGTCAACATCAGATACCCAGGGGATGGGTAATATTAAGAGTTATAGGATCACAGGAAGGAGTTCAAAACTCCAACCCTAACCCTAACCCTAGCCACTATCTCATTAACCCCTAACCCTAACCCAAGTTGTTGTGTTATCCATGTAACTTACCATGGTACATGCTTTAGGTCGCGTCATAGCATATGCACGTGACTGTGGAACTAAACCGTGGTGTGTTTAGTGTGTAATGCATGTGTGGGTATACTGGACCAAACTAGAACTCGATGGAATAGAGATAACGGAATCAGCGAGAGACTGATGGACTGAGAGAGAACGAGCTGGTCATTTCTTGTAGGAGAGAAATGAAATCATAAGGGAATGTTCTAGCACTAGGCTGTGAACAACACAGTAAGTCTGGAGCAAGATATAAGGAGGTCTCAACCTCCGTCCATTCATTTGTAACTAAGTTTCTGTCACAGCACGGCATTCTGCTCCGCCATGATATACAATTACGTGGAGGGAGGATGTGAGACTGATGGCTGATGCAGGAAGGAGCACGGACGCGGCGATTTAGTGGAAACCCGCCCGAATAGGAATAGCCTCAGGGCTTTTTGTAATGAGATCCTGTTCTTTTCTATTCTTCTCCAGCTTAGTATTTGCTTCACAGATTAAATTATCGCCATACAAGCTGTACTTTCACTTGTGCCTATTCTACGCCGTGACAGTTTCCTTTATACAAGAATATAGAGTCAAGTCTTACACATCACGAGAACACACGCGACAGTGACTATAGAGACCTATTGTGAGCATAACTTCCCCAAGAGTATCCATCGTCCTGCTCCTGTCACGATCCGTGAGAGCCGTATTGCGTGCGTGTGGGGATACGGGCTAGCGCGCCTTGGCATCACGTTGGATGACTGAGCACAGCCGAGGGAGATATCTTAGAGAGGGTCGAGAATAGCTACCTCCTCTCCTTGTCTTTTATTGCCTTTACAAGCGTACCTCTTGATAGCAATATAATAACTTATACAACCTCCTTGACGTGCCGTAACATAATAAAAGACCATCACCTCGCTGGGAAGCAGTAATATCCACTCGGAACAAATTCGACGTCGGCACCACCTTTTTGGTACGACTCCTACGACTCCCGCCTTACCTGTATAATTACAGGTGCCTTCTGCCTCATATCTCGATTGCAGACAGTCTCAGAGCAAGCTGAACTCCCTCTCTCTATCGGCATCACCTTTTTGATACGAAACCTCAAACTTTGCGACTTCGCGACACGGATTCGCGCTTCAGCCTCGCCCTCAGCCTCGTGCGCGCATCCTCAACTACCAATCTCGACCTCTGCAAACCCCTCCCTACCTACGCGCGTTCGTCTCAATACTACACACACGAAGAGCGGTCCCTCCCATATGCAACCGCGCCGAAGCAATCGAGAGCTCTCTACACCAGCCCGATTTGGATACCCCGCGGAGGAAAAGAAGAAGAAAGGCGATACCGCGCCAGTGGAGGAGAACATATTGAGCACTATTGAGAGTGATACAATCAAGGAGGAAGACGAACACACAATGGTGGACCAAGCATTCTCTACCAGCCAGTTGGCGGCAATCAACGAGATGCTCAAGACTGCAGTTGTTTCTGCTCTCGCCGTCGAAGCTACCGAAGATGCTGCTAGAAAGTCTCGCGCACTTACTGCAGACCTACAACCGGCTATTGATCACTACCTCCCAAAGATTGACAATTCTGTCAAGCCTGTCGATTCTCACAAGATTCGCTATCCCCGCCTCCTCTTTACCGACCACAATGGAGAGATTGAGTACGATGCTTGGAAGATGGACATGAAGCTCTTTATTGAGGAGTTCTCTGGTAACTTCTGTGCTGGAGACTCCCAGGTAAAGGCGTACTTCAAGTGTACTGGAGGAGAGGCCAAGACTATTATCCTTCAGCATATGGATACAGATGTTACTACCGAATTCAAGGGTGCTGCCGACGTCCTCGCTGCCCTAGATCAACGTTTCTTCGACCACAACCGTGTCCAAAAAGCCAAAGCTGCCTACAGCAACTTGAAGATGACTAGTAATATGACATACAATCAATTCCGCATCAAGTTCACCAACCTAGCCATCACTGGTAAAATCGCCAGGGCTCGTTGGTTCGATGACGTTTGTGAGAAAATCTCTCCTGCCTTAAAGCTCCAAATTATGACTGAGAAGTACAAGATGAGCAACAACTACACTACTCTCGACGAGTTCTTAGCTGTCACCGACCGAAAATCTCGCAACATCCTCGCCGAGGATGCTCTCCATAAGAAGGTAGTTGCTGTCGCCGTCGGAAACAACGCTAGCAGAAACCCGAGTATTTTGAAAAAATCGGGATGGACTGCTGAACGCCTGACGGCTGACGCTGCTCGCAACACCCCCGCTGTACGCTTCCCTACCACTCCTGAGACCGTACCACAAGTCATACGCCGTACTCTCAGCGCTACCAATACCTGTCGTCTCTGCCGAAAGGAAGGCCATTGGGCTAGGGATTGCCCCAACGCCGTAAAGATCGCAGAACTGACTGGTAGATCGGTGGAGGAATTAATATTAAAGCACGATGACGGCGACAAGGACGGCCTACAACCTGTTGAGGTTGACGAGCTGTCGGGAAACTCTTAAGCCGTGGAACAGTCTCCTCTCATGGCAAATGCCTCGATTTGTGGAAAGTCTTGAATGCTGATTTCCGTTCTCTTACTGGAGGAAAACAATTCCTAGTTAGTATTGAATTAGGTAGAAATGGATCATTCATCAAAACAACTGCACATATCGACGGCGGAGCAAATATCTTTGGGGCGCTTCGTACCTCTGTTGCTCTCCAACTTCGTGACCTTTTAGGCGTCAAATTCCTTACTCTCCCCAAGCCAATTATACCTACTGGCTATAACGGACAGGCCGGCGCTGCTATCACCCACGTAATTCTCCTTACCCTCACAATTGATCGGCGCCGCGTCAACTTCCCATTCTTGATTACCGACCTGGGAAGCAACGATGTGCTCATCGGCCGCAAGTTCTTAGAACATTACGAACTCAAGCAGAATTATAATTTTCGTACGAAAAACCGTTTAGAGTGGCTGTTTGATATGCCACCTCAGCACTACTTCGATAGGCGTCTAGAGCTACTCCTACCTCCCAAGACGCCCATGGTGAACCTACAGCACCAACTTGACCAGCAACGGCGAGATGCTCTGTTTGAAGAGCTCTCTAGTGTACAAACTCCCCCTTCCCTTAGACCGAAGAAGACTCAAAAGCGTCCCTCCTCGTTTGTCAGGGAACTTAAGCAAGGCTTCCTAAGAATGAATGAACTACTCGCTGATCACCAACTGGCTAAATCGCCCTCTACCACCCGTGATCCCGGCTCACGAGTCGAGCAAGCTGATCAAGCTCTCCAACGCCAGACCGTCGTCGTGGCAACTCGCCGAGTTAAAAACGAGCCGTATAAGACTGATATCAACCTGATCTCCGCCGCCTCAATGCACCAGTTCTACTTGCATCGGAAGCACTGCCAGAAGGCCCATAACGGCGATTCGGAAGTTCTCGTCGCCTCCCTCAAAGATGTTCAAGATGAGATCCAACGACGTCAAAACGAGCTTGCCGCTGTTGCCGTGGAATTGTCGGCTCTTGATGCAGGTCTCTCCCCGGCGGAAACTCGCGAAGCTAAATACCGGCAGAACGATGAGTTAGTTACAGAGCGCCTCCCCGAGAAGTGGAAGGAGTTTAAGGACCTATTCTCTACCAGAGCTTCAGACGACCTCGCTGCGAGGAGACCCGCCGTCGACCACGAAATTAAACTCACCGGCGATAACACGCTTACGACAGAGCCTCTCCGACGCATGCCAGACGAATATCTCGCTGGAGCTAAGCGTTATATCACTGAGAACCTCCATAAAGGGTTCATTGCACCATCAAACGCGCCCTGGGCTGCGCCTATCCTTATGGCAAAGAAGGCTGGCGGTGGGCTTCGATTTTGTGTCGATTTCCGAAAGCTGAACGAGCTTACCCAGAAAGATCCCTATCCTATTCCCTTGATTGATGAGATGATGGCTAGAATCTCTAAAGCAAAGATCTTCACCAAAGTTGATATTCAGCAGGCATTTCACAAAATACGTATGTCAAAAGATTCGGAGGACTTCACTACCTTCCGCACTCGTTACGGAACATATAAGTACAAAGTACTCCCATTTGGCTTGACTAATGGCCCTGCCACCTTTCAACGTTTTATCAACAATATCTTAATGGAATACCTAGACGACTTCTGCTCAGCTTACCTCGACGATATCTTGATCTACTCAGATTCAGAAGCGGAGCATGACCTTCACGTACAAAAAATATTGGAGATATTGCGAGACCACGGCCTCCAGGCAGACATCAAGAAGTCTGAATTCGGCGTGACACGTACGAAATTCTTGGGCTTCATCATTGGTACCACCGGGATTGAGGTAGACCCCGAGAAAACTGAGGTTATCAAGAATTGGGAATATGCTAGCAACGTTCGCAGCGTACAAAGCTACCTAGGTTTCTGTAACTTCTACCGTCGATTTATCAAAGACTACAGCAGTATTTGCCGGCCACTCACATTACTGACTTGAAAAGACGTCCCCTTCCACTTCGGTGGAGCTTGCAAGAAGGCATGGGAGCGTCTTTGGCACGCCCTACAGACGGCTCCTATCTTGTGTCACTACGATCCATTCAAGCAAACTAGACTCGAAACTGACTCTTCTGATGGGGTAGTGGCTGGTGTGCTTTCACAACTTCAAGACGACGGAATGTTCCACCCAGTCGGTTTCTTCTCTAAAACCATGATAGACGCAGAGCTGAATTACCCGATCCATGATAAAGAGCTACTTGCGATTTTCCGCTCTTTCCAACAGTACAAACCTGAGTTGCTGGGTGCGCAAAAGACGGTTCACGTCTATACCGATCACCGCGCCTTGGAGTACTTTATGTCAACAAAAGATCTCAACGCTCGACAAGCACGGTGGGCGGAGTTCTTCGCCCAATTCCACTTTGAGATCATGTACCGAACAGGAGTTACAAACACCCTGGCAGATACACTTTCCCGTAGAGATCAAGACCTCTCACCATTGGAAGCTAAGAAGCGTGCTTTACGCAACCAACAGATGATTCCCAATGATAAGATCAGTAACGAAATTCTCCAGGAAATGGCACAGAAGCAACTAGCTGACCTGCAAATTGTTGACCACAATTATGTGGAAATCTCACCGCTTGGCACCCGTGAGACTGTCTCACCAGTCGATTTAGTACCACTAGAGCTCCCCGAAGAATAGTTTCTAGTTGGAGAGGCCCCTGACGCTATGTCGACAGCTGCTTACAATATCGAAAACTACAATATCATCGACCAAGTCTTTACAGCGAACAAGGAATCGGAGGAGCTTGAAACTCTACGCGAGAAGGCTCGGCAGCATCACCCCGAGTACACGCTGGCTAGCGGTAAGCTCTTCTTCCATGGGCGGTTGGAGGTTCCTCTGGAACCACCAGAGCTCCGTACGACTTTAATCCGTCACGTACACGCTCAACCTCAAGTTGCGCATGCTGGGAACAGTAAGGTCAAGCTCCTCTTAGGCCGCAAATATCACTGGGCCGGAATGACGGCCGATATCACTCGTTATATCTCTAACTGCAGCTGTGCTCGTATGAAGGCGAGGAGAGATAAGACTCCTGGTTTCCTCCACCCCCTACCAATCCCCGCGCGACCTTACCAGCATTTGACCATGGATTTCACGGAGCTACCGCTAGATGAGAACGGTTTTGACGCTGCTTTCGTGATCATGGACAGACTATCAAAGAAACCAGTCTCGATCCCCTGCCATAAGACCATCACGGCAAAGGAGATGGCGACGCTATTCGCTGTCCACTGGAGTCGTCACTTTGGGATGCCAGACTCCATAGTCTCCGACCGCGGACCTCAGTTTGTATAAAGTTTCTGGAACGAATATTGTCGTATTCTCGGCACCAAGGTCAAGTTGACTACATCATATAACCCCAACGTTGATGGCCAGACGGAAGTCATGAATCAGTATATCAAGCAGAGACTTCGTCCATTCTGTACCTAATACCAAGACAATTGGAGCTCTCTCTTACCGATTATGGATATTGCTCAGCTTACGCTACCTCACGAATCTCTTGGCAACTTGTCACCATTCCAACTACTCAATAGCTACGAGGCGCGTGCATCGTGGGACTTACATAACCCTGAGCCTCCCGCTACTGCCACGGAGACCTTGAATCGAGAAGATGCTCTCTGCGTAGCAACTCGTATGAAGGATGCAATGGAATTCGCTAAATCCTCGCTTAAGATTCAACAGGAGAAGATGGAGCGGCTAGCTAATTGTAGCCGTCGGGAAGTCGATTGGGAAGTTGGAGACATGGTTCTAGTCTCTACCGCAAACTGGAAAATGAGCAGACCTTCACGTAAGCTTTCAGACAAGTGGTATGGCCCTGTTGAAGTACTAAAGAAGGTTGGGGAGAGCTGGGAGTTGAAGTTACCGGAAGAATGGAAAATCCATCCTGTATTTCACTCCCATTCGCTGCGGAAGTTCGTACAGGACCCACTACCAGGACAGGTTCGACAAGCCCCAGCACCAATTCAACTACTCCCTGAGCAAGACGAATGGGAAATTGAGGGGATATTAAGCTCCCGAGTCTATTGCAACACTCTCCAGTACCAGATTCGATGGAAGGGCGCTGACGAAGACCTCGAATGGTACCCCTGCTCCTACGCTATGACAGCATCTCATATGATCAAGAGATTCCATATACGCTACCCAACAGCCAGGGGACCACTGTAAGGATTCCTCTTCCAACCTTTTCTTTAGGATATAATTTTACCTTTCTTCATATGTTGCTATGACAACAGGACAGTTCTTGGCACATGGTATCATGTTGATCTTATGTTAAGGTCTATGTTATGATGAGCTAGTGAAAGGAAGGCAGGTATATATATAATGGTTTGGTCTGTAGGCATAGAGTTCTTTACGCTTAGTCTTCTGTCATAACCACCACCTTCGGATCACCTCTGGTCACCTATAGTCACCTCTAGTTACCTTTAGCACCTTTAGTCACCATTAGTATTTGCTCGTACCTTTAGACTCTTTAGACACTTATATTACCCATTTTTAAACCTTTAGTTCTCCGAATTATCTCCAGTAGATCTTTAGTCATCTCTCGCGATCCATCCGACCCCTTCTTGCCATTCTATTCCGCCTCGGGTCAAACGCCTACGCTCCAATTTGATAACCACCTAGACTACTCCCGAAGTGGCTAGAGGCGTACAACAATGGTATCAACGACTACTCCGAATTGGAAGACGATCACGCTATGACTGCAACTGCGCGGTCGCAGTTCTTCAGGAGGGGGGGGTAATGTCACGATCCGTGAGAGCCGTATTGCGTGCGTGTGGGGATACGGGCTAGCGCGCCTTGGCATCACGTTGGATGACTGAGCACAGCCGAGGGAGATATCTTAGAGAGGGTCGAGAATAGCTACCTCCTCTCTTTGTCTTTTATTGCCTTTACAAGCGTACCTCTTGATAGCAATATAATAACTTATACAACCTCCTTGACGTGCCGTAACAGCTCCCATATAGCCTAGTTAATATAACACAAGTCTAACCGGCAGGGGCTGGTATCTGTCGCAGAAATTTTTCGAAAAATCCAATTCATTAAAAAAAGGTCACGTGGCTTAAATCACATGATGAATTTCGAAAAATTATTTGTGGGAGTCTCGTTATCTATGGAGTTTTCAATGGCTGGACCATCATCACTGGATTGAAAAATTATTTAATAATATTGATTGAGGAGAGACAATGCGTCGCCTCGATGATGATGATTATATTTATTGTGCCAGGCTTACACCCTCCATCCAATGGACATGACACGCATGGAGGACATCTAGAATACAAGTTCCTCCATTCTCCAGCAAAGCTCATCCGGAGCCTGACTTTTCCAAATACGTGCCTCATGCTAGTTACATCGGGTCGAATAGGTAGGAACGCATTCACCATGATCCTAAGACCATGTATTGAGGGAAAACCTTTGTGGGAGAACCTCAATAATTCCTCCTGTACTCTTTCACAACGAGCAGCCATAGTCCCATCTTAAACAGGCCGTATAGGAATCCAACCTACCACTTCTAGAAAGCACATCCAGCACCCGACCAACTATGCCAACAGCCTGTTGAAAATCACATCTCGTTCTTCCCAAATTCTCCCCTGCATTGCGCTCAACCCCCATTTGAGAGGGCTGAAATTCCGAAACCGAGAGCTCAAAACCGAGGCATCGGTGCCCCAGCTTTTGTCGTACATTGTTCGTTGTCTGAGTGAGGCTTCTTTGTTCGCGCCGTCTTCGGAATGTGTCGAAAAGTTGAGTATATTGATGTTGCGGTCGAGGTGCTTTTCTAAAATGAGGCCGAGCAATTGCCCAGTCCTGCACACAATGTTAGTAAGGTTGAAAGCGAAAGGAATTTTACCTTTGATTTTGGATGGTTGTTGGTGAGTCATAAAGTCCTCCCAGTCAAACTCAATCGGGAAATTGTTAGAAGACTGAATAGAAGAGACCCAAACTTAAACTTTCGATCTATTGTGCCAGTAACGGAACCTAGCCCAGGCGTCAATCGAAATCGACTGGGCCACGCTCAGCAAGCTGCCGTTTCGAAGGGATATTTATTGTTTACGCTGTAAATGTTTGCGTCGCCTCGATGATTACCTTTATTTAATTTTACTCCAATTGATAACATGGATGGAGGATCATTTTTGCTAGAAAGCTGCGCAGCCTTCCACGCTGCCCGTATCATCAATTTGACATCGTGATTATTATTTTTACATCTTCATTACCCTTCTACCATCTTTTCGCTTTCCGTGCTCCAACATGGCGAGTGTGGGTGCGGGTGTGGGTAAATCCAGCGGTTTCGACGCGTCGCAAAATGCGACAATGGCATCATCAAACAACGGCAGCGGAGCGCAGACAGCTCCAAAGGACAAGAACCTTGAAATCCTAGGGAAAATATTGAAACAGGTTAGACTAATAGTGATGGGAGAGATGGATGAGGAGGATCCACCCTCAATGGAGGACGTTAACGAGGCCGTGAAGGCCTTCAACGCGCACAAAAGGGCCTGGACGGAAATATCCCAGAAGAAGTCTCCTATCGAGGAGAGGATGACGGCTTTAGAGGAAGTCGTGAAGAAAAGCCTCGCGGATCCCGCTCGAAAAGCTGCTCCAGCAGTGGTTTCAGGCGCGCCGACACCAAGGAGTTACGTATCAGTTGTAGCTCCCCAAATGATAAAAACGGCGGTCAGAATAAGAATTGACGGCGCCCAAAACTTGCAGCCACAAGAGCTGCTAACAAAGGCACAACAACATATCGAAGGTGCATATGCAATTTGCCAAATGCGAAGCAACAACACTGAGGTGTTCGTCCAGTCGGCGTCTCAGAGACACGTGGCGCTAAAAATGCGCTAAACATGCGAGAACCAACAGATTTCAAAATTCTACAGCAAGATTTCCCAGTCGTGGTTGACGGTGTCCCATTACAGGCTCGAATTGAAGGAGGCAGAGATGCAAAAATTTTTGCCATCATCAGGGAGATAGAGATGGCTTCGAAGGCACGGATTCCAGGCTTAGTCATAAGTCGTATAAGGTGGTCACACAACAGAAAGGAATATCAGCTGTCAAAGAAAAATGGCCGCATTTGTGGATCAATTGTGGTAAGCCTCCCATTGGAGGCAATGCAGACAGAAGTGGTCCGAAACGGCCTTGTGATGAACGCCATGCTCTACACTTTGCAGGTGTGGTTACCACGGTCCCAGCCAAAGCATTGCTACAACTGCAGTCAGTGGGGTCACACCCAGGCGTCGTGTGGAAAGGCAGCCAGGTTTCATGGATCATTGTGGCATAGCGTATTATGAAACGCCATGCAGACGGCTAAGTTAAAACACAAATAATAGTTCAATGCACTTCTAAAACCAGCAAGGAAGACTGATAAGAATGGGCTGGTTTCATTAGGTGATGTGTAGCAGATTGTTGGGCATAGGGGCTGTGTGCTACGTGCTATTTGGTAATTTTATGTATATAAATACTCCGCATGAAGGAGCATTATTCTTCATGCAACGTCTTCTTCAATTACTTAACAATACATTTATTTACCCATCTCTTCTTCGGGAAGACCATTTATCTATTTCCAGCTCTTCATCAGCAAGACCCACGTGTAGCCTCTATCACTACTATCTACCTATTTGTCTCTTCCTAGAGAAGACCAGTCATCCCTTCGACCCACTCATTACCTTCATCTACCACCTAGATCTTCGTTAGACCACATATGCACCCTGTGGAACACTGTCCTAACCTCGCCTTGAGACCAGGTGCAGTGAGTGCACTGGCGCTCACCAAACTGGGGACTGTCCGAGGAAAAGCGTTTCTTGTGCAAACCGCGGCAAGGAGCACCGTTCGTGGCAGAAAGCAGCGTGTCGGACCTACCAGGTCTACAAGGGAAGTGTGGAGAAGGCTCGGATGGAGCTGTTGTCAAGAACGGAGGAAATATGGAATGAAAAACCATTAATGGCGCCAATACAAACAGTCGGAACAACTGATGATCAAGGATTCACTTTGGTCACCAGTAAAAAGGGTGAAGTGTTGTACTTAGGTTATGAGTAGATATGGGATGATGAATAAGCTAGGGATAACAGAGAAGAGCAGAGGATGATAATCAGAGACTGAATGTCACAGGCTAAGCATAGGCACTTAAGCAACCCTATGGTCAGAGGTAGTTTATTTTCAATCTATGGTGAACTACAGATTGAAGAGGATAATAACAGTTACTTTATACATGATTATTATCCAGGCCAATGACACAGTTTTCTATCCATATATCCGTATCCCATCTCGTATTGTTGTGGTTATGAGCTGTGAGGTATATAGCATTATGTCTCTGCTGTCTGTCGGTGGAATTACACAGGCTCATGTGCAATGGTGAGTCGCGGAGATGGCGCGCTCACGCTGGGTGATGGCACGATGGACACTGAGTGCGTATCACTGTGGCCAAATAGGTGTCAGTAGGTATCAAATGTGAACTCTTACTAACGCTGGTGATCTATGAAGGTGATGCTAGATGTGCATCCCGACGATTGATAATATCATCTAATGGATGATGTGAAGTATGATATTATATGGATAGATTGATTCACTAAACTCGGCAGGTGAAGAGATTGTAGAGTACATGAACAGCGTGTGTGCACCAGCCTATATTTTCCACCCTTTCCTAATCCAGCAGCCCATCCTCCGTTCCCCTGTCTCCTAACAACTCAACCGAGACAGCACAACACGTATCCCTTCTCGTGCCCTATCCTTAGAGGTGTTTGCCAAGTTGTAAGACCCTGCTTCCAAGAATAGTCCCTGCCTAGTTTCATGCTAAGCCTGCGTTTGACAGCGCAGGCTACAGGCAATTACCGGCTTACAAGCCGTCACACCAAAGATACAAATAACTTAATTAATACAATCAATGGTGCTACTGAGGTAGACAGGACTGATATTTATACATGCTGTAGACCCATGATACAGTCCATAATCATATAACCAGAATGTTCCATAGTCACATTCCATTCCATTCTCTAACATGTTGTACTAGTAACACAAAGCTCTTGGTGTTGATTGTAATAACAGTCGTGCAGGGACCACATGGACCCTATATACTGCACAAGTACATAGATATGCTATATCCCTGTAGATAGACAGGGATGGCCCATAGCAGTTCTGACAATCATATCACAACACTCCCCCTGTTGGTAACAACTATTTTTTTGAAGTGATATGATTGTCAAAATGAAGACTGCTCAGATAGCATACATGTAGTATGACTTATGAATGTTACCAACTTAATATCTAGGCAATGTTATTGTATCAACACAGGCGATTTGACTTTTGTTAAGCTGTCAGCTAATTGATTGGCAGAAGGGACGTAGACTACTTCGATTTTCCCTTTCTGGTGTTGTTCCCGACAATAAAAATTTCTCAAAGCAATATGCTTAGAGCGGCAATGGTTGTCATGGTCTTTGATAAGAGAAATTGCTGCCTGGTTGTCAACAGAGAGTCTAGTGCGCTTGGCTCCTTCAATTTGGTCAATTAGTTCCAGCTCTTCAAATAAAGATTTCACCCATTGTAGCTGGCAACAGATTTCTGTGGCTGCAAGGTACTCTGCCTCAGTGGTGGACAGAACAACTTCACGCTGTAGGTGTGACTTCCAACTTATTGGCCCCGACGCGAGTCTGATAAGCATCCCAGAGGTTGACCTACTTGTCAGTGGATCGGCTGCAAAATCTGCATCAGTATAAGCCTCAAGTACTGGCTTGCCCTTTCCTCTTTTGAAACTGAGTCCTTGATCAGGCGACTTGGCAATGTACCGAAGTATTCGACGAGCTGCTTGTTAGTGTTCATCTGAGGGATTAACTAGGAAGCGAGCCAAGTGATTGACAGCGAAGGCAATATCAGGCCTTGTGTTATTTGCGAGGTATTGAAGTCCACCAATGATCAAATTATAATCTGTCATTAACTGTGTTGAGAACTGTGTGCTACTAGGCTCCATTGGACGCTCTAAGGGCGTGTTCGCAGGCTTGCAATCCTTTAGCCCATGTCTCTCGATCAGTGTTTATGCATACTGTCCTTGGGAGAGCTTAAGCGTAGTCTTGTCCGGATTTTCGATGTGAGTACCTAAGAACAGATCTGTCCTTACAGCTTTAAGCTTATACTTTTTGTAAAGGGTGTGCATAAGTTGATCGATCTTCTTCAAATTAGGTCCCATTACCTGGAAATCATCAACATGCATCAATACAAACAAATCCTTCTTTTTATTGGTATAAAGGCATGCATCTGAGACTGTTGAGAAAAGCCCTTGCCCAGCTAAAGTAGCCTTTGCGTCATCATACCACAGGGCCGTAGCTTGTTTAAGCCCATACAACCCCTTGCGAAGCTGAAGAACACATCCATCTTTTTCAAATTATTTTGGCATATCCATGTAAAGATCAATGTCCAGATCTGGATTTAAAGAAGCTGTAGGCACATCTCCTTGCCTTCGATGCCAGCCAAGATGGTGTGCAAGGACTAGCATGATCCTTCTAGTTTCTGGTCTCGGTGTTGGCGCAAATGTCTCTTGATAATCAATGCCGAACTTCTGAGTGAAACCTTTCGTGGTACAACGGGCTTTCCACTTCTCAATGCTTCCATCTGCTAGAAAATTCTTCTTGAATACCCATTTACACTTCATGGTACTACGACCTTTCGGTAGATCTATACGTCTAATGATCTTGATTGCCCCTTTCTATTTTAGCGAGTTGAATTCTTCGTTTGCTGCCTGCATCCATTGTGTCGCTTCTGAGCATGTCATAGCTTCTTCCCACGTTTTTGGATTAGTTGATTGACAGGCTGTCATCCCATGATGGAGATGATAGTAATCTACTCTCTTTACATCTCTGACACGCTTAGTCCGTATCATTTCTGGCTCTAGAGAGTGTTGACGTTTCTGGCCGGCAACGAGTTGTAGAGGATCCCATCCTGTCATAATGTAATTGTAAGGAGTCTCTTCTTGCGAGCTTGAATCTTTTTAGCCCTCAGGTTGGTGAGTTAAATCCCGAGATTGAGGCACGTCGGTCAATTCATCTGGGACCTTCAGATATTGGGCGGAGTCCTGACGCCCTGAATGCTCACTTTCCTGCTGACTTTGGATTGATATAGTTGGCGAGCTAGGAATACTTGAGTCAGTGTCACTTAACTTAGCTGGACTCTCAAAGGATTCAGGTACTTCCGTCTGCAAGGTGTCGAGCTGTAACTCTACTATTGGAGATGTAGGGGGAACTATCAGCAGCTTACAATCTGGGTTATTTGTTTGACCGTCCATCAACTCCTGTAAGGGTTCCTCTTCCGATCCTTCCTTCAGTATATAATTTTACCATTCTTTCTATGTTGCTATGACAACAGTACAGTCCTTGACACATGGTATCATGTTGATACTGGGTTAAGGTCTATGTTATGATAAGCTAGTGGAAGGAAGGTAGGTATATATATGATGGCATGGTCTGTAGCTTTGAAGTTCTCTACGCTTAGTTTTCTGTCACAACCACCATCATCGGATTACCTCTAGTTACCTCCAATTACCTTTTGTACCTTTAGTTACCAATAGTACCCACTCGAACCTCTAGAAATTTTAGCAATTTATATTACCCAACTTTCAAACCTTTAGCTCCTTCTAGTAATCTCCAGTAGACCTTCAGCCATCTCTAGCAATCCATCCGACCTCTTCTCGCCCTTCTATTCCGCTTCAGGTCAAACATCTAAGCTCCAATTTGACAACTCCGTTAACAAATGCGGTTGACACTCCCCCTCAAACTCCTGTGGCGTTTGATGAGCATGAGTTGAAGGTCCTTGCGGAGGAGATGTTTTGGGGATTTGTGCTGGTGATGGGATATCAGAGAAAATTGAATCCACCCTAGTCCAATAGCTGGTGGTTCTCTGCCGACAAATTGAGTCTTGCTTATCACCAAAAACAACATCTTCATTGAAGGTCACATGGGGACTGCAGCTTTCAATCCACTTCCACCCATGTGCTGGCGTCCAGCAGGGGTGATAAACAAGGAAATTTTTGTCTGTATTCTTCTGAAATCCAATAAGCCAGCCCATATCGGCTCTTGGATCAAATTTTCCTGGTGTCGGATCGATCAGCTTGTATGCCCTACATCCAAAGCAGGGCAAATTGGTAAAGTCAATTTTATCTTTATGTGGTTGTCGTAATCCTTCAAGAAAGTCAATAATTGGAACCTTATTTGTTCGAAGGCAGTACAGTCTATTTGCGATGAAACATGCATGCTGAACTGCCCATAGCCAGTATATAGCTGACATACCGGCATTAATGAGTAGTGATCGAGCTTTCCTGAGGATGACTTTATTTGCAGCCTCTGATGCCCTGTTTTGCTCGGGTGTATATGGTGCTGAAACATCTGTTTGCATACCATGCTTTTCGCAGTACTCCTTGGTTCGGGTGAACTCCGAGCCTCCATCTCTAAATATTATACAAACTCGCTTTCTGTATTGATTTTCCTGATGTTCTATTGTAGTGAATTTGTTAGATTTAATCTGGATGTGGTGATGCAGGGGTTATCTTCTTAATTCGGTTAGATCTGAGGCAACAGGATTTGGATTTGTTCAGGCTGGAAATTTGAGTTTGTTCTTTAGTTCTAACAATTTTGTTACTTTTACGATTATTGTATAATTTGCTTATTGGGAACTCGATACTTTGATAATATGATAATCTGAACATACGAGTTCGTAACTTTGATAATCCGAGCCTCGATTACCTTCATTCATACCTTCGCACATTTGACATTTGCACCTTCGACCTTCGTAACTTTGTAACCTCGAACCTTCGATAATTTGTCTTCGTCGAAATCGACTCGACCTCTGCAGCTTAACAGCTTCGAAAATCTGCCAATAAGTAGATTCATAACATCTATCCACTGAACTAGTTGCAATGCTATTTGATCCTTTGATTGCATAGTCAGCGCCCACCGCATTCTTGTTTTAGCATCTGTTATTATGACGGCATATTGATGCTTGCCGACTGACTCTGTAACTTTTCCCACAGTTTCAATAAAAACTTCATCAAGTGGCTCGTTTGGAGTTGGTCTGGGCTCCCTGGAGATAAAACGCCGAGCCTTGCTAAGATGACAGGTCTCACAGGTATTAAGGTCGCCCATTTCTATACCTTCTGGTCCAAGCAAACTGTGACAACCAGAAGGGAGCACAGGTTGTTGTAAAGGTAAGAGCTTACGGAGGTTAATTGGCAGAAGGTTTACGGATGATTATTGATGAATCAATGTGAACTGCTGATATATTTGATATTCAGAACTATGAGGACTTAGGAGGTTTAAAGCGCTAATTATATACACATCTGAGGTAGCTAGACTTGTGGAAACTCGAGGGACAAAAGACGATTGGCGAGTGGTCAAAAGCTGGCGTGGACTCAAATCATAAGATTCTAAACTAAAGAGAAAAGTACCTAGGAGGATATGAATCTGTATATATTTACATAGGAGTTCAAGTGTTGAAATAGAGTTGCCAACACGAAACCTCCTGTCCCTTATTGCCTGCAACCCAAGGGTTTCGCATGAAAACCAATATCCATGACAAACCTTTCGTATCATGATTTGTCACACACAAGACTCGTGTGTGTTAAACTAGTCGTTGGAATTCCTGGATTGACCCTGTGTCGGCTTACCAACTATTGAACCGACAGCCACGTGGCCACTGAAATGTCGGGGCGTCACAAGACTCTTGCCTCATTTGCCCAAAATAGTATCACGGAATATTCTAGTCTCCTCCATCTGGCAGTACAATCTAGAAACACTTTCTATACACTGCTCCATTGTTCCTCTACTCATCATGGGGCTACCTGGAAAGTTCTTCCTTCACCCTCAGTGATCATTACTCTTGTGCATCGCAATCCTAGCCATCACCAGCATAACACAGGTTAGCAGATGAACAAGTTGAATCAGGTAAGGACTCGGATCTGGAATATAATTCATAAGATTCTAAACTAAGGGAAGAAAATAACAAGAGGTATCTAGAGATATACATTTATACATTATTTACAATTGGTCCGTGCGTATGTAGGATCACAACACAATACTTGGAAGGAACAATAGTATTAGAGGCCCCGAGGGTCAGGAATACAAGGCTGTAACATCACCCTCCCCTTCCAAAAAAGCTTGTCATCAAGCTTGAAGTCATGGGAGTATCATTGCTGAGTCTACTATAATTGTCCTCACCATTCTTCCGAGCGCTTAGCCATTGCATTATGTTTTTTGGAGGGCCTGGCTTGTTTGAGTACTGCTTGTGAAATTCAATTATTTTGGATGGGGCAGTCATGAAGTCAGAAGCAGGATAGTACTGTGGGTCATCATCCCAGCCCAGCCACTTAGCGCAATATTTTAGTTTACCCCTCAGCAGCTTTACATCCAGTATTTTTTCAACTTCCCATTCATCATCACCTGTTATGCTGACTGGGTCTGGTTGAGGAATAATTTGTCCAGGTAATGGATCGTCGGCGGCCTTCCTGAGATAACGCGCATGAAAGACATTGTGATTGGACCATTGTTTAGGAATATCTAATTTAAAAGAGTGCCCTTTTTTCGATAAAATCTTGTATGGGCCCAGGAATTTTGGTGATAATTTTGTGCTGGACCTTTGTAGCCGGAGATTCTTTGTTGATAAATAAACTCTATCTCCAACATTGAAATCAGGCTCGCGACGATGTTTGTTTGCTTGAATGACCATTTTCTCTTGGCTTTGACGCATAATCTCTTGACCGACCTTCCATGTTTCCTGCAATTTGTGTGCAAAGGCTTCTGCATCTTTTAGCGCTAATTTCTCCCTTGCCGTTTTAGGATGTGCTGGAGGGTTCCAATTGTATGATTTTTGAGGTGTATAGCCCCTGGAAAGTTGAAATGGTGACATACCAATAGAATCATGTGGTAGTGTTAGCTGCGCATTGTCCATGGCAGGAAGTAGATCAGACCAGTTATCTTGATAGTGATCTATGAACGGGCGTAATCTATGAGCTATGTATTGGTTCATTATTTCTGTTTGCCCATCAGTATGTGGCAAGTACGCTGTTGATAGTTGTAATTGCACACCCAAAATTTCCATGACATATGTCCAAAAAGCCGAAATGAATTGAGCTCCCCTGTCTGAGACAATAGAGTCTGGAAGGTTGTAGTACCAATAGAAATATGTGAAGTACAATTCTGCTTTGTCACGGGCAGTGACGTCTTTTTTACATGGTAGGGTGACAGAGACTTTGGACAAATAATCAATAAAAACAACAACTTTATCAAACCCTTTTTTATCTTTTGGTATATCCATATAATCCATACAAATGTGTTGCCGAGGTCTTTCGGGAATAGGTAATGGCTTAAGGAGACCGGGCGTTTTATTGCGTGCGGCATGGTGGACACGACACAGGTGGCAGTTCCTGCAATGTCTTTCGACATCCTGGCGCATGTTATTCCAGAAGTAACGTGATTTAAGCTCTAGATATGTCTTATTACGACCAGCGTGCGCAGTGGAGATCTGGTCATGAATATCACAGATGAGATCCGTTCTCAAGTTATCTTTGTCTGGAACAACTAACCGGTCTTTGAAAAAAGTACACCATTATCCATCCTTAAATTATTATTGGATCTCGTTTGTTCGCGCATATCATGTAGACTGTCATGAGTTCGATTAGCTTCCATGATTGCGTCAACAAATTTTATAGATTCCATGAGGCAGATGTGCAAGTCTCGTTTAACTTCTTTTGATAGAATACTATTTTTTAATAATGGTTTATATCGGATTTCTTTTTTCACTTGATCTTGCGGGCCTGTATCCTGTTCACGGCGGGATAGTGCATCTGCCGAGGTGTTCTATTTACCAGGTTGATACTTAATTTGAAAGGAATATTGAGATAGTAATTCAGCCCAATGGGCCTGTCGAGCTGTTAGGTTTTTTTAAGTCATGAAATACTCTAGAGCACAATGATCAGTAATGATGTCAATTGTGTATGGGGAACCTTCCAGTTCTGCTCTCCAATTATTTAGTCCACAGACTATGGCTAACATTTCTTTGTCATGAACTTCATAATTTAATTCAGCTGGTTGCATTGTTTTCGAAAAGAAAGCGGCTGGATGCCAGTATTTATCATATCTTTGAGAGAGTATAGCAGCGACAACCCCATCTGATGCATTGGTTTCCAATTGCAATTGGCGATCCGGATCGAAATGTTTTAGTTTAGGCGTTGAAGTAAGAGCACTTTTAAGACTTTCGAAAGCAGCATGACAATTTTCATCAAAGTTAAACTTAACCACAGATTTGGTGAGGTTGGTAAGAGGTTTTGCTACTCGTCCAAACTCAGGAATGAAACGGCAATAAAAATTGCAGAATCCTAAAAATGATTGGATACCCTTTACTGACTTGGGTGGCAGCCAATTCTTTACTACTGATATTTTATCAGGGTCTACCCTTAACCCATCCACACACACAATATACCCGAGGTATTTAGTTTTCTTTACATGGAATTCACATTTCTTGATATCCGCCTGCAATCCTGCTTTCCTTAGTTGTAAAAGAACTTTTCGGACGTGCTCACAATGATCACTTTCATTTTCAGAATAAATTAGTATGTCATTAAGGTATGCAGTGCAGAATACGTCTAAGTAATCGAGAAGGGTGTCGTTCATATATCGCTGATAGGTGGCAGGGCCATTTGTTAACCCGAATGGAAGAACCTTACACCTATAAAAGCCATATCTCGTACAAAAGGTCGTCAATTCTTCAGATTCGGGATGCATTCTTATACGGTGGAAGGCCTGTCTAATATCAAGTTTTGTAAATATTTTCGCTTTATTTAATTGTGCCAATGTTTCATCAATCAATGGTAAAGGATATTGGTCTTTTTTTGTTATTGCATTTAATTTTCTAAAATTGATACAGAAACAAAGGCTACCATCTGCTTTTTTGACAAAAAGGACCGGACTTGAAAAGGGCGCTTTACTTGGTTCAATAAAACCTTTATCAATGTTTTCTAGGATGTATTTGTGCACGGCTTTAAGCTTCTCAGACGACATGGGGTATAGGGGTCCGGTGGAAAGATGTTGTAGGTTTTCGAGTTCAATCTTATGGTCATAAGGCCGGTGCGGGGGTAATAAATTGGAATCGGATTTGGAGAAGACATCAAGGAGATCATGGTAGTGTGAAGGTATAATTTTCTCTAGTTCTAAGTCTTGACTCTCATACATAACTGAATTATCTTCTTCTTTTTCTTCAATTTTGTGTTGAATTTCTTTGAGACTAAGGAAAGAAGGTGTATGGTCAGTACAGCCAAGGCTTGAATGAAGGGCGGGAGTGCTTAAATGGCATAAATCTAAATCTGATTTTGATTGAATATTTGTCAGTTTCAAATTTTTCCTGTTGAGTCATTACTGGCAGATTCATTTGTGTTGTATTCTTCATTTAATTTTGATGTTTGAATTGGGACGGCAGACCTGGAAGCGGGGTGAAGACTTTTCTTGTCGTGCACGGGCCTCTTTGTAGACCGAGCGCCGTACATTGCCATTCTTTCTTCTTTGTTGAACAAACTATCCCGACGTGTAACATCTTTTTGATGGATTTTAAACAGTTTGGGTCGGTCTGTTAAGAGATATTGCAACAAGGTTTGAATGGGTGCAGAGAAAGATAGTGTTTCTGGATGATCTGTTGGCCAAACAAGGCGGCGCTGTTGTGAGTCAATCATTATGTCAAAGTGCACTAAAAATCTTCTACCAAGGATTACATCATGCGATCCTAATTCTATAATTAAGAAAGGCAGATTATCTAGGCGCCGTCCATTTATCCACAATGACAACAAAATATATTGCAATATTATAGGGCCTTTCTTTTCATCAAAGCCTTTGGATTGAATAGAATATCCGAGATTTTTCGGCTTCTCTCCAAGACATTTTGACACGGCGTATGCACATCTTGAATCGATATATGCAAATCCATTTGCTCCTGTGTCCGGAAGTACAGATACTCCGTCCACTATTCGCGAATTTCCAGAGAACGAGCATTGCAAAGTATAGGTTTTCTCTGAAATTATTTTACCCAGATCAATATGTTGTATATTGACTAAATATCCTAGAAGGGAGTTTTTATCTAGGATTCCACTTTTCCCTTTGGATCATTCTCTAAAACATTTACCTCATCCTCTGAACACAAATCTGAATCCACGCTGGATGACTCTTCAGCTACTACTTGAACAGTTGTATGCCTATTGTTAGGGGTTCTAAAAGGGCATTCAGACTTGGTGTGTCCCAACTTTTTACAATAGTGACAAGTTACATCTTTACCTGATTTTTGTTCTTGTCTAGAATCAGGTCTAGAATTTGGCTGTCGATTTGAAGCGAAGGGAAAAAGATTCTGGTTGGTAAAGTCTTCTACTGGAGTTTAGTTTTTCTGGCTTATTAGTCGAACTTTTCTCGAGTCGAATTCGTTCCTTATCAACTGGTTCTGCACATTCACAAAGAGAATTGAGATCCAGACATCTGTGTAACTGAGTGTAAACTGCCAATTTTAGCTGTCGGTTCATCTTTCCATACATCAGGTCTCTTTGTAGGGAATGATGTATTTTGGCTTTGCCAGCTAATGAAAGAAATCTGGTGTTAAAGTTTTGAAAACTTTCATAAGTGCCTTGACGTAGTGATTCAAACTCCACCATACTGTCCCGTTGTAAGGTGCTACTACGGTGACTCGCAATTAAATGATTTACCATTTGAACCAAATTCACGAAATCATTTTCTACGTCTTCCCCGGAGAAGTACGGAACCAGCATTTCTTGAGCTTTGGCTTTTGTGGATGCAAAGATAAAATTCATGATTCTCTGATCTGAGCCCCAGTTTCTGTCGTTGTCTTGTATCCTACCTCGAAGTAAAATAAGCCAATTTTCAAAAAAATCCAAATTGTCAATACCTCCGAACTCACAAATAGGGTTAATGATTCGATCGGCTGTACCTAGTCGAACGTTCCCATAGGTTTGACCTACTGTCTCGGATGGATCGCAATATTTTGCAAAAGGAGGCCCTTGAAAATTGGGCTCTTCGCTGCTACGGAGACGTGCTGTACTTTGTCTCTTATACTCTATCCTCCTAGTTGGGGATTTTTGTGTACAATAGTGGCTAACTGATGGCCTCAGAATTTCATCTTCTTCTTCTTCTTCTTTGTCTTGAAAGCGTTGTCTTGTTGGAGAGTAGGCGTTTTGGCATTCTGAGGAGCGTGGCATAGGGTTAGGTCTTGATAGCGACGGGTTCAAACTTGCGGATTCTATAAGCTTCTCTAGTCTAGCCATCTTTGTTTTTAAGAATTCTATTTTGCTTTGCTGTTGTCTATTTGTGAACTCAAGCTCGTGATGGCGACTCATTTGTTTATGGGCCGTGTCAACAATTGCATCAGCCATTTCTCTACCAGTTTCATTTTGAGCTACTGTCAACTCGTCCACTCTTTGATTGACCTCCGAAATGTGTGGTTTACCTTTTCGAACCGCAACATTTGGGATTTCAATATTCGAATTTATCCTGTTGTGGCTAGGTTCGTGATATGAATTTTCCGGTTCAGACTCCACATCAGAGGTTGGCGGGGGAGGTAGATAGGGTTTAGGAGTCTTGTAATTGTCAGAAATTTTTGGAAGAAATTAAGAAAATTGATGTATTTATTTTGTTTGAGAGTGGGAAAACTTTATCAACTATTATAACTTGTGACAAGCTGTTCCCTGAAAGTACTTTTACCACAAAGGTGTACGTTTAGTTGCGTTGAGGTTAACTGCGAAAAAATCTCAGTCTCAATGAGATAGGGAAATTATTTTGCCTTCCCAGGCGTATTGGTGAGTTTAGAATAATGTGACAACCAGAAGGGAGCACAGGTTAGCAGATGAAAAAGTCGAATCAGGTAAGGACTCAGATCTGGAATATAATTCATAAGATTCTAAACTAAGGGAAGAAAATAACAAGAGGTATCTAGAGATATACATTTATACATTATTTACAATTGGTCCGTGCGTATGTAGGATCACAACACAATACTTGGAAGGAACAATAGTATTAGAGGCCCCGAGGGTCAGGAATACAAGGCCGTAACACAAACAGTCTGCAGTCATTTTCAAAATCTTTTGCCTGTATGCCTAAGTTGTTGATGCCAGTGTTGTTATGAATTTGTTAGGTATAATCTGGGTGTGGTGGCGCCAGGGTACTTTCTTAATTCGGTTAGGTATGAGGTAACAGGATTTGGATTTGTTTAGGCTGGAAATTTGAATTGGTTCTTTAGTTCTAACAATTTTGTTTCTTTCATGTTTATTGTATAATTTGCTTATTGGGAACTCAATATTTTGATAATATGATAATCTGAACATATAAATTTGTAACCTTTTTAACCTCAAACCTTCGATAATTTGTCTTTGTCGAAATCGACTCGACCTCTGCAACTTAACAGCTTCGAAAATCTGCCAATAAGTAGATCCATAACAGACACCAGCCGAAGCTAGGATCAGATTCTACCTCAACACCATGAATCTATCCATGACATAGCAGTAGCCACTTAGTCTTAGAGCCAGAGGTTGGCAGGATAATATCTCCACATTAGTCAGTCCATGACAGTGTAAAGATAAGTTAGGCATTAACTGGTATGATTCTTCAATGTAAAAATAAATGGATATACAATTGTCATGGCTAGATGTTATAATAACGAGGTCATGAGGGGACAGAGGAATATCTGAAATGGATGCAGATGATTATGGATGCGCGGATATAATTGATGTGGCTGTAGTGAGAAGATGCTTTGGAATGGACAGTAGTGAGATGGTTATTTAACAATCTGTCTGCGGAAGTATTGCTTCCTTATATATACATTCAGTACCCCAGTCCTGATCACGCACTCACCACAGGTGCTTCCTACTTCTATCACAGTAACCACTTCCATAGCCCCTGCCAATATCTCCTATCATAACATACTATTGACACTGGTTGCTAGTCTGGAACTCCCGGGATTTCAGAGCTATACACCGTCGTCAGATTATATGCTGTTGCCCCTCGGTAGCCATCAGAGTGATGTGCACCTCAGTCTAAACACATTGGTCCACCAGGCAATGCTCGGATGTAGGGATGTTGCCAGAGTGATTAGGTACTTAGCTGTGCTGCCAGTGCCCTAATCTCATCTAGCTTACTGCGGCCGAGTGTCTGAGTGCCGCGATGGTGGGAGCCCGATGAGGCTCAATTGGAGCTGACCCTAGGTATTCACAACACTAGATAGCTGAATACAATATGATACAAAAAAATTATACGTTAGGTATTGCAAAGAAAATGTAATAAATGTGTAGATGTAAATGTAGATGAAAGATAATTGATTATATTAAAAGATGTGCTTATCATAGAACCTGCCCGTTTACACCTCCGGTCCAGATCACTTATAACCTATCTATCCAAAGTATTCATGCGTCATCCATCCACTTAGCAACGCATTAAGACTTAATCTTTAAGTTAGATCTAGTTACAGTTCTGTTTACAGAATTTTACATTAATGTTTGCGATTGTCATGGCGAGACATCCTGGAACCAGAGTCTAAGCAGAATGCCTGAGGATAAAATTCACGGAACAGGTTTTTCGGCTCACCCTCAACACTTGCACTTATATGGTTAGACTAGATAATGCGCCAACTGGAATTGATATGGTTGAGGTCACAGTTTGAGTCATGATGGGAAATTACAACAGTCTTAGTTGAATTACGTTAGATTGTTATTTGTACTTAAGGAAGCTGGAGCTACAACAAAGTAGTTCTCCAGCTTCACAATCTTATAGTATTATTACAGTATTCCTCTCGCAAACCCGCTTCCTTCTAGCCATAGTACTTCGTCGACTTTCCACCTCTCTAGTATTCACCACTTGAACTTTTCATACCCTCGGCGAACGGCGATCTCGATCTACCCTATAGCACGCTGTAACAGCAATGGTGGTGTTTCTTATACTAAATATGCTCCATACATCTACACCCCTGAGCTGTGTAACTGCTAAACATGCACTGATGCAACAGTTTAACACACATGTATCAAAACTGAACCTTTCACACTTTGAATCATAGACCTTCGGATTATACTCCAAGGAGAAACAGTTACCTGAAATATATCCGAGCATCTCTGTATATTCCTGACCCTGGTCTAATCCAAACATCTCTTCATGACTCTCTTGTATCTCCTTACATGACTTTTTACCTGACTAATTGTATAGGGGAAGCTAGTCTTAAATTGATGGTTTTATTTGGCTACTGCTTCATTTTATCGCAAATTAGTATTAGTATAAAATTCTAATTACGTATCTGTGAACTTCAAGCAGCAAGGTTCCTAGCCAATACAACCACCAAGACGACCTAGGAAAATTTGAAATCAGTTCCGGATTGTCAGATTGGAGCGTAGGCGTTTGAACTGAAGCGGAATTGGAGGGCGAAAGAGGTCGGACGGATTGCAAGAGATGACTGAAGGTCTACTGGGGATAGCTAGGAGGAACTAAAGGTTTGAAAGATGGGTTATATAAATAGCTAAAAGATCTAAAGGTTCGAGTGGGTACTGATGGTAACAAAAGGTACAAGAGGTCACTGGGGGTGACTAGAGGTAATCTGAGGTGGTGGTTGTGACAGGAAACTAAGTGTAAAGAGCTCAGCTTCAGTAGACCAAGCCCTTATTTATTTACATGATTTCTTTCCATTGTTCCATCATGACATAAGTCTTATCCTAATAATAGAGTACCCAGTGCCAAGAGCTACGGTATTGTCATAGCCACTTGGAAGAAGACTAAAAATAAATACTAAATTAAGAATGAAACTGGGAATCTTTACAGATCGGAAGAGGAATCCTTACACGGATATAGGAATAGTCACATACTAGCCTCAAGTTTGATTAAGAGATACAATAAATGTGTTTACTATACAAAGAAGTTTACTGGTGTTTAACTGATAGTTACTTATTATTAAATTGCTATATTTCTATATGTGTGGCGAGAAGTCCCTCTATATACATGAAAGCTGGGTTTTCCACACACTAGTGGATGTTCCAACATCTGTCCTTGTCTAACCGAGAAAGGAAGGATGTGAGAGATCCTAGCGCCAATAGATACCATTAGGAATCTATTGGGAAATACTATGTCATACCAATGAGTGATGATCTAGGTCAGTCATATCCCATGGCGCATGTGCACATTATTCTAATGTGAACATTTTATTGTATTGCAGTTATTTTACTCCCTTAATTACAACACAAGCGTCTGACAATATCTGATGGCTTGGAGTCTACTTAAAGTGCGGCCTGGCCTTTAAAGCCACAACGCAAAATGGACCAGTAAGGCAAAGCGGTTAGTGCAGCACTGTGCACTCGATTGTATATGTTGCGAAGTGGCTTACGGTTGACTAGGGACGAAAAGCACGCCTATAATAAGAATCACAGAATGCCTGGTAAGTTGTTAAGTCAGATGTAAGTTGTTCATTTAATCAACACCTCCCAAACTCCTACATAGACTACAATACGCTAAGCTAGACTGACGTTACGTAATTAATACACCCCGGAACTGTTTGTGCTGTGATCCACTTCTAGGTCCCAGGTCACTTGGACACACACCATCCCCCCCATTCAATCAATATGATCCCAATCCTTTAAACACTTGGTTGCCTTCATTCTGTCCTTTTCTAGCAAGGATTTTCTACTGCACCAAAGTGACCTTACAGGGTGTCCATCTCTGATATAGGCAGGGAACAATTGCTGTCCGTGATACTGGGTTTTAAGTATAACACCTCCTGGTGTGCAAAGGACATACCCGTTATTTGCTGACGCATCAGAAATTACAAAAGAACCATTGAAAAATGGTTCACCCTTATGTGCTCTTTTTCCGCTGTTGAAGTACCCAATCACCTTTTTCATATACTCTTAGTCTAGCTTTCTTTTCCTGCAAGTAAGCGCGAATTTCATCTCTGGCCGCTTTACCTGTGGCTACTTGAAGGCGGCCATACTCCACCTTTGGATAATATATTTTGGCAATATCTTTGGCAAAGGCAGCTTCTTCATCCGGTATGGACTCTCCAGTATATTTTTCCGAGGATTCTTTGTGTACCACACCAAAAGCTTAGAAAATAGGAGAATAACCAGTGCTATTTGGCCTCCTGTTATAGGTATTCAAGGCCTAATCAAGAGCCCACTGCAGACTGCAAGAAGGATTACCTAACAATATCGCGTAGAATATCGTCTTGAGAACATCATTAAATGTCTCAACCTTCCTGTTTGTTTGTGGTCTATAAGGCAATGTAAAACTTTGCTTTATACCTTTATCTTGACAGAACGAGGCTAATTCTTTGCTCATAAAAGACTGCCCATTATCTGTAATTAATTGCTTTAGTCCGAAGATGACGTAAACTTGGCGAAGCAGGTGAAGAGATGAAGCAGCATCTGGAGATCGTGTTAGAATAGCCATGCCATAAGCAGTAGCGTAATCTATAACAGTACACAAGTATGCTGCATGGCTGTTGTGCCAAACAGGTCCTGTGTGGTCCATACCCCACCTCGAAAACGGAAATGGAGCCTGAATCAGATGTAGTGCATCTTGTGAATGTATATCTATAGGCTTTGTCATAATTTGGCATTGTGGACAGGTATGGAAAGCTTCCTGGGCTGCTAAAACTAGATCCGGATGCCAAAGATGTTGTCTGGCTTCTCGAATTAAAGTTCCTATTGAACAATGAGCATTTTATTTATGTATATCAAGAATATCAACAAGTAGGTCTCCGTAATGACGGATCCGGAAGAAAAATCTATCTATCACTCAATAAGTTGAGCCGTCATGAGTAGCAAAATTCTTTTTGACCCAATGCTTGGGTAAGCCCCGGGGTAAAGCAATGTCGTGCTGCAATTATTCTGCAATAGCCTGCAAATCTATCCAATTTAGGCGTTCAGGATCTGGTATGCTTGTTGAGGTTATAGGATGCAAATTGTCATGAACCGGATTATAGCCAGTGATAGGAAAAGTAGAAATTTCTGGGGCCGGTCTTGATAACTAATCGGCAAGTTGATTTGACTTTCCCCTATTCCAAACAATGGTGGGGTCGAAATTTTCAATGATATTGACAAATCTTTGCATTCTCTGTGGTAAATTCGGCTTTTACAAATACATGCCAGACTTTCATGGTCAGTACAAATAATTATATTGCATCCCTCTATCCATCCCTGCCATGTTTGGAGAGCTTGAACCATTCCAAGGGCCTCATGTTCTTGGGCAGAGTATTGTTGTTGCGTAGGCGTCCACTTTGGGCTTGTGTAGACAACAGGGCGTAAATATGCGCCATCTGTTGTTGGTTGGAGAATGGTTGCACAAATTTGGGATGATAGAAGTGTTTTTGGCTGCATAAGAACCCAACCAGTATATTGATCGGAGGAATCAACATCCAATATAACCGGAAGATGAAGGTCCATAGGTCCCAAAGCAGGAGTTTTTGTTAGTGCATCTCTGGTTGCTTTCCATGCCGAAATTTGTTCTTTGTTGAGCTTGACAGGAACGTTTTTTCCCTCTATATATGTAAGCTCATATAGAGGGCCAGCCAGGCTGCTGAATAATTTTACATAATTCCGAAGATAATTGCATGAGTTTAAAAAGGTACGAACTTCAGTAACGGTTTGTAGCATTGTTCTTTTGAGAATGGCCTGAATTTTTGTATTACCAACTTGAATACCCGTCCTATCAATGATATGACCCAGGAACTGTGTTTGTGTTACAAACCACGCACATTTTCTTGCATTCAACTGATGGCCCTTTAACTTGAACTGATTCATTACCTTGGCAGCATTCTGGCGTGCCTCCTCAACAGTATTACCCCAGGTTATAACATTGTCAATCATGTTTGATGTCATATCCCAAATAGGCTCGAGGTATTCATCCATCGCTCTTTAGAATGTTGCAGGTGCGTTTGTTAAACCAAATGGCATGACTTTAAAGAGATATTGTCCTTGAGGGGTGACAAAGGAACAGATTTTTTGAGCCCTCTATGTCACGGTTTCGAGGGACAAGTGCTGGGGCAACTATGTGGTCGATGGTAGTAAATAATAATTCTAAGGAGAGAACTTCCACTACATCTATCTATTCATTTATATACGTGAAAGCCTCCTCGCCACCAAGGCTAATCCCTCTCCTGTTCCTATGCTATGGGACTCCCCTAGTGTTCTGACTATGCCTGTAATACGGCACTATCGCGTTATGGTCCGGAAGGATTGTACTCGGTCTCGTATATTCCCAGTCAGTGTAAGCCTATCAACATGTGGTGCAGTGCCGCACTGCCGAGTCCAATGCCATGTGAATACCATGCAAATGCCGACACAAAAGTATTGTATTAGGTGGCGTTGCATATTAGCGCATTGGTAGCCATTAATAACGCCACTTGAATCAGGCCTAAGTTAACCAACATAGGCTACAGGGACCAATCGGCTTACCAGCTGTTACATGCAATGACTCAACCCGGCGCTCCCAAGTCCGAGACTCAGGAGCGGCAGCAGTTGTATCCATGGTCAGCGCACGACGTGCACATGCACCTGTCGATGCAGAGCCGGTCATTGACGAGCAATATCACAACACAGTCTCCCTTCTCAGGGCTGCAATGGATATAGTGCACCAGGTTGGTAGAGCCACGCGGATTCCCAAGGTAGAAGTTTGGTCAATAGCTGTGATTGGCAATCAACAAAACAATATAGTAAAGAAATGATGGCCAAATCCTGTATATATTACACATACATCTCGAAATTGTCCACAGAGGGGAAGTGTTAGAAGCGGCATGTAGTTAGGAGAGCAGAGACAATGGTCGAGACAAGGATCAAGACAAGAAGGCCAGGCAAAAGATTGTCATTCTACATTATGCATGAGATAGGTGCACAACCACTCAGCCAAAAGGCCAGACCAGAATCATAGAACCCTAGATGATGGTTATCTCCACATTTATAGATTATAAAGTAGGCATTCCTGACAGGAGGCTACTTAAGGTGTCCCAACTCCCAGTGCACTAAACTCACTATCTGTTGGAAATACAGTTTCCTGCTTTTCTTTCTATCGACCAATGTGGTTGCATGCATCTTGCCTGAACTATATTTCTGAGTTCGGGCAGGATCCCACACTTCTGATCCAATCGGACTCAACGTTAGAGTCTGCTTGAATCCCATTCTTCCCGAACAAATCCAGTCATTGGTTTGTTCGTACTTCTATTGCGTGACCCAGTATTCTCAGTCAGTGGATAATTATTTTCTGGTACGGGGTCCCACTTATTTATGCAGTCGAGTCGGTTCCGGGTAACCTCTATTTCTTATAATTCCACTGTATATATCATAATACCTGTAGTCTATTAGTAAATTAAGCAAACTGAACTTCTTCTCCGTTCTCAGGCAATTCTTACTCCGAAGTCTTCTCTATACTCTAACACTATCTGTTCTACTACACCATGTCCTTGATATTCCGAGTAGGCTTGTCATAGCAAATCTGGGTTGTGTCGGCCCATGATTCCATATGAGACTTGCTGCAACAATACTGTTATGGCGTGTGGTGAACGGAGTGGGATTTGCCGTCTGCTGAAGATATCCTAGTAATGACTAGGCGAGTAAGTACGAGATGATATAGATGGGTAAAATTAGGGGTGTTAAACTGAACAGGCGAGGCGCAAGAGGTTAGGACTGCAGAACGAGAGATCGAGAGATCGAGACGAGTAGTAGGATTCTAGAGACTATGATGATATAAGATTGATAAGCTGAAGAACTACTATAGAGTAACTCCAGCTTCCTTAAGTAAAACTAACTACGTGTTAGATTTAAGTGAGGCTTTGAAAGATTATGTCATGGTAAGCCCCTCCAACTCTTATTGTCAGAGTTTTCCCAGATGTCTTCTCATTGAACCTTCTCCTCGAACCTTTTCCTTGAACCTTCTTCAAGGATGCCTGGCCATAACAAATATCCTGTTTCCATATTTTTTGCAACCCTGTATTTGTATGGCCAAGTTGGAGATCTCTTTAGGTAGCAAGGCTAATGACGTAATAATGATAATTGTCTGTGCAACAGTCACTAGGAGATAGGCGCAGCCTGTAGAAATAGCTTTGCACTGTCTATAGAAAATTGCATACATACATTCGGAGTCAGTGCAATTGATGATCTTTTACCCCGGATAGTGGGATTGTAACTGTAGGGCAATGAGACTAGCTAAGCAAAACCACATGACCTGTTTCCCCAATAGGAGCTTTATATCTACTGTGATGCCACAGTGTCAAGTTTGCAGTGGGGCTTCGGCAGGGGTTTTAGCGTGCAAACTAACATTCCTTAGGCATAGTCACCTTCCATATTGGGGTTAGCCCCCAAATTTGTGCAAATTTTCGAAAAAATTTGTATGGCAATTCTTTTCTGGACACCATATTTTGCAGTGGGTCTTTCCTTTGTACTTAACCTTATTGGTATAATGATTGGCTACATAACATTTGTGCATTTTTGCTACTAGACTTTATAACTTATTCTCAAGATTTCAAAGGTTTTCGAATTACAAATTAGAGCCAAAGTCTTATCCTAACCTTGGATCTGAACTTTTAGCTGGAATGTTTTCAGGCCTTAATATCTGATTGGTCCCCCATCTGCATCTATCACAGCCTGAAATCTTGATGGCATACTCTGAATGAGTTGCACAAGATCTTTGGAAGACACGGAATCCTATGCCTCCTTTATGATCTTGCGAAGACTATCTTGAGTTTGCTGCTTTCCGCTAACCATATTTGGATGATGACACCGGATGTAATCTTTCATCTTATTCCAAGCAGCTTCCATTGGGTCAAGATCAGGCAAGTTGAATAAGCCTCTGATTCATATCTTTCATTGTACTTGCTGCTACATGAGCAGAAGCATTATCCTGCATTACGGAAAGCCAAGGTCTCATCAAGACCATTCCATTGTTGATAGGGACTATTTTCTTGCAATATTTTTGGGAGTTAATGGAACCCCATTCCTTCTCCCAAAATAAACAGAGGCCTTTTTCTGGCCCTACAAAGCAACCCCAGAACATCCAGCCGAACTTCTTCGATTTTTCTCCAACACAACAGTGTTGTATTCTTAGGAAGTCTAGTTCGTAATATTAGAACATCAAATTACTATATTCTTAAAGGGGAATATACGAACATTTCTCTTGTAACCAATACTCTAGAATTTCTTCCATCCTCTACCCAGGTTTTGTCTGTTCCTAAAGCTGGAGTCCATTCTTCATGTGTCGAATTAAGATGAGCTTTGGGCCATTCTCCGGGTGTCTTCATAGTTTTTTGAGATACTGGAGGCTTTAGACAAGCCACATGTTGTTGATATCCTCTTTTTTTTAAGTTCTCTTTGTATTACCCGCTCGCTAATACCAAGTTGTCTAAAGGGGCTAGAGGCGAGTTCCAGAAATGTTTTGCGGCGGTTTGTAGGTGAAGACTCAACATAAGATATAATCTGATCAACATCATCCGCTTTCAGTCTTAAGGATGTTCTTTTTCTCTTTTGGGGGGAGACAGTTCTGCAGCGCAGTGAATAACTAACTTGTCCCTGATAAGTACTTAAATGCACAGCAACATGCGTCTGAATTTTGCCAGATTCATGGAGCCCATAAATTTCAAATTATTTTTGATTTCAAATTGTTCATTCCTTATTTTTAGACTTAATAATATGTTTTGATCTCTGGATAATTGTTTGATTCGAGGTGTTGAAAGTGGGGTTTGAGGTGGATTCATCTGCAAAATAAGGTTAGCATCGAGTAGAGCCATGTGTCTTCTGAATAAATAAATTTGTATTTGGGAAATCTGATTCCTATTGTCACTAAAGCACAAGATGAGGAGAGTTGTATAATTTTTTAGCAGTCAGCGGTCATCAAAGTGATGGCAAAGAACTAGAGAGCGGGTTGGATTTGCATAAAACTGAGGGTGACATGGAATAAAATTGTGCCGTTGGTTTAGGCCTGGAAATCCAGGACAAGAATTATGAGCCCTGTCGAAATTGGCGCTAACAGGGGTACAATCCCTGAAGTGAATATGCGCCCCATTTAAATCCACTGCAAATTTGAAATTGTGGAACTATAGTACAGCATGAATTTTGCAATACTGCAACGGCTGCTAAGCCTAAGAATTCCTGTAGCCTACACTGGCTAGCGCAGACAATGACATCAAGGGAATCTTCGGGGATCTTCGGGAAGGATCTCGGGATACACGGAGTTCAGAAGATTCTTAATGAACCTTCTGGAAGTATACTGAGGGTTCATGAGTGTAAGGATTCCTCTTCCAATCCTTTCTTTCGGATATAATTTTACCTTTTTTCATATGTTGCTGTGACAACAGGACAGTTCTCGGCACATGGTATCATGTTGATATTATGTTAAGGTCTATGTTATGATGAGCTAGTGAAAGGAAGGCAGGTATATATACAATGGTTTGGTCTGTAGGCATAGAGTTCTTTATGCTTAGTCTTCTGTCACAACCACCACCTTCGGATCACCTCTGGTCACCTCTGGTCACCTCTGGTCACCTCTGGTCACCTATAGTCACCTCTAGTACCCTCTCGAACCTTTAGAACTTTTAAATACTTATATTAACCATCTTTCAAACCTCAATTTCCTCCAAATTATCTCTAGTATACCTTCAGTCATCTTTCACAGTCCATTTAACCTCTTCTAGCCCTTCGAATTCGCTCCAGCTCAAACGCCAAGACTCCAATCTGACAATGAGGATGACAGACATATTGAGAGTCTTCTAGGGAATCTCCGAAGATTCCATATTATTCTAGTTATAGGGGGAACCTTATAGCAGAGGAGTATCTCAGAGTGTATATAAATTTGTAGTCTAGCTATAGGAATTCTCTCTATAGAGAATTATAATTAATATACTGTACTTACAAGATCGCCCAAGCATTTTGTACTGAAACCATGACAGCGACACCCTGATATATTTCCCTGGATGGCCCCGGGCACCAGAATTCCGCTGTGTGAAATGCGATTGGTAGGACTACTGTGCAATTGACTGTGGTTAGTAAGTCGGGGCTTGGTCCATAGGTACATTGGGTTAGCCATTGGAAGTGCTGTGTGTCCAGGTGACCTGGCACCTAGAAGTGGATCACAGCACAAACAGTTCCGGGGTGTATTAATTACGTAACATCAGTCTAGCTTAGCATATTGTAGTCTATGTAGGAGTTTGGGAGGTGATGATTAAATGAACAACTTACATCTGACTTAACAACTTACCAGGCATTCTGTGATAGTTATTACAGGAGTGCTTCTAGTCACTAGTCAATTGTAAGCCACTTTGCAACATAAACAATCAAACGCACAAATAGCTATTTTCACAGGGAACTCTTCAACCGCAAATAAAGGAATTCCTACTAGCAGCGATCGAAATGGCTCCAGCAAATTGCAGCTCATTGGCTGAGAGACCAACTGACAATAATGCGTCTGAATTAAAACTAGCTGATGTTATGAAAACTTTAAATTTGATTGTAGCAAATCAAACTGCTCAATCCAATAGCATTTCAAAGCTCAATGAACAAATAACAGCAGTTGAAAACGTCGTGTTTGAAAAGGTTGATAAACCCACATTTCACCAACAGGATAAGGATGAGTCATCATCTGTTAACCTCGAGCCTGGTCAACGAGACCCATTCACAATGCCAGGCAAACCTTCTTTGGCAAGTCTCCAGTTTCGCGCATTCATGGCTCCAAACTGCTCGCCCGGGCCCAGAGGACCTAACAACTTGTTGATTCTGTCGGAACCACACATTGATAGGAAAGAGCGCAACTCTTGGCCTTCACATAACTTCAACAGCGCTTACATTCAGTGGCTTTGGGGCTACTGGTGTGAGCTGATAATAGAAAAAGACCTGTCCATGGCATATCTTGACAGTCGAAATAGAAACAAACCTTTTTGCGCAGGATTGCACCTGCTGTGTCAGACCAACAATGTCGAAAATCTTTCACACTTGCACAAAATTCAAGCAGCCCTCATACAAGAAGGTTCTTATTACAAAATGTGGCCGCAAAGAGTACAACATCTGTTCCAAGGTGATTTTTCCCAAGTTCAGTCATTCTGTATGACTCATTGACCGACTTGGCCCATTACTGTTGAAGCTGTGCTACAGATTTTACATCTTTCTAATAGCCTAAGAAGTCCCGTGGATGCATTTGTAGCATTTAGAGCGGGTCCTTCTACCTCTAAATCTATGACACAATTTTTAAAGCGTTTCAATGAAGCGCTGCAAAGAATACCAACACGAGAGCACGCAGGACGTGAAGTGGAGTGCACAATTGAATATACCCTGCAGACAAACGCGGGTATGGTATGGGATACACTGGTACAAAGAAATGAGGCATATCCACTTTATAACGCTTTGTTAAATGCTTGGATGACGGCTCACAACCAGCAAAATTATATGTCAAAATTAATGTTAAGACCAATTGACAGCCAAATTATACCATATTTTGTGGATGCATTGCAACCAGAAACCAACATAAATAATTCTCTACAGAGTTTGGCGCCTCCTGTTATGGTTCTAGAGGATTCAGTCGCATCAGTTAATGCGGCTACAACCAATACTATTTTTTATGGTAGTGAAAAAAGAGGACACTTTAAATCCAATTGCCTTTCTCCAAACCCAGAGCGAGTAAAACATAAATCCCATTATGGTCGCTCAAACAATTGCAACAGCTACCACAACTCGCAAACTGAGAGAAAGCACTACTGACATGACCATGAGAAAAAAATTAAAGCAAAAAAAATTCCTCCGCCTCCACCACCCAGGCAAAAACACATTTACATTTTTGCATCCAATGATAAAGAAATACAACAGGAGCATGAGTCCTGGGAATCATGTGATTGTGAAAAATTTGATGACAATAATTCCAGCTCTAGTGATGAATCTAGCAACAAGGAATAGGGGTTTGGCAGCAGCGTTTGTTACATAAACCCCGTGAGCCTGCACACTCGTTCAATTCTCGAATTCCCTTGTGTGTCTGAGTTTCCTTGTAATTCCAACTTTTCTTTTGTAAACTCTGTATCCAGTATTGTTTCAAATAACCCCAGTATAATAAGGGAAGGCGCGCAAGACTATCATAGAGTATTTCATTGTTCTATTAAACACATTCCATCATTTGTTTTTTTCGACTGTGGTACCGCAAGTTGTTATATTTCTAAAAATCTAATCAATAATTCTAATTCATCTACATTTCCTTCAAGGTTACCTATTTAACTTTGTGGAGTGGGTGGGAAGATAGGATTGGTTGTAAATTCAGGTTGTTTGGTCACTGTCAAGTTATCAAGCCAATGTCAGATATCTGTGACCTGCAGGATAATACCAGATGGCACGTTTCCAGCACCTCTAACAGTTGGACGTTCTATTTTGCATCAATTGGGTGCACTATTTGTCCCAGATACTGACAAAATGCAATTAACAAGTATTTTGTGCTCGTCAATTCTTGTTCCTATAACGAAAGAAGAAATGTCCACAAACAACATCACCACTTGGTTAGTTATAGAGATCAAAGATACTCGTGGTGACTCTTCTCCTCAAAAATCGGAACGCATTGCGCAGCCTAAGACAACGCCCAGCATTCCGTTGTGCGATCATAAGTTTATTCAACTGTCTATAGACTCCCTGAAACAAAAGTTTAGAGATCTATTCAACACATTCCAAACTGCTAGCAGCGCCACACGAGCAACCGGAGTAAAGCATGATATAATACTTCGCTCCCAAAACGCCCGACATAAAAGTGCCCCAGCCCGCTACTCACCCAAGGATACCAAGGTCATACATCAATTTGTCCAATCAGGTTTGAAAGAAGGCATAATTTTTAAAGGTCAAAGTCCATATGCTAGCCGACCAATACTCGTTCCAAAGGATGGCAATCCAAAGGGGCTTATGGTGATTGATTTCCGAGCAATTAACGCAGACTCTGAAAAATCTACGTACCCACTCCCAGTGGTCCAAGATGAAATTCAGAAAGCTTCTGGCCATAATTAATATGTTAAATTTGACCTTAAATCGGGATTTTACCAAATTGAACTCACTTAGAGTGTAACAGCTGGTAAGCCGATTGGTCCCTGTAGCCTATGTTGGTTAACTTAGGCCTGATTCAAGTGGCGTTATTAATGGCTACCAATGCGCTAATATGCAACGCCACCCAATACAATACTTTTGTGTCGGCATTTGCATGGTATTCACATGGCATTGGACTCGGCAGTGCGGCACGGCAGTACGGCACTGCACCACATGTTGATAGGCTTACACTGACTGGGAATATACGAGACCGAGTACAATCCTTCCGGACCATAACGCAATAGTGCTGTATTACAGGCATAGTCAGAACACTAGGGGAGTCCCATAGCATAGGAACAGGAGAGGCATTAGCCTTAGTGGCAAGGAGGCTTTCACGTATATAAATGAATAGATAGATGTAGTGGAAGTTCTCTCCTTAGAATTATTATTTACTACCATCGACCACATAGTTGCCCCAGCACTTGTCCCTCGAAACCGTGACAGTTGATGGTTTGGTTGACAAATTCTCCTCCTTGATCAGTCCTCCAACTTTTGATATTTGTACCGAATTGTGTTTTCACAAGGCGAATAAAATCGAGCATTGTTTGTGCGGTATCACTTTTTTTTCGGAGGGACTTGACCCAAGAGTATCGTGTTTTTCCATCAATAAAGGTAATATAGTATAGACTTTGGCCGAGTGATGGGACGGAGAATTTTCCGGATAGATCTGAGTAGATAATGTCAAATTTACAGGCTGGAATTTCATGGTGTAAGGATTCCTCTTCCGATCCTTTCTTTAGGATATAATTTTACCTTTCTTCATATGTTGCTATGACAACAGGACAGTTCTTGGCACATGGTATCATGTTGATATTATGTTAAGGTCTATGTTAGGATGAGCTAGTGAAAGGAGGGCAGGTATATATACAATGGTTTGGTCTGTAGGCATAGAGTTCTTTACGCTTAGTCTTCTGTCATAACCACCACCTTCGGATCACCTCTTGTCACCTATAGTCGCCTCTAGTTACCTTTAGCACCTCTAGTCACCTCTAGTCACCTCTAGTTACCTCTAGTACCTTTAGTTATCATTAGTACCCTCTCGAACCTTTAGACCTTTTAAATACTTAGATTAACCATCTTTCAACCCTCAATTTCCTCCATATTATCTCTAGTATACCTTCAGTCATCTTTCGCCGTACATTTAACATCTTCTAGCCCTTCGAATTCGCTCCAGCTCAAACGTCTAGACTCCAATCTGACATTACTAAGCGTCAAAATTACATGAGCTATAGAGTACCTGAGTCACCAGATACTCTGTCTCATTCAACAATCAGCGAAGGTTCCTTTTTTAGTATCACAGATTGTCAACTTGCCATTACAATGAACAGCAATATGCCCGATATCCAGATCACTCCGACTCCACCCGCACATGAAAATCACTCTGTGTCAAGTACAAGGCTTTTACCGCCACATCTCTGGAATCTGCCCTATATAATATATTCACCTGATATTCTAGAGGCAGCATCCCAAATCGACGGAGAACGAGTAAGCCAATTGTTTGCATCATCAGTCTCTTCCACTACACCGACTTCCTCCAAACCCACCGTATCACCTCAGCCCAGACTTCACCTTCCACTCCAGCCTATTACACCCTATGACGGGACGACAGAGAACTTGCGCTCTTTCTGCTCTCAGCTTGTCAATCAGATCCAGACAGAGAGTTTTGTTGCCAAATCCGAAAAAGTTAGGTTTGGATACCAGTGTCTTGGGCCCGGAGCTCTAGTTAAGATGAGATCATCTTTCCGCTGTCTTGAAGACCCATCAATTCCGCCTGAAATAACCACACTGGAAGGCTTTCTTCTGGCCTTAAGGCAGAGATGCGAAGACCCATCTTTGCAGGACCAAGCCACCACAAGGGTGGAGAAATTGTACCAAAACGACAGTAAATTCCATGACTTCATCACGGCTTTCGAAGACAACATGGTCGATTCGATTTACTCGGCTGTGGATAAAACCAGCTGGAAGTTAATGCTTGAAAGACGCCTGTCAGTTCAACTAAGAAGTCTGATCCTCTCATCTTCAGATGTCCCGGTAGAATACCACGCTTTTGTAGCTTACCTTCGACAAAAGGATGCTGGATTACAAGAAATTTTAGCTTCATCACGCGCAAGATCGTCCCGACCGATCCCATTAAATAGCTACACACCAGTACCAGCGCCTATGATATCTCGACCCCAGTTCCGACCCCACCACCACGAGATTCCAGTATCACAAGGGGGCTCAGCAATGGATCTTGACCTTATTTCCAGACAAAAGGACTCTAGCAGACGCCTAACTCAAAAGGCAAAGGATGCACGTCGCACTTTAGGTAGATGTGTATGGTGCAATAGAATTGGTCATATTGCAAGAGACTGCCCGTTAGGAACTCGAAGTGTTGCGGCCGCTAACATAGAGGAAATTCCTCAAGCTTTGGAAACGCTAAAAGATCAACTCCAATAGGAAGTCGCCTGTTGGAGTCAGTTTCGGTAGGACAAGTGAGTTTAAAGGAGTTATCATCATCTCGTCACATGTATATAAAGACAAATATAAGAAATATAACTTTAATCACTCTTGTTGACTCCGGCGCATCTGGCTTTGCATTTATATCGGAAAAATTATGCCATAAATTGAATATAACCTCTAGTGATCTCAAGACTCCTCTCGCCCTAGTAGGTTTTGAGGGCAAGCCCGGAGCCCAAATTACGAAAACAACCAGTTTTAATCTCGCCATTGGTACACACCAGGAAGAGATGTCCGCTTTTGTTACCCCAAATATCAAATATGACCTGGTATTGGGACTGCCTTGGCTCGAAAAGCACAACCCTTTTATTAATTGGGCCGAGCATACACTGACCTTTGGCGAAAATTGTTTGGATAAGGCCTGTTGCAAATTCGAGACAACCATCCCATATGTCAACTCTACAGATTTAATCTCTACAGGTAAATGTCAGGCCCAACTCGCTCCTGAAACTACATCTAAAAGGGCAGCTGAATTACAAGAAATCCGGCCAACTAAAGCATCTGCCCATGAGTTTTTTAACCTCAGCCAAAACCCCGGAAATCAATTTTTTGCGCTTAGCATAAGAGATCTAGACCTCCATCTTGATTCTAGTATGCAAAGACAACCCATAGTCCGAATAAATAACACCAACATTGCAATACCAAAAGACGCTGACCCCAAAAAATACCTTCCTGCCCAGTATCATTCGTTCCTTGATGTGTTCGATCGAAAACAAGCCAATCTCCTGCCCCCTCATCGCCCCTGGGATCATTCAATTGATCTTCAGCCCGGAAAACAACCCCCTGTCGCTCGTCCATACGCAATGAACCAAAAAGAGCTGGAGGCTCTACAAGATTATTTGGACAAAGAACTTTCGAAGGGATTTATCAGGATTTCCAAGTCACCAGCAGCCGCTCCAGTTTTGTTCGTCAAGAAATCAAATGGAGATCTCCGTTTCTGTATTGATTACAGAGGACTTAATGCAATCTCCGTTAGAAATCGGTGCTCTCTTCCTTTAATTACAGAAACCCTTTGTCAACTCTCTCGTGCCAAGTTCTACACTAAGCTTGATATCATATCCGCCTTTAATAAGCTCCGCATCAAAGAAGGTGATGAGTGGAAAGCCGCATTTACTTGCCGGTACGGACTATTTGAACCCTTAGTTCTCCCTTTCGGTCTGTGTAATGGGCCTGCTTCGTTTCAGACTTACATCAACTATGCCCTTCGGGGTCTCTTGGACGATTTTTGCACAGCTTACATGGACGATATATTGATCTACTCAGAAAACCTTGTTGACCATCAAAACCATGTTAAAGCTGTCTTACAACGACTTCGCGAACATGGCTTGCAAGTCGATATATCTAAGTGTTCCTTCGAAACAACTAGTGTAACTTACCTCGGGCTCATAGTCTCAACCAAAGGTATTTCCATGGACCCTAAAAAGGTAGCCTGTGTTCAAGAATGGCTGACACCTCGCTCTGTCAGAGATATTCAAGGATTCTTAGGGTTTGCTAATTTCTACCGTCGCTTTATTCCTGAGTTCTCAAGGTTAGCCTCCCCTCTAACTCACTTGACAAAGAAGGATATCAAATTTACCTGGGATCAAAAGTGTGAAGAGTCATTTACAAACATTAAGCGCGCCTTTAGAGACGGGGCCATGCTTGCCCATTTCGATCCGCGTAGAAAAACTGTGCTGGAAACCGATGCCTCAGATTATGTTACTGCAGCTATACTGTCGCAATATGATGATGAGAACGTCTTACGACCAGTGACATTTATGTCCAAGAAAATGTTACCAGCTGAGTGCAATTATGAGATATTTGACAAAGAATTGCTTGCTATTGTATATGCGTTCGAGACATGGAAAAGTGAGCTTGGCTCTGTTGAGAAACCAACTGTAATCTTATCTGATCACAAGAACCTTGAATATTTCACCACCACCAAGAAGTTAAATCGGCGTCAGGCTAGATGGAACGAATTTCTCGCAGACTTTAATTTCAAGATTATCTTTAGACCTGGGAAACAAGGAGTAAAACCTGATGCCCTAACTAGAATTAGTGAGGATAAACCATCAAATGAAAACGATGAACGAACAAGGCACCAGCAGCAGATTTTACTCAAACCACAGCAGATTCTTCGACGTGTAGAAACATCAAAACAAATAGATCTTAGCCCGATGGAGCAGTTGCATACCGATGAATTGCTGCCAGACGATTGGAGTAGACATTGTGAGGAGGATAAGTATTGTCAAGAAATTCGTGCAGCCTTGAAAAATTCAGGATCTAATTGTACCGATATCGAATTAGCCAGTTGCACAACTACTAAACATTCATTTTGTCTCAATGGTAGGGAGTACGTACCTTTAACGCTCCGAGAGCAATTACTCAAACTACTTCATGAAAACCCACCATATGGCCATCGTGGAGCCGCTGCTCTGTATACTTTACTCAGTAGATCCTATTGGTGGCCTAAGTGTCATAAAGAGTGTATCAAGTATGCGAAAGGTTGCGAAGCCTGCCAGAGAAATAATCCATCAGTGCTAAAGCCTTACGGATTCTTAAAACCCTTACCAGCACCCTCAGCCGCATTTCGCCACTTAACTCTTGATTTTGTAGGACCTTTACCAACTTGTAACATTAGGAATTTTAATTATCGATATATCTTGCAAGTCGTTGATCGACTGACAAAAAGGGTGTGGATTATAGCCTTGGAGCGACCCACAGCGCGAGACACCGCTGAAGCATTCTTAAATAATGTCGTTCGATTTGCGGGGTTGCCTGACTCATTAGTATCTGATCAAGGAAAGGCATTTGTTGATAGTACCTGGAAAGAGATTTGCGCAAGGCTGACAATAAATCACAAACTCTCCACCTCCTACCATCCAGAAACAGATGGCCAGACAGAAAGGGCCAACAAAACATTAGAAGTATATCTAAGTCACTATGTAAATTATGGACAAGATGATTGGGCTAATCATCTAGCCTTGGCTGAATTGTGTTGCAATAACCACGTTAATGTATCCACAGGAATGTCGCCGTTCTTCGCTTCCTTTGGTCACCATCCTCGGCTTAACTTTCTTCCGGAATCAGAAATTATGGTAGCATGTGATACCCCCGAGTTTATTTTAAGAATGCAGAAAATTTCGCAAAAATGCCACGAAAACATCACTTTGGCTCAAGAATTTCAGGCCACATACGCAAATGAAAAACGCCTTCCTGCACCGAGATATAAGATCGGAGACCTGGTATATTTATCTCTGAAAAACATTCGTTTGTCTAGACCAACAAAAAAATTGGATCATGTCAGAGCTGGCCCTTGGCGGATCATTAAAATTAAATCACCTCTCGTCGTGAAACTAGACCTACCGCCTCAATGGAAAATTGATAACAACTTTTACGTAAATCTTTTAAAACCAGCATTTATTGGATTCAAGAGCCAGCAGCAAAGTCAACCCCCTGCAGTCGAACAATCAGACGAAAATTTAGATACATATGAAGTAGAGGCTATTTTGGACTCGAGAATTCGTCGGAAAAAAGTTCAATACTTGGTTCGATGGACAGGATATGATGATACTACATGGGAGCCTCTTAGCAATCTAACAGGCTGCGGAGATCTCTTAAAAGAATTTCACGGCCTTTACCCTAGCGCGGCTGGCTCGACGGAGCTCGCAGACTTAAAAACGGGAGGGGTAATGTAAGGATTCCTCTTCCGATCCTTTCTTTAGGATATAATTTTACCTTTCTTCATATGTTGCTATGACAACAGGACAGTTCTTGGCACATGGTATCATGTTGATATTATGTTAAGGTCTATGTTAGGATGAGCTAGTGAAAGGAGGGCAGGTATATATACAATGGTTTGGTCTGTAGGCATAGAGTTCTTTACGCTTAGTCTTCTGTCATAACCACCACCTTCGGATCACCTCTTGTCACCTATAGTCGCCTCTAGTTACCTTTAGCACCTCTAGTCACCTCTAGTCACCTCTAGTTACCTCTAGTACCTTTAGTTATCATTAGTACCCTCTCGAACCTTTAGACCTTTTAAATACTTAGATTAACCATCTTTCAACCCTCAATTTCCTCCATATTATCTCTAGTATACCTTCAGTCATCTTTCGCCGTACATTTAACATCTTCTAGCCCTTCGAATTCGCTCTAGCTCAAACGTCTAGACTCCAATCTGACACATGGATTGATTTTGGTACAATGTGTTTAGATTTAGCTTTCTCACATGTTGGGCAGTGAAAGTTTGTGGGTGGTAAGGGAAGGTTTTCGCAATTATTGTACAGCTCAGAAGGATTTTTAAATGCTGTGATGCCTGGATGCCCCAACGCCTTATGGAGCTCAGAATAGGTGGCAAAGTTTGCATTATATTTCTTTGTCTGTATATAATATGACTTATTTCCCGACTTAGCCCACAATACTTCATGCCCAAACAAATCAATTAAAAAAATATTTTCTTGTTCTCCTTTTAGTTTGTATCCTTGCTCCCTTGCTTTATCCCATGAATATAGCCTTGTCGTTTGAAATGATGGTACCAGCAAGACATCATGGAGGACAGTATTTATGAATTCTCCTTTACTTGTCATAAGGTTTAACCTTACCGCGCCTTTCCCAGTTACGGGGGCGTGTGTGTTATTGGCAATTTTGGCACTTTGACCTTGAATTCGGGTAAGAATTTCAAAATCGCTTTCACATCCAGTCATGTGTGCTGATGCACCTGTGTCGAAGATCCACTTTGTTGAAGTGACAGTTGAAGAGTTTGAAACGAGGGCGTGGTCTGAGAATTCACTTTTGTGAGCTGCAGCACCAGCAATTTCATTTAGCTTTAGTTCTCTTCGCTGATTCTTCTTATCACGGTGTTTTTTCAACTTTTGGCAGTCGGTGTATAGGTGACCCTGGTATTTCATCTTTTTGGACTTGCACCAAGAACATTCTTTCACGCCCAGCTCTGTAGATTTATAGGCTGTATTATCTTTTGGAATATCAGTTGTACTGCCTGTTAGATCTAAGAGTCTAGACTGGACGTCTTCAAAGCTTGTGAGTTCTTTAGTAGCAAGGTTATCGACGAGGTTATCCATGGTTTTAGGCAATGAACATAAAAGAAATACTCCCTTTATTTCATCATTGCAAGTGAGCGTTCGGAGGGTTCGGCCTAAAGACAACTTTGTTGATTGCGAGCGTTGCTTAAGGCGGTTCCAGGCGGCTGTAAACTTCGAGAGGTGGTCGGGGATGTTATCTCCGTCGTTTAAGGAGAGATTTATGAAATATTTTAGTAAAGAAATCGTTGTATTTGTTGTGTCGCAATCATATCAAGCCTTAAACAGGTTCCATGCTTCGTGGGCTGTCTGACTGTCAATGACCACTGTTTGTAGATCCTCATCTACAGCATTCAGAAGTATTTTGCGCAGTTTAACATTCTGTTGTTTCCAATGTCTCCATCCATCCGAATCTTTACTTTCTGGCTCTGTGATCTCCCCCGTTATGAGTCCGAACAATTTGCTGTCTTCCAACACAATTTCCCAAGCTCCTGCCCATCTACGGTAGTTTTCACTCCCTGTAAGAATGGGCATTCTTTTAAGACTAGCTTGGATTGTTGATGCTGCTGGATTGGACTTCGATTTTACATTGTCAGAAGAGGAAGACATGATGTTAGAGATATGAACTTTTTGGATGGAAGGGTAATAAAATTTTATGACAGATGTTGACTTGAGCTTCCGGGCTATAACCTATTGTAATTTGTTTGCTAGACCTGGCGGCGTAGCTTATCACAGTTAGAGAGTGTATTCTAGAATGCAGTGGTGGCTTGTTACAGATGCGATTGCAACAATACAATTGAGGGTTGTATGAAAGTTTGGCACTTCAATGGGTCTCAATTGTGTGGAGGTTGATTTAATTATTGATGATAATTGCTTGTTATGTCTAACTACAGAGAATGTGCTACAGTTCTACATGTGCCCGTAATTGCTTAGATTTGGCTAGTGGGCTGTCCCCTTTTTTACTTCGCTCCTGTGTTCCATCACGTGAGATTCTCAGGGATGAGGGTTTGATAGTGTTCCACGGGGTGCGTTGTATAGCCTAATAAAGATCTAGGTGGTAAGTGAAGGTTGTAAATGTGTCAAAGGAATGACAGGTCTTCTCTAAGAAGAGATGAATGGGCAACTAGTTGCAGTAGATGTTACACGTGGGTCTTGCTGATGAAGAACTGGGTAATGGATAAATGGTCTTCCCGAAGAAGAGATGGATAAACAAATGTATTGTAAATGGTAGATAAAGAAGACGTTGCGTGAGGAGTAAATCTCTCTCACGCTGAACTATTATATACAAGAGTAGAAGCATTTGCCAGCCGGAATTAATCGTAATCAATTCTTGCCAATATCTTCGCATTAATGGCTGTGTTCTTGTCCTTCTCTTCATGACTCCCTTGTATATCCTTACATGACATTTTACATGACTAATTGTATAGGGGAAGCTATTATTAAATTGATGGTTTTAATTTACTACCCCTTCGTCTTATCACGAATTAATATTAGTATTAAAATTCTATTTACGGATCCGTGAAAGAGATATAATAACTGCTCACCACAAAGTCCGCAGATTGGACAGCGTTAGATCACAACAACAGCTACAACACATTGAGATGTTACAACAAGTAGGGTCAACACATGTGAAGAATCCCATTGGAACCGAGAGGGAGGGACTGTGCCTCAAACACATAGACAATGTATATATATGTATAGGGAGAGACTGAAGTGATTTTCTCTTCAGAATGATCATTTACATACTATCAACCACATAGTTGCACCAGCGCCTGTTCCTTGATCCGTGACATATTATCATTCTCCCCATTCCAATACCACCTAGTATGGTGAAGAAACCTAGACAACAACAACAACAACAACGAGGAGAGCCAACAGCTAGCTCCCAAGACGAAAGTATAAGAGGCCGAGCCCTTGACACAATGAAACAAACTTATCTGCAATCAGTTGAGAGTTGATATTGTTTTACTTGGTATATGAAATGGGAATGTATACTTGCGCTGGAACAGCTAAGACAGTATGTGGAGAGATGTCTTCATTAATGTGCAGAAGTGAAGTGACTGTGATAATTGTTATATTACAGATTGGGGGAAGCTCGTCCCTTATCCCCTAGCTTGTTTGTTTGTAGACCGATCACGTTACCAGTATGCAGCTCACCAAAGTGTGCGGCCAACTAAGCAGCCATGCCATTTGTCCTACATAAACAACCCATCTCTCGTAATGCACACATTACTACATGTAATGTCGTTATGTAGAGGCTGGATCTCCTTCATGTGCCATGATGCCATGCTGCCATAATAACTACCTATGCACCAGCTACTAGATCTACCATACTACATAGCTGAGCATAACAGATATCAGCAACTCATTATCAGAAGCTAGCCTGTAAGAGAACAAGCTTAGGGCTGGAATATGACAAACCTGCCAAAATGACATCTAACTTGGCAGCACAAAAAGAAATTGACAATAGGTATGAGCTGAGCATTTCCTACCTGCAATAACAGATTGATGCTTTGACTGCTGAGCGAGCGGCAAATACTTTGCCGGAGACCCCTAATAAGGTAGTGATAATAAAAAAACCCACTGGCAGACAATGTGTTTGGCATTAAACCAACAAAGCTGCCTGTGTACGAGGAAAATTGACAGAGCTATCCAGCATGGAGGCGAGCAGTCTTGAGCATTTTTCGAATGGACTGGAATACATTTAATTATGACAACCAAAGAGCATTCTTGATGATATATAACGCATTGAGAGGTGAAGCGCAACGAAAAGCTGTTTCATTTTTTGAAGTAGGAGGTATCAACAAGACACAGAGGCCTGAAGATTTTCTGGAGTTTCTGGACAGGACAAATAACCATCCGACACGAGTCAATAGAGCTACTAACAAACTTTATGAAGTGGCAATGGGAGAAAAGCTATCTTGGTCAAGTTTTTTTGCTGAATGGGCAAATAAATGCAGCAAAGCTTATTGTGACAGATGGGCTGATTGGTCCAAAATTGTTATGCTCCATAACGCCCTTAACGACAATCTCTTAAAAGCGCTTGCTAGAAATCATCTGCTTTCAAAAAATAACTACCATGAGTGGGTACAAATTGTTGGTCAGATTTCTCAACAGCTTGAAATGATTGGGGCAAGATCGAGATACCAACCTCTGCAAAACCTAATTTCATTGCCAGAAAAACTCAGTAAAGTGTATGAATTGACTCAAAGCAATTTTAGGTCGCAAATTATTAATCCGCAACAAGGAGAGAAAGATTCATCAGGTGACACAATAATGGGTGAGATTATGGCATCAGGAGTCGGACCAAATTTTGGAACTGAACGTAGAAGAGCAAAGTGGAAATCACTAAGTGAAATTGATAGGCTTCGAGAAGAAGGTCTTTGTTTTTTTGCGAGTGTCACAGGACTAAGGGCTAGCGTCATAGGCTAGAACATATGTAAAGATATCTATTGTATTTAGACTTCTCTTCTCTTACTATTGCACAACACAGATATATTCTCTTTCCTTTAGTACCAGACCTGTGAGCCACTGTGACAGCGAGAGAAGGGGCTGTAACACTAAGAAATGTCCCCTCGCACCAGCCGTGCGCCCCAAAAGAAAACAAGGACCAAGAGCCCATACAACCGGCCTTCCACCCATAGATCCGTCGATGTGGGAGCCGTTACCTTCAGAAAAGTCTGTGAGGGATGTTGGGGAGTCGGAAAACTAGAAGCTCCTGAGCATATTCGCGCACAGGAGCACGAGGTAGTCATAGAGCAAGAAGTTAGAATGAATACCAGTCAATTTTTAGTTAACGCCCTTCTTAATGATGTTACAATGGTCCAAGCCTTGGTAGATAACGGTTGTTTATGTTCTGGTATTATTAACAAATCTCTTGCAAATTCTATAGCCTTGCCGCGCATTCCAACATCTCCACGTCCGCTTGAAACAGCTGCGGATTCCACAGCAAACAAGCCAGTTTTCGATTCTATAACTTATATTTCTTTAGATTTAGACGGATTTGTGATCACCAAACTTTGGCTGTATGTGGTCCCAGGAAGTACTTATCAGATTATATTAGGGAAAAGGTGGCTAGAAGACCAGGACGCACTAACTGATTCAAAAGAACAACGATTAGAGCTTCGTCGACTAGGAGCAATCATTTGTAGCGTAAAACAGTGGTGGCAAAACTTAAGAATGGTTTCTCGTCCAATCTCAGGGAGCTTAGTACTAATGTTCCGTAGGGCACAGAGGGATATTGAATATGATTATAGGATAGCAGTGAAATGGTCTTCTGTAAGGAAGAGAGATGTGAGGTGGTACAATATGTGTACAGAATGTAAGAAGACGTTGCGTGAAGAGAGAACTCTCCCACGCCTACCAGACTATACACAGGACATTACCACTAGCGCTTCAGTACAGGAGACGATGTTGTGACTACTTATTTACCACCAGACCACCTTTACCTTTCTAGACTCTTGCATCCACACCTACTCACTAACTTACCAAGATCAAGCACTACCCTAATAGCCTACTGTCATATAGAGTGCGTCGGAAATAAAACTAATTAATTATACCCTACTGCTTATCCATGAGAGTAGCTCCATTATTTAAACGCAAGCTCCTGCGAGGCTTATTCTTTGACACTGCAAGGGGTCCAGGTTTTTCCGGGTAGCGCTCATGAAAATGATCAACAGCAATGGTATCATCAAGATTATGCGCTGGTTCCCATGTTGCGTTGTTTTCCCCTTTCCATTTGACCAAATATTTGTTGTGCTCAGCTAAGGTAGCCCTGGCAGGCAGTGCATGGAGGGTGAGTGTGTCATCAAGGTACCTCAGGCATGGACAACTCACATGACATGTTTGGCGCATTTGTTCAGGGAAGGCACACTGCATGAGTAAGCATGATGGGCATATGATTCGCTGGTAAGCGAGTTCATGGGGTATAAAAGAGGAGTATTTCCCACTGTAAATTAGAACAGACATCCATAGAGTCATCTACAATTTACTCTCAATAAAGCATCATATCTTAGCTGTCAAACGCAAGTGTACGTTCCCCATTTCATATACCAAGTAAAACAATATTGTAGTCCACTGTGTCAAGTAACACACGAGTCGTAAATCTCTTCTACATAATACTCTGTTTCTTCGTCTATGATTACAGGAGGAGGCGGTCATTGTGTTTGCCCAGGGAGCGGGTCATTTGCTGCAGGTTGAAGGAGGGAGACTTGGAAGACGGGGTGAATTTTCATACTTTGGGGAAGGTCGTGCCTATATGCGTAGGGAGAAATTACTTCTTTTATTGGGTATGGGCCGAGTTTTCTCCAATCGAGCTTTTGAGAATTTTGCATGGTCCTAATATTTTTTGCAGAAAGAAAAACTAAATCACCATTATTGTAACAAGGGGCAGGCCTTCTTTTAGTGTTTGTGGCTAGTTCTTGCTGGTCCTGTGCTGACCTGATGTTGGATTTTAGGTAGGCATGAATTTCATTCATTTTACTTGCAAAATTTTTTGCATCAAGCTCAGGCAGTGCTTTAGTGTATAGTTTTACCGAAATAGTGAACCGTGGGTGGAAGCCATAGTTGTCGAAAAATAGTGATGCCTGGGTTGAAGCGGATACCTGGTTGTTAGCTGCAAATTCTGCCATGGGAGCCATTTGACCCAATCATCTTGTTGACACAAAACATAACTGCATAAATATTGTTCCATCACCGCGTTACACCGTTCGGTTTGACCATCTGTTTCTGGATGAAAAGCTGTCGACATTCTTGACTCAATCCCAAGATGATTACAGAGAGCTTTCCAAAATTTGGCTGTAAATTGGGATCCACAGTCCCAGGTGATGTGTGTAGGTAAGCCTTGTAGTTTCCAAACGTTACACAGATATAGCTGAGCCACATCTCTTGCATTAACGTTCGTTGTACAGGGTATGAAATGTTGCATCTTTGTGAGCCTATTGACTACCACCATAATTGCATCAAATCCATTGCTTTCTGGAAGACCAGTGACAAAATCCATCGAAATTTCTTGCCAGGGCTGCTGCGCAATTGGAAGGGGTCTGAGAGTCCCGAATTTAGCATGGTTATTTGGCTTCGATCTTTGACAAGTACAGCAGTTTCGAATAAATTGCGCTATATAGCTGCGCATGGAGGGCCAAAAATAATCTCGGCTCATGAGTTCAAACATTTTTTTGCAGCCTGGGTGCCCGGCAGAGGGTGTTATAATAACTAGGTCATGAGGGGACAGAGGAATATCTGAAATGGATGCAGATGATTATGGATGCGCGGATATAATTGATATGGCTGTAGTGAGAAGAAGCGTTGGAATGGACAGTAGTGAGATGGTTGATTTACAATCTATCTGTGGAAGTATTGCTTCCTTATATATACATTCAGTACCCCAGTCCTGATCACGCACTCACCACAGGTGCTTCCTACTTCTGTCACAGTAACCACTTCCATAGCCCCTGCCAATATCTCCTGTCATAACATACTATTGACACTGGTTGCTAGTTTGGAACTCCCGGGATTGCAGAGCTATCACTGCCGTCACATTATATGCTGTTGCCCCTCGGTAGCCATCAAAGTGATGTGCGCCTCAGTCTAAACGCATTGGTCCACCAGGCAATGCTCGGATGTAGGGATGTGGCCAGAGTGATTAGGTACTTAGCTGTGCTATCAGTGCCCTAATCTCATCTAGCTTACTGCGGCCGAGTGTCCGAGTGCCGCAATGGTGGGAGCCCAATGAGGCTCGATCAGAGCTGACCCGAGGTATTCACAACAGAGGGATCATTGTGATAAAATTTGAGGAGGTAAATTTTTAGTGGATCATAATTGGGAACATATATGATTTCCCTGTAAGTCAGTCTATTGTCTATTTCCACACACTCAGCTAATAAAATTTCGCTCGAGGTTTGTATGCTGTTTTTTATTAGACCTAGGACCTTATTTGGAAACGGATTGACAGCATACCCCTCGAGGAACAACTTTTCAAGTGTAGTATGTGATGCTACTTTGCGATGACTCATAGAGGAGGATGAAAGATTGGGTTGCTCAATATTTTCTTTTTTTAAAATTACCTGACTCTGGTGTTGAATTCTTTTATCATTGCCTGTGAGAATATCCTCAGATCTTCTGGTCAACGCGTCTGGTTTTCCTCCAAGTTTTCCCGGCCTAAATTTTATAACAAAATCAAATTGAGAAAGGTACTCTGCCCAGCGGGCCTGCCTTCGGCTCAGTTGTTTAGTGCTCATGAAATGTTCTAGGTTCTTGTGATTGGAAATCACCGAAATTGGAAATGTGGCTCCTTCCAGCTCGGGTCTCCATCATTCAAACGCGCGAATTACTGCCAGAAATTCTTTGTCATAGATTTAGTAGTTGCACTCTGTTGGGGAATGTTTTTTCGAAAAATAGGCAACTGGTCAAAGAGTTCCAAAATCATCAGACTGGGGGAGAATTCCAGCACTAATATAGTCTGAAGCGCCTGTTTCTACAATTATTTTCTTATCAGGATCGAAGTGTGCTAGGATAGGCGCTGTTGTGAATGCTCGCTTTAAGGTTTCGAAAGCATACTGTGCGTCGGAATTTCAGGAAAAAGGGTTATCTTTTCGAGTCAGCATGGTAAGTTGAAAGGCTACTTTCGAAAACCCGCTGATAAATTGTCAATAGAAGTTTGCAAATCCCAGGAACGCTTGTAAATCTTTAAGGGTTTTTGGAACAGACCAGTTTCTCACAGTCTCTACCTTTTGGGGGTCCATTTTTATCCCACCAGACTCGATTATCAGGCCAAGGTATTTTGTTGTTTGCATATGAAACTCACTGTTAGGAACTGAGGATAGAGCAGCACCCTCATATTCTTTCCCTACACTACATCTGAATATTCTCTCATCTTAGAGCGTTTACCAGGTTACAATGGTTGCTATGGGTTACAAATGAAGTAATAGACTAGCAGCAGGCGCACCCCTTGAAGCCTTAGTTGCTCTGGTTACTATGATGTATATATGGGTTGGGTAGAGCCGATGTAGAGGGCCACGTCTTGTTTTCCGTCTTCCATTGACCTTGTCTCTTGTCCTAGTTTCTCTTGTCACTTGTCCTCAGTTATAGCTAGAATCCCGAATTAATACCTTAGTCTATGACAAATCTTGTCAGATATCACTCGCACTTCTAAGTTATCCATAAAACACAACCCCTGGTACCCTCGAGTTTGACACTCACACTTCTCAGGTTTCAAGAGCACTCCTTTATTTTGAAGAGCTTTTAAAACTTGCTCAACATGATCTCGGTGTTCCTCTAGGGTGTTGCAATAAATTAGGATGTCATCCAGGTATGCAGTGTAGAATATATCCAAATAATTACAAAGACAATCATTAATAAAGTGCTGAAAAGTGGCTGGGGCATTTTTTAGTCCAAAGAGCATGACCATGTACTCAAAGTGGCCATATTGAGTACGAAAAGCTGTTTTCCATTCTTCTCCCTTTGCCATTCTAATTTGATTATAGCCTTGTCACAGTGTCACGGTTCGAGGTATAGATGCTGGGGCGATCAAATATACGAAGGTTGTTTATTATTTTCTCTATGGCTATCTATGTACGTCCAACTTCAACTATTTATTCGCTTACTATTCTATCTAGAATATTCTTGACTAATACCAGTTTCTAGTATTTTCCCCTGAGGCTGGTTTGCAGTCTTACTACTAGTTGCAAGAAATTTCTAGTGATGTCCAGATTAATCTATGATAGAATAGTGGTTTAGTAAAGTTGTGAAGCACGTGATTAACATCATGTGCCACAGGGTAATTACCGGCTCACTAGCCGTTACAATTCCCCTCCTCCTCCATGCATTACGTAAATGCGTGTAGCTGATTTCAGTTTGAAAGAAACACTCCAAAGTTGTGGCCCAGATAATTTTGTTAGATTTTGTTTTTTTTTTTTTTTTTTTCATTTTGCTTTATCCCTGTGGCTGCGGAATCTGTTACTCCGGTTCCGACGTCTGCGAAGGGTCCCTGGTTCGGCTGGTCCAACAAACGCTCCGACACTATCTTCTGGCGGACCGTCATTTGTCGCAATCGGTCCATATTTTGCTTCGAAATCATCAAGGGCTTTGGCTTCCTCGATAAATTCCACCGGCTCCCATGTCGGATTTGTTTCGCTTACCCACTTTACTAGTGCTTGTCGATATTTTCCACGGCCACGACGAACAGTTCTCGCACGTAGAATTGACTCCACCTCGTATTCGGGCTGCTCCAAGTCATCTATTATGGGGGGGTTTTGAGCATCATCTCTAAATTGACTTGGAAATGGATCTGAGCCGGCTCGCTTTACTAATTCCACATGGAATCGTTTATGGATATTTCCCGGCACGTTTAGCTCAACTGTAAGTGCATCAGGGACAGCAGTCACTTCATATTTTGCATGTTGCCATGCTAACTTCTTCGATAGTTGGGGAGTTTTTATATGACGTAGATCCAACCAGACCTTATCTCCAACTCGGAATTTTTCGGGCTGTCGGCGTATTAAGTTTCCATTGGCTTCATAACGTTGCTGCGCAGACGCCATTGCTGCTTGAGCAAAATCTTGGGCGTCCTTTAGTCTTTGTACAAATTTCATTGCTGAGAGCCGACCCGGATGTCTCGACTTTTCACAGGTAGTCGGCGTTGGTTGTGTTACAGGGTCTAAGTCGTAACCATGCTTTAAGAAAAAGGGGCTCATTCCTCCAAGTGATGAATTTGGGCGGGCATTGAGTGCTAGCTGTGCCATTGGCAACAAATCCATCCAGTCATTTTGTGAGTAGCAAGAGAATGATTGTAAGTACTTGTATATTTCCTGGTTAGCCCGCTCACTGGCATTTGACTGAGGGTGATACGCCGTTGTCAGTCGCTGCGAAATCTTTGTTAACTCACAGAATGTCTTCCAAAAATGGCTTACCCAGTCGCTGCCGCGGTCACTAGTTAGGTATCTAGGAAATCCGTGGTAGCGATAGTATCGGTCAACAAACACTTTGGCACATTCTTCTGACGTCATTGAGTTTGTACCAAACATGAGAACTTCCTTCGACAAACGATCAGTTATTACCATAATATTGGTACACCCATTTGACGGGGGCAGATCAGTGACGAAGTCAATCGTAAGTTCACAGCCAACCCTTTCTGGAATTGGTAACGACCGAAGAAACCCAGCTTTTGCTTCCCTCCAAACAGTTGAGCGTCCACAAACGTCACAATTCCGAACAAACCGACGCACAGATTCCCTCATTTTGGGCCAAAACCATCTCCGTAGTAGGATACCTACCATTGTGTCTCTCCCTGGATGTCCTGCAAGATGGCTATCGTGTGTCTGCTGTAAAATAGCTGTTCGAAGTGGCTCGTGATCTGGCACCCAAATTCTATTTTCACGACCTCTCAGCACTCTATCTGCAGCCACTGTACATTCAGCGATATTAGCTCTATACTTTAAGGCGATATCTGGAGGAAAGCATCTTTCACCCGCTTGTACAGCATTTCAAGCTCGCTTCCAGTCGTTATCTATTTCAATACCCTTCGCCCATAGAGCTTGTAGCTCATCACTCTCAAAAAGAATTGCTTCAGCGGCTGGGTCCATAGTTTGGTTTGTGTTACGGTTAGTTTTTCTGGTATTGACAGGGTGGATAGAAACTGTTGGCAATAACTGTATAACCCTTCCGGCATTTCTTTCATCGTCGAGACCTGTGGGCTTATCTTGTTCTCGCCTTGACAATGCATCCGGTCGCTCGCTAGCAGCTCCTGCTCGCCACTGAATGTTAAAATTAAACTGTTGCAAGGTATCGTTATACCTAGCCTGTCGTTCGTTGAGAAGCTTTTTTGAAGCAAAGTAATTGAGATTTTTATGATCACTAAGTATAGTGAAGGGTTTTGCCACTGATTTTAATTCAGCCTGCCACTCCTTGAGACATTCAATAATTGCAAGCATTTCTTTGTCATGAATAGGGTAATTGTACTCGGCGCCTGACAATCTTCTTGAAAAATATGCAACTGGTCGTAATTTATTCAGATCGTCTAATTGTGATAAGCAACCACCCAGTGCATAGCCAGAACAGTCTGCTTCTAAAACAGTATCACGATCTGGGTCCCATTGAGCTAAGACAGGTGATGTTGCAAAAATTCTCTTTAATTGCTCGAATGCTGAATTTTGTTTCTCACCCCAATTCCATGATGAATTCTTCTTGGTCAAATCTATTAACGGGGCAGCGATGTCAGAAAACTTATTTATAAAACATCGATAAAAGTTAGCAAATCCTAGGAATGATCTAACACCTTTGACGGAGGTAGGCGCCTTCCATTCCAGTATGGCTTTCACTTTGTCCGGGTCTGTCGAAACATTCTCACCTGCCTTGATGATAAATCCAAGATATTTAACTTCCTGACAAAGGAATTCACGTTTATCAATATCAAGGTATAGTCCTGCACTTTTGAGTTTCGATAATATGCTTCTGACTACCTTCCAATGTTCCTCCTCACTCCCTGATGTATACGCCAGAACGTCGTCCATGTAGGCTGTGGCATCAATGTCAAGGTGCTCGCGCAATTGCTCATTAATATATCTTTGAAACGTTGCTGGTGCGTTGGAAAGACCGAAAGGCGTTACCATCCACTCGAAGAGACCAAACCGACAGCGGAATGCCGTCATCCATTCACTGCCCTCCTTGATACGTATTCTATGGAAAGCTGATTTTACGTCAAGTTTGGTAAACCATCTTGCTTTAGATAACTGACGTAGCGTTTCTTTGAATAACGGAAGTGGATATCGATCAGGCACCGTTATCGCATTTAGTCCCCTGTAATCTACGCAGAATCTAAGGCCTCCGTTTGGCTTCTTTGCAAAAAGTACCGGTGCCGCTGCTGCTGACTTGCTGGGTCGAATCCAACCCTTTTCCAGGAGGTCGGTCAGGGTTTTCCTCAAAACAAGCAACTCTTCTCTTGACATACTGTAAAGTGGTCCCCATGGTGGTGACAGAGGTTTCCCATTTTCTTTCTTTAACTCTATAGAATGGTCAAGTGCCCCGCGCGAAGATGGTAAGTCTTTTGCCCCTGTGTCATCTGCAAATAAATGAGCAAAATCCTTGACTTGGTCAGGTAGGCGATTCCGCGCTATTTCTAACAAAACACCCGGTTTTCCACGTAATGCCTTACTTATATCTTCGAGCGATGCCTTGCAAACTGGGACAGTCTGGACCATTAACGCCATAGTTTTGATTGGAACATTCTTTGGCCGAGCCACATTTCTCAAATCTTGTCGCCATCGCTCGACGCTGCATACAGATCCACCATACTTGCGAAGCTCCAATCGCTGCTCTTTAGAATGAATTACAGCATCTTGTTCTTCGAGCCATTTTTTCCCTAATATCAACTGATGTGTGCTCTGAGGGACAATGTAGAGCCACAGTTTTGGGGTGATATATCCATCAAGATCTAGTGATATGTACGTAATTTTATCCACAGTTGGCTTGTTTGTAGATGAATTATCTACAGTTTCTAGTAGTCTTGGTGTAATCGGAATGCGCGGCAGTCGCAGTTTTTCAGCTAATGCTTCATCAATAATTCCAAAACACAAGCAACCATTGTCTACTAATGCTTGTACCATTTTTGTATCATTTAATAATGCATTTAAAAGAAAAGGTTTTGTATTCATGCTCGCTTCAAAACTGCTGACTGTTTCTGGCTCCTGAGCGCGACTATGTTCAGGAGCCTTTAGTTTTCCGATTCCACTTCCACTTCCTCCACATAGTACATTGATGGGTCTATTTCCGGCAATGACGTAGATGTAACCCTGACTGAATTACCTCTAGGCTTTAAAGCCGGCAATAGAGGACACTTTCTGGTTATACACCCTTTCCGCTCACATCTAAAGCAGCGGCCTTCTTGTCTCAATATTTCTAATTGAGATTTAGTTTTCCACATTGCTCGCCGGCGTTCATCTTTTACCACACCCATTGCGTTAACACCGCCCATAACAGTGTCCCCTGACTTATCCACCGCCCCGTCCTTTCCGAGGTTACTGAATCGACTATCGAAATTATCTGATATTTGATTATGCGGTAACCAATTGATTCCGTTATTTCCGATAGTGCGTCCCTTATCTCGATTTCCATGCCATAGATTCGCATCAGGGTATGTGTAATCCCGTCTTCCATACAATCGACTCTCAGCTATCTCAAACTGCTGTGCAACCCTGTTCACTATATTCACCCATTCATTGAAATCATTGTCAGGCAACATGTGATTTGAGGCTAGCGCCATAGTCAACTTTTTGTTTAAAGCATTCTGGAGCAGGGAGATTTTGTTGTCATCTGGCCAAAAATCTCCTCGAGCCTCAGTCAATTTGTTCGACCAAGATGCTAGAAAGTCCGACCAGTGTTGTTTATCCTCCATTTTCATAGACTGTAGCTCTGTTTTAGCACGAGAAATTCTTGTCGAATCTAGAAAAAGCCTGTCGAGGAATTCAATGAAATCTTCGGGATCTCTGGTATTCCGAACTCCGCCAGCTTCGTAGAACGAGCTGGCCTTTGTTCTTGCCGTGCCCTTCAGTGCGTTATAGATCATCAGGAAAGCTCGAGAATTGTCGTATCCGAAAAGATTCCAGTCCATACGGAAAGTATCCAAGACAGCAGCACGCCATGCTGGGTATTCAGCTCTAATTCCAATGAATTCCGGAAGCTTTGTCGGCTTTAGACTGGTGTGCTCGCTTGGTGGTGGATCCTTCTCAATGATAAATCTTTTAGTAGACGTAGGTTTACAAGATTGCTTTTCGAGCAATTTTTTAAACTGATGCTGAAGTTCGCGGAATTCCTCGATAGGTACCATCTGGTGGCGTCCTCCGGTTACCGATGATGTCATTATTATTGAGATTTATTACTGAATGACTACAACTCACTGCGGTTCCGAGTTACTGTGACTGACTACGATTCTGAATTTCTGCGACTGACTGCGGTTCTGAATTACTGCGACTGACTGCGGTTCTGAATTACTGCGACTGACTGCGATACTGACTTACTGCGACTGACTGCGATACTGAATTACCGCGACTGACTGCGGTTCTGAATGCCTGAATGAGAGAAAATAATATGTCACGGTTCGAGGTATAGATGCTGGGGCGATCAAATATACGAAGGTTGTTTATTATTTTCTCTATGGCTATCTATGTACGTCCAACTTCAACTATTTATTCGCTTACTATTCTATCTAGAATATTCTTGACTAATACCAGTTTCTAGTATTTTCCCCTGAGGCTGGTTCGCAGTCTTACTACTAGTTGCTAGAAATTTCTAGTGATGTCCAGATTAATCTATGATAGAATAGTGGTTTAGTAAAGTTGTGAAGCACGTGATTAACATCATGTGCCACAGGGTAATTACCGGCTCACTAGCCGTTACACACAGGTCCAATTTTGTGAACCATTTTGCCTTTGAGAGGCGGTCAAGTGTTTCTCTTAGCAAAGGGAGCTGGTACCGATTTTTAACTGTAAGTTCATTCAATTTACAATAGTCTACACAGAGCCGAAGAGTTCCATCAGATTTTTTGACACAAGGATTGCCTTTGCCACCGCATCGGCTTTTTCGTTTCCTGGAATGCCGCTATGTCCCGGAACCCAGTAGACCTCAATTTATGGTCGAGTCTTGCGTAGTTCCCAGAAATTCATGACCTCTACTTGCGAGGAATTTGTTCTGCCATTTTGAAGGGCTCTGACTATAAGGAAATGGTTAAACTGTCCTTTGCAGCTATTGATGGTGACATGAATTAAGATGATGATTGTAATTGAGATAGATTTCTATATAGTTTATTATACATGATATGCTCAGGTTCATATACCTCGAGCCAAGCAACCGGATTATGTTCCTCTAGATCTAGATTCATCAGAATAATTACTTACTCAGTAAAATTCTCCTAGTCTCAGTTATGTGTTTATGTCACAGTTCAAATATAGAAAGCGAATGGGCATTTGTATGATTGAAAGGTAAAGCTATAATTCATCTATGTAGAAGCAAACTACCTACAAGTCTCCTCTACTACTTAAACACATCCAGAGGTATCTAAATCTAGCCTACGTTTACAGTGGCAATGAAACTGACGTAAGGTTTGTTCTGCCACACAGGTAATGCTTCCGATACTCTTGGCACTATCCTTTACGTAGCCTCAGTGGCGATCTCGTATCAGTTTTCGTCTGTTGATAATCCTCGGAGTGATAGATAATATAGGTTGCCTTCAATAGCCATCGAAGGCTACAGGGCTTATCGGCTCACAAGCTGTCACAGTTTATGTAAGGATTCCTCTTCCGATCCTTCCTTCGGTATATAATTTTACCATTCTTTCTATGTTGCTATGACAACAGTATATTCCTTGACACATGGTATCATGTTGATACTGGATTAAGGTCTATGTTATGATGAGCTAGTGGAAGGTGGGCAGGTATATATATGATGACATGGTCTGTAGATATGAAGTTCTCGACGCTTAGTTTTCTGTCACAACCACCATTGTTGTATTACCTCGGATTACCTCTAGTCACCTCCAGTTACCTTTTGTACCTTTAGTTACCATTAGTACCCACACAAACCTCTAGCAATTTAGTAATTTATATTACCCAACTTTCAAACCTTTAGCTCCTTCTAGTAATCTCCAGTAGACCATCAGCCATCTCTAGCGATCCATCCGACCTCTTCTCGCCCTTCTATTCCGCTTCAGGTTAAACGCCTACGCTCCAATTTGACAGTTTAGGATATTGACTAGGTTTCTAGTAACTAGTCAATGATGTTTCTCCTATCACTGAGACATATTAATGGTTGATACAACAGGTACAAACAATTAATCGTGTCTGTACATGACGTTATGATATATTCATGATCGTCTGAACAATATCAACTCATGAATGAATCATGTCTCTACATGACACTGACCGCCTCTTGATTGTCAAGGAGTACCTTGATATCTGTGCTACCTCCAATTTCTAACGCTGCCTCTAGGCCTCGTACTGCCCCGGTGATTTCCGCATCAAGGACCTCAGCTTCAAGAAGGAAATTTCCACCACTTGCTATAAGTTCACCGCCCCCATATATGACGTAGTCATAGGCTGAGTATGCTGGGACTGTCGATGGCCCATCCGAGTAAACACAGAGTGTTCCTGGGGGGAGATCCCTGAGCCAAAATATGTTCTGCTCCGCCTTTTCCTCCTTGTTGTATTTGGCCCTGGTAGTAGCCATCGCGATCTTTGGTTGGTAAAGCTGCCCAGGCCCTTCTGATGCCGGCAGGCTGAGGTTCCTATTTTGTAGGCGTGTTAAGTATTGCTCTGGGACACGAAATACACATTATTTCTGCCCCTCTCGGAGTTTTAGTCGTTTTATAGCCTGATTGGGTGTCTCAGCTGCCCTTTTCGACAATAGGTGATAGCTATCGAGTCGACGGATTCTGGCTGCACTTCGAAGCTGTCTCTGCTGTTGCATAATTTCTGCCGGTAAGATGCCTGTTTCTCTGTGAAGTACTATATTCGGTGTAGTTTGCCACACTGGTAGTGCAGCTCGAACTGCTGTTAAAATAGTCCTATCCAGCAGTTTGAGGTGCCACCCAACACCCGTACTTACCTTCTTATCTCGTATCATTGTGATACGGGTGAGTCCAGGCCACCAAGTTTCAGCTCCATAGAAAGCCGTACTGACTACACATGCGTTTACAGTGCGTATTAATGGTCCAGGGGCCGTGCCTCGTTGGACCTTGTTGACACTACGTAAAAAAATTGATAGCTGTTGTGCCCTACTACACCATTCCGAAACATGCTGTTTAAATGTCAGTTGTGTATCCAGCCATACTCCCAGCAATCGAATTTATGGAGATGGTGTAATAAACTGTTCACCAACTTGAACCGAGAGGCTAGATGTGTCAAGTTTCTTCTTCGGTCCTCCTTTGATAACCAGTAGCTCGGACTTCGGAGGGTCGAATCTAATTATGTGTGTCGCCGCCAGTTGGACTATCTTATCCACTTCTTCCTGGGCAGTTTTCACAGCTTCACAAGGATTTTTACCGACTCGAATAACGACCATGTCGTCTACATATCCAAATCTACAGGTGCCGGAGCCTTCCTCAATTAGAGTGGAAATGTATAGCATGAATAAAAGTGGCGAGAGTAGTGATCCTTGGGGGACACCGCATTCAACGAGCTTGTCCTCAGTAACACCTTCTTTGTATCTTACCAAGACTCTTCTCTGTGTCAGATAGGATTTAACCCAGCGACAGAGGGAAGATGGCCAACCCTGACTTTGCATTCGTGCAAGCAGCCGATTGCGTAGCACTGCATCGAAGGCACCTTGAATATCTAGCGCTACTATAGCTGTAACTTTGTTAGATCTCATTGCAGCTTCAGCATCGTGTGTAATACATGATACCAAGTCAACTGCTGAGCGTCCTGGTAGTGCGCCGAATAGTTGTGGGGGTACCGCTTTGTGATTTATTGCAAGCCAGGACATCTGTTTAGCTACTAGTCTTTCAAGCACCTTACCTTAACAGGAAAGAAGTAATATTGGTCGCCATCCCTTTGAGCTGGTAAGGTCGCGGCCTGGTTTTGGAAGTAGCACGACTTCAGCAACCTTAAAAGGCGTCGGAAAATATTCCAAGTTCAAACAAGCCTGGAAGAGATCCCTGGTAAAAATTCCTATCGTCTTCCAGCAGGCCTTGAGAAGTCGGACGGTAATCTTGTCGAAACCCGGGGCGGTTTCTTTACTCCCAATAGTTGCTGCTGTGACATCTTCCAGTGAAACCTTCCCGGTCCATGGAATACGCTCTGGTTGACTATCCTCCCATGCATCAATATCGTTTCTCGCGTCATACTTTGCAAGAAGGGAGTCCTGCAGTGCAATCGTCCGCTCTAGTGGATCTGAAAGCCACCGGTTGGGTGATACCTGTAGGGGAGGGGGTTCCTTCGCCGCCTCAGGTTTGACCCATTGCATCAGTTTAAATACTTGAGCTTCTGTCTCTACTGCCTCGACTTGTTTTGTCCAGAATTCGCGTTTTGCTGCCTTCACTGTTGCTCTGAACGCCTTTCGTGTTAGTTCTACGTTTTCTGATGTAGCTTTAGCTATCCTATAGTCAGTGTGTCGCTTTTTGCAGTCATCAGTCCACCAGGGTACTGTTTTTCCTCTGCCTATTGATGGAACCTGTCCTACAACATTGACCGCGTCTTGAAGAACTTGAGTCAAATCCTTTGAGTAGTTCTCAATTTCAGTTTGACTATTGAGGGGCCCGTGCCTTACCCATTGCCTCACGCATCGAGAAAACTCTTCTAGATCACAGTATTTCACGCATACTAGTCTTGGAATCGGAGGGTAAGACTGAACACCTGTACGCGGTGTCCTCTACGAACCTGGGAGTGAAATATTCTGCCAGAGCCAAGTTCAGTCAAATTTCGCAATATCAAAGAAGTTGGCCCACGAGGCAAGAATTCAAATTACTCCACCATGTCAATCTTTCACTCCCAAAGAGTCCGATTCTCAACTAAGCTTCAAGTCTACAAGTACGACATAGTACATCCTCATCCCAATGACCATACCTCTTGCCGACTTTCTCTAGCCTCGACCACCAAATACACACCCACGCCTATATTTATACCCATTGTCTATTGGAAAAGATTGAAAAAACAGTGTTTACCAAAACAAGAGAATTTTGGTAGTTTCATGTCTACTTCTAGCAGTCCTTCATAGTCTTAGACTCAGTAGGGACTTAAATTTAATTCTATTCTATTCTATTCTATATTTATACCCGACGGAGGAAGCAAAGCGTGGAGCACAAATCTGGGAGATAGCTCTTTGGGATGGATGTGAAAGGGATCAGGACAATTTCACAAGATGATGCAAATGAAGGATACAAACTCAAAGGGCATGACATTCTGAATTTTGGCGAAGAGTTTTACAAAATAGGCTTTGTGTGCGCCAAGACTTCGCTTGCGAGAGTGCAGCTGACACTATATTTATTAATTCATTTTATTGTCCTGTCTGAGTCTATGAATATGTAGGACATGCAGGTCCTCTCTACCTACAGGCCAAAGATACCTATACCAGTAGTATACCCCCTCCTATGCCTCTCATAAAGCTCCCCTCAAATAGTACCACCCCTTAAAAGTCTTCATTCAATCATACACTAATAGGAGCCCTATCAAACTGTGGATAGTTTGAAGGCGATTAATGTCAGATATAAAGTTTAAGGAGTTAGGTTTACAAAGCTTGGAGTTACTTGTTTCGAAAAAAGGTGTTTCGCTTGGGCTGTAGTAATAAGAACTCTATCTGTTCTGACTAGAGGTGTTTCGTTCCAAACCATGAGAAGCTTGGTCTATGGGGACAAGTTGGGGACACATAGAGCATTTGCCATTTTCTAGACGTACATAATCTAGATAGTATCAGTAAGAGAAATGGCAGCCAGGAATTAATTGACACTTTTTACTTTTACTTCATACATTTTTCAATTGACTCGTAGAGTCTAACAAGCCCTTTGCCCTTCATTATCTCCTCTCTCCAGCCACCAAAACGATGGCCATTTGCAGGTGTATGGCAGCTGGGAAAAATCGCAAAAACCACTGGGTGCGGAGCTCTCCTAACAACAACATTAGGACCAAATCCGAAGACATAGTGATCCTTCTGATGCGTTCGAAGAGGCCGGCCAGCTGGGCACTGCAGACTTTTGGGTACCTCGGGAAATTCACAATCTGCCTTTCTAGCCTCCTTCCAACTCCTTCCCGAAGGTCGTGCTGAAATGTCAGAAAAGTCTTGACAGAGCGTGATTGCTGTATGGTAGCTTAGCCTAGCTTCTTTTGTACCGTCCAGGGCGCTGGGGAGCGCCGTTGACTCATCAACAAAAGAAGCCCTCCTGGCTAATTAGCTGGAATCTTGGTCATGGCGCCCACAAAAAATCAAAAGTTGAAAATTCCTCGAAAATTTCAGTTCCAGCATGGTCTTCAGACACCACATTCCCCTCTCGCTCCACATCTCAGCCGCCTGTCCTTCCTCAAGATGTATAACCCCATTAGAGCAGCAGTCCTCCATGCACTAAGACCTCAACTTTGTATATTATGACTTAATTTTCTCCTTGCGGGTATACGTAGCGTCGTAGATTTGTAGTGAGTGATGACCGGTGATGATTGAGGCAAGCTCCTGTTTGCAATTGGAATGACGCCTTTATCGGTCTTTGAGGCGAGATGATGCGTGGTTAGAGATGGGCCGAGGACTCAGATGATAATGATGAGAGAGGCATTGTCGAGAAGTCGTCAAATGGAGATATGATGAAGGCTGTTTTCGACTTCGATTCGGATGCAATCCTTCTTAGCTACCCAAGATATGCAAAACTCACTGAGCAATTACACCGACACTGCTGGAAAGTGAAGAATTCATATTTGCAGGCCACATAATGTCAAACTTGGTTTAGGGCAACAATAGGACGGTGACATTTGGCTTGAAAGTCATGTGATATCACTATGTATAAGTACGTGTTGGGATATTGAGAAAGTATAGTCACGGGAGTAAGATAATACAGATAGTAATATACAATATGTGAGGAATTGTATGGATGTAGGACTAAGGGTGTGTAGTGATAAAGGTGTTATGTACTAATGATGTGGACACCTTTCACTTGACCAACTAGCTGACTAAGCAGCATTTCCTGACACGCCCCCATGCCGCAATATCCTAGAGCCTCATTAACTTCCACAACACTTAAAAAGTGTGACCCCTACATCTCTTCTTAAAGAGTTCAGTAGTCCTACAGAAAAATGAAACTGCATTGTGGTACAAGAGTACTCTTATCCTGGTCCCATCATGATCTGCTGTGTGAACTTCTGTGGTACTAATATTGCCCATACAATTCGTTCAGCGTTTAATGAGATAAGCCTAGCTCGGACAATAACTTTACAAACTGGTCCCTGGGTAACTGTTTTGTTAATATATCCGCAATCTGTTCAGTACCTGGTGTAAATGTGACCATTAGCCTGTTTTTCATCACCATGTTGTCTCGTATGTAGAAGTGCCTAATTTCAATGTGTTTAGCTCTTTGATGAAATTTGGTGGTTTTGGCAAGCTCTATTGCAGCCTGATTGTCTAGATGTAGAAGCGGAGGTTTCGTAATTTTGACGTTTATGTCATGAGCAATTTTCTCCATCCAGGCAATTTCTTTAGCTCCTTCACTAGCAGACATGATCTCTGCTTCCATTGAGCTCTGAGCTGTGCTTTTCTGATGGTTAGCGGACCAAGTTACTGCGCCCCCATTCCATATGATTGTTTGCCCTTGGAATGATTTCTTATCATTTTCGGTACCCCATGTTGCATCTGTCCATGCTGCCCAAATATTTTTTGTAGTGGCAAATCTGTATTTAATCCCGAGCGACCTTGTACCGTTGAGGTATCTGAGTAGATGCTTTGCCATACTTAAATGGTTTGAATCGGGATCAGACGTAAATTGTGCAAGTTGTCCTACGGCATAAGATATGTCTGGCCTTGTACCATTAGAAATATATAGGACAGATCCAACAATTTGTTGATAGAGGCAGATGTCATCATCTTTGAGCGTTTGATGGATATCATCTTTGGTAGATGGGCTTAGGACTGTTCCTGCTGGGAGTGGGAGATCCTTAGGTATACTTTTCTCCATTCCCAGCCGCTGAATAAGTTTTGTTGTATAGGCAGTTTGATGAATGCGAAGTGTGCGCTTCTGCCTATTTCTTTCCACTTGAATTCCGACGAAAGTGTCAACTGGTCCTAGCGCTTTGCAAATCCATTTATTCATGATGTCTGATTTGACGGAATTTAAATTTCCATGTTTCCCAATGATTAGCATATCATCTACATAAAGAAGTACAAAGACACCTCTACCTATAAATAAATTTGGATCAGCATCTCCACTCTTTAAAGAAATTCGATTAAAGTGATCTTTGACTTCTTTGAACCAAATATGCGGGGCTTGCTTTAAACCGTATAGTGATTTGTTAAGTTTGAGGTAATTTTCCTTTCGATTGATTCCAGGGTGTTGTAACAAAAAGAAATCAGGTATCTCCATATAAATCTCTTCTTCTAATTTTGGATTTAGAAAAGCTGTATCCACATCAAGCGCTTCAATTTCAAGATCGTCTACTGCAGCCTTTGATAGAAGTATCCGGAGTGTGTTGTACCGTATTACCGACGCAAAAGTCTCGAAGTAATTGATACCGTACTGCTGTTCAAATCCACGGACAACGATTCGTGCTTTTCGTCTGTCTAAGCTACTGTCACTTCTGAACTTCTTTCTAAGAACTATTTTGCTGGATATTATTTTCTTTCCAGGAAGTGGAGACCCAGTCAAAATCGTATATGTGTTGGTGGCTTGCAGAGAGCGCAATTCTGATTTTATTGCCTCTTTCCATAATTTGGGATCTTCATGCATGGCCTGTTCAACAGTGATAGATTCAAATGGAGGAGTGGGCACTTGAATCGATGACGACTCACCGGTATTAATATGGACTGCTTGTGCAGAAATAGCATTTGCTGTAACGACATGATTGAACACAGCTTTTGCCACTCTTCTCAGCGGTCTGCCAAATTTTGATTTTGGCGGGAGCAAGGAGTCTGCCCAATCAATGGTTCGATGGCTTCTCGGATAATCTGAGGAGTACTTTCTTTGAAGTTCATTCGCCCTCCTAGATATTCTTGCTCTACTACCCCTGTGGTGGCCTCTTCCACTACTGCAGTAGGATTACTAGCCTCGACCATGGGTTCGCGTGAGAGCTTCCTCCACGCGTTCTCGTGGCAGCTTCCTTCACGTCTTATTACGGGAGTCTGTAGCTCTACCGAACCTATGTAGGTCTCTTGCTCGTCCATTCTAATGGGAGCCTTCTGTAAATAGCGTTGATCAGACGCATCTCCAGCCTCTCGCAGGCGAGTTACAGGATTTTGCAATTCAGAGTCATTTTCGCCCGAACTCATTGCCTCAATAGGGCGAATTGCAGCGTACTTCTTACGCGCTTGCTTAACACCTTTCTGCCTAGCATCTATCAGCTGCGGCTGGTACATCTTTGTTCGCTCTAAAGGTACTTATCTAGGTGTTAGCACATCTGGTCTATCAGGTAGAGTAAAGAGTGAGATGTCAATTTTAGGGAATTCATATTCATTGAACTCAACATCTGCAGAGATTGTGTCTCTTAGGGTAAGCGTATCAAGTAGCTTCCAAATTTTCGTCGAAGTCATTCCTATCATGATGAATTTTCCTTCTCTAATGTGAGGTTGCCATTTCTGAGGAATTAACTCGGAAGGGTAAAGCACATCTGCTTTGCACCCGAAAACTCTGATGTTGGTTAGATCTGCAGGCTTTCCATGATAAGCGCTGTAGGGAGTGAATTTTTCTGGGGCGTCATTATCAGCAAAAGGTAGCGCGGATGTGGGAGCCCTGTTCTTGATCCAAGCCGCATGCTCGACAGCGTAATCCCAGAGCTGGTGAGGTAGCTGTGCCTCATATAACATAGACCTTGCTATAACTGCTATAATACCCATCCATCTTTCAACAACTCCGTTCATTGAGTGTTTGTATGGTGGGCTTGGTTCAAATTTATACCTACTTCTTTCAAGTAGTGTTGAAGGGCAGTACCAAATTCACTCCTGCCGTTGTCAGCCCTCATATAGACAATTTTATTGCCAGATTGCAATTCAGCTTCGGCCTTTATTTGCTTGAATGTGACTAGAACCTCATTCATTTCTTTCGTTCTTAGTAACCTGACCCAGCACATCCTTGTTGCATCATCTACCATGAGGAAGTAGAACCAATATCCTCTAACTGAGATGGACTGGATTCCTGAGATATTGCAGTGAACTCGACAAAGAATGGTGCTTGAACAATTGACAGATTTCTTATTAAAATTTTCCTTCATCTTTCCTGCTAAACATGCTTCGCAAGATTTTGATCCAATCGGAATTGATCTTTTCTTGTTAGGAACTTTTAGTCCAGAGTGTCCTGTTTTCAGAACCTTGTCAATATCTTTGATGTTAATATGGCCCATTCTTCTATGCAAAATGTCCCATTCAGTCTCTGTTTGGTGTGGCATTTGTTGCTGAACTTCTGTGGCTGATGTTGCTTGAGGTATTGATTTTGTTTTAACTTTGAAGACACCATCCTCTCCTTCTGCTTCAAACAAGATTGAGCCGTTTCGTGTTATTTGACAATGGCCATCAGCAAACTTTACATTAATGCCCCTCTTATTGAAGGCCCAGATGGACAGAAGCCGCATTTGACCAAACTCAGGAATAAACCAGACTTCTCTTAATTCAATTATTTTATCACTAGTCCTAAAAGATATATTGCCATAGCCTTCGCATTGAATAACTTTTCCATCTGCAATTTGGACAGACTTTGGACTGCTCCATCTTTTGAGCGTAGAGAAATCATCTCTCATACCACTGAAATGTTCTGACACTCCGGAGTCAATTATTGTGAGAATTTCTCTGGGCTTGGTGAGTAATGCATGTTTTGTGACACTTGGGAGAGCTGTTGCATTAGAATCCAGAAGCCGTATAAATTTAAGGAGTTTATGAATTCCGCTGGTGATCAAGCTCTGTATATTTTGGAATTTGTTTTATATTTTCGGATTTTACTTTTACATGATTTTATTTTGAGTAGGGCCAGACTTTTATCCATATTTAGCTCTGAGCAAGCTGTGTGACTGTGTTCAAGATAATAAGGTAGGTAGGGTGAATCATTTGCATTAATATTTCTAACTTGAACATAACGAGCGTCGGCATCTCCCCTAGCTTTATTCTTTTCCTTGGCTGCTCTACTTTGGGACTGCTTAAGGCGACAATCGCGTTCTACATGACCTTTTCTACCACAAAAGAAACACTCCTTTTCGTCCGTTGCCATTCCTCTTTGCTTTCCTTTTCGGTTAAGCTCTCCGCAAGCTTGATCACGACGATCAAAGTGCGCTGTATTGCGTCCCCTTCGATATGTACCACGTCCTCTTTTTCTATAATTGCTGCGTGCTACATTTGCAGATTGTGGTTGATGGGATTGTGTATAACAAATGTTAGACTTGCAAGATTGAAGATATATAATTGTTTCTGCTAGACTTCTACCCATGTTTAGAGCGTGTGATCGAGCCGTAGACCAAATCGAGTTATCCTTAGGAAGAGATGCAATTAGCTGCTCCTTGACATCTTCCTCGGTGATCGGTCTAGAGGTCATTGATAGCTTGACTCTGAGATTATTGAGGCGTAGAACAAGAGATTGGATTGTGTCTGTTCTCGGATCAAGCTTCATGGAGGCGAACTTGGATCTCAATTCTGCAATGGATGTAGGATCTCTGTTTGGATCCATTTGGAGGAGGAAGTTCCATAACCCAGCGGGATCAATGTTCCTCAGAAATCCGAGCGACTGCTCCATCAGTTGGGTTTCGATGGAGTTGGATATGATTATCTGCGTGTCGCGGGCTTTGGATAACCATTTCTGTTCCTGTATTCGAAATTTATTGTCATTGGCATCAATTTCATTGTGTGCTGCACCGGAAGAGGCTGATCGTGTATTCGGACGGGAAGCATGCGTGTAATAATTAGCAATAGGTTTCTTCCAAGTGCCATCAGCGATACTTAAAACGCCAGCGTTTATTAAAGCAATCTCGCAAGTAATCCGCCTCTCTGTGAATGTTCCGAGGCTCAGAATCACAACGTTCCCCCAATTAGATTTGTACTGTGGAAGACCGTCGTGATTGCGGGTGTCTTTTATTTCTGTAGTAAATGAAGACATTGCTGCAGATTGTTCGAAAAAAAAAGCCGATGAATAATTAGACACCGGTCTCATAACCTGTTGGGATATTGAGAAAGTATAGTCACGGGAGTAAGATAATACAGATAGTAATATACAATATGTGAGGAATTGTATGGATGTAGGACTAAGGGTGTGTAGTGATAAAGGTGTTATGTACTAATGATGTGGACACCTTTCACTTGACCAACTAGCTGACTAAGCAGCATTTCCTGACAGTACGCAATTGCCTCCCTCATTTTTGACGTAATATTCTACTATCCATCAACTTATTTCACACTTTATCTCTGCACCCATCATTCTAAAAGTTATGTTCCACTATGTCTATGTTCCAAGAAATTTTCACGAATCAAGAGAACAATTCGATTGATTATATTCTCCAGAAATGCAGAAAAAGGCACGGCAAAGGCGCTAGCTCTAAACTGGGTAAAATTAAATTCCGAGCTCTTATGCTTTCAGCTAACAGATTAGTTCTTTATAAATTGTACAACAGCTTATATGAGTACACCCAGCCATTACGAGACAAGAGGAACATTTCGGAACTTCGTGACTCATTCTATAACTCTATGAAGGTAATAATTGATGGAGATGCTGATCTCAAATTGTTTGAACAACTTGAGAAAGATATTATTAACAAAAAAAATGAGCGTGATACTTGAAACTGGCCATTGATCTTGCAATAAAGTTTCCGTTAGAATCAACAGTAGGACCATGGAACAGCTTGACATCAATCCGTAAAAATTTTATGGACGGATCCAATATTGACATGACGGCCCAAAACTTGGAAATATATTTGCAGAATAACTTGCAAGACAACATATTCTGCGCTATCCCAAACTTCTGGGACTGTTTCTTTGAAAAAAAGGACTGGACCGACCAGGCTTCTTGTATATGGGAAAGCTATAAAAAGTATGAGGTTGCTGAGGAGAATAAAAGATCGAGGGAGCTAAAAGCAAAAAATACTGCAAAAGGCGTCGAGGAACAGAAACGTCTTCATAGAGACAAGGAAGAGAAAATCCTAGAAGAAGGCATGACTGAAGGTGAGACATGGGACTGGCTCACCTTCTTTGAGGAGAATTTCCTTAATCAGCTCAATGGCTGCACAACAAGGTCCACAAAATATCCCATTGTCATCGAAGATAAGGGCTCCCTTCTGCAAGGGTGGTATTGTCGTACGAATAGGACGCAACGTGCTCAGGAGTCCAAGGGTACTACTCAGATTGACTTACTGATTAAAAGCATTGACATACGGGATGATGATGTTGATTGGGAAAACATGAACGTTGGAGCTGAGTTCACAGTATCACCAAGTAAGTCTATAAGAAAGAAAAAGTTCCTTCAACTATCAAGATGTGCTCGTGAAGCATACTGCGCTCAGCCCCTGCGGCAATTTATGCACGGATTTCTGATGTTAAAAGAAGAATTCGAACTATGGGTTTTCGATCGCTCGGGCGCTTACAGCTCGGGCAGAATGGGTATTATAGAAAGCAAAGAGATTTTCGTGCGAGCATTATGCTCATATTTGTTGATGAGCAATGAGGAACTTGGGCGTGACATGTTAGTCCTGCGAAAAAATGGACAATCCACAGCAAATTTCACAGGAAGTGATAGTAACTCAGACCAAATATTTGAGATCAAACCTAAGCCTGTCATACAGTCAACGACCCTAGTCACTCGAGGGACGAATCAACCATGATAAAGTACTCGTGGAGCAGGTCTGGGGATAACGACGAAGTCAGATTCATGAAGGATGCACTTCCAGTACCAGGTGTCGTGAAGTACAGAGTATCACAGTTAATATATCAGACTAACAATCACCTGGGAAACCTCGATCTTTCCGGTGCCGACCCCTAGGATTTAAAGGCGGAAGACCATAATGTAATCAATGGGTCTAATTACCAAGCTATGACTCAACCGTCTTTGGAAAGAAATCGTTTTCTTTTCAGGATTGTGATGACACCATGTGGCAGAAAAATTGACACATGCGGGTCGATCCTTGATTTTGTGGCCGGAATTAGAGATGCGATCAAGGCTCACCAGAGGCTTGTCAATATTAGTATCTTACATGGAGATGTTTCCGAAGAAAATATTATCCTGAAAGATCCAACTACAGATGATGACTCTCATGGTATACTGATTGACTTTGATTGATCCATGAAGTTGAAAGGAAACGTCGCAGAGGATGAAGAACTGTTCTTAACAGGCACTGTGAAGTTCATGGCAATTGAGAGATTAAAATCCGCTGCAAATTCAAAGCTTTCCATCCAACAAACTTATTGCCATGATCTAGAATCATTCTTCTATGTGTTTCTTGCAGGATGCATAGAGTACGAATTTGTAGATGAGGCGAAGCTTCGAAATCTAGACAAATGGTGTAAGGGTGAAATTGATACTTGCTACTTGTCTAAATATACGGATATTTTAGATCTTGAAATAATTCTCGATAAGTTCACGCCCAGTTTTGTAGGACTAAACGAACTAGCCAAGAGCTTACGAACAATTCTGTTTAAGGATGAAAACTTTTTCGCAACACCTGAAGATCGTGGATCAATTTACAGGAGAATGATTATGGCTTTTGACAAAACTATCAAGGACATTAAAGGTAAGATAGATTTATGACTGCATGAAAGTATTTATTTTTCTTACTCGAGCTTTGCTGACAAACTGTTCACTTTTAGCTGGAAAAATTATAAATTCAAGTTTCATAGCACGTCGGTATCAGACCGCCGCTCGAGCTGCTCTTCTCCGAAATTTAGTACGAAAAATACCCGTTAGGTAGAAATAACACCATTTCGTACTCGGTTAAACTGTGGATTAATTACCAAGTGTCAAAAGGAGGAACATAATGCTCTAAATGTTGGCTAGGTCGAGATATTGAACTTTAAATTTTATTAAAAACTTAGTCCTTGTATTGTGTAATGATCACTTTAAGGAGTTCTAATATAAAACATGGAAGGTAGACTTGTCTATGAAATCAACTCGTTAGAGGTGTAAAATGATTTTCCATCAAAACAGATCCAACACTCGAGATTTACATCTTGAGTGAGGGTCCGTGCATGCTAACAAAACAAACCAATAACCACGTGATAAACAAGCTAATTGTACAGGGTATCTTGCTCTCCGGTTCTCCTAACTCCTGGCTAATGATGACAACTCAGACCCATAACAAGGGTCATGAGGATCCTGGAATTGCAATGTATTAGACTTATTTCTCAACACTCCCCCTCAAGGCAATTTCCATTACTCATATCCTCCCACTAGTCCAAGCTGGTTTTTGAATCTTTCGAATGCCACTCTTTGAAGAGGTTTTGTCAGTCCATCTGCTATCACCTCGCTTGTGGGTACATAGTCAATGACGAGCTTCCTTTTTTCGGCCAGGTCACGAATGAAATGGAAACAGATGTCAATATGCTTTGATCTCTCGTGCAGGTGAGGGTTCTTGACTAGTGCTAGGGCTCCTTGGTTATCTCCGTACATTTGTACTGTCATTTCGTTTACGTTGATAACTTGGGGCATTCCTAAATCGCGGAGGATCTGTGCGGCCCACTGGCCTTGTTTGGCGTACATAGCTTGTGAAATATATTCGGCTTCGGCGCTTGACGTTGCAACAGAGTTTTGTTTTTTCGAGGACCAAGAAATGGGTCCACCATAGTACATGCAGACTCCCCCGGAGATACTCTTCCGGTCCATCTTATCTGTCGCCCAATCCGCGTCAGTGTAAACGGCAAATTGCTGTGAATATGCTCCCCCTGGTCCGAATCGGAGTCTCTGTTTGACTGTTGAACGTAGGTATCGCATGAGGCTCTTGAGAGCTATTCCGTGGTGCACTGCGGGGTCTTTCATGAATTGGGATAGTCGACCAACAACAAAAGCGATATCAGGTCTAGTTAATACCATTGCGTACATTAATTTCCCAATTCCTCTCTGATATTCAGTTGCGTTGATTCGTTCATCTGATCTGTTTGCTGGGCGAAGGTTTTCGTAGTCTGCTGCAGGGATCTTCTTGCTCATGTGTTTTGCATGCGTTATGCCGAATTGATCAAGAGCTGCGGACAGGTACTGTTCTTGGTCAAGGTAAATGGTGCGATTTTTTTGGTCTCTTGTAATTCTTATGCCAAGAATCTTCTCAATCTCCCCCAGATTTTTGGCATTAAATTGTTGAGAGAGCGCTTTGAAAAACCAATTAAGTTTACTGTCATCATTTGCTGCTGCGGCGATGTCATCAACGTACACGAGAATCCAAATATTTCTTTTGTGATGGACGTAGAGACATGGGTCCGCAAGACTTTGTGTGAACCCAATTGATACGAGGAAGCTTTTCAGGAGTAGATTCCAGTCTCTACCGGCTTGTTTAAGTCCGTAAAGGCTGCGAAGGGCTTTAAGTACTTTTCCTTTTGAGACTTCTACTCCTTCTGGTGGCTTAAGATATATTTCTTCTTGCAATGTGGATTCCGTGAAGGCGTTTTTTATGTCGTAATGGTGGCACTTCAAGTCGTATCTAGCCACCATTGCTAGAAATAGGCGAAAAGTGTCCATCCTAACAGTAGGTGCAAACGTCTCGGTGTAGTCGACTCCATATTGTTGACTAAAGCCTCTTGCTACTAAGCGGGCCTTGTAGCGTTCTACAGACCCATCCTTCTTTAATTTGATTGTAAAAACCCATTTTGTCGAGACTGTGTTTGCCCCGTCCGGCAGAATATGTTCTTCCCTTGTTCCATTTGAAACTAGTGCATCGATTTCATCTAGTATAGCTCTTTTCCACAATGGGCCGTGAATCTTGTCATTTGTGGCCTCCTTATATGTACGTGGTATTGGAATACCATTTATAACTTTCGTGGGGAGTGCATATTCCTTATTCACATCTGATTGATTGGTGAAAATTGCGTAGAAAGCCTGTATGATGGAAGCTTTAAGCTTGCGGTCGTTAGGAGTAGCTGAAAAGGTATGTCTCGCTGAGAATGAACTTTCGGTTGCTCTTTCAATATTTTCATGTTCTTCCATATCAGAGAATATTTTTGCTAATAACGCTCTTCGTATTCTTTTAATTTGTTTGTCCTCATCGTAATAATCTGTATTACTTTTACGCCTTTTCCGAAAGAAATATCTAGGCTCAGGGACTGATGGTAAATTCATTGATTCGAAATTTCGCTCTGGGGTCTGGGATGGTTCTGAATCTTGGATTGCTTCGATGGTACTGTTCCTATTGGAATCAATTTTGATCTGGTCGTCTTTATCGCCTTGGATGGCGTCATTGGTCTCGCTTAAGATTGGACCAGTGTCACCATGATTATCTTCTTCAACTATGGTTCCTGATGGTGGTACTGACAATTTATTTTCTTTTCTCTTCTGGGATTTCTTTCGTTTCCGTTTTTCTTTATTGGACGTTCCGGTAGGTTCTGAAGTATGTGTCCTAGGAGAAGGTGAAGGAGATGCCGTAGTAAGTGCTGGCTTTGGATTGGATACTGGGGCTGCTTCCATTGCCGGGTCCGGTATTGGAGACGGTATTGGAGATGGAATTGTAGCTGGTGACGGAGCTGGTGGTGGAGTTAATACTGGAGAAGGTGGCACATCAATCATCACATCTTCGAATATTTTAGCCCCCGATTTATCGTTATCTTTGCTGGGGCGACCTCTATTATTTCTCAGAGGTAATTGGTTAGTGGTTCCTTGAGATGTGACGGCGCCCTCTCTTAGCCTCAAGTTGATCATTCCTCCCTTTACTTTTTCGTCTATTAATACAGCATTTACTCGCTCTACTCGACCTAGGTCTGGGGCGTAGATTTTTGTGTGTTTTTCGGTGTTCTCGGAAAAACCCATGAAGACACCCTCTCTTCCCCGTACAACCAATTTGTCGTGTCTTCCTTTAGCTTCTAGTGTTTTTGGATTGACGTACCCATAAGCTTTGTAGCCCCAAGGTCGTATGTGCTCGATGTTTGGCCTTACTCCCGTATAGGCTTCAAGTGGAGATGAAGGGCTTCCATCAATAATAGGTCCAAGGGGAAGTCTGTTTCGGATGTATGAGTCGTATTCAACTGCTTCGTCCCAAAATTCTATAGGTAATTCTGCATCATCAATCATTGTCCTGATGGTCATCTCAGCAGTTTGAATACTACGTTCAGCGGGGCCATTTTGATGCGATGACGCGATGGCTGTAAAGTTTGCAACAACTCCATCTTCTCGTTCCCATTGCAACATTACGTGTTTGAGTTCTGGTGCGTTATCGGATCTGGTCGATTGCAGTTTCCTTCCTGTCTGTTGTTCTTCTCTAACCCTTAATTTTCTTAATTCAGATATGGCTCGGTCTTTTGTCTTCATAGGGATAGACCAAGTTCTACGAGTCCAGTTGTCAATGACCTGCAGGAAGTATCTATATCCGCGAAGAGACTTAGGGAATGGGCCAGCTACATCAAAAGAAATGAGTTCCAATGGTTCTGTCTTATGCTGAGCAAGAGTGTTGCTAATTTTATTTCTCATTTTTCCAATCTTACAAGACTTACAAATTCTCTTTTCGGGGATAGGTATTTTAACACGATCAATATTCGAAGTTTTGTGAAGTTTACTAATAATATTTGGGCCGTAATGACCAAATCGACGATGCATTAATCGGTAACGTGCTCTTTCTTCTTTAGTCTCGGCTGGGTCATCATCAGATTGGTCAGGGTCTTTGTCTGAGAAATCAGGGTTATCTCTGCATTTTATAGAGGTATCACGGTAGTAATTCAAGCTGGTTTTACGGTGTGTGGCTGGGAGGTTATTGTCAGGCGCTTTATGGGTCGCGGGGCATGCTACTTGTTTTATTACCCTTGTGTCCAAGGACTTTTCTCTGAGTTCAGTTGCGATATGTTTCACAATGTAGAGACCGTCAGTTTGGACTGCATGAATCATTGTTTTATTTTCATCCTTGATCCAAACATTCTTTTCGTCAAAGTGGCCTTCCATTCCAGTTCTACAGAGCCGTTTTGCTGAGAGAAGATTTACGCCAAGATTAGGTACGTAGAAGACATTTTTTGCTATCCCCCATGAACCATCGGCACATTTGACTACTACAGTTCCCCGATGACTCGATGTTAATGTACCTCCCCCGACTTGTATAGTGGTAGGAAGTATATTTTTCAGTTTTCCCCTAAACAAATGGATTTGATCAGTCATTGGAGACGTAGCGCCTGTGTCAAGTACCCAAGCAGCTGGGGTGCTCTTACTAATAAGTTCTTTTGTAAGCATCACTTTCTGTGGCTTATGGAAATCTGAGTCGGATTCAGATTCTTCTTCGGGCGAGTCCTCGCTTGTGGAATCGTGAGAAGTTGAATCCGAAGTTTCTTCATAAGCGGCGTAGCCATGCCTTCCCTTAGGTATCGATCTGGTTATCTTGTGGGTAGTCTTCTTTTTTTCTGGTTTGGATGCCTTTTTTGACCTTAGCTTTGTTGTCCCCTTTTTATCGGCCCTCTTTTCATCCTTCTCTCGAAGTGTGATGGCGTATTCCAAGGCCGCTTTTGCATAAGGGCAATTGCGCGATATATGGTTGGACCCGTGACACTTGTAGCAACGCATTTCAACGAAAGCATCTGGGGTATTTTCCATGGTGATGTCAGAATTTCGGCGCTGCCGCTGGTGATGCCTTCTATCAAAAGCCGGGTGTGCAATCTCATGGTCTCTGCTGTCTTCCTCCTTTTCTATGAGAATATTTAATTTTTCTTCGACAGTCCATTTATTACCGCGAAAACTATCAAGAATTGAGGAGTATTTAGATGGCAGGGTCTTCCCTAGAACAAGAAAGAGTGTTTTGTCTGGGTAGGCGAACCTGAAGGACTCATCTGCAGCAATGAGTTTCCTTCTGTAACCTTTCAAAGTTTCCCAAGCGCTGTGAATACCTTTCTCTTCCACCTCAAACTGGTTGGGGAAGCTTTGGATTTTAGATATGAAATTTGAGGCGGTAGATTCACTGATCTTGTTGTATTTGTCCTTTAAAAAATTCCAGACATCAATCGCATTGTCAAACTCGTCAAAAACAGATTGATCGTCGTCGCTGAGGAGATCTGAGATATAAGAAAAGAACTTTGCGGTGTCTTGTTCGAATATCATTAATTTTTCACTGTTCTAAGATCCCCCTAATCTCTCAAATTTTGACGTCATTTGCTCCAATGGATCTCTTTTCTCATTTTCTTTTCTTTTTGATGACGTGGTACTAGAACATTCGGCTTCATCTTTGGGCTGAATGGAAGAGCCTCCCTCTCGCTTTATCCAAGCAAAGTTTGCTTTAGTCGTGTGGGTCACGTAGAAGTAACCTTTTGACTTTGACTTAAATTCTACCTTGCGGAACCATTTATCATGATTTTGACGAGAGAGTATGAGTGCCTCACGTTTCTCGTAGTCTGAACCCATTGTCAGTGGTAATTTATTTCCTCCTCTTTTTCTTCGTTTAATAAAATTACTTTCTTTCGTAGTCTTTAGCGCTCTCGTCCGTTGGCGCTCTTTCGTTTGTAAACTTTCGTGTCTTGCGCGTCTTTCGCGTTCTCGTTTGTTTGCGCTACTCCAATTGTTGTTGATTTCTTTAGCACCCTCGTTCGTTGGAGCTACTTGAGAAAAGTCTGCGCACCGGTGGTCATAACCTATTAAAAACTTAGTCCTTGTATTGTGTAATGATCACTTTAAGGAGTTCTAATATAAAACATGGAAGGTAGACTTGTCTATGAAATCAACTCGTTAGAGGTGTAAAATGATTTTCCATCAAAACGGATCCAACACTCGAGATTTACATCTTGAGTGAGGGTCCGTGCATGCTAACAAAACAACCCAATAACCACGTGATAAACAAGCTAATTGTACAGGGTATCTTGCTCTCCGGTTCTCCTGACTCCTGGCTAATGATGACAACTCAGACCCATAATAAGGGTCATGAGGATCCTGGAATTGCAATGCATTAGACTTATTTCTCAACAAATTTACATTTATTTGAATCAATGAGACATGACTAAGGTTGTTGTGGTAAGATTTTTTCCGAATTGCTATATATCTACATTACTTTTTTTCACGAATCTCATCAGAGAAGTATTTTACAATAGTTAGTTCATAATGTCAATTATAGGTATCTTAATCCATAAAATGATCTACTTCTCTTTATTTGACTTGAAATCCGTGTAACAATTGTTTTTCGTAAACTATTGGAATAACAGCACTATCCTTACCACATTGTTGAGCTGTGCCATTGATCCTCCCCATTCTCGTGTCAACAAATGTAAAGTTCAAAAGGACAATAATGTCTGAGAAACTGTATTCCCATGCTGTGTTATAAAAATCTGAGTCAATAACTGCACACATCATCAAGGGATAACTGTGCACCAGCTAAGATAACCCTTAGAGTCTGATCACTATTGCCTCCTGATTTCTACACACTGACATTAATGTGATCACTACAGTCTCTTACTGGTTTGATTTGATTTTGATTTCATTCAGCCCGTTCAGGTACCCTATGGGTCCATGCAGGAATATCTAGCTATAATATTTACACAGGAGGAAACCATATTTGGTAAAAACCCCCCACAACTGTCTGTCTCATGTCAATTTTTTTTTCTGAGGTTTCCTACAGGAAGTGCGATTACACTGTTTATACAGTGTGAAATCCGTCTTATTCTTGTCCACATCGTCTCATCCTTTCGTCCAATGCTATTTCTACTTCTCCTGCCAGCCGGAATTGTTCAAAGCAGCCTTTTGCCAGGATCCATTTTGTAATTCTCTCTATATCATCTGGGCTGTTCATCAATGCCGCAAATGACCTATCTTTTTGTTGTGCTGGCTCAGTTGAGTTGTTAGGAGACAGGGGAACGGAGGATGGGCTGCTGGATTAGGAAAGGGTGGAAAATACAGGCTGGTGCACAGACGCTGTTCATGTACTCTACAATCTCTTCACCTGCCGAGTTTAGTGAATTAATCTATCCATATAATATCATACTTCACATCATCCATTAGATGATATTATCAATCGTCGGGATGCACATCTAGCATCACCTTCATAGATCACCATTGTCAATAAGAGTTCACATTTGATACCCACTGACACCCATTTGGCCACAGTGATACGTCCTCAGTGTCCATTGTGCCATCACCCAGCGTGAGCGCGCCATCTCCGCGACTCACCATTGCACATGAGCCCGTGTAATTCCACCGACGGACAGCAGAGACATAATTGCTATATACCTCACAGCTCATAACCACAACACTTATGCCTTTCGAAGCACCTCTACTCTTCCCATTGCCCACTGAGGACACGCCGAGACCATATGTTTGACATTTTGAGACGGATATCCACACTGACATTTTGGATCAATCACTCCGGGAACTTTCCTTCGATACTGATAAGAATTGAGACCAATGTGCTCACTTCATATCTGAACTGCAATACTGCTTTAGGCCCTACTAAGTTTTCGATGGATGTTTGAGGGTGTGTTTCTATATGTAATCCTTTTTCTACCTGTTGTCTCATCTGTAATAATATTTGCGGCTTTCCAATGTTATTATTATTTGAATTTGATTTTATTTAGCCCGATTTGGAGCCCTATGGGCCCATGCAGGTGTCTACAAACTCTAATATTTACATGAGGGGGAAACTGTTGGAAATACAGTTTCCTGCTTTTCTTTCTATCGACCAATGTGGTTGCATGCATCTTGCCTGAACTATATTTCTGAGTTCGGGCAGGATCCCACATTTCTGATCCAATCGGACTCAACGTTAGAGTCTGCTTGAATCCCATTCTTCCCGAACAAATCCAGTCATTGGTTTGTTCGTACTTCTATTGCGTGACCCAGTATTCTCAGTCAGTGGATAATTATTTTCTGGTACGGGGTCCCACTTATTTATGCAGTCGAGTCGGTTCCGGGTAACCTCTATTTCTTATAATTCCACTGTATATATCATAATACCTGTAGTCTATTAGTAAATTAAGCAAACTGAACTTCTTCTCCGTTCTCAGGCAATTCTTACTCCGAAGTCTTCTCTATACTCTAACAGATTATGAGACCAAGTTAGCTCAACTTTGGACTTAAATACTTCTCTCTTCGCCTGGCTGCTTCAACTTCTACAACTTTCTCTTCCTCACACTCACCTCTACTACATCTTCTCAACCTTCTACAACCAAAATGGCATTTAACCAGATCATCAAATCGGTTCGTTCTCTTCCTACTTTGGACAAGTCTACCTACACCCGTTGGGCTAGTCTATTTCGAATGATTCTCGTACAATTTAATGCGGAGTCCGTTATATGCGACCCTTCCGAAGCCGTCGCCGATACTAAGAAAGGCGAAAATAAAGATGTGGACTTGGACGAAATTGACCATTGTGTCAGATTTGCTCTTCTTTCGGCCGTACCAGATGATACTTACCATTTGGTTGAAAATAAAAATACTTCCAGAGAAATGTGGATTGCTCTTGAGGATTTCTTCAAACCTGAATGTGAGGTTACTCCTACTTCCTTGCTCAAGGATTTCTTTCGATTCACTATGCCTGATGGTACTAGTGTGGATCAATTTTCTGAAGAGCTTACAAAACGTCAACGTAGAATTGCTGCTGCAGATCCTTCTTTCTTCCCCTCTGATACTCATATGAGGGATTACTTACTTGACTACTTTGATTTTTGTAGCAATGGTCAATTCTCTGGATCAGTCACTTCTTTGAGACGAGACAAGTCCTGTACGTTTTCTCAGGCAGTCAACTCTCTGAGGTCGACAGAAACTACGATAAATAGTCGACAGTCTGGTCCATCTGCAGTATTCTTAACTAGTTCTACGAAACAAAATTCTCACCCTGATCCTAATTCTTCCTCTTCCAATTCTTCCAATAAGGACAAAACATGCGCGCACTGTCACCGTAAGGGTCACACCAGGGACACTTGTTTCCTCTGGATTTCTACGCCTGACGGCACAAAGTGGGCCGCCAAGCATCCAGAGAAAGCCGCTATAGTGCGAGCTATGTTCCAAAGATTCGGGAATAACGGCTCTTCCAAGGATAAAAAGGGAAAGTCTATTAAACTTGACGGTGCCTGGATGATGGAGGAACATATTTTTACTTCTGATGGATCAGGGAAGTGTAACGACGTTGTTCTTGATACTGGTGCAACGCACCATATCTTTCATGACAAAAGCTTGTTCTCTTCTATTTCTCCAATTGATAAGCGTGTCCAAACTGCTTCTGGTCAATTGCTTTCTGTTTCTGGAATCGGCTCTGTGGAAATTTCTTTGGGAAATTATCTCGATTCATCTTGTTCTCGTACTATGAAGCTAGAAAACGTCTGGTATCTTCCTTCTTGTACAAAAAATCTTGTTTCTGGCTCTCAAATTCTTTCTGCAGGTTACAAAATGCGGTTTTCTAACAGTGGGATTGGCATATTTGAAGCTAAAGGTCGTCTCACTGCAACCGCTCGTTTAAGGAATGGCTTATTTCATTTCAATGTAATTTTTCCTCCTGCTGTTCTTAGTTCTTCTCGTCCTACATTTTCTTGTCCTCTTTCTTCTCAACCCGAGGACCTCACGCTCTCTTCGGATCTTTCTCTGGGATTACTAACAGCAGCATCTAACATGGACAATAACCGCATTTAACATTATCATTTTGGCCAATGTTCATTTTCTTGAGGACACTTTCTGGGATTGAGGCCAAACTTCGTCTGAGCAATTTAGCGAGATCGAAGTGCCCCTCGATGACAATCCTACTTTTTCTCATCCCGATAATTCTTACGACAGCTCTGACTCAGACTCGGGCGTGTCACCCTTTCATGATCCTTCTATTTAAATTTATTCTTCTCGTCCCTTGAATATTCAAGAGACTACTGATCAGGAAAATTCTTCTTCTGGAGTCATCATTTCTAATGCAACTTTGGAGCAAAATTCTTCTTATGTTGACTCACCTTCTCTTCGGGATACTCTTTCTCAGGATCAATTACTTTCTCGCCAGACTACTTGTCATCATTCTACATATGAGCCGGATTCTTCTACTTCTTCGTCTGTGCAACTTGATCCTACTACTTTGTCTCCAAATTCTCTTTCTACTGCAGATATTTCTCGGGGTGTTAATCAAATCCAGACTACCCCTAGTTCTATTACTTCTAACCTTCCTCCGCTCAGGAGAAGCAATAGGATTTCTAAACCTATTGAGCCACGATCTGCATGGCAACCCAAGTCTCCTATTCTTTACGTTGGTGGAGATACTTCGATCCCATTATCTTACTCTGAAGCCATCAACGGACCTGATAAGGCCATGTGGGAGATGGCAATTCAGGAGGAGCTTGATTCTCTCTCCCAAAAGGGAGTGTTTACTTCAGTAACCCATGTTCCTCATAAGAGGAGAGCTATTGGCTCGCGATGGGTTTTCACCGTCAAATCTGATGGTAGGTTCAAGGCCCGACTAGTTGCTCAAGGCTTTAACCAAATTCCTGGTGTCGATTATTTCGATACCTATTCACCAACTCTGCGTTTAGATTCTCTCCGAATACTACTCGCAATTTCTACTTACCGTGATTGGGAAATTCACCAAATTGACATCAAAACAGCCTATCTCGAGGGCGATATTCAAGAGCCTATATACATGAAATCGCCTCAGGGATGGAACGTGAGCGGTTTTCTTAAAATCAACAAGGCCCCATATGGATTAAAACAGTCTGGAAAAGCGTGGTATGATAAATTAGACTCTAAACTTCTTTCTCTTGAGTTCGAAAAGTCTACCTGCAATCACTGTGTTTACATCCACAAAATATACCAAATGGTTATAGGTGTATATGTTGACAACTTGGTAATTTGCGGCAAGCAACTTTATCATGTTAAAATTGTCAAGGCCAAACTTTCTTCTTTCTTTCCTGTCAAAGATCTTGGTGAGATCGACAGTATCATTGGGTGAAAAATTCTTCGCGAGCGCCCAACTCGTACTCTTCATGTATCACAGTCCTGCTACTTACTAGACAAGATTAATTCTCTTGGGCTTAGTGATTCAAAATCTTATTCTTCTCCCCTCGATGGGTATGGTGGCATTCTTCCGCAGGCAGAGGGAGAACATCTGGCGGACGATTCCGCCTATGCTAGCGCAGTAGGCAGCCTTGGATACGCATCTATTGGAACTCGGCCAGATATTTCTTTTGCCACCTCCCAACTTGGCGCATACAACTCAAATCCAGTACAGCGCCACTGGAACAGTGTTTGTAGAGTATTTCGATATCTTAAAGGCTCTTCAAACTACTGTTTTACTTACAGCTTCGGTCCCTCATCACCAATTCTTACCACCAACCAAGCTGCATGCTTATTTTCCGACTCGGATTATGCTTCTGATGTTACAACTTGTCGGTCAGTAAGCGGTTTTCTTCTCATGCTTGGTGGCGGTCCTGTGTGTTGGCAATTGCGAAAACAAAAATCGGTATCAACCTCAACCACTGAAGCTGAATATGTAGCCTTGTCTGAAGCTGCTAAGCAGGCGATTTGGTTTTCTAGGTTTCTAAAGGAGCTACATGTTAGCGAGCTCATACACGATGATGGTATTCTCACCTTTTCTGATAACCAGGGTGCACTTGCGATTGCGAAAGGGACCAATTCTTCTAAAACTAAGCACATTGATGTTGCTTATCACTTCGTTAGGGAATGTATTCTTAATGGAAACATAAAGGTGTCTTACATACCTACAACTTCTATGCTGGCGGATATTCTAACTAAACCTCTTCCGCAGCAAAAAGCTAAACCACTAATTGAAAGGATTTTTCAGATGGTATAGCATTCTCGCATTCACCGCATTGATCAGGAGGAGTGTTGGAAATACAGTTTCCTGCTTTTCTTTCTATCGACCAATGTGGTTGCATGCATCTTGCCTGAACTATATTTCTGAGTTCGGGCAGGATCCCACATTTCTGATCCAATCGGACTCAACGTTAGAGTCTGCTTGAATCCCATTCTTCCCGAACAAATCCAGTCATTGGTTTGTTCGTACTTCTATTGCGTGACCCAGTATTCTCAGTCAGTGGATAATTATTTTCTGGTACGGGGTCCCACTTATTTATGCAGTCGAGTCGGTTCCGGGTAACCTCTATTTCTTATAATTCCACTGTATATATCATAATACCTGTAGTCTATTAGTAAATTAAGCAAACTGAACTTCTTCTCCGTTCTCAGGCAATTCTTACTCCGAAGTCTTCTCTATACTCTAACAGAAACCATTACGATAAAAACCCCCTCCCCCTATAAAGTTTTACATACCTGTAGTCCTTTGTTACCTACAGTAAGTGCAAATGGCCTTCAGTCCGAGACAGAACTAGCTGAAGTATACCTCGACATCCTTATCCTGCCCTCGCGTGCGGAAAAGTGATGACTGTGGTCTTGAGTTCGACCCCGATGGCGCAAATAGTTGTTGTATTGGGGCTGGGACCAGTACTTGTTTTCGCGGGCGTCCTGGCCCTCTCTTGCAGCCCTCTGGCTTTTGGGTGGACACTAGCGTAAACCCATGGTCGTCTGGCATGTTTACAGTTCTTGATTGAGGTAACTCTGTTAGTATCTTGCTCTCCCTTCTTAGTTCGGCCGTTCTCTCCATGAGTCCATACCGTGCCCGCTGAACATTGGCCTTGTATGCCGCGAAGCTTGGACACGCCCCCTTCTGCCACGATAAGTGGGCCTTGCCACAGTTGCAGTAAAGTACCGACTTCTTCGGACAGTTCCTGGTCTGATGGGTGACCGCACACCCTCCATATTTCCTTGCCTTGTTGCAGGAAGCTTGGGTATGCCCCCATTGGCTGCAGTTAAAGCACTGCTTGACTTGTGCCCGGGGTGACCAGAGCTGGGCCGTGTACAGCATTGAGTTGTATACAATGCCGTTTATTATCACTTCGCGTTGAAGCGCCTCTGTCGGCAGAATCGCGACGATTGACCCTCGAGTATGGCCGTTAGCTCCCATCCATCGGTGCTCCTTTCTGTCAAAGGGCCATCTCACCCTGTTGATTTTTAATTCGGGTATCCGAACTTTTGTTTCTGCCTCAACTTGGTTTATAAACTCGCCGTTATTTGGATTTTTTCCTCCTCTTATAAATGTCCCCAAGGGGATCCCCAAAATCTCAACAGGATAATCCTGCTTCAAGACGCAGAACTCCTTTGGCTGCGCCATACTCAAAGCCGCGTCTCACTGGGAGACCGACTGAACATACACCTCCGTATCATTGCTCCGCAGCTTCCTAACTGCGTGTGCTCCCTCAACATGTAATTTTGCCTTGTCTAGCAGCGCTGCCGGCTCCATGTTTTCTGGTCTTTGTATGCGTATTCGTACAGCCGCTTTAGTTGCTGGCGGCGCAACGATTGAGGCGTATGTGGGTCGCCCTCCCATTCCTAAAATTGCCGGAGCAGCCGTCTTGCGCGACGGCTCCTCGAGATTCTTCGTAACTGCCTTCTCTAAGGCCAGCATTCGCTCTTCCATTCGTGAAGCCTTCAGCTTCGATTTTAACGTCGTTGCGTGGGATTTAAAGGCATCGAGAGCCTCCCTTATTTCGACCATCGGTGGCGCAGATTTTCAGTGCCTGCTATCACCAGTCTGTCTCTGACCTTATTTAAGTAAAGCCCTACTGTCAAACGCAGGCTTAGCATGAAACTAGGCATGGACTATTCTTGGAAGCAGGGTCTTATAACTTGGCAAACACCTCTAAGAATAGGGCACAATAAGGGATACGAGATGGGATACGAGATGGGATACAAGATGGGATACGGATATACGGATAGAAAACTGTGTCATTGGTCTGGATAATAATCATGTATAAAGTGACTGTTATTATCCTCTTCAATCTGTAGTTCACCATAGATTGAATATAAACTACCTCTGACCATAAGGTTGCTCAAGTGCCTATGCTTAGACTGTGACAGTGGTGCCGTGAAATTTTTTTAGCCGCAAAATCCACCTTTCTGGCTCTCCATCTCGCCATGCCGAAGCGCAGCGAAAAAAATCGGGGAATCAGATAAGAGGGACTGATTAAGATGGTAGCAATTATTAAAACGATGAACGAACGTTTTTGGAACGTGGTGCTGCTTTTGACCAAATGATGATGTTTTTTCTATTATTATTATTATTTGTCAATTGGCCTTATTTTACGTATACGTAAGGTTGGTCCAATGCAAAACGAAAGGTACGAAAATTGAGGTATTAATTCTCGTTGTTCTTGTTTCTATCTATGAACACTGCGAACGTCGGGGGACTATTCTCAACACCTGTCAGCGGTGTCCCCTACGAACCTCCAGCTCTCACTGTAGAGTCTGCAGAGCCGAGATTGAGTAACAAAGTCCTCACTTCGAAGAGGATTCCCAATCGCTTTCACGGTCTGTATCGTCTTCATCTCTCAACACATTCCCCTATCACCATTATCATGAAGCTAACCACGATCAGATCAGATAGTAGGGTCGGAGCTCTACTCATCACCAAACCTTGATCACGGAGGAAAAGCCAACCGATGAGTTTCCGGAGCGTACCCAGCACCCGATACGGAGATGGTGGATTGGATCAAGTCGGCCTCGACTGTTACAAAGAAGGGAGACATAGATGAATATGCGCACCTCATATGGTCCCGGTGTCTAGGCCTCGCCTGGCTGGGGCTGCAGGTTTTTTGAGACTTTTTCCCGCGAACGCAGTTTCCATTGCTACCATTTTTATTTTTTTTGGGTAGAAGGTTCCGTGGAAAAGGTGGCTGAATTCCACGGGTAAATACTGAGCTGAATGGCTATTCATCAAGGGGAATATATCAATGATCTTTCAAGTAACAAAAGAGGACAGGAGCACTGTACAAGGTGTGGCCTGGGTCAGAGAGGAGCCCAATGTGCTAGATAGTCATAGACTCAAGTAGCACAATAAACACAAACACACACAATTTTTTGAAATTCGAATTTTCGAATATTCACCCTTTCCCCTCTCCCTCCCTCTCTTGATATCGTGATATCGTACGCCCTTAATTCAAAATTTGTGAGCGACTAGCAGGCTACCAATATGCCCCCAGTTTGCAGTAAGCCATCGCGGGCGAAAGAAATCGTAGATAACCGCAAGCACCTCAAACACGTTGCTCGACAGAAAGCAAGCGTCAAGTTGGGCCCACTGACTACCGTTCAAGAGATGAACATCGACCAATTAATTGACGAAAGTACCATAGATTGCAATATGATAGATGTTGGCAACTTTGACATTGACAAGATTCTTAAGAATCTGAAAAGACTACCTAACTCAATTCACTCCAAGCCAGACGCGACCGGAGCTGAAAATGCAGTGACGAGTCGCAACAATTTAGGGACAGCGACTACCGGACAGCATATACTTCCTCTCATTGAAGTCGCTGTGCCAGCTATGAGGCGGGCTGCGATTTCAGATGCTAACAAGTCAAAAGGTGCAGCGTCTGCCCCAAACCCCCTGTAACATACACCAGGAACCACAGAAGAGAATCCTTCTCCTCACAGTGGAAATGAAGGCAGGCAGACGGAGGAATGCCCCCCCCGAACTCAGAGCCTTAATTGAGGCTGAGGAACGCCGGGCCGCAAAAACTGCGGAAAGTGTAAAAATTTGCACCGCTGCAATAAACGGTGTCGAGAATGCTCTCTCCCCCCTATCCAAAGGGTCGAGTGTTCAATTTATAGACTCTATGAAAGTCTACATTAGAGCTGCAATAGCTCAATTTATGATCGCGGGACCAGGTACAGTCCTCCCATCACTTCCCCCGTGCCCCGAAAGCCAGGCTACTAGTTGCAAGACCGCAGAATATGCTGCTGGTAAGCAAAGTGAGCCACGTCGCGAAGCGGCACAAGCCGAAGTGCGCCAGGCCAAAACCACTTGGGCCTCGATCACCCGTAATGGTCTACAAACGCTCCCGGCACCTACAAAAGTCGCGCAGAAAACGCCCAAGGCGGCAAACTCGACACAAATGGCCCAAAATTCAACCGGGACAACAAAACCGGCCGTGCAAGACGAACATTTGTTTCTCTGCCTCGAAAAAGAACATCCCTGGCAAACACTCTCACCTTTCGGTGTTATAGAAGCAATTACGCAAATGCTCGAAATCCCCCAAACAAAAATTGAGCATGTCTACCGTGTGCCAACTGGCTTTGCAATCAGAGCCGAAAACCAAGAGGCACGCACTCTGATGCTTAGCCTAGCTGGATCCTTCGCCCAGCAGGATGTGATATTGGAGAAAGCCTCGGACTTGGCTTCCCTTAGAATAGCGACAGTCCCAGTCGCAATTAATACAATAATGGGCAAAGTTCTCATCACAGAAAAGATGGTGGCCGACGAGATAGTCAGGGTCACCAAAGCTGTCCCGGTAAAAGTTCGCCCACACGGGAAAAGCCGACCGGGCGCCCCATACCAGTCATGGGTGGCCCTTTTTGAAAAAGCATTGATTCCTCGGCCAGGTTTCCGACTTTTCGACGACTCTGGGATTGCAGTCCGCCACCAGCCTCGTCAAAGCATCAACCAGTTCAAACAATGCCTACAGTTTCATGGCACCAGGGGCTGCTCGCGTGCCCCAGCTTGCTGGAATTGTACTTCAACTATGCATTCCATTGCGGAGTGCAAGGCACACACCAAGTGCCGCAACTGTGGAGGTCCACACAGGTCAGATAGTCGGGACTGTCTAGCTCGTCCAACAAAGTCTGGAATGGCCTCCAGGGAAAACCTTCAGACCATAAGGAAGGCTAGCCAACGCGAATTTGCAGCAGTCACTCGGGCCAAAGCAGCTGTCAAACGCGCAGAGGCAGCGATGACAGCAGCCGCAGAAGCGTCAAAAACTAACCAGCCAGGTTTCAAATTGATCAACTGTTTTGAAGTTCTCATGTCCGACGCTACAGCAACTGTATCCGAGGTCGATGAGGCATCAAATCAGCAAAAATCTTTGTGAAGGGCACCCCACGGGTCTCTTCGAGCCTCTCTCCTACAATAAGCTTTATGTCAATAAACGTAGGTAGAGGGGGCTCAACGCAAAATATTGCGCTTGCCCGAGCATTTGAGCTGGGTATCAACGTGGTTCTTGTTCAAGAACCTCTGTGGAATAAACAAAAGAATACAACAAAGGATCACCCAGGATATACCTATCATCTGCCTAACAGCGGCGAAAATGTTAGGCCGAGGGCTGTGACCTATACCCGGATAGACGATAAAAAGAAATCAGCAACACAGATCTTTTCTTATGTTGTGTCTACAGGAGACTACTGCTGGGTTAAAGTGAACGGCATTACTTTTCTCAACGTCTACAAGGCACCCAATGACTCGACAGCTATACAGCCTCTCATCAACTGAATTCAACCGCCAAACTCCGTCGCTGCTGGGGACTTTAACTCGGTATATTGGGCTTGGCAACCTGGTGTGGAACGTCCTCATGGACAAGGAGAAATGATCGAGAAATGGGCAGACAAACTGTTGGAAATTCTGACTCTCGAATTTAGGACTCAATCATTACCTGTTTCGTCTCAGGTTCCCGACAAGATCGACTCTCTCTACACATGTCTCGAGTGCGCTAATCGCGCCTACTGTTGCCTATACGTTTGGATATTTACGTACTACAGTGTACCTTGGCTCATCATGGTAGATGAGAGGTGGCTAGTCATCACTAGGTTTGACAGGCACACGAGGCTAGCGGGAATTTCTCCCTTAAGATGTATATATAAGTCCAATGTTCCCATAGTTGTAAAATATCAAGTCTTCTTTACTTCATCATATTTATCCATATAATATTGTACAGAGTATATTTTCCAACACAAACACCATTTGATCTGTCATATTATTGGGGAGGCCACTCACCGAGCTGGAAACACGCTAGATCTAGTTTGGAGTAATGTCGACGGCGCTCGTGCTTGGGTAGATCGTGGTGGATGTGTCATCAGCAATCACTTCCCTATCCGAGGACAAATTCCAGCTCGCAACTCAGTGATGAGACCCGAAAAGGCAAAAATCCGAGTAACAAAGGATAAGCTACCCAGATACGCCAAGGTAATTGCACAGTGGGTCCGACCACCACCAGTTCTTGACACAATTGAGAGGGTTGAAGAGTATACCAAGGAAATTTGTTTCCATCTCACTAATGCAATCAATGCAGTAGGAACACGACCAAAAGCCCGCTGCAGCAGATCTGCTCCGTGGTGGGCCCCAGAGTGCAAGGCAGCTTTCGCTGAGTATAAAAGCGCGATAAGTCCCAGTCAACGGGCACTCAGTGCGAAAAAGCTCTGATCAGTTGTGAAGACCTCAAAAAAGGAGTTCAAAACCCAACTGTCACAGGCTCATACCTGGTTATCATTAGGCTGCTGCCTAACAAATAAGGCTTGAACTCTTCCAACCATATTAAACATCATACATGTCATGAACCCCTCCACGACTCATTAGACCCAAGTATAGGCCTTGGCCCAGTTCATGCAAATCTATTCTTAAATGACAAATTTAGACTGCAGACAGGACGACTCGAACATCAGTCGTGAGTCATCCAAGCCACATGCATCATAACTATTTTAATAACTAAAATTACTAACATTAAAATGAAGCTGAATTAAAATAGACGGAGATACTGGTGTTTGTTGGAGGACAGGTCATGATCTATTTTGAGAATGGTATGAAATGAGGGAACGAGATCATAGTCTTGTAAATAAATAGGAGGCTTTCAGTCATGTCTCTGCTTGTTACTTTAAGATTTTCATTTGTATCTAGCTCTGAGTTCAGTTTGAATAAAACGCAACTTTAAGACCGTCACACCAACAGGTCGAATCAATTACTACGCCGAATGATGTATTCAAGCTAATGAGAATGGATAACCCCAGACAGGCTACTATTCCTCTGCCACTGAACCATAATTTTTTTTTTTTTTAATTCATATTGTATTGAGCTATATAGCTATGACAATTTGGTTCTGATTTACAGCAAAAATTATCCTGAATAATATCTTTCCACCTTTTCCTTGATCCCTTCTATTAATGTCTACTTATTGTCAATCTAATCAATCTCCCTTGTGTACACTTATGCACCTGGAAGTCTTTAAAAATTCTAGCAATGCCTCCTTTCCCCTGTTAGTCCGGAATAGAATTGCTAGATTAAGTGGTAATATATCTTTGAGAATATTCTTTCTCTCTTCTTTAAATTTTCTGCATTGCAATATGAGATGGTTCATTGTCTACTTTCCACTTGCACAGCAATTGCAGGTTTCATCTTTTGATTTTCCAATTTGGTATAAATATGCCTTCAGATTCCCTATACCTGTCCTTGCCTGGAAATATGAGGACTCTGTCAATCTGTTATGACCTCTAAATTTGATTGGCTTTGTTGAGAATACTGGAATGGTCATTTGAGCCTGGATTCTGTAAAATTTTCCAAGGCCCTTGCTTTTCCTCCCTTCTTCCTCTTGGAAGAGCTCCAAGGTCCACTCCTGGCACCATGCTTCTATAATTAACTCTTTGAATTTTTGTTCAAGGAATGAATGTGATGTTGACACATTCTTTTTAATAACCATTTTTTGCTGGCCCCTCTGGCTAAGCTGTCAGCAAGCTCATTACCAACTATACCAACATGCCCTGGACACCAAGATAGGCTTAATGAGCAATTAAATGCTTCTTGTCTAATCTGGTATGAAAATTGATTCTCTTTATTTTTGATCCTCATTAAGCTTGCTTGACTGTCAGTAAAGATGTGGTAAGAACCATGCGGAATGATCTTTTTCAGACATCTGATGGCTTTGAGGATGCAAAAGGTTTCTGCATCAGTGATTCCTATGGTCTCCCCAAGGTTGAATGAAAAGCTCTTCATCTCTCTACTGACTGGAAGATATATTATAAAACCAATGCTGCTCCCCTTTCCCTTGGTAAGCGATCCATCAGTATAAACTATTGCTATTTCTGGTGCTATGTTGTTGACTATTTCTTCATGTTCTTTCTTTGCCTCATCCTTTGACAGAGTTGAGATGACAATTGAAATATTGGTTTCATGCCAAGGTGAGATCCAGTTAGTGTCTATTTTTTCTAGATTGGTAAGATTTGCAAAGGGCTTAAGTAATCTGCCGATTCTTAATAATTGAGTTGGAGAGTTGTCCAAGTACCCAAAGACCCCTAGGTCTAGCTTAGTTGATAATGACAGCTCATCCATCAAAGGGCTCAGAAGCTTGTGCTGGACTGGGTGTGATGATTGAAGCCTTAAAATTCGAAGTGCAAAGTTGTATGTCTGCTTTAGATGCCGGACCTTTGTTGGTAGAATTCCTGCCTCCACTTCTAGTGCTTTAATTGGACTACTTTGATATGCTCCTGTGATCATGATAAGGGCCTGGTTCTGTAGCCTTTGGCATCTTGAGCTCAATGCACCTGTACCATACTTCCCATACCATAGTATTGCACCATAGTCTAAGATAGTAGTAACACAGCTGAGATAAAGTTGCCTTAGAGCATGGAATGGAAGTCCTTTTGTTGATGAAGCCAGCTGCTTGACCCTACTTAGAGCTCCATTTGCCAACTGCAGCCGCTTTTCAACATGAGTCTTAAAAGTTAGCTTCCTGTCAAACCAGATACCCAGCCATCTAACAACCTCTTTAGGTTGCAAGGAGAACTGGTTGTCAAGTATGAGAGGGGTTAGTATCGGCTTTCTTTGTTGTGAAAAATGAATGAGCTCAGTCTTATCCATTTCAAATGTAACTGATAGTTCCTTTGCTCTAACCATTAATCTGTGGATGAAATTTTGCATTTCTTTTATGTTCTTATTAACTGATGTTGATGAAACAGAGATGGAGATATCATCAATGTATGACAGTTGAAGATTGCTTATTTTTTCTTCCTGAGGGAAGAGGAACCTGATTGAAAGTAGAAAAAGTATTGGTGATATGGGACTTCCCTGAGGTGTACCAGTAACAGGATATACTGTACTAAGCTGACCATTGAATTTAAGCTGGATGGTTCTTTTGCTCAAGAATGATTGTACCCATGCAATGAATGTTAAAGGAAGCTGGAGCCTTCTCAACACATGAATTAGAGCCTCTGGTTGCAATCTATCAAATGCTCCTAATATTTCAAGAAACACTGTTGATACAACCCTGTGCTTCAACCTATTTTGTTCAACAAAATCTTGCAGGAGTAGTGTAGCATCAATGGCAGATCTCTGCTTACGTCCACCCAATTGACTCTTATGTAGTAGATCATTACTGTTGTTAGCAAGATAGGCAAGTCTGTTGGCAAATATTCTTTCCAATAGTTTTGATAGACAAGGGAGTAGAGAAATTGGCCGGTAGGCTTTTGGAGAGCTGTAGTCCTTTTTGTTTCTCTTGGGAATAATGATTCCCACTGCCTGTCTCCACTGTCTAGGATGGTATCCACTATTGAATAAGGCATTGTAAGCTTGAAAGAAGAAGTCAGGGATAGCTGAAATTGCGGCCTTCATTATTATCCAGTCAATTTGGTCCAATCCTGGGGCAGTTGCCTTGACAGTGGCTGCATTTTTGATTTCTTCCAAAGTCAGGGCTGGCCAGTCCCATTTTTTAATACCACTGATGCCAGGATTACCATGAATGATACTCAATGGCCCCTCAATTTTTTCGGGTGGAACAATTGTGGAATCAACAGTTGATTCTCTTGGAATAGGACCTGAATTGGTGGAAATTGGAAAGAGATTTTGGATTAATGCATCACATTTATCCTCAAAACTGTTTGCAATTTTGTCCTCATTGCTTTCCTTTGATTTGAATTTCAAGGCTGGGATGAGTATTGATTGCGTTCTTTCTGAATTTGAATACTGATATGCTGTGAAGACTGATTTATCCTTAGCTGCTTCCAGAAATCTGATCCAATGCTGTTTTTTTAAAAATTGAATTTGATGAAAGTAGTGGTTCCTGGCAGCTTTGGTATCCCTTTCTAGCTGAGGATTTTGGAATATTTTTGTATGGCGGCGTAATCTATGGTATCTCATCCTTAAATTTGTCAATTTTACTGTCCACCAAGGTTTAGATCTTGGCACAATTTTGATAGCTGGGATGGAGATATTAGCAGCATCTAGAACTATTTGCTGTAGTAAGGAGGCTATCTGATCAAAATCTTGTGATTGAATTGCTGTTTCTAGTTGTAATTGTTGCTCTACTTGGTTGACTTGTAGCTTGTGATAGAACAGTTTCCAATTAGCCTTTTTGAGATTAAATCTTGCTTGAAGACTTGAAGTATTCATAGTATTCATAGCCTGATCAGTTGTTGATAGATCTGCTTCAAAGGTTATTAGCTCATGGTCTGATCTAGTTGCTTGACCATAGCTCCAGTCCTGCCATCTGATGTGGTTGAAACCAGCTGCAAAAGTTAGATCAATGATTGATGTGCTCTTTGAATTTGATCTATGAAAGGTGCCTCCAAACTCTTCAATTACCAAAGGACAATTGAGTAGTTGGGCATTGGTTTTCTCAATATATTCAACCAAAGAGTTTGCAAGTGTGTTATTAGTTTGCACTAATGAATTCCATAGTGGGTGGTGCAGATTAAAGTCTCCAAGGAGAACAAATGGTTTGTCAAGCTGCAAGTCTAAGTTAAGAAAGCGTCGGACAGTGTGGTGAGAAAGTGCAGGTGTAAGTGGCTTCTCATTGTAGATATGAATGATGAAAAATGGCTCCCCTGGAAGATCAACCTCCAGGATCTGAAAATCTGGATCTGATACCAAGTCATACCTGGGCATTACCTGGATCTGGCTTGCCTTCTTGACATAGGTCATGACCCTTGGGCGAAGATACTGGTGGGTAATAGGCGAAATTGCTTGATAAGCTGAATGTAAAATGGGTTGGTAAGTTTGTAAATGAGTGTGATAGAACATATATGGTTCCTGTACTAAAAGAATGTCTGTTTCCCCTTTGATGGACACATCAAAGAGGGACTGTAAGATCTCTCGACCCCTTGCAGTGTTGTGTTGGCTGAATTTGATGTGACTCAGCATGCCAATGCTTTGTAATAATCACAGTCTTGTCTTTGAAAAGCCAAATGAGTATTTGACTTGCAATTTGCACATTGAATTGCATGGTGCACGCAGCTTTGGGTTGCCTTGCATGTTAAACATTTGTGATCCATGGTTGTGTGTGCACCCAAACAGATGGCACAAACAGGTGTCTTTTTGCAACCTATCTGGTGATGTCCAAAAGCAATACACTTCTTGCACTGGGTCCTTTGAGTTGACAGTTGATAATTTACTACCTTGAGCAGACGTCCTCCAATGAGGACACCTACTTTGAGAAGGTGTTCTTTTTCTTGCTCAGTGGTGACTGAGAATGTTATAGAGGCTTTGACCCTCTGTTTATAAGTTCGGCTAAGCCATCTTGGTTGACCTCGTGTTACAATATTTTCATTGAAGACTTCAATTTCTTCATTGATATGTTGGATTGGGATGCAGGTTGGCACACAATGTACCACTAGTTTAGGCCAGTGGATGACTTTTTGTGCCTTTTTAATTGGCCAATCTATAAAAACATGCTCCCATTTTTCTTGGTCTAGAAGAAGTTCAGTTGGGGAAGAGTCCCAGCAGGTAAGGACCAAATTCCCTTTGGTGGAGGTATGGACTCTGGAAATTGCCCTCTTTCCCAGTATTTTTTTATATTTTCCCTAATAGAGAAAGGCTGGTATGATGGCAGTACACTGCCTGATTTGGTGATAAGAGTCACCACATTTTCTGTGTCAAAACTGGTATTTAATTGATCTGAAATCTTATTTGATTTTTCTGGGTCAGCATCATCTATAGGGAGGTCTTTTGTAGTTTTTGAAGGTACCACTATAGCTGGAGTGGTTGATGTATTTCTGCAGCTGTTGATTTTGTGGCTGAGAATTTTCATGCCTGGCTTAGTGGCCACTCTAGTTTCTGGTTGAATACTTGGGATTCCTTCCCGAAGCTTTTGTGCATAAGATGGGACAGTGGGTGCCTTTTGAATGCATCCTGTGACCACCTCTACCTCAGGTTGAACTTGCCTCATTGGTGGCTCAGTATTGACTTTTCCCTCCTCAGTGAAGGTTCGAAAAACTTGGATGAGATCCAAGACAGCTGCTTGCTTGATCTTATCATTTGTAAGGCCATATGATTTGAACAAGAGATCACGTGCCTTAAAAATGGTAGTTTCAAATGTGTGTTTGATGGTGCAAGGTGCAGAGATCTTGACCATTTTTGTTGGCTGGGATGCCAAAAGAATTGTTGGAGAGACTCCTCGCTTTCTTTTTTTTTTTTTTTTAAATCATTAAGTGTATGCAGCCTATCTAGCTATGACACTGAACTCCTCGCTTTCGAGGCTGCTCAGAAAAGGGTGTTTTGTTAAAAAGGTGTTGTGCCCCTAAATCTGTAGAAGTGATGGGGTCACTGCTAAATAAGTCAATTTTGGTGGACAATTTGATAGGTCGAACAGAAGTTAATAGCCTTGATGGCTTTGGTGATGCATCTTTATTCCAGATTGATGATGACAACCTTGGGGCATTTGTCATGTCAATTTCAGGTGAAGATGGTAGACTTGGAAGACTCCCCTGTGAGGAGGGAGACTTTTTAGGCATTTTCAACCTGTTTTAAGCTGATATAAGCAGGATGATAACTAAATCAGAATAAAAAATTGGAAAACATTTTATTCAGATTTAACTATGTTTTATTGAGAATAATATCACGTGACAATTGATTTGGGTCACCTGGCTGAGCGCCAAGGCTGGTGTTTTTTTTAATGAAAATTAGAGATTAAATTCACGTGACTTAACAATTGATCACCTGATCACGCGTCTGGAATGAGTGATGCGTGACGCGTCGAGCCTTGGCAAGGCTGAAGCGAAAAAAATTTCTCTCAGAATGCTGAAAATGGGGTTTTAGGTCGAAAAATGTTGGAATATAGGGATGCAAACGTCGAGAATTATATCAATGGGATGCTGTGGAAGAGGCGAAACCAAATATCGAATTTTTAAGGGCGTAGCTGATGGTGGGCGGAAGTTGTGGATGAAATGGCGATTTTCGAAAGTATGGTGACGTGAAAAGAAGAAGCTGACTGAACCATAATGGGTCGTTGATAACAGATCCATTAAAACGGGCCACGATCCTTTGCGGCTCACTCCTGGCACAATTTCAGGCATCAGACAACTTGTCACCATGTACAGTTGCGAGCAGCAGTTGGATACCATGTGTGACGGAAACCGAGTTGGTAATGAATAAATTGATTTATTAAACTATATGAAGAGGAAAGAAATCTCTAGCTACTACTAACAGGTACTTATAACGTTTCGTCCGCTTCGTGAATCTGCTGACTGATAACTTCCCCCTAGGCCTAATACTTGCTACTGAGCCAAGCATTATCAGGAGCCATTACGCTATGATGTTGCTTCGACCTCCTGGCTAGTAGTGCTATTTCATCTCTATTTGCCCATCCTTCCTCTTTCAGTCTTATCGTAATTATTCCTAATTAAACGCTTAGGTTTCCTCCTAAGCTAAAACAACGGTCAAACCGTAACATTACCCCCCCGTTTACCCTCTCTTCTTCTCCTTCCTTGACGTTGGACCATTATTTATCTCCGCTGAGCCCCATTTCTCCTCCCAAACGTCGAGTGCTAGAGCATCTTGTAAATTTGTAAGTGATGTCCACTCTGGTTGCGCCATTCCTGTCCACTTAACCAAAGCCTGTCTTTCTCCCTTTCTTGTCCTGCATCTAAGCACTTCATCAATTTGGTACTCTTCCTCGCCATCATCACCAGTGATAGGGCCTGGATTTTCGTCCTCAAGAATTTGAGATGGCAACGGATTTTCTTCTGCTGGTAAGAGCATATCCACGTGGAACTTATTATGTATCTTCCCAGGAATATTGAGCTACACTACTTCAGGCGAAATAATTTTTGTTACAGTATATTTTGCATGCTGCCACCCCAACTTTTTGGAAGGTTGGTCCTCTAACCTAATATTTCGCAGCAGTAGCCAAACTTTATCACCTACCACATATCTAGGTGCTGGTTGTCTCTTTTTGTCCGTCAATTCTTTAAAGCGTTCTTGAACGGCTGCCATTGCGGATTGCATAAAGATCGTAGTTTCTTCCAGTCGCTCGACAAATTTTTCAGCCCTTTCCTTTCCTGTTGATGCAGAAATAGTTGAATCTTCGGAAGTGGTTTGGATAGGATTGACATGGTACCCATGTGTCGCGAAAAACGGACTTATGCCGCCAAAGGATACCACATCTCGATTATTAATTGCAAGTTGAGCCGCAGCAAGACAATCAGACCAATCATGTTGGGTGTAGGAAACATATGCCCGTAAGTAGGTTTGAACTTCCTGGTTCATTCTTTCCGTTGCCCCGTCAGTTTGAGGATGATAGGCTGTGCTTAATCTCTGTTCTATTCCAACCAATTCACACAATTGTCTCCAGAACTTACTTGTCCAGTTAGTACCTCTATCGCTAGTTAAGGCTTTCGGGAACCCATGATAACGCCAGTGACATTCCAGAAATCTCTTAGCACAAGACTCCGAATCCATTTTCTCCATGGCCTCTAGTGTCACCGATTTTAACAATCTGTCAGTGATTACCATAATATTTGTTGCTCCATTTGAGTTTGGTAATTCTACCATGAAGTCTATAGAAAGCTCTTGATGAAATCTATCGGGTACTGGCAGTGGCTTAAGAAGTCCTTTTTTCTGATGTCGCCAGATTGATGATCTTCCACACACATGGCAATTTTTACAGAAGCGCTTGACTGATTTGCTTATTCCAGGCCAAAAATATTCTCGTGCGACATGGGCAAGCGTTGCATCTCTTCCAGGATGACCAGCGACGGCTGAGTCATGAATGTTCTGTATAAGGGCTGTTGTAAGAGGCTCAAAAAGAGGTACCCATATTCGCCCTTGATACCTAACTACTCCCATAGCTTCGTCAAATTCGCATGCAGCGATCGTTGCTTTGATTTGACTAGCCTCTTCCGAACCTTCTATTTGTAACTTGAGGTCCTTGGGCCACGCACGCTCTCCGCTTTGCACCGCATTTACTACTTTAATATATGTTTTGTTGCTTTCTACTGCTTGATCCCAAAGCTCCTGTAAGTCTTTATTGACAAATATTTCATGGCCTTCTGCAATACAAGTACCATTTATACACAACCTTGAAGCGTTAATTGGGTTTAAAACTTGGCGTTCGCGGCTCAAAAGTCGAGGGTCGCCTTCCACTGGTCTATCCTGGTCCCTTCTTGAGAGTGCATCCGGACGTTCGCTATCTACCCCTTTTCTATACACCAGTGTGTACCTGAATCTCGATAGGAATTCAGCCCATCGGGTTTGCCGCTCTGTCAACCGTCTTGTGGTGAGGAAATATTTTAGGTTCATGTGGTCACTTAAGATAGTGAAAGCATGCGCTAGACCCCTCAGCTCTGCATCCCATTCCTTCATACTAGCTACAATGGCTAGAAGTTCTTTGTCATGAATCTCATAATTCATTTCTGCTCCTCTCAGCTTCCGAGAATAGTATGCCACTGGTTTCCATGTGGTATTTTCTTGCTTCTGTAACAAGCATCCACCAAGCGCATAACCGGAGCAGTCCGCCTCCAACATTGTTTCGCGATCAGGATCCCATTGAGCTAGAGCAGGCTCTGCTACAAACTTTTCCTTTAGCAATTCGAATGCTTCATTTTGTTCAGCGCCCCACTTCCAGGGTGTACCTTTGCCTGTTAGAGATGTTAAGGGGGCACAGATCCTTGAAAACCCCTTGATAAAGCCACGATAGAAATTGGCAAACCCTAGGAATCCTCTTAGCCCCTTTGTCTTTGTAGGCGCCTCCCATTCTGATATTGCCTTGATCTTTGCTGGGTCCATCTTGACTGAAGAATTCTCACCATCCGAAGATATGATAAAGCCCAAGTATTTAGTTTCTTTAACACTAAATTCGCACTTGTCAATATCTAATCCCAATCCAGCTTTATTAAGCTTTTCAAGTACTAGCCGCACGTGCCTTTGATGATCCTTTTCATCTCCGTTGGTGAAGACAAGTACGTCATCCACATAAGCCGAACAAAAATCGTCGAGGTACTCACGCAAAGCTTCGTTAATATATCTCTGGAAAGATGCCGGAGCTCCATTCAGTCCAAATGGCATGACAAGCCACTCGAATAATCCAAATCGAGTTCGGAAAGCTGTTTTCCATTCGTCGCCTTCGTTGATGCGCAACTTATGAAACGCAGATCGTACGTCTAGCTTAGTGAACCATTTAGCTTTACTCAGTTTGGCTAGTGTCTCTTTAATTAACGGAAGCGGGTAGCGATCAGCCTTTGAAATAGCGTTCAAGGCACGATAGTCGACACAAAATCGTAGACCTCCACCTGGTTTCCGAACAAAAAGTACTGGGGCCCCTGCTGGCAAACTACTTGCGCGAATATACTCTTTGTCAAGTAGATCTGTTAAGGTCTTTCTCAGTACCAATAATTCATCCCTTGACATTCCATACAGGGGTCCCCATGGTATTTTTTTATCAGACTCGAGCCTTATCTCATGATCACCTCCTTGGCGATGAGGCATAAGTTTGTCTGTTATCTCTTTCCGAAAAAGGTCCGCAAATTCTTTACAGTGATCTGGAAGCCTATCCAAATTTGTCGGTGACTTCTTTGAAGGTGCAAGTGCTTTCTGAATATCTGCAAGTGTTACAGAAAATATCTGGGTTGTGCCAGCCCTTGACTTCCTAGCCTTTCTAACTGTTGCAAGGAATACTCCTGCTGACAAACTTTTGATATTTGCTGTCAGGTAAGACGAATCAATATTTTCTTTTTGACCCTTTTCCCATACTCTCAGTGGTCGATCATCCACAATAGCTTCTCCAATATCCATAAAATGTTCCCTTGCATTATAGATAACATCTTCTCGTTCCATCCATGGTTTTCCGAGTATTAGATCATGAGATAGATCTGGTATCACGTACGCATATAAGGTACGCTGATATCCATCAATATCAAGTTCCATTCTGACCATTTCTGTTATAGAATCATTATCATTCCGATTCTTCGTAGCTTCAGTAAGCTTTTGTGGAGTTATTTTTATTCTAGGTATCTTAGCTTTAAGTACGAAGGAACTACTAACCGCAGCTAGACATTCGCATCCGTTGTCAATTAGGGTAGGAATTGAATATATTCCATTGATAACAGCGTCTATAATGAAAGAAGACCCATTCATAGAGCTCTCGGCTTCCTTATCTTCAATTAACTTTGAGCTAGTGACCATATTTATAGCACCGTTTCCTTGTCCCTGGACATATTTTGATTTGGGAGCTAATTCTTTTGACACCTTGCCTTTCGCAACTTTGGCCTTGACATTATCTGCAATATCCTCTACAAATGTTGCTGCTTGAACAAATATTTCAGGATGCTTAGCTGGTAGCAGTCGACAGTTAGCTATAACGTGACCTTTCTTCCCACATCGCAAGCATGATCCATCAATTTTGCGCCCATTCAAATCGTCACGTGATACCCACTTTGCACGGACTTTCTCGATACCGGTCATCCTTGTGTCAATATCTACAACTTCACTGTGTAAGCTGGCTCTAGCTGGAAGGTGGCGAGTTATCTCTTGTGAGATTTCCCCCTAGTAGTTTTCCCCCAGCTACGCCTCGTGTTCCGTCGTCGAAGTACCCAGTCTGACCTAGTAGGTATTCCCTTGTAATTTCTATACCAACCTCGTCAATTTCAGAACCTAGGATCGACAGGTAATCAATTAATTCTCTAAGTGTTTTAGGATGCACACCACCAATCATGTAATTCCTAGTTGTCTTATTCAGAGAGTTCCGTAACTGGTAAATCTTGCATTTCTCATTCCCTTTCGAACTGGGGCTTCGTGAAAGTAATTGTTGGAAGCGCGGTAGATATGACAATAGGTTCTCGTCCCGGAATTGTCGACATGCATGAAATAGTGCGGCCGCCAATTGTTCCTCGTTTCTGTTGCAATAGGTATTATCCATAGCCCGTAACAGCCCTAGCGCATCCCATTCCATGCCATTTGCAAGCATATTTTGAAACTGACCTGTAATCATATCTTTCGCTGTTCCAGTTACTGCATGACTAAATAGTTGCATTAAAAAGTCAGATGGTTGAAGAATACATTGCTCCTCTACATCACGCCTATATATGTACTGAAGTATTCCATGCGTAATTGCCCACTTAGTTCTATCCTTGTGATTGTATGCTTCTGGCCATTTAAGTGGTTCCTCTTCTATGAAACATTCTCTGCATTCTGATTGGCCTCCCACATTAGCTCTTATTGGTTGTAGGGGTAAATTTTTGTTAGCCTCGGACCGTTCCTGCATCGTTTCCATCATTTCCTTCATTTGAGATTGTAGCATCCCCAGACCTCTTCTGTGTTCCATTTCCCTTAATTTCATTTCTTCGACCAGTCGCTGCATTTCCGAATGTATTTCTCCATGTGGCATTGATTCCTGGTTCGATAAACCAGTTGCCATAGAGTCCGTTCCGATGTTAAAATTGTTCATATTTGAACCCATTGTTGATTCTTCGAATCCCTTTGCGTTAAAACCAATAATTAAGGATGCCCTAAGTCACAGTTATCTAAGGCTGCGATATACTTAATGACGGGCAAAGAATGTGTGATATAGTTTAAATTGTGACGGAAACCGAGTTGGTAATGAATAAATCGATTTATTAAACTATATGAAGAGGAAAGAAATCTCTAGCTACTACTAACAGGTACTTATAACGTTTCGTCCGCTTCGTGAATCTGCTGACTGATAACTTCCCCCTAGGCCTAATACTTGCTACTGAGCCAAGCATTATCAGGAGCCATTACGCTATGATGTTGCTTCGACCTCCTGGCTAGTAGTGCTATTTCATCTCTATTTGCCCATCCTTCCTCTTTCAGTCTTATCGTAATTATTCCTAATTAAACGCTTAGGTTTCCTCCTAAGCTAAAACAACGGTCAAACCGTAACACCATGGGAAGAGGACGTAACAGATGAAGAGGTCCGAGCCTGTACCATTGGCTGCGGAAATACGGCCCGAGGAGCAGACGGAGTCTGCGTAAACCTGCTGGAGGCGTGTTGGAATACAATCAGGCCTTGGATTTCCCAACTGTTCCAAGCTTGCATTCTGCTTGGCACCCATCCAAAGTGTTTCAAATTAGCCGAGGTGGTCCTCCTTCAAAAGAACAATAGAGACCCAACGACAATCAAGGGTTGGAGACCAATTGCTCTTCTCTCATGCTTGGGAAAAGGGTTAGAAAGGCTCTTAGCTAAGCGGATGGCACACCTTGCAGTTATCCATGGTGTAGTCGGCCAGCAACAGTTTGGTGCACTGCCGAAGCGCTCAGCAACAGATCTGGTCTCATGTGTGGTCCACAACATTGAAGAGGCAAATTCACAAGGATGGGCAGCTACTTTTGTAACGTTGGACGTTCAAGGAGCATTTGACGCGGTACTCCATAATCGATTAGTAAGGAGGATGTAGGAGCAGGGATGGCCGGAGTCTATTCTCAAATGGACTAGCTCCTTCCTCGCCAATCAGATGGTTCAAGTGCGATACTCTGGGGGAGTCACTGCCAAGAGAGAGCTAGTGTGCGGAGTTCCACAGGGCTCACCAATCTCGCCACTTCTCTTCCTTCTATATATGGCAGAGCCCATGCAAAGTGGAACCCCGGGTCTGAGGTTTAGCTACGCCGACGATATTGGTATCCTTGGATTTGGCCGGACAATTGGAGAGTCTACAGCCGCAGCACAGGACGAGGTCAATAACCTACTAGACTGGGCTCGAAATAATGCCGTCGCTTTTGATACAGACAAGTCCGAAGTCGCACAATCCCCCGGACGATACCGCAAAACATCGGTTGGAATTTATGTCAACAGAACTCTCATAGAGCCGTCGCAAAATGTCCGCTGGCTTGGTGTGTACCTCGATCCTCGACTAAACTTCAAACACCACGTCACAACCTGGTGTGGCAAAGCATTGAAAATTGCACAGCACATGCCTTGCTTCAATGCAGCCTACCGAGGAGCCGCTCCTGGGGCGTTGGTTAAAGCGATCGACACATGTATTGTCCCAATCGCAACGTACGGGGCTGACGTCTGGTGGCCTGGCCTTAGACGCCCAACAGTACGAGGGATGGTGACACCGCCCACTGCTGGCCTATGTAGTATGATAGATAAGGCTGTCTTAATGGGTCTTAGGTCAGCACTAACGGTAATGAGAACAACACCCAACGCTGTACTACATAGGGAAGGAGGAATACCAACCGGGAAAATCATTCTCGAAGGAAACCGACTTCGCCTTTCTACCAGAATGCAAACACTTGACGACCGCCATCCGCTCAGGATCCGTGCTGCAGTTTGCCCAAATGTCGGTACGCGAAAATATAAGAAGCACAATCGAAAATCTGCGCGTCCTGAAATTCAAATGTCATGGGCTCAGTGTGCTTATAGACAGCTACTAGAGGCAGAGGCCGCGGAACCTCTTGCCCCACCATTTTATCAATCGCGGCCGGGTTCGAAGGTTGGTTCGAGAAAAGACCAAGTAGAAGCCTGTAAACTTTGGATCACTAATGTGCCAAGGTCAGAAATTTGTGCTCACTCGGACGGAGTATCAGAGGGAAAGGGACGCTCAGCTTGGGGGTTTGTCCTAAAGCTGGATGGGAAAACTTTTCAAAAAGGAAGTGGCATAAAGTACGGTGGAGAGGCTTTAGATGCAGAGATTATGGGGGCACAGGAAGCTCTTAAAGCAGCGTTGGGTCACCTAAGAGGAAAGGAGTACCTGGCGAAGGGAACGGCGCAGTGTATTAATGTGTTGATGGATAGTAGACATACAATAAATGCACTGAGCATGGGCAGGTCCTCGACCAGCCACGAGGAAATACGAAAGTTTCGCGAATTATCTGGGCTAGCTCAGGTAAGAATAAAGTGGGTAGCAGGACACTCGGGGATACATGAAAATGAGGAAGCAGACGCATCGGCCAAATCCGCCCTACGAACGCTTCCTAGCGTGGAAATTGAACCAGCAACCATCACAACAGCAATTTTACACCAAAAATTGCATTGACAGCGACAGACTTTGCTCGACAGCTGGTGGAATGAAACTTGCCTGTTACAGTATTGTGAGCTAGATCTGTTCATGCGCCGTCGTAAACCACCAGAACTGGGGCTTTCCAGGCTACAGTTACGACATCTCATTGCAGCCCGTACGGGCCACGGCAATTTCACGGCGTACCATTGTCGCTTCAACAATCCGCACGCTATTACAGAGTGCATCTGTGGGGAGGAAACCACCCCTACCCACTTCATACATTGTCGACTCAATGCAAATATCACGCGTCGAATCAGAGGGTCATTGTCACACAATGCCTTCTTACACAAGCTACTGGGCCTAAGTGCTTCGAGAGCTTCAAACAATTTGCGCAGGATACCAATTGTTTTGGGTATTCTCCTGTGCATCCATCTCCTACTCTCAGTGGAGATCAAATATAACTTGTCAGGAAATTAAACCTGACAAAATGGGAATTGAGGCGAGGAGTATTGCTTCCCATTCTAAATTATTTGCAATTGATCCTTTTCTTTTGTCAATTTTGGGAAAAGGAGTTTGCGTCGGCGCATATTTTTAACTTACTGCTGGTTTTGTGGTGGTTCATGCGGTGGAATCAAGCTGGGTATGTCTTAGATGTAGTTCTGGCTGTGAACATTGGTCCTGTACACATAGTGGATCTGGAGCTTTAGCTTAGGACTTGAATAAAACAACAACAAAAAAAAAAAAACACACACACACTGCAAACGTCCAGTTCGCGATATTGGCTGAGTCATCAAGACAATGACTCAGCAACAGAGAGATGCACCGCGCTAAGCGCCTGGTAAAAGACATATCTATGTTAAACTTTAATGCAGCAGATCAATTGTTGTGTAGTAACTTCATTACAAAATGGATAGTCTCTATTATTACAAAATCTAATGTCTCGCAATGCTAGGCTGGTATACTAATTCTTTACCTTCACGCAATGCTTACGACTTTGTCTGATACAACCTATTTCAACAATTTATATATTATTCATTTTTCCTGATTTGGCACCTTGAGGCCTATGCAGGTTTTTATCAGAAGATATTTACTTTACGTAGGATGACTCCATTTGATAATTAGAACACTCACACTCAGATTTCATTTGCAGATACCACTCGAGGTTAACCCTTACGGCGTACAACCTCTTCCGTGCATACCCACCACAGGAAAAAGCGTGAAAAACTTGTAGCTCTCCGAATGGGCTTTCGTTATTCCACAAGTGTAAAATCCCTGTGAGTGAGAGTGATGTGTGCATCTGACTGAGTTCAAAAGATCTTTCTCCCGTCTAGGATGGGGCGGGGATTCAAGCCATTTGCTATCTGTTTGGGAGATATGCCCAGATGGTAAACCACTGCACTATCCAACCCTAATTACAGACATCTATTGGGGGACTATTCTCAACACCTGTCAGTGGTGTCCCCTACGAACCTCCAGCTCTCACTGTAGAGTCTGCAGAGCCGAGATTGAGTAACAAAGTCCTCACTTCGAAGAGGATTCCCAATCGCTTTCGCGGTCTGTATCGTCTTCATCTCTCAACACATTCCCCTATCACCATTATCATGAAGCTAACCACGATCAGATCAGATAGTAGGGTCGGAGCTCTACTCATCACCAAACCTTGATCACGGAGGAAAAGCCAACCGATGAGTTTCCGGAGCGTACCCAGCGCCCGATACGGAGATGGTGGATTGGATCAAGTCGGCCTCGACTGTTACAAAGAAGGGAGACATAGATGAATATGCGCACCTCATATGGTCCCGGTGTCTAGGCCTCGCCTGGCTGGGGCTGCAGGTTTTTTGAGACTTTTTCCCACGCACGCAGTTTCCATTGCTACCATTTTTATTTTTTTTGGGTAGAAGGTTCCGTGGAAAAGGTGGCTGAATTCCACGGGTAAATACTGAGCTGAATGGCTATTCATCAAGGGGAATATATCAATGATCTTGCGAGTAACAAAAGAGGATAGGAGCACTGTACAAGGTGTGGCCTGGGTCAGAGAGGAGCCCAATGTGCTAGATAGTCATAGACTCAAGTAGCACAATAAACACAAACACACACATACAGACATCTATTCTAGCATTATTATTATAATTATTGTTGCAACACTATTTTGGGATGTGCATGGGTCAGGAAAGAGATCGTGTCAAACTCGAGGGTACCAGGGGTTGTGTTTTATGGATAACTTAGAAGTGCGAGTGATATCTGACAAGATTTGTCATAGACTAAGGTATTAATTCGGGAATCTAGCTATAACTGAGGACAAGGGACAAGAGACAAGGTCAATGGAAGACGGAAAACAAGACGTGGCCCTCTACATCGGCTCTACCCAACCCATATATACATCATAGTAACCAGAGCAACTAAGGCTTCAAGGGGTGCGCCTGCTGCTAGTCTATTACTTCATTTGTAACCCATAGCAACCATTGTAACCTGGTAAACGCTCTAAGATGAGAGAATATTCAGATGTAGTGTAGGGAAAGAATATGAGGGTGCTGCTCTATCCTCAGTTCCTGACAGATCGCAATATGTTGATAGTTAGTTGCGTGGATTGGTGCGGCTTGGCGTGTTGCCCTTAAGGCTCACACACCTGTATCCAAGAAATAGAAGAACAAGAACCACCACATCAGAGAGAAATTGATGAAAGTTTGCCTTATCCACCCATCCCACCCTTTGAATCCATAACTCATATATTATCACATCAATTCCTCGTGGTACCGCGCCACTCAACCTTAAAATGGCACCAGTACCCCCAAAATCCGTGAAAACCACGAAAATTGTGTTAACCACAAAAGTAGGCAAACATAACCACCAGACTCGTCCGGATACCCAAAAGAGCATGCTTGAGTTACTTAGAAGCGTGGCATCTCAGAAAATGAGCGCTAAGGGACTGAGAACGAGCGACGCCAATCTCGATTTGATGGAAGTCGACATTGTCGCCCAGATGAAGGAACGCGGCCAACCTGACATTGAGATGTCGAATGCCGCATCAATAATCGAAGACATTATACATAAGGGTCTTGAGTACTCGCGATGGGCATACGCAGGAGCCGAAAGCTCCAAGAAGGCGTCAACTGCCCCAGAATTCGTCGTCGACAAAGCAGTCTCAGCGACAACAAACGAATCTGCACCCATTGCGGCTCGAAAAATCGTGGTTCCGACAGCAAAGCGGACATTAAATAAAATCACACCAAGGGGAACTGAAGTCCCGACTCACACAATGGCAGCAAATGTCTCCATACCTCTGCCACCCCCGGCCACGAATCCAGGGATGGCTAATTGCCACAATCACTCTGCTGGTGATGCTCCCACTTGCACAACAATACAACATCCATCTGAAATTGAAGCTCTGCTAGGAGCCGAAAGGAAGCGGGCTGCAATCACCTCAGCCAAGCTCGAAATAGGATCGACAGTGTTGAACACTCTCGAAAGTGTTATCCTATCATTAAAAACAACAGATAACAAGGAATACTTGGACGCCATAAAGGTCTATCTAAGGGGCGCCCTCGCCCAATTCTTATGCACTGGAACCACGCTAGTACCGAAAAGTCTTCCTCCCCGCCCCACTGGCTAGCAGGCCGGCACCAGTGGGACATTTCCATAATCAACCGCTAGGCCAGCAAGGCCTGCTGTAGCAGTGCCCCAGATAACGCCAACCTGGGCAACTATAGCTCGAAATGAGCTACCTAATCAGCCGACGCCAGTGATGGTTAGTTGTGCCCCAAAAATGCCAACCCGCCGACCAAGGAATTGACCAAGACGGCCCCTTCGTCCTCGCCAGACAACCGACTGTTCCTCCGGCTGGGTTCAAAACACCAGTGGCAAAAGATTTCGCCAGCTGGCATCAGAGAAGCTGTGGCGCAGCTCACTAACGCGCCACATGCAGCCATTGAGCACGTTTACCGTGTCCCAACAGGTTTTGCACTTCGAGCGAAGGAACAAGAATCTCGCCAGCTCCTATTGGACGCAGCGGAATCTTTCCTTTCCATCGAAGCAAGACTGGAGGAGGCCTCCAACCTTGTGGCGCTACGGATCTCGACAGTCCCAGTCGCCATCCACACTTTTCTTGGAAGGGTGACAGTGACAGAAGAGATGGTGATCGAGGAGATCACCAGGGTTACAAAGGCCGTTCCAGTCAAAGTTCGGCCTCACGGGAAAAATCACTCCGGCGCGCTATACCAGTCATGGCTCGCTCATTTCAAGAGGGGAACGGAACCAAGACTAGGATTCCGCATGTTCGACGACTTGGGCGTCGCGGTACGACATCAACCGCGACAGACAGTGCAGCAATGCAAACGCTGCCTGCAGTTCCACGGAACGCGTGGCTGCTCCCGTGCCCCAGCTTGCTGGAACTGCACCTCCACAATGCACTTGACGGACGAGTGTCATGCGCACACCAAGTGCCGCAACTGCGGAGGACTGCATAGGTCCGACAGTCGAGCTTGCCTGGCGCGCCCCACCAAGTCCGGACCGGTAAGCAGAGAGCAACTGGCCACTATCTGCATGACTAGTCAACGCGAGCTAGCGGCAGTAGTGAGGGCAAAAGCCGCTGTCCATCGCGCTGAGGCAGCAGCTCAAGCGGCTGCCAAGTAGACGGAAGCTACACCTGGAGCAGTGAAACCAAACAACAGGTTCGAAGTTCTGATGACCGACGTCACCTCCGACGTCACGGCCACAGGAACAACGAATCCTGCGGAATCTTCCTTAAGGGCCCCGCACCTACAATAAGTTTTATGTCGATCAATGTAGGTGGGGGAGGCCAATCACATGACATCGCGCTTGTCACGGACGAGGATGAAGACGGAGACGGAGACGGAGACGGAGACGGAGACGGAGACGGAGACGGAGACGGAGACGGAGACGGAGACGGAGACGGAGACGGAGACGGAGACGGAGACGGAGACGGAGACGGAGACGGAGACGGAGACGAAGACAGAGGCTGATAATGAGGACGAGATATTTAGATTAATAATTAGATTCTAAAACATGAGTAATTTACAAGACAAAAAGCTACAGTACACATCCAGTCCTAGAGCTTCCTTAAGTACACGAGCTTCAATACTATAACCAAGGGTGTAGTAGTTTACAGCCATAACACAGTTACTAACTAGTACTCTAAATGGCAACTGTTGCTATCACAACACTGTAACCATTACAATACCTAAATAGTGTTATTGTATGCACGTCATAACTCGGTTGCCTGGGTGCGACACGACATCCCAGTGATGGTTTGTGACAGCGCTTTCCCGAGCTTATGAGCTAGGCGTGGATGTGGTGCTAATACAAGAGCCTTTGTGGAAAAAAGCCACAAAGGAGACAAAGTCACACCCTGGTTACAACTGCCACACACCACATGGCGGCGTAAACGTTCGACCCAGGGCAGTGACTTATATGCTAATAAACAGTAGAATCCACTCGGCAACTCAAATCTTTCCCTGCAATCCCCAGACGGCGGACTACTGCTGGGTCGTGGTAAATGGAGTCACGTTTCTCAACGTGTATAAAGACCCAAACAACCCAACAGCAATTAGACCTCTCCTCAACTGGGACCCACCACCACGATCCGTCGCAGCTGATGACTTTAACGCGGTATACTGCGCGTGGCAACCAGAGGTTACCCGCCCACGCAGACAAGGAATTGAAATCGAGAGATGGGCGGAACGTCACAATCTCACTTGTCTTATTGTCAGTGAGCCGACGCATCGAGCCGGGAACACGCTCGATCTTGCTTGGACCAACATCAACGGAGCTCAAGCATGGGTGGATCTTCATGAGTGCGTAACCAGCGACCATCTTCCGATTCGAGGACGAGTCCCCACCGGATCCGGAAAAAGGGACCAGGAGCCTTCACAAATCAGGGTAACGCATAGCAATTTGCCGAGATTCGCCCTTGCTGTAAATCAGTTTACACACCCGCCAACAGCCCTGGACTCGGTTTGCAAGGCGAACAAATAACTCAACGATCTCTGTTCCGGTCTTACTAACGCTATCAAAGCAACAGGAAAACGAAGGAACAAATGACACGGCAAATGTGCGCCTTGGTGGACTCCAGAATGCATGCTAGCTCATACTGAATATCGTGTAGCAATGACTCCGGAATAGCGATGGATATATTCGAAGAAGCTGCGCTCAACCCTCAGAGCGGCAATGAAAGAGTACCAGACGCATCAAGTCGAAGCGATCACAATACCAACTGATGTGTTCAAGCTGATGCGCTCGGTCGAGCTAAGGCAAGCAAGTACTCCCCCTCCGCTGAACCACAAAGGGAAGATGTACTCCGACCCAGCTGAGCGGGCAGCGGCACTCCGAGACGCTCTTCTGGCACGGCACCAAGCGACAGACGATCTACCGCCACTTGATGCGCCGAGTACCAACCAAATCCCCTGGAACAACCATGTCTCGGACAAGGAGATCCGCATGTGCACCATAGGCTGCGCCAATACAGCGCCTGGAGCTGATGGGATCTCTGTAGAGCTTCTGCAAAGTTGTTGGAAGACAATTGGACCATTTTTTGGCACTCTCTTCCGCGCCTGTATCAGACTTGGCATCCATCCATCCTGCTTCAAGCTGGCTGAAGTGGTGCTCCTACGCAAGACGAACCGGGATCCAACAACAGTTAAGGGCTGGAGACCGATTGCCCTCTTGTCATACTTGGGTAAGGGACTTGAACGACTCTTGGCGAAGCGGATGGCCCATCTCGCGGTTACGCTGGATGTTGTTGGATACCAATAATTTGGCGCGCTCCCTAAGAGATCAGCAAACAATTTTGTCAGCTGAGTAGTCCACGACATCGAAGAGGCAAGTACCCAGGGATGGGCGGCCACATTTACGACTCTGGATGTTCAAGGCGCGTTCGATGCAGTGCTTCACAATCTTTTGGTGAGGAGGATGCAAGAGCAGGGGTTGCCAGACTCAACTCTCCGATGGACGACATCATTTCTTGCACAACAAAAGGTGCAAGTACAATATCCCGGAGGGGTAACTAGGCAGAAAGAGCTGGTGTGTGGGGTCCCGCAGGGGTCGCCGATATCGCCGCTGCTCTTCCTTCTATACATGGCAGAGCCCATGCAAAGTGGCAATGTAGGAATGAGGTTCAGCTACGCAGAAGACGTCGGGATCCTAGGATTCGGGCGCAGCATTGCCGAGTCAGCCGCTTCTATACAGAAGGAAGTGGACCATCTTCTGGATTGGGCAAGTACTAACAAAGTCTCCTTCAATACTAACAAGTCGGAGGTAGTCCAATTCCCGGACGAAAACGCGAGGAGCCAGTGGGCATTTGTGTGAACAGCGAGGTTATCGAGCCAGTAGACCAAATACGCTGGCTAGGAGTACACCTAGACCCGCGACTGGACTTCAAACATCACGTCACGACTTGTTGTGGCAAAGCTCTGAAGATGGCCCAGCAAATGCGCTGCTTCAACTCAGCATATCGAGGAGCTGCTTCTGCAGCACTGGTTCTCGCAGTGGACACATGCATTATCCCCGTAGCAACCTTTGGAGCAGATGTTTGGTGGCCCGGTCTCAAACGTCCGACCAAAAGGGGAATCATCACACCTCGGACTAGCATTTTCTGCGAGATGATCAATAAGGCAATCCTAACAGGACTGCCTGCTGTCCTCCCGGTAATGAGAACGACACCGAATCCTGTTCTCCACCGCGAAGGAGGTATCCCAACAGGGAAGATCATTCTGGAAAGGAATCGACTACTGCTTTGGGCTCGGCTCCACTCACTAGACAACCGTCACCCGCTCAGGACTCGCGTCGCTATGCGTCCAAACAATAGAACACGGAAATATAAGAAATGTTCTCGGGCGCCCAAGAATCCAGAGATCCACGTGTCACGAGTACAGCGTGCTTACCGAGAACTCCCGGATGCGGAAGATGCTGAGCCTTTGCCACCCCCAAGCTATCTTTCGAGTTTCAACTCAAAGATAGAGGAGTAAGAGAAGGCAACTCGGTTCATTGATAGTGTGCCGGCATCAGATATTTGCGCCTACCCGGATGGATCGTCGGAGGGTAATGGTCGCTCAGTATGGGGGTTCGTCTTGAAGAGGAATAGAAAAACTCTGTTGAACGGACGTGGCATCAAGCATGGTGGTGAAGTGCTCGATGCGGAAATACTAGGTGTGAGGAAGGCCCTGGAAGCTGCGCTGGAATTGTCGGAGGGGAAGAACAGGGGAAAAGACGGCAGGCAGCAGATCAATGTATTGACAGATAGTCAGTCTGCAGTGAAAGCACTGCTGACAGGAATTGCCACAACAAGTCTCGACGACGTACTGTTGTGCTGGCTCGGTTGAGTTGTTAGGAGACAGAGGAACGGAGGATGGGCTGCTGGATTAGGAAAGGGTGGAAAATACAGGCTGGTGCACAGACGCTGTTCATGTACTATACAATCTCTTCACCTGCCGAGTTTAGTGAATTAATCTATCCAAAGTAATATCATACTTCACATCATCCATTAGATGATATTATCAATCGTCGGGATGCACATCTAGCATCACCTTCATAGATCACCATTTGATACGCACTCAGTGTCCATCGTGCCATCAACCAGCGTGAGCGCGCCATCTCCGCGACTCACCATTGCACATGAGCCCGTGTAATTCCACCGACGGACAGCAGAGACATAATTGCTATATACCTCACAGCTCATAACCACAACACGTACGCCAATTTAGGGAGCTATCGAAAAGGGCTCTAGTTTCGGTGAAGTGGATACCGGCCCACTCCAGGATACAGGGAAACGAAGATGCAGATAGAGCTGCACGCTCCGGCCTCCAACAACTGCAAAGCAAAGACAGCCAGCCTATCTCTGTCACAATGGCGTAGGTTTGTCGGCTCATGAACCGGAAACGTCAAGCGCTTGTTAGTGACTGGTGGGAAGATGTATGTCCACCTAGGTATCGAAATCTGGGTCTCCTCATGCAACAATGCAAGCCACGCGAGCAGACACCTTCCCGGAGGCTACTCCGTGAACTTATCTCAGCCCGTATGGGCCACGGAAACTTCGCCGCATGTCACCGCCGCTTCAACAACATTGCCGCTTCAATGGAGTGTGCATGTAGAGAGGAAACATCACCTCTCCACTTCATTCACTGTCGACTGCACGCACGCCAGACGCGTCAATTACGAGGGAAAATGTCATATCACGACTTTACCCACAAACTTCTCGGGCCTAAGTGCCTCGAACACTTTAAAAAATTTGCGCAGGAAACTGGCTGCTTCGGGGGCCCACCTGCGACTCCTTCTCCAGCTCTCGGCGTAGGCAGTAGTAACTAGATCATGCCACGAAGCATGACGGGCTGGAAAATGAGACGAGAAGTGTCATTTTCCAACCACAAACAGGAGTGTGGGATTTGGAATTTTGGTTATGGGAGTTTGTGCGGGCATTTATTTTCTTTATTATAACTAGCTACTTGTTGTATAGTGAGTCACGCAGTAAGACCGAGTCGGGCATGTGGGAAGCATGATCTTGGCTGTGTGCACTAGTCCTTGTCTCCTAGGAGATATTGAGCATAGCTAAGGACTTAAAAATAAAAAACAGAGAGAAACCCATTGCGTACGCGTACACGTGTATATAACCAACCGACACTGATCAGTAGTCCATAGGTGTGACTACAGAACATCTAAGTTGAAGAGACAGATCTCTCTACTCCGCGTTCCCTGATTAACTTCTGAAAAATCAGCAGGAGAGAAAAGTGCTAAGAATACATTTTTAGTTTTCAAGATTGTTACTGCATTGACACCTTTGTAAGGAAGCGCGATACAGCCATACTATCAAGCAAACTACAAGAAGATCGAAAGCTATAGCTTATAGACCGACCCTGACCGACGACTTTATTGTTGTGCCTGTGTGTTCCTCTACTGTTGCCAAGATAAGCCTCATTCACGCTTTAATTTCAAAATCCACACAGCAACTGCTATCCAGAAGGGAACCTGATTGAAATGTCCGGAACAAATACTTCAGATGCAGAAACCGAAAACCGCATCAAGGATTACAAGATTGCGCAGCTCGTCCTATGGTTTGAAGGTACAAGCATATCCTCTGGTCATTTCGACTCTCTAGACCCAGATTTCTGGGGCTAACCTGTCACAAAATCCTCATCTGTGATAGCGCTTACTACCTATGCCGTCAAACTTCTAACAGATTGGGAGGAATACAAAGAGCATGGCGAAGATCTATTTTTGCTTTCCAAGGAAGAATTTGCAGACTGGACATCAGATATGTTCAGCAAAATCAAAAGTCCATTTGAGAAGAGATTCCGCGATTATTTCCACAATAACAGAGTCTATACTGGCAAAAATGCAACAACAATTGGCATTGCAATGACGAATTTACTGAATGCCGAGGAACTTCCAGAATGGCCTCAAGTGACTGAAGAAAATGTATCTAATCAATCACAGATACTACTACAGCCTACCGTTATGCGAGAGCAAACCATTCGCGAGTTAAGTGAAGACCAGTCTCTCTACTCCAAGACAACAACATCCAGACAAAAACCCCGGTCTAATATCAGGCCTATTTGTCCACGCTCTCCTTACCCTCAACAGAATGATCAACAAGCCCCTGCACTGTGTCCTACATATCCTCAAAGCCCGGATTTATGCGCTGCAGTAGACTACAAGCCCTTTGAAAATTATATTGACCCACCTCCATGTCTCAGGGATGAGGGTTTGACGGTGTTCCACGGGGTGCGTTGTATAGCCTGGTGAAGATCTAGGTGGTAAATGAAGATTATAAATGGGTCAAAGGGGTGACAGGTCTTCTCTAGGAAGAGATGAATGGGCAACTAGTTGCAGTAGGTGTTACACGTGGGTCTTGCTGATGAAGAACTGGGCAATGGATAAATGGTCTTCCCGAAGAAGAGATGGGTAAACAAATGTATTGTAAATTGTAAATAAAGAAGACGTTGCGTGAGGAGTAAATCTCTCTCACGCCGAACTATTATATACAAGAGTAGAAGCCTTTGCCAACCGGAATTAATCGTAATCAATTCTTGCCAATATCTTCGCATTAATGGCTGTGTTCTTGTCCTTCTCTTCATGACTCTCTTGCATATCCTTACATGACTTTTTACACAACTAATTGTATGGGGGAAGCTATTATTAAATTGATGTCTTTAATTAACTACCCCTTCATCTTATCACGAATTAAAATTAGTATTAAAATTCTAACTACGGATCCGTGAAAGTAGGCCCCCTTTTAATCGCGAGCTCCTGCGAGGGTTAGTTATTTCGGTTTGTTTGAGAGGTCCCGGTTTCGTCGGATAGTTTTATGGAAAATATCGACTGCTGCTGCGTCGTCCAGATTTATAGCCGGTTCCCACGTTGGATCATTTTCACCAATCCATTTAACTAAGTATTGAAGGCCGAAATTTTTTGTTACTCGAGAATCGTATATCTCCTCTATTTGAAATTCTTCCTCTCCATCTATGACTATAGGTGGAGGCCGCGACTGTTTCTGACCTGGGACAGGGTTGTTTGCTGCAGGTTTTAGGAGTGACACATGGAAAACTGGGTGGATTTTCATGGTGCTAGGAAGAGAAAGCCGGTATGCATATGGAGATATTATACTTTTAATTGGAAAGGGGCCTAATTTTTTCCAGTCTAATTTTCGGGAGTTCCGAGTTGTTCTGATATTTTTTGCGGATAGGAACACCAGGTCCCCGACAAAGTAACGAGGGGCGGGTTTTCTTTTGGCATTTACCGCTTCTTCTTGTTGGTCTTGAGCCGATCTAATATTTGATTTTAATTGATTATGCAGGTCTTGCATTTTGAGGGCAAAGTTTTTTGCATCTAGATTTGGTGGAGAGCTTTTATGTGGTTTGATAGACACTGTAAATTTTGGGTGAAATCCATAATTACTAAAAAATGGAGTTGCCTGTGTCGTTGCAGAAACCTGATTGTTGGCAGCAAACTCAGCCATGGGGAGCCATTTGACCCAATCATCTTGTTGATATGAAATATAGCTGCGTAAATATTGTTCCATTACTGCATTAAATCTTTCGGTTTGCCCGTCAGTCTCAGGATGAAAGGCTGTTGACATCCTTGCTTTAATACCAAGTTGTCTACAGAGTTCTTCCCAGAATGTTGCGGTAAATTGAGTACCTCGATCGGACGTAATGTGCGTCGGTAATCCATGAAGCTTCCAAATTTGACTCAAGTATAATTGAGCAACATTTTCCGCACTAGTTTTTGTGGTACAGGGTATCAGATGTCGCATTTTTGTTAGGCGGTCGACTATAACTAGAATCGCGTCGTAATTTTCGCTCGTAGGTAAGCCCGTCACAAAATCCATTGAAACCTCTTGCCATGGCTGTTGTGGAATTGGTAGAGGCCGAAGTACTCCAAATTTCGCGTGGTTACTAGACTTAGACATGTGACACGTGTGGCAATTGCGAACATACTGAGAAATGTATTTACGCATCTGGGGCCAAAAATAATCTCTGCTAATAATTTCAAATGTTTTTTCGCGACCAGGATGTCCAGCAGATGGATTATCGTGATAGTTCTTAAGGATGTAAAGTTTAAGTGGGTCGTAGTCAGGTACATATAGCACGCCCCTGTATGTCAATCTTCCATTTATTTTGGTACACTTGGCTAATGATATTTGATTTGAGTGTCGTTCGCCTTTCGTGAGTAGATCTAGCAATTGAAGTGGTATTGGGTCGCGTTCATAACCTCTTGAGAATAAATTTTCCAATAACTTATTACTGGGGAACTTGTCTTTCAAAATATTAACCGATGACAATTGTAGTTGAGGCGCCAAGTTTTCCTTCTTCAGGACTATTTGACTTTGGTGTTTTATCCTTTCATTGTTAATGTCGGGAAAATCCTCTGATCTCCGGGTTAAGGCATCAGGTTTTCCACCCTGTTTTCCTGGTCTATATTGGATGACAAAGTTAAAACGTGAAAGATATTTGGCCCACCGAGCTTGCCTTTGGTTGAGTTGTTTAGTGCTCATAAAACATTCCAAGTTTTTATGATCAGATATTACTGCAATGGGGTAAGCAGCACCTTCTAGTTCAGCTCTCCATTCTTCAAACGCTCGGATAATTGCTAGGAGCTCCTTATCATAAATTTCGTAGTTACATTCTGCGGGGGAGTGTTTTTTCGAAAAGTATGCTACGGGTCGAATGTTATGTTTGTCATCAAATTGGGAGAGGATACCTGCAGCAACATGGTCGGAAGCATCAGTCTCAATAATTATTCTTTTGTCTGGGTCAGAATGGGCTAAGATTGGTGCAGTTATAAAGGCGTTTCTTAATGCTTTAAAAGACGCTTCAGCTCGATTATCCCAAATGAAGGGTGTGTCTTTTCGCGTTAATTTGGTGAGTGGTTGTGCTAGCGCAGAGAACCCATAAATAAATCGCCGATAGAAATTAGAAAATCCTAAGAAAGCTTGAATATCTTTTATTTTCCTAGGTATAGCCCAGTTTTTGATGGTTTCAATCTTTTTGGGGTCCATTTTTATACCACCAGATTCGATTATGAGTCCCAGATACTTAGTACTCTGTGTGTGAAATTCGCACTTCTCTGGCTTTAGCAGAACACCTTGCTGTCGAAGGGCTTCCAAAACTTTGTAGACGTGCACTTGATGTTCTTCTAGGGTGTCGCTGTAGATTAAGATATCGTCCAAATAAGCTGTGCAGAATATGTCCAAATAATCACGAATACAGTCATTGATGAAGTGTTGGAAGGTAGCTGGTGCATTTGTCAGGCCAAATGGCATTACCGTATATTCGAAGTGACCATATCTTGTCCGGAAAGCTGTTTTCCATTCTTCACCCTTCGCCATTTGGATCTGATTGTACCCCTGTCGGAGGTCTAGTTTAGTGAAGTACTTAGCTTTTGACAGGCGATCTAGGGTTTCTTTAACTAGTGGTAATGGATAGCGATTTTTTATGGTCTGATTATTTATTGCGCGGTAGTCAACACAGAGACGTAGTGTGCCGTCGGGTTTTTTAATAAAAAGTACTGGGGCTCCTGCTGGTGAGGAGCTGGCCCGGATAAACCCTTTTTCAAGATTTTCTTTGATATAGATTTTTAATTCTGACAGTTCTTCTCTTGACATTCCATATAAAGGGCCGAAAGGGGGCTCTTTCCCTTCTTTTAGAGGTATTTTATGGTCGTAAGTCCGGCGTGGTGGCATTACATTTGCTAAGGATTCGTCCATCATGTTTTTATACTTGTGATATTGGACTGGAATATATTTCTTCCAGTCTTTGTGTGTCTTTTCTTTTGGTGTTTCACTAATATTTTCACAAATTGTTGCATCCATAAAAATAGTTTTCGCCCTTGCATTGCTAACCAACGCCGCTGAACTTGTTAAATGTGATCCTTTTTGAACGGCAAGTCCTTTGACCGGGACTGGGTTTATAGTGAGGTTGCATTTCGAGCGACATAGGTGAGAATTGAAGAAAATTGTATTGTTTTTGAATTTTAGGAGCGGGTCATGCAGCTGGAGCCACGGAATCCCCAGAACGATGGGGTAAGTACCAAGTTTTGTGGCGAAAAATGTTACGTTCTCATGATGGGAGTCAATTTCTAATGGTAAATGGCAGACATGAGTGACGTTACCGGATGAGATATCTCGGCCGTCAATCACTTGGAGCTTGCGAGGGAATCTCAAGGGGAATAAGGGGAAATTATGGTGGTGCGCAAAAGTTTCGTCAATAAATGCAAAGCCTGAACAACCTGAATCTATAAGTGCATGAGTCTGGATAGTTTTCTCATTCATCTTTAATTTACAAGCTGCAATCAAATGATTGCCGTCCAGCTTACTTTCATCAAATGGTCTCGAGTGGTTGGACCTGGATAAAGCATTTACTGAGGATACTATGGGAGGTCCCGGATCAGGGCCATTCGTCAAATCCGGGACTACTGAAAACCCGACTCGGATTCGGTGTCCTCTGTTCTTACTGACTGGTGTGTGGGCAGTGTTGTTCTTAAAACAGCACCAGTAATTGATGCCTGATTTCTCGGGTGTTTCGCCGAGGGGCACTTGTCAGAGCCATGTCCTGCCCCCGCGCAATACATGCAGAGGAAGTTATCTCGACGCCATTGCTTTTCACATGCTGAAAGTTTGCGAGAACCATTGGTGCTAGACCACCTGGAACATGTGATGGGTGCGCAAGATGCTTGTCAGTAAGGTATTTCGGGAAGTCACGAGTGTATTTTTGTTCAGCCTTGCGGCCCCGAATCTGGTTGTCAATTCTCATGAGTTAAATTGCGTAGTCCTCTAAGATAATTGGTGATTCTACCCGATGTGACATGGCGTCTTTCAAATCTTCTAATAAGCCTTTTTCGAGGGCATCAATTTTCGCCGCCTCATTGTACTCGAGGTAGCTAATAACTCGAAGAAATTTCGAGTAATATGACGCAAAGCCACCAGCCCCCTGTTTGAGAGTAGTCAGTTCACGACGGGCAGTTCCTCGAGGATCTGGGTCTCCAAATGAGGCTTCTAAATATGACAAGAATGCAGTGACAGATGTGAAAGGCTTTTCTGGGTTTGTGTTAACTAGGGGAACAATCTGATCGAGAGCTTGTCCCTCCAACCGACTAATCGAGTAGATGACTTTGGCAGACTCGTCGCGGAATCTGTCATTGTTTACCTCGAGCTTCATCCGTAATTGTGTGATGAAACCGGGCAGTATGCTCCTTGTACCGTCGAATTTTTCGGGATCCGGGAATTTCTCGGAGCGGAATGTTGAGGCTGAATCCCGGGCGGCTGCAGCTGAGTTAGAGGAAGTAGATGAATGACCAGCCTTGGCGATATTTAGGTCAAGGCTCAACTGATTGGTTTGCTCCTCGAGACTTTCTATAACCTGGCGAGCGGCCATGAGCTGGCCTTGAACAGTATCTCTTTCAGTGCGGTATCGATTCAGGTGACCGTTCATGTATGCGTAAAGGGAATCAGCATTAGTTTCGAACTGTTGCCTAAAATTTTCGACTGTGGTAGGGGGAGCCCAACCACGAGAGTAGTCAGTAGTCATGTTGCACGGCGTGGATAAGGACGCAACGTAATCTCAGGGATGAGGGTTTGACGGTGTTCCACGGGGTGCGTTGTATAGCCTAGTGAAGATCTAGGTGGTAAGTGAAGATTATAAATGGGTCAAAGGGATGACAGGTCTTCTTTAGGAAGAGATGAATGGGCAACTAGTTGCAGCAGGTGTTACACGTGGGTCTTGCTGATGAAGAACTGGGCAATGGATAAGTGGTCTTCCCGAAGAAGAGATGGGTGAACAATTGTATTGTAAATTGTAGATAAAGAAGACGTTGCGTGAGGAGTAAATCTCTCTCACGCCGAACTATTATATACAAGAGTAGAAGCCTTTGCCAACCGGAATTAATCGTAATCAATTCTTGCCAATATCTTCGCATTAATGGCTGTGTTCTTGTCCTTCTCTTCATGACTCTCTTGCATATCCTTACATGACTTTTTACACGACTAATTGTATAGGGGAAGCTATTATTAAATTGATGTCTTTAATTAACTACCCCTTCATCTTATCACGAATTAAAATTAGTATTAAAATTCTAATTACGGATCCGTGAAACCATGCAACGTCCCAAATGTAAGAATTGATGCTTACACTAAAACGTCTTTCATCAACCCACGGGATTGTTATCAACGCTATACTAGAGAAGAGTAAGATCTGCCGAATGACAAAGCCCGATATTTCTTTCGGACATGTGACATCCTCAGTATCCTAACACATTATTTTCGTAGCTTGTTTTCACATATCTTTGACAGTGAGGCTCAAGCATTCTATTTGAGCTACATCCCAAAGGACGAAATCTTTTACAACCATAACACGAAGATGAAGCATCATTTTGATATAGAAACCAACCACTAGCAATATTACACTGACTGGACAAACATAACTCTTGCTAACTTCCGCAACAAGCCTCCGGATAACCACTCCAGAAAACACTCGACGCCTCCTCAAAGAAGGGACTGCTCTGTCAGCTAGCTCTCGGTGAAAATTATGGTGTAGAGAGAGACAAAAGCGCACGAATGTTATTACGACCTGCGAAGGTAATCGAGAACTGGAAGTTATACTGCACAATTCAAGGATTAGTTGTGAGGAGTTTTTCTTTCAGCTTTGCTCAGCTATTGAGGTCAACAGTAACCAAAGTTCCAGTTAGCTTCTTCAATACAGAGATGACTTCAGAATTATCAATCAGTTCTTCTTTTGCCGCCATTTCAACTCAAATCTTCCCCCTCGCACCTTTCATGGAGTCCGTGGTCAAATACGTTGCAGCAACTGCTGTGGTTCCTTCAGTTGTCCACAACCTCAAAAATGCTAAACATAGACCGAAACTGTTACGGTTTGACCGTGATTTAGCTTAGGCGGAGACCTAAGCAGAGTTTGGGGGCGTATTAGGGAGAGTGTTACATATTATCTTGTATCAAGCGACTAAACTTCACTTGGCCACATTACATTAAAGCTAGGAAGGAATGTGAGACAGCGAAGTAGAATTGCCAAGTGAGAGAGTCAGCTAGATGGCAAAGATGACAATGGGCAGTGGCGGAGCAATATGTCATTCTCACCAATAGAGTACGTACTGGATGAGCTAGAAGGATGTATAAATAGTCATTGCCCGTAGTTGTGATACTTCTCTCTTCATATAGTTTAATCTTTCTAAAAGTACACTACAACCAGCTTGGTTTTGTCACAGAAACGCTTTGGCTGTTTGTGAGGAAGGCTTTGTAGAGCAACCTGTGACTGAGGTGTGGAAATTGAAGTAGTGATTTGTCAGATAAAACCTCTTTGAATTGTTAGTGCTACGGTAAATTTCTTCATATAAAGTGTGGCTATAAAGGTCAGGGGAACTTACCTGCTAGACTATTCTAACAGACAAAACAAACCAAAAAGAAAATTTGCCAGTGTCGCAACAGTATTTTGGGATGTGCATGGGTCAGGAGAGAGATTGCAATATGTTGATAGTTAGTTGCATGGATTGGTGCAGCTTGGCGTGTCGCCCTTAAGGCTCACATGTCTGTATCCAAGAAATAGAAGAGCAAGAGCCACCACATCAGAGAGAAACCCAGTGTGTACGAGTACACGTGTATATAACCAACCAACACTTATTATTATTGAAGAAAAACATCATTTTTGCTGGAAAGCTATGTAGCGTTCCACGCTGCCCGTATCATCAATTTGACATCATGATTATTATTTTTATATCTTTATTACCCTCCTCTCATCATTTCGCTTTCCGTGCTCCAACATGGGGACTGTGGGTGCTGGTGTAGGTGCTGGTGTTGGTAAATCCAGCGGTTTTGACGCGTCACAAAATGCGACAACGGCATCATCAAACAACAGCAGCGGAGCGCAGATAGCTCCAAAGGATCCTAACTTGAAAATAATAGGGAAACTATTAAATAAGGTCAGACTAATTGTGATGGGAGAGATGGATGAGGAGGACCTACCAACAATGGAAGACGTAAATGAAGCCGTCAAGGCATTCAATTATCACAAGAAGGCTTGGAAAACAATGTCCCAGATCCCATCTCTGATCGAGGAGAGGATGATAGCATTGGAGGAGGTGGTAAAGAAAAGTATTGCGGACGCCGCGCAACAGGCAGCTCCTGTTGTGTCGTCTGGGAAGCTACTACCAACAACCTAAGCGTCGGTTGTAGCTCTGCAAATGGCGAAGACAATGGTCAGAATAAGAATTGTCGGCGCACAAAACTTGCAGCCACAAGAGCTGCTAACAAAGGCACAACAACATATTCAAGGCGCATTTGCAATTCGACAGATGCAAAGCAACAACACTGAGGTGTTTGTGTTGTGATATGCAATAACTTGGTAGTCGGGGTTAGGGCATTGCGTAGGGCCTTAGGCCACAGGACGGTGTCACTAGTGTAATGGTTAAGCGAGTGTGTATATATTCTCTTAGGTGTACCCACAATTAAAGGACACAGGTTTATTCTTTTACTTTCTGTTCATACCCTTACAGCATTGTATCATACAGGTATATTCACTGTCACCCACATCAATCACATCATCCATTCCTCATCACTCCGCAGTATACCTTCCGCATTGCTCGTAACCACAACAGTTTGTCCAGTCGGCGTGTCAGAGAGACGCGGCGCTAAACATGCGACAACCCACAGATTTTAAAATTTTGCGGCAAGACTTTCCTGTTGAGGTTTCTGGAGTCCCACTGCGGACAAGAATTGAGGGTGGCAGAGATGCCAACAACTGCGCCATCATCAGGGAGATTGAGACGGCGACGAAGGCACATATTCCAGGCCTGGTAATTAGTAGAATAAGATGGTTACATGATGGAAAGGAACATCAACAATGGAAGAAATACGGTCGCAATTGAGGTTCAACTGTGGTTAGCCTCCCATCGGAGGCAATCCAAACAGAGGTAGTTCAACAGGGCCTTGTTATTAACGCCATGTTCTTCACCGCGCAGGTGTGGTCGCCACGGGCTCAGCCAAAGCAGTGTTACAACTGCAGCCAATGGGGACACACACAGGCGTTGTGCAGAAAGGCAGACAGGTGCATTGTAAGGATTCCTCTTCCGACCCTTTCTTCAGGATATAATTTTACCTTTCTTCATATGTTGCTATGACAACAAGACAGTTCTTTGCACATGGTATTATTGAGGTTTTAAGTTCCTAGGATGCTAGATTGATAAAATGTGAATATACGGAAATTGTAGGTCACAATGTCTCTGGATTTCTACTATATCTTCTATATAGTGAAATCTTAAGATGGTGTGTGACTCCCCTCTAAAATTTACAGGATGTGTCTAGTATATACAGGTTTCCAGCTTAGTGTGCATTATGCATAAAAACTGGGGTACAAGTGACAAATTATAATACAATATTTATGATCATGGATCCTCAATTATCCCTCTTCCTAAATCTAAGCTGTCCTCAGCTCTTTTCAGCCTGATCAATACCAACATTAGATCTCAAAATTTTTCGGTCTTGGTTAAGCATATTTTGGCTACCATACCATAGACTTTGTACTGGGTGTCCATTGCGCACATAGGCAGGGAATAGATTTGTTCCATTGTATTGGTTTACAAGTCTATAACCTCCAGGTGAAATTAATGAATAGGTATTATTTGCATGACAAGCAGCAATAGCCCATGGGCCATCGTAATAGGGCTCAAACTTATGTCTTCTTTGCCTAGTACGCAAGACCCAGTCTCCATATGTAAAGGTTCTCAGCAGTGCTTTAGATTCTTGCAAATACTCGCGTGTTTTAGCCCGTGATGCTTCGACACTATTATCATAAGATCGAGCAATTGGTGCTGCATGCAATTTTACCAGATCATTTGCCCATTCTTTTTATTTGCTGGTGGTCGCTTCTCGTGCATAGATGGGATATAATATCTCCTCTTCCGGAGGTTGAGTGCCATACAGGAGGAAAAATGGACTATAACCTAGCGGCGAGATTCTTCTGTTAAAGATGAAAATAGCTCTGGCGAGAGCCGTAGCAAAAGGCATCGTTCTATTATCAAGCAAAGTACGACTTAAGATACCTTTTAGAATTCCATTTACTTGTTCAACTTTACCATAATTCTGAGGTCGATTTGGGGTGGTGTGAGTCATAGTAAATCTGTATTGTCTCTGGAATTGTTTTGCTTCATTTCCTGTGAAACTGTTGTGCTGGTGATGGCTAGGATTGCGATGCACAAGGGTAATGATCACTGAGGGTGAAGGAAGAACTTTCCAGGTGGCTCCATGATGAGTAGAGGAACAATGGAGCACTGTATAGAAGGTTTTTCTAGATTGTACTGCCAGATGGAGGAGACTAGAATAATCCGTGATACTATTTTGGGTAAATGAGGCGAGAGTCTAGCTACCTCAGATGTGTATATAATTAGCGCTTTCTACTTCCTAAATCCTCATAGTTCTGAATATCAAATATATCAGCAGTTCATATTGATTCATCGATAATCATCCGTAAACCTTCTGCCAATTAACCTCCGTAAGCTCTTACCTTTACAACAGAAACAGTTTGCGTTGTGGCTGATTATCTGGTTTGGGGTGCCAAAAGTTTGAAATATATAGAGAAGTAAGGGTACTGTACATTTGAAATCAGCATTTAAGACAATACGTGACTCCAACCAGCCAGTGGCATATTCGACTGCATTGAGCAATGTTCTTTGGCCCACCTGTGTGTGATCAATGCCCCACCGAGTCAAAGGGGGTGGTAGTTGGATTGGTCTAAGATTTCCAAGACTTGCATCAGGAGGTTTCATAAATTGACATTGGCGGCAGATTCGAAGAACTTCGTTTACTGCTAATGTCATCTCTGTGTCACAGTCTAAGCATAGGCACTTGAGCAACCTTATGGTCAGAGGTAGTTTATTTTCAATCTATGGTGAACTACAGATTGAAGAGGATAATAACAGTTACTTTATACATGATTATTATCCAGGCCAATGACACAGTTTTCTATCCGTATATCTGTATCCCATCTCGTATCCCATCTTGTATCCTATCTCTTATCCCTTCTCGTATCCCTTCTCGTGCCCTATTCTTAGAGGTGTTTGCCAAGTTATAAGACCCTGCTTCCAAGAATAGTCCCTGCCTAGTTTCATGCTAAGCCTGCGTTTGACAGCGCAGGCTACAGGCAATTACCGGCTTACAAGCCTTCACACTCTGAGTACCAGTATCTTTGACTTGCACTTCATAAGGTTGTTCCCACTGACGCGTGCCCTTGGCTTTCATGCAGTAATTTCATATTTTGAAGTAAATCCTCGTACTCTAGTACTTCAAGAAATATTAAAGCTCCAGGAGGTTTGGGAGGGTCGCCAAATTTATTTGCTCTGTTGGTTTTTATCAAGTGCAATTTTTTGTCATATAATCCAAAATGTTTTCGAGCCCAATCAGGATGAAGTTTAGGAGGTAGTTCTTCTTCCTGTACGAGAAATTCGAAGATGCATTGAAGATCAATTCGGTTTAGCTGTTCTGGATATTCTACCTGTTTCAGTTCTGGTTCATCTTCTGTCAGATATGGGTCGTTGCCTTCCTCCTCTCCTGCAGGAAATAAATTTGTGGAATTAATTAGATTATCATTATTGTCATCAATATCATCATTATCATTATTTTTGTCATTATTTTCATCAGTGTTATTGTTGTTATTAATTGGAGGCCTTGAGAGATATTCTGCAAGCACATTTGCCTTTCCTTTGCAATAAATTATACGGATTCCATAGTGTTCTATTGAGTCTAAAAATCTCAAAATTCTTGCTGGCTGCTCTGACTTAGTTTGTATTGATTTTAGTGATTGATGGTCAGTGATAACAGTAACGTCACCACCTTCGATCCAGTGACGCCAATGCTGTAACGAAAGTAGTATACATAGCAGTTCTCTCTCTTGTGCTGAGTATCTTTGCTGAGTATCATTCAGTTTCCACGAAAAGTATGCTACAGGGTGTAAAAAAGAACGTTCTGAATTTTTTGCATTTAAATGAGGCTGCAAGAGCACAGCACCAATGAACCTTTACGATGTGTCTGTTTCTAGGATTACGGGGAGTTGCCAGTTGAATCTTTTCACCAGTGGAGTAGTTGTAAGAGCTTTTTTGATCTTGTTGTAGGAATTGATTGAATCTTTTGTTAAGTTAACCGGCTGATTCTTTTGGCCGACGGACTGATCTGTTAGAGTGTCACAGACCAGTTTGTGATATTGTATTGCACCTGGCCAACCGCCCCATGAATACACTCAGGAATAGAGTTAGTGCGTTGCGATGGTTACAGTGTTGTGATAGCAACAGTCACTAGTCAAGATACTGATCAGTTGCTATGTAACAGCTGTGGGCTATTGCACCCTTGATTGTAGTGACCGGTCTCAGGTACTTAAGGAAGCTCTTGGGATGTATTTGTACTGTAGCTTTTTGTCTTGTATTTTATCTACATCTTAGAATCTCGCCTCTGTCCTAAGTCCTAGTCTTCGTCTCCGTCTCCGTCTTCGTCCTCTTCTTCGTCCTCGTCCTAATCTCCGTCTCCGTCTTCGTCCTCGTCTCCGTCCTCGTCATCATCCTCGTCCGTGACATAGAGGACCAGCCAGTTCAGAAAAGTTTTTAATTAAAAATCTTAGATAACCCACAGCACTTACAAACCCTCGTACTTCAGAATTTGTTTTAGGGAGCGGTCTATTGCAAATAGCAGCGACTTTTTCAGGATCCGAGGCTATGCCTTTTTCCGAAATTAAAAAGCCAAGGAAAATTCCGGATTTAACAAAAAGTTGACATTTTGAAGCATTTAAAATGAGACCGTAAGAAGTGAACCGATTTAAAATTAGCATTAGGCGGGAGTGTAGCTCTTCAATAGTATCTCCCCATATGGCTACATCATCAAGCAGTCCAGCAGCAAATGATCAAAAAGGGTTGAGAACTTCTTCCATAAAATTTTGAAACGTTGCTGGCGCATTACACAGCCCAAAAAGCATGACTAACCATTCGAAAATTCCAAAAGGTGTAACAAATTCAGTTTTCTCACGATCTTGTTCGTCCATTTTTATGTCAGAAACCGTTTTCTAAATCCAAAAAAGCGTAGTATTTGTGTCCAGCAACATGCCGAATTTCGTCATATGTATTAGGTAGAGGATGGGCGTGTTTTTTTGTGATTCTATTCAGTTCTCTATAATCAACACAAATACGCCATATGGTTTGGTTACTCTTATTGTTTGTTTTCTTTGGAATAAGAACCAATGGAGCGGCCCAAGGTCCTTTACTTTTTTGAATAATAGTACCTTCGTGTGATTTGCAGAATTCTCTAATAGCTAGCTGTTGTTGGGGACTTTATTGTCGCAGCGGAATTTTGATCGGAGCGTGATTGCCAGTATTAATTTGATGGCTTACATTCGAAAGCTTGTCAACTTGGCGAAGTGATTTATTGAATAGAGAGGGAAATTTTGCCAAATAGAAGTTACCAAAGTTAGAGCCTACTGTGGAAGTAGTTTGATGCTTTCATGGATAAACGTGGCGGAAACTAGGATGGTGTCTCATGGAGAGTTCCATTCTAAAACACAACTCGGGGTTAGATCAAGTTCTCAAACAATTAGGACAGGCTCAGGAACATAGGGTAGTTTCATAGGGAATGCGTAGTAATACTGTTCGAGACAGAGCTTAGGGCTGTCCTATTATCTGATGTACATATATACCCAGCGTGAAGGAGTATTCTTCTTCACGCAACGTCTTCTGTTTATACTCATACCTATTGTTCACTTACTTATCTCTTCTCTAAAGAAGACCGCCGTTATTGTACCCTTCTCACCTACTACTTATTTTACCTTTACTTCTTACGTGAACCCTATACCTAACGCTGAATTTACACCTCCTACTCTTAGGAATCACCACCATACTCCACACCTGTAACCTACTTGTACCAAATTCGTACCCTACGGAATACTAATAACACTGCTCCTTGAGATTACGTTGCGTCCTTATCCGTACCGTACGCAAAGATGTCCGTACCAACCTCCTCCCAGACACCCCCGTGGGACTCACCAAACAACGTTACCGAATTTCGCCAGCAATTCGAAAATGACTCCTCGACTCTTTACGGCCACATGGTAACGCTGATACAACGACTTCGGAACGAGAGATCTCATGCCACTACCAGGCTCGAGAAATCTAATTCGGAACGAGATGAAGAAAAAAGGAAACTTGTATCTGCCTATGAAGAAAGAGATAGAGCCATTGCGCAGTTAAGTCTGGCCCACCAATCCATCAACCAACTTGAGGAACAGTCCACAAAACTTAACCTTGAGCTCAACATTGCTCGTGCAGGATATCTTTCAAATATCCCCAGCACAGAAAATACCGAAAATCCACAGAAACATAATTTCCGATCCGAGAAATTCCCCGACCCGCAGAAGTTTAATGGAGCTCGGGCCGAGCTACCCGGATTCCTTACCCAACTTCGAATGAAATTGGAAGTTAACGATGACCGATTCCGAAACGAGTCGGCCAAAGTTATCTACTCAATAAGCCGATTGGAGGGACGAGCGCTGGACCAAGTTGTACCACTCGTCAACGCTAATCAGTCAGCACCTTTTTCTTCCGTCGACGCTTTCATCGCCCATCTTAATGCATCATTTGGGGACCCTGACCCGCGAGGTACCGCACGTCGCGAACTTAAAACCCTAAAACAAGGGAATGGTGATTTTGCAGAGTACTATTCTCAATTTCTCCGTATTATTGCTTACCTGGACTATAACGAATCAGCTAAGATTGATGCGCTTGTCACGGGCATATCAGAGGACCTAAAAGACTCCTTAGTTTATCATGAAGGCCAGCCAAATACCCTGGAAAAATATGCAACTATGCTTATGAATACTGACAATAAAATTCGTGGCCGGAAAGCAGAGCAAAAATACGCACGGAATTCAAGTATTCAGCCTTCATATCCTACCAATGGTCACCCTTCACATGTCCCAGGCGGCCTCACTCCCATGGACCTTTCAGCTCTCCGAAGTCAGCCTGTTGCGCGTCCACCTTTGGACCAACGTTACACCTTCGTAAATGGAATGCGAAAGACATCAGCAGCTGAAAAACATTGGCGCAAGGACAATAACTTATGCATGTATTGTGCAGGATCTGGACATGTATTCAGTAACTGCCCTGTTGCGAATCGTACAAGAAACTCGCAAGTAACAATGACAGGTGCTCTTTTGGCGCCGATATTACCTAATGACAATATAGAGTCACCACCCCTCAATGGACAGGAGCTGGGTTTTCATTAGTCCCGGATTCGAAAGATAGCCCTGATCCGGGGCCCACTGATACTTCCTTAATGTCTGCATTTTCCATATCGAGCTTTTCAGTGTCACATGCGGAGGACAAGTTAGATGGTGAACATTTAGTTGCTGCCTGTACATTAGTAACATCTAAAAAATCCATTCAAACTCACGCACTTATTGATACCGGATGCTCTGGGTTTGCTTTCATTGACGAAAATTTCGCGCGCTGTCACCAATTCTCCTTTATTGCCTTAAAAACCCCTCGCACACTCAAAGTAATTGACGGAAGACCCATATCTTCGGGTAATGTTACTCACGTTTGTCGTTTACCACTAACAATTGATTCTCACCACGAAACCGCTACCTTCTTTATCACCAAGCTAGGCTCGTATCCCCTAGTGCTTGGAATCCCATGGCTTCAGCAACACGACCCCGTGCTACAGTTTAAATATAACACAATACTTTTCAATTCCAACTACTGCAAGCAGAAATGTAACAGCTCCGTAGTCCCTATCCCAGTCAAGGGAATTAGCCCAAAAACTTTATATAAACATGATAGCCCCAAGGCAACCTTCGAATGCAAACACAAAAACAAAATTCTAATTCAGGGCATGAAGTTTAAAGCAGCCGATAAAACAGTTGAGTTAGCAGCTTCAAAAAGTTGGAAAACTATGTTACCACCACAATATCATAAATTCCGTGGAATGATAGACGAAAGGCTTGCAGACTCACTCCCACCACGCCGTATATATGACCACAAAATCCCTGTAAAAGAGGGGAAAGAGCCTCCATTCGGACCTCTTTATGGCATGTCCCAGGAAGAGTTGATGGCATTGAAGACTTATATCCAGGAAAATCTTAAAAAAGGGTTCATTCGAGCTAGTTCTTCACCGGCTGGCGCTCCTGTTCTTTTTGTTAAAAAAAATGACGGGACACTTCGTCTTTGTGTTGACTACCGAGGGCTGAATGAACTCACAATCAAAAATCGGTATCCACTCCCACTAATAAGGGAAACACTTGACCGGCTCTCTAGGGCAAAGTGGTATACAAAATTAGATCTTAGGCAAGGTTACAACCAGATAAGAATGGCCGAGGGAGAGGAGTGGAAAACTGCATTCCGTACTAGATATGGACATTTTGAGTATACAGTTATGCCTTTTGGATTAACCAATGCCCCTGCAACCTTCCAGCACTTTATTAACGACTGCCTTCGTGAATATTTAGACGTATTTTGTACAGCATACCTAGACGATATACTCATATATAGCGATACCCTAGCCGAGCATATGACGCATGTCAATAAAGTGATGGAAGCTTTGCAGCAAAAAGGAGTCCTCCTAAAGCCAGAAAAGTGCAAATTTCATTCTCAAAGCACAACATATCTAGGCCTGATCATCGAGCCGGAGGGCATCAAAATGGACCCAAGTAAGGTAGATGCCGTAAGAAAATGGGAAGTTCCAAAATCAGTAAAAGACATTCAGGCGTTCCTAGGGTTTGCCAATTTCTATCGACGTTTTGTCCACGGATTTTCAACATTGGCACTCCCACTGACCCGCCTTACGCGTAAAAATACCCCCTTTGTCTGGGATACTGAGACGGAAGGTGCATTTAAAGCCTTGATAAACGCCTTTACCACAGCACCTGTCTTAGCCCACTTTGACCCGGAAAGGGAAATCACAGTTGAGACAGATGCTTCTGACTATGTCTCTGCGGGAATTCTCTCTCAACGCGATGATAAAGGTATCCTTCGTCCAATAGCTTATTTGTCGAAAAAACATTCACCGGCTGAATGTAATTATGAGATTTATGACAAAGAACTTCTGGCAATAATCCGTTCGTTCGAGGAATGGCGACCAGAGCTTGAGGGTGCTGCTCATCAAATTGCGGTAATATCGGATCATAAAAATTTGGAATACTTTATGAGCTCTAAGCAACTTAATCGTAGACAAGCACGTTGGGCCGAATATCTCTCACGCTTCAATTTCATTATTAAATACCGACCTGGAAATCGAGGAGGAAAACCGGATGCACTTACTAGAAGATCACAGGATTACCCTACTGAGAACGATGAAAGAAGGCTCCACCAGAGTCAAATTGTTCTCAAAAAAGAAAATTTGGAGAAACAGTTAGATGTTTCCGCAATATCATCGACACTCACTGCGCAGAAAAATTCACCAGAATGGAAAGATTTGTTTGAGATGGGATACCAAAACGACCCGTTCCCGAATAAAATATTAGGTCTACTGAGAAATAACATTAAACACTCGAAGGAAATATCGCTTGCTGAATGTACTCAGTTTGAAAATAAACTAGTCTACAGGAATAAGTGGTACGTGCCACACTACGACCCAATCAAACTTCACATTCTCAAACGCTACCACGACGATCCCTCCGCTGGGCACCCCGGTCGCGAAAAAACCTTTGAACTTATCAGCCGGGACTACCACTGGCCATTGATGCGAAAATACATAGCGCGTTACGTTCGTAATTGCCATATTTGCCAAAGAAGTAAGCCCAGTAACCACACAAAATTTGGAATCCTTCGACCACTACCCATAGCTCAACAACCATGGCAAGAAGTGTCCATGGACTTTGTTACTGGATTACCCGTAAGTGATGGATTTGACGCAGTTATGGTAGTAGTTGATAGACTGACGAAAATGCGTCATTTAATACCCTGCAATACCACAACCAGTGCTCAAGATGTCGCTCGACTATACCTGTGTAACATTTGGAAACTTCACGGTCTACCAACGCATGTTACTTCGGATCGCGGGACCCAATTTACAGCCAAATTCTGGAGAGAACTATGCAAGCATTTATGTATTAAGGCAAGAATGTCCACTGCCTTCCACCCAGAAACCGATGGCCAAACCGAAAGATTTAACGCTGTAATGGAACAGTACCTAAGGTGTTACGTATCATACCAGCAAGACAATTGGGCCAAGTGGCTACCAATGGCAGAATTTTCCGCAAATAACCACGTGTCTGCCTCCACTAAGGCAACACCATTTATGAGCAACTACGGGTTTCATCCTCGCTTTACAATTACCATGAAACCCTACCCAAAAACGCCACAAAGCCACGATGCCAAAGAATTTGCCCTTCAAATGAAAGACATACATGATTTCCTGCGAACTAACATCAGATCAGCACAAGACTTACAGGAGCAAGCCGCAAACAAGACGAGAAAACATGCACCCAATCACCAGGTTGGTGACTACGTATTTCTCTCTGCAAAAAATATAAGGACCACGCGGAATTCCCGAAAGCTCGACTGGAAAAAACTTGGCCCCTTTCAGGTTAATAAAATAATATCCCCATATGCATATCGCTTAGATCTCCCAAAATCAATGAAAATACACCCAGTTTTTCATGTCTCCCTATTGGAACCCGCTCCACATGATCCCGTTCCTGGTCAGTTCCACCCACCTCCTCCACCAATAATTGTCAACGAAGAAGAGGAGTTTGAGGTTGAGGAGGTTTATGACTCGCGGACTACAAAGTGTAATGGATTACAATATCTAGTCAAATGGGTAGGCGAAAACGATCCGACTTGGGAACCAGCCATTAACCTTGACGACACCACTGCTGTCGGAACCTTTCACCAGCGCTATCCCACTAAACCTGGCCCACTAAAAAATAGCTCAAATAACCAGGCTCGCAGGAGCTCACGTCTTAAAGGGGGATCTACTTTCATGGATAAACGTGGCGGAAACTAGGATGGTGTCTCATGGAGAGTTCCATTCTAAAACACAACTCGGGGTTAGATCAAGTTCTCAAACAATTAGGACAGGCTCAGGAACATAGGGTAGTTTCATAGGGAATGCGTAGTAATACTGTTCGAGACAGAGCTTAGGGCTGTCCTATTATCTGATGTACATATATACCCAGCGTGAAGGAGTATTCTTCTTCACGCAACGTCTTCTGTTTATACTCATACCTATTGTTCACTTACTTATCTCTTCTCTAAAGAAGACCGCCGTTATTGTACCCTTCTCACCTACTACTTATTTTACCTTTACTTCTTACGTGAACCCTATACCTAACGCTGAATTTACACCTCCTACTCTTAGGAATCACCACCATACTCCACACCTGTAACCTACTTGTACCAAATTCGTACCCTACGGAATACTAATAACACTGCTCCTTGAGAGATGCCACTTAACAGTGGTTGTCTCAGAAGTCGGAAACGAGTGGTCTGTCACAGGGGCAGCTAGTTGGGGTGTAGTCACGTGATAATTATGGCGTAACTAAGCGAGGATACTTAGATTTAGATCTCTGCTTGTAGATTAGTTTTGTTCCTTATGCAACTACAATTATATATTCTGAACATCCGAGTAATTATACAACGCCAGCCCGTGATATGGTCAATTGATCTCGAGATATTTGCAATAGGTGCTAGGATTGGTTTATCTTGCATTTTGAGAAGTTGCAGTCGGCCATCTTTTCGAAAGAGTAGTCCCAAGGAGTGAAAGGTAGTTTGACCAAGTATAAGGTTGCCTGGAAATTTTCCATCTGGAATTATCCCTGCTGAAACCGAGAAAATAGGAGACCATTTATTGACAGAAGTCAGAAATTGAAGATGGATTAAAACATCTTGGATAATCTTAGGGCCTTGGCCACCAATGCCCGAAAGGGTTGAAATGAGAGACTTGTAGGGTAAAAGATTTTTAGCGAGAGAGGTGGAAACGTAACAAGTAGATGAGCCATAATCAAGAAAAGTATGAAATTGTAAGTGAAGGAAGGAAGAAAGTTTAGAAATAAAAAGATTATGAGGCCTTCCAAATCCTTCCCTTATTGGGTCTTTGGGGAAAGTTTGGTTGTTTTTTACCGCGCCTACGACCGCAAAATAGGCGTCTTGACATCCCTTTTGGCTTGTGTCTTCAATTTCCAGTTTGTCAATGAAGGCATTTAGTTCGTTTTCTAAATTTGCATTTTCTAGGGTTGAGTATGGAACCCATTGACTCTTTTTGTCTCCATTTGGATGCAATAGATAGGATTTGCTTCCATTCCGGTTGTGTCTGTTATTTGAGCGACGTCTTGAGTCTCGAAGATGAGTTAATTTATCTCGGAGTTCGTGGTACTTCCCATAAAATTTATTACCAGTATGCTTCGACGAACTGGAAGGCATCTGTTTATTTCTTTGATTCAGAGATTTAGGACATTTATTTGCCCAATGCCCTTTTTTACCACATGTGTAGCAGTTACCGTCGATTTTGGCAAAAGATTCTTCTTCGCATTCTGACATTTTGAACGCTGGGGCTTCAAGAGACGGTAAGTCCACATGTTCTATACTATCGAAGATCTTTGGTTTATTGTTCAATGGCATATTATCTTCTATGGGCCATTTCATTATCTGCGAACCAATCTGTACAACCATCTCTATTATTCCTTGATTTGTCGAGGAATTTGTATTAGGAAAAGCTAAGGTCCATATTAGGAGCAGGTTATTTTGAACTAACTCCTTTAATAGGTCCCTAGTGGAATCGGAAACACGATCAGTTCTGGACATGTTGTAGTATGCGTCACGTAAACGCCACGCAAAAGCGTGTGGTGATTCGTCCTTTTTTGGGGTCAAAAGCGAAAACGTGGTTAGAGGACTATGGAGGACATTTAATCTCTGCATTGTCGTGAAAATGGCTTCCAATAGAAGTATCCATGTAGGGCGCTTGCCTGTAGCCCAGGCTCGCACTCCATGAAAATCGCCGCTCATCTCTATTGTGACTCTTTGAGGCCATAGATGATATGGGATAAGTGCCATTTGTAAAGCATTTTGGATGCTTGACAATTTGCGAAATACTTCTGAATCTGCAATAACAAGTTGCCATTCAGGTCTTAGGATAACCTTGTTTTTGACACTTGTAAAAGCCTCGTCCTGCACATCGACCGGAAATATCGCCTCTGGCCAAGCTTTCTTAACAAATATCTCCTTAGGAGTGAGATAAATGTTGCTTTCAACATCGTCTGACAAATCAATCCCCCCAAATTCTCTTCTTTTCACGCCCGATTTTTTGATGAGTTTGGGGGTTGAAACGGGAGAATTTTCTTCATTCTTCCCCTCTTCTTTCTCTATTCTCTTGCCCTTAGTATAAGACTCCATCTTATTTTGAACTTGAGAGCTCAACGTGCTTTGTATCTGAAGGAGAATTCTTTCCATGTTAGAGTTTGCATCCTCCATTCTATCCAACCGCGTCTCTATTTTATTGATTCGGCTATCCGTGTTCATGTGACCGAGATCAATTGCTTTTTCTAAACTCTTAAAAAGAGATTCAGTTTTGGCAAAACTTTCTTTCAATTTCTTGTTGAAAGAGAAAATGTTAGGATGGTTAGTCGACAAAGATGACTGTGGTGGGTTGGAATCAGACATTTTTCTAAAATCTAGTGAGAGTTTTTATCTTCAAAAATAATTATTTTTGAGGTTTTAAGTTCCTAGGATGCTAGATTGATAAAATGTAAATATACGGAAATTGTAGGTCACAATGTCTCTGGATTTCTACTATATCTTCTATATAGTGAAATCTTAAGACGGTGTGTGACTCCCCTCTAAAATTACAGGATGTGTCTAGTATATACAGGTTTCTAGCTTAGTGCATTATGCATAAAAACTGGGGTACACGTGACAAATTATAATAAAATGTTTATGATCCTGGATCCTCACTGAGGTGCACATCACTCTGATGGCTACTGAGAGGCAACAGCATATAATGTGACGACGGTGTATGGCTCTGCAATCCCGGGAGTTCCACACTAGCAACTATTGTCAATAGTATGTTATGACAGGAGATATTGGCAGGGGCTATGGAAGTGGTTACTGTGACAGAAGTAGGAAGCACCTATTGAAAGGCTATGCTGAGCTGGAATGACGTACTGTTAGGATGAAGGTATGGAAGGAGGTAGCTATGGCTTTAAGAGAAGTACAGTTCGTGAGTTATACTCTTAGGACTTGGATCAATGGACGAACTTGAGGATATTCCCTAGTATTCTCAAGTGTGTAAATAATATGGAGATTGTTTGAATTTCCTATTGTATGAATTGCTTAATTTATCTACGTGACAGGACCTTCTTCTATATACATGAATAAGGGGGTTCTGCACACTAGTGGATGTTCCAACATCTGTCCTTGTCTAACCGAGAAAGGAAGGATGTGAGAGATCCTAGCGCCAATAGATACCATTAGGAATCTATTGGGAAATACTATGTCATACCAATGAGTGATGATTTAGGTCAATCATATCCCATGGCGCATGTGCACATTATTCTAATGTGAACAGTTTATTGTAATGCAGTCATGTTACTCCCTTAATTACAACAGCACCTGTGGTGAGTGCGTGATCAGGACTGGGGTACTGAATGTATATATAAGGAAGCAATACTTCCGCCGATAGATTGCGAATTAACCATCTTACTACTGTCCATTCCAACGCATCTTCTCACTACAGCCACATCAATTATATCCGCGCATCCATAATCATCAGCATCCATTTCAGGTATTCCTCTGTCCCCTCATGACCTCGTTATTATAACAACAGTACCTTACGGCTCTAGGCTGGACACGTAGACTAGTAATAATATTCCAATAAAATAAGCATACAGACCTAGTCGTTAATTAGTATCTAATCGTGAACATTAGATTTACAGGTTTTTGAACCAGCGTGATACTTATGAAAAAGTGCTGATGTCATGCCAGTGAGTCTATTACTGACGTAACTTTCCAGATGAGAAGAGAGTTGAAATCTCACAAATACCCAGGATTGATTTATGTCTGACAAATCAATTATTTACTTCTCAATCTACCAAATTGGGATTCATTCTTTTGACAGGCTGCAAAATCATTTCTTCTTCATTCATGTCATGAGTTATTGGAAGTAAAATGTCATCTATTATTACAATGATGATCTGGTTTGAATGATATCTGTATCAGGCATATTACCTACACGCAAGAGGCGTGATACGGGTACGTGGTCTCGGTAGACTCGCTACTACCTACGTGCTTCACACATATATAAAAAGCAGTGAGTATTTTAATGAGCGTAAGTTTACATTTCGACTGATAGCTGGATACCAAGGTAACCGTTCAGGTATTTATACTTTGCTTTTCAAGCCGCCTTTAGCTCTAATTTCCAGTAATTATCACGGCATATTAACCTAGATGCATCTAGTAACTTCTCGTCTCATTCCTGGAAGATTAGCATTACTTTCCTGAAGGTTTGAGGGAGGCTCTAGGGGGTTCAATCTTCATTGCTAGTAGTTTCCAACTCCTTCTAGATGATTCCCGATTATCTCCACTCTAGTCTCGAATATTCCACCAGTAAGGTTTGCCGAGTAAGCATATGTTAGAATCTACAAGAATTTTCCTGTAAACTGTGGTTAGAAGTCAAAGAAGTTCTCTTTTTGCATCATATTTTAATTGAGTATGCAGCGATCTAGCTATGACACAACATCGAAGAAAAGTGCTACTAGGATAACTTATTAAGGAAATTATGACCCCTCAGTCATTGAGGTTGTTGAGTGCATTGATTCATGTGATTATTGAAGTGAAACTAAGTACAGAATTTACAGTCACGTGTTTATCAACAACTTGACCCACTTGATAGCCCCAATTATTATAAATCGCAACACAACTCAATAAAAAAGAAGAACACTCATACCTCGTACTTCATTTGCAAGTACCACTGCAAAGTTATGGTAGCTTTTTCTTCACCCCAAGTCAACCCTCATTCGTGAATACCCACCCAGGGAACGTCTCAAGAACCCTGGGTTATCCAGACATGCCTCCACAATCCATTAACTTTTCTCCGCGCGATATGTGATCTTAGGCGTCTCCTTCCCAAGTCGGAGTATTTCAATTGTCAATGAGTCTACGGCACAAAAGAAGTTGGGCTAACCTTCGATACTGTAATCATATTTTGTTAAGATTTTTCTGACATTTCAGCACGACCATCGGAAAAGAGTTGAAAGGAGACGAGAAAGGCAGAGTGTGAATTCTCCGAGGTACCCACAAGTCTGCAGCAGCCAGCTGGCCGGCCTCTCCGAGCGCTTTGGAAGGGTCACTATGTCTTCGGATTTAGTTCTAATGTCGATATTGGAAGAGTCCCACTTCCAGTGTTTTTGCGATTTTTCCCGGCTACCATGCACCGGCATGTGTCTTATAAAAGGAGGTCACCTAGGTGTTCAATACTGACTCTGCTACTCGTATGTAAATGGAGTATGGTCTGTAAATACTGCGCTTGTGGATAATTGATTACAGATACTAGCAAGGATGCTTCGCAACTAGTATGTGCTAGAAGATAGAAATATTTACAGACAAAAAATAGTTGTGTGCTATCGATTCAATATGCTGCGGACCACACCTTAATCACTCTCCCATTAATCATAGCGCGGCTATTACCGTTTGTGCAGCAGCCTACAATAACATCCTTATGAAGCATCACAGCACAACGTTTATGCCGGTATGCATAAATAATTCTTTGCTATTACTAGATCACCACAATGTGACCTCCGTTTGGTTGGCTGGAGAGGGAAGTGATGGTATGTAAAAGTCATGCACTAAAGGCTCACCATTTCACTTAAGGCTACGAGGATACTCTTGAAATTAGTTCGAACTAGTGTTTAGTAGAAATGATATTTCATGATTATCCGCATGTGTTATCTTGATGCTATAGAAGCGCTTCACATCCTACATTCGGATAAAGCTTTATCCCATTTTCAGAATCCAAACAAGGAGAATAAGTCAACGCAATGCAAGAACCATTGACTTCATATAAAATTAGCCGAATAAATCATTACGATGGGGAGAATATGAAGGGATAATGGCTTCTCTTAGAATGTTCTCAAATGAAGACCTGCAGGTGTGTTAATGCTGGAAAGAAGCCATGAAGGAGGCATAGATACTTCCGAGCTTTAGAAAAAGGCGCCTATATTTCTTCATGTATTCATACACCCATTAGGACAGTAAACATAAACAATCAAACCTTATGAAGCCTGCGTGGAATCAGAATGCATTGCAGCAAATATGCTGCTTTAGGCCGGTTGGTCGCTTACTTAATCTCGCAGTTCTTTGTACGGCTGAATGCGACAGGCTACAATGTCATGTTTGCACAATTTTGTCACTACATTGTGAAGTATTAATCAAATTACTAAAATAAATATCGTCGAAAATTGGAGTTAAAACGGATGCATGGGAGTAAATTTAAAAAATATCATTCTTTTCATTGTACAGATAATCGAGAAAAATTGTAATATACACATCTCCTTCGAAATCTCACCATACAATTAAAGATTAATTGAAGGTACGTGTAGACTGTATTAAAAAATTGCCATCGGACACACAGCGTCATTTAACATCTATACAGTCTTCTACCCAGGAACAAAAGTTGTACTTTAATATAGATTTGTTAATAACCCAACGAAAAGATGTCGATATTACACCCACAGGAACCAGGCCCAAGAGAGCTCGCCCAGCAGATTCTTCAACACAGTGCTCCTCAATATAACTTTGCCTTCTCACCTTATCTCAACGAAGTATTCGGCTTCGGACTCTCGCCCAATCGCCCCGTATGTAAAGCGTATCTTCAAGGGCATTGCCCATCAGGATCTTCCTGTCCGGAGAAGCATAACAACAATTCAAACTTCAACAATTTGGTTTGCAAGTGAGGATTATTCCATTTAACTTTAGCCATGACTCTCATACTCTAATATTTGAAGGTAATAACTAATCAATTTACCACCTCTAGACATTGGCTGCGAGGCCTGTGTAAAAAGGGTGACAGTTGCGAGTTTCTCCATGAATACAATCTCCGGAAGATGCCAGAATGCAATTTTTTCACCCGGCATGGATATTGCTCAAACGGTGGTAAGTTTATCGTGTTTAACCTAAGTATGCGGTCCTGATATCTTGCAGAGGAATGTTTGTACTTGCATCTAGACCCTTCTTCGAAACTCCCACCTTGTCCACATTACGAGAAGGGATTTTGCGCTCTCGGGCCAGCTTGCTCACAGAGGCATATACGTAAGGTGTTGTGCGAATTTTATCTTGCTGGTTTCTGTCCAGAAGGCAAGGCTTGTAAGAATTCACATCCGCGTTGGCCAGAAAACTTGCCAAAAGCTACAGCTCGTGTAGAAAAATCGGCCGAGGAGCTGGAGGATGAACAGAGACTCCTTATAGAGAACGCTGAGCGTGAGCTTGCTTCTGATCGTGAAAAATACGGCGACCGAACTGGTGAGACAGGAAATAGAGGCAGAAGTCGCTGGCACAACACTGGTCATAACCGAAGCAATAGAACGGGAAATTCGAATAGGAGAGGCAGATATAACTAACATAAAACAAGCATTCTAGGAAACATACTCAACGCGAGCGTTTGAATGTGGACCCCTTACAACACGTCTCAATACCTATTGTATCCGAACAATTCATCTACGCTTCACATCCAAAAACCTTTAACTACTCTACGCTATTTGAAACTTCCTTGAGAAGGCTTAGGGTTCTCTGTGAAGCTTGGTTTCTGAAATAAGTACTTCCTGAAAATATTGAATACCTGTGGTGTATATCATATCAAAAATGTAAAAGGAATTAGGTAGTGATGGCAGAAATATTCTATATTCTGACGCACTTGTCGATGAACAGGCGCTAGGCTACTCTATCTCACCCCTTGTGGAAAACTCACATATAATTAGCAGCAGCTTCACTTTCGATAATTTCCGGTTAAACCAATCCTAGGAGATAGCCATGAGCTTCGAGGATGCGGATCATAAAGGCATATCACCAAAACATCAGCTACCCAAAAGGAAAAGGAGCTCGAATACGTTAGGGTTCAGATAGATAAAATTTCAAATATCAAGTCGATTTAATGGCCGGATCACATGGTCCCCAGAATAATGACAAATTGAGATTTGTAAAATAAACATAGCCGCACAGTATACTTAATGGGGCTCTCCATCCGAATAATCACTGAAGGTCAATGTCAAATAGATTAGCCCTCTGCTACGGGCAAATAGTAGTATTGGTGCGAAAATCAAAAATAACTTCGCACTTTTAACCAATGTATATATATTTATACTTGTTAAATGACAAATAAAGTTTCTATTTACAGGTCCATCCAGGCGTGAGGCCATATTATTCGGGGAAAAAACCAAAGTAAAATCAATCTTATTACCACTAGTGTACACCCCCTGTCTATAAACAAGTCAATCACCTACTCTCTTCTTTTGGATATCTTCCCTCTTTCTACTACCTCTATCGGAAACAAATGGTCTCAATTTAACTTCAGAGTCTCAGCGAGACCCGGTCCTGTGATCAATTTGATTTGTAACCTAAATTTATTCAAGACGGTTACAAGCAATAAGCATACGAACTGTGGTCCGGTATCCACGGGGGCTGACCAATATCTTAATGTAGTTGATGGTATTGTGATCAAGGAAAATACTAGTCGGAAGCAATGAATGATCAGGAAGTTGAAGGGGCATGTTTAACCGTTTGTAAGTTTACACTACAGGTATACTTTACTGTGAGGCCGGGAACTTGGACAGAGGCAAGCTTTGCATTAGGCCCGGTAACTTTGGATTGAAGTATCATCAGAGCCGTAGATTCATGCTATTTTTGTTTATCGTATAGGTTAAAACCGACTGCTACCAGGGCATCACCCAAGTTGCCGCCGTACAACCGCTCTTTCTAATTACTCACCGTAAGTGCCTTTTATTGACCCGAATTTGAGGTGCCGCTTTTATGTCTAAGAACGGATTATGCATATCATTTCGAAGTCGCTCTAGTCACCAAGATGTGGGATGCTCTCCTCTACGTATTGTCCTTGACTAAGTCCCACCTTGTCGGTCACCGCTTCTACATTATTTCCAGTGATCTCTGTGGTATTCAGCTCAGCTATGTTGTATCGTATATCTTGGTAATTAGCATCAGATTTGATTTGCGTTTGCAGCTAGGTAGCCATGACGCAATACCAGAGAAGTATATACTAGGTGGTTTAATATAAAAGAAGGGCACTTTTGTGTTGGGAATCTAGACTCAGTATGTACGGAAGTTCAGATTTCTAGGTATGAACATCAATTGAATTGATTCGATTGCATATGATCAAGCTCAGCTAGGCTTACGCGGTGTCCTCTACAAGCCTGGGAGTGAAATATTATCCCAGAGCCAAATTCAGTCAAATTACGCAATACCGAACAAGTTGGCCCACGACGCAATGATTCAAAATACTCCACCATCTCAATCTTTCACTCCCAACGAAACCGATTCCTACCTAAGCCTCATCAATTCTACAAGTGCGACCCAGTATATCTTCATTCCAATGATCACACCTCTTGTCGACTTTCTCTGGCCTCAGCTGGTCGTCAGATACACGCCTACGCCGATATTTTCACCCAACGGAGGAAGCAAAGCGTGGCGCACAAATCTGGGAGACTTTTTTTGGGATGGACGTGAGAGGAATCAGGACAAGTTGATAAGATGATGCAAAGGATGGATACCATTTCGACGGGCGTGAGATTCTGAATTTCGGCAAGCAGTTTTACGAATTGAGCTTTGTGCGCGCCAAGACTTCGCTTGCGAGAGTGCAGCTGGCACTATAAAATGAAGCCGACGATGGAAGGTGTTGTGTTACATCGTCATGGCCGGTCTGCCAAGTAGAATCTGGATAGCTTGGACACATCCTACTTGAGACAGTTGATCGCTGGTTCAAATCCGGCAAAACAAAACCACGTTTCTCGCGGCGCTAGTGTACATGGACGACAAAGGCATGCTTGGATAACCAAAGGTTTTGAAACGACCCTTTGGTGGGTACTTACGGAGGAGGGTCGACTGTTTATCTAAGCAAGCATACCTCACCGTGGTATTTGCGAATGGCATCCAGAGCATGAGTGTCTCTAACGTCAAAATAGTCATACTACATGTATACATAGTACCGGTCATGTGTCATAGCTCTATAGCTGAATACACATTAAATGATTTAAAAAAAAAGCTCAGCTAGGCGACATGAGGTTCAGTGGTATCTGAAATGCAGTGGCTAGGAAATGCTACCTTGCGATAATTGAGTAGCTGGTTGTCGCTAGATTATTGGGAGTTCAGGATCATTAAAGCCTTGAGAATCTATATTCAATGATAGACTCATCTGTATATATTATACTACGATGACGGAATATTATATGTTTTTAATTCATATTGAGAAGAGAGTTCGATATCCTATACAACTATCAGTGAACTCTTGTCCGAAATAGTACACTTGTTCTTCGAGCTACTTCCTAGAAATCTTCGACAATATCTAACATTTTGCCCTGGATTTCATTTGCCAGTACCACTGCGAGAATATGGTAGCTTTTTCTTCACCCCAAGTCAACCCTCATCCGTGAATACCCACCCAGGGGAACGTCTCAAAAACCCTGAGTTATCCAGACATGCCTCCATCATCTTTCAACTTTTCTCCGCGCGAAATATGGTCTGAGATACCTCCTTCCCAAGTGGAGTAGGTGCCCAGGCTTCTCGAACCATACCAGAGAACTCAAGCAGCAGGCGGACCACGGCGTCTTCCATCGTTGACTTGTGTTTATAGTATCAGCTGCACTATCGTAATCGAGGAATTAGCGCGTACCACACCCATCATATAAATATCCTTGCCAAAATTCGAAATCTCACCCTCGTCGAGATGGTATTCATCCATTGCATCATCCTGTAAACTTGTCCTGATCTCTCTCACGTCCATCCTAAAAAACTGTCTTCCAGATTTGTGCATCACACTTTGCTTCCTCCGTCGGGTATAATTATGGGCGTAAGCGTGTGTCTGGAAGCTAGTTAATACAAGAGGATGAGTCGACGAGAGGTGAAATCACTGAAATGATAATGTACCAGGTCATGCCAGCAAGCTTGCTGAGGATATGGTAGGAACGATCTCGTTGGAAGTGGAAGCTTGATTTAGCGGCGTCTTTTATCATTTCGTTGTGGGCCAACTTCTTTGGTATTGCGAAATTGGTCTGAAGTTGGCTCCGAGAGAATATTTCACTCCCAGGTTCGTAGAGGACAACGTAAACTGGTGGTAAGTCTTTGTAGCTTACCCTCGTTGTAGCACCAGACCTTGCTCTTCTTGCCAATTTATCGTGGGAATATTTGGCCATTACATTAGGCGATATCTCCAACATAACCTCTATGCAAGGCGCTGGATTTTTCACGCGTGGAATGCTACTGTGAACCTCTCGCGGGTGTGGGGAAGTATGGAGCCGGCCTGGAAATAATTGGAGCGTCTCTGGTTCCATGTCCTTGAAAATCGTCGTTGCCAAGTGGTGCTAATGGCAACCTCTTCTAATATTTTTAAATAATTTTCGATATTATCATGCAACACTAGTTTTCTACAAAATCCTCCATCGTCATCTTACTGGTCCACAACCAACACCAGTCCTGTACGTCCGGCCATCTCCAAGTCATCTGATGGAAATACGTCGAGGTCCGGGCGATGGGAGACAGCTAGTACTCTAGCCTTTTCATCTACGACGCGCAAATGCAGGATCACCGCGCTAATCGTGCCTTTTGCACAACCCGCTACATCTCTCAAGCGTATTTCGCTACCAACATAGCCTTCGTAGGGACGCATTTTCACACCTATCATTACGTCTATTTTGGTTGTTGAGGCTCGAGATGGTCTATACTCGGCAACTGAGGCATGAGTCAAGGAGTGAGAATCAGCGCCTCAATAGCGAGGAAGATGAGTTTGGAAATAGATAGTAATTTCCGATAATGCCTTTGTAAGCTTCGCTTATACTGTAGCTCTGATTGATGTCATGATTGGACCTTGCCACACCTCATGCTACGTCGCGTAGGATTATATGGTGGTACTGAGGGTAGCTGATTCTCCCATTATTTACTTCACGAGATTCGCGGCCGGACTCATGACTTCACCAGCTCTCCATCCTCCCTTTTCCATTCAACCCAACAACTCCGAGGCTTCCCGCCTGATTAACCTTCTATTGGTATTATGTGATCCTTAGACGTAGTTATCCCCCGCTTTTAATACCCTATTTACCACCAGGACTCCCTCGACATACGGCTATCTTGAAATTACTCATTTTACGCCGCACCAGACTCACTCACTGAAAATTTACGGGCTGTGCAGCAGATATGCATCTAATGAGAAGGTGACGAGCGACGCAATGTTTCTGCAGTTAATGCCCGTTTTTAGTCTGATCCAGATATAAATTATAATTCGACCTTACCAATATGCCAAGGACACCTATATTTCAAGTATAGTATACCTTTCTAAGCCTTTTTTACGTCCCTTGTGCAATGGTACCATCCCCCACGTACGTGTCAGTTTGATCAAATACTCAAAGGATCCTTTAGCTGGCCATTTGTAATTTCTTTGTTGGTGAGTAGCAGTCGAAAAAACTAGCAAGTTTCCTCTTTTGCGGCCCTCTCTTCAAATTAGCATCAGTACAAGCTCTCAAGACTTAACTTTATGCTTGGAAATGTTAGGATAATCCATGGAGTTGAGCACAATAGCCTCGAGCATACCTCCAAATATAATTTCCGACTTCAAGAGTATACTTCCTACCTTTGTGCCACAGGAAAAGTTGAAAGTCTTGTTTAGCTTTCCAAAAAAGTGTCGACAGAGAGTTATTACTATTAAGTAACCAAGACCAATTTGTTTGTGCTATCTAAGATATTTGAAAGTGTTGAAGCTTTGTCGTGGAGTGATAGATATGAGAGTGAGGTTTATGGTTCACGATGTATGAGATAACTGAGGTGCGGATGTATAAGTTCCTTACTATTGTTGTTGTACTAGCTAGGGTTGTGTTGTCTATATACAAAAAGGATTTCTCCATCTACAAGTGGGCCAGATCGTTTAGATCTCGCTAGCGGCTTTCGCCATCCTCTTCCTTCTCCCCCGCATAGCATCATGTGCTATACAACTACTGCTCACCATGAATTCCGAGGATGAAGAGCGTTAGATTACAACAGAAAGTGCTTTTGACTCATCGCAATCATGAGATATGTTAGCTCCATAGATTTTACTTCGAGGACTGGAGCCCCACAGGGTACATTGCTAATGAATATTGATTCAAAACCATCCAATTATCCTCATCTTAGCTAATGAACGTGCATCAACATCGGATCATCCGGTTGCGTGATTATCTCCGTATTATAAGCAGTCTCAGAACTTAGATGGCGATTCCTAGGCTGAGGGTTAATGTAGATACCGTCCAATCAGAAAACAAGTCGATGATGCAAGAGTTTAAAGTATTGAGTCAAGTAGGATTTGTTGCATCAAGGTTTGGATTAATGACTAGCCCCATCATACACACCCAAAATCCTTCTGCGATCTACTATATTGCTGGTTTGTGCTGAATCCAACCCAATAATAAGGCAGTGAGATTTAGAGCTACACAAATCGTCAACCTATTGCGTCATGATTGAATTTTTTTCCATCAGTAACAGAGCCAGCCCCCTACATGTTCCTCTTCAAGTTTTGCAGCAGGCGATGTGACGTCCGATTGAGCTGGTATTTTAAACTGTCTCAGCGAGTTCCATAGTTCTTGATTTTCTAATGGTTGAACATCATCAAATTCGATGGGATTCCTGAGGTACAACTTTTCGTCTCGTTTCGACGTCTTCGAAAAGCTAAAATTAGTCTTGTACTTTCCATTCTCATTTTTTTGACGGAATACTAGATAGCCGGGAAGTTGATGTAAATTTGGAGTAGATTCGTAATGATATGGATTATAAGAGGGCCCGAGACCAACTTTAGATTTATCAAATCTGTAAGGCAATCCTGGAATCTTATCATGAGATGGGTTGGAATTTATAAAAAGCTCCTTGAATACTTTCATAGTATCTACGAAATCGGCAATGCTGCGTTCGAGGTTGCGGACATATCCTGAAACCAACCTCTCACCTTCAGGATCCTCTCCAATGGCGGTAAGAGGCTTCCACCAGTAGTCACCGTTGGAGTTAGATCTAGTTCGCTCAAAACAATAAAGATACCCTCGAAACCAAGCCAACGCATATGTATTCGAACTCATTTTTGCTCTCAAGATTTTGGGGTATTCGAAGAGAAATTGATTCATACGCATTGAATCGTTAGCAATTATAGTGATATCATGGTTTATTGATTGGGGAGCAAAGCATGCAAATTCTCCAACCACTCCAATCTTTTTCTGGTAAGCTAAGCTGATAATATCCCTTTCGCGACAACCACTTTGTAAAGCTTGTTCTGTGGTAATATATTTCACGTACTGGGATTTACTATGACCAAAAGTACTGCGGCGGTAGTTAATAGCTTCGAGACATCGATCTTCTGCTTCAGTATCCGCTGATTTCATCATCTCGTGTGATGGATCTATTTGTTTTAATTTTTTAGTGACGATAACCATTATTTGATCGAGATTAATGACTATAGAACAGTACGCTACAACATATGTGCCATCTATCTTTATCTGACTTGGCGACATGTGTATACCGTGATAAGCTGGAGGCACCGGGAACTGTCTGTTGTTGGGAACTTGATAAACTCCATAGTAGGAAGAATACATATCTGCGCCAGTGATGGCCATACGGCCTGGAATGGTGGAGAGTATGGCGAATGCACACTCCATCATTTGCAGCTCTCTTGAATTTTACTGTCAACTTCCAATAGATCTACCACTAAACATTCAAGTTTTGCATATGATGTTGAAAATTCTAACGGCCGAGCGTTTAGCTTTTATTGGTTGCCGACGAGAAATACCCACTCTGGATTTGATTTTTGTAAATTAAAGAAATTTGGAACGATGAATGGCTTAATTTAAGGGTAAGCTACGCATCACACAGTATCTTAATCTGCAGATTTAGAATTCTTTTGCTTCCTTGAGGTAGGCTGAGGACTGCGCAGAAATGAATACAAAGAGTGGGATAGCTAGATCCAAATATATACTGGCCCCAGATATCTAAGCATGGTAAGCGGCACTTTTATGTGCACAAGTCAGCCAAAGAAGCCCCAATCGTAATCTTATTCTGCTTGCATGGAATATGGATTCAATTAATTTAATTTGGCGGCCTTTGGGCCAGCGCACGTGGCTAAGAGCTCTAATAGTAACCCAGGGGACAACCATTGCAATTAAAACACAGCACGAAGTCGCCATCACAACCTTCTCATGTTGACGGGAGAAATCTCCCAACCATATCTCCTTTTAGGACTCTGCCTGTACCAGGCTTAGCTTCGTAAGATCCAAGATGTTATTCCCTGCATCTTTTGGTATTTTGCTTCAGAGGAGGGAGTTCATGCGTTTAGTAGATAGGTGTATGTCACGGATTTTGCAGGAACGCGACTTGTTTGATTGATACAGCATCACGAGATTAGAGTCCAGAGCGCCTTGGATTCACACGGTTAATTTCTTCTGGGCTTCCTAAACCTTCCTTTAGTATGGTCTGTTAATCACAAGGTCCATCGAGAGGCCGAAATTCCTAGACAATCCAATCTTCGAGCCCGGGATGATAAGATCCTGGCTCTTGTTTCCTCTGTTGGGTTTGTAGACACCAACATGTCGTGTAGCTTATTCAGACTGGCTGGAAGGTGCCTGAAGACCTCACGTGCTGTATGCTAGTATGACACTAATCAAAATTAATGAGTGAATCGTGATTGATCCTTCATGGTTGTTACAATTATTCGGCCTCTGTAATCACTCCGCTCTACAAGATAGCATGCCTCCTTAGCGAGAGCAATTCCGCGCGCCGCCAAACGCTCAAGACAAAGTCAACACTCTAAACTATACATGAAGAAGTTATTCTTGCATCTGCTGCTTAGATATCAATTTCCTGCTGAATCGATTACCATTCACTCAGAAGATGAGCTCATGGACCCAGGACCAGAAAACGAACACCTCACTGTCTCGCTGCCAGCACCCGAGCTAGCAGACAAGACCCTAAAGCCACCAGCCCCAAGAGTATTGAAGAGGAACTCTCGTACAGGCCTCTCCAGCTCTATACAAGCTGTCAAGAAGAAAAATGGAAGGCTTGAAAGATAAACAAATGCAGAAATGCATATAAAACGCACAAAGGGCTTTTCCCTCAATATCTATAAGAACAAATTTTGGCATATTTTAAAATTAAATTTCTCAAATGTAATTAGAATCTTTAGTTAGATTCACAAAATCCTCCATAGTCTTAGAATCAGTAGGGGCTATAATAAAAATCTAATCTAATCAAATCTAATCTACACAGGCTGTCGCCAAAATTCAGCGCCAGGATATACGGGAACGAGACACACAATCCACCATAAAGTACAAAAAAGACTGCAACAACGGCTATAAATTGACCTTATTAGGGCTTGTACCTCAGGATCGACTAGCATAAAACTGCAATATCTACATCGGAAATTCAACTCATAGATTAAGGAACTGATTACACGGATTCGTAAGTAGTCTTACACGGCCTAGGATCCAGCAGAGACTTAAATTTATATCAATCATCCAACACCGGTAAAACCCATGCCCGACTCAAGGGTCATGGTACGCCTTACGACGCGAAGATTACTTCCTCATCGGCACAAAGTTGAGAAGTTTTCTGGGCCGTCCAGAGCTAACCAAGGACAATCGTTTGGTCTCATCTGGCACTGCTCTAGTGGCTTTCTCTCTCTCGAAGAAGCCCCGGATATTCTCCAGGCAGCTGTAGCTCTTCAGCTCCTGACTGGAATTGTACTAGTAAAAGGTCAAGAAAGGCGTGCAAATTTCTTCTAGGCCCAGCCCCGAAATACGTGTACAACTCATTAGGATTCCATGAGACTCAATCTGTTGCCGGAATCTGGTAGGAGCTAGCAGCCGCCAAAATCGACACGGATTTAATGCTCTTCATTTCCTGGAAGTGCCGCCGGCGGGAATCCCCGGACTCTGATGGAATCCTTTGACTAGTAACCTCTAAGCTGGCCTCAGAAAACTTTCGACTGGTATCTGCCTCTTTGCGCAGTCCGACCCTGCTATCAGGCCTTCCACTATATCAACGCCTGCACACGCTGAGTACGATGTAATCACTACGCGTCAGACCCTAACAATTGACTGTACATGACACCACTAAAATACCTGAATTGCCCCAGTCCTCAGCAGGCCTTCTCTCCTGGCCATCCGGCCCGAAACTTTGGCGCTAATGGGGCTTTTGATCAGCTATACAACGAGAGACTGCGGCTGATACGCCAAGAAGGACAAAATGTCTGGTTTATTGCGTGGTCAGATCACGGAAAAATGCGTTGAGAAGATAAGTGAGAATCTATTGAAATGTATAACCTACTACTTAGTTCGTGGACTTATTGGTAAAGGGAAGCTTATGCAATAATGAAGGATAAAAGGATGTCAATTCGACTACTTTTCTAAACACAGGTACCAGACTCCTTTTAACCCCAATAGATAGCCCGTGCGGGATCTCCTATTAACAGCTGTAAACAACGCTAGCACAGGGTATACGCAATCTCCATTCGCCAAACACCAGTCGGTCGGGACTACTAATTATCGAGCCTAGTAGGATCGACAAAGTGTATCCCAACACAGAAATCATAGAAAACTCAACAACCAAACCCTTCATCAATTACTTCCATTAAGCATCACCTGACTCATCTCTGAACTCCATAATTTCAACAGAATCACTTGATGTAATCATATATCAGCGTGCTTCAAATATTAGGAGTTTCCTGTTAGTGTCAGAGGGAAAACAAACAACTTCCATCAGACTAAGCGAACTCTATGGGCATTCAGTGATTAAAGGTTACAAGCGTACCCGGAGTCCATAGTCTACAGTAAGCCACTTCAAAACCCGTACGCACGATCGCACATTACCCTAAATCCTTCCCCACCTCTTGTAACTCCCTGATAGAAAGTCTATCCTCATAATCTAGTTGTAGTTATCTCTCCCGTACAAGAATATTATGATTCATTGGTATTATTTGCGTGCACTGATCGTTTGACTTGACGGTTCACAACAAGGCCCTGCTCTCGGCTTTGGAGAATAGGTCGGGCTGACGAAGAATTTTACGACGAGATTCAACCAACCAACTGAGGTTTCTTGTGCACGTTAGTAAGAATAAAATGATAAATGTTGACTGTGAAATTCACGGATGTCTCGTGGCTCCGACTACGACAATCTATATGTGTGTAGAGCTTGAGACTAGGTGTAAACTTGTATTTCTATTAACGTTCTAACTCCTCCTTAAATACATGAATTCCTCTATACTCCAGATCATGTAACGATCAATGATACATGACAAGTAAACTATCAGAATACAGTAGGAGAGGAGTGAGGTGCTTAGCGGCCCGAATTGTGACCAAAGAATGCGAGGAGTGCATTCTTGATGGAACCTCAAACTCGGCGGCTCGCCTAGGATCGGGACTTCGGCGTCTCGCCTAGACTCGGAGCTCAGCGGCTCGCTTGCCGTGAGACTTGGCGTTACGCTCGGACTTGGAATTCAGGATCCTCACAACTACATCTATTTTCAAAAGAACAATCCTTTGGACAAGAATGTGTATTTACTTTGGTGTAAAGCGCGACCGATTTTGGAATATCCTACAAATCACGCTTTCTGGTTCCAGGGAGATCAAGCAGGCTCTAGTGATACATGTAACTTTCACGCTTAAGGGAAGTTTGTGTGCCAGCTTGTGAGCCGATGAATCCTGAGGCATAAAACGGCCATTTAATGCGTTGGTGTGTATTCTATCACTCTGAGGCTAGACTGAAATGGATACAAAACCACCACTAACGTTGTGAGAGAGAGAGTGTCGAGAGTACCTGTTAGACACGGAGGGTCAAATGAAAAATGTAAACTTGTATTGATGAAATCTCTGCTCCTTATCTCCTCTCCAGCATCAATGCTATATAGCCATCTGAAACTATTTCGAGGAGAGATTATCTTCTCCTCGTTTCCCAAAATTACATATGAAATATATTACATGTGTTGAAGATCAAAAGATCTCAAGTTGGAGCTTTGAACATCCTGATCACCATGTCCCTGGTGAGATATCAAAGCTCGAGTAAGTTAATCCGAGATGTATCATCCCAATATTCAATGATTCTCATTACTTTATTCAGTAGGTTCCAAGCTGTCAGATGTTTGACAGTACCTCGAGCTTTACTCATGTATGTAAAGGAACCTCCAGTTACTTTCTTTGACACTATTAGCGCAGGCTTGATTTAGATACTTCTCGAAGTATATGAGAAGCACGGAAGGATGGCAGGCAGTTTGCTTCTCCACGGATGAACTGTAGCTTTACATACAGTCATAAAAATGCTTACTTGCTTTGTGTATTCAATCTGTGACAATCTGCTACCACGAAGATAGACAAAGAAAAGCGGGCAGCTGTTTGCTTGTATATTGACGTGCTAGGCAATCGGCACCCTTCGCACTTCTATGGGAGCTTGAGCCCGAGTGGGGGTCGGGCTGGATCAGATGAATAAATGAATGAAATTTCATTCGGGACGGACACAAACCCTGCACTTAGAGAGCATGACACGGAGAAGACTATTTTACCCGACGACTATATACAACGATAACTCAGTTTGACATTTGGACTACTCATGTAGTGGGTGCATTCGCTGATAACACTCGAGACCTTGGTGCTAGGGACTATCACCCTTCCCTCAACCGTTAATATCCACCAAAGGAAAAACAGGAAAAACCTCTGGCTACCCTAACATGCCTTTGCCATCTTGTGTATAGCCGCCGCGCGAGATACGGCCTCACAGTCCTCTCTTTCTCGAGTGAAGTAGGTTTCCAGGCTACCCAGACTTCAATTCGGGGAGATGACGACCAGGAGGCGGACCAAAACACCTTCCATTGTTTCCAGTTTTTAGAGTGTCGGTAGCACTATCCTAGATCGTTGCATCTGCGCCCACAGACACCCTTAAGTCGAAAATATTGGAAAAATGTGAGTCCAAGTTTGCCCCTTTGTGATCTCTTCACTCGTTCGTCCCACGTCCCAGCTGCCTGTCCTAACTCAAGATGTGAAGCCCCATGAGGGCAACGGTCCCCTATGGACCAAGACCCGAGCATTATAGTTTATGACTTAATTTCTTCCTCGCGGGTATACATAGCATCGTAAATTTTTAGTGGGAGATGGCCGGTTTTATTTAGAGGCAAATGCCCGATTGCAATTGGAGTAACGCCATTATCGGTATTTGCGGCGAGGTGGTTTAGTAAGATTGAGGTGGAGTACTAGCGTGAGAATGGTAGGTCAACCATTTGTCGAGAAGTCGTCGAATTTAGATATGCTTGAGGTTGCTTTCGACTTTAATTTGGATGCGATTCTACTTGACTATCTCAGATATGCAGAGCATACCGAGCGATTATACCGGCACCACTGGAAGGTGAAGAATTCGTCTTTGCCGGCTCCGGGTGGATCAGGCTGGCTTTCATGTTACTATACGAGCCTCGACCCACCTGAGTGACCGAATCACTGCAGACTTTAGACATTCAGGTCCAGCCGTCCAGAGAAACCGATTTTGACGCGCCAGAACGCGAATCTCTCCTCAGACTCGGCGACTACGCTTTCGAGGCCTCGAAAACCTCTCAATCTCTAGTTTTGCCTTTCCGTCCAGTCCCAGTCACGCCTCGTCCTAGTATCTCCTCATCTCCTCCTGGGGCCGTTCTCTTCATTGAAGACCTCATGCAGTCGCAAACCGAGGCCTCCTCCGTTTTTCCTCCTCCACTTTAGCTGTCCTTAACCCTTGTGTCAACTTTGCCCTCCCAGAAACTTTTTTAATTTCTACCCCTCCGGCCTTGCACCGTCACTGCTGTACCCCTGACCATGGAGGCTGAATATGGGTCGAGGAGCTTCAAACCGAGGCACCGATGCCTCAGCCTTTTTCGAATGCTCTAGCTGGTGTGTCGGTGGATTGTCGTACGTATTTCGTCGGTGGCGACTCGTCGCAGATCGAGTTGTTGGTGCCCTTGTCCGAAGTATTTACGAATTGAGGCCGGTACTTTGACCGTACCTTCACAGCGCACGAAAATTGCAAGTGAAGAAATTTCAACTTGAATGTCCGATGGCTATAACGACTTTTAGATTTTGGAATGCATCGGAAGGTGATGAGATAATTGTGGAGAGAATCGCGAGATGGATAAGATTAGATTCATATTAAAGACCTATCTGAGTTTAAGACTATGGAGGACTACTAGAATCTACTTGAAAGACACCACCTATATTTAGCACATTTTACCCCGACTACTTTGGATTTTATTCTTCTGGATAGTGAGGAAAGAAACAGTGGTTGGTAATGGAACAGAACAGGGTCGATCTATAAACAAAGAACCTATAAATTTCTGGGCCAAATTGTAAGAAGCTGTGGAAGATTATTGATTACAAGGTAATAGTTGGCCTTCATTTACGGAGCTGAAGAACACGGTGAGGGAACAATTAGTATTGGTAAAATTCAGACTGATTTATCTTTATTGCATGCCCCGAAAGTCCACCAAGGTCGGTCTATCTAGTAAAATTTACACTCAACCCGCATTTTATCCATGATAAACAAATAATATACTTCATGAAGAAAGATTATTTGAACCAAAATATGTGATTGAACCGGGGAGCATAATCCTTGAGAAGCACGTCGTTCAACCACATGGTAGCCTTCTAGCAGATTACCCGTAGGCTCAGCATTTCAATGGTCTTAGATTATTCTGAAGTCTTAGACCGCTAAGATTGAAATATCATGATCATCGAAAGCCTGACGCTGTGGATGCCTGGTCAAACTAGAATTTTCAGACGTGAAAACCGATATAAAAAAATCAGCTTGCTGGAAATCTATAGTAGAGGCGGAAATTCACGTAGGACGTGATTGGGACATTCATATCCGCGAGGATTATTACTCAAGTATTGTTGATGATATTGTTCGGCGTCCCACCATTCGCCAGCCGGGGCAATTTCTGTAGTCACTTTGTTCTTCCACCATTGCTCGTTGACTTTCTGGGTGACTTGACGAGCCACCTGCTCCTGCTCTTGGTTGTGATAGAAGATGGCCGAACGATATTGCGAGCCCTGGTCCGCACCTTGACGATGAAAGGTCGTCGGATCGTGCATTTGGTAAAAAAACTCGACAAGTTGTCGGTAAGAGACTTTCTGCGGATCAAAGGTTACCTGAAGCGCCTCAGAATCTAAAATCTGATACTCAGTCTAACGTAGTACAAAGGCGCGGCCAGACGCTGGGAGTACTTACGACCCGTTTGACCAGAGCAGACAGCACGGTATAAGGGGTTGGAAGATAGGCCACCAGTGTAGCCCACGCGTGCTTCGACCAAGCCGCGCGATGTGAAGCTTTCCCGAAACATTTTCTCGACGCCCCAGAAGCAGCCGGCAGCAAAAGTTGCCTTTTGAGCCGCTGTTGTAGAGTTATCTGTGCAGGCTGGTTTCCCGCTCATGGTTACTAAGCTTCGGAGAAAAGGTCGGGAGTATAGGGATCTGGCAAAGCTCATTTAGGAGGAGAGTCTGGCTCGAGGGAGGTTTACTGAACCTACTCGCCCCTGATCCGTTTCAATTAGTAAGGAAGCGCACTGATTGTCCCGAAATAGGCTCGAAGTGGCCAACTAGTTTGCTTAAATTATCTAATACAGTGCAGACTCGGTTTATCGATGCCCGCCTTGCAACAGTATTTACTTCTCGCACGTGTTACGTTTTACTAGTAAATTTAGCAAATTAAAAATATTCAATAGGTGGACTATTCTCAACACCTGTCAGTGGTGTCCCCTACGAACCTCCAGATCACACTGTAGAGTCTGCAGAGCCGACATTGAGTAACAAAGTCCTCACTTTGCCGAGGATTCCCAATCGCTTGCGCGGTCTGTATCGTCTTCATCTCTCAACACATTCCCCTATCACCACTATCATGAAGCTAACCACGATCAGATCAGATAGTAGGGTCGGAGTCCTACTCGTCACCAACCCTTTATCATGGAGGAAAAGCCATCCAATGAGTTTCCGGAGCGTACCCAGCACCCGATATGGAGATGGTGGATTGGATCAAGTCGGCCTCGACAGTTACAAAGAAGGGAGACATAGATGAATATGCGCATCTCATGTGGTCCCGGTGTCTAGGCCTCGCCTGGCTGGGGCTGCAGGTTTTTTGAGACTTTTTCCCGCGCGCGCAGTTTCCATTGCTACCATTTTTTTGGGTAGAAGGTTCCGTGGAAAAGGTGGCCGAATTGCATGGGTAAACACTCAGCTGAATGGCTATTCATCAAGGGGAATATATTAATGATCTTTCAAGTAACAAAAGAGGATAGGAGCACTGTACAAGGTGTGACCTGGGTCAGAGAGGAGCCCAATTTGCAAGATAGTCATAGACTCAAGTAGTGCAATAAAAACACACGCAGGCGCACAATATTCAATATGTCGTTGCGGATATCGCCCTCTCATGGCTGCATCGAATAACCGTCACATGATGTCACCACTGTCATTGGTTGAAGCCCGGTATTTAAGGCGTAAACTTCTACTCCCTAGGTTAATATTCATTCCTTCATTGTTCTAGTTTAACGTCTTATTTAGCTTCTGTATACAGATCCATGAAGACGGTAAGCCGCATTGGTGTGGGAAAAAGCTTTCAACAAACAACACTCGAGGTCCTGCCACTCTGAATCGACCCGGCTTAATGCTGAGGACGTTCCTTTCAAACCATAATTTTGTAAACTTTCCTCAGAATTCGTTAACTCCCCCTTCAATCAGAAAAAAGTTATGAGAAATTAAAGAGAGAAGGCATCTCCTCACTCGGCGTTGGTCTTATTTCTTCCCTTCTTATATCTGCCGTTCGTTCCAAAAGTCCCCACCTTGCCCTTTGAACACTAGCGTTATATAACGCGAAGTTTTGACACGACTTTTTCTACCACGACATATGCGCCTTGCCATAGTTGCAGCAAAGCACCGATTTCTTCGAGCAGTCTCTGGTCTGAAAAGTGCCGGCATACTCACCACATATCCTTGCCCTAATGCACGAGGCTTGAGTATGCCCCCATTGACTGCAGTTAAAGCACTGCTTGACTTGTGCCCGGGGAGACCAGGGCTGGGTCGTGTACAGCATTGAATTGAGTACATTGCCGTTTCATACCACCTCGCGTTGAAGAGCTTCTGTCGGCAGACTAGCGATCACTGACCCTCGAGTATGGCCATTTTTCTTCATCCATTGGTGCACTTTTCTGTCGTAAAGCCACCTTCACCTGTTTATTTGGATCCCAGGAATCCGAACGTTTGTCTCCGTGGTGATTTGATGAATAATTCTGCCGTTGTTGGCATTCTTTCCTCCTTGTATCATTGTCCCCAACGGGACTCCAAAAAGATCAACAGGATAATCCTGCTTCAAGACGCTGAACTCCTTTGGCTGAGCCATGTTCAGGGCAGCGTCTCGCTGTGAGACCGACTGCACGGACACCTCAGTGTCGTTACTCCGCAACTGCCTTGCGGCGTATGCTCCCTCAATGTATATTTTTGCCTAGTTAAGCAGCTCTGCCAGCTGAATTTTGTCTGCTCCTTCAACTCTTATTCGAACCACCGCTTTAGTTGCGGGAGGTGCAACGATCGATGCGTAAGTTGGTCGTCCTCCCATAGTTTGTGTCGATTGAGGAGCAGTCTTGCGCACTGGCTCCTCGAGACTCTTCTTTATTGCCTTCTCTAAGGCTAGCATCCTTTACTCCATTGGCTGTGCCGACATCTTCAATTGTAACATCTGAGTGTGGGCTTTGAAAGCATCAAGAGCCTCATCTATCTCCACCATCGGTGCCGCAGATCTGTAAGTACCTGAGTTCACCAGTCTGCCTCGAACCTTACTTAAATATATCCCCACTGTCTTTGAGAAATCCATATTGACGCCTGTAGATGTCGTGAGAAGATCTACAGCCGTTATAGCGGCTGTTCCGCTATCCATTGTTGGTTTCTGTGGTGCCGTGAAAATATTTTCAGCCGCGAAATCCACCTTTCTGGCTCCCCCACTCGCCATGCCGAAGCGCAACGAAAAAAATTCGAGGAATTAGGTAAGAGGGATTGATTAAGATGAATACAATAATAATTACGATGAAATAACGTTCGTGGAACTTTGTGCCACTTTTCGTGAAAAATTATTATTATTATTATTATTATTTATATTTGAATTTGATTTCATTGTCCTGATTTGGCGCCTTAAGGCCAATGCAGGTGACTATAAACCTAAACTATTTATTTACATGAGGAGGAAACCTTGCGGTAAAAACCCCCTCCCCCTATCAATTTTATATATCTGTAGTCCTTCGTTACCTACAGTAAGTGCAAATGGCCTTCAGTCAGAGACAAATCTAGGTGAAATTAAAGTTTCCATCGCCATCCTTTCCCTGCCCTCGCGTGCTGAAAAGAGTTGACTGTGGTCTTGAACTTGACCCCGATGGCGCAAATAGGTATTCTTGTGTGACTGGGGCCAGGGGCTGTTTGCGCGGGCGTCCTGGCCCTCTCTTGCCGCCCTCAGGCTTTTGATGGGACACGAGTGTGAACCCTTGGTCGATTGCTGTATTAGCCGTAGATTGATTTAATGCCGTTGGTCTTGATTCCTCCCTTCTTATATCTGCCGTTCGTTCCAAAAGTTCCCACCTTGCCCTTTGAACACTAGCCTTGTATAACGCGAAGTTTTGACACGACTTTTTCTGCCACGACATATGTGCCTTGCCACAGTTGCAGCAAAGCACCGATTTCTTCGGGCAGTCTCTGGTCTGGTGAGTGCCCGCACACTCACCACATCTCCTTGCCATGTTGCAGGAAGCTTGAGTATGCCCCCATTTGCTGCAGTTGAAGCACTACTTGACTTGTGCTCGGGGTGACCAGAGCTGGGCCGTGTAAAGCATTGAATCCATCACAATGCCGTTTCGAACTACTTCGCGTTGAAAAGCCTCGGTCGGAAGGCTTGCGATAACTGACCCTCGAGAATGGCCGTTTGTCTTCATCCATTGGTGCTCTTTGCCGTCGTTAAGCCACCTCACCCTGTTGATTTGGATTCCAGGAATCCGGGCTTTTGTCTCCGTTGTCATTTTTAAAATTGCCGCGCTGTTGTTGGCGTTTTTTCCTCCGTGTATAATTGTCCCAAGTGGGACTCCCAAAATTTCGACAGGGTAATCCTGCTTTATGACGCAGAACTCCTTTGGTTGTGCCATTCTCAAGGCAGCGTCTCGCTGGGAGACCGACTGCACAAACACCTCAGTGTCATTACTCCTCAGCTACCTTACGGCATATGCCCCCTCGATATGTTTTTTCGCCTTGTTAAGCAGCTCAATGGCTGCATCTTTTCTGATCCTTCCATTCGTATTCTTACTGCCGCTTTGGTGGCTGGCGGCGCGACGATCGAGGCGTACGTGGGTCGTCCTCCCATTAATTGCGCTGGTTGTGGTGCAGTCTTGCAGACCGGCTTATCGAGACTCTCCTTTACGACCTTCTCTAAGGCCAACATTCGATCTTCCATTGGGTTAGCCGTCAGCTTTGATCGGAACATCTTGGCGTGGGCTACGAAGGCATCAAGTACCTCATCTATTTCGACCATTGGTGTCGCAGATTTATCAGTTCCTGCAATCGCCAGTCTATCTCTGACCCTGTTTAAGTAATAAGCCACTGTTTTTAGTTTCTCCAATTTCATGCCAGTAGAAGTCGCGAGAGATTCTACAAGCATTATAGCGGCTGTTCCGCTATCCATTGTTGGTTTCTGTGGTGCCGTGAAATTTTTCCAGCCGTGAAATCCACCTTTCCTGTCCCCCAACTCGCCATGCCGAAGCGCAACGAAAAAATTCGAGGAATCAGGTAAGAGTGATTGATTGAGATGAATGCAATAATTAAAACAATGATATAACGTTCGTGGAACGTGGTGCCGCTTTTGACCAAATGATGATGTTTCTTATTATTATTATTATTATTATTATTATTATTATTATTATTATTATTATTATTATTATTATTATTATTATTATTATTATTATTATTATTATTATTATTATTATTATTATTATTATTATTATTATTATTATTATTATTATTATTATTATTATTATTATTATTATTATTATTATTATTATTATTATTATTATTATTATTATTATTATTATTATTATTATTATTATTATTATTATTATTATTATTATTATTATTATTATTATTATTATTATTATTATTATTATTATTATTATTATTATTATTATTATTATTATTATTATTATTATTATTATTATTATTATTATTATTATTATTATTATTATTATTATTATTATTATTATTATTATTATTATTATTATTATTATTATTATTATTATTATTATTATTATTATTATTATTTTATTTGAATTTGATTTCATTGTCCTGATTTGGCGCCTTAAGGCCCATGCAGGTGACTATAAACCTAAACTATATATTTACATGAGGGGGAAACCATTACGATAAAAACCCCCTCCCCCTTTAAAATTTTTTACCTGTAGTTCTTCGTTACCTACAGTAAGTGCAAATGGCCGTTAGTCCGAAATAGAACTAGCTAAAGTATACCTCGCCATCCTTTCCCTGCCCTCGCGTGCTGAAAAGTGATGGCTGTGGTCTTGATTTCGACCTCGATGGCACAAATAGATGTTGTGATGGGGCTGGGACCTGAACTTGTTTGCGCGGGCGTCCCGGCCCTCTCTTGAAGCCTTCTGGCTTTTGGTTGGTCACTAGCGTGAATCCATGGTCGTCTGGTATGTTAACCGTATTTAATTGAGGTAACTCCGTTGGTACTTCGCTCTCCCTTCTTAGTTCGGCCGTTCTCTCCATGAGTCCATACCGTGCCCGCTGAACATTGGCCTTGTATGCCGCGAAGCTTGGACACGCCCCCTTCTGCCACGATAAGTGGGCCTTGCCACAGTTGTAGCAAAGTACCGACTTCTTCGGATAGTCCCTGGTCTGATGGGTGCCCGCGCACCCTCCACATTTCCTTGCCTTGTTGCAGGAAGCTTGGGTGTGCCCCCATTGGCTGCAGTTGAAGCACTGCTTGACTTGTGCCCGGGGTGACCAGAGCTGGGCCGTGTAGAGCATTGAGTCCATTACAATGCCATTTCGAATCACTTCGCGTTGTAGAGCCTCGGTCGGTAAGCTCGCAATGACTGACCCTCGAGTATGACCATTTTCCTTCACCCAGGTGTGCTCCTTCCCGTCATAGAGCCATCTCACCCTGTTGATTTGTATCCCTGGAATCCGTGCTTTTGTCTCCGTTGTCATTTTAAATATTGCCACGCTGTTGTTGGCATTCTTTCCTCCGTGAATTATTGTCCCCAGTGGGACTCCTAAGATTTCAACAGGGTAATCCTGCTTTAGGACGCAGAACTCTTTGGGCTGCGCCATCCTCAAGGCAGCGTCTCTCTGGGAGACCGACTGCACGAACACCTCAGTATCATTGCTCCTTAATTGCCTCACGGCGTATGCCCCATTTATGTGTAGTTTTGCCTTATTAAGCAGCTCTGCCGGCTGCATCTTATTCGCTCCTTCTACTCGAATCCGTACTGCCGCTTTGGTGGCTGGCGGCGCGACGATCGAGGCGTACGTGGGTCGTCCTCCCATTAATTGTGCTGGTTGTGGTGCAGTCTTGCAGACCGGCTTATCGAGACTCTCCTTTACGACCTTCTCTAAGGCCAACATTCGATCTTCCATTGGGTTAGCCGTCAGCTTTGATCGAAACATCTTGGCGTGGGCTACGAAGGCATCAAGTACCTCATCTATCTCGACCATTGGTGTCGCAGATTTATCAGTTCCTGCAATCGCCAGTCTATCTCGGACCCTGTTTAAATAATAAGCCACGGTTTTTAGTTTCTCCAATTTCATGCCAGTAGAAGTCGCGAGAGATTCTACAAGCATTATTGCGGCTGTTCCGCTATCCGTTGGTTGTGGTGGTGGTGTCGTGAAAATTTTTCCAGCCGTGAAATCCACCTATCCTGTCCCCCAACTCGCCATGCCGAAGCGCAACGAAAAAAATTCGAGGAATCAGGTAAGAGTGATTGATTGAGATGAATGCAATAATTAAAACGATGATATAACGTTCGTGGAACGTGGTGCCGCTTTTGCCCAAATGATGATATTATTATTATTATTATTATTATTATTATTATTATTATTATTATTATTATTATTATTATTATTATTATTATTATTATTATTATTATTATTATTATTATTATTATTATTATTATTATTATTATTATTATTATTATTATTATTATTATTATTATTATTATTATTATTATTATTATTATTATTATTATTATTATTATTATTATTATTATTATTATTATTATTATTATTATTATTATTATTTGAATTTGAATTTGATTTCATTGTCCTGATTTGGCGCCTTAAGGCCCATGCAGGTGACTATAAACCTAAAACTATATATTTACATGAGGGGGAAACCATTACGATAAAAACCCCCTCCCCCTTTAGAATTTTTATATCTGTAGTCCTTCCTTACCTACAGTAAGTGCAAATGGCCGTTAGTCCGAAATAGAACTAGCTAAAGTATACCTCGCCATCCTTTCCCTGCCCTCGCGTGCTGAAAAGTGATGGCTGTGGTCTTGATTTCGACCCCGATGGCGCAAATAGATGTTGTGATGGGGCTGGGACCTGAACTTGTTTGCGCGGGCGTCCCGGCCCTCTCTTGAAGCCTTCTGGCTTTTGGTTGGTCACTAGCGTGAACCCATGGTCGTCTGGTATGTTAACAGTACTTAGTTGAGGTAACTCCGTTAGTGTTTCGCTCTCCCTTCTTAATTCGGCCGTTCTCTCCATGAGTCCATACCGTGCCCGCTGAACGTTGGCCTTGTATGCCGCGAAGCTTGGACACGCCCCCTTCTGCCACGATAAGTGGGCCTTGCCACAGTTGCAGCAAAGTACCGACTTCTTCGGACAGTCCCTGGTCTGATGGGTGCCCGCGCACCCTCCACATTTCCTTGCCTTGTTGCAGGATGCTTGGGTGTGCCCCCATTGGCTGCAGTTGAAGCACTGCTTGACTTGTGCCCGGGGTGACCAGAGCTGGGCCGTGTATAGCATTGAGTCCATTACAATGCCATTTCGAATCACTTCACGTTGTAGAGCCTCGGTCGGTAAGCTCGCAATGACTGACCCTCGAGTATGGCCATTTTCCTTCGCCCAGGTGTGTTCCTTCCCGTCATAGAGCCACCTCACTCTGTTGATCTGTATTCCTGGAATCCGTGCTTTTGTTTCCGTCGTCATTTTAAATATTGCCACGCTGTTGTTGGCATTCTTTCCTCCGTGAATTATTGTCCCCAGTGGGACTCCTAAGATTTCAACAGGGTAATCCTGCTTTAGGACGCAGAACTCTTTGGGCTGCGCCATCCTCAAGGCAGCGTCTCTCTGGGAGACCGACTGCACGAACACCTCAGTATCATTGCTCCTTAATTGCCTCACGGCGTATGCCCCATTTATGTGTAGTTTTGCCTTATTAAGCAGCTCTGCCGGCTGCATCTTATTCGCTCCTTCTACTCGAATCCGTACTGCCGCTTTGGTGGCTGGCGGCGCGACGATCGAGGCGTACGTGGGTCGTCCTCCCATTGCTTGTGCTGGTTGCGGTGCAGTCTTGCAGACCGGCTTATCGAGACTCTCCTTTACGACCTTCTCTAAGGCCAACATTCGATCTTCCATTGGGTTAGCCGTCAGCTTCGATCGAAACATCTTGGCGTGGGCTACGAAGGCATCAAGTACCTCATCTATTTCGACCATTGGTGTCGCAGATTTATCAGTTCCTGCAATCGCCAGTCTATCTCGAACCCTGTTTAAATAATAAGCCACTGTTTTAAGTTTCTCCAATTTCATGCCTGTAGAAGTCGCGAGAGATTCTACAAGCATTATTGCGGCTGTTCCGCTATCCGTTGGTGGTGGTGGTGGTGCCGTGAAAATTTTTCCAGCCGTGAAATCCACCTTTCCTGTCCCCCAACTCGCCATGCCGAAGCGCAACGAAAAAAATTCGAGGAATCAAGTAAGAGTGATTGATTGAGATGAATGCAATAATTAAAACGATGATATAACGTTCGTGGAACGTGGTGCCGCTTTTGACCAAATGATGATGTTTTTATTATTATTATTATTATTATTATTATTATTATTATTATTATTATTATTATTATTATTATTATTATTATTATTATTATTATTATTATTATTATTATTATTATTATTATTATTATTATTATTATTATTATTATTATTATTAATATTATTATTATTATTATTATTATTATTATTATTATTATTATTATTATTATTATTATTATTTGAATTTGAATTTGATTTCATTTAGCCCGTTCAGGTACCCTATGGGCCCATGCAGGAATATCTAGCTATAATATTTACACAGGAGGAAACCATATTTGGTAAAAACCCCCCACAACTGTCTGTCTCGTGTCTATATGATTTCCGATGTTTCCTACAGGAAGTGCGCTTACACTGTGCGTCCAGTGTGAATATCGTCCTATCCTTTTCCCGATCGCTCAATCCTTTCGCTGACTGCTGTCTCAACTTCTTCTGCAAGCCGGAACTGTTCAAGCCAGCCGTTTGTAAGTATCCAATCTGTAATTCTCTTCATGTCTTCCGGGCTGTTCATCATAGCTTCGAAAGACCTATCTTTTGCCCGTTGCAGCACCTCTCCTCTTCCCTTAGCCCACTGAGGACAAGCCATGACCATATGTTTAACGTTTTGTGACGGATATCCACACTGGCACTTTGGATTTGCCACTCCAGGGACCTTTCTTCTATAAAGATAAGAGTTGAGGCCGATATGCTCACTTCTTATTTGTATTGCAATACTACTTTGGGCCCTGCTCAGGTTTCGGTGAATGTTAGAGGGTGTGTTTCTGTAGGTGATTCTTTTTCTACCTGTTTTCTTGTCGGTGCTTATACTTGCTGCTGTCCAAAGTTCTGGGTCTGCTGACGCCTGATGAGAAGATAGTCGTTCTTCCTTAAAAGTATTCCATGCGGTTTCCCAGTCCTGGAACGCTCCTATCTTGCCCGCTTCTTTTTGTCTACGCCTCACTTTTTCGTTCCCGCAGATTTTATTCCACTCGCTAGTGTCTCGGCTTCGATTTTTTGCGTGGCTATTTTTGCTCAGGCTATAAGCCTGTGATATTTTGCTACATGCAGATAGAATCGTCTGCTTGATGGGTTGTCTTTCCGAAAGTCCGATATGTTGAACTCTTATTTGTTTGAGGTAGATTTCAAGTGGAAGGATTGAGCATTCGTGGTCTAGAGCCCTACTGCTGGTGGAATTATATGCCCCTGTGACTAGCTTCAAGCATTTTCGTTGGATACTTCGCAATGGTTTGACTATCCTTTCTGGTATTCTACCTGTTGGCCCAGCCGCAGCCCATATTGGACACCCGTAAGTCAGAGCTGGTCTCACAATTGCGCTGTACAAAAGCTTTGATTTCTTGAATGTTGCACCCCAAGTTGATTGCGTTAATCTACTTATCGCCTGTACTTGGGTGTGTGACTTTTGTACAATATGCTTTATGTGGGAGCCCCATTGAAGCTTGGGGTCGAAGTAGATTCCGAGGACTCTGAGGGAGGACTGTGGAGACGTCAGATGTCCTCGTATGTTGACAGTTGCTTCTAAATTGTGTCGCTTCCTTGCTCTTGTGAAGTGCATGAGCTGGTACTTCTCTGGCGCAAACTTCACACCGTTCTTTTCTGCCCACGCCTCGCATATCCCGTGCTGTTCTTCTAACTTTCTGCAGTTCTCTTCGGTGGTACTTGACCATGTTAGTATGTTAGTATCGTCTACAAACCCCACAGCAGAAGAAGACGGGGTTTGTAGTATTGGAAGGAGTGTGCTAACAAAGAACAGGAAAAGAATCGGTGATAAAGAAGACCCTTGAGGTATTCCTGTGCTGGTGGGGATCTGATTTCCTCTGTAAGTACCGAGGACTACCGAGGTGGTTCTCTCTTCTAGGAATGATTGTACAAATCTACTGATCCACCCTGGAATACCTTTCACTCTCAGATTGTGAATTAGCCTTTCGTGGGAGACATTGTCAAAGGCTCCTGATATATCAAGGCTGAGAAGGGAAGCGACCTGGCTTTTATTTCTTCCCCAAATAGTATGTATCTGCTCCGTGATAAGTTCAACTGCTGATATCGTAGATCTTTTGGGTCGAGCTCCCATCTGCTCATCTGGGAGGAGGTTAAAATCTTCGGCCGCCTTTGAGATCCGGTTTGCTACCAATTTTTCGAGAAGCTTACCCATTGTGTTGAGAAGCGCTATCGGTCGATATGACTTCGGTGAGTCGTATCTAGGCTTCTGTGGTTTTCGAAGGATAATCGTCTTCGATTCTTTGAATCCCTTTGGATGATATCCGATAGAAAGACAAGCATTGAATAGCTCCGCGAGATATTTACTCAGAGTTGCCCTACATTCCTTGAGTAGTCGATTTGGAATCCCGTCTGGACCAGGAGCCTTATCGCTAGGCAGTTTTCCTAGGATTTCTTCTACTTCGGCACTGGTAATGGTGTCGGAGATATTTTCCAGCTCTTTGGGGTAGATGGTTGCTGCGATTTCCGATGTGTTTGCTACCACGGGTTTGGGGAAGAAATGTTCTGCCATGACTCGGGCTATTTCCGGAGCTTCAGAATGAACTCTTCCGTCAGTATCTTTGATATCCACTATCTGAGGTAGCCTCTGTTTCTCCTCGGGATCTTTTCTCGCCCATTTGGCAAGTTTCCAGATTTTTCCAGGGTCTCTCGTCGCCTCTACCACCGCTGCTCTCCATCCTATGGTCTTCGCTCTTTTTATTTGGGCCTTTTTCCTACTAGTGGACTTCTGGTATTCTATCCAGCTTTCTTCGGTGCCCAATTTTTTCCACTTTCTCCTTGCCTTTCGAGTTTCCTTTACTGCCTCGGAGCATTGGTTGGTCCAGTACGGCTTGGCATATCTTGATGGGTTGGCGTTGGGTATAGTGTCCCTTATTACCTTCTGGATAATTGAGGTGACCAAAGTCACCCTATGATCGATGGATTGGCGAGAGTTAAGGTCACTATGTTTTCCTATCAGTGTTAGTAGTTCGGCATTGAGTTTCTTGTTGACTTCATCCCAGTTTGCTTTTTTCCATTGACGACACGGAACCATCGCTTCTTTAAGGCTCGACTGAATTGACAGCTGCGTATGGATCGGAATGTGGTCAGAGGACGCCTCCAGCTCGACGGCAGGTTGGCAGCATGTAACTGTGTCTTCTAGCTCTTTAGATAGGAAGACAAGATCGAGAGTACTTTCGCTTCCCCTTTTGCTCCAAGTTATTGTCCCCTCGGGAAGCACTAGCTCCATATCTTTACTTCCTAGCATTTCGATTAAGTCGTCTGCAAGTTTATGGTGGCTGAGTACCGTTTGACCTCCCCATCTAGGATGGTGTAGGTTGAAGTCTCCTACGAGGATATGTTGACCGTTCTTCGACAGAATTTCTGGGAGATGCTTTAGGGTTCCTAGATTTTTGCTGCTATGAGAGAGGGGAGGAGGGTTGTATATATTAGTAATGTACACCAGACCTCCGTTGGTTTGGATACTGATGGTACTTATATCTCCCTCGGCTTCCTCGGGACTCTTTTCCATCCTCCACTTGCTAACTGCGAGGTGTTTGCTTACGTATATGCATGATCTGCATTTGTTTCCTCTTGGAAACACTAGGTGGTAAGCTGGATGTTTGACTGTGGTATTTTCTGTTGGGTGACGCCATGGTTCTTGCAATGCCACCACATGGTGCTTCGTTGGATCTAACGCTTGGAGAAAGTGATGTTGTACTATATTTTTGCTTCTGTTGACGTTATACTGTATTATATTTAGCGTATTTGTGCCCTTCATTGGCTCATTGTGCACTGCGGTGCTTCGCTAATCTCTACTACATTTTCCCGTGTCACAGGCCGGGGATTCTCTTGAATTGTCGAAGGCGACATACTCCTGAGGTTTGAAGCGTTTGCTGCTGTAGCGGTCAGGTTTACTTGGGCGATGACTTTTCGTGGCCTTCCTGGCCCTCGGCGTTCGATGACTTCCCCATCGGCTCCGACGACTTGTGTCCCTAGTCCTCCTGCTCTTCTTTTTCTGCTTCCTACAAACTGCCAGCCTATATCTTGACTTTCTGGCTGTTTCTCATGTGCAGTGAATCTACCTGGGTCTTGTGTCCTGTTGAGGACCGCTTTAGCTTTGGCTGAGATTCTAACTGGACAGCTAGAGTCCCATGAGTGGTGGTGCCTTGCACAGTTGCCACATCTTATCTCTGGTTTACCGGAGCATTCTCTAGTATTGTGGGCGCCGGCACACTGGCCGCATTTGGAGGCGGCGATGCAGACCTTTGCAATATGGCCGTATCTCTGACAGTTAAAGCACTGCATGGCACGGAATCCTGAACGAAAGATCTCTGTTGCTTTCAGTTCATACTTCCACATTAGCCCTTTCGCAATTGCCTTATCTGCTGTTTCTGCCTGTTCGAACCAGACGATAAGAGAGCCTGCAGCTTTCTCTGGCTGCGAATATTTTTTCAGCCATGTGGCTCTCTGTACCCGTATGCCTTGTATATATACTGCGTTTGATTTTTCTAGTTCTCTAAGGTGTTCCGAATTCCCTGGGTCGAATGACCGAGGCATATCGTGTACTAGTGTTTGATATGAAGGATGGGCTATTTGTGCTGTAGCTGCCAGCTTCGTCGTCCACTCTTTTCTCCTCTCCATCATTTCTTTGGCTTCTTGGCCCGCGTAGTACACCTTCACCTGTCCATTTGACATCTGTCTAGCTCCGACAATTTCGTTGCTACCAATCTTCTTTACTAACTCTTCGCTGGAGAGCTTTGCGACTTCTCTCTTCTCATTTTCATCTAATATTCTTATCGTGGTACCTGCAACTTCAGGCCTGCTTGCTATCTTTGCCCACGATTGTTCTCGTCCTTGGATCGAGCCTTGGGGCTGCGCGATTGATGCTTTAATTGACTTTATTTCCTGTAAGATCTTAGTTATCTCTGTGTTTTCATTGTTAGCCTTTGGGGCTGTGTGAGTGGTCGCGTCGCGAAGTCCTTCAATTACGCGTATTGCTTCATTAATAATCTTCTTGTATGCTCTGGTTGAGAGCTCATCTCCTTCAACTGCTTTCTTGAACCTCTTTAAGGCTGTATCAGTATCTGTGGCATTGTTCGACGCGTCGTGTCCGGCTTTCGGGGCCGTATGAGACTTTCTACTGTGAGAATCCTTGATAGGATTACTCTCCATCACTGTTAGGGTATGGCTGCAACTTTACGGGATTAAAATCGATGGGGGCAGATTTTTCAAAATGATGATGTTTTCTATTATTATTATTATTATTATTATTATTATTATTATTATTATTATTATTATTATTATTATTATTATTATTATTATTATTATTATTATTATTATTATTATTATTATTATTATTATTATTATTATTATTATTATTATTATTATTATTATTATTATTATTATTATTATTATTATTATTATTATTATTATTATTATTATTATTATTATTATTATTATTATTATTATTATTATTATTATTATTATTATTATTATTATTATTATTATTATTATTATTATTATTATTATTATTATTATTATTATTATTATTATTATTATTATTATTATTATTATTATTATTATTATTATTATTATTATTATTATTATTATTATTATTATTATTATTATTATTATTATTATTATTATTATTATTATTATTATTATTATTATTATTATTATTATTATTATTATTATTATTATTATTATTATTATTATTCATTCATTGATCTAGTTTAACGTCCTATGCGGTATCTATATACAGAACCATGAAGACGGTAAGCCGCTTTGGTAAGGGAAAAAGCTTTCAACAAACAAAACCCGATGTCCTGCCACTTTGAACCGACCCGGCTTTATGCTGAGGACGTTCCTTTCAACCATAATTTCATAAACTTTCCCCAGAATTCGTTAACTCACCCTTCGATCAGACTAACGTTATGAGAAATTGAAAAGAGAAGGCACCTCCTCACTCGGCGTTGGTCTTCGAAGTGTTCGAAGAGTTGGCCCCGATGGTGGTGCTGTTGTGGCGGGGATTGTTGGTGCCACTGGTGCTTCGACTACCTTACGCGGTCGTCCTGGCCCTCTTTTGAGTACTTCAGCCTTTTTACTGGTGACCAAAGTAAATCCCTGATCATCAGTCGTTCCGACTGTTCGCATTGGCGCCACCGTAGGTTTTTCGTTCCATATTTCCGCCGTTCTTGACAACAGCTCCATCCGAGCTTTCTCCACACTACCCTTGTAAACCTGGTAGGTCCGACACGCTGCTTTCTGCCATGAACGATGTTCCTTGCCGCAGTTGGCACAAGAAACCCTTTTCCTCGGACAGTCCCGAGTTTGGTGAGCGCCAGCGCACTCACCGCACCTGGCTGCCTTTCCACACGACGCCTGCGTGTGTCCCCATTGGCTGCAGTTGTAACACTGCTTTGGCTGAGCCCGTGGCGACCATACCTGCGCGGTGAAGAGCATGGCGTTAATGACAAGGCCCTGTCGAACTACTTCCGTCTGCATTGCCTCCGATGGGAGGCTTACCACAATTGAACCACGATTGCGACCGTTTTTCTTTGATCGCTGATGTTCCTTTCCATCATGTAGCCATCGTATTCTGCTAATAACCAGGCCTGGAATACGTGCCTTGGTCGCCGTCTCAATCTCCCTGATGATGGCGTAGTTGTTGGCATCTCTGCCACCCTCAATTCTTGTCCGCAGTGGGACTCCGGAAACCTCAACAGGAAAGTCTTGCCGCAAAATTTTAAAATCCGTTGGTTGTCGCATATTAAGCGCCGCGTCTCTCTGGGACGCCGACTGGACAAACACCTCGGTGTCGTTGCTTCGCATCTGTCGAATTGCAAATGCGCCTTCGATGTGTTGTTGTGCCTTTGACAGCAGCTCTTGTGGCTGCAGGTTTTGTGCGCCATCGATTCTTATCCTAACCGCTGTTTTCGTCATTTGCGGAGCCACGACCGACGCGTAGCTCCTTTGTGTCGGCGCGCCCGAAACCACTGCTGGTGCAGCTTTTCGAGCAGGATCCGCGAGGCTCTTTTTGACAACCTCCTCGAGCGCCATCATCCTCTCCTCGATAGGAGACTTCTTCTGGGACATTTCCGTCCAGGCCCTTTTGTGTGCGTTGAAGGCCATGACGGCCTCGTTCACGTCCTCCATTGAGGGTAGGTCCTCCTCATCCACCTCTCCCATCACGATTAGTCTAACCTTTTTCAATAGTTTCCCTAAAATTTCCAGGTTCTTATCCTTTGGAGCTGTTTGCGCTCCGCCGCCGTTGTTTGATTGTGCCATTGTCGCATTTTGCGACGCGTCGAATCCGCTGGATTTACCCACACCAGCACCCACACTCGCCATGTTGGAGCACGGAAAGCGAAAAGATGAGAGGAGGGTAATAAAGATGTAAAAATAAGAATCACGATGTCAAATTGATGATACGGGCAGCGTGGAAGGCTGCGCAGCTTTCTTATTATTATTATTATTATTATTATTATTATTATTATTATTATTATTATTATTATTATTATTATTATTATTATTATTATTATTATTATTATTATTATTATTATTATTATTATTATTATTATTATTATTATTATTATTATTATTATTTTTGAATTTGATTTCATTGTCCTGATTTGGCGCCTTAAGGCCCATGCAGGTGACTATAAACCTAAAACTATTTATTTACATGAGGGGGAAACCATTACGATAAAAACCCCCTCCCCCTTTAAAATTTTATACCTGTAGTTCTTCGTTACCTACAGTAAGTGCAAATGGCCGTTAGTCCGAAATAGAACTAGCTAAAGTATACCTCGCCATCCTTTCCCTGCCCTCGCGTGCCGAAAAGTGATGGCTGTGGTCTTGATTTCGACCCCGATGGCGCAAATAAATGTTGTGATGGGGCTGGGACCTGAACTTGTTTGCGCGGGCGTCCCGGCCCTCTCTTGAAGCCTTCTGGCTTTTGGTTGGTCACTAGCGTGAACCCATGGTCGTCTGGTATGTTAACAGTACTTAGTTGAGGTAACTCCGTTAGTGTTTCGCTCTCCCTTCTTAGTTCGGCCGTTCTCTCCATGAGTCCATACCGTGCCCGCTGAACGTTGGCCTTGTATGCCGCGAAGCTTGGACACGCCCCCTTCTGCCACGATAAGTGGGCCTTGCCGCAGTTGCAGCAAAGTACCGACTTCTTCGGACAGTCCCTGGTCTGATGGGTGCCCGCGCACCCTCCACATTTCCTTGCCTTGTTGCAGGATGCTTGGGTATGCCCCCATTGGCTGCAGTTGAAGCACTGCTTGACTTGTGCCCGGGGTGACCAGAGCTGGGCCGTGTATAGCATTGAGTCCATTACAATGCCATTTCGGATCACTTCGCGTTGTAGAGCCTCGGTCGGTAAGCTCGCAATGACTGACCCTCGAGTATGGCCATTTTCCTTCGCCCAGGTGTGTTCCTTCCCGTCATAGAGCCATCTCACCCTGTTGATTTGTATCCCTGGAATCCGTGCTTTTGTCTCCGTTGTCATTTTAAATATTGCCACGCTGTTGTTGGCATTCTTTCCTCCGTGAATTATTGTCCCCAGTGGGACTCCCAAGATTTCAACAGGGTAATCCTGCTTTAGGACGCAGAACTCCTTGGGCTGCGCCATCCTCAAGGCAGCGTCTCTCTGCGAGACCGACTGCACGAACACCTCAGTATCATTGCTCCTTAACTGCCTTACGGCGTATGCCCCATTTATGTGTAATTTTGCCTTGTTAAGCAGCTCTGTCGGCTGCATCTTGTTGGCTCCTTCTACTCGAATCCGTACTGCCGCTTTGGTGGCTGGCGGCGCGACGATCGAGGCGTACGTGGGTCGTCCTCCCATTAATTGCGCTGGTTGTGGTGCAGTCTTGCAGACCGGCTTATCGAGACTCTCCTTTACGACCTTCTCTAAGGCCAACATTCGATCTTCCATTGGGTTAGCCGTCAGTTTCGATCGAAACATCTTGGCGTGGGCTACGAAGGCATCAAGTACCTCATCTATTTCGACCATTGGTGTCGCAGATTTATCAGTTCCTGCGATGGCCAGTCTATCTCGGACCCTGTTTAAATAATAAGCCACGGTTTTTAGTTTCTCCAATTTCATGCCAGTAGAAGTCGCGAGAGATTCTACAAGCATTATTGCGGCTGTTCCGCTATCCGTTGGTGGTGGTGGTGGTGCCGTGAAAATTTTTCCAGCCGTGAAATCCACCTTTCCTGTCCCCCAACTCGCCATGCCGAAGCGCAACGAAAAAAATTCGAGGAATCAAGTAAGAGTGATTGATTGAGATGAATGCAATTATTATTATTATTATTATTATTATTATTATTATTATTATTATTATTATTATTATTATTATTATTATTATTATTATTATTATTATTATTATTATTATTATTATTATTATTATTATTATTATTATTATTATTATTATTATTATTATTATTATTATTATTATTATTATTATTATTATTATTATTATTATTATTATTATTATTATTATTATTATTATTATTATTATTATTATTATTATTATTATTATTATTATTATTATTATTATTATTATTATTATTATTATTATTATTATTATTATTATTATTATTATTATTATTATTATTATTATTATTATTATTATTATTATTATTATTATTATTATTATTATTATTATTATTATTATTATTATTATTATTATTATTATTATTATTATTATTATTATTATTATTATTATTATTATTATTATTATTATTATTATTATTATTATTATTATTATTATTATTATTATTATTATTATTATTATTATTATTATTATTATTATTATTATTATTATTATTATTATTATTATTATTATTATTATTATTATTATTATTATTATTATTATTATTGAATTGAATTGAATTAGTCTCGTTTAACGTCCTATGCGGTATCTATATACAGAACCATGAAGACGGTAAGCCGCTTTGGTAAGGGAAAAAGCTTTCAACAAACAAAACCCGATGTCCTGCCACTTTGAACCGACCCGGCTTTATGCTGAGGACGTTCCTTTCAACCGCAATTATGTAAACTTTCCTCGAAATTCGTTAACTCCCCCTTCGATCAGACTATCGTTATGAAAAATTAAAAAGAGAAGGCACCTCCTCACTCGGCGTTAGTCTTCGAAGTGTTCGAAGAGTTGGCCCCGATGGTGGTGCTGTCGTGGCGGGGATTGTTGGTGCCACTGGGGCTTCGACTACCTTGCGTGGTCGTCCCGGCCCTCTTTTGAGTACTTCAGCCTTTTTACTGGTGACCAAAGTGAATCCTTGATCATCAGTCGTTTCGACTGTTCGCATTGGCGCCACCGTAGGTTTCTCGTTCCATATTTCCGCCGTCCTCGATAATAGCTCCATCCGAGCCTTCTCCACACTTCCCTTGTAGACCTGGTAGGTCCGACACGCTGCTTTCTGCCACGAACGGTGCTCCTTGCCGCAGTTCGCACAAGAAACCCTTTTCCTCGGACAGTCCCGAGTTTGGTGAGCGCCAGCGCACTCACCGCACCTGGCTGCCTTTCCACACGACGCCTGCGTGTGTCCCCACTGGCTGCAGTTGTAACACTGCTTTGGCTGTGACCGTGGTGACCACACCTGCGCGGTGTAGAGCATGGCGTTCATCACAAGGCCGTTTCGAACCACTTCCGTCTGCATTGCCTCCGATGGGAGGCTTACCACTATTGATCCACGAGTGCGGCCATTTTTCTTTGACCGCTGGTGTTCCTTTCCGTCGTGTAACCACCTTATACGACTTATCACTAAGCCTGGAATCCGTGCCTTTGTTGCCGTCTCTATCTCCCTGATGATAGCAAAATTATTGGCATCTCTGCCCCCTTCAATTCGTGTCCGCAATGGGACACCGTCTACCTCGACTGGAAAATCTTGCCGTAGAATTTTGAAGTCCGTTGGTTGTCGCATGTTAAGCGCCACGTCTCTCTGGGACGCCGACTGGACGAACACCTCAGTGTCGTTGCTTCGCATTTGGCGAATCGCGTATGCGCCTTTAATGTGTTGTTGTGCTTTTGTAAGCAGCTCTTGTGGCTGCAAGTTTTGTGCGCCGTCAATTCTTATTCTGACCGCCGTTTTCGCCATTTGCGGAGCTACGACCGACGCGTAACTCCTTTGTGTCGGCGCGCCCGAAACAACTGCTGGTGCAGCTTTCCGAGCGGGATCCGCGAGGCTTTTCTTTACGACTTCCTCTAAAGCCATCATCCTCTCCTCGATAGGAGACTTCTTCTGGGACATTTCCGTCCAGGCCCTTTTGTGCGCGTTGAAGGCCTTGACGGCCTCGTTCACGTCCTCCATTGAGGGTAGGTCCTCCTCATCCACCTCTCCCATCACGATTAGTCTGACCTTTTTCAATAGTTTCCCTAGGATTTCAAGGTTCTTATCCTTTGGAGCTGTTTGCGCTCCGCTGCCGTTATTTGTTGGTGCCATTGTCGCATTTTGCGACGCGTCGAATCCGCTGGATTTACCCACACCAGCACCCACACTCGCCATGTTGGAGCACGGAAAGCGAAAAGATGGGAGGAGGGTAATAAAGATGTAAAAATAAGAATCACGATGTCAAATTGATGATACGGGCAGCGTGGAAGGCTGCGCAGCTTTCTGGCAAAAATGATGTTTTTTCTTATTATTATTATTATTTTTGAATTTGATTTCATTGTCCTGATTTGGCGCCTTAAGGCCCATGCAGGTGACTATAAACCTAAACTATATATATACATGAGGGGGAAACCATAACGATAAAAACCCCCTCCCCCTTTAAAATTTTTATATCTGTAGTCCTTCGTTACCTACAGGAAGTGCAATTGGCCTTTAGCCCGACACTGGACTAGCTAAAGTTGTATTCGACCTCGCCATTCTTTCCCTGCCCTCGCGTGCTGAAAAGTGATGACTGTGGCCTTGAGTTTGACCCCGATGGTGCAAATAGTGGAGGTGGTGCATTAACCAGGGGCTGTTTGCGCGGGCGTCCTGGCCCCCTCTTGAACACCTCTGGCTTTTGGTGGGACACCAGTGTGAATCCTTGGTCGTCCATTTCTTTTGCCGCTGTTATTAGTTGTGATGCCGCTGGTGCCGTTTCCTCTCTTCTTAGATTTGCCGTTCTTTCCATGAGTTCGTATCTGGCCCTTTGAACGCTGGCCTTGTATGACGCGAAGTTTTGACACGCCCCCTTCTGCCACGATTTATGGGCTTTGCCGCAGTTGCAGCAAAGCACCGACTTCCTCGGGCAGTCTCTGGTCTGATGAGTACCCGCGCACTCACCACATCTTTTCGCCTTGGTACATGAGGCTTGGGTATGCCCCCATTCGCTGCAGTTGAAGCACTGCTTGACTTGCGCACGGGGTGACCAGAGCTGGGCCGTGTACAGCATTGAGTTGAAGACAATGCCGTTTCTTGTCACTTCGCGTTGAAGTGCCTCTGTCGGAAGGCTCGCGATCACTGATCCTCGAGTACGACTGTTTCTTGTCATCCATTGGTGCTCTTTACCGTCGTAAAGCCACCTCACCCTGTTGATTTTTATATCCGGAATCCGAACTTTTGTTTCCTCCATTATTTGATTTATCAATGTGCCGTTGTTGGCATCTTTTCCTCCTCGTATTGTTGTCCCCAATGGGACTCCTAAAATCTCAACAGGATAATCCTGCTTTATAACGCTGAACTCCTTTGGTTGCGTCATTCTCAAGGCAGCGTCTCGTTGGGAGACCGACTGCACAAACACCTCAGTATCATTACTCCTGAGCTTCCTTACAGCATATGCCCCCTCGATGTGTTGTTTTGCCTTGTATAGCAGCTCTGCCGGCTGCATGTTTTCTGCCCCTTCAACTCGTATCCTTACTGCTGCTTTGGTCGCTGGCGGTGCGACGATTGAGGCGTAGGTAGGTCGACCTCCCATCATTTGTGCCGACTGAGGAGCCGCCTTGCGCGACGGCTCCTCGAGACTCTTCGTAATAGCCTTCTCTAAGGCAAGCATCCTGTCCTCCATTGGCTGTGCCGACATCTTCGATTGTAACATCTGAATGTGGGCTTTGAAAGCGTCGAGAGCCTCATCTATTTCCACCATTGGTGCCGACGATATGTATGAACCTGCGTTCACAAGTCCGCGTCGGACCTTACTTAAATATTTAGCCACTGTCTTTAAATAATCCATATTAACGCCTGTAGAGGTCGCGAGAGACTCTACAGCCATAATTGCGGCTGTTCCGCTGCCCATTGTTGGTTTGGGTGGTGCCGTGAAAAAATTTTCAGCCGCGAATTCCGCCCTACTGGCTCCCCAACTCGCCATGCCGAAGCGCAACGAAAAAAATTCGAGGAATTAGGTAAGAGGGATTGATTAAGATGAATGCAATAATAATTACGATGAAGTAACGTTCGTGGAACGTTGTGCCGCTTTTCGAGAAAAATGATGTTTTTTGATTATTATTATTATTATTATTATTATTATTATTATTATTATTATTATTATTATTATTATTATTATTATTATTATTATTATTATTATTATTATTATTATTATTATTATTATTATTATTATTATTATTATTATTATTATTATTATTATTATTATTATTATTATTATTATTATTATTATTATTATTATTATTATTATTATTATTATTATTATTATTATTATTATTATTATTATTATTATTATTATTATTATTATTATTATTATTATTATTATTATTATTATTATTATTATTATTATTATTATTATTATTATTATTATTATTATTATTATTATTATTATTATTATTATTATTATTATTATTATTATTATTATTATTAATTCATTTTATTGTCCTGTCTGAGTATATGACTATGTAGGACATGCAGGTCCTCTCTGCCTACAGGCCAAGGATACCTATACCAGTAGTATATCCCCTCCTATGCCTCCCATACAGCTCCCCTCAAACAGTACCACCCCTCACAAGTCCTCATTCGATCATACACTATGAGGAGCCCTTTGCGCTTCATTATCTCCCCTCTCCAGCCAAGGAAACGATGGCCATTTGCGGGTGTATGGCAGCCAGGAAACATCGCAAAAACCACTGAGTGCGGGGCTCTTCTAATACCGACATTAGGAATAAATCCGAAGACATATTGCCCCTTCTTAAGCGTTCGAAGAGGCCGGCCAGCTGGGCGCTGCAGACTTGCGGGTACCTCGGGAAATTCACCCTCTGCCTTTCTAGCCTCCTTCCCGAAGATCGTGCTGAAATGTCAGAAAAGTCTTGACAGAGCGTGATTGCTGTATAGTAGCTTAGCCTAACTTCTTTTGTACCGTCCAGGGCACTGGAGAGTGCCGTTGACTCATCGACAAAAGAAGCCCTCCTGGCTAATTAGCCGAAATCTTGTTCTTGGCGCCCACACAAAGTCCAAAGTTGAAAACTCCTCGAAAATGTCAGTCCCAACATGGTCTTCAGAGACCTCTTTCCCCTCTCGCTCCACATCTCAGCCGCCTGAACTTCCTCAAGATGTATAACCCCATTAGAGCAGCAGTCCCCCATAAACCAAGACCCCATCATTGTATTTTTCGACTTGATTTCCTCCTTGCGGGTATAAATGGCGTCGTAAATTTGTAGTGAGTGATGGCTGGCAATGAATGAGGCAAGCTCCTGTTTGCAATTGGGGGGACGCCTTTATCGGTCGGCGAGGCGAGATGATATGTGGTTAGATCGGGGTTGAGGACTCAGAAGATAATGCTGAGTGCTGCATGATTGAGAAGTCGTCAAATGGAGATACGCATGTGTTTGCTTTCGACTTCGATTCGGATGCGATTCTTCTTGGCTATCCCAGATATGCAGAGCATACTGAGCGATTACACCGGCACCACTGGAAGGTGAAGAATTCATCTTTACCGGCTAGCAAAGTTGTTGGTAATAGTCTGAAAGCTTGTGATGACATGTTTGGGGTCAGGTCTACTAGTGGTTGTAGCTTCAATTTAGTAAAGGCTTATTTTACACATGGCTGCAGCTACTCGTTTTTATTTAAATCATTTAATGTGTATTGGGTTATAGAGCTATGACACATGACCGGTGCTATGTATACTTATAGGATGACTCCTTTGATGTTAGAGACACTCATATTCTGAATTTCATTAGCAAATACCACTATGAGGCATGCTTACTGATACAATCAGTCGACCCTGCATCTAACTGTTGAAAGTGAAAGAAAATTGGAAATGGCAGATATTCATACGTTCTGTCACTTTTAGGCCATGGTGAATACGTATCTGTCCTGCAAGGTACTACATTCAGCCTAAAATATTGGTAATTGCGGAAGAAAACCCCGGATAGTCTCTGCCGTGTGATGGAGAGTAATGCAGACCAGGTATTTGTGATAAATATGATATTCCTTAGGCTTGGTGGCCTTACAATGCCTCTAGGTTGGAGGGCAAGACTGAGCACTTGTACGCGGTGTCCTCTACGAACCTGGGAGTGAAATATTCTCCCAGAGCCAAGTTCAGTCAAACTTCGCAATACCGAACAAGTTGGCCCACGAGGCAATGATTCAAATTACTCCACCATATCAATCTTTCACTCCCAACGAAATCGATTCCTACCCAAACCTCATCAAGTTTACAAGTACGACCTAGTACATCCTAATACCAATGACCACACCTCTTGTCGACTTTCTCTGGCCTTAGCTGGTCGCCAGATACACGCCCGCGCCGATATTTACACCCGACGGAGGAAGCAAAGCGTGGCGCACAAATCTGGAAGACAATTCCTTGGGATGGATGTGAGAGGGATCAGGACAAGTTAATAAGATGATGCAGAGGATTGGATACAGTCTCGACGGGCGTGGAATTTTGAAATTTGGAAAGGAGTTTTTACAAATTGAGCTTTGTGCGTGCCAAGTCTTCGGCTGCGAGAGTGCAGGCGACACTATAAAAACTGCCATGGTTGGATGGTGCGGTGGTACATCGTCTTGGCCGGTCTGCCAAGTAGAGTCTGGATAGCTTGGACACATATCCCACTTGAGACAGTAGATGGCTGGTTCGAATCCGGCAAAACACAACCACATTTCTCGCGGCGCTTGTATGCATGGATGACGAAGGCATGCTTGGATAATCAAAGGTTTTTAAATTCCCTTTGGTGGGTACTAACGGAAGAGGGTCGACTGTTTGTGTAAGCGAACATACCTCATAGTGGTATTTGCAAATGAAATCCAGAGTATGAGTGTCTCTAACGTCAAAAGAGTCATCCCACATGTATACATAGCGCCGGTCATGTGTCATAGCTAGATAGCTGAATACACATTAAATGATTTTAAAAAAAAAAAAAAAAAAAAAAAAAAAAAAAAAGCCTCTAGGTTGGAAAAGATAAAACGTCAAACTGGGTTTTTGAATGTGATTTCAATTAACCCGATAAGGTACCCCATGGGTCCATGCAGGTGACTATCTGCATTATTTACAAAGGAGGAAACCAATTTGGTGAAAACCCCCTGATCCTGTCTTTTTATTTTCCTATTATTAATATCCTTCCTCATAAGGTGAAGTTATATTATCCTAACTCGGTATATAGAAATCTAATACAAAAATTGCACACACGAACCAAGTATAGAGTGTTCCCCCAATAAATCAACCCATTTAGCGTCGCTCGTTTGTTAGGGCTAACATACAGTCTCTTATGGATGGCAAAGGTAAATTTGTCAAAATGGCTGGGGTTAGATCCCTGTACCTATTAATTAGATTGGTTTAGTCTTCATGCAGGCCCAAGTCTAGCTCGTCGACTAGTTATGCAAGTCAGGAGTACTATCCAATGACATTCCGTGAAAGTCTGAATTATGGGTATGGTTTTCAACTCAATGGGAAAAGTACAATGGTCCTCATTTGAAATTCAAAATTAAAAAAAAAAAAAAAAAAAAAAAAAAAAAAAACTCAATTGATATTCTCTAAAAATACACATTTATTTCAAAAATTATTGCTCTACATTACAAAAGTCTACATCGAAGCCCTCAGTATGGCTCGCAACTAAAATGAAAGCGTACTACATGTTTTGTGTTAGTCTTCTCCATCCTAATACTTTGTGTACCCTCCATTTGCCTTTATCATTGCTACACATCTTTCGTGCATGCTGCCAACTAGTGACAATAGCTCCTCAGAAGGTACAGAGTCTCATTCATCCTGTAGCAATGTCTTCAACGTGGCAGAGAGCACAAGCCTGACCCCATTCATCTCAGGACTATTTACCTGAATGTGGTTTTTGAAGATATTCCACAATGACTCGATCGGGTTCAGGTCCGGAGAGTAAGGTGGCCATCTAATAGACGTTATTCCAACTTCACGCAGCGCCTCAATTGTTGAGTACGCTTTATGTCATGTAGAGACATGATTCATTCATGAGTTGATATTGTTCAGACGATCATGACTATATCACAACGTCATGTACAGACACGACTCATCGTTTGTACCTGTTGTATCAACCATGACTATGTCTCAGTGATATGAGAAACATCATTGACTAGTTACTAGAAACCTAATCAAGATCCTAAACACACAACTGAGACTAGGAGAAATTAACTGAGTAAGTAATTATTCTGATGAATCTAGATCTAGAGGAACATAATCTGGTTGCTTGGCTCGAGGTATATGAACCTGAGCATATCATGTATTATAAACTATATAGAAATCTATCTCAATCACAATCATCATCTTAATTCATGTCACCATCAATAGCTGCAAAGGACAGTTTAACCATTTCCTTATACTTTATGACATGGTGCATGTATAGAATTTCTGGATTTTCCACGTGAAATTGATTCAAAAGAAGCAAAATCCTTTCACAAAAGGATTAGGCCCTCATTGATCCCTAATCCTTCTCCCAGACTAATAATGGGCCTTTTTGTGATCCATAAAATGATCCCCAAAACATCTAGCAGTTCCTATGAGTATGGCGAGCCACAATACAAGTCTCATCAAACTCATCATCAGGCCAAACTCTGCTGTTAGTACAAGGAAGATTTTGATAGAATCTTAATGTATTTCTCTTGTGACACGAGGTTTCATACGAGAATCACCTGATACCCAGGTTTCATCAGTCCATAATATGCGACTCCATTGTTCATCGCTCCAATCTAAATGTATTTGGGCGAACTCCAATCTTTTCTGCTTGTTCACCGCGCTTAACGGATGCTTCTTCCGAGCAATGCATCTACTGTAATCTATTTTACTGAGGGCATTTGAAATTAAACGTTCACTGCACCCCCAGTGGCTGAAGGGCCTGTCAGACCAGTATCAGAACCCGGTGGAATTCGTATTCCTGAATTAATGTTTCGTGATTCATGTAAATTCCATTCTTCTAACATGATCGTAACATTATTGTCAGAATAATATGCCAAGCTGGTGCCTGACATAATTTGTGATTGCCTCAGGAAAACCTTGGCGTTTTGGGTAATTTACAGCTAGAAAATGCTTGGCGTCCGTGTAACAGACGTGGTGGACTGGTATTGAGTCGGTTTAGGATTACATCTTGGCTACAACATGTTTGGATTGTATCCTGTGATGTAAGTAAGCTATTTCTAGATATTATCATCTTACGTCAGGTAGTAGATATGTGTAGATATATAAGCTGAGAGAAAGAGGAAGGAAGACAGACAGACAGACAATTACATCTTTTTATTTACTTCAATTGAAAGCTCCTGTGCGAGCTATTCTTCCAGATACCTCTAGTCTCAATCATTACAGCTTCCGAACCAGCTCAAAAGGTTCGACAGGGCCCCATTGCTAGTTCCAAGTAGCACATCTGTCGATTTTCTGGAGATTCCCGGACGAAAGCCTCAAGCTCATCACCTTGTTCCGCGCTTATTCTAGGTAAGCATCTTTTACGAGGCTTAGGATTCTCAGTCTCTCGAGCACACGCAAGTTGCACTTGCTTTCTTGTGAAGCTAAGTTCGTCGGATATATGTTGTAATGTCAACCCAAGACTTCTTAATGCTCTTATTTCAATACATTGATCACGAATTAGATGCTTGCGAACTTTTGTTTCTGAAACGGACTTCTGGAGAGACATTATTTGCTAGAAGTGAGGATGAATTGAGTGTGATGTTAAGATTCGAGGACTGTTTAGGTTAGGCAGTCAAGATTGTTGTTGAAAATGTGTTTAACTAAGCGATTATTTGAAGAAGACGATTGGACCATACTTCATGGCGAGCGGGGTAAGGAGGAGAGACATACTAACCTATTACGAGCTAGCCCAACTGCACCTACAGGGCTAATCCCTTCAACGACCCAGTTTGAAGTTTTACCTTTTCCAACCCAGAGGCACTGTAGGACATGCAAGGATTAAGGTTGACACAAATATTATTACCCTTGCACTTTTACACGCCCCCTAAACCTTAATCCGCTAATTAATCAATCTACCATTCCAAGTCTTTCGACAAACTCGTTAAACGCCGCATTGTTAAGCGGTTTAGTCAAGCCGTCCGCTGGGTTCAATTTTGACTCCACTTTCCTTGTGGTAATGTTCTTGTCGCGAACTTCCTGCGTGGTGCAGTTGTACTCTACACGAACATGTCTTCGGCCAGAGCTGATTCCTGTACTGTTAGACCATTTGATTGCTCCGTTGTTGTCTTCAAGGACAGGGATGGGTCCGGATGGCACTTGCCCCAGTTCTTCCAGGAATGTCCTTATCCAAGCGCAATCTTTTGTTGCTTCGAAGATGGCTGCATACTCGCCTTCACAAGTCAGTGTAGATACTGTTGTCTGTAGTTTTGACCTCCAAATGACAGGGCTTCCTCCCATAAATATAACATAGCCTGTTGTTAATTTAGATGATTCAAAGTCACATGGAGAGATAGCGTCCACAGCACAATGCGATCCATATTTCCCGAATTCATTTACGTGTCTGTGATCTTTGGTATACTCCAAGCCCTTGTTTGCACTACCAGACAAATATTGGGCTACTCTCAACGCATGTTTGTGGTGATGGGGAGAAGGATTACACAAATATCTCGCTAATTGAGACATAGCTTGTGAAGTGTCACATTGGGTCATGCATGCCGAAAAGTTGTATTTTCCTATTAACTTCTGGTAATTATAAAGCTCTGTATTCGAGGCTTTTCCGTTATATTTCTTCATGTCTACCCTACTAGAAACTGACATAGGTGTTGGTGCGGGCCGTTGACTCTGTAATTCCAGTTCTATCATTGACCTGTCGATGTATTGTTTTTGGTCTAACCTCACACTCCCTGTGGATGATCTTTGGACTCTGACTCCTAAAAACCGTGAAGCTTCTCCCAAGTCATTCAATGGCACTGATTTATTCAAAGATTTTGTTAATGCACTGATTTTACTTTTATCAGGCCCTATTAATAGAAAGTCGTCAACGTACGACGCTACTATTACCCCACTATCTTTATTAAAGTAAATGGCATCGTCGGCTGCCAACGCTTTAAATCCTCGAGTATGCATTAATGATTTAACTTTATCTTGCCAACACGCTCCGGATTGTTTTAATCCGTACAGTGGCCTTTGTAGTTGGATTATACTTTCCTCTGTATATCCTGATGCCTTACTTAGGTCTGGGTTTGAATTAAAAAATTCTTTGAGGTAAGGAAACTGTCGCATATAAATGACTTCCTTCAAGTCTCCTGCTAAGTAAGCTGATGTAAAGTCAGCTTGCAGAATGTGCCATTCATTTATGGCTGCCAATGCCATTAATACTCTCCAACTAGCTAATCTAGCCGTAGAAGCTGTTGTTTCATTGTGTAAAAGTGCAAGGGAATTAATAACTGTGTAAGCCTTAATCCTTGCATGTCCTATGTTAGCCCTAACAAGCGAGCGACGCTAAATGGATTGATGTGTGTGTGTTTTATTGTACTACTTGAGTCTATGACTATCTAGCACATTGGGCTCCTCTCTGACCCAGGCCACACCTTGTACAGTGCTCCTATCCTCTTTTGTTACTTGAAAGATCATTGATATATTCCCCTTGATGAATAGCCATTCAGCTCAGTATTTACCCGTGGAATTCAGCCACCGGGACCATATGAGGTGCGCATATTCATCTATATCTCCCTTCTTTGTAACAGTCGAGGCCGACTTGATCCAATCCACCATCTCCGTATTGGGTGCTGGGTACGCTCCGGAAACTCATCGGATGGCTTTTCCTCCATGATCAAGGGTGGGTGACGAGTAGGGCTCCGACCCTACCATCTGATCTGATCGTGGTTAGCTTCATGATAGTGGTGATAGGGGAATGTGTTGAGGGATGAAGACGATACAGACCGCGAAAGCGATTGGGAATCCTCTTCGAAGTGAGGACTTTGTTACTCAATCTCGGCTCTGCAGACTCTATAGTGAGAGCTGGAGGTTCGTAGGGGACACCACTGACAGGTGTTGAGAATAGTCCCCCTAAATGAATTGATTTATTGGGGGAACACTCTGTGCTTGGTACGTGTGTGCAATTTTTGTATTAGATTTCTATATACCGAGTTAGGATAATATAACTTCACCTTTTGAGGAAGGATTTTAATATTGTGGCATTATCTTTCTACGATCAAAAGAACTCCTTTACTTTCTTCACACAACGAAAATGGCAGGAAAACTATCTAAGGCTGATCGCGACATTATTGCACAACAGAAAGACAACAATTTTGAGTCAGATCAATCGGTCGCAAGTATTTCGGGCAAGACAAGGCCCAGCAATTACAAGATGGACGAGTCAAGGTCCAATAGGAAATCCAATGTGAGAAGGAAGAATGTGGATAACGAGTCTAGTTCTTCGGCGAGAAGCAACGAACAGTCCGACAGCGACGACGATTGGTGGAATCCTCCTCAAGGGACGTTACAAGTAACTACAGCAGAAACTAATCTCAGTTGGGATCAATTACAGTGGAAACCTCACAAGGACCACTTCTTACGCGGCTTCCAGAACTGGGGAGTTTATAAAAATGACGTGATGCTCGCTTTGCAGTCGATAGGGTATGTTAAAGGGATCAAATTATCAAATCTAGATAAAGCAAATTTCGGATCAGTGATCAGGAGATCAGTGACCGATAACCCAAGAAGGATCATTGAAGATCCAAGCAGCGGGTCGGATATGATGAAATTACTCAACAAGACATATCGACAGTCTGGCACAATACAGGCTGAAAACTTCTTCAATGACCTAATAGAGCTGACTTACTACGGAGGTAACGCTATTGATTTCGTGACAAAATTTAGAGTCTGCGTTATAGAATTTAAATCAACTGGTCAGGAGTTAGCTGACAATATCACAATACTTATATTCAAACGTGCGGTCGAGAAAAGGGCCCACAGATGGGATTATGAGGCCTCACAAACCTCAAAAACCAAACAATGGTCGTTGGAAGAACTAATCAACGATTTCATCTCCAACCACAGCCTCAAGGCTTTTCAGAACACAAACAAACACCATTCCAACAAAGACTTTCTGGTAAACAACAACTTTGACAACAAAAAGAGAGATAAAGCCAATATTCGGCTAGGTCAAATTGAAAACAGAGGCAAGCTGGCCTTTAAACCAAAAATAAATAAGGGTGACAAGAACCCTGAGAGTAAGAACCAAGTTGTATGTTACAATTGTGGAAAAAGTGGTCACTATGCAAATAATTGCCATAGCAAGAGGGGAACAACTCAAGGTCCTCATCGATGTCACATCTGTAGGGGCAATCACTATGCAAGGGAGTGCCCAGCTCGAAAGTCAGATCACGATCGTCCTTTAAATCAAAATTCAACGAAGGGCAAAGAAAAGATGATCGAGTATAATGTTGGTAATGATTGGTACGAAGAGTGGATGGAAGAAAATGGGATAGTAAACAACCCAGAGATCGAAGGGACTCAAGTAATGATGATAGCTCATGCTATGGAGTAGGTTAAACTTTGCCCATCAACTAAATAATGCTACAATATTAAAATCCTTCCTCAAAAGGTGAAGTTAAATTATCCTAACTCGGTATATAGAAATCTAATACAAAAATTGTACACACGTACCAAGCACAGAGTGTTCCCCCAATAAATCAATCCATTTAGCGTCGCTCGCTTGTTAGGGCTAACATAGGACATGCAAGGATTAAGGCTTACACAGTTATTATTTCCCTTGCACTTATACATCTCTCAATTTATTTAGTTTAACCTCAGAAAGTGCAGTGTACACTGTTCAGCCCGTGTGGATTCCGTCCTCTCCCCTTCCAGATCTATTTACTTTATCCGACATTGCTACCTCGACTTCTCCTGCAAGTCGAAACTGTTTTATCCACCCTTTGTTTAGTATCCACTGTGTAATTCTGGCCATGTCTTCTGGGCTGTTCATTATTGCTTCAAATGACCTGTCTTTAGCTTGTCGGAGAAAGTCGCCTCTTCCATTTGCCCACAGCGGACACGCCAACACCATATGCTTGACGTTTTGCGACGGATATCCACATTGACAGCTTGGCTTTTCTACTCCGGGTACTTTTCTTCTGCTCAGGTAAGAATTGAATCGGATATGCCGCCAAACTGGGTTGTTAAAGGGATAAGCCCTACAAGCGCAGCTGGTCCTAGCTCGCAATAGGTTAGACTGTATCTCCTCCTAAACCCGCTCGCCATGAGTTAAGTTAAATTAATTTTGTTCTAAATAGCCTGTAACCAAGTAAAGACATGTAGGTCCTATCTGCCTACAGGCCGGGAGTATCTATGCCTCGGGTAGTATATTCCCTCCTTTGCCTCCCTCACGACTTCTTTCCAGCAGTAATACCCCCATAGATCTTCATTCGAGTACACACTAAGAGGAGCCGTTATCTCGTGATTACCTACCCTCTCCAGCCAACGAAACGATGGCCGTTTACGGGTGTGAAGCTGCTGGGAAAAGTCTCAAAAACCACTGGGTGCGGTGCTCTCCTATGACGAAGAGGCCGGCCAGCCTGGCGCAGCAGACCTATGTATACCTAAGAGTGTCTCTCAACTTTCCTAGCCTCCTCCCTACTCCTACCCTGATTCATGCCGCAGGACAAATCGTAGGCCGTGAAAGGATGTTAGAAAAGTCTTGGTCGAGAGTGACTGTCGTGAAGGAGCCTAGCCTAGCATCCAAAAGTCGTTACGGACGTGGGGTCGTCGAGTAACTCATGTATTTCAGATGCCCTCCTCGCTAGTAGATTTGGAAGTTATAATTGGTAGGGACGATAATGTAGATGAGTCGAAATCTGCTTTTCTTGAGGGCGGAAGGGTCTTTTACTTTGCTTTCGTGGGATTTTTGTTCGCCCGCCGGTGGGTAGCACATGTTGTGATATAACGAGGGCTTCTCTGACTACCGTTGTAGCGTTTAGTACCGCATTATCTTTCCTCATTCCCAGCATCATTATCGCCGTCTTTGTCGTCTTATGTGTCAATGGAAGCGTATCTTTGACGGAGGGGGAGATAACTCAGCTCAAAGTTGATAAGGTGTTACTCAACCTCGGCTCTGCAGACTCTACAGTGAGAGCTGGAGGTTCTTAGGGGACACCACTGACAGGTGTTGAGAATAGTCCCCCTGCTCGCTGTGAAGTATGGTCCAATCGTCTTCCTCTAACAATCAGTTAGAAAAACACATTTTCAACGACACTTTTGGCTGCCTAAGCAAAACAGCCCTTGAAACTTAATACCACTATCAATTCATCCTCTTTTCTAGCAAATAATGTCTCTTCAAAAGTCTGCTTCAGAAACAAAAGTTCGCAAGCATCTAATTCGTGATCAATGTATTGAAATGAGAGCATTAAGAAGACTTGGGTTGACATTACAACATATATTCGACGAACTCGGCTTCACAAAAAGGCAAGTACAATTTGCGTGTGCTCGAGCGACTGAGAATCCTATGCCTCGCAAAGGACCCTGACCAAAATTATGCGCGAAATAAGTTGATGAGCTTGAGGCTTTCGTCCGGGAATCTCCAGAAAATCGACAGATGTGCTATTTGAAACTACTATGGGGCCCTTCAGCCACTGGGGATGCAGTGAGGGTTTAATATCTAATGCACTCAATAAAAGAGGTTACAGCAGATGAATTGCTCGGAACAATCCCCCGTTAAGTGCGGTTAACAAGCAGAAAAGATTGGAGTTCGCCCAATCACATTCAGATTGGAGCGATGAACAATGGAGTCGCATAATATGGACTGACGAAACCTGGGTATAGGGTGATTCTCATATGAAACCTCGTGTTACAAGAAAAGTACGTATAAATTCTATCAAAATCTTCCTTGTACTAACAGCAGAGCTTAGCCTGATGATGAGTTTGATAAGACCTGTATCGTGGTTCGCCATGTTTATGGGAACAGTTGGATGTTTTGGGGATCGTTTTACGGATCTCGAAAAGGCCCATTCCTAGTCTGGGAGAAGGATTAGGGATCAATGAGGGCCTCATTCTTTTGTGAAAGGGTTTTGCTTCTTTTGAATCAATTTCACGTGGAAAATCCAGAAATTCTATACATGCACCATGTCATAAAGCGTACTCAACAATTGAGGCGCTGCGTGAAGTTGGAATAACGCCTATTAGATGGCCACCTGTTGTGTTATCCATGTAACTTACCATGGTACATGCTTTAGGTCGCGTCATAGCATATGCACGTGACTGTGGAACTAAACCGTAGGGTGTTTAGTGTGTAATGCATGTGTGATGCATGTGTGAGTATACTGGACCAAACTAGAACTAGATGGAATAGAGATAACGGAATCAGCGAGAGACTGATGGACTGAGAGAGAACGAGCTGGTCATTTCTCGTAGGAGAGAAATGATATCATAAGGGAATGTTCTAGCACTAGGCTGTGAACAACACAGTAAGTCTGGAGCAAGATATAAGGAGGTCTCAACCTCCGTCCATTCATTTGTAACTAAGTTTCCTTTATACGAGAATATAGAGTCAAGTCTTACATATCACGAGAACACACGCGACAGCGACTATAGAGACCTACTGTGAGCATAACTTCCCCAAGAGTATCCATCGTCCTGCTCCCATATAGCCTAGTTAATACAACAGGTTATGAGCCCGGAGTTCTTCTCTGTGGCACCTCGATAATGCTTTAAACCAGTCATCCTAACTTCTCCAAAGATATACACCACCTTACAATATGAATAAGAGCTCAGCAATCGTTTTGACCCCTGGAGTAAGCTTTGCGGACTGGGAATCGGATCTCCAGGTGGCCCCGATCAAGAAAGGTCGGTTAGCCCATGTATTTCATGACTTCGAGGAAATTCAACCGGCATTTCGACCTCGTGAACCGATCAGGGGAGAAAATCAAACCGACGACGAGTTTTGCAAGACCTCGGCGAAGTACGCGGAGGAACTTGCGAGGTGGAAAGAGGGAGAAATTGAGGCGAAAAATGTCCTGCTCCGACGACTAAGTCCAAGTGTTCGTCCCCAGAATTTTCGGCGAATGTCAGCGAAGCAAATATTCGACACAATAGCGACGACTCGAGAGGAGAGCGCGGCCACACCATATGAGAGTGCCGTCAGAAATTTAATCAACACAAAGTTCACAACAATCGAAGAATACTGCGATAAGTTTATGCAGCACTACTTGAGCGTTAACAGTGCCGCTGAGTCAATGTATCACCAGCAATCTATTTCTGACTCGGACAATCCATACACTGTACGCCATGGGCTAGCAAGTTTTCTTTTCGTTTTGGGAACAGAGAGTGTTGATTGGCTGGATACTTGGAGGCAGACCAAGATCCTAGACGGAAAGAACAGGTATGTGCCGCTCGAGTCGATGATGTCAACGCTTCGCCAGGTTGGACAGTCGAAAGGGAAGTCGTCGGGGCAGGTGATGGTGATGACTGGTGAGGGCGAGAGGAAGATGGAGGGAAGAAGAAAGCTGTTGGGGGCCCAAATGACTACTACGTGCTGTGTACCCATCAACATAGAAACAAGAATTGTTTTAAGCAGCACCCAGAGTTGAGGCAAGGGAAAAAGTCGAAAAAGGGAAAAGCGAAGGGAAAACCAAGCGTGAGTGTCGCAATTGGGAGCAGTGATGAAGACAGTGAGAGCGAGGGGATGTCAAGTTGCAGACTAGCTAGGGCTACAACAGCTAGTTTAATCAAAAACCCTCTACTGTACGACACTGGTGCCTCGCACCAATTTATTCGTCACAAAAGTGACTTCACCACGCTGAATAAATTGCGAAAACCCTTCAGGTTTGATCAAGCTGTGGGAAATTCAGTGTTGACATATCAGGGAACCAGTCTTGTAAGGATTGGTAGTCAATCACTGGAGCTTGATGAATCCCTTCTTTCACCCAACTCCACATGCAACATTATATCAGCGGGAAAATTAAAGGATCAACATGGTATTGTTGCAGCTAATGCTAACGAATTATTGATACGAATCAAAGACAATGAACCGATAGCAAGATTAGAGACAATCGACCATGTGTTATATATCAAACCGCTGGGACAGAGAGAGAGAGCCTCCATTTCGAACAAATTAGCAGCACCAGGAATAGCTAGGATCCCAAAAGTTACGAATGCACATAGATGGCATCAGAGATTGGGACACACGGGTCAGCAGATCCTGAAGAAGACTGCACAATGTTCGCTTGGAATGGATGGAATCGACTATTCAGATCTCACTACCTGTGAGACTTGTCACTTGAGTAAAGCGCAGAGGTTTGTGTCGAGGGAGCCAAGACCAACACCAAGTGAACCATTAGATGAGATCTTCGTCGATTCAGTAGGGAAATTAACGGAAGCGTTTAACGGTCACAAATATGCAGTCATACTTACGGATGCAAAAACACGGATGAGGTGGTCTATAACCACGGCCGGAAAGGATGAAATTGCGACACAGCTGGTACAGTGGAGTGAATATCAATATCACCAGTTTGGAAAGAGGATTCGCATCATCTTCAGAGACGGAGGTACAGAGTTTAGCCGTATGAGAGAATACTGTATCCGGAATGGTATTCGCACTGATGTGTCAGCACCAAATACACCCGAACAGAACGGCGCTGCAGAAGCCTCTAACAAGATCATCCTAAGAAAGGCGCGCTCCATGTTGATCGACGCACAAATGCCGCCATGCTTTTGGCCATGGGCAGTGGAACACGCGTGTTTTATAACGAATAGGCTATATTGCCTGCGTACCAAGAGGGTACCAATAGTCGACTTTTTGCAAGCTTTGAAGCAGCCGCACCATGAAAAGGTCGATTTCTCTTGCTTACCTCGATTTGGCTGTCAAGCGTATAAGCTTATCGATCCGAAACCGGAAAAGTTTAAAGCAAGAGCAGAGAAAGGGTGGTTTGTTGGCTTTCCTAAGAATACCAGCAAAAATTATTTGATTTACCATCCTCGCTGGACCCAAAAACATGGCTGGAAATGGATAGAAAGTTGTACTCCACACGTCACTTTCAATGAGGATATCATGTTCGGGGATATGCTCACCAAATCAGACCAGCAGAGAACCTTTGATTATTGGGCCAGTGAAAATCCATTACCTGTTGAAGAAATGCAAGAGAGTACCTTGCAGAATCCTTCTCAGAGAGATCAAACCAGAGACAGGTTTGAGGGGGAACCGCTATCTTCGTCGATCGGTCAACCGAATATAAATTTGCCTGAGATGTCGAATATGAGAGAAGAGGGGAGTCAGCAGCTGTCAGAACAGCAGGATTTATCGCCACCTGTCGTTCCGGAATTATTTAGTGGTCAGGAGTCATCAAATCAGAAAGTGCCTCCAATGGTTCCACTGCAGACCATTCAAACGGCGTCAGACAGTCAACAACAAAGACCTGATAGACAAGAGACCATAATATCTTCGAAAGATAAGCCAGTATCACAACCTCCGGCTGTTCCTGTAATTCGTGATGGGCAATGGCCACAAGTATCAGTCGTGAATGATAAACTGATTTCAATTCCACATCGATCAGTTAGGTCACCTTCCGTTGATAGTGCCAGTGAATATGATAGCGAACATGCATCGATAAGTCCATCCGAAAGATCTGATCAGCTAGGACAGAGAGATGATACTGAGGAAGCTGGTCGTCAGTCAGATGAGAATCAGGTCTCCCATAGGGAAGGGAACTTACAGTCCGATCAGGGAGAGATTGGGCCAGTTGTTGAAAATACCGAGCCAGAAGAGGAGGTCTATGACAAAATAATGACAGGATGGGATGAACTACCTCCAATAGCGGGACATAAGCGTCATCACTCGGTAGAACCTCCAGTGACGCGCAGCAAGCGTGGTAGACCAATTAAGAGAGTTGATTATTACAAACTTCACCACGGCAAAGCGACAAGACCTCACAGTGATCCAAAATCGTGGTCAGAGGCAATGAGTAGCCAGGAAGCGAAACATTGGAAACAAGCGGCAGATGAGGAGTATCGCTCTTTGCGGGACATGGGAGTGATTAAAATTATAAAGCGTAGCCAAATACCAAAAGACCGAACGCTTATGAAGAGCAAGTGGGTGTTTAAAAAGAAACTGCTCGCAGACGGATCCCTCGACAAACACAAAGCGCGATGTACCGTTAAAGGGTTCACCCAACGTCCGGGCATAGATTATAAGGAAACATTTGCACCCACACCACGAGCTGAGACTGGGCGGATCATGCTGGTCCTGGCACATAGGTTCGGTTGGTATAGGCAACAAGGAGATGTCCCGGCAGCATTTTTGAATCCAGATCTAGATATAGATCTATATATGGAGATGCCAGAGGGATTCAAGAAAGAGGGTTACGTTGTCCGTATTAGAAAAGGTCTGTATGGGCTCAAGCAAGCCGCAGCCTTATGGTACGATGATGTTAAAGCTTTCCTAGCCCATCAGGGGCTATTCCCATTCACAACAGACGTATGCCTTTATAGTAATAAAGAGAAGGATTTGTTTGTGATAATCCACGTCGACGATTTTCAGGTGATGGGACCGAGTATTGGGAAAGTAGAGAAGTTGATGAAGGCCTTGTACAAGAAGTATAAGCTGAAGACGGTGAAGACGGATCTATTCCTGGGGATTCGTATTAGTAACCCAAATAATAAAACGCTTAAATTATCGCAAGGCCAGTACGCGAGGAAATTACTCACAAGGCATGGACTAGAGGAATGTAAGCCAGCAAACTCGCCACTTGAGCGCTTAATGGAGCCCAATAGCTCTCAGTGTTCACCAAAACAGAAGGCAGAGTATAATTCGATCGTGGGTGGGCTACAGTATCTTGCGAATAACACACGTCCCGATATAGCCCACTCCGTCAACCATCTGGCACGATTCTTAGCAAATCCATCAGACGAGCATTTCCTGGCAGCAAAGAGAGTTCTTCGATATATTTCGAAAGATCCAGAGAAAGGGATAACCTTCAAGACGGAGAAGAGAAGACCAATTCTAGAAGCCTACTCGGACGCAGATTTTGCCGGTGACCCAAATTCGAGCAGATCGACATCGGGTTCCCTTATTAGATTAGCATCGGGGCCAGTGAGTTGGAGATCTCACTTACAACGAGAGGTTGTTTTATCAACAACAGAGGCGGAGTATTTAGCCGCAACAGAGACATGTCGACAGCTGCAATGGGTTAAATCATTACTAATCGAATTAGGCCTTGCTCAACTCATTGAAGGGTCGGGACGAACGAATTTGTACGTCGACAATCAATCCGCGATGTCACTGATTAAAAATCACGACAACCATAAGCGCTCGAAGCATATTGCTTTGCGGAATAATTACTGTCGCCAACAGTATCAACAAGAAGCGATTGCAGTGATTTATGTGCCATCGGATCAACAACTTGCGGATAGTCTGACAAAGGCAAATTCTTCAGTACAAATAAAATGAGTGCTGATTCCTCGAAAATGTTCGGCGTCCATCCTGAACACATCAGTTCTAGAATGCAACTTCAAAATTGTTAGACGTCTATTGTCGTCAGGGGGAGTGTTGTGTTATCCATGTAACTTACCATGGTACATGCTTTAGGTCGCGTCATAGCATATGCACGTGACTGTGGAACTAAACCGTAGGGTGTTTAGTGTGTAATGCATGTGTGATGCATGTGTGAGTATACTGGACCAAACTAGAACTAGATGGAATAGAGATAACGGAATCAGCGAGAGACTGATGGACTGAGAGAGAACGAGCTGGTCATTTCTCGTAGGAGAGAAATGATATCATAAGGGAATGTTCTAGCACTAGGCTGTGAACAACACAGTAAGTCTGGAGCAAGATATAAGGAGGTCTCAACCTCCGTCCATTCATTTGTAACTAAGTTTCCTTTATACGAGAATATAGAGTCAAGTCTTACATATCACGAGAACACACGCGACAGCGACTATAGAGACCTACTGTGAGCATAACTTCCCCAAGAGTATCCATCGTCCTGCTCCCATATAGCCTAGTTAATATAACACCACCTTACTCTCCGGACCTGAACCCGATCGAGTCATTGTGGAATATCTTCAAAAACCACATTCAGGTAAATAGTCCTGAGATGAATGGGGTCAGGCTTGTGCTCTCTGCCACGTTGAAGACATTGCTACAGGATGAATGGGACTCTGTACCTTCTGAGGAGCTATTGTCACTAGTTGGCAGCATGCACGAAAGATGTGTAGCAATGATAAAGGCAAATGGAGGGTACACAAAGTATTAGGATGGAGAAGACTAACACAAAACATGTAGTACGCTTTCATTTTAGTTGCGAGCCAAACTGAGGGCTTCGATGTAGACTTTTGTAACACAAAGCAACAATTTTTGAAATAGATGTGTATTTTTAGAGACTATCAATTGATTTTTTAAATTTGAAATTGAAATGAAGACCATTGTACTTTTCCCATTTAGTTGAAAACTATCCCCATAATTTAGATTTTCACGGAGCGTCATTGGATAGTACTTCTGCTTGCATAACTAGTCGATAAACTAGACTTGGGCCTGCATGAAGACTAAACCAATCTAATCGATATGCATAGTGATTCTATCCCAGCCATTTTGACAAATTTACCTTTTCCATCCTTAAGAGACTGTATTAACACAGGGTATCGTCGAAATAAGTACAGTATTCCTTATCTTGTGCCCGGACTCCAACTTGAACAACATTATATAATCATTACAATTTATCAGAGCCCTGTACTAACCTACTATGGTTCAACGATTTCAGGTTTTCAAGGCCTAAACCTAGGGTACAATTTGATTACATGTCACCCTCAGTTTTATGCAAATTCAATCTGTTCTCTAGTTCTTTGCCATCACTTTTAGACCGCCGACCGCTCAAATAGTACACAGCGCTTCTCACCTTGTGCTTGGGTTACAATAAGAAATAGATTTCTCAAATGCAAAGTTATTATTCAGAAGACACACGGCTTTACTCGATTCCATACTTATTTTGCAGATGAATTCACCTCAAACCCCACCTTCAACACCTCGAACTAAACAATTATCCAGAGATTAATACATTCCAGGAAATAGAAAAACTAAAAAGAACGAATTGTAATTAAAAGAAATTTTAAGATTTATGGGCTCCTAGAATCTGGCAAAACCCAGCCGCAGATTGCCACTCAACTAGGCATTTCTCGGGGACAAGTTAGTTATTCGCTGCGCCGCGGAACTGTCTCCCCCAAAAAGAGAAACAGAACATCCTCAAGACTGAAAGCAGATGATGTTGATCAGATTATACCTTACGTTGAGTCTTCACCTGAAAACCGCCGCAAAACATTTCTGGAACTCGCCTCTGGCCCCTTTAGACATCTTGGTATTAGCGAGCGGGTAATACAAATAGACTTAAAAAAATGGATATCAGCGACAAGTGGTTCGTCTAAAGCCTCCAGTATCCCAGAAAACTATGAAGACACGCAGAGAATGGGCCGAAGCTCATATCGATTGGACATATGAAGACTGGACGTCAATTTCGTGGACAGATAAAACTTGGGTAGAGGATGGAAGAACTGAGTGTGACGGGCTTTGCCCGGATTGGGACTGGTCACTAGGACCACTCCGTCTCCAAGGTAAGGTAGTGGCAAAGCAACGCTCCTGGATAGACGAAAGGGGACTTTAAGGGGGTATTAAAGGGGGTACGTACCAGATGGGGGAGTACGATACAAGGAAGAGAGCCAAGGTGAAAGGATTAATTCTTATATGGCTAAAGGGGAGAATTGATGCTAGCGTACGCGGAAGACATAAAGGACAGGATACGATACGGTAGTTTAGCTTCCAAAGGAAAAATTATTCATTTCCATTGCTTTAACGACTTCAAGTACTTCTGAATTCCTTCAACCCTTTACACTGAGTAAGAGAATTGTCAAATCGGTTTATTGGCCGGCCAACTCACCCGATCTTAACCAGATTGAAGCTGTTTGGAATAGGATGAAGGAATACCTCCAGCGTCATTATCCGAATCTGTGTTGCAGAAAGCAGCAAACTCAAGATAGTCTTCGCAAGATTTTAAAGGAGGCATGGGATTCCGTGTTTCCCGAAGATGTTGTGAGACTCATTCATAGTACGCCAGCAAGATGTCAGGCTGTGGTAGATGCGGATGGGGGACCGACCAGAAATTAAGGGCTGAAAATATTCCAGCCACATGTTCAGATCTAAGGTTAGGATAAAACTGGCTCTATTTTGTAATTTGAAAACCTTTTAATTCTTGTAAATAAGTTATAAAGTCAAGTAGCAAAAATGCACAAATGTTATGCAGCCAATCATTATACAAATTAGGTTTAGTACGAAGGAAAGACCCACTGCAAACTATGGTGTCCAGAAAAAAATTGCCATCCGAAATTTTCGAAAATTTGCAAAAATACGGGGGTTAACCCCAATATGGGAGGTGACTATGTCTAAGGAGTCTTAATTTACACGCTAAACCCCCTGCCAACGCCCCATTGCAAAGTTGATACCGTGTTGCCACGGTATCTATTATTATCTCCCTGGAATCAATATCTAAATGCCTGCATGTTGGTCACAGTCTAGAAGTTCGTACTACAATTAGTTGCGCCTACTTCTACCTGTTTGCGATACTAGCGCTCATCATGTAGAGACATGATTTATTCATGGAGGGCAAGACTGAACACCTGTACGCAGTGTCCTCTACGAACCTGGGAGTGAAATATTCTCCCAGAGCCAAGTTCAGTCAAATTTCGCAATATCAAAGAAGTTGGCCCACGAGGCAAAAATTCAAATTACTCCACCATGTCAATCTTTCACTCCCAAAGAGTCCGATTTTCAACTAAGCTTCATCAAGTCTACAAGTACGACCTAGTACATCCTCGCTTCAATGACCACACCTCTCGTCGACTTTCTCTGGCCTCAGCCGGTCACCAAATACACGCCCACGTCGATATTTACACCCGACGGAGGAAGCAAAGCGTGGAGCACAAATCTAGGAAATAGCTCTTTGGGATGGACGTGAGAGGGACCAGGACAAGTTTACAAGATGATGCAGAAGAGGGACACGTTTTCGACGGGCGTGAAATATCGAATTTTTGCAAGTGTTTTACGAATTGAGCTTTGTGCGCGCCAAGACTTCGCTTGCGAGAGTGCAGCTGACACTATAAAAACAAGCAAACGATGGAAGGTGTTGTGGTCCGCCTCCTGGTGGTGTTCTCCGGTATAGTTTGAGTAGCCTGGGCACCTACTCCACTTGGGAAGGATACATCTCAGATCACATATCGCGCGGAGAAAAGTTGAAAGATGATGGAGGCATGTCTGGATAACTCAGGGTTTTTCAGATGTTCCCCTGGGTGGGTATTCACGGATGAGGGTTGACTTGGGGTGAAGAAAAAGCCGCCATAACTTCGCAGTGGTACTTGCAAATGAAATCTGAGGCAAGAGTGCTCTTCCTTTACGTTGAATCGTCTATTCTGTACTTTTCATTGATATTGTGTCATACCTAGATAGCTGCATACGCAATTAAAATCTGATGCAAAAAAAAAAAGTCTAGAGGTATCTAAATCTAGCCTACACTTACAGTGGCAATAATACTGACTAAAGGTTTGATCTGCCACAAGGGTAACGCTTCCGATACTCTTGGCACTATCCTTTACGTGGCCTCAGTGGCGATCTCGAATCAGTTTTCGTCTGCTGATAATCCTCGGAGTGATAGAGAATACAGGTAGCCTTCGATAGCCATCGAAGGCTATAGGACTTATCGGCTCACAAGCCATCACACATATGTAGACATACGCTTCCCTATACAACTTCCATTACAACAACCTCGGACTTCCAAGATATATTGGGAAGAGCCCTGCACTCGTTCAAATGTTTGAAGACAATCAAGGATCGATTGCGTTGACAGAAAATGCACATCTTAATATGTTGGTATCACAGGTAACGATTGGATCCAATCAAGGGGTCAGGTGTCAGTATATGTGAATGATGTCTATTCTCTCTAAGGAGATGGCATTGCTGTATCTATATGATTACATAATTAAACTAGAATTACACGTGATTACGCCAGTTCTGCAGATATACTCCAAACATAATGAAAGGTCAAAACATATCGACATTTGTTATCACTTTATCCATGATCTTGTCGGAAAGGGAAGATTGATAGTTGATTACATTTCAACTGATGACATGATGGTAGGTGGCATGACCAAATTGTTGGCAAGGGTGAAGTTCCAGAAATTCATTGAGCAGCTCGGTCTCAGCTTCACACTAGTTCCCACAATAGGATCAGAGATTAAAATTGACTAGAGACCAGAACTGTTGCAAATGAAGTATAATATTATTAGTAATGATTACCTTCATTACGTAACAAGTTCCCAACGCAATCCCTATATTCACTGTCTACACACTAGTTTGGTTTCCTCAGTGAGAGTTACATGGATGTGTACTAGCGTAGCTCCACTTCTATGACGAGAGCACATAGCGTAAGTTATTGCTTCTTGTATTTTTGAGGATTTTTCGACCTGAATACTTAACTTCTATCTTTTTTGATGCTTGCGATTAACATTTGATCATACATAACCAAGTAATCAGTTCACACTTCTCTGCTTTGTCACAAGTGATCCTCTTTCTCCATCAACAAGAACCAGGACAACTCTCGAGGGGGAGTGTTAAATGTCAAGGTGTGTCTGGTTGGTATAAGAGCTAGCCAAGTTTGTAAAGGCCAGACTTAGGAGTCGCGTCAATAACGCTACTCATTCAGATCAGTTACATGGAGAAAGTTTGTACTTCGTAGTTTTGAGTCTATCTCACTCTTGGGAAAATAACACTTTCGCTTCTCATTCTATCTGACCTCCTTCCACTGTGATAATTCCCATTTCTTCTCTACAGTCATACAGCTATAGAAGGCCTCCCAATTTAAAATAAAAAAATAAAAAAAATAAAATTAAGTTTTATACAGATGAAAAGATGAAAAGACGGGAAGAACGACAATGACCTCTAGAGGAACATCTACCCGTATCCATAAAAGCCTTAATAGGGCCCAAAGTAGCATAGCCATGCAGACAAGAAGTGAGCACATTGGGTTCAATTCTTACCTGCACAGAAGACATGTTCCCGGAGTAGACAGTCCACGATGCCAATGTGGATATCCGTCCCAGAACGTCAAGCATATGATCATGGCCTGTCCCGACTGGGCTATAGGTAGAGGGGAGATACTGAGAAAGGCAGAGAATCGGTCATTCGAAGCGATGATGAATAACCCGAAAGATATGGCTAGAATAACAAAGTGGATACAAAAGGAAGGAAGGCTAGAGCAGTTTCGACTTACGCTTGAAGTCGAAGCCATGATGAATGACAGAGAGGGCAGTAGGGGAAAGGTGATCTCCTGCCATAAATAAAGGAGTGGACGGTATCCGCACTGGATATAACAGTATTAGTGCACTTCGTGAAGGTAGCACAATACCAAAGTGTAAATAAATTGAAAAGCTGAGGGGGTTTTTACCATAAAGGTTTCCTCCTATATAAATATTAGAGTTCGTAGACACCTGCATGGGCCATAAGGCGCCAAATCGGGCTAAATGAAATCAAATTCAAATTCAATAATAATAATAATAATAATAATAATAATAATAATAATAATAATAATAATAATAATAATAATAATAATAATAATAATAATAATAATAATAATAATAATAATAATAATAATAATAATAATAATAATAATAATAATAATAATAATAATAATAATAATAATAATAATAATAATAATAATAATAATAAAAACATCATCATTTGGTCAAAAGCGGCACAACGTTCCACGAACGTTATATCATCGTTTTAATTGTTGCATTCATCTCAATCAATCACTCTTACTTGATTCCTCGAATTTTTTTCGTTGCGCTTCGGCATGGCGAGTTGGGGGACAGGAAAGGTGGATTTCACGGCTGGAAAAATTTTCACGGCACCACCACCACCACCAACGGATAGCGGAACAGCCGCAATAATGCTTGTAGAATCTCTCGCGACTTCTACAGGCATGAAATTGGAGAAACTAAAAACAGTGGCTTATTATCTAAACAGGGTCCGAGATAGACTGGCGATTGCAGGAACTGATAAATCTGCGACACCAATGGTCGAAATAGATGAGGTACTTGATGCCTTCGTAGCCCACGCCAAGATGTTCCGATCAAAGCTGACGGCTAACCCAATGGAAGATAGAATGTTGGCCTTAGAGAAGGTCGTAAAGGAGAGTCTCGAAAAGCCGGTCTGCAAGACTGCACCACAACCAGCGCCATTAATGGGAGGACGACCCACGTACGCCTCGATCGTCGCGCCGCCAGCCACCAAAGCGGCAGTACGGATTCGAGTAGAAGGAGCGAACAAGATGCAGCCGGCAGAGCTGCTTAACAAGGCAAAACTACATATAAATGGGGCATACGCCGTGAGGCAATTAAGGAGCAACGATACTGAGGTGTTCGTGCAGTCGGTCTCCCAGAGAGACGCTGCCTTGAGGATGGCGCAGCCCAAAGAGTTCTGCGTCCTAAAGCAGGATTACCCTGTCGAAATCTTGGGAGTCCCACTGGGGACAATAATTCACGGAGGAAAGAATGCCAACAACAGCGTGGCAATATTTAAAATGACGACGGAGACAAAAGCACGGATTCCGGGAATACAAATCAACAGGGTGAGATGGCTCTATGACGGGAAGGAACACACCTGGGCGAAGGAAAATGGCCATACTCGAGGGTCAATCATTGCGAGCTTACCGACCGAGGCTCTACAACGCGAAGTGATTCGAAATGGCATTGTAATGGACTCAATGCTATACACGGCCCAGCTCTGGTCACCCCGGGCACAAGTCAAGCAGTGCTTCAACTGCAGTCAATGGGGGCACACCCAAGCATCCTGCAACAAGGCAAGGAAATGTGGAGGGTGCGCGGGCACCCATCAGACCAGGGACTGTCCGAAGAAGTCGGTACTTTGCTGCAACTGCGGCAAGGCCCACTTATCGTGGCAGAAGGGGGCGTGTCCAAGCTTCGCGGCATACAAGGCCAACGTTCAGCGGGCACGGTATGGACTCATGGAGAGAACGGCCGAATTAAGAAGGGAGAGTGAAACACTAACGGAGTTACCTCAATCAAATACTACTAACATACCAGACGACCATGGGTTCACGCTAGTGACCAACCAAAAGCCAGAAGGCTTCAAGAGAGGGCCGGGACGCCCGCGCAAACAAGTTCAGGTCCCAGCCCCATCACAACATCTATTTGCACCATCGGGGTCGAAATCAAGACCACAGCCATCACTTTTCGGCACGCGAGGGCAGGGAAAGGATGGCGAGGTATACTTTAGCTAGTTCTATTTCGGACTAATGGCCATTTGCACTTACTGTAGGTAACGAAGGACTACAGATATAAAAATATTAAAGGGGGAGGGGGTTTTTATCGTAATGGTTTCCCCCTCATGTAAATATATAGTTTTAGGTTTATAGTCACCTGCATGGGCCCATAGGGCGCCAAATCAGGACAATGAAATCAAATTCAAATAATAATAATAATAATAATAATAATAATAATAATAATAATAATAATAATAATAATAATAATAATAATAATAATAATAATAATAATAATAATAATAATAATAATAATAATAATAATAATAATAAATAATAATAATAATAATAATAATAATAATAATAATAATAATAATAATAATAATAATAATAATAATAATAATAATAATAATAATAATAATAATAATAATAATAATAATAATAATAATAATAATAATAATAATAATAATAATAATAATAATAATAATAATAATAATAATAATAATAATAATAATAATAATAATAATAATAATAATAATAATAATAATAATAATAATAATAATAATAATAATAATAATAATAATAATAATAATAATAATAATAATAATAATAATAATAATAATAATAATAATAATAATAATAATAATAATAATAATAATAATAATAATAATAATAATAATAATAATAATAATAATAATAATAATAATAATAATAATAATAATAATAATAATAATAATAATAATAATAATAATAATAATAATAATAATAATAATAATAATAATAATAATAATAATAATAATTGAATTTGAATTGAATTTGATCTAGTTTAACGTCCTATGCGGTATCTATATACAGAACCATGAAGACGGTAAGCCATGTAAAATAGGGAAAAAGCTTTCAAGCAACAAAACCCATAGTTCCGCCGCGACGGCACAGCCCAGCTTAATGCTGAGGCTATCCCTTTGTTCCATTCAATTTTGTCTCACCCCAAATGTTAACTCCTCTATCGCCCCGATCCCTAATCAGCTGAAGTTCGGAAGATTTCTTACACCATCCTGCTCTCCCCTTTTTGATGACGGAATTGTTGGAACTGCCGGTGTCATTGCCCTTAATGTATTTAGAACTGCTGTTGAATCTGCGATCACCTTTCGTGGACGTCCTGGTCCCCTCTTCTGGGGTTCAACCTTGCGATTAGTAACCAGTGTAAACCCTTGATCGTCGGTGGTCGCTGATGCTGTTTGCGACGCAATTATGGGACTGGTTTCCCTTCGAATTTCCGCCGTTCGTTCCAGAAGCTCGAAGCGGGCTTTCTGAACACTCCCCTTGTAGGCTTGAAATGTTCGACATAACGCTCTCTGCCACGAACGATGTTCCTTGCCACAGTTGACGCAAGAAACTCTTTTCCTAGGACAGTCCCGGGTTTGGTGAGCACCTGCGCACTCACCGCACCTAGCTGCCTTTCCGCATGACGCCTGCGTATGTCCCCATTGACTGCAGTTGTAGCACTGCTTTGCTTGAGCCCTCGGGGACCACACCTGCGCTGAGTATAGCATGGCATTAATGACGATGCCATGTCGAACAACTTGTTTCTGCAAGACCTCCGTGGGAAGACTCAGAACAATTGAGCCCCTTGTGCGGCCATTTGTCTTGGCCCGCTCGATCTCCTTTCCGTCGTGCATCCATCTTATTTTATTGATCTTTAAACCTGGAATTCGTACTGCTGTAGACGATTCCATCTCCCGTATCAAAGTTGTGTTGTTGGCATATTTGCCTCCTTCAATTTTCGTCCTCAACGGGACTCCGTACACTTCCACTGGAAAATCTTGCCTTAGGACTTGAAAGTCCTCTATTTCTGCCATGTTGAGAGCCACGTCTCTCTGGGTCGCTGACTGAACAAACACCTCGGTGTCATTGCTCCGCATTTGTCGCACTGCGTATGCCCCTGGTATGTGTTTTTGTGCCCTCATTAGCAGCTGTGCTGGCTGCATGTCTTTTGCTCCCTCGACGCGTATTCGAACCGCTGTTTTGGCCATTGGCGGCGCTGCCACCGACGCGTATGTTCTTGGGGCCGGCGGCCCAGAAATTATTGGAGCCGCGTTGCGAGCGGGCTCCGCGAGACTCTTCTTGACTGCTTCTTCAAGAGCCAACATCCTTTCTTCGATCGGAGATTTCATCGTCTGCATCTCCTTCCAAGCCTTGTTGTGTGCGTTGAAGGCCCTGACGGCCTCCGCGATGTCTTCCGTGGTGATAGTAATGCCATCGTCGTCTTCGTCTGAATAAAGTGTCCTGAGCCTTTTTAGTAATAGCCTTAGGATATTGAGATTCTTATCTGGAGGAACTGTTGACGCTCCGCTGCCTTGAGATTGTTTGGCCATTGTCGCGATTTGCGACGCGTCGGGACTGCTGGATCCCATCGAACCGGCACCAGCACCCACCATGTTGTGGCACAGTGGATTTGGGGACGGAAATGGGGTAAGATTGATGAATAAATGCGATTTACGAAGTCAATTTGATGAAAGAGGCAGCGTGGAGTGCTGCGCAGCTTTTCGTGAAAAATGATGTTCTTGTTCTAATAATAATAATAATAATAATAATAATAATAATAATAATAATAATAATAATAATAATAATAATAATAATAATAATAATAATAATAATAATAATAATAATAATAATAATAATAATAATAATAATAATAATAATAATAATAATAATAATAATAATAATAATAATAATAATAATAATAATAATAATAATAATAATAATAATAATAATAATAATAATAATAATAATAATAATAATAATAATAATAATAATAATAATAATAATAATAATAATAATAATAATAATAATAATAATAATAATAATAATAATAATAATAATAATAATAATAATAATAATAATAATAATAATAATAATAATAATAACAACTTTGCCACCATTTGGCTGCGTCTGATCATGGATGTCTTCAACCTAAGACTCAGTGGTAATTCTGGGAACTATTTATCGGATGAGTGCTAGGAGAAAGGATGGTGTCACAAAGCAAACTCTCTTATGATTGATAAGTGATCTGAAAGGGGAGGAATTCTCCTTTTCCCCACTATCCGGGCTACACAAATAAACTGAACTTGTTTGCGTCGACACTAGCAGGAAGTAAGGAGTTCAGCTCTGTCACAACGTCAGGACCAGTCGTTGGAATAGGTATTCACTTAGATCACTGGGTGATCAGTATTCATCAGGAGCTGTTTCGACTATAAAGTGGTCAGTCCCATCGCTCGTCATTTCTAATTCAGATCCTCAGCATCGTTCGTATATCATCTTCACCAACTTCACTTTTCCTCTCAGTCACATTAAAAATTTATCTCTCATCAACTTCAATTAAAGATATCGATACATTTACCCAACCTATATTCAGAATGGACCGATTTAACGAACTATTTGAGAACACTGCACGAAATCCTCTCACTCCTATACTCGATGTATTCAGAGAGAAGGTCAACAATAATGATAAACGAAAGATCGGTAAATATTCCTTACAGCTTATAGATATCAAAAACTAATTACGAAGCCATCAAGGATCTGTTTTACGATTTATGAAAATACTGCAATAAATTCACAGAAAATGAGGCAATTGTTACGCTTGAAGAACAGGTTATTGAGACACTCCCAAAGATAAATCGTAACCAAGTTTCCATTACCCATTTCGACGCCCTCATCAACTCCGCTAAAGGCTTTGCTTGCGACCGTCAGATATGGATTGATGTCATCTCCATAGCCGACTCTCTCACTCGAAAAACCTCACCAACTTCAGCCGGACCACAAAAGAGTTCGAACGTCAATTTGATGCGGGATTTCGCGTAGCCAGTTGGTTACGACAAAAGAACTGCCTCCCTTACAGAGGCCCTTAAGGCAGAGTTGACAGGGAAAGTTTATAAATCTGTTGGCAACTTCTGGGAAGTTCATTTCGAGAGCTTAGCCTGCTCATCTCTCACAATGCGGATCTTGGAGAGTTATAGGACCAATGGATAATGTGGCGGAGACAACGTTTTCTCTGACCAAATGGATGAAGCAGCCATGCGACGCTGGTTCTACGCTCTACATGACCGTTTCCTCAGCCAATTTCTTGAAGATGCGGAGGAGCCGATCAGCGGTGAGCCAGTGGTCGCAAGGTCGCCAAACGATCCGAAGGTGCGAGGGAGGTTTTCTTACACCACAATCCCGACGCAGCTCAAGGGAGGTCTGACGTCACGAAAGCTTGACTTTTTCATTGAAAATATCGCATTACCTGAAAGTGACATTCATGAATGGGGAGAAGTCAGGGTTGTGGGTGAGTTTACCTGTTCTCCGGAACAGAAGGGTGAGAAGGCAGACCAGTTGATGAGATACGTGCGCGAGATGTTCTACGCGCAGCCGCTGCGTCGTTTCGTGCATGGATCTGCCTTCACAAGAATCACTTGGAGCTTTGGGTTGTCGATCGGTCGGGCGGGTACAGCTCAGGCGAAATTAAAAATATCGAGAGTCAAGAAAAACTGGTCCGAGCCCTCTCTTCGTACATGCTGATGAGCGACGAAGAGCTTGGGCTCGACTCATTTGCTAGGTATGTAGGACAACACGCCTACATCACCATCCCAGACGGCGATAATCCTGGGGAGCAAATCAAGGTCGTGCCAGAGCCTGTTGCCCGTCCCGTTACGATTTACTCACGAGGAAATACTTGTTATCAGACAACCAATGGCGAATATCTGATCAAGTTTTCCTGGGGTAGCGGCACCAAACGAAGCGAGATCGATGCGTTGAGACTAGCCAAGGGAATATATGGTGTTATCAATCTTGAGAGATCCGGCGACCTGTACAAGATTGAGACGCACCACAAGGATATTGACTTCTCGGGTGGACATAGATGGGATGTGAGAGGTTAGGGACGTATTTTGACCACTGGATCAGAATCGGCATCGTTGGACCGCAATGAGTATTACACAAAACGCGGGCTAACTGTCGCCAAACTCTCACCATTCGGACGACCCCTCCAGTCCTGCAGATCTGCTCGAGAATTCCTTGTGGGTATTCGAGATGCTATCTTCGCGCATCGACGGCTTCGTGACCAGGCGAGGCTTCTTCACGGTGATGTCTCGGAAGGCAACATAATTCTGAGTCGTCCCAACGAAGAGGGAGCCACGGAGGGAATACTGATTGATCTGGATATGTCATCGCTGATCGAGAGCAGTAGAAGAATGGATGAACTGATTGCTATAATCGGAACCATGAAGTACATGGCGCTGGAGCTTCTGTGGAATATCTGTGAAAATAAATTCACGCTCCGCAGAACTATCGGCGTGATCTGGAATCGTTTTTCTACGTCTTGATCGTAGGATGCTTGTGTTATGGTCGTGATTCCAAGAGTCAACCGGCACACTTAGAAAATTGGTTCACTGAGTCTGCAAGATCCAACTAAGAGTCGAAGCAATCTGATATTATTCAACATTTTGATGCAAAGATAATTGTTTATTTCTCACCGGCCTTTGATGGTGTCAAGAAACTTGCCAAAAACTTGCGCAAAATATTGTTTGGACAGAATATCGACCAGTTTGGCATAGATGAAAGTTCCGACGATCTGTACAATCCGATCATAAGTGCATTCAATGAAACTATTGATGAAATTGTTGGTAAGAATACTCTTGAATTCACAGATATTTGTCCACGTTAATTATATATTTGCTGATCAATATTATTTAATTTAGAAGAACCCTTGAAGAAAATAAAGGAGACGAAGACAAGGAAGACCTCGGCGGTTGATCTACCGGAGGGAAGGAAGCGGCAAAGAGGATAGTGTAATTATGCTAAGTACATGGAGTTGTGGGCAATGTAATATTATATAATTTGGAAATATAACAATAACGTGATCATGTTGCCAATAAACCATTCAAACACACATGAAGACTTACTCTTGATGGGTGATAGTTCGGCAAAACACTATCTTGATATTTTGTTTGAATCTACATATTGCATTAGAAATAAATCAAATTATCTTCATGCAGGGAATCCTATCATATTGAAATGTAACCCATTAATAACTCGTTGATGGTATTGGTCGAAAATCCGACCGAGAGAAAATTTGCGACCGCACTTCTCAGCGAATGGAAATATCTAGACCTCAATTAGGTACCGCAGATAAGATAAAACCTGCCGGAGGTTAGTTTTAAAACGACTGAAACCCTTCAATATCTCAAATGTATCTCAGCCAATTCATTTTGTGTTGGAAAATCGGTATGGGTTCGATGAGTAAGGCGGCTCAAAGAATATGGGCGCGATTTGTGAATAGAATAATAATGATGTGAATAGAATAATAATGATATGAGTCGGGAGAATATGTGATATACTGCGGAGAAATAAAATATGGGTTGAATGAATTGAATTAACTAGATTAATTGTCTTGGTGATTCCTAGTCAGTTTATATACATGTATACTTAATAGACCAGAGGGACTATTCTCAACACCTGTCAATGGTGTCCCCTACGAACCTCCAGATCACACTGTAGAGTCTGCAGAGCCGAGATTGAGTAACAAAGTCCTCACTTCGAAGAGGATTCCCAATCGCTTTCGCGGTCTGTATTGTCTTCATCTCTCAACACATTCCCCTATCACCACTATCATGAAGCTAAACACGATCAGATCAGATGGTAGGTTCGGAGCCCTACTCATCACCAACCCTTGATCATGGGGGAGATGCCATCCGATGAGTTTCCGGAGCGTACCCAGCACCCGATACGGAGATGGCAGATTGGACCAGGTCGGCCTCGACTGTTACAAAGAAGGGAGATGTAGATGAATATACGCACCTCATGTGGTCCCGGTGTCTAGGCCTCGCCTGGCTGTAGAGACTTTTTCCCGGGCACGCAGTTTCCATTGCTACCATTTTTTTTGGGTAGAAGGTTCGGTGGAAAAGTTGGCCGAATTCCACGGGTAAACACTGAGCTGAATGGCTATTCATCAAGGGGAATATATCAATGATCTTTCAAGTAATAAAAGAGGATAGGAGCACTATACAAGTTGTGGCCTGGGTCAAAAAGGAGCCCAATGTGCTAGATAGTCATAGACTCAAGTAGTACAATAAGACACAAACAAACACACACCCACAATTTTTTGAAATTCGAATTTTCGAATATTCACTCTTTCCCCCTCTCCCTCCCTCTCTTGATATCGTGATATCGTACGCCCTTAATTCAAAATTTGTAAGCGACTGGCAGGCTACCAACATGCCCCCAGTTCGCAGTAAGCCATCGCGGGCGAAAGACATCGTAGATAACCGCAAGCACCTCAAACACGTTGCTCGACAGAAAGCAAGCGCCAAGTTGGGCCCACTGACTGTCGTTCAATAGATGAACATCGACCAATTAATCGACGAAAGTACCATAGATTGCGATATGATAGATGTTGGCAACTTTGACATTGACAAGATTCTTAAGAATCTGAAAAGACTACCTAACTCAATTCACTCCAAGCCAGATGTGACCGGGTTTGAAAATGTAGCGACGAGTCGCAACAATTTAGGGACAGCGACTACCGGACAGCACATACTTCCTCTCATTGAAGTCGCTGTGCCGGCTATGAGGCGGGCTGCGATTGCAGATGCTAACAAGGCAAAAGGTGCAGCATCTACCCCAAACCCCCTGGAACATACACCAGCAACCACAGAAGAGAATCCTTCTCCTCACAGTGGAAATGAAGGCAGGCAGACGGAGGAATGCCCCCCCGAACTCAGAGCCTTAATTGAGGCTGAGGAACGCCGGGCCGCAAAAACTGCGGAAAGTGTAAAAATTTGCACCGCTGCAACAAACGGTGTCGAGAATGCTCTCTCCCCCCTATCCAAAGGGTCGAGTGTTCAATTTATAGACTCTACGAAATTCTACATTAGAGCTGCAATAGCTCAATTCATGATATCGGGACCGGGTGCAGTCCTCCCAGTACTTCCCTCGCGCCCTGAAACCCAGGCTACTAGCAGCAAGATTATAGAACGTGCCTCCAAAAAGCAAGATGAGCCACAAAGTAAAGTGATTCATGACAAAGTCTACCTGGCCAAAACCACTTGGGCCTCAATCACTATGAACGGTCTAAAGACACCCCGGCAGCTACAAAAGTCGCGCAGGCTATGCCAAAGGCGACAAACTCGACACGACCTTCAAAAAACCCGACCGTCCCAACGCAATCAGGCACCAAAGATGAACGCTTGTTTCTTCGCCTTGGAAATGAACACCCTTGGAGAAAGCTATCACCGTTTGGTGTTAGAGAGGCTGTGGCAAAAGTGCTTGAAATTCCTCAAGCCAATATTGAGCACGTATACCGTGTTCCAACTGGCTTCGCAATTAGAGCCGAAAACCAAGAGGCACGCGCCATCATGTTAAGCCTAGCTGGGTCCCTCATCCAGCAAGATGCCATACTGGAAGAAGCATCGGACCTGGGCTCACTTAGAATCGCAACAGTCCCAGTTGCCATTAATATAATAATGGGTAGAGTTATCGTCACTAAAGAGATGGTAACAGATGAGATAGTCAGGGTCACCGAGGCTGTTCCGGTAAAAGTTCGCCCACATGGGAAAAGCCGACTTGGAGCCCCATACCAGTCATGGGTAGCCCTTTTCGAAAAAGAATCGATCCCTCGGCCAGGTTTCCGACTTTTCGACGACTCTGAGATTGCAGTCCGCAACCAGCCTCGTCAAAGCATTAACCAGTGCAAAAGATGCCTACAATTCCATGGCACCAGAGGCTGCTCGCGCGCCCCAGCCTGCTGGAATTGTACTTCAACTATGCATTCCATCGCGGAGTGCAAGGCACACACCAAGCGCCGCAACTGCGGAGGTCCACACAGGTCAGATAGTCGGGACTGTCTAGCTCGTCCAACAAAGTCTGGAATGGCCTCCAGGGAAAACCTTCAGACCATAAGGCAGGCTAGCCAACGCGAATTCGCAGCAGTCACTCGGGCCAAAGCAGCAGTCAAACGCGCAGAGGCAGCGATGACAGCAGCCGCAGAAGCGTCAAATACTGACCAGCCAGGTTTCAAATCGAGCAACTGTTTTGAAGTTCTCATGTCCGACGCTACAGCGACTGTAGCCGAGGTCGATGAGGCATCAAATCAGCAAAAATCTTTGTGAAGGGCACCCCACGGGTCTCTTCGAGCCTCTCTCCTACTCTAAGCTTTATGTCAATAAACGTAGGTAGAGGGGGTTCAACGCAAAACATTGCGCTTGCCCGAGCATTTGAGCTGAGTATCGACGTGGTTCTTGTTCAAGAACCTCTGTGGAATAAACAAAACAACACAACAACGGATCACCCAGGATACACCATTCATCTGCCTAACGGCGGCGAAAATGTTAGGCCGAGGGCTGTGACCTATACCCGGATAGACGATAAAAAGATATCAGCAACACAGATCTTTCCCTATGTTGTGTCTACAGGAGACTACTGCTGGGTTGAAGTGAACGGCATTACTTTTCTCAACGTCTACAAGGCACCCAATGACTCGACAGCTATCCAGCCACTAATCAACTGGATTCCACCGCCAAACTCCGTCGCTGCTGGGGACTTTAACTAGGTATATTGGGCTTGGAAACCTGGCGTGGAACGTCCTCATGGACAAGGAGAAATGATCGAAAAATGGGCAGACAAACATCATTTGACCTGCCATATTGTTGGGGAGCCCACTCACCAAGCTGGAAACACGCTAGATCTAGTTTAGAGTAATGTCGACGGCGCCCGTGCTTGGGTAGATTGTGGTGGATGTGTCACCAGCAATCACTTCCCTATCCGAGGACAAATTCCAGTTCGCAAATCAGTGATGAGACCCGAAAAGGCAAAACTCCGAGTAACAAAGGAAAAGCTACCCAGATACGCCAAGGTTATTGCACAGTGGGTCCGACCACCACCAGTTCTTGACACAATCGAGAGGGTTGAAGAGTATGCCGAGGAAATTTGTTTCCATCTCACTAATGCAATCAATGCAGTAGGAACACGACCAAAAGCCCGCTGCAGCAGATCTGCTCCGTGGTGGATCCCAGAGTGCAAGGCAGCTTTCGCCGAGTATAAAAGCGCGATAACTCCCAGTCAAAGGGCACTCAGCGCGAAAAAGCTCCAATCAGTTGTGAAGGCCTCGAAAAAGGAGTTCAAAACCCAACAGGTCGAATCAATTACTACGCCGACTGATGTATTCAAGCTAATGAGAATGGATAACCCCAGACAGGCTAGTATCCCTCCGCCACTGAAACATAATGGGACTTTGATAACAGATCCATTAAAACGGGCCACGATCCTTCGCGACTCCCTCCTGGCACGATTTTAGGCATCAGACAACTTGTCACCATGTACAGCCGCGAGCAGCAGTCGGATACCATGGGAAGAGGACGTAACAGATGAAGAGGTCCGAGCCTGTACCATTGGTTGCGGAAATATGGCCCCAGGAGCAGACAGAGTCTCCATAAACCTGCTGGAGGCGTGTTGGAATACAATTGGGCCTTGGATTTCCCAACTGTTTCGAGCTTGCATTCTGCTTGGCGCCCATCCAAAGTGTTTCAAATTAGCCGAGGTGGTCCTCCTTCAAAAGAACGATAGAGACCCAACAACAATCAAGGGTTGGAGACCAATTGCTCTTCTCTCATGCTTGGGAAAAGGGTTAGAAAGGCTCTTAGCTAAGCGGATGGCACACCTTGCAGTTATCCATGATGTAGTCGGCCAGCAACAGTTTGGTGCACTACCAAAGCGCTCAGCAACGGATCTGGTCTCATGTGTGGTCCACAACATCAAAGAGGCAAATTCACAAGGATGGGCAGCTACTTTTGTAACGTTGGACGTTCAAGGAGCATTCGACCCGGTACTCCGTAATCGATTAGTGAGGAGGATGCAGGAGCAGGGATGGCCGGAGTCTATTCTCAAATGGACTAGCTCCTTCCTCGCCAATTGGATGGTTCAAGTGCAATACTCTGGGGGAGTCACTGCCAAGGGAGAGCTAGTGTGCGGAGTTCCACAGGGCTCACCAATCTCGCCACTTCTCTTCCTTTTATATATGGCAGAGCCCATGCAAAGTGGAACCCCGGGTCTGAGGTTTAGCTATGCCGACGATATCAGTATCCTTGGATTTGGCCGGACGATTGCAGAGTCTGCAGCCACAGCACAGGACGAGGTCAATAACCTATTAGACTGGGCTCGAATTAATGCCGTCGCTTTCGATACAGACAAGTCCGAAGTCGTACCATTCCCTGGACGATACCGCAAAACATCGATCGGAATTTTGGTCAACAGAACCCTCATAGAACCGTCGAAAAATGTCCGCTGGCTTGGTGTGTACCTCAATCCTCGACTAAACTTCAAACACCACGTCACAACTTGGTGTGTCAAAGCATTGAAAATTGCACAGCACATGCGTCACTTCAATACAGCCTACCGAAGAGCCGCTCCTGGGGCGTTGGTTAAAGCGATCGACACATGTATCGTCCCAATTGCAACGTATGGAGCTGACGTCTGGTGGCCTGGCCTTAGACGCCCAACAGTACGAGAGATGGTCACACCCCCCACTGCTGGCCTTTGCAGTATGATTGATAAGGCTGTCTTAATGGGTCTTGGGTCAGCACTACCGGTAATGAGGACAACCCCCAACGCCGTACTACATAGGGAAGGGGGAATTCCAACCGGGAAAATCATTCTCGAAGGAAACCGACTTCGCCTCTCTACCAGAATGCAAACACTTGACGACCGCCATCCGCTCAGGATCCGTGCTGCAGTTTGCCCAAATGTCGGTACGCGAAAATATAAGAAGCACAATCGAAAATCTGCGCGTCCTGAAATTCAAATGTCACGGGCCCAGCGTGCTTATAGACAGCTATCACAGGCAGAGGCTGTGGAACCTCTTGCCTCACCATTTTATCAATCGCGGCCGGGTTCGAAGGCTGGTTCGAGAAAAGACCAAGTAGAAGCCTGTAAACTTTGGATCACTAATGTGCCAAAGTCAGAAATCTGTGCTTACTCGGACGGAGCATCGGAGGGAAAGGGACGCTCAGCTTGGGGGTTTGTCCTAAAGCTGGATGGGAAAACTTTTCAAAAGGGAAGTGGCATAGAGCACGGTGGAGAGGCTTTCCAGGCTACAGTTACGACATCTCATTGCAGCTCGTACGGGCTACGGCAATTTCGCGGCGTACCATTGTCGCTTCAATAATCCGCACGCTATCACAGAGTGCATCTGTGGGGAGGAAAACGCCCCTACCCACTTCATACATTGTCGACTCAACGCAAATATCACGCGTCGAATCAGAGGATCATTGTCACACAATGCCTTCTTACACAAGCTACTCGGGCCTAAGTGATTCGAGAGCTTCAAACAATTTGCGCAGGATACCAATTGTTTTGGGTATTCTCCTGTGTATCCATCTCCTACTCTCAGTGGAGATCGAGTATAAATTGTCAGGAAACTAAACCTGACAAAATGGGAATCGAGGCGAGAAGTATTGCTTCCCATTCTAACTTATTTGCAATTTATCTTTTTCTTTTGTCAGTTTTGGGAAAAGGAGTTCGCGTCGGCGCATATTTTTTAATTACTACTGGTTTTGTGGTGGTTCATGCGGTGGAATCAAGCTGGGTATGTCTAAGATGTAGTTCTGGCTGTGAACATTGGTCCTGTACTCATAGTGGATTTGGAGCTTTAGCTTAGGACTTGAATAAAACAACAACAACACCTGCCCCAAATTATATACAAACAATGTGGGTAACATGATTGAATTTTTTTTTCGAATTTTTTAATTTTTAGGTCCTAAGCTATGCTCTATATCCCCTAGGAGTCAAGGACCGGTGCACACGGCCAAGATTATGCTTCCCACATGCCCGACTCGTTCTCATTGTTGAAGCTTTGTCGTTTTGTGATAGAGATCAGAGTGAGGTTTATGGGTCACGATGTATGAGGTGACTGGGACGTGGATGCATGAGTTCCTTACTATTGTTGTTGTACTAGTTAGGTTGTGTTTTCTCTATATACATAAGGAATTTCCCCATCTACAAGTGAGCCAGAACGCTTAAGTCTGGCTAGCGGCTTTCGCCATCCTGTTCCTTCTTCCCAGCATGGCATCACGTGCTATACAATTACTGCTCATCATGAAGTCCGAGGATGAAAAGCGTTAGATTACAACACACGCCACCCGTCCTCCCTCCTCACCCGGCAAACCCTCTCCCAAGGGCTTCTGACGCCAGGAGCACAACAACTCCCGCCGTCCCATTTCTGCCTGTCAAAATCACCTGGGCCACGGTGGCCAGAAACTAACAAGATCACCATGGTCCCATCCAATGCCACAATAGATCAAAAATTTAAGTTTGGTTCTCTTCTATTCAGTCTTCTGGAGGGCAAGACTGAACACCTGAACGCGGTGTCCCCTACGAATCTAGGAGTGAAATATTCTCCCGGAGCCAAGTTCAGTCTAATTTCGCAATATCAAAGAAGTTGGCCCACGAGGCAATGATTCAAATTACTCCACCATATCAATCTTTCACTCCCAACGAAATCGATTCCTACCTAAACCTCATCAAGTTTACAAGTACGACCTAGTACATCCTAATACCAATGACCACACCTCTTGTCGACTTTCTCTGGCCTTAGCTGGTCGCCAGATACACGCCCGCGCCGATATTTACACCCGACAGAGGAAGGAAAGCGTGGTGCACAAATCTGGGAGACAGTTTTTTGGGATGGATATGAGAGGGACCAGGAAAAGTTTACAAGATGATGCAGAAGAGGGACACATTTTCGACGGGCGTGAAATATCGAATTTTTGCAAGAGTTCTACAAATTGAGCTTTGTGCGCGCCAAGACTTCGCTTGCGAGAGTGCAGCTGACACTATAACAATAAGCAAACGATGGAAGGTGTTGTGGTCCGCCTCCTGGTGGTGTTCTCCGGTATAGTTTGAGTAGCCTGGGCACCTACTCCACTTGGGAAGGATACATCTCAGATCACATATCGCGCGGAGAAAAGTTGAAAGATGATGGAGGCATGTCTGGATAACTCAGGGTTTTTGAGATGTTCCCCTGGGTGGGTATTCACGGATGAGGGTTGACTTGGGGTGAAGAAAAAGCCGCCATAACTTCGCAGTGGTACTTGCAAATGAAATCTGAGGCAAGAGTGCTCTTCCTTTACGTTGAATCGTCTATTCTGTACTTTTCATTGATATTGTGTCATACCTAGATAGCTGCATACGCAATTAAAATCTGATGCCAAAAAAAAAAAGTGAGAGCTGGAGGCATGCAGGGGACACCACTGACAGGTGATGAGAATAGTCGCCCAACTAACCTATTACTTGACCTATCAAGGCATAAAGTCTCTTACAAAGTATACCAGCATCTTTCTCCATTTATTGCATCTCATAGAAACAAAATCCCACTCTCCTGTAATTCACACTGGCTGTCACAGGCTCATACCTGGTTATCATTAGGCTGCTGCCTAACAAATAAGGCTTGAACTCTTCCAACCATATTAAACATCATACATGTCATGAACCCCTCCACGACTCATTAGACCCAAGTATAGGCCTTGGCCCAGTTCATGCAAATCTATTCTTAAATGACAAATTTAGATTGCAGACAGGACGACTCGAACACCAGTCGTGAGTCATCTAAGCCACATGCATCATAATTATTTTAATAACTAAAACTACTAACATTAAAATGATGCTGAATTAAAATAGACGGAGATGCTGGTGTTTGTTGGAGGACAGGTCATGATCTATTTTGAGAATGGTATGAAATGAGGGAACGAGATCATAGTCTTGTAAATAAATAGGAGGCTTTCAGTCATGTCTCTGCTCGTTACTTTAAGATTTTCATTTGTATCTAGCTCTGAGTTCAGTTTGAATAAAACGCCACTTTAAGACCGTCACACTGGCTCCCATAAGAACGACCGACACTCGGGAGAAACCTACTTTATCCCAGGTACTCCACAAAACTCAACTCAAAACAGCAACAAAACTGAAAACTACGACCCTGAATCCTCACCCTCCAGCACGTGCTCAGCCCGCAACAGGCGATGAGACTGCCCAAACTCAGATTAGAATGATGGATCTGGAAGATCCCGAAAACAACATTGAAATGTGTAGCCCGGTCGCTACTCTCGACTACGACGACCCTCTTGAGAGCAGCTCCCTCGGAAGCGCTCTTGCTAAAAGCGTGTTGCGAAACCAACCTAGACACTCCCCGTGCTTGTGGTTTCAGTATGTGTCCATCAAGATTGTCGGGTGTCGCCTATCTGCTACTAGTTACACCATCATCTTTTGTTACGTCTGATATTCGAGACTGCGACGAGAATACGCGTAACTGGCATCAGATCTATAGTTTGTTCCGTTGTATCCCGTAATGAGGCATTACACTCTAGCCCATGTCATTGCCAGACATCAATGTATAAAGACAGTCTCATATCCTTTAGTAAAGATCAAGAGTTTCGATCAAGCCTTTACTATAAACATAACTCATATCTATGGATACCCTTTGAAGTATATACTTCGTTATTTCTCCGTGATCACTGGAAGAGTTCTGCATATTCTAAGTTTAATTTTCAACAAAGCGTCCAGACCGCAACCTCCCGCGTCAAAGAGGCAGAGAACCTGTTCGGCAATATAGTCCACACTGTTGATCAGCAGTGCAATGATCTTACCCAGAGTAGCCTACCGAAGAATCAACAAAAGGCCCTGCTTTATTCCTCAAAAGATCTCTCTAATGTTGCTGAAAGCCACTCTTCGGCCTACATCAGCAGGATAATATTGGAGCCCACAGTAACAGCCCCAGGCGAGAACGAAAGAAGACTATCCTCTCAGCCCGCTACCACAACTCACACCTACGCTGGAGCAGCACACCGCGCAGCGCAGGCGCCCCGCCACAAACCAAATCGGTTAGAGATAGCCAGACCTTGCAGAAAAACTCTACACATCCAAGCGCAACCAAGAAACAACACCAACGCCCAGACAATAGGTTGTTTGTCCGCATACCAGAGGGAGACAAACGTAGGAATCTTTCTGCGTACGCAATCTAGACACATCTGAAATCAAAGCTGGGACCTAGCGGCCCGATCTTGACCAACGTCCAAGCAACTAAGACGGGATTTGCTCTGTGCCCGAAAACTGGCAAATCCATTGCTCTGAAAGAAAAAATTGCTTCAGTGGACCTCATAGGCAATGCAATTGTAGAGAGCACAACCTCATGGGTGTCCTTCCGTATTGAAAATGTTCCACGCACCTTTGGGACAATTAACAACAACTTTGAGTACTGCTTAAGGCCAGTAACCCCAGAAGATATCCACGACGCCCTCTCCACTGCTACAGGTGTATCCCCAGTCGCCGTCTTACCTTCATAAAATAATGATGCACACCCAAGCTCATCAGCCACGTCATGGATCGTCCGATTCTCAGAGAGTTAACAACGTCTACCCTGCGTCCTTTACCTATTTGGATACCGAACAGTAACAAAGCTTCTTCCGAGATGACAGTCAGTAATACAATACACCCGTTGCTGGTTATGGCATAACAGTCGCTCATGCGCATCTCCTATTAGATGCCGTCTCTGTGGCTTGTCACAACACACGGAAGGGAACACAACAACCACTGCACTGCCCATGCAGGCCACATATGCCCCCCTCGATGTATTCATTGCCATGGTTCTCACCCAGCTAATGATGCCGCCTGTGAACTCCGCCCCAAGCCTAATTCACCCCCTAAATCCAAACCGCAAATATCTGCAATCAAGAAAATCAGCGCAGAAGCTCGCCTGCAATACCAAGCAGAAGCTGGCTGTGTAAAACCCTCATCAGAGATCTCCAATGTCACTCAGCAAATCATCTCTACTCCAGCAGTAGATAATCTCCTGTCAGGATTGATACCACAAACTACACCAAAATCTCCGACAGCAGCACCCTATTGTGAGGGTATGAATTGTAGAGGAATGCTGGAATTGTATAGGGATGTGAAGGATATATGCCGAACAACGAAGCAGTTGAATAGAGCTTAAGAGTGAAGCTTGGTAGGGTGACACAAAGAGGGTATGAATAGACCTTCAGAGATATTCAGTAAATGTAATGAACTTAGACTAGAGTAACTACTGTAAGAGGTCTTACCTTCAGAGATATTCAGTAAATGTAATGAACTGAGGATTTCTGAAGGAGAAGAACACTACATATGTATACAGGAATTAGTCCTACTGAGACGAATTTAGAATTAAGCCAGGACATGCGCCCATGTCCCAGTATGGCGGCGTTATCATGGTAAAGGTATGTCTTGTCCACCAGTAGACCCCCAAGCTAGCTAAGTGTAAGACAGAATCATGCATATACCATAATTTCCAACATATATTGTGTTAAGCACCAAGGCTAATTAATATTTGTCACGGTAGTAAGATGGTAGTTGGGGTCGTTTAAGGTTAAGCAATAACTGAGCCTCTATAGGCCTTTGTGTAGCTAGATAGTCTTTTCTCTTCTCATTGCACAACTCAATTATAATATTTAACCACGCACTTTGTAAACCTGCCCCGTGACATTTTGTGCAATCTTTTTTTTTAACACCCAGTTGCAAATACCAGCCTGAAAAATTTCGCTTTCTTTGTTACACAGCAAATTTACATCACCAGCAACCCGCCTAATTTGCGACCCAGTCAATAGATTTAAGAAAGCATCTTTGAGCAGAATCCTGATGAGTGCTTTAAATCCAGCCTCAGACCAGAGATCTATAAGTTCATTTTTCGCTTTTTGTTTCTTATTTTATAAAAAACCCAGCTGCAGACCCCCAGAATGACTTCTACAAACAATGAACTAGGACAGAGAATCAGTGAATCTTTTACTTCCTGCTTCCCAAATCTATATAGAGTTCTTGCTGAATACGACTTTACTCACACTCTTGTGAATAGGCCCTTTTCTCCCTCAAAATTAGCGGAAATTTTGAACGTACTCCCGAATCCTAATCTGGATGAAAATGCAAAGGCCATTTTCGCCATGCTCCTTGCATTCGAACATGGATTTGAGAAGCTTAGCCCCAAAGAAAATGATAAAGAGATGGCGTACAATGAAGAGCGTTCGCGGAATACAAAGGCACGCAATGCCTGTTTAGCTGCCGAAAACGAAAAAGATGTTCTTCGCGCTCAACTTGAAGCAGACAGAGTTACACTCGCAAGTACTCGTGTCGAATTATCAGATTCTCTGGGAAAGAAACTTGCAGCAGAAACCCAGCTCCAATTTGCCTTGCTTCAAAATGCCCAAAGCCGCGCCACAGGAGAAGGAATAGCTGCCCAAGCTCCAACTGCCCGCCGAACTCAGAAAGATCCAAATAAATTCACGGCATAAAGCAACGAGAAAAATCCTGCCCAGCGCCAAGAGAACTACGAGACATTTAAGACCCAAGTACAAGGAATAATCTCCATTGACTTTGCATGTTTCCCCACAGAGGCATCTAAGATTTTATATATATGTGGCTTAATGGATGGCCATGCTTGGGATGCAGTTTGTGATGGTCATAAGTCTATCACTGCTAGTTTATGTGACTCCACACAATGGCAATAGCAGAATGAGAATGCACTTCGGACTGACCTCGATGGCCAATATATCCTTTATAATTCGGCAACACTTGCAAGAAATACGTTGGACAGTTTCTTTCAAGACAGCCCGAGAAATGGTACTCGACCATACAGTGAATGGAAAGCCGAATATATCAGACTTTCTGTTACGGCGAGGGTCAGATGATGATAAGATCGCCGTCTGCTAAGATTGGAGATGGGTGGTCGAATGAGCTGGCGAGATACCAGGAGGTCAAAACTGAAGAACTAGAAGCTGGGACTGGAGGACGAGAGATCAAGACGAGTAGAAAGACGAGTGCGATTTTCGGACTATGGAGATATAAGATTGAGAAGCTGGAGAACTACTTCATGGTAACTCCAGCTTCCTTAAGTACACTAGACTACGTAATGAAATTCAACTGAGGCTTTGGGATCATTAGGTTATGACTCCAGCCCGTCTAACTCTAGCTTTCCGAGTTTCCCGGAAACTTAGTTATTGAACCTTCCCCGAGATCCGTTTCCCGAGAACCTTCTCCTTAACCCTTGTCCTTGAACCTTTTCCTTAGAACCTTATCCTTGAACTTGCCTCAAGGATGCCTAGCCATAACACTTTCCACCCGTGCCAAACTAGGTCCTCGAGAAAAAGTTGACAGATGGTGTCGATTCATTGGTTCCGACATCAAGAGGATACTCCGGTCTCAGGTAGACAATCCAAGCAATGAAGATTTTGATAGATAGGTAGCTAGATGCGACAACATCGCGCGAAATCAGCTCCAAGAGTCTCATTATGATTCTCTCAATCACTCTCGTAGTTTAAATGCGAAGGAAAAGTTCAATGAACCGGCCGAATTCTCATCAGATATTTCAAGTGCTGCTTTCGGATCCAATCCCCACAATGACCCTATGGATATTAGCCAATTGCAGATTTCTGATAGTGAAAGACAGCGCCGGCGCAGCCAAGGTCTTTCTCTAGCCTGTGGTCAGAGTGGCCATATTGCCCGAGACCACCATCGAAAGTTTAACCCGATTCCAATGCCGAAACGTGCCAATTACACATCAGTTAAAAATAGGAAAACTCTTCAAGACACAGAGAATCGCTCAAACTTTCGACCTCAGAGCAGTAATTCACGTGTCCCTTTTGTAAATCCTCAGTTTTTACCGTCAAATACACAGATGCCTATGTCATACTATCCCCCCATGACCCACAACTAATGCCGCAGCAACTCCCTCAGCAACCAGCGCAATCTCGTTTGCGTGCCATAGTCGAAAATCCTGGATATGTATCTGATACTAGTTCTGATCATGAAACCCCTGTTGGAGGCCGAAATGCATCTGGAAAACTAGATCAGTTAAAAGGCAAACCTCTGATCTAAGTCGCGATCAGAGGTATGATTGGTATGGTGAAGAGGATGAATCAATCCGAGCAGTGTTGTTAGATAACTCACCTTTAGAACTACGCTCTACTAGCTCTAAAAATTCAATGCTGCTTGTGTTGAAATATGATATATCTTGGAATGCCAAGAATAACTTATTAGTAAGTCCGGCTAATTTGACTATCAAATTCCCCATTCTATATCACTGTTATCAATACATCATTCACCGAAAGTTTAATGCGCATTAGCGTTTATTTCACACTAGCATTCCAGCAGATGACTATGTCTCAAATGCAGGTTATAGTTTTCTCGTATCTATTACCGACACACATGTATTTAGCTTTATATTCCTGACCCATATATGTGTATGTACATAGATCTACATCTACATGGATCATAACTTATGATCCATGGAGATTGATAAATACTGGTCAAAAACCACAGTTGATAAGATATGCAAACACGCAATCTCACTCTTATCATCTCGGTTTTACTCTGAACCATACATCTAAATACAATTGTTTCCACTCGGATCTTCCTCTCACAACCTCATACGAGACTTACTGCATCGGTCTAACCGCCGACACTGATTCTGCTACAACCTCCATCTTCGCTCAAGCTCATAACTTTAATAGCTTGAAATTCAACTCTCAGACTCGCGCAATAGTGACTCTTCAATGTTCCACACATCCAGCTTAATTGACAGCGGCTGCACAGCCTTCGCATTTGCAGATGCTGAGTTAGTTGTAAAGCTCTTCAAGATCTCAACCAAGAAACTTGTCAACCCCTGCTATGTTTGCCTAGCTGATGGTAGTACCCAGGCTACTGTTACCGATTATTTCACTATTCGCTTGCACTTAGGCCTGCACTCAGAAATAATTGTGCTCTATGTAACAAGTCTGGGTGCGTGCAATCCAATAATCTTAGGTATGCCATGGCTTCAGCTTCATAATCCCTTTTGTGATTGGAATGCTATGACAAATAAATTTTGGCTCACAATTCTGTCAATGTCAATGTCTCCCATGGACAATCTCACCTCCTGACATTTGCCAGCCCCCAAAAACCCCGGGACTACTTGAAACCCCGCTAAATATCCAGACTACACCCTCTCCAATTGCACCAATTTTAAACCAAGCCACTGTGGAAGATTGTCCCTATCATAAAATCGAAACTATCCCTGACAATGACATGGAAAGTTCTACGTATATCTTGCAAAGAAAAGTAGATCAAGTTGATGTGGATAGATTTCTTCAAGAAAAGCATTAACCTTCGGTAACCGAGATTAAAGGTCTTCTATCTCCAGAATTACACCAATATATGGAACATTTTTTACCAAAAAATGCTAAAATTCTACCTCCGCATTGTCCATGGGATCATAAAATCGAGCTTTTTCCAGGAAAACAACCCCCATTCTATAAAAATAGGCCATTCTCTCCTGGCAAACTTCGTTGCATCAAAAAATGGATTGACGAGATGTTAGAAAAGGGATTCATGCGCGAATCAGCTTCCTCATCTGCTGCTCCCCTTCTACTTGTACCCAAACCTAGTGGTGGGGTGCGCATCTGCCAAGATTATTGTGGTCTCAATTTAGTCACTTTAAAAAACCGGTATCCGCTTCCTTTGATTCGGGAAACATTAGATTCAATATCTGCAGCTGAATTCTTTACTAAGCTTGACGTAATTGCCGCTTTCAATTGTGTTCAAATTGCAGAGGGCGACGAGTGGATGACTGCATTTAATTCTCGGTTTGGACTTTACAAAATGCTTGTCACACCATTTGGTTTGTGTAACGCTCCTGCCACCTTTCAAAATTATATCAATCATATCCTTCATGATGCTCTTGATGACTACTGTACCGCGTATCTTGATGATGTCTTGATATACTCAAGGACCCGAGAAGAACATACAAAACACGTTGGTGAAATAATTTGTTGGCTTGGTGAAGCTGGTCTACAAATTGACATTAATAAATCAGAATTTTACACCAAAAAGACCAAGTACCTGGGCCTAGTGATTTCAACAGGGGGGCTTAGTATGGACCCTGAAAAGAATAAAGCAGTAGATACCTGGAAAGATCCCACTACAGTCAAGGAGTTACAGCAATTTTTGGGCTTCGCAAACTTCTATAGACATTTTTGTTGGTATCACAGGTAACAATTGGATCCAATCAAGGGGTCTGGTGTCAGTATATGTGAATGATGTCTATTCTTTCCATCTAAGGAGATGGCGGTGCTGTATCTATATGATTACATAATTAAACTAGAATTACACATGATTACGCCAGTTCTACAGATATACTCCAAACACTGGCAGTTTTTCTCTTTTGAGAATAATTTCATAATTTTTGCCAAATCATAAATCGCAGATCATTTTTAAGGAAATAAATTTATCAAAATGAAAGTTTTGTGGTAGGCCAATATCTTCATGCAGATAATTAAAGTTTTTCAGGAGTTCTCTTCACCCATCCCTCAACACGTATCCTGAGGCAATTGGTATCAATAAAAGTAGTGAGTGCATTATTTGGAGCTTTTTTAGTCATTGCGTCAGAAGGATTATCTTCTCCATTGATCCATCGAATTTCCATAATCTCTCGACGCTCATAGGATTGTTGAAGGGCCATGATGTCGATCATGAGTCGCTTCTCTTTGGTGCTACCAAGCTTGACGAGACATTTGTAGATGTGACGGGAACCCCGAGTTGGTGATGATAATGTCGATTTAATAAACTGTATAAAGAAGAAAGAGAAATCTAGCTACAACTAACGGGTATTTATAATATTCAGCCTCTCAGTGATTGTCTTGACTGATTTCTTCACCCTAGGCCGAATACTTGCCACCCAGCCACATATTATCAAGAATCACTACGCTGTGACACTGATTTGGCCCCTTGGCTGGTAGTGCCGTATCTTCCAGTTTCCTCTATCATTTCCTTACAGTCTTACAACATGAATCTTCAACAATACACTTAGGTATCCACATAAGCTCAGACAACGGCCAAACCGTAACAGTAGAGAGAGTAAGAATCAGTACACACAACCATTGGAATTCTGGCAATCTCAATCTGGGTTGTAATTTTTTGTAGAGTGCTTAGTATGACGTGAGCAATATCAACTCTGCTACTCATTGCAAGGATTTCAGATGCTAAAACGCTTTTGGTAACTCTCTTGGCCTTGATAGAAAACCAGTGAATGATATTACCTTTGATAACAAATTCATAGTCCATTGTTGAAGTCTCGTTTGCTAAAATTATTATAGTTGCAATTTGTGAACTTAAATCTTTGTTATTTGCGAACAAGCCGTCGACAATAATGTACAGCTTCGCGCTGTTTAGTTCCAATGGAACGTGTCACAGGCTCATACCTGGTTATCATTAGGCTGCTGCCTAACAAATAAGGCTTGAACTCTTCCAACCATATTAAACATCATACATGTCATGAACCCCTCCACGACTCATTAGACCCAAGTATAGGCCTTGGCCCAGTTCATGCAAATCTATTCTTAAATGACAAATTTAGATTGCAGACAGGACGACTCGAACACCAGTCGTGAGTCATCTAAGCCACATGCATCATAATTATTTTAATAACTAAAACTACTAACATTAAAATGATGCTGAATTAAAATAGACGGAGATGCTGGTGTTTGTCGGAGGACAGGTCATGATCTATTTTGAGAATGGTATGAGATGAGGGAACGAGATCATAGTCTTGTAAATAAATAGGAGGCTTTCAGTCATGTCTCTGCTCGTTACTTTAAGACTTTCATTTGTATCTAGCTCTGAGTTCAGTTTGAATAAAACGCCACTTTAAGACCGTCACAGAACGTAGGTCAATCCACAGTCTACGTTTTTCTTTTGCCAGTCTAGACGTTTATTTAATGCCTCAATTTCTTCCTTTCCAGGACTTTGATATTGGGCTGCACTTGACATATCGAAAGTTGCTTCAGGTTGACATATAGAGGCTATATAAGCGCCACGAGCTCTTTGCTCAACATAACTCCTATAATTGTCCATCAAATCAGGGGCTATTCAAGCAATTTTCTTTGCTTATTCTTTCTGATGAACTAGCAAATTTTTACCATTTTGGCTTAAGATACAGCCATTGAAGATAAGATCCTTGTCAGGAGTTAATCTTACTTTTGGTTTGGCAATTAAATTTGCCTTGGCTCGTTCAGTTTCTTCACGCTCAGAGAACTCCATATCAGCCAAAATCAACGTATCATCTGTCTGCATTCCAACAACACCAAAATACTCCTTGCTATTAGTGACTAGGAGACATGGATTGTAGGTCGATGTTTCCATAAGCAATTTGTTTGTATGGTGTTTAAAATATGTCACCCACCAGTGTAGCCCGGCTTCTAGTATTCCATAGAGTGGTTTAACAAGATGCATGATTGTTTGCGGAGGGAATTTACTTTCAAGTTCTTTTGGGATATATGCTAATATTGTGCAATTAAGGCGAGTTTTAGCTTGCACATATGCTTGTGTAATATCCCTTAACCAAAAATGAATGCCCAAAGCGCACAGTGATGGAGCAATTGCAAACATGATTTGTTGGCTTGAACGTTGAATTGTTGAAGCCTGGCAGAGAATTGTAGCCTTACCTTCGTCGTTATACCCTTGTATTTCCAGTCTTGACTTCTCATATGGTGAACCAGTTGCTTTACCCTTGATTTCTCGAACCATTCTTGATTTAAAATGCGACCCATGTGTTTGTTAGGGTCATATGTAATAAACTTCATAACTTCTTGATTACAAAGGCTTTCAAGTTCTATAATGTCCGATTCTTCAAATGGTTTTCCTGGGGCAGTTATCCTACCTTCACGTCGAAGGTTTAATGACAGCTCGCGGTCAGCTTGCTCCTTGTTTGAAACAAAGGTCATTGAATGGAGAGAGTGAACATGATTGTCATTGAAAAATTGCGCATCCAAACTGTCATTATTACTGCTTTCACCATCTTGGACAAATTTTTCATCACAGTTGTCAGAATAATTGTTGTCAATGAGGTAAACTTTATTACAGGAGCGTTTAGGTCTTGTATGGACTCTTCCAGGGGGTTGAATATCTTTATCTTTTGTACAAACTGTTTCAATTACAGTACTTTTATCATTTTCATGGGGGTAGTCAGAAGCAATCTTTGGGATAGGACCACTTTCAATTAGAGATTCCTTCTCTTGAACTACGGACACATCTTGCGTGTCGTTTCTGAGGTATTTCTTTACACAAGTAGAACGAAATTTGACTGGTTTTCCATTGATCTCAACTTTGCAAGTTTGGCCATCTGTTGCAAGAAGGGTAAAAGGTCCTGTCCATTTTTCTTTTTCTCGGTATACCCTGACTTCTGATTGAAGAGGGAGTTGCAAGGTTTCATCAGTATTGGGTCCATTCCTCATTCTTAATGCATCACTAATTTGTCTCTTTGCAAGGAGGCGCCGAACTTCCTTCATAGCTTTCTGAATAGCCTCAGCTCTTTGTGTGACTGAAGGGGATGGAGGAGAATCTTCTGTCATCCGTGGATACGCTCCAAAAACTAGGAGCGTAGGGACAAGCCCGTTAGGTCCAGCTATATTGTTGATTGTCTTGGCAGCCATTCGAAGTATTACTTCTGGGGGGCATCAACTTCATTCTGGATGATTTCATAACATCTTTTCAAAGGTGCATGGTATTGCTCAACTTTCCCTACACTATTGTGAGCTTCAACTGGAATTTCTTTAACTTCTATGGACATGATTTTTGCATTTTGCATGAATTCAGAAGATGTAAATTGGGTTCCAGAAATTTGGACAATTAAGTCGGGAGGTCCAAGATACACATTAATCCAACACATGCATAAAGATTTCCAGACCAATTTTGTGGAAATGTCCTTCAAGAACTGCGCTGCTTGAAAACCTGTTGCTGTGTCGACGACATGCAATACTGGTTTACCACCAATGTACATGATATCAATAACAATTTCATAATTGAATTCAATTTCGTCTTTAAGTGTAAACTTGAAACAACTAGGGGCTTTAGCATTCATTTGACAATGATGACAAATTTGTGTCAAATGCTTAATAAGTTGAGGTCGAAAAGCTCTGTGCCCGGCTTTTCTAAGGATTTCAATTAATCTTCGAGCTGAAGGGTGGCCAAAGCGTCAATGTAAGCGGCGTAATTGAGACTTGGTGAGGTGGCACCATACTAATGTTTTCCCAGGTGGATGACGTAAGAGCATCCAGGGATGGCCCCACTTTCGCACTATAGGAACTGTTTCTCCATTACCCTTGACTAAAACATTCTGTATACTATCCAATTTGACATTTAGGTTATCCATGTCCTTGATACATAATAAAAAAGGAGTGTTAGTGGGGAGTATTTGGAACTCAATTATTCCTATAGGGGTATCAACTCGTGCAGTTCCAAGTGATACAGTCTCGCCTTTACCAAAGCGTATGCAATGATGGCCTGCGCTTGACTTGTTGAGAGTGATTGATGGGTCTAGTAGCTGTAGTGCACAAAGTTGTGGTTCTCCCGCTGTTTATGTTCCTGCAGCACCTGTATTGGGCATAATGCCTTGAAATACCTTCTCCGAGTATCAATCTGAGAAGGTAAATATGCGGTTTTCTGCTTTGTCACACAAGTTATTGTCATCAAAAATTGACTCAAAACAATTGTTATTAAAGACATCGCATTTTGTAATGGCGTGCATAGCGGCTTGATTGACCAGATATTTGACAGTTTCTTGTGCATCTTCATTGTGGCCTAATTCTGAGATAAAAGCTTCACCAGTTTTTGTATCAAATTCGACATTACTGTCATATTCAAGCTGCATCTCCATTAGTAGCTGCTCGGCTTCTTCTAGATCGCTTTCGAATTCAGATACTCCTTCCCAATGTGTCAGAAAAGATAGATGCTCTTCCTTTGAGTAATGGCGATTTTGAGTTTGTTGGATATGCTGCCTAAATGAGTTGTATGACTGCCTTCTTTCCTCGTCTGAATGGTTGGTAGACCAGCAACCTAATTTCTTGCAGATAAAGCATTTCTTTATGCCATTTGATTGTCAGGAAAATGAAGAATTGAGTTGCTGTTCAGGAGGTTGGTATTGCAATTGTGAAGCTCCAGCAGAAAACTTTTGTGGATTCTTCCCTCGACCAATACTCTTACCTCGCCTTGCGTATACTCTATCAGTCCAAAATTGGTCATCATTTTTGGCATTGTATTGTCGTGCTTGTTGAGTTCTCATTGCTGTACTGATAGAAGATCTTAGATCAGCACATAAGCCTTCAAAAGATGATGCTGGCTTGAAAATAGCTAGGTTGCACTCAGGGACGTCTCCACAGGCGTTCAGTAATTTGTTTCTCAAAACGTTGTCTTTGTTGTAGTTACCGTCGCCAAGACACTGAGCAAGTTTCTGAAGACGAGTGAACAATAACTCAAGGACTTCTCGTTTGGTTTTCCCAGGGTTCTCCATTTCTGTAACAAAGAAATTTTTTTTTCCATTCCAAAAGGTAGTTTTGACGGCGCTCATCTGTTTGGAAATGACTCTTCAACATTTGTATCATCTCTTCATAGGTAAATATTCGAGGGGAGATGATTGATTGATTTGGAGCGAGATTACTGTAATAAAATTCACTGGCTTTTCCCAAAAGCATGACCTCGAAGACTTTTTGCTTTTGTGTAGGGTGGATACCCTTGATGTTACACCTCTCATCAAAGATTCTGAGTTTTAAGTCAAGGGGATCACATTCATCTCCAGTGTATCTCTTACTATCATTGTAAATTTTCTTCATGTCGGAAATCACTCTTGCCCAGCCTCCTAGATTATTGGAAGCAAGATATGTTTCATTACTCTTATCAAAAGTTTGCCGGTAATTATTTTCTATGTAAGGTTTTTCTTGATCATATTTATTGACGTCTTTCCCCTTGAAATTAAGGTTCTCTTGCTTTATAGCTGGAACGGAGGAGTTCACAGGTTGAAGGTACAAATCGAAATCTTTTGACTCTCTCATTTGTTTTTCGAGCTCGCCTTCGGGCCATTCTGGTATAACATTTGCTATGACAAGGTTTGCTAAGTATACTGAAATATGGCTCCTACTCCTCGGGATGAAGATACCACAATTGTTAAGAAAATCTCGAAACATCCGTCTTATTCCAGAATCTGCAAGTGCAAAATCTTCTTTCGTCCATCCTTCAAAGTCATCTTGAAAGTTTTCAAAAAGTCTATTATCTGTTAGTCTTTCCGCTTGGTAGAAAAGCTTTTGAAACACCATAAATCCACTAATCCTTTCTTTGGTTTTATCTTTTTCATCTTCGAGATTCAGTTGTCTATGGAATGTAGACTCATCCACTCTGCCTTTATACAAGTCTGGAATGAGCATTTTTCCAATGTTAATTTGTTTTGATGGCAAAATATTGTTTTCGCAAAATAAGAAATTGGTGGTCTTAATATTTATGACTTATGTTTCCTTTTTGAAATTAGGTTAGTCAGAGTCTGTATCTTGAATGTCTCTTTTGAAGGTTTCTATTCTGCGTGATAGACGCAGCTTGTAAGGGTCAGTTGTCGGCGACGTACAACAGAAACTGTTTTTCGCAAGCTCCTAGAAGCTTTGATTTGATCCCTGGACGGTAGGAGTTAACCTACGGTGGCAATCAAAACTGGCTTCCTCTAGCACAAAAAGTCGTAATATGCAGCACGATTAAATGTACGGATCTCACGCCTTTTGTCTCTTCTGAAATAGCCTGGCTGCTCTGTGGCTAACTATGAGGTTAACCACTGATCAGTGTTGGTATCACAGGTAACAATTGGATCCAATCAAGGGGTCTGATGTCAGTATATGTGAATGATGTCTATTCTTTCCATCTAAGGAGATGGCGGTGCTGTATCTATATGATTACATAATTAAACTAGAATTACACGTGATTACACCAGTTCTACAGATATAATCCAAACAGTTTTATCAGGAATTATTCAGGCGAAGTTGAGCCTTTGACCCGCCTCCTACGAAAAAACGTTCTGTGGGTCTAGGAAGATGATCAAAAACATGCCTTTACAAACCTCAAAAATTTGTTTACTCAGGCGCCAACAATGGCTCATTTTGATCATCAGAGGCGCACTATAGTGGAAACCGACGCTTCTAACTGGGCATCTGGCACTGTCCTTATCCAGATAGGGAACGATAATATATCTCATCCTGTAGCATTTTTCTCATCCAAACACAATCCAGCCGAGTCGAATTATGACATTTATGATAAAGAACTGCTCGCTATTGTCAAAGCCCTTGATGAATGGTGCCCTGAGTTGTCAAGCACGCATGAATCATTCGAGATTATCACTGATCACAAAAACCTTCAGACATTTCACACTGCCAAACAACTAAATCAACGCCAGGTTCGATGGTCAGAATTCCTATCGCAATTTAATTTTAAGATTACGTACCGCCCCGGATCTAAAGCATTGCTTCCAGACACATTAAGCTGCCTTCCAGGTCTGAAGCCAAAAGATGCATCAGATTAACGACTTCAGAATCGCTTTCGCCCGCTAATACCATTAAGTAAACATAAAGCTAGTCTAGTGAATAATGTGGTCTCAGATAGTAAAAATATGGAACACAATAATGTTGATTTTATCAAGTTGTTGACTCCTGAGTTGACTTTGTCTGATTTAATCAGTCGAGCTTACATAACTAACCACACAGCTCTATCTATGGTAAAATGCCTAAAATCCTCATCTAGTAGGCGCTGGCCGGTTTCCATCTCTTGCACGCTTCGAAAGGACAAAATTGAGTTAAAATTAATTGATGGACTGATTTACTTCTGTAATCGCCTTTTTATCCCTGATAATCAAGAATTACGTCTTGAAATTGTTTATTGTACTTATTCATCTGGTCCTGCAGGTCATCCTGGTCGTGTCAAAACTCTAGATCTGGTTCAGCGTACTTACTGGTGGCCGCGGATGAGTCAATTGGTGGCTAATTTTGTAAAAGGATGCGCCCTCTGTTTTCGCACAAAAACTCCCCGCACTTCGCCACCTGGCTTCTTGAAGCCTCTCGAAATTCCTCTTCGTATGTGGGCCAATATTTCTATTGACCATGTCGTAGATCTCCCACCATGTAAGCGCAATGGAAGGACACACCTTCATATCCTTGTAGTTGTTGACCGACTTTCAAAAATGCGACATTTCATCCCTGTTATATCTCTGGACGCAGGTGAGCTCGCTGACTGTTTTGAACAAAATATATATAAGCTGCATGGTGCACCTGATTCGATGATTTCTGATTGTGGCTCTGCTTTTGTCTCTGAATTTTGGCGCAGGCTGAACAGGCGTCTATCTGTATCACTAAAACCCAGCTCAGCTTTTCACCCAAAAACCAATGGCCAAACTGAAATTGTAAATTCGGCTATGAATCAATACCTTCGAGCTTTTTCGAATTTTACGCAAGATGATTGGGTCGACTGGCTGCCTCTAGCAGAATTTGCATCTAATAATCAGGCAAGTGAGACCACAGGAGTTTCCCCGTTTTGTGCCAATTACGGATATAATCCCCGCCTTGGAATCGAGCCTCCGGATCCTCGACCCCCCAATTCAACTGATAGCGTCAAAAAAGAGTACTTGCGTGCCGACATGATAGTAGAGCGGTTTGATCGTATACTTCGAAAACTACATGCCCTTACAAGGCAGTCACGAGACCGTTATGAAAACAATGCAAATACACGAAGATCAGAATCTCCAATATATCAACCTGGAGACAAAGTGATGATTAGTTTGAAGAACCTGAAGACTAATAGACCAAAGAAAAAATGGGACGATAAATGGGACGGACCTTATCGAATTCTCAAAGTATACAATGGCGCATTAATTGTTGATTTGCCAGACCACATTCACGTTAACAAAAGTTTTCACACTTCATTAGTAAGACCATGGAAAGAACCTGTACTTAATGGTCAATCAATTATCAATAACCTTGAAAATCGAATTGTTGCGGGTCGAGTTGCCGAGAGAGACAATGATGGAAACATCATGGATAAATGGGAGTTCGAAAAATAATTAGATATTCATGCTGATGATATTGAAAAATCGGGGTTTACTTATCTCATTAAGTGGAAATATGACAAAGAGCCTACTTGGCAACCTTAGGCCGATCTTAAAGGTTGCAAAAAAGCTCTTCGAAATTTCCATCTTCAAAATCCAGACAAACCGAGGCCCCCTTATGGAATAAATATGCCACTAAACTCTAAAGCAGAAACGGACTCTCGATTACGTCGTTCCAAGAGATTAAGACGGCCTAAATTGGTGATCAAGAAATGATAAGTAATTAGCTTGCATATTCCTGATAAAATTTCATAAGAGTTTGGAGACCAAACTATGTGGGGGGGGAAGTACTGTCACAGTAGTAAGATGGTAGTTGGGGTCGTTTAAGGTTAAGCGATAACTGAGCCTCTATAGGCCTTCGTGTAGCTAGAAAGTCTTTTCTCTTCTCATCGCACAACTCAATTATAATACTTAACCACGCACTTTGTAAACCTGCCCTGTGATAATATTACAGAAAATAGATGTGGCGCAGTATTAAATGATACAAATAACGGAAACGAAAACGAGATAGTACATGACTAGTGTAACAGATGCAGGACTGTTAGAATTACAACAGTTATCACCTATCACAATAAAGAAACTCATCACTGAAAAAGCTGGGGTCGCACCTTCAGCAATCATAGCAATGATACAAGTTAGGTCCGGCCTAGCAATGGAGTGTGCATCAGACGCACTCAGGGAGTCGATTCTGAGTGTGGGTCCTTCACTTCAAAAGTAGGAAATCACAATTGAGCCTGCTTCAGATTGGACGTCCGTCATGGTCCCTCGTGTCCCAATCTGCATCCGTAGATTAGACGGAAGGATTGAAGTTACTAGTGAAATGGTGAAGACGGAATGCCACGCAGTTTGTGGGGTCACACCAATACTGGTGCGCCCAAACAATATAAAATTAGGAAGCTATTCTGCTAGCTGGATAATACACTTCAAACAGGTGCCATCCAACCTAAGATTCAGACAATTCGACGAGAGTGGGTCCGCCATTCCGTTTTCCCGTCGAAGACCCATCGAGCAGTGTCAACGCTGTTGGGGATACCACTCAACAAGAAACTGCGTCAAAGGACAGCGGTGTGTTAAATGTTCTGGTGGACACGAAGTAGTAGAATGCACGGTTAACATCCCCAAGTGTTCAAACTGTGCTGGGCCGCACGAATCAACCCACTTGAGCTACATGGCTCGACCAAGGCGACATCACGGTCAAGTAACGCCTAGATCACCAGCAGAGCTACGAGTTATCCGTGAAAAAGGGCATATGGATTTCAAGGCAGCACTGTCAAGATCTCAAGAAAAAGGTAAGGACCGCGAGGTCATTAACATACCAGAAGAAATAATTCATGATAATGAGTAATACACCAAACTCATATAATCACAAACAGAGACATAGCACCCTTCTCTTTCACCAAGTGAACGTGGGAAAGGGCGGACCGAACATGGACATAGCGCTGCAACAAGCTTGGGATGCAGAAGTACACATAGTTATGGTACAAGAACCATGGACATTGCGAGAAGACGGAGATTTCACTACGAAAAGCCACCCTGGCTTCAATAGTTTCATACCCTTCGGAAATACGGTACCGAGATCACGACCACGCGCCATCACTTTTGTCAGGAAGGAACTACAAGTGACACAGATTACACATTTGTCATCAAGTCAGACGTCAGACAATTGCTTCGTGCAGGTGTCAGGACTGACCTTTGTAAACGTTTATAGTGCCCCAGGCCACAGCAGGACTGTGGATCCTTTACTAAGCTGGCGTCCCAATGGCCCTTCAGTAGTGAGAAGCGATTTTAATCCAGTCTAACAGCATTGGCAGCCGTTCATAGAACGCCAATACGGTAATGACGATCTCATCATGGGATGGGCCCGTGAAAATAATATGCAGCTACTAAGCACCATTGGAGAAAGCACCCACCAAGACGGAAATGTGCTAGATCTAACCTGGAGTAACACGACGGCTTTTGCATCACTCTCAAACCGCTTTCACTATACATCAGACCACTCAACTATTGAGGGCTCAGTTGACACACCAGGGTACTCGGAGCTATCTGGAATCCCAAGACTAACCCGTGTTAGAGACTAAGATCTAGATGAGTTTGCACGATGCGTGAAGCAATGGGTAACGCCTGGCCCCCTAAGTAGTCAAATCAAGATTGAGGACTCCACGAGGAGCTTAATCCGAGTACTTTAAGATGTAGCCAAAGTTGTCGGACGAGCACCAGCTGTAGGAAGTGGGAAAACAGCGCCTTGGTGGACTGAGGACTGCAAAGAACGATAGAGTGACTACAGGGCAGCTAAAAGGATATCTAGAGATACAGGAACGGCACGTAAAACTTTCCAAGCCGCAGTGAAGTCAGCTAAACGCAAGTATTGGACAAAGCAAGTCTAATCAGCAGAGACAGAGGCACAAGTCTTCTAATTTATGCAATGGGACAAACCAAAGCCGACGAAACAGCCTCCTCCTCTCCATGTATCACTAAACCAGTGGCTTTTGTTAAAGTTATGAGCTTGAGCAAAGATGGAGGTTGTAGCGGAATCAGTGTCGGCGGTTAGACCGATGCAGTAAGTTTAGTATGAGATTGTGAGAGGAAGGTCCGAGAGGAAACAATTGTATTTAGATGTATGGTTCAGAGTAAAACCGAGATGATAAGAGTGAGATTGCGTGTTTGCATATCTTATCAACTGTGGTTTTTGACCAGTATTTATCAATCTCCATGGATCGTAAGTTATGATCCATGTAGATGTAGATCTATGTACATACACATATATGGGCCAGAAATATAAAGCTAAATACACGTGTGTCGGTAATAGATACGGGAAAACTATAACCTGTATTTATAAGGAAATTGTTAAATGACAAGGTGTGTCTAGCTGCTACAGGGGCAATCCGAGTCAGGCAGAGTCAAACACATGAGTCGCGTCAATTACGCTATTCATGCAGATCAGTTGCATGGAGGAAAATTTGTACTTAGGAGTCCGGCTGTCTCGATCTTAGTATACTTTTAGTTAACTCGAATATCTGATTCTATCTGACCTCAATCCACTGTGCTAATTCCATCGTCTTCTATACAGTCATACTGCGACAGAAGTCCTCCCAAATTAATAGGTTATGACCACCGGTTTGCCACAGGTATAAATAGAATCAAAATCGACTCCAAAGCCTTGACAGCTTAGCCTAAGATTCGAGAAAGGAATCTACAATCGTCTAAGATTCGAGCAAGGAATCGAAATTTCGCCTTGGACTAAACCTCACAAGAATCGAGGATAATGAAGCGCTTGGCCGCATCCCCTCGCCCTCAAGGGATAATGTTGTGCTGGCTCGGTTGAGTTGTTAGGAGACAGGGGAACGGAGGATGGGCTGCTGGATTAGGAAAGGGTGGAAAATACAGGCTGGTGCACAGACGCTGTTCATGTACTCTACAATCTCTTCACCTGCCGAGTTTAGTGAATTAATCTATCCAAAATAATATCATACTTCACATCATCCATTAGATGATATTATCAATCGTCGGGATGCACATCTAGCATCACCTTCATAGATCACCATCTGATACGCACTCAGTGTCCATCGTGCCATCACCCAGCGTGAGCGCGCCATCTCCGCGACTCACCATTGCACATGAGCCCGTGTAATTCCACCGACGGACAGCAGAGTGTCACGGTTTCAGTACAAAATGCTTGGGCGATCTTGTAAGTACAGTATATTAATTATAATTCTCTAGAGAGAGAATTCTAACAGCTAGTGACTACAAATATATATAATCCAGAATACTCCTCCTTCCATAGGATTCCCTCCATGACCAGAATTGTTTGGATTCTTCGACAACTTCCAAGAAGATTCTGGATTACACCATTGATCTCATTGCCTGCGCTAGCTAGCGTAGGCTACAGGGATAATTAGGCTTAACAGCCGTTACAATCCCCCTTCTCTTCCTCAATGAGTAAATATTTTATTTAATTTTCTTATTTAATGCTTTTTTTTTCGTCGTTCCCTCCGCGTTTTGTGGACATGAGGCTCGGCCTGGCCAACGTATCTACCTGAGTATATTTCCGAAGGGCCATCATTTGAAGTTATGGGACCATAGGTCTCCTCAAATATTTTTAAAGCTTCGGTGTCTGCCACGTATTCAATGGGCTCCCAAGTTGGTTCTGCCCAGCCAGTCCACTTAACTAGGGCTTGCCTGAAACTACCACGGCCACGTCTCACTGTTCTCGCTCGTATTATTGAGTCCACTCCAAATTCTTGCTCGCCCAGATCGTCAAGGATAGCGGGATTTTGTGCATCGTCCCGCCGCTGACTCGGAAAGGGATCCGCACCCGCCCGCTTCACCAATTCAACATGAAAGCGGTTGTGGATGTTTCCAGGAACGTTCAACTCCACAGTCAAAGGATCTGGGACCGCGGTCACATCGTACTTTGCATGTATCCAGGCTAGCTTCTTGGAGAGCTGTGGTGTTTTCACGTTTCGGAGATCCAACCAAACCTTGTCGCCAACTTTATACTGATCTGGTTGTCTTCGGAAGCGATTTGCATTACCCTCGTTTCGTTGTTGAGCTGAAGCCATTGCTGCCTGTGCATAGTCTTGCGCGTCCTTTAACCTCTTAACATAATCCTGAGCAGATAGTCGTCCCGGGTGTCGGGAACCATTCTCTAAGATAGGCGTAGGCTCTGCCAGAGGGTCCAAATCGTATCCGTGCCGTAAGAAGAATGGGCTTAGTCCTCCAATCGCTGAACTTGGTCTTGAATTTAGTGCCAGTTGGGCTACAGGCAACAGTTCCATCCAATTATCTTGTGAGTAGCAGGTAAACGCTCGCAGGTACTTGTACAATTCCTGATTTGCTCTTTCACTTGCGTTTGACTGAGGATGGTACGCCGTGGTCAAGCGTTGAGTTATTCCTGTTAGCTTGCAGAAAGTTTGCCAAAAGGTTCCCATCCAGTCACTGCCTCTATCACTTGTCAAATAACGTGGAAAGCCAAAGTAACGATAATATCGGTCGACAAAAACTTTAGCGCTTGGTGCAGCCTCCATTGTCTTTGTACCAAATAGAAAAACGTCTTTAGATAGCCGATCTGTTATAACCATTATATTTGTACAATCTTGAGAAGGTGGCATATCAGTAATAAAATCAATTGTCAGCTCGCTTCCTATTCGGTCAGGAATTGGCAGTGATCGAAGAAACCCAGCCTTCGCCTCTCGCCATACTGTCGTACGACCACAGACATCACAATTCCGTATAAAACGACGGACCGATTCCCTCATCTTTGGCCAGAACCATCGCCTTAAAAGTATGCCAATCATTGTATCTTTGCCCGGGTGACCTGCTAGGTAGCTATCGTGTGTCCGCTGCATTATCGCCGTTCGGAGTGGCTCATAATCGGGAACCCAAATTCTATTTTCCCTTCCACGAAGAACGCTATCTGCGGCAACCGTACACTCTGCAATGTTAGCGGTTAATTTCTGAGCGATATTTGGTGGGAAACTTCTCTCTCCGTGCTGGACAGCATCTCGCGCTCGTCGCCAATCATTATCGTAAATGACTCCTTGATTCCATAATGTTTGAATCTCATCGTCGTCAGATATTCTCGCTGTCGCTGCTGGGTCTGCTGTACCGAGTTGTGCATCGACAGGTAAAGCTTTGACAGTTGGTAACAGTTGCATAATTCTACCCGTGGTTCGTTCGTCATGAAGGCCATGGGGCTGATCCTGATCGCGTCTTGAGAGAGCATCCGGCCGTTCGCAAGCATTGCCAGGTCGCCATTTCAGAGTGAAATTGAACTGATGTAATACATCGTAATACCTGGCCTGCCGTTCATTGAGTAGTCGCTTGGTCATGAAATAGTCTAAGTTCTTGTGGTCGCTCAAAATCGTGAATGGCTTTGCAACAGAACGCAGTTCAGCTTTCCACTCTTGCAGGCACGTGATTATGGCCAGCATCTCTTTGTCGTGTATCGGATAATTTGCTTCCGCTCCGCTCAGTCGCTTGGAGTAGTAAGCCACCGGCCTCAGCCGGCCTTGCTTATCAGCTTGAGACAAACATCCACCCAATGCATACCCAGAACAATCGGCTTCCACCACTGTGTCTCGCTCGGGATCCCATTGCGCTAGCACCGGCTCAGTTGAAAAAATTTGCTTTAGTCGTTCGAACGCCTCGTTCTCCTCAGGTCCCCATCTCCAAATTGAATCCTTCTTCGTCAATCTGGTCAGTGGTGCAGTTACCTCCGAAAATCTATCAACAAAGCATCAATAGAAATTTGCAAAGCCGAGAAACGATCGAACTCCTTTAACCGACGTAGGTGGCTTCCATTCTATGATGCTCTTGACCTTGTCAGGATCTACGGTCACCAAGTCTCCAGCTCTCACAATGTATCCTAGATACTTCACCTCTCGACATAGAAAATTGCATTTATCAATGTCCAAGTACAAACCAGCCTTCTCTAGCTTTCCCAAGATACTTTGAACCGTTCTCCAATGATCGGCCTCACTACCATTTGTGTATACTAGAACGTCATCCATGTATGCTGTCGCATCAACATCAAGGTGTCCTCGTAGTTGCTCATTAATATAACGCTGGAAGGTTGCAGGTGCATTCGCAAGACCAAATGGTGTAACAAGCCACTCAAAAAGACCATGGCGACATCTGAAGGCAGTCATCCATTCATCTCCCTCTCTGATTCTGATACGATGGAAAGCTGACTTCACATCTAGTTTCGTGAACCACCTAGCTTTTGAAAGTTGTCGCAAAGTTTCTTTAAATAATGGAAGGGGATACCTGTCTGGAAGAGTGACTGCATTCAGCCCGCGATAATCCACACAAAATCGTAGCCCTTCGTTTGGCTTTCTAGCAAAAAGTACTGGCGAGGCCGCCGGCGAACTACTTGGTCTGATCCATCCCTTACCCAGAAGATCTGTCAATGTTTTGCGAAGCACTAGAAGCTCCTCTCTTGACATACTATAAAGAGGGCCCCAAGGCGGATGGACTGGCTTCCCATTCTCATTTCGGAGGTTTATAGCATGGTCAAGGTGATCTCGTGTAGGCGGTAGATCATTAGCGCCGCTATCGTCAGAAAAGAGGCGCGCGAACTTCTTCACAGGGCCCGGTAATCGGTCTCGAGCATCAGAGATCTTGAGACAATGTTTCGTACGGAGTGCCTTATTTATGTCGTCTAAGGAGGCTTTGCAGACGGGAACTCCCTTTTCCAGAAAAGATAATGCCTCAACAGCAGCACGTTTAGGCTCCTTTATTCCCCTTAGTTTTTGACGCCAGCGTCGAACACTGTAAACAGAACCACCGCTCTTCCTGAGTTCCAACCGCTGCTCTTTGGAATGAATTACTGCATCCTGGTCCTCTAACCATTTCTTCCCAAGTATGATCTGATGTGTACTGTGTGGTACTACATACAGCCACAATTTTTCAGTAACAAAGCCATCAAGGTCTATGGAGACCCAAGTGATACTTTTTACTATTGGCTTGTCTTGAGATGAATTTTCTGCTGTCTGAAGGGTTCGGGGAGAGATAGGTTTACATGGTAAACTTAGTAGGGCTGCTAATTCTTCATCAATGATACCTGAACACAGGCATCCATTGTCAATTAATGCTTGCACCATAGTGACGTCGTTAACTAATGCATTAACTAAAAATGGATTTGTATTCATCTTCGGTTCTTGTTCAGCTGCTGTCAAACTTTTTGAAAACTTTTTATCCAATATTATTGGCTGCACAAAATCTTTCCTTTCTTCTTGAATCGGTCTATCACTAGTAATGGCATTAATAAGGGGTGGCGATGTGTTCTTTCTCATTTCATGATCTGTAAGACAGCTCCCCATGACAGACCTCTTGGCTGACCAACCCATTGTTTCTCCTCGATCTCTTATTTGCTGAATTTCGATAGGACGGTTTATGAGTCTCGGAGAAATGCTATACGGATCCAATTCGTACACTGCCGGATCAATAGGACCTAGACCATCATCATACGGATCCACTTTGTAGACTGCCGGATCAATAGGACCTAGACCATCACCTTCCGGATCCAATTCGTACACTGCCGGATCAATAGGACCTAGACCATCATCATACGGATCCACTCTCATATTTTTTTTATAAATATGTAAACTTTTCTTAGTCTTTCATGGATTAATTGCTGGAAGAAGGTGGCACACCCTAGATTGACATCCCCGTTTCTCACATCTGAAGCAGCTTCCTTCTTTCCGAAGCTTAGCTAGCTGATCTTCTGATTTCCATGTTGCCCTAAGAAAATTGTTTTCCTCCATAGAAATGTTGCAATGATCCCACTTCATCTTTGCAAAGTTGATTGACTGCAATTCTGACTGACTGATTGACTGACTGACTGACTGACTGACTGACTGACTGACTGACTGACTGACTGACTGACTGACTGACTGCGATTCTGACTGCGATTCTGACTGACTGACTGACTGACTGACTGACTGACTGCGGTTCTGAAGTTTGTGGAGAGAATTATAATATGTCACGGTTTCAGTACAAAATGCTTGGGCGATCTTGTAAGTACAGTATATTAATTATAATTCTCTAGAGAGAGAATTCTAACAGCTAGTGACTACAAATATATATAATCCAGAATACTCCTCCTTCCATAGGATTCCCTCCATGACCAGAATTGTTTGGATTCTTCGACAACTTCCAAGAAGATTCTGGATTACACCATTGATCTCATTGCCTGCGCTAGCTAGCGTAGGCTACAGGGATAATTAGGCTTAACAGCCGTTACACAGAGACATAATTGCTATATACCTCACAGCTCATAACCACAACAGATAACTATGAGAGCTGGTTTAGAGAAATGAAGCTAAAACTTAAATCTAGGTCAGTATTTTTCACTATTGAAACAACATTGGAAGAATACGCGACCACGAAACAAAACAGAAGTAAAACAATACCTTCGACATCTGGTATCAATGGAGGATCAATCAAAGTTGAAGTGCTGAGTACGAGTTTGGACAAAACAAAAGTTGAAAAGTATGAGAAAGCTGAAGCAACGTCACTTTTCCTCATACTCCAGGCTCTCAGCGCAGAAGATTTTGATCTGATCGATGAGCACGAGACAGCACTCAGAGTCTGGAACGCACTCAAAGGCAAGTATTTTAGAACGAACGAGTATTCTGCAAACACGTATCTAACTAAAATTGCAACGTTTGAATTCCGTCAAGAAATGGGCTTGGACAATTCTTGGGCGAAGCTAAAAGAGTTTCGCCGAAAACTCATCAGTGCAGATCCTATCATGAAGAACGCTTATCCAGATGCGGCGTTATTCTTAATTCTGACAAAGACACTCCCAGCGGCCTTTAAGGCGACAACAGATGGATTCAGAATACAGGTTACTCTTTCTGTTGAGGACAAGCTGAAGATTTTGAACGAAGTCGAAGAAGATCTACGACTTCAGAATGAAAAAGCCCTAGTTGCTAGGCAAAAGTTGTCTAAGTTTCCACAGAAAATGCGACAAAATCAAAACTCTGATTCTGATAGCCCTGCTTATAGGTGCTATTTATGTAAACGGTCACACACTGTCGCTCGATGTCCTAGGTTAGAAACAGCTGCGAGACTTTTGAAAGAGCACAACAGGAAGAAGAAAGTGCAGGAATCAACTAAACCACGCCTGCAAGATAAAGATAAACCCAAAACTTCTCGATCAGCACAAAAGCAGTCCAGATATCACAATGCCTTGTCTGCTGAAACATTAGCTTCAGAAAATGAAGATTGCGAAGAATGTCACCTGTCAAAGGAAGAAATATGTAAGGCTACTCCATCTGATTGGCCCGCCGATACTGGCGCCACGTCTCACATGTCTGACCAACCTCTTCTATTTAGGAAACTTATACCAATTGTTCCCAAAAGAGTAAAGGTTGGAGGGGGCGAATTAAAGTCTGAATTTTCTGGCGATGTTCAAATGAGGTGTAAAGACGAATCTTCAATGCTTCTTTCCGATGTTTTATTTGTTCCAAATCTGGGAGTTAATCTTCTATCAGTGAGAAAGCTGTGTCAAGCAGGTTTGAACTTTGCGGGTAATCAAAATGAATTGTTCCTTAAGCTAGGCAATAAAGTTATCATTGAAGCTAGAATGAATCAAGGACTCTATACTGTGACGCATATCGCTGAAGGATATGAAGAGACTGCGTTTAATTCTGTGGAAAACGACAGGTCAAATAATAACACTTCATATGTGAGCCCAAGTCAAATCTCACATCAAGAAACTATCCGGAAAAACGAAAGGGAAAGATACCTCAAGTACCATTGTCGCTTTGCTCACTTAAGACCTGAAAAAATTCGAAACTTACATCTGGTTACTACACTCAAAAAGCAGATCAAGATTCCACGAGATCTCGATGTCTGTGAGGTATGTGCACTTACTAAGATGAAAAACAGGATCCCAAAGGTCCTAAGCCCTTGGATCAATGAAATACTGGGACAATTTCAATTTGATGTCGCTGGCCCATTCCCAACAAGTATCAGAGGCAACAGATGGTTCCTCCTCATCATTGACATTTGCAGCAGAATGAATTGGGTAATTCCAATAAAGACCAAAAGTGATGCATATGAGGCATTGAAAACCTGGAAAACAGTAACTGAACATCAATCGGGCAAGAAAGTTAAATGTGCAAGATCAGACAACGCACCCGAACTCCTCAAAGCTATTCACAATTGGAAAATAGAAGACGGAGTTCTTGCACAATCAACCACTATTGCCTCTTCGCATCAGAACGGCCCTGCAGAACGTTCGATCCAAACTGTTGAGTTCAATATGAGGGCAATGCTAGAAGAAGCCCAGCTTCCAATTGAGTTCTGGGATGAAGCAGCAGAAACTGACTGCTACATACGCAACCGAACTGACTCTGGCCCAATAATTTCGAATATGAAAACCAGTCCAATCAAAGCCTTTACAGGTGAAACCCCTTCAATTGATCATATACGGAAATGGGGGAGTAAATGTTTCTACTATGTAGATAAAAAGACACTGCCTGCTCATGAAAGACACGATAAACTTGTTAACCCAGCGAGAGTAGGCGTATTTGTAGGTTATTCTGAGAATACAACAAAACACTTGAAGGTTTATTCACCGGAACGAGGATACAATATTTTATCAAGTCGTGTAGTGATTAACGAGAACGAGAAAGGAGGAACAGTTGATCTAAAGATACGAAATTCAAAGATCGGGCCTCAAGGAACACCGAATGTGACCATGGATAGAAGACCAAGAGGTAGACCAAGAAATGTGGAGATTGAACAAAAGTTGAGTCTTCCTCAAGCTAGTACAGAGAAGGCTAAACCAAAAGAAACTGAGGAGCATAACTTTAACTCAGAAGCCATCACACTCACTGATATACGTCCAGCTCATAATAAAGGAGATGCCAGTCGAGAACATGTAAGTATAGTGGGCAGTAGTGAACTCCCCACAATGATTCAGCCCACTCTCCAAAAAGCAGCTCGCAGCAGTGAAAACGTTTGTCAAGACTTAGAGAAGACCTTAATCAACGATCAGCACTTAGAAAATCTGAGCGCGCCTGATATGGATCTGGAAAAAGAACCTGAAAGTGACAATTTGGCTTCAGAAACAGACATCAATACGGACTCTGATTCAGGAGAATTATATGAGAGATATGAGATAAATGGAAATTGTGAACACCAAAATACAAATTGTCAACCTAACGAGGAGATAATTTCACAAGACGACGAAGAAAACATGACTGATGGCAAAGCAGAAAAAATTGATGTTGAGAAACTTGCTATGGACAATGATTCAGATGAATTAGAGGAAGAATATCCAGTTGATGCTAATCATTCAACAGAAACATTGTCATTGAATTCTCAGACAAAGAATTCATACGTAGATACCTCATTAGCTAACACTAATCTTGAGCACAATTTTTCGACCTCAAAACATTTATTCCCACAGCAAAGGCACAGATACTTTACACGCTCCACCGCTCAGAAACGTACCTCTCAGCAAGAAACTGAGTCGCTTCGAGATTCCAAATATGTCAAGGTATTCATTGCACAATTGATTCAAAGTCGAAGAAATGATCTAACAAACAGTTCACTATTGCATCAGCTACATGATAAAGATGTAGAATCTGCACTTCCAGCCGAGGTAATTGCGGGTATAAAAATTCCCTCTAGCTTTGCAGAAGCAACGAAAGACCCATCCTACCCAGAAGAATGGAAAAAGGCAATGAATGAAGAAATGGTGTCACTCCGAAAAAATAATACATTTGTGGAAGTCATACCACCAAAAGACGTAAATCTTGTATCCTGCAAATGGGTATACACAATCAAGACTCATACCGACGGCTCAATTGAACGTTTTAAAGCCCGACTGGTAGCGCGTGGATTCAGTCAGATTCATGGTCTTGACTATAATCAAACATTTGCTCCAACAGTAAGAATGGACACACTTCGATTATTTCTTGCTGTCACTGCTGCTGAAGACTTAGAATGTTTCCATTATGATATCAAGAATGCGTTTACAGAATCTCATCTTAAAGAGGACATTTTTCTTCAGCCACCTAAAGGGATTTCAATTAAAAGAGGCTACGTCTGGAAAGCACTTCGAAGTTTATATGGGCTAAAACAAGCTGCAAGAGACTGGAACTGTCTGATCAAAGATTCATTACTGACATGGGGATTCACACAAAGCCTTGCCGATCCGTGCATGTTTACTCACGACAATGGTACAAGTCTATTGGTTTATGTTGATGACATTGTGGCATCGGCTAACTCTCAAAAACATTTGGATCGGTTCTATAAAAAGTTATCAACAAGATTCAGCGCCAAGAATCTGGGGGAGATAGAAAAGATACTTGGAGCTAGGGTCATGCGAGATAGAAAGAACCGGACCCTATATCTTGACCAAGAACAATACATTCAAAACGTGTTGGAAAAGTTTGGATTCAGAAAAGGTGTTCACAAGCCAAAAACAGTGCCACTCACTGGATATGAACACTTACGGCCCGCCACAAGTGATGACAAAAGAATTGACGTTACAGAATACCAGCAAGCAATTGGAAGCTTTATGTATGACACAACCGTCACAAGGCCGGATATTGCTTTTGCAGTTGGAAAACTCAGTCAATTCATGAGTGATCCCGCAGAACATCATAGATATGCACTCAAAACAGCTTTCCGATACTTGAAGTCGACAATAAAATTTCGGATCTGTTATGGTCTCGGAGGAGAATACAGTAGCTTTAAGGTCTATTCGGATGCCGACTGGGCAAGTGATAAAAATGACCGTAAAAGTACCTCAGGAAGCGTCACCATGTTCTATGGTGGTCCAATATCTTGGTCCAGTAAAAAGCAGCACTCGGTATCAACATCAAGCTGTGAAGCTGAGTATATTGCTCTATCAATGTGTGCAAAACATGGACAATGGATTGCTCAAATATTTCGAGACCTCGGACTACCAAAGTATATCGGGAAAAACCCTGCACTAGTCCAAATGCTCGGAGACAACCAAGGATCAATTGCGCTAATTGAAAACGCATATCTGAACGAAAGGTCAAAACATATCAATATTTGCTATCACTTTATTCGTGATCTCGCCGGAAAGGGGAGGTTGGCAGTTGATTACATTCCTACTGATGATATGGTAGCAGACGGCATGACCAAACCGTTGGCAAGAGTGAAGTTCCAGAAATTCATTGAACAGCTTGGTATTAACTGTACACAAGTCCCCGTGATAGTATCTACTAAACAACAATTGATAGGAGACTAGAGTCAGGACAACCTTTGAGGGGGAGTGTTAAATGACAAGGTGTGTCTAGCTGCTACAGGGGCAATCCGAGTCAGGCAGAGTCAAACACATGAGTCGCGTCAATTACGCTATTCATGCAGATCAGTTGCGTGGAGGAAAATTTGTACTTAGGAGTCTGGCTGTCTCGATCTTAGTATACTTTTAGTTAACTCGAATATCTGATTCTATCTGACCTCAATCCACTGTGCTAATTCCATCGTCTTCTATACAGTCAGACTACGACAGAAGTCCTCCCAAATTAATAGAAATGGTTAAACTGCCCTTTGCAGCTATTGATGGTGACATGAATTAAGATGATGATTGTGATTGAGATAGATTTCTATATAGTTTATAATACATGATATGCTCAGGTTCATATACCTCGAGCCAAGCAACCAGATTATGTTCCTCTAGATCTAGATTCATCGGAATAATTACTTACTCAGTAAAATTCTCCTAGTCTCAGTTGTGTGTTTAGGATCTTGATTAGGTTTCTAGTAACTAGTCAATGATGTTTCTCATATCACTGAGACATAGTCATGGTTGATACAACAGGTACAAACGATGAGTCGTGTCTGTACATGACGTTGTTATATAGTCATGATCGTCTGAACAATATCAACTCATGAATAAATCATGTCTCTACATGACAGTATTTAAGACATAGTCATCTGCTGGAATTCTAGTGTGAAATAAACGCTAATGCGCATTAAACTTTCGGTGAATGATGTATTGATAACAGTGATATAGAATGGGGAATTTGATAGTCAAATTAGCCGGACTTACTAATAAGTTATTCTTGGCATTCCAAGATATATCATATTTCAACAGCTTTTAGATCCACTCGAGCGGACAATCGCACTGCGTGATTCCCTTATGGGAAGATTCGAAGCTAGAAGCGATGTAGAAACATGGGAGAATGGTCAACCAGAGTCTATCCCATGGAACGGAGAGGTCTCGTTGGAAGAAGTCACAGCATCAACCATTAGAAGTAAAGAAACGGCTCCAGGATATGACAAAATCACCGTCCGACTACTCAAGGCTTGCTGGAGCTTGATTGGAACATAAGTCAGGGACCTCTTTCAGGCATGTCTGAACTTGGAATATTTTCTAACACCTTTCAAGGTGGCGGAAGTTGTACTACTTCCTAAAATTGGACGCGATCTCTCTAGCCCAAAAGGATGGCGACCCTTATCATTACTCTCCAGCTTAGGCAAGGGACTGGAAAGACCAATAGCTAAACGAATGTCCTGGCTTGCGTTAAAGTACAAGGCAGTACCTCCCCAACTATTCGGCGCGTTACCAGGACGCTCAGCAGTCGACCTGGTATCGTGTGTCACACACGATGCAGAAGCTGCAATTAGATCCAACAAAGTCACAGCTATGGTCACGCTGGACATTCAAGGTGCCTTCGATGCAGTGCTACACAATAGGCTGCTCGCACGAATGCGAAGTCAGGACTGGCTGATACTACTCTGTCGCTGGGTATAATTGTTTCTGAAAAGACGAACAGTCTTGGTAAGACATGAAGAAGGCGTGACAGATGAGAAGCTTGTTGATGTTGTAATTAAGGGAGTAACATGACTGCATTACAATAAACTGTTCACATTAGAATAATGTGCACATGCGCCATGGGATATGGTTGACCTAAATCATCACTCATTGGTATGACATAGTATTTCCCAATAGATTCCTAATGGTATCTATTGGCGCTAGGATCTCTCACATCCTTCCTTTCTCGGTTAGACAAGGACAGATGTTGGAACATCCACTAGTGTGCAGAACCCCCTTATTCATGTATATAGAAGAAGGTCCTGTCACGTAGATAACATAAGCAACTCATACAATAGGAAATTAAAACAATCTCCATATTATTAACACACTTGAGAATACTAGGGAATATCCTCAAGTTCGTCCATTGATCCAAGTCCTAAGAGTATAACTCACGAACTTTACTTCTCTTAAAGCCATAGCTACCTCCTTTCATACCTTCATCCTAACGGTACGTCATTCCAGCTCAGCATAGCCTTTCAATAGTTGAGCGTGGTGTCCCTCAAGGATCACCACTTTTGCCACTTCTATTCATGTTATACATCTCGATTCTACTCGAGGATGGCACTCCAAACTGTAGATTCGGATATGTAGACGACATCGCCATTGTTCGAGTCGGTAAAAGTCCTAGCAAAGCTGTTGAGGCTGTCCAGGTCGAAGTAGACAGGATAGTCCAACTAGCTACAATACATATGATTAGATTCGACCCTTCAAATTCTGAGCTCCTGATCATTGGGGGTGGACCAAAGAATATTGTGAGGTTATGGATCGTAGAGGAATGCTGGAATGGTATAGGGAGGTCAAGGATATATGCCGAACAATGAAGCAGTTGAATAGAGCTTAAGGGTGAAGCTTGGTAGGGTGACACGAAGAGGGTATGAATAGACCTTCAGAGATATTCAGTAAATGTAATGAACTAAAATTGGAGTAACTACTGTAAGAGGTCTTATCTTCAGAGATATTCAGTAAATGCAATGAACTAAAATTGGAGTAACTACTGTAAGAGGTCTTATCTTCAGAGATATTCAGTAAATGTAATGAACTGAGGATTTCTGAAGGAGAAGAACACTGCATATATATACAGGAATTAGTCCTACTGAGATGAATTTAGAAATAAGCCAGGATATGCGCCCATGTCTCAGTATGGCGACATTATCATGGTGATGGTATGTCTTGACCACCAGTAGACCCCCAAACTAGCTGAGTGTAAGACAGAATCATGCATATACCATAATTTCCAGCATATCTTGTGTTAAGCGCCAAGACTAATTAATATTACAGAAAATAGATGTGGCGCAGTATTAAATGATACGAATAACTGAAACTTATCGACTTTAAAGTTGTTGTCGACATTGTAGATGTCTGTCTGTTATCACAGACATTGGAAATAATTCATGAGATTGCTTAATGAGTGGCTAGATTTGATTCCGATATAATATTGTAGAAGACTTGTCCCAACTATCAGAGGGCTACAACGTCTTTATCTATCTACAGGTAAACTCCCCATATTCCAACCACGCTAGCCATACAGGACGTAGCATGTAAAGCCTGATTCGTATCATCATTTTGGGTTTGAGGTCTACCGTGCATATGCTACTCGAGTCGCATGTCTGACTACTATGCGACACGCTTAGGTATCAATCTAACAACCCACACCAAAACCGAAACTACTCATAACCCTGATGATGACCCCATGAATAATTGGAACAGTAGCCTGCAACATAGCACACTTAGGCTAGACATCGTTGACCAGGACCTAATCCGAACAGAAACGAAAACGAGATAGTACATGACTAGTGTAACAGATGCAGGACTGTTAGAATTACAACAAAGAAGAAACTAGACTCATCCAACCTAATGGTTAGAGTTGGGGAACAGCTTACTTTGCCTTCTCAGCACATACAATGGCTCAGAGTTTGGCTTGATTCTCAACTATTATTCAGACGGCACGTTCAGGAATGGTATAGTAAGGCACAGCGACTGTCCCACTTCATACGCAGCATAAACAGGGTCCATCGAGGTGCGGCTTCGGGACCATTAATACGTGCGTTGAATGCATGTGTAGTTAGTACGGCAGTGTATGGCGTTGAAGCCTGGTGGCCTAGACTGACCCGTATCACGACAATACGAGACAAGAAAGTAAGTACAAGTGTCGGATGGCACCTCAAGTTACTAGACAGGACTATTTTGACCGCAATCCGAGCTACACTACCAGTGTGGCAAACTACACCAAACATAGCCCTGCACCGGGAATCAGGGATCTTACTGTCGGAATACTCCTACAGAGTAATTTAATCACAAGCTTGTTGCAACAATATGGATGGTTCTTAGTTGATTTCTATCCTCTCTCTCAAAGAAGAGACTATGTTGTTATAAAGGTAAGAGCTTACGGAGGTTAATTGGCAGAAGGTTTACGGGTGATTATCGATGAATCAATATGAACTGCTGATGTATTTGATATTCAGAACTGTTGAAATTGGCGCTACTTGGCAATGAAGAGGCGCATTAATACGGAACGTAATAAGGTTCTATTATTACTAGCTACATTCATGACGACCCATACATTGACCAGCCTCCCAATTATTTAGCATAAACAAGTGAATTGTGTCTTTCACTTAGATGTAGTAATTAGTTTAAATAGCGCTCTGATACTAAGTGGGTTTAATCAAAAACTCTCCACTATAGTTTTCAGACTCTTCAATCTCCCAACTCGCTTCACTAGGTGATATTAAATACAAGCCTAACAGCTTACGCTTCTCTATACAACTTCCATTCCAACAAGAACTATGAGGATTTGGGAAGTAGAAAGCGCTAATTATATACACATCTGAGGTAGCCAGACTCTCGCCTTATTTACCCAAAACAATACCACGGAATATTCTAGTCTCCTCCATCTAGCAGTACAATCTAGAGACACCTTCTATACAGTGCTCCATTTTTCCTCTACTCATCATGGAGCCACCTGGAAAGTTCTTCCTCCACCCTCAGTGATCATTACCCTTGTGCATCGTAATCCTAGCCATAACCAGCACAACATATATACATATTCATTTATTATTTTCTGTTACGCCAAACCCGACTAGGTAGCCCCACTAAGTTACCCTTGACATTATGAATTACATATTTAGACACTTACCTGCAGAAATTATGCTTCAGCAGCAACAGCTCCCAAGTGCAGCAAGAATTCGCCGAGTCAACAGTCATCATCCACTATTGTCAAGGGCAGTTGAGACACCCAAGTGTCACAGTTTCAGTACAAAACGCTTGGGCGATCTTGTAAGTACAGTATATTAATTATAATTCTCTGGAGAGAGAATTCCTCAATGCAAAGTCTACATATATATACATTCTAAATTACTGCCCTTCAAGATGATTCTCCCTGTGACCTGAATAATTGAGACGCTTTTACAACTACCTAGAAGGTTCTCGGTACACCTGTTATCCTCATGAACCTTCAGTGTGTTTTCAGAAGGTTCACTGAGAACTTTCGAAATTCTGTGGCTTCCGAGACCTTCACCTAGATTCCTGTAGCCTATGCTAGCCAGCGTAGGCTACAGGAGTATTTCGGCTTAACAACCGTCACACCAAGGAGGCAATTAAGCGACTCAAACTACGAGTGGGGCAGAAATAACTTGTCTTTAAGGTTCCACAGCGATATTTAACACGCCTTCAGAATGGGAACCTCAGCCTGCCAGCATCTGAAGGGCCTGGACAGCTTTACCAACCAAAGACAGCGATGGCTACTGTTATGACACGCAGAATATGGCAAGCAAGAACTCAAGGTTTAAAAGGTAATAAAAGCTAAAGAGCAAAGCTATGTCTACAAATTACATATATCCAAGTGTATGAGATTAAGCAAATAGTAATTAATAAGTCGTCAGTGCTTCCATAACGCCAGACCACCGTAGGTATCCTAATCCGACTCCTTGTCTGTTCACCTTATCCCTAGCCACTTAACAGCTGCTGCTAGGGCCAAATATGACAAGGAGGAAAAGGCGAAGCAAATCATATTTTGGCTCAGAGACCTTGTGCCAGGAACACTCTGCATCTACTCGGATGGGTCATCGACTGTCCCAGCATACTCAGCCTATAGTTACGCCATATATAGGGGCGGTGAACTTATAGGGAGCGGTGGAAATTTCCTTCCTGGAGCTGAGGTCTTTGATGTGGAAATCACCGGGGCAGTACGGGGCCTAGAGGCAGCTTTAGAAATTAGTGGCAGCATAGATATCAAGGCACCCCTTGAAAATCAAGAGGCGGTCAGTGCCCTTCAAAATGGCAGAACAAATTCCTCGCAAGTAGAAGTCATGAATTTCTGGGAACTATGCAAGACTCGACCAGCAATCGAGGTCTACTGGGTTCCGGGACATAGCGGCATTCCAGGAAACGAAAAGGCCGATGCGATGGCAAAGGCAATCCTTGCATCAAATAATCGGGATGGGAACATACTGTGACCAGAGTGCATCTAGGAGGAAACTCACGAAGTTTTGACTTTTGCAGCTCTCAAACGCCAAGTCGAAATCCGGGTACAAAAACTTGCGGAAGAATGGTGGCTTAAGAATAGATCGACTAGGTATGAAGATCTGGACCTACTGATGATGTCGACGGCTAAGAATAGGGACTGTCCATACAAACGTGGGTTGTTTGTCTCGGTCAGTGTGTGACGGGCTGTGCCCGGATTTGGACTGGTCACTAGGACCACCCTGGCTAGATATTTAAGCGTCAACAAAGCAGCGCTTACAGATATGCAAAAGGTTGCATAGGTGTCACAGTTCGAGGTATAGATGCTGGGACGATCAAATATACAAAGGTTGTTTATTATTTTCTACACCACAATATGTGTGTCCTAACTCAACTAATTATACACTTATTAGGCTATCTAGAATATTCCTTCCTGTCTGATACTAGCCTCTGTTATATTCCCCTGATACCAGTTCACAGTCTCAATGCCAGTTGCTAGAATCCTCTAGTCATGTTCAGAATAAACTAGAGTGAAGTTTTGCCTTTCACAGAATTGTTGTATCACGTGATTAACATCACGTGATACAGGAAAATTATCGGCTCACTAGCCGTTACAATAGGGAAGAATGCAGGGTTGCGCACAAGAACGAGTCTCAGTGTTTGTCAAATTGGAGCGTAGGCGTTTGACCTGAGGCGGAATAGAAGGGCGAGAGGAGGCCGGATGGATCGCGAAAGATGACTAAAGATCTACTGGAGATAAGATCGAGAGCTAAAGGTTTAAAAATGGGTAATATAAGTGTCTAAAGAGTCTAAAGGTACGAGCAAATACAAGTGGTGACTTAAGGTGCTAAAGGTAACTAGAGGTGACTATAGGTGACCAGAGATGGTCCGAAGGTGGTGGTTGTGATAGAAGACTAAGCATAAAGAACCTTATGCCCACAGGCCAAACCATTGTATATATACCTGCCCTCCTTCCACTAGTTCATCATAACATAGACCTTGATATAATATCAACATGATACCATGTGCCAAGAACTGTCCTGTTGTCATAGCAACATATAAAGAAAAGTAAAATTATATCCTGAAGAAAGGATCGGAAGAGGAATCCTTACAGTATTGCATAAGGATGATTGCAAGGTTGCGCATAAGGAAGGACCCAAGTGAGTACGTACTAAAGGGGGGAGGATGTCACAGGAAAGAGGGTAGCCGGGGAGAATGGAGTATTCTCAGGTAGGCCAGGAGGGGAGCTTAAATGCGACGCTGAAGAGGACATAAAGGACAGAAGCCGTTGTAGGCAGATTAGCTTCCCAAGGAAATATTATCAATTCCTATTGAGTTAACATCTTTCAAGTACTTCTGAATGTAACGGCTGGTAAGCCGATTGGTCCCAGTAGCCTATGTTGGTTAACTTAGGCCAGATTCGAGTGGCGATCTTAATGACTACCAATGCGCTAATATGCGACGCCACCCAATACAATACTTTTGCGTCGGCATTTGCATGGCATTTGCATGGTATTCACATGGCATCGGACTCGGCAGTGCGGCACTGCAGTACAGCACTGTACCACATGTTGATAGGCTTACACTGACTAGGAATATACGAGACCGAGCACAATCCCTCCGGACCATAACGCGATAGTGCTGTATTACAGGCATAGTCAGAACACTAGGGGAGTCCCAAAGCATAGGAAAAGGAGAGGGATTAGCCTCGGTGGCGAGGAGGCTTTCATGTATATAAACAAATAGATAGATGTAGTGGAAGTTCTCTCCTTAGAATTATTATTTACTACCATCAACCACATAGTTGCCCCAGCACTTGCCCCTCGAAACCGTGACACTGAATTCTTTAAACCTTTCACACAGTGCTTGCATTCTGTATTTAGAACTGCAGGTTATTCTATTCCTAGCACATGTCTATATTTAGAGATCAAGAGATCAAGTCAATCATGATAGTGTATATAGTCCTAGAATTCCGAGAGAAATAGGAATCGAGTTGTTTTTACTGAATTATCTTTTACTTTAATTACATATGTTGAAATTGGTGCTTCCAATTATGGTAAAGACAGGGATGTGTAGAAGACACGTCACTAATCTCCCATTAATTGTGAGGTTAGTATTAATGCGCTTTGACGTAAATAACAACTACTAGATTTTATTATTACAAAATATAGTTTATATAGCACTCTGTGTCCTAGTGGGAGTAATCAACAACTCTCCACGACAGATTTACAGACTCCTTTACTTTTCCACTCGCTTCACCAAGTGATATAATCTGTGCCTAACAGCCACAAGCTTTTACAAACCAATCCGCTCAACAACATACACTTTGCCTGTCACAGGTCAGGTTCCCAGTTACCTGACAGATGAGGAGAAAACGCGAAGGGCAAGACTGAACACCTGTACGCAGTGTTATCCACGAACCTGGGAGTGAAATATTCTCCCAGAGCCGAGTTCAGTCAAATTTTGCAAAACCGAACAAGTTGGCCCACGAGGCAATGATTCAAATTACTCCACCACATCTTTTTTTCACGCCCACGAGTTTGACTTCTACCTAAGTCTCATCAAGTTTACAAGCACGACCGAGTACATCCTCATCCCAATGACCACACCTCTCGTCGACTTTCTCTGGCCTCAGCTGGTCACCAAATACACGCCCAAGCCAATATTTATACCCGACAGAGGACACAAAGCGTGGCGCACAAATCTAGGAAACAGTTTGTTGGGGCTGGCGTGAGAGGATTCAGGACAGGTTAACAAGATGATGCAAAGGATAAATACAGTCTCGACGGGCGTGGAATTTTGAATATTGGCATGGATTTTTTACAAATTGAGCTTTTTGTGTGCCAAGACTTCGGCTACAAGAGTGCAGGCGACACTATAAACACGGCCATGATTGGATGGTGCGGTGGTACATTGTCATGGCCGGTCTGCAAAGTAAGGTCTGGATAGCTTGGACACATATCCCACTTGAGACAGCAGATTGCTGGTTCAAATCCGGCAAAAGACAACCACATTTCTCGCGGCGCTGGTATGCATGGATGACAAAGGCATGCTTGGTTAACCAAAGGCTTCGAAATTCCCTTTGGTGGGTACTAACGGAGGAGGGTCGACTGTTTGTGTAAGCAAACATACCTCATAGTGGTATTTGCAAATGAAATCCAGAGTATGAGTGTCTCCAACGTCAAAAGAGTCAACCAAAATGTATACATAGTACCGGTCATGTGTCATAGCTTTATAGCTGAATACACATTAAATGATTTAAAAAAGGGTTACAGCGAGATTGAATTGTGAACAGGGGATGTAAAGGTCAACTGTAATGCTTCTTGGGACCGTTCGGTGTGGTACGAGAATGAAGGTGTAGCACAGGGCGCTAGCACACTAGAAATGGTGTTTTTATTTGTTTTAGTTTCGTGTGTTTAGGTTTCTACGAAACAATGATGTAGGTAGCAAAGAGTCGTATAGATCTGGACTACTCGTGCCATGCATTCTGGGTGCTGGAGTAGTATCCGGTCACGATAAAAATATCATCATCATCATCACATATTTGAATTTGATTTCATTAAGCCCGATTTAGCACCTTAAGTCCCGTGCAGGTGTCTAGGAACTCTGATATTTATTTAGGAGGAAACCTTATGGTAAAAACCCTCTCAACTTTTCAATTTATTTACACTTGAAAGTTGTGTTACCTTTAGGAAGTGCACTTTTACTGTCATGTCCAGTGTGGATACCGTTCCCTTCCTTGCTACTGGGAGAAGTCTTTCAACCTTCTTCCCTCTTCTCTCTCCCTCATTGTAGCCTTGAATTCAACAGTCAGTCGAAACTGTTCTAGCCATCCTTCCTGCTGGATCCATTTTGTGATCCTTGCTATATCTTTTGGACAATTCATCATTGCCTCAAATGACCGGTTCTCTGCCTTTCTTAGTATTTCTCCTCTTCCTTTGGCCCAGCTGGTGCAGGCCATGACCGTATGCTTCACATTTTGAGACGGATATGCACATGGGCATCGTGGATTGTCTACTCCCGGCACTTTTCTTCTATGCAGATGGGAATTGAACCCAATATTTCCACTTCTTATCTGCGTGGCTATGCCGCTCTGAGCCCTGCTGAGGTGCACATATCGCATATTAACATTTGTGCCGCAGCCATTAACAAAATGGTAGTTTGTTGAGAATGAGATAGAGGCATGTGATTATAATGGGGTGGATGACATGAGAATTGTAGACTAGGCAATAGCGAGTAAGGGTTTGTGGAGGCACGTGTACACTCAGTATATCTCTGGGCAATAGCTGTCACCCAGAAACCTTTTGATAGATAGATACAAAAACACATTCTACTGATTGCCTTTGGGGGACTATTCTCAACACCTGTCAGTGGTGTCCCCTTCGAATCTCCAGCTCTCACTGTAGAGTCTGCAGAGCCGAGATTGAGTAACACCTTATCAACTTTGAGCTGAGTTATCTCCCCCTCCGTCAAAGATACGCTTCCGATAACACATAAGACGACAAAGACGGTGATAATGATGCTGGGAATGAGGAAAGATAATGCGGTACTAAACGCTACAACGGTATTCAGAGACGCACTCGTTATATCACAACATGTGCTACCCACCGGCGGGCGAACAAAAATCCCACGAAAGCAAAGTAAAAGACCCTTCCGCCCTCAAGAAAAGCAGATTTCGACTCGTCTACATTATCGTCCCTACTAATCATAACTTCCAAATCTACTAGTGAGGAGGGCATCTGAAATACATGAGTTACTCGACGACCCCACGTCCGTAACGACTTTTGGATGCTAGGCTAAGCTCCTTCACGACAGTCACTCTCGACCAAGACTTTTATGACATCCTTTCACGACCTACGGTTTGTCCTGCGGCATGAATCAGGGGAGGGGTAGGGAGGAGGCTAGGAAAGTTGAGAGACACTCTTAGGTATACACAGGTCTGCTGCGCCCGGCTGGCCGGCTTCTTCGTCATAGGAGAGCACCGCACCCAGTGGTTTTTGAGACCTTTCCCTACCGCTACACACCCGCAAATGGCCATCGTTTCGTTGGCTGGAGAGGGGAGATAATGACGGGATAACGGCTCCTCTTAGTGTGTGCTCGAATGAAAACCTGTGGGGGTATTACTGCTGGAAAGAAGTCGTGAGGGAGGCAAAGGAGGGAGTACACTACCCGAGGCATAGATACTCCTGGCCTATAGGCAAAAAGGACCTACATGTCCTTACATAGTTATAGACTTTTTAGGACAATAATCACACACTGTGACGGTCTTAAAGTGGCGTTTTATTCAAACTGAACTCAGAGCTAGATACAAATGAAAATCTTAAAGTAACGAGTAGAGACATGACTGAAAGCCTCCTATTTATTTACAAGACTATGATCTCGTTCCCTCATTTCATACCATTCTCAAAATAGATCATGACCTGTCCTCCGACAAACACCAGCATCTCCATCTATTTTAATTCAGCTTCATTTTAATGTTAGTAATTTTAGTTATTAAAATAGTTATGATGCATATGGCTTAGATGACTCACAACTGGTGTTCGAGTCGTCCTGTCTGCAATCTAAATTTGTCATTTAAGAATACATTTGCATGAACTGGGCCAAGGCTTATACTTGGATCTAATGAGTCGTGGAGGAGTTCATGACATGTATGATGTTTAATATGGTTGGAAGAGTTCAAGCCTTATTTGTTAGGCAGCATCCTAATGATAACCAGGTATGAGCCTGTGACACACACACACATACTGATTGCCTTTACAGTCTCTTATGGATGGCAAAAGTAAAATTGTTAAAATGACTGGGGTTAGATCCCCGTGCCTATTGATTAGATTGGTTTAGTCTTCATGCAGGCCCATATTGAGTTCGTGGATTGGTTATGCAAGCCAGGAATACTATCCAATGACATTCTGTGAAAGTCTAAATTATAGGGATAGTTTTCGACTCAATGGGAAAAGTACGATGGTCCTCATTTGAAATTAAAAATTAAAAAAATTAATTGATATTCTCTAAAAATGCACATCTATTTCAAAAATTATTGCTCTGTATGACAAAAGTATACATCGAAGCCCTCAGTATGGCTCGCAACTAAAATGAAAGCGTACTACATGTTTTGTGTTAGTCTTCTCCATCCTAATACTTTGTGTACCCTCCATTTTCCTTTGTCACTGCTATACATCTTTCGTGCATGTTAACCACACTCAACGGAAGCTTCTTCCGAGCAATGCATCTGCTGTAACCCATTTAATTGAGGTCATTTGAAAGTTAATGCCCATTGTATCCCCAGTGGCTGAAGGGCCCCATCGCTAGTTCCAAGTAGCACATCTGACGATTTTTAGGAGATTCCTGGACGAAAGCCTCAAGCTCATCAACTTGTTCCGCGCTTAATTTTGGTAAGGGTCCCTTGCAAGACATAGGATTCTCAGTCTCTCGAGCACACGCAAGTTGCACTTGGCTTCTTGTGAAGCCAAGTTTGTCGGATATATTATGAAGTTTCAAGCCAAGTCTTCTCAATGTTCCTATTTCATTACATTGGTTGCAAGTTAGCTGCTTGCGAACTTTAGTTTCTGAAGTAGACATTTCGAGAGACATTGTTTGCTAGAATATAGGATGAATTGATAGTGATGTTAAGTTTCGAGGACTGCGTAGGCTAGGCGGCCAAAAGTGTCGTCGAAATTTTTGTTTTTTTTTTACATTAAAGTCCTAAGCTAAAGCTCTAGGTCCACTATAGGTACAAAACTGGTGGAGCCGGCGGGGATCACTGCTTACAGACCCAACCCATTCCAACCGCGAGACCCGCTACAGAAAAAGTAGAAGGTAAATTATAACTCAGAAGACACCACCTACTCTGACTCCGAAATCGAAGCTCCGTCCTTCAACCCTAAATTCAAGTACATAAAAGATTTTCTCAGAGAAACGGCACTTCTCGCCTCGTTCCCTTTCGTGTCATGCGTTGTGGCAATGACAAGTTTATCTGATCCCCGCTGAGAGCAGTGGATGAGTGGGCAGGCTGGCTATCAAAACAGCCGTTTTCCTCCGCAAATATTTTGAAGCTTGTTGGAAATACAGTTTCCTGCTTTTCTTTCTATCGACCAATGTGGTTGCATGCATCTTGCCTGAACTATATTTCTGAGTTCGGGCAGGATCCCACATTTCTGATCCAATCGGACTCAACGTTAGAGTCTGCTTGAATCCCATTCTTCCCGAACAAATCCAGTCATTGGTTTGTTCGTACTTCTATTGCGTGACCCAGTATTCTCAGTCAGTGGATAATTATTTTCTGGTACGGGGTCCCACTTATTTATGCAGTCGAGTCGGTTCCGGGTAACCTCTATTTCTTATAATTCCACTGTATATATCATAATACCTGTAGTCTATTAGTAAATTAAGCAAACTGAACTTCTTCTCCGTTCTCATGCAATTCTTACTCCGAAGTCTTCTCTATACTCTAACAGATTATGAGACCAAGTTAGCTCAACTTTGGACTTAAATACTTCTCTCTTCGCCTGGATGCTTCAACTTCTACAACTTTCTCTTCCTCACACTCACCTCTACTACATCTTCTCAACCTTCTACAACCAAAATGGCATTTAACCAGATCATCAAATCGGTTCGTTCTCTTCCTACTTTGGACAAGTCTACCTACACCCGTTGGGCTAGTCTATTTCGAATGATTCTCGTACAATTTAATGCGGAGTCCGTTATATGCGACCCTTCCGAAGCCGTCGCCGATACTAAGAAAGGCGAAAATAAAGATGTGGACTTGGACGAAATTGACCATTGTGTCAGATTTGCTCTTCTTTCGGCCGTACCAGATGATACTTACCATTTGGTTGAAAATAAAAATACTTCCAGAGAAATGTGGATTGCTCTTGAGGATTTCTTCAAACCTGAGTGTGAGGTTACTCCTACTTCCTTGCTCAAGGATTTCTTTCGATTCACTATGCCTGATGGTACTAGTGTGGATCAATTTTCTGAAGAGCTTATAAAACGTCAACGTAGAATTGCTGCTGCAGATCCTTCTTTCTTCCCCTCTGATACTCATATGAGGGATTACTTACTTGACTACTTTGATTTTTGTAGCAATGGTCAATTCTCTGGATCAGTCACTTCTTTGAGACGAGACAAGTCCTGCACGTTTTCTCAGGCAGTCAACTCTCTGAGGTCGACAGAAACTACGATAAATAGTCGACAGTCTGGTCCATCTGCAGTATTCTTAACTAGTTCTACGAAACAAAATTCTCACCCTGATCCTAATTCTTCCTCGTCCAATTCTTCCAATAAGGACAAAACATGCGCGCACTGTCACCGTAAGGGTCACACCAGGGACACTTGTTTCCTCTGGATTTCTACGCCTGACGGCACAAAGTGGGCCGCCAAGCATCCAGAGAAAGCCGCTATAGTGCGAGCTATGTTCCAAAGATTCGGGAATAACGGCTCTTCCAAGGATAAAAAGGGAAAGTCTATTAAACTTGACGGTGCCTGGATGATGGAGGAACATATTTTTACTTCTGATGGATCAGGGAAGTGTAACGACGTTGTTCTTGATACTGGTGCAACGCACCATATCTTTCATGACAAAAGCTTGTTCTCTTCTATTTCTCCAATTGATAAGCGTGTCCAAACTGCTTCCGGTCAATTGCTTTCTGTTTCTGGAATCGGCTCTGTGGAAATTTCTTTGGGAAATTATCTCGATTCATCTTGTTCTCGTACTATGAAGCTAGAAAACGTCTGGTATCTTCCTTCTTGTACAAAAAATCTTGTTTCTGGCTCTCAAATTCTTTCTGCAGGTTACAAAATGCGGTTTTCTAACAGTGGGATTGGCATATTTGAAGCTAAAGGTCGTCTCACTGCAACCGCTCGTTTAAGGAATGGCTTATTTCATTTCAATGTAATTTCTCCTCCTGCTGTTCTTAGTTCTTCTCGTCCTACATTTTCTTGTCCTCTTTCTTCTCAACCCGAGGACCTCACACTCGCTTCGGATATCAACCAGGGACTACTCACAATTGTATCTAACATGGACGCTAATCGCCTTTTACACCATCGTTTTGCTCACGTCAGCCCCCAGATTCTCTCAAAGGTCGATATTTCACTAGTTAAACTACCTAATTTAAAATCACAGGAATTTTCGAAACTAAATATCTGTCCTAAATCTCTGGGTAACTGCGACGTCTGTCTTTCTTGCAAACATGTTGAGAAGATTAATCGCGGTCCATGCAATAAGTCAGATCAAACACTACAGCTTGTGCATTCTGACACTTGGGGAAAGTGTCGACATGTGGGAATTTCCGGAAGTTCTTTCTTTGTCAGTTTTACTGACGACTTCTCTCGTTTTAGCGAAATTTTTCTACTCAAAGGTCTAAATGAAGTACCAGGTCACTTCTCCATCTATAGGGATTCTATAGAGCTTCTGACTGGTCATAAAATCAAGGCTCTTCGGACTGATGGTGGTAGCGAGTACAAGCTAATAAATTTTACTGGAATAACACGCCAAATTTCAGCTCCCTATACTCAACATCAGAACGGTGTTTCTGAACGCTTAAACAGGACCCTAGTAACTATGGCTAGGTGTATGCTATCACATGCTCATCTTCCTGTTCGATTCTGGGACGCTGCTATCTCGACAGCTTGCTACATCCGAAACCGACTTCCTCTCCTTGAAGGCAAGAAAACACCTTTCGAGTTGCTGCGCGGTTCCAAGCCAACTATCTCACACTTTCGTGTGTGGGGCTGCGTTTGCTACTCTTTAATCAATGAAAAAGATCCTCAAAGATCTAAACTCTCCCCAACTTCGCTACGGGGCATCTTTATTGGTTATTGCGAATCTTCCACGCAATATTGCATCTACGTTCCTTCAAAGGCCGGAAGAAATAAAATCATTATTTCGGCAAACGTTCGTTTTCTTGAAGACACTTTCTGGGATTGGGGCCAAACTTCATCTGAGCAATTCGGCGAGATCGAAGGTCCCCTTGATGACAATCCTACCTCTTCTCATTCCGAAAATTCTTACGACAGCTCTGACTCAGACTCAGGCGTGTCATCCTTTCCTGATCCTTCTTTTCTCCCTTATTCTTCTCGTCCCTTGGATCCCCAAGAGACCACTGATCAAAAAAATTCTTTCTCTAGTGTCAACATACCTACTGCAACTTTGGAGCAAAATTCTTCTCATGTTGACCCGCCTACTTTTCGGAATACACTCTCTCAGGATCAAATACTTTCTCGCCAGACTGCTCGTCATCATTCTATTACTGAGCCAGATTCTTTTACTTCTACGTCTGTGCAACCCGATCCATCTTCTTCGACTCCAACTCCCTATTCTTCTGCAGAAATTTCTCAGGGTGTTAATCAAATCCAGACTACCCCTAGTTCTATTACTTCTAACCTTCCTCCGCTCAGGAGGAGCAATAGGATCTCTAAACCTATTGAGCCACGATCTGCATGGCAACCCAAGTCTCCTATTCTTTACGTTGGTGGAGATACTTCGATCCCACAATCTTACTCTGAAGCCATCAACGGACCTGATAAGGCCATGTGGGAGATGGCAATTCAGGAGGAGCTTGATTCTCTCTCCCAAAAGGGAGTATTTACTTCAGTAACCCATGTTCCTCATAAGAGGAGAGCTATTGGCTCGCGATGGGTTTTCACCGTCAAATCTGATGGTAGGTTCAAGGCCCGACTAGTTGCTCAAGGCTTTAACCAAATTCCTGGTGTCGATTATTTCGATACCTATTCACCAACTCTGCGTTTAGATTCTCTCCGAATACTACTCGCAATTTCTACTTACCGCGATTGGGAAATTCACCAAATTGACATCAAAACGGCCTATCTCGAGGGCGATATTCAAGAGCCTATATACATGAAATCGCCTCAGGGATGGAACGTGAGCGGTTTTCTTAAAATCAATAAGGCCCTATGTGGATTAAAACAGTCTGGAAAAGCGTGGTATGATAAATTAGACTCTAAACTTCTTTCTCTTGAGTTCGAAAAGTCTACCTGCGATCACTGTGTTTACATCCACAAAATATACCAAATGGTTATAGGTGTATATGTTGACGACTTGGTAATTTGCGGCAAGCAACTTGATGATGTTAAAATTGTCAAGGCCAAACTTTCTTCTTTCTTTCCTGTCAAAGATCTTGGTGAGATCGACAGTATCATTGGGTGGAAAATTCTTCGCGAGCGCCCAACTCGTACTCTTCATATATCACAGTCCAGCTACTTACTAGACAAGATTAATTCTCTTGAGCTTAGTGATTCAAAATCTTATTCTTCTCCCCTCGATGGGTATGGTGGCATTCTTCCGCAGGCAGAGGGAGAACATCTGGCGGACGATTCCGCCTATGCTAGCGCGGTAGGCAGCCTTGGATACGCATCTATTGGAACTCGGCCAGATATTTCTTTTGCCACCTCCCAACTTGGCGCATACAACTCAAATCCAGTACAGCGCCACTGGAATAGTGTTTGTAGAGTATTTCGATATCTTAAAGGCTCTTCAAACTACTGTATTACTTACAGCTTCGGTCCCTCTTCACAAATTCTTACCACCAACCAAGCTGCATGCTTATTTTCCGACTCGGATTATGCTTCTGATGTTACAACTCGTCGGTCAGTAAGCGGTTTTCTTCTCATGCTTGGTGGCGGTCCTGTGTGTTGGCAATCGCGAAAACAAAAATCGGTATCAACTTCAACCACTGAAGCTGAATATGTAGCCTTGTCTGAAGCTGCTAAGCAGGCGATTTGGTTTTCTAGGTTTCTATAGGAGCTACATGTTAGCGAGCTCATACACGATGATGGTATTCTCACCTTTTCTGATAACCAGGGTGCACTTGCGATTGCGAAAGGGACCAATTCTTCTAAAACTAAGCACATTGATGTTGCTTATCACTTCGTTAGGGAATGTATTCTTAATGGAAACATAAAGGTGTCTTACATACCTACAACTTCTATGCTGGCGGATATTCTAACTAAACCTCTTCCGCAGCAAAAAGCTAAACCACTAATTGAAAGGATTTTTCAGATGGTATAGCATTCTCGCATTCACCGCATTGATCAGGAGGAGTATTGGAAATACAGTTTCCTGCTTTTCTTTCTATCGACCAATGTAGTTGCATGCATCTTGCCTGAACTATATTTCTGAGTTCGGGCAGGATCCCACATTTCTGATCCAATCGGACTCAACGTTAGAGTCTGCTTGAATCCCATTCTTCCCGAACAAATCCAGTCATTGGTTTGTTCGTACTTCTATTGCGTGACCCAGTATTCTCAGTCAGTGGATAATTATTTTCTGGTACGGGGTCCCACTTATTTATGCAGTCGAGTCGGTTCCGGGTAACCTCTATTTCTTATAATTCCACTGTATATATCATAATACCTGTAGTCTATTAGTAAATTAAGCAAACTGAACTTCTTCTCCGTTCTCAGGCAATTCTTACTCCGAAGTCTTCTCTATACTCTAACAAAGCTATCGTGGCACTTTGGCCCGAGAAGCTTTTTGATAAAGTCAGTGTGGGACATTGACTTTCTGAGCCTACGCGTTTGTTGTGCGTGACGGCTACAGTGGATAAAGTGGGTTGGAGTAGCTTCCTTCCCGCAAAAGCACTCCATAGGAGTGTGTGGATTATTAAAAAGGCGATGGTATGCCGCAAAATTGCCGTGACCCGTTCGTGCTGCAATTAGTGACCGGAGGAGGTGCCTAGAGAGAGACCGTTCGGGTGGTTTGCGTCTCCGCACCTGTTGGTTGAGTTGGCGGTATTTAGGCGGACAGGCCTCTTCCCACCAACTGTCCAGCAATCTCTGCCGTCTGCCATTCATGAGCCCTCAAAGATTTACCAGAGTACTGGATTCTGGTTGCGTATCCGGGCTGGGCAATGCTCGAAGTGCTGCACGGGCCATGGCGTCTGCCTTTTCATTTCCTTGGATTCCTGCATGCCCTGGAACCCACTTCACTGAAATTTCAGCCTTAGTAGATAACGCACGGAATTTGCGTACGTCTTCTAGGCTAGTTGGGGACGAGCCCGTCGTTAGTGCGCTTACGGCCTGCTGGCTGTCTAGAAACTTGTGAATTTGCTGCGACCCTCTTACTTTCCTGTAATTTTCGTTCTCCAAGAACTCCAGTGCGGCCTCCAGAGCCTTCCTTGCTCCTACTATCTCTGCATCCAGCACCTCTCCCAGTGCTTGATGCCACTTCTTTTGCCGATAAGTTTCCCATCCTTTATCAGAACGAAACCCCAGGCGGAGCGTTCGTGTCCTTCCGATGACCCATCCGAGTATGCGCAAGTGTCTGTTTCTGGCATGTCTCTAATCCTTCTAACGCAACCTTCGCGTTCCATCGCCTTTGAGCCTGATTTCCTAGAGTAAGCCACCGGCGTCAGACTTTCAGGAGCTTCTGCTTCCGGAAGCTCTCGGTAAGCACGCTGTAATCGTGACATTTGAATTTCTGGTCTAGCTGAGGACTTGGCAGACTTTTTGTATTTCCGGGTGCCGACATTCGGGCACACAGAAGCGCGGATCCTCAAAGGGTGTCAATCGTCAAGGGTCTTAAGCCTTGCCGAAAGCCGGAGAAGGTTTCCCTCTAGTATGACCTTTACCGGCGGGATTCCCCCTTCTCTATGAAGGACTACATTTGGTGTTGTCTTCATTACTGGAAGTGCAGCCCGCAATCCCATCAGGTTTGCTCTGTCAATCATGCCGCAGAGGTTGGAGGTTGAGGACGTGACTATTCCTCGAATGGTCGGGCGTTTGGACCCTGGCCACGAGACATCAGATCCAAAGGTTGCGAGCGAGACAACGCACATATCTACTGCCTTAGCCAATGGCCCAGGAGCTGCTCCCCAAAAGGCAGAGTTGAAACGGTGCATCTGTTGGGCAACTTTTACTGCTTTACCGCACCACGTAGCTACATGGTGTTTGAAATTGAGTTGCGGATCCAAATGTACGCCAAGCCAGCGAATGTGATCAGCGGGCTCGATGAGATTTCCTTTAACATGAACACCAATTGCTTCCTCTCGGCGTCTTCCCGGAAATTGAATAACTTCCGATTTTTCTGTGTCAAAGTCGACGGCATTATTCCGCGTCCATTCGAGAATATGATCTGTCTCACCTTGTGCGGCAGCGGCAGATTCAGCAATTGTGCGTCCAAATCCTAGAATTCCAATGTCGTCCGCGTAGCTAAACCTCAATCCCGGGGTAGCACTTTTCATTGGCTCCGCCATGTACAGAAGGAAAAGTAATGGCGAAATTGGTGATCCCTGGGGGACTCCGCAGATCAGCTCTTTCTGTGTGGTGACTCCACCGGAGAAACGCACTTGTACCTTCCGATGTGTGAGGAATGAAGTCGTCCATCGGAGGATCAAGTCTGGCCATCCCTGGGCTTGCATGCGTCTAACCAAGCGATTGTGGAGCACTGCATCGAACGCTCCTTGGACGTCTAAGGTCACGAATGTCGAGGCCCATCCCTGGGAGCGAGCTTCTTTGATATTGTGGACTACGCAGGAAACCAGGTCCGTTGCCGATCGCTTCGGGAGCGCACCGAATTGTTGATGGCCAACCACATCACAGGTGATTGCGAGGTTCGCCATTCGCTTGGCAAGAAGCCTTTCTAACCCTTTGCCTATGCACGAGAGGAGGGCTATAGGTCTCCAGCCTTTGATTGTGTTTGGATCCCGATTTGGCTTTTCCAATAGCACCACTTCTGCAAGTTTGAAGCAAGATGGGTGGGTGCCGAGCCGTACGCAAGCTCTAAAGAGCTGCGTAACACACGGTTCGATTGTCTTCCAGCAAGCCCCGAGGAGCTCAACCGTAACTCCATCTGCCCCTGGTGCTGTCTTCCCACAGCCAATTGTGCAAGTTCGCACTTTATTGTCTGAGATTTCACCTTCCTAAGGTATTCGATTATTGCTTGGAGTGTTGTATGGCGGAAGGTCGTCCGATTGTTGGTGGCGTGCAAGAAGGGCGTCTCGGAGAATGGTAGCTCGTTCTAACGGGTCTGTGATGAACTTTCCGTTGTGATTGAGTGGTATAGGGGCTTTGGCCTGTCTATGGTTTACCGAACGCATCAGCTTGCATATGTCAGACGGTGCTGTCATTGATTCCACTTGGCCTGTGTGGTATTCTTTCTTGGCGGCTGTGATGGTCACTCGAAGCTCCTTTGCGCAAGTGGCCCGCTGTGTCGGTGTTACGGCGTGCTATAGGGTAGATCGACATCGCCGTTCGCCGAGGGTATGAAAAGGTCAAGTGGTGAATACTATAGAGGTGGAAATTCGACGAAGTACTATGGCTAGAAGGAAGCGGGTTTGCGAAAGGAATACTGTAATAATATTATAAGATTGTGAAGCTGGAGAACTACTTTGTTGTAGCTCCAGCTTCCTTAAGTACAAATAACTATCAAACGTAATTCATCTAAGACTGTTATAATTTCCCATCATGACTCAAACTATCACCTCAACCACATCAATTCCAGTTGGCGCATTATCTAGTCTCACCATATAAGTGCAAGTGTTGAGGGTGAACCGAAAAACCTGTTCCGTGAATTTTATCCTTAGGCATTCTGCTTAGACTCTGGTTCCAGAATGTCTCGCCATGACAGTCGGTGTTGTTGCGGCTCGGTATTCTGCGTGTGCGGATTTGCACATAGGAGTCCACCACGGTGCAGATTTGCCGCTTTCCTTTCTGGCCCGGGTTCCTGTCGCTTTGATGGCCTCCGAGAGATGGAAGCAAATCTCTTGAGCGTACTGGTCCACTTTCTCTGTTGTGCTCAAGTCAATAGCTGGATGTACCCACTTTGCAACGGCACGCGCAAAATTAGGCAGATTTTTCTTGGACACTCTGATCTTCAATGGACTCGGGTTCCCGCTGAAGGTTGCTGCAGGTACGATTCCGCGGATCGGAAGATGGTCGCTGGTCATACACTCCTCTTTATCGACCCAAGCACGGGCTCCCGATATGTTAGTCCAAGCGAGATCAAGAGTATTGCCAGCTTTATGAGTCAGCTCTCCAATTATAAGACAAGAGAGGTTGTGGTCTTCCGCCCACCTCTCTTTCTCATCACCCTGTCCATAAGGCTGAGTTGCTCCCGGTTGCCAGGCAGCATGCACTGAGTTGAAGTACCCGGCTGCAATGCACCTCGCATACGGTTTCCAGTCGACAAGCGTGCGGACTGCAGTCGGGTTGTTTGGGGCCTTATACACGTTGAGAAATGTGATTACATTGACCAGTACCCAGCAGTAGTCCCCGGTCAGCCTAATACAAGGGAAGATCTGCTCCGCCAATATCACCTTTTCGTTTTTCTGAGTGTAAGTCACCGCCCTCGGTCTGACATCCACATCTCCGTACTATGTATGACAGAGGTAACCTGGGTGTGACTTGGTTTCGTTCGTTTGTTTGATCCAACAAGGTTCTTGAATCAACACAACATCCACGCTTAGCTTGTAAGCTCTAGAGAGCGGAATGTTGTGAGTTGGGCCGCCCCTGCCTACGTTTATTGATAAAAAACTTAGTGTAGTAGGGGGGCGAGAAGGGGCCCGTAGGGCGCCCTTCACAAAGCTTCTTCAGGGTTCAAGGCCCCAAAGCCCGAACCCTCAGTCATTGCTGTATCTATTGACAATATGTCCTTAACAGCACCTGGAGAAGTCGGTCGTGTCGATCTAGCGGCGGCTGTAGTAGCCTTGGCTCGAGCGACGGCCTGGTACTCGCGTTGGCCAGCTTGTCTAATCGTCACAACTTGCCCCCTGGTAGCTGGGCCAGACCTGTTGGGACGAGCTAGACAGTCTCGACTGCCAGATTGATGGGGACCTCCGCAGTTTCCACATTTAGAGGCCGCTTTACACTCGAATGGCGAGTGCATGGTGGATCCGCAGTTCCAGCAGGCTGGCGCGCAAGAACACCAACGGGTGGCGTGGAAACCGAGACATCGCCTACATTGCTGTATGGCAGGGCGGATTTGTTGGATTGTCGCTATTCCTGAGTCGTCAAATAGTCGGAATCCAGGCTTTGGGCTAGCATTCCTTGGGAATAAGGCCACCCAGGATCTCTAGGGAGCGCCGAGCTTGGTATTTCCGTGTATCCTCACTCGGTGTGGAGTGCAGTTTTTCACTCTGAGGATTTCAGCGGCCACAATTTCGGCAGTGACTTCGATTCGTCCTTCCAAGCCGAAAACGGCGACTGGAACCGTGGCGATCCGGAGGGAAACTAGATCACTTGGTGGTTCTATTTTTGCCTTCACTTGTGTAAAGGTACTGGAGGCCTCCAGCAGTCGAGTTTTTGCGTCCGGGCTTTTGGCACGGATGGCAAAGCCAGTGGGAACGCGTTGCACCTGGTCGACACCGGAAGGGGTGCATTGCGTTTGTATAGCCACGGCTTCGCGAACGCCAGCCGGAGAGAGCTGTCACCACTCGTGGTTTTCATTGAGACGCAGGAAGAGTCGGTCATCTTTCGATGCTGTTGTTGCTGCTGCTGGCTTCTTCTCCGGTTTCCTGGCAGATAGGACAGCCGAAACCGAGGTGATGTTTGCAGGAGCCTGTGCGATTGCTGCTTTTAGGTAGACTTTGATGGAATCTACAAAATTTTTATCTTCACCGGCGGAGAGCAGTAGAAGAGCTGCCTCGACACTGCTAATCGCCGTCGAGCAGACGTTAAATTGCGCGGCTTTTTGCCTTGCCCTGCGTTCCTCCGCTTCCATTACTGCAAGCAATTTTGGAGGGTATATTTTTTCTTTGCCTGTTGCTTCTGTAGCTGTAGGCGGTGGGGCCAGCGAAGAGTTTTCGGCTCCTGCTGCCTTGGTTGAGGGTATATTGGCTTTTTTCGCGGGCCTCACTTCTGCGGGTCGCGGTAGTGCTGGAACCGTAGCGCGCTTTTCGGGTGCGATGACGGTTATTATGGGTGGTTCAGTGGGATTCAAGACTTGTTCCACGTCTTCTGGGCTGGAGGATGCCCACATGGAATCGGCGAGGGTTTTCAGCTTCTCGACTTCTGCATCCACCATGTCTACTTCGGGGACATCGTTCTTCTTAGCTAGGAGAGCAGCCGCAATGATGTTCATATTCTGAATGATGGACTCGAGTCCACGTCTTGTCAGCATATTCCTCGCGTGGTTTTGAATGGCGGGAGTCCATTGATATGGTTTGTTGACACAATCTTTGGCTGTGCCGCTGATCGGGTTTTATGCGATTTACGCGTCGAAGGCATTTTAAAATGCCGCTGATGGCAAACAATTACGATTCGATTCGATAAATAATGGGTGAGATGTATAGTAGGGTGGGAATGGGCAATATGATATTCTCGAATTTCTCGGATTGTTTTTTATATTTTTTTTTACTTTTGGTTGTAAGCTAAAGCTCTTTATTTGTATTGAGTCAAGGGCCGGCAGATCTGGCAGGGTTCCCTGAAAATTTTCCTACAGCCTAACTTGTTTCAACCTCGTAAATTGCTACCAAAAGTGCAGCTGATTAGACAGAAACGAAAAATCAAGAAAATCAAAACAACTCTGAATACCAGAAGATTCCTCCATATTGAACCCAGTAAATGCGCTCCTCACACATTCTGTTGTCTGTCACACCTTCCAAATGACAAATTTACTCATTCTCTGCTGAGAGCAAGAGATAAGTTAGCAGGTACCTTTTATCCAGCTGCTATCCTGCTTTTAGTTAGTAGATGCCCCAATGGGGACATCGTCGAGGTTGCTGTGTCCTCAAACTTCTTCTTCAGCTTCCAGAGCTCCGAAACCTGTAGCCTCGGCCATTGAGACGTCCTTCGCAGCGGCGATGATTGCCTCTTCGGCCTTTTTTGCTGCTGCTCGAGCTCGTGCCATCTTTGAGAACTCCCCTTGTTCTATGTGGCGGATCCACGCGAGCTGCTCTTTTGTCACCAGTCCGGATTTTTTGGATCTGACTTGGCAGGCCCGAGAATCCAATCAATGAGGTTCCCCATAGTTACGACACTTAGTGAGGGCTTTGCACTCGGCTTCCGAGTGCATGTTAGATCCGCAGTTCCAGCAGGCTGGAATGCGGGAGCAACCACGGGTGGCGTGGAAGCCCAAACAGCGTTTGCACTGTTCAATTTGTGGTCGTGGCTTGTGAATGGTAGCCATACCAGCCTCTTCGAGAATGTGGAAGCCCGGGCGAGGGGCGTTGTTCCGGTCGAAAAGGGCTTTCCAATTTCTATACGGCGCTCCAGGACGGCATGTCCCGTGCGGTAGCACCTTGTATGGAAGCCTTTGTGTTTTTCGGTAGATCTCCAATGAGATCCAATCCGCATTGACCGTATAAGTACAGTCGATTGTTTTTATGGTTGCCGGAACATTTTCAATCCGAAAGGGAACAAGGTTGGAGGCTTCCTCGAGCTTGGCGCCGAAGTCCGAAAACGTTGGTGCGGCATCTAGGAGCTCTTTCCTTTTATTTTCATTCCCTGTCAGAATCGCAAAGCCGGTTCTAACACGGTATATAGAGCAGGCGTCACTCAAGAAGCAACCTAGCTCACTCTGTAGTTGTTGCTGTAGGCCAGTAGGCGAAAGCTGGCGCCACGGGTGCTCCTTTTCTAGGCGAAGGAATAGTCGTTTGTCGACTTTCGCCTTCGGGACATCTTTCTTTGGGGCCTTTGCCGCAGGTTGCGGCACAGCCTTTACAGTTGGGACTGCTTTCTGTCGCAGTCTGTTTCTGGCCACCGTAGCCCAGGTGCTTTTTAGAGGCAGCACTGGGACGGCGGGAATTTGTATGCTCCTGGCGTCGGGAGCCCTTGGGAGAGGATTCGCCGGGCGAGGAGGGAGGACGTGTGGCGTGGAGGCCGGGCCCGTAGCCATATATTGCGCGATGGCGGCGCGTAGGTAGACTCTCATTGAGTCTACGAATTGTCTGTTTGACCCGTTGGTCAAAGGGAGAAGGGTGGCTTCGACGCCAGAGATGGCGGCAGAGCAGAGGGCCAGATTTGCCGCTGTTTCGGCGGCGTGTCGTTGTTCGGCTTCGACTATTGGTCGGAGCTCAGGAGGGTATTCTGCTTTCGACGCAGCTTTTGGCTGCGACGTTGATTTTGGCGCTGGTATAGGTACAGCAATTTCCGACGGTTTTGATGCGGTCGGAGGAGATTTTGGCGATTCTCCAATCCCGTGGGGGACGGAGGGTGGTTGAGGAATTTCCTCAACAGTTTCAACTGACCCGATCATGTCAGTATCGGGTTCAGCGACGGCGGGGAGGGCTTTTTCCTTCCCTTTGATGGAGACCTTGCTCATCTCCGCGCATTTGGAGACTGGACAAGGCCAGGTAATTTTTCGAGAGCCCTCGGATAGACTCTTGTGTTGTCCAACTTGGCGTTGGGACGCTTTTTGCGAACTGAAGGCATAGTAAAAATGCCTGAGCTCGGTCACAATTCAAAGATGGATGCAACGAGGTCGAGAAGGGAGGAAAGAGGGAAAAAATGAATTTTCGAATTTCTCAAAAATGTGCGTTTTGTTTGTTCATTAACATGCTTGGTGAAGTAACTACCGTTGCACTCCAACTGGAGCTTGAGCACAAATGAGATTGGGCCGGATCAGGTTAACTACCGTGCAGTACAAATGCCTCGTCCCACCTAAATGATCAGAACCGTACCAAAATGCATCTATGTGTTTAACCATGACAAATTCAGCAGCCCAGAATTGAAAACAAAACAAAAACTTTCACGCAAAAGCCCGTATTACAAAAGAAAAACTTAAACAATCACCCTTCCATTGTTCCACCTCAGCCACCACGCGCCTGAGCCTCGAATCCAATCTCTCTGTCCATGCTAAACTACCTAGGCCTTTGATTTATCACCTCAGAGTCACAGGTATCCCTGCCATCCCCCGGCTAGGCTCCGCATATATCCCACTCTCCTGGACGTAGTCCCTAAACAGCTGCCATCCTATAGATCCAAGCATTATTTCCAGAGCCGGCGCCCTACGCTTTCCGCTTTTCAGCCGCCGTGTTGCCAGTGCTTTTCGACACTGGACAAGGTGACGAATTGATTTTTCCCTCCTGCACTTGCAGTTAAGTGTAGCGTCAGTGTGGTTGAAGAGGCGATGATATGCCGCAAAGTCCCCATGTCCAGTTCGGGCAGCGATCAAGCTTGCGAAGACCGTTCTAGGTAGCGCTAGCTCTGGCGGTTTCTTGCGGCGCATCTCGAGTTCAAGATCGGCTTAGTGATTGGGGCGATTCAAGCGCCACCAGTCTATCAACATCTGCCTGGCCAGTTCACGGGCTTTCCGTCCAGATGAGGCGAGGGTCATCACACCATGTGTTGTCCTAGAGTTATCCGGCGAGTTAAGCTCTCTTCGAGCGAGTTCATCGGCAATTTCATTTCCTGCCAGCCCTTTGTGACCCGGAATTCATCCTATTTTTACAGGTGCGGCTGATCTTGCGGCCATTTTCACGAACTTTTGGATACGCCAGGATGATGAACCCGTTGTTCCGGTCAGTAAAGCCTTAACAGCCGCAGAATTGTCGAGCAGGAGATAGATGGCACTGCGTCCTCGATATAGATTGCTGGCAGTAATTGCTTCTAGAGCAGCCAAAGCTCCATAAACCTCTGCGTCGTAGACCTCCGCATTGGTGATTTTGCCTGAGCCGCTTTGCTCGATTGTCGTGCCTGTGCCTGTGACGGAAACCGAGTTGGTAATGAATAAATCGATTTATTAAACTATATGAAGAGAAAAGAAATCTCTAGCTACTACTAACAGGTACTTATAACGTTTGGTCCGCTTCGTGAATCTGCTGACTGATAACTTCTCCCTAGGCCTAATACTTGCTACCGAGCCAAGTATTATCAGGAGCCATTACGCTATGATGTTGCTTCGACCTTCTGGCTAGTAGTGCCATTTCATCTCTATTTGCCCATCCTTCCTCTTTCAGTATTATCGTAATTATTCCTAATTAAACGCTTGGGTTTCCTCCTAAGCTAAAACAATGGTCAAACCGTAACAGTGCCACTGATAAAGGTCACAAAAGCCCATGACACTCTGTCGGTGGACGCCCCAGAACCATCACTGTAAATTCAGAGACAGTCAGGTGGGAGTGTAGGCAGCCACTCTCTTATAAACTTGGCAGCCTCTTTCTTGCTTGTCCAGCAGGGGATTGGCTGAAGGGGGACCGGAGGTCGGAGCGGTGGAGGTAGTTCAGCCTCTGGCAGAAGTCGGTACATCCTCTGGACTCTCGAATCATGAACTCTGTCCAGACCAAGTCTGGTTTTGTTGCATGTCTTTAGTCCAAGTCGGTGGCGAGCGCTGTCAGTGCTTTCCGTGGCCCGAAGTCGAAGCGGATGGTACTCATCTAGCCTTCGGATTCGTGCGGCAGTCTTGAGCCTGTGTCAGATTGGAGTCTAGACGTTTGAGCTGGAGCGAATTCGAAGGGCTAGAAGATGTTAAATGGACGGCGAAAGATGACTGAAGGTATACTAGAGATAATATGGAGGAAATTGAGGGTTGAAAGATGGTTAATCTAAGTATTTAAAAGGTCTAAAGGTTCGAGAGGGTACTAATGATAACTAAAGGTACTAGAGGTAACTAGAGGTGACTAGAGGTGCTAAAGGTAACTAGAGGCGACTATAGGTGACCAGAGGTGATCCGAAGGTGGTGGTTATGACAGAAGACTAAGCGTAAAGAACTCTATGCCTACAGACCAAACCATTGTATATATACCTGCCCTCCTTTCACTAGCTCATCCTAACATAGACCTTAACATAATATCAACATGATACCATGTGCCAAGAACTGTCCTGTTGTCATAGCAACATATGAAGAAAGGTAAAATTATATCCTAAAGAAAGGATCGGAAGAGGAATCCTTACAGCCTGCGTTCCTCGAGCAGAATTTGTGCTGGCGGAATACCAGTCTCTCTTCTCAGGGCTGCAATAGGCATCGTGCGCCAGGTTGGTAGAGCCATGCGGATTCCGAAGGCAGAAGTTTGGTCAATAACTTTGCACTGTCTCTTACATGAATTTCGCGCGACACCCCGATAGGTTTCCCTGGTTGGCCCCGGGTACCAGGATTCCGCTGCGTGCATCGCGATTGGCAGGACTACCGTGTGGATCACTGTGGTTAGTAGGTCGGGTCTTGGTCCCTGAGTACACTGAGTCGCCGGAAGTGTTGCAATAGCCGCATTGCTTTGCTGGTCCACTTTGCGACGTGGCTTTCGAAGGTTAGACCGCGATCAAGGTGTACTCCGAGCCATCGGGTATCGTCGGATGCTTGTACATCGCGAATGCCTACTCTTATAGCCGGAAGATCGTGTCCCCTGGATCTGGAGCCGACGAAGTAGACTATTTCGGCCTTGTCTGGGTCGAAGGAGACGGCATTTTCAGCAGCCCACCCTAGGACTGCATCAACTTCTCTCTGGACAGCTGCTGCGTCTTCGTTTGGAGTCAAACCTATGCCGAGGATAGCAACATCATCTGCATAGCCAAATCTCCAACTACTGCCCCCCACGACTTCGGCCATATAGAGGAGGAAGAGAATTGGGGATAAAGGCGATCCTTGTGGCAGCCCGCATTCTAGGTGAATTGGGTCTTTTACTCCGTCCTCATGTCTGACGCAGGCAGATCGTTCTTTCAGGAAAGACTTTATCCAAGTAATGGCTGATTTCGGCCACCCAACTTTGTTCATCCTCTGCAGCAGCCTTCTGTGTAGTACAGCGTCAAATGCACCCTGTACGTCCAGAGTGACAAGAACTGCTTTCTTCTGCCTTTTCATTGCATACTCCACATCATGGATGACGCATGAGACGAGGTCATTAGCGGATCTGCCAGAGAGTGCTCCAAAAAGCTGCTGCGGCATGGCCTTGTACGAAATGGCGGTGTATGCCATACGCCTTGCAACTAGTCTCTCAAGACCGTTGCCAAGAGAGGATAGCAGTGCGATAGGTCCCCATCCTTTAGCTGTACTGAGATTACGGCCAGGCTTGGGGAGGAGAATCACTTCAGCTAGCTTGAATGCCTTCGGGAAGTGGTTCAGTCGAAGTGAGCCCTCAAAGAGTACTCTCACTGCGTGACCAATTGACGGCCAGGCTATCCTAAGAAGCCGCACAGAAGTTGCGTCTACTTCGGGAGCTTTATTTTGGCAGGCTGTTGTGACCCACCGGGCTTCTTCGTCCGTGACGCTTGGGACCCATGGGAGGTTTCCGAGTCTTGGCTCGAGGTTCTCAGCCTCGACTTTGTTTTGGCTGGTGAACCGGCCGAGAAGGAGATCGCACAATAGAAGTGCACGCTTTCCTGGATCCGAAACAAAACTGTCGGGAGTTTGAAGTGGTGGAGCAGCGGATGTAAGTCGCGGCTTTGCCCAGCATGCTATCTGAAACATATCGATGTCAGTTGTGGCTTCGGAGAACTCCCGCTGCTAGTACTGGCGCTTCGCACTTCTGACTATGCGACGGAAATCCTTTCTGATCTCTTCGTCCCTGAATGTCCTATATTTGCGTATAGCCTGTGAGCACTCTAACGTCCACCAAGGTGCCGTCCTACCCTCCTTAGCACTCCCGCGTCTTCCAGTAGCCCCGATTGCATTGCTAATGGTTTGAACCAGCTTATCTGCAAGGTTGTCTACCGCGCTTGTTGAATCCATTGGCTGTCGCCCTATTCCATGAGCCCATCTACCAAGCACTTTGACAAAGTCTTCGAGGGCGTCGTCTGTCACTCGGAACAATTGACCAGTTTTGATTATAGCTCTGGCTTTCGAGTTTGGACGAGGAACGTCTCCTGCAAGAGTTCTGTGATCCGATGTCGAGTCAAGCCCTACCAAAACATCTGCAAGTGCGCCAGCGCTAGACCAAACTAGATCGAGTGTGTTTCCGAGACCGTGTGTCGGGACGCCCAGTGCTGAAGATAGGTTCATACCGTGCTCTAACATCCACTCGGTGAGCACCTGGCTGTCGCCGTGTAGCCTAGTGGCCATTGGCTGCCAGTCGGTGTGAACGGCATTAAAATCTCCGCTAATGACTGTAAGCCCAGATGGAGCCCATGATAGTAGTGGCAAAAGATCTGCTCCAGGAGCGCGGTAGACAGAGACAAATGAGACTCCTTCTGCCTTTACTGCGGTGATATCCGGTGATGTCTCGCAGATTGCTTGCTGTTGGCACTTGATCCCTTTTCGCGTGTAGATGAGGGAGCGTGGCCTTGAAGAGTTGTCAGCAACACGGGGAGGCAGATGCCCATCAAATCCGGGATGCGACTTGGTGAGCCAAAAGCCGTCCTTTTGTTGGGTCCAGGGTTCCTGGATAAGTAGGACATCGGTTCCTGAATCCCAAGCGGATTGCAGGATGATGTCTGTAGCGGGGTCTCCTCTGCCCAAATAAGCACAGAGGAACGAGATTGTGGTTGCCGTGGTGTGGAGCTCGGTAAGGTTGTGGTCCCTTACGGGCATTGAGTTTCGTTTGTAGTTACGTTGTCGGCAGTCGCCTCGGCGGCTTTCTGCTTTGCTTCCATCTCTCGGATTGAAGCATTCCGTTCCTTCTGACCTTGCTCACGTATAATCGATAACTAGTCTTTAGTTTGCTGCACAGTTTTACCGCCAACCCGGGTTGGTCTAGCCATGCAGTGAGGTTCGATGGCTGCATGTGGCCCATGGCAGTTCATGCACCTTGGGATGGTCTGCTTACAGACAGATGCTTTATGCTCGATCGATCCACATCGTGAGTATCGCTCCGCTCGTGAGCAAATCTTTGTTGGGTGATGTCCCCAGCATCGGTTGCATTGCGCAATTTTGGCCTTGCGCTGGAGCTCGTGTAGGCAACCACTCTCTTCGAAAAGTCGCTCACCCAGTTTTGGCTTACCAGTTGCAAAATGCAGCACCCAGTTGGTTGATGACCTTGCCATGCTTGTCGCGAACGCACGAGCCGAGGTCAGTCTAACGCCCGTCTTTAAAGTCGCTTCTTCCATCACCATCTCTGGTGTGACTGGCGTTGGTCCCTCTAGAGTTTAGAGCCTGTCAATACATTTGGAGCTAGCACAGAGATCCAGTTGAAAGCAGCTTCCAGTTTCATTTCCGTGCTCTCCAAGGGCACGGCACCCGAGAGGAGCGCGTTTCTTGCTGTATCTCCCTCAGCTTGTATCGCGAACCCTGAGTTGACGACAGTGACCTGCTTGATTGCAGAGTTAACCAAGCAAAGCTTGCTTGCGAGGCTTACTTTTATGTAGTGAGGAGACATGCATCTCCACGGGTGGTCGGGCTTGACACGCAGGAATACACGTTCGTCTGGGCGGGCCGGCTTGGAAGCGGGGTTACTTGGCTTAGGCGCTTGTGAAGGCCCAGTTGCTTTTGACTGGGACCCATTGACTATTGTCGATGTTGATGCCACTGGCTGTACAGGCTTTGTGTTGTGCTGGTGATGGCTAGGATTACGATGCACAAGGGTAGTGATCACTGAGGGTGGAGGAAGAACTTTCCAGGTGGCTCCATGATGAGTAGAGGAACAATGGAGCACTGTATAGAAGGTGTCTCTAGATTGTACTGCCAGATGGAGGAGACTAGAATATTCCGTGGTACTGTTTTGGGTAAATAAGGCAAGAGTCTGGCTACCTCAGATATGTATATAATTGGCGCTTTCTACCTCCTAAATCCTCATAGTTCTGAATATCAAATATATCAGCAGTTCATATTGATTCATCAATAATCACTTGTAAACCTTCTGCCAATTAACCTCCGTAAGCTCTTACCTTTACAACACTTTGGCCTTTCCTGACCATCTGAGTCCAGGATCTCTCAGTGGTGTTGGTGTTATTGGGATCGTCGCCTTCGACTTACCTAGTAGGCTTTGAGGCCGGCTCTTTGCCTTTCGCCTAGCTGCTACTTTCTCTGGCGAGGATTTGCACTGGTCGTGGAGTGCTCGCGTTATTCTTTCCCATTGACTTAGTAGCTTGTGCCGGAAGAGTTGTAGTCTTGCTGCTACTGGCAGCTTCTAATGGCCCACTGAATTGGGGCTGGGGGTTACCACACAGGATGTCTGTAATTATAGCCTGTAAGGCCTCTCCATTCTTTTCGACAGCTCGTTGGAGCTGTTTATTGGTTGTACCCGCCAGAAGGTTAATGTACCCGCTGAGGATACGCTCACCCTCTGCGAAGCGTATATTATAGGCCCTCGCTTCATCTGCAAGGAAGTTAGTCATTGTGACAACTAATGACTCGGTTTGGTTTGGGGGCGAGTATTGGTAGCTCGCCACGCAGATGGGCTCTGCGTTTGTTTGTGTAGTATGGGGATGGTTGGGTGGCCCTGTGAGGACCATTTCGACGTCAGGATGCGTCGAGTTTACGGGTGGGAGAGGGGGCCAAGAGCCAGCCTCTGCAGAGGACTGGGGCAGCATGAGTAGGTGAAAATATTTATGACTATAACAGGTTGTAGATGGTATATGATTTCGTCACTTGGGGTGTGAAAAAATTGGGTGTGTAGCGTGTATGTGTTGGGGACTGAGTTGAAAATGTGTTTCTCTAAGCAATTGTTAGAAGAAGACAATTGGACCATACTTCATGGCAAGCGGGGTAGGGGGGAGAGATTTTCTAACCTATTGCGAGCTAGCTCAGCTGCGCCTACAGGGCTAATCCCTTAAACAACCCAGTTTGAAGTTATACCTTTTCCAATCCAGGGGCACTGTACCTTTGTATTCAAATCCAAGAACCTGGTAATTATAACCAACAATCTGCATTATCTTACTCTCGTGACTACACTTTCTCAATATCTCATCATTACACAATCGCCTCCCTCATTATTGTTGTAACATTCTACCAGTCATCCACTTGTCTCACACTTTACCACTGCACCCATCCTTCTCAACACACTTTACATGATGCCTAAGTTCCAAGAAATTTTCAAGTATAAAGAGAACAATTCGATTGATTATATTCTCCAGAAATGCAGAAAAAAGCACAGCAAAGGCGCTAGCTCTCAGCTGGGTAAATTTCAATTCCAAGCTCTCGTACTTTCAGCTAACAGATTAGTTCTTAATAAACTGTATCAGAGTCTAAGTATTTACACTGTCCCAATACAAGAAAAAAAAATATGGATGAACTTTTTGACTTGTTTCATACCATCTCAGCCGACATCATGATAACAGAAAATCTCATTTTATTTGACCAACTTGTTAATGACATTCTTAATAATAAAAATAAGGAGAATATCTTGTCATTGGCCATTGATCTAGGAACGAAGTTTCTATTACAGTCAACAGTAGAACCAAAGAATAGTTTGATAACTATCCGTAGAAATCATATGGAGGGGTCCAATATTGACATAACGGCCCAGAACTTGGAAATGTATTTGCAGAAAAACCTACAAGATAACGTATTCTGCGATATCCCAAACTTCTGGGACTGTTTCTTTGAAGAAAAGGATTGGACCGATCAGGCTTCTCGTATATGGGAAAGCTATGAAAAGTATGAGATTGCTGAGAAGAATAAAAGATCGAAGGAGCTAAAAGGAAAAAAAACCGCAAAAGGTGTCGAGGAACAGAAATGTCTCCATAGAGACAAGGAAGAGAAAATCCTTGAAGAAGGCATGACTGAAAGTGAGATATGGGACTGGCTCACCTTCTTTGAGGAGAATTTCCTAAGTCAGCTCAAAGGTCGCACAACAAGATCAACAAAACACCCCATAGTCATCGAAGATAAGGGCTCCCTTCTGCGAGGGCGATATTGTCGCACAAATAGGACGCAACGTGCTCAGGAGTCTACGGGTACTACTCAGATTGATTTTCTGATTAAAAGTATTGACTTTCAGAATGATGATGCAAATTGGGAAAACGTGAATGTGGTGGGTGGGCTCACAAGATCACCCAGTGAAGCTATAAGAAAGGAAAAATTTCTACAGCTATCGAGATATACCCGTGAAGTATACTACACTCAGCCCCTGCGACGGTTTATGCACGGGTTTCTGATGTTTAAAGAAGGATTTGAACTCTGGATTTTCGATCGCTCGGGTGCTCATAGCTCGGGCAGAAAGAGTATAATAGATAGGAAGGGGATTTTCGTGCGAGCATTATGCTCGTATTTGTTGATGAGCGATGAGGAACTTGGTCGTGACATGTCAGTCCTGCGAAAAAATGGACAACCCACAGCAAGTTTCACAGGGAGTAATGATACGTCAGACCAATTAGTAGAGATCAAACCCAATCATGTCTTGCAACTAAGGAGCCAAATCAATCGAGCCACAGCCTGCTATGAAACGAAGAACAAATCATCGATGATTGAGCCCTCGTGGAGCAAGTCTGAAGATAATGCTGAAGATCAATTTTTGAAGGACGCACTCCCAGTACCAGGTGTCGTGAAATTTATAACATCACAGTTTGTACATCAGACTAATAGACAACTTGAAAGCTTCAATATTTCCTGCTCGAAGCCCTGGGATTTGAAGGCTGAAGACAATACTAAGTTCCGCTGCTCTAATTACCATGAATCGACCCTATCGCCCTTGAAGAGGAATTGTTTTCTCTCCAGGACTGTAATGACATCAGGCGGCAGAAAAATTGACTCGAGCGGGTCAATCTTTGCTTTTGTAGCCGGAATCAGAGATGCGATCAAGGCTCACCAGGGGCTTGTCGATATAAGTATCCTACATGGAGATATCTCGGCAGGGAACATCATCCTGAAAGATCCAACTACAGATGATGATTCCCATGGTATGCTGATTGACTTTGGTTATTCCGTGAAGATGAAAGGAAACATCGCTGTAGATGAAGAACTGTTCTTAACAGGCGCCATGAAGTTCATGGCAATTGAAAGATTAAAATACGCTGCACATTCAAAGCCATTGATCCGACGAACTTATCGTCATGATCTAGAATCATTCTTCTATGTGTTTCTCGCAGGATGCATAGAGTACGAATTTGTAACTGAGGGGAAGCCTCCAAATCTGGATAATTGGTGTGATGGTGGAATTAAGGCTTGCTACTCGGCTAAACTTACTGATCTTTTAGATCTTGAAATGCTTCTCGATAAGTTCACGCCCAGTTTCGTGGAACTTAAGGAGCTAGTAAAGAGCTTAGCAAAAATTCTGTTTAAAAATGGAAAATTTTTCGCAACACCTGAAGATCGTGGTTCAATGTACAGGAGAATGATCATGGCTTTTGACGAAACTATCGAAGACATAACAGGTAAGATATATTTATGACCGCATGAAAGTATTGATTTTTCTTGCTAGGGCTTTGCTGACAAGCCGTTCACTTTTAGATGGAAGAATCATGAATCCAACCTTCATAGCATGTCGGTATCAGACCACCATTTGAGCATTTACTCGCAGAAATTTAGTACGAGAAATGGCCGTTAGGTAGAAATAACACCATTTTGTACTCGGTTAAATCGTGGATTACCTACCGAGTCTCAAGAAGAGGAACATTTATGCTCTAAATGTTGGCTAGATCGAGATATTTAACTTTAAATTAACATTTATTTGAATCAATGAGACATGGCTAAGGTTGTTGTGGTATCATTTTTTCTGAATTGCAATATATCTACATTACTCATTTTCATGAATCTCAACAGATAAATATTTTACATTAGTTAGTTCACAATGTCAATGATATGTATCTTTATCCATGAAATGATCTACTTCTCTTTACTTGACTTGAAATCCGTGTAACAATTGTTTGTCGTAAACTATTGTAATGACAGCACTATCCGTGATCACATTGTTGAGCTTTGCTATTGATCCTACCCATTTTCGTGTCAATGAATGTAAAGTTCAAAAGGACAGTAATGTCTGGAAAACTGTATCCCTATTCTGTGTTATAAAAATCTGAGTCCATAACTGCACACATCATGAGGGAATAACTGTGCACCAGCTAAGATAGCTCATTAGAGTCTGGTCACTATGGCCTCCTGATTGCTACACACTAGCATCAACTTGTTCACTACAATGAGGACACCTTCGCAGCATGGTTCTACGATTTGAAGTTTTTGGTGAATCTAAATTGGGTGTATATTCGCTTCAGGGGTTGCACCCCTGTTAGCGCCCATTTCGACAGGGTACATAATTATTGTCCTGTCTCTTAAGGGCTAAACGAAGTGCTCAGTTTGATATCATGTCACCCTCAGTTTCATGCAAGTACAACTTGTTCTCTAGTTCTCTGCCATTACTTTTATGACCGCCGACCGTCAAAAAAATGACACGGCTCTTCTCATCTTGTGCTTGACTGACAACAAGAATTAGATTGCTCAAATGCAAAGTTGTTTATTCAGCAGATACATAGCTTCACACGATATGAACCTTATTTTGCAGATGAATCCACCTTAAACCCCACCTTCAACACCTCGAATCAAACAATTATCCAGAGACCAAAATAATTCAGTATGTAGAAAAATTAAATATGAACGAATTGAAATTGAAAGAAATTATAAGATTTATGGGCTCCATGAATCTGGCAAAAACCATACGCAGATTGCCGTGCAACTAGGTACCTATCAGGGAAAAGTTAGTTATTCACTGCACCGCGGAACTGTCTCCCCCAAAAAGAGAAAAATAACATCCTCAAGGCTGAAAGCAGATGATGTTGATCAGATAATATCTTACGTTGAGTCTTCACCTGAAAACCGCCGCAAAACATTTCTGGAACTCGCCTCTGGCCCCTTTAGACATCTTGGTGTTAGCGAGCGGGTAATACAAAGAGAACTTAATGAAAGAAAATATCAATAACATGTAGCTTATCTAAAGATTCGGGCATCTCAAAAAAATATGAAGACACGCAGAGAATGGGCCAATGCACGTCTCAATTGGATATATGAAGACTGGTCGTCAGTTTTATTGGCAGATGAAATTTGGGTAGAGTATGGAAGACATTCTAGAGAATGGTGACAAAAATTGTTCGTACATTCCTGTATAAGAAGAAAGTGATTTGATGCTCTAACTTTATGAGCTAGACTTCCCAAGAATACAATGCTGATTGTGTTGGAGAAAAATCGAAAAGGGTCGGCTGGATGTTTGAGGTTGCTTCGCAGGGCCAGAAAAAGGTTCCTGTTATTTTTATTTTTTTATTTTTTGAATCAGATTTTAATTGCGTATGCAGCTAACTAGCTATTACACAATACCAAAGAAAAGTACAGAATTGATGATTCACCGTTAAGGAAGAGCACTCATGCCTCAGGTTTCATTTGCAAGTACCACTGCGAAGTTATGGTGGCTTTTTCTTCACCACACGTCAACACTCATCCGTGAATACCCACTCAGGGGAACTTTTCGAAAACCCCGAGTTGTCCAGACACGCTTTCATCATCTTTCAACTTTTCTCCGCGCGAAATATGATCTGAGATGTCTCCTTCCCGAGTGAATTAGGTACGCAGGCTACTCAAACTTTACCGGAGAACACCACCAGGAGGCGGACCACAACACCTTCCATCGTTAGCTTGTTTTTATAATGTCAGCTGCACTCTCGCAAGCGAAGTCTTGGCGAGCATAAAGCTGAATTCGTAAAACTGTTGCCGAAATTCAGAATTTCACGCCATTCGAGGTTATATTCTTCCTTTGCATCATCTTATAAACTTGTACTAATCTCTCTCACGTCCATCCCAAAGAACTGTCTCCCAGATTTGTGCGCCACGCTTTGCTTCCTCCGTCGGGTATAAATATCGGCGTGGGCGTGAATTTGGTGACCAGCTGAGGCCAGAGAAAGTCGACGAGAGGTGTAGTCATTGGGATGAGGATGTACTAGGCTGTACTTGTAGGCATGATGAAGCTTAGTTGAGAATCGGACTCTTTGGAAGTGAAAGATTGACGTAGTGGAGTAATTTGAAATTTTGCCTCGTGGGCCAACTTCTTTGATACTGTGAAATTTAACTGAACTTGGCTCTGGGAGAATATTTCACTCCCAGGTTCGTAGAGGACACCGCGTACAGGTGTTCAGTCTTGCCCTCCAAGCCAGGTGATAAGGCACGAGCTTTCCCCAATCTTTATCACAATAATTAACCTTACTTCTGCCCATGAATGAAGACTTCTCTCAACAAACTATCTTAGCATTTCCAGCGCAAGTGTACATTCCCCAGTCATATACCAATCATAACAGGTAGAGATGGAAATTGAGGTCTATTCATACATAGGAACTACCAAAGGTTCAAATTGGATACGGTTGCTTAGCAACAGAGACGGTTATGATTGGTGTCGTTAATTACAATCTCTTGTATGTACAGAAAGATGTTCGAATTATTCTTCCTCGTGATTACTATATTTAACTGATTTTATTCTGGACTTGCCCTGCGGTACATCAACATCAATTGATCCGGCGATATCTAGAGTGCACTGAGTGGGTATCAAAAACGTTAATCAGTTTTCGCGAGGTAGAGCTCTGCAAATACTTGCTCTTTGGGTGCGCTAGCCATCACAGATGGTTTCTATCTTGTCCGCTGATTAGAAAGTCAGGCAGCTCAACAATGTGTCTATTCTTAATTGTGACGAGTCAATGCTGACACGGAAGTAAATTCTGGACCTCTGACAGTTAGTCGATATATAGAGAGACCAAGATTTTGAATAAGCATACCAAGGCAGCGAAGACTGTCATAGATGAATCATCTTCTTTTACAGCTTGAACAAGCGGCAGTGGGTAGGAGTTCGCGCGGATGACCAGAAAAAAGTACTTACGAAGGTTTTTTATAAGTTTTGTGGTAACCAGGTTACGGTACATGCACCTACGTAGCTAAAGTCATTTAAAATTGTGATTCAGAATTACGAACATCAAATTCCAGAAGAATATAGAGGGAGAATGTCGCTGTTAATTGTGTTATCCATGCAACCTACCATGTTACATGCTTTAGGTCACGTCATAGCAGATGCACGTGATGTGGAACTAAACCGCGGGGTGTTTAGTGTGTTTTGTTTTGTTTGGTTGGTTTTGTTCATCAACGTGCTAGGTTACATGACTACCGTTGCACTCCTATTGGAGCTTAAGCACGAGTGGGGTTGGGCCGGATCAGGTTAACTACCGTAAAGTACAGATATACCTCGTCCTACTTTCAATGACCGGACCACCTCAGACTTTACCTTTGTGTTGAATCATGCCAAGTCCAACCATCCAGAAACCCGCTGTATACACGCCGTAGCGCAAATTCTTCCTCAGCCTCGGCCACCACGTGTCCGAACCCTTGAAATCCTCATTGACTCCGGAATATAAATGCCGTCCAAGATCTCATCGTTGCTCTAGCCTTAAACCTTCGTAACGTAACGTTGGGTTGTTTTCGTCATTGGGGATTTGTGTGATCCCCTCGGTGTATCCTCCCTCTTCCTCCTTTGAACACGTCCTGTTCCATCATGACATTCCTCATTAGGGCGTGTGTAGGTAGGTGATGTGACGAGTATGGAAGTGGGTCGCAGGTGTAGGATCCAGTGAGAAATGCTTCGTCGCAAATATATAAGGAGTTTGAGAGATGTCGGATGTTTGAATACGACCCCCAGACAGACCTAAATCCATTCATGAATTGTATGTTAGTGGTGATGAGTTTTTATTCAACTTTGTTCCGGCTGTGAAATCTCCGCCGACTGATTTTTCGACCAAAATATCGAGTGCAATTCCTTCAAGTCGAGAACCCATCAAAAAAAATTCATCCCACCCTTTGTCGTGACTGAATCTCGGCTCTGGGAGAATATTCCACTCCCAGGTTCGAAGAGGACACCACTGACAGGTGTTCAGCCTACGTCCACCTGTGTTTAGTGTGTAATGCATGTGTGGGTATTATGGACCAAACTAGAACTCGATAGAAAAGAGATAATGGAATCAGCGAGAGACTGGTGGACTGAGAGAGAACGAGCTGGTCATTTCTCGTAGGAGAGAAAAGATATCATAAGGGAATGTTCTAGCACTAGGCTATGAACAACACAGTAAGTCTGGAGCAAGATATAAGGAGGTCTCAACCTCCGTCCATTCACCGTAACTAAGATTCCTTTATACGAGAATATAGTGTCAAGTCTTACATATCACGAGAACACACGCGACAGGGATTATAGAGACCTTCTGTGAGCATGACTTCCGCAAGGGTATCCTTCGTCCTGCTCCCATATAGCCTAGTTAATATAACACTGTTGTTGTTGTTGGAGATGGGCTAATGGATAATTTTCCGAGTAAGAATTGCTAGCTCGTAGGGTTGACTTTAAAACTGTCATCTTCTTAGAATTCATTCTACAATTTCTCATTGGCAGTGTTTGAAGCCTATAACGATGTAATCGAGACATATATTAAGCGGTTCTGTAGAGTACTTAAAAAGTCCAAAGAGGGAATTATAAATTAGAACTCAAAGGTGCCAGTATTTCAACAAAAGTATTCACCTAGCTCTTTCATAGTGAAACTTGAACTGAATTAGTTCCAAAGCAGCGGTGTACCATTGATGGTCTTGAGGGGTCGCCATAGTTATTGTCTTAAAAACACATCAATGAAGAGCCGAAAGACTTGGCATAGCTCAATCTCAATCAACATGACTTGGAAATGGATCGAAATTCTAACCATGCTCTCCTCTCACATCACAACACCAGAATTACTGGCAATACGCTATATGCTGTTAAAAACGATCTTGATCTTTGTGAGGGGAACTTCCATAACTTACCGGCCAGAGTTCAGCTGCTTCCTTTCCTACCGGTCCTGTAATAGCAGATCCTTTCATTTCTCCTTTTGGATTAACGATCTATACCACGTTAGTCAGTGTCTTATTCTTTATCCTATTCTGAGCGATAGGCCCAGATTTTTCTGTAATTTTGTGACTAACCACACCGGCGTTATCCTCAAAGTACAAGAAGACTCCATCGGTACGTCTCCATGGTTTGCTTTGGCGAACTATAACAGCTGGCATGACCTTCTTCCGTAACTCGGGCTTTCCTTTTTTGACTGTGGCCATCACCATGTCTCCAACACCACCAGCTGGAAGTCGATTTAACCTTGCTCCAATGCCTTTAACTGAGATGATGTAAAGATTTCGTGCTCCACTGTTGTCGCAGCAATTCATAACTGCGCCTCTATTACATAAAAATTAGTTTGTTACTTTTTAATCCTCCGATATTTTCTGCCCCGTGAAATCTAGCTGTTCCTTTGGATGGGAACTAGCAAGTGAATTATTCTGTGGGTTGAAACGTACACAGGAAGACCGAGTGTCATCTTGAGTTTACCGCCTGGGGCACCACGCCTAGTTTTCGTTAGCCCACCACATCAATATCTTTCACTTTCTCCGAGTCCAGTGAGTTTACTAGGATTTGAGGCAACGAACGAGATTTTAGCCATCGTAGATTAAAGTTGGCGTGAAGATTTCGTCGGTGTATGGTGTTAATTGATTGTCACGAAAGGAATTGATATGTCTCGATGTCCACAAATTGGTTTGCGGGCAAGTGTTAGGGCTTGTGCGATCTAAGCGAGATGTCGCCCACTAAAATATAATTGCTTACACATCCGACCAATTTATTAAATAATTAAAGAAATCTAAATCGATTAAGTCATAGCCTTTCATTTCTCAAAATCACGGGAACTGTGGCGCAGATAGTTATCAAAAGCTAAATACTTATAAATAACGTCTTCGTCAACAGAGCGCTCAACCAAAAAGTTGTAAGTGTCAAAGTTACCCCAACACTGGACTTGAGGCTTTTCTTATCAAGTATACGGTTTTCTACAAAAAGCAGGACAGCACAACGAACTCGAGCCAATTCACTACCAACACCATGATATACCAATTACACGTCATTGAAACATGCCCTAACAATCTTCCTTATGCACCTAAAGAAATAGGTGCGGGAATGTGGAGAGTCAAACTGTGACTTAATCAAATTAAGTATTGAGCTCTCCGCAAGCCGTACTCTGCGAAAGTTCAGAGTGGCTGCCATGAAATTAGAATTGGCCTTGATTTCAGTACCAGTACTGCTCCGCACCCAAATATTTTTATAATCATGCACGGCTAACATTCACAAATGGGTTTCCTGCAAATTTTTAGCGGTGGTAGATTGCTTGAAGATCTCAATCTCCAAGCTCATCATCCAACAAGTACTCATGAGGAAGATTGTTATAAGATGAGTTCTAATATGGAGGCAAAGCGGGAGTTATATTGTTAGGCTTATAAGAATCCTTGTCTTGTATTTTTACAGGACGCCAAGGACATTCAGCATGAATTCATGGAAAGAAAATCAATGGCACTAAATATTGGTATTAGGGGTGGAACTCACAGTATGCATTAGCCAATAACAACTTTGGAACTGTAATTAATATAGATCTTGCCACAGTATTACGCTAGGTTTTGCGCGCTGTCAGCCCCCTCGAGGTTTGCCTATTATCTTTGATAACTCTTGTCACCGTGTCCCCGCAGAAACGGGGCTGTAGCTAAATATACAGCTCCATAGACGGTAAAAATAAACGAGATCCCTGGACTAAAAAGTATCCAACTTCTAGACCACCTATGCTATAATTAACCCATTTAAATAGGCGCTGAAGACTAGAATAAAATTTTATGTAGTATTCAAATCTTTACTGAGTTTTGAGGTCACTTCCACGTTGATTCATCTCACTTGGAAAAAGGTGCATCACTGCTATTAGTATGACAGGGTCAATCCCTGTGATATCACAGGTAGTGAGAATGAGGTTGCTAATGCAGAAGTGGTGACTGATTTGGATGAAAATATATGGACATCTGTGTGTCGACGCCCCTTCAGTGTTGATAAAACCTGTGTCCCTGTACGCGGTGTCCTCTACGAACCTGGGAGTGAAATATTCTCCCAGAGCCAAGTTCAGTTAAATTTCACAGTATCAAAGAAGTTGGCCCACGAGGCAAAATTTCAAATTACTCCACTACGTCAATCTTTCACTTCCAAAGAGTCCGATTCTCAACTAAGCTTCATCATGCCTACAAGTACAGCCTAGTACATCCTCATCCCAATGACTACACCTCTCGTCGACTTTCTCTGGCCTCAGCTGGTCACCAAATTCACGCCCACGCCGATATTTATACCCGACGGAGGAAGCAAAGCGTGGCGCACAAATCTGGGAGACAGTTCTTTGGGATGGACGTAAGAGGATTCAGGACAAGTTTACAAGATGATGCGAAGGATGGATACAGTCTCGACGGGCGTGGAATTCTGAATTTGGGCACGGAGTTTTTACAAATTGAGCTTTGTGCGTTGCAAGGCTCCGGTTGCGGGAGTGCAGGCGACACTATAAACAAGGCCATGGTTGGATGGTGCGGTGGTACATCGTCTTGGCCGGCCTGCCAAGTAGAGTCAGGATAGCTTGAACAAATATCCCACTCGAGACAGCAGATCGCTAGTTCGAATCCGGTAAAATAAAACTACTTTTCTCGCGGCGCTGGTATGCATGGATGACGAAGGCATGCTTGGTTAACCAAAGGCTTCGAAATTCCCATTGGTGAGTACTAACTAAGGGTCGACTGTTTATGTAAGCAAACATACCTCATAGTGGTATTTGCAAATGAAATCCAGAGTATGAGCGTCTCTAACGTCAAAAGAATCAACCTACATGTTTACATAGCACCGGTTCAGTGTCATAGCTGAATACACATTAAATGATAAAAAAAATCTCTGTATCCACTTGTGTGCCTAAGGCATGAATAAGGCCCCAGGCCCACATGGGGAATTGCTCCGATTGCTGCTGCTAGCTGATGCTGGAGCGATGGATGCGACGAGATTTACCAAAATTTTTGATCACATAGATAATGTTTAGACATATTTTTTCTACAATTTATCCAATCCAGTTAAGGTTAGTCACGTTATCATAGATTACAAAAATGTCAGTGTGCGTGTTTATTGGATGAATATTAATATTGAACTTTCGGACCGAGGGAAAAATTATTGTCAACACAAGCAAATTCAGAACCTTGATATTATATTCTCGTACTAGATACGGAATGACGAAGATTAATGACTGGATTATGGCGCTTCATGCTTTCAGACTCAGTGTGTACGTTCAAATACACATCCTATATCTGGTAATACTACTCACTCATTTTTCGCCTTTTTCTTCCTCTGTTTCGGAGCAGTCCGTAAACCATCAACGCTAGCTTCTTCATTGTCGTTGATGTCTTGGGTCTTCTTTCCTCTTTTCCGCTTCTTTTCTAGATTCTTTACCTTTTCAGATGATATCTTTGATTCGTTGCTTGGGCTGTTAACTAAAATTGGCGCCTCTGTAGGATTAACAGTAGTTTTTTGCTTTGACTTGCGACTGGATTTAGGTTTTGGTGTCTTTTGGGGTGGCGTGGATTCATCTTCAGGCTCAGGCTCAGGCTCAGGTTCAGGTTCAGGCTCAGGTTCAGATTCATGCTCGAGTTCTGGCTCATTCTCTGGCTCTATTTCATCAGCAAGTATAGTACCGGTAGCTTCTCCAAGCAATTGAACGTCTGTCATAGCTTCTGGAATACTAATATCATGTTCTGCAGCGTATTGGCTTGCTTCGTTGTCATCCATTTCTTTGGCGTTTAGATTCCCAGCTTTGTAAGAATGTATGCGGGCGTGGTACAGGCGCAGATTGTCTTTGTACGCATCGGTCCAGAGCTGAGAGTGTTATTGAAAAAGTAGATAGTCATCATGAGAAGAGCTCACCTGTTTATCATCTTCAGCCATGGTTTGCCATCTTCGTTGACCTTCAGCACCGACTGCTCCCTTAACAGTTACTGATCCAAGATCATTGGCGATAATGGGTCGGGCTGTTTGCATGTACAGGAAGAATGGAGTTAGAGGTCGCTTAGGAGCATTGGGATCATGCTGTCTTTTCTTACGTTCCTTCTTTATAGGCCCGGCTTCGACCTGAAGCTTCTCCTGTGCTGATTTTTCCCCGAGAGTCAGAAGTGGATTATCGCCCAGCTTAGCCAGAGTCGCGTCGACGTCAAGACCAGCACCGTGTTCACCTAAAATAGCATTTGTATGTTTAATATATGCTGAAGAAAGGGTTCGGATCGCGTCTTGAAGAGTTTGAAGACCAGTCACAACCTTCGATTGGGTTAGTGAAAGTCCCCAGATGTGGATGATGTAGTTAATGAAAATTGGAAATAGATAAACAGATGTTTATCACGTAGAATACAGTTTTCTCATAATTTAAAGCGCGTCTAGCGTGCGGTGTGAGACGTGACTGACTGGCGGGACTATCTTGAATACTGATCGCGTCGGACGCATTCTAGGGGAACTATGTGGCACGGGAGAAAGACGAGCGCCGAGTTAAAATTTTGCGCCGGCTTATTGTCTGGAAACGAGGAATAAATTAAGGCATTGGGATCTTACAGAATCTCTTGTGCGCACAAAGCTGTCTACCTCAATCTGAAGAGTTGTCCCTCTTTTTTCGTCCATCTTCTTTGCGCGAACCATGTTTATGGATGTGAAAGTGGGGAAAGGCCAGTCTATTGCGTTCAGTTGGTTTTAATCTTTTGACTAAATGTTAATCAATGGAGTACCAATAGCGACTCGAATTAGAAGTGTCATGGGAACGCTAAGGATGGCATTGCGAACGTGTAAAGGTTTCCAGGTCAAAGGGCGCTAAAACATAAATTGAGCCAGGCATCGCATGAGGAATATTAGCGACCTTCAATTGGGACTGACAAAGTATTATCTTTGGAAGGTTATATCTGCTAATTTTACAATCGTGAGAAAGACTGATGGTATCAAAAATTGATATCTTAAATACAGCAGAGAGGCCAACAGAAATTACTGAGTATTCAAGCTAAAAAATAGCAACGAGCCCAAGAACAGCGGTTTCCTCTGAAAATGAGTCCGTCTTGAGTGACTCACAACGTCCAGTTTTCACAGATTCTAACTATCATCTGTGAGCTTTCGTAACTTTGTATGATTGTTTCGTCAGCTTGAGACGGATATAAGCTTGCTGTTTTTGTGGTAAAATTTTCTAGCATACAAATGCTTGTACGAATCCCTTGGAGGCAGTTACATCGGAGGAGACGACCATCCATGACTATTGACCAATCAGGAGTTACCACGCAGTTTGGGTCCACCCTCTGTGGCTGTAGCTTAATATTCATGTACCATCTTAACCATAACTGACCGCCTTTTGAAATAACACACGATTAATCAATTCAATCAACCATAATAACTATCGTACAAACATTACTTGACGTACGAGGGTAAAAGCTGAACACCTGCCCGCGGTTTCCAAATTGAACATAGGAGTGAAATATTTTCTCAGAGACAGGTTCATTCAAATTTCGCAATTCCGAAGAAGTTGGCCCACGAGACAATGATCCAAGGCTCTCTACAAAATCAACTTCTCCCACCCAACTAGATCGATCCACAACCAACATGTATACATAGCACCGGTCATGTGCCATAGCTAGATAGCTGAATACACATTAAATGAATCAAAAAAAGATCGATCCACACCAAGACCTCATGAAATTTACAGGTATGACTTAGTAAAACCACTCTTCATTGACCACAACTCTCTTCGACCTTCTCTGGCCTCAGTTAACCACCAAATACACGCCCACGCCGATATCAACACCCGACGGAGGGAACAAAGTGTGGCGCATAAATCTGGGATACAGTTCTTTGGGATGGACGTGAGAAGGATTTGGATAAATTTACAAGATGATGCAAAGGAAAGATATAACTTTGATGGGCGTGAAATTCCGAACTTTGGCACGGAGTTTTTACGAATTGAGCTTTGTGCGTGCCAAGGCTTCGGTTGTGAGAGTGCAGACGACACTATAAACACGGCCATAGTTGTATGGTGCGGTGGTACATCGTCTTGGCCGGCCTGCCAAGTAGAGTCAGGATAGCTTGAACAAATATCCCACTCGAGACAGCAGATCGCTAGTTCGAATCCGGTAAAATAAAACTACTTTTCTCGCGGTGCAGCTGCAGCTGCACATGGATGACGAGGTGTTTGGATTAGGTCCTGATCAACGATGTCTAGCCTAATTGTGTTATGTTGCAGGCTACTGTTCCAATTACTTATTGGGTCATAATCAGGGCCGTGAGTAGTGTCGGTTTGGTGTAGGTTATTAAATTGATACCTGAGCGTGTCATATAGTAGTCAGATATGCGACTCAAGTAGTAAATACACGGTAAATCTCAACCTCAAAATGAAGATCCGAATCAAGTTTTATAAGCTACGTCCAGTATGGCTAGCGTAGTTGCAATATGGGGAATTTACCTGTAGATAGATAATATTAAAATATACGTACTCCGATTACTTGTATAATTTGATAAGAGACACTACACAACAAATGTAAGGCGTAGATGAATCAGAATTGAATTGATGTCCCACTGTAGTGATATTAGTTGGGTCTTATAGAAGTCCCAATCCACCAAACTGTGTTCCAATTATCTACTCTATTCTAAACGTGTCTCATTCCCTCGTATAATGAAAAGTACTCTGTCGATGACTTGAGTCATTCTTTAATGACTACTCCTCCACTTGACAGATCGTCTCTACAACTCGTCGCTTACATTACTCGGTGAATAATGTAGTGCAGAAGCATGAAGTTTACATTGTTTTTTTTTTTTATTATATTAAAGTCCTAAGCTAAAGCTCTAGGTCCACTATAGGTACAAAACTGGTGGAGCCGGCGGGGATCACTGCTTACAGGCCCAACTCATTCCAACCGCGAGACCCGCTACAGAAAAAGTAGAAGGTAAATTATAACTCAGAAGACACCACCTACTCTGACTCCGAAATCGAAGCTCCATCCTTCAACCCTAAATTCAAGTACATAAAAGATTTCCTCAGAGAAACGGCACTTCTCGCCTCGTTCCCTTTCGTGTCATGCGTTGTGGCAATGACAAGTTTATCTGATCCCCGCTGAGAGCAGTGGATGAGTGGGCAGGCTGGCTATCAAAACAACCGTTTTCCTCCGCAAATATTTTGAAGCTATCGTGGCACTTTGGCCCGAGAAGCTTTTTGATAAAGTCAGTGTGGGACATTGACTTTCTGAGCCTACGCGTTTTTTGTGCGTGATGGCTACAGTGGATGAAGTGGGTTGGAGTAGTTTCCTTCCCGCAAGAGCACTCCATGGGAGCGTGTAGGTTATTAAAACGGCGATTGTATGCCGCAAAATTGCCGTGACCCGTTCGGGCTGCAATTAATTCTCGGAGCAGGTGCCTAGAGAGAGCTAGTTCGGGTGGTTTGCGTCGCCGAACCTGTAGGTTGAGTTGGCGGTATTTAGGCGGACAAGCCTCTATCCACCAGTCTTCCAGCAATTTTTGCCGCCGGTGATTCATGAGACCACGAAGATATGCCAGAGTACATGATCCTGGTGGTGTCTCCTGGCTAGGTAGCTCTCGAAGGGTGGCATGGGCCATGGCGTCTGCCTCTTCGTTCCCTTGTATCCCTGCGTGCCCTGGCACCCATTTCACTGATATTTTTGCCTTATTGGATGACGCACGGAATTTACGTACATCTTCAAGGCTAGTTGAGGATGAGCCCGTCGTTAGTGCGCTTACAGCCTGCTGGCTGTCTAGAAACACGAAGATTTGCTGCGACCCTCCTACTTTCCTAGACTTTCCGTTATCCAAGAACTCCAGTGCGGCTTCTAGAGCCTTCCTTGCTCCTATTATCTCTGCATCCAGCACCTCTCCCCCGTGCTTGATGCCACTTCCTCTGCCTATGTCTTTCCCATCCTTTTTCAGAACGAAACCCCAGGCAGAGCGTCCGTGTCCTTCCGATGAACCATCTGAGTATGCGCAGATGTCCGTTCCTGTCACGTTATTGATCCATCGAACGCAGTCATTGCGTTCCGTCAGCCTTGAGCCTAACTTTTTAGGGTAGACTACCGGCGCCAGGGCCTCGGGGGCCTCTGCTTCCGGGAGCTCTCGATAAGCACGCTGTAACCGTGACATTTGGATCTCTGGTCTAGCAGAGAGTTTGGCGGTCTTTTTGTACTTTCGAGTGCCGACATTCGGGCACACGGAAGCGCGGATCCTCAACGGGTGTCTATCATCAAGGGTCTTAAGCCTTGCCGAAAGTCGGAGTCGGTTTCCCTCAAGTATGACCTTTGCCGGCGGGATTCCTCCTTCTCTGTGAACGGCTACGTTTGGCGTTGTCCTCATCACTGGCAGTGCAGCCCGCAATCTCATCAGGTTTGCTCTGTCAATCATGCTGCAGAGGTTGGAGGTTGAGGACGTGACTATTCCTCGAATGGTCGGGCGTTTGGACCCTGGCCACCAGACATCAGATCCAAAAGTTGCTAGAGAGACAATGCACATGTCTACTGCGTCGACTAACGGCCCGGGGGCTGCTCTCCGAGAGGTAGAGTTGAAGCGGCGCATATGCTGTGCAGCTTTCATCGCTTTGCCGCACCAGGTGGTTACGTGGTGTTTGAAATTGAGTCGCGGATCCAAATGTACGCCAAGCCAGCAAATGTGATCAGCGGGCTCGATGAGATTTCCATTTACGTGAACCCCAACTGCTTCTTCTCGGCGTCGTCCTGGGAATTGGATGACTTCAGACTTTTGCTTTTCGAAGGCAACAGCATTTTTCCCTGCCCACTCGGGAAGATGGTCTACCTCTCTTTGTGCAGCGCCGGTAGATTCAGCAACTGTGCGTCCAAACCCCAGAATTCCAATATCGTCGGCGTAGCTAAACCTCGATCCTGGGTTGCCTCTTTGCATCGGCTCCGCCATGTACAGAGGGAATAGTAATGGCGAAATTGGTGATCCCTGGGGGACTCCGCAGAACAGCTCTTTCTGTGTGGTGATCCCACCGGAGAAACGCACTTGTATCTTCCGATGTGTGAGGAATGAAGTCGTCCATCGGAGGATCGAGTCTGGCCATCCCTGGGCTTGCATGCGTCTAACCAAGCGATTGTGGAGCACTGCATCGAACGCTCCTTGGACGTCTAAGGTCATGAATGTCGAGGCCCATCCCTGGGAGCGTGCTTCTTCCACGTCATGGACTAGGCAGGAGACCAGGTCCGTTGCAGATCGCTTTGGGAGCGCGCCGAATTGTTGGTGGCCCACCACATCGTAAATGATAGTGAGGTGTGCCATTCGCTTGGCCAGGAGTCTTTCTAATCCTTTGCCTAGGCACGAGAGTAGAGCGATTGGTCTCCAACCTTTGATTGAAGTTGGATCCCGATTTGGCTTTTCCAATAGTACCACTTCTGCAAGTTTGAAGCAAGATGGATGCGTGCCGAGCCGTATGCAAGCTTTAAAGAGCTGCGTAACATACGGTCCGATTGTCTTCCAGCAGGCCTCAAGAAGTTCAACTGTGACTCCATCTGCTCCTGGGGCTGCCATAGTACAGCCAATGGTACAAGTTCGCACCTCGTTGTCCGATATGTCGTCTTCCCAGGGTATCCGGTTATTACTGGGAGCAGTGCACGTAGGAAGATCGTCCGATGCTTGGTGACGTGTAAGAAGAGCATCACGGAGAACTGTGGCTCGCTCATACGGGTCGGTGATAACGGAACCGTTATAGTTGAGCGGCGGAGGAGGTCTGACCTGTCTATGGTTGACCGAGCGCATCAGCTTGAATATGTCTGCCGGAGATGTCATCTCTTCGACTTAGCGTGTCTGGTGCTCCGTCTTGGCGGCTGTGATAGTCTCACGTAACTTCTTTGCACAGATAGCCCGCTGTGAGAGTGATGTTGAGGCTCGGTATTCGGCGTGTGCGGATTTGCACCTAGGAGTCCACCATGGTGCAGATTTTCCGCTTTCCTTTCTGACCCGGGTTCCAGTTGCTTTAATGGCCTCCGTGAGATGGAAGCATATCTCCTGAGCGTATGCATCCACTTTCTCTATTGTACTCAAATCTGAGGGCGGATGTACCCATTTTGCAATGGCCCGCGCAAACTTTGGCAGATTTCCCTTGGGTACCTTGATCTTTGCTGGAGCTGTGTCACTTGTAACGGTTGCTGCAGGTACGATTTCGCGGATCGGAAGATGGTCGCTGGTCATACACTCCTCTCTATCGACCCAAGCACAGGCTCCCGATATGTTAGTCCAAGCGAGATCAAGAGTATTGCCAGCTTTATGAGTCAGCTCTCCAATTATAAGACAAGAGAGGTTGTGGTCTTCCGCCCACCTCTCTTTCTCATCACCCTGTCCATAAGGCTGAGTTGCTCCCGGTTGCCAGGCAGCATGCACTGAGTTGAAGTCCCCGGCTGCAATGCACCTCGCATACGGTTTCCAGTCGACAAGCGTGCGGACTGCAGTCGGGTTGTTTGGGGCCTTATACACGTTGAGAAATGTGATTACATTGACCAGTACCCAGCAGTAATCACCAGTAGGTGTGGAACAAGGAAATAACTGTTCCGCTAATATAACATTTTTGGACTTTCGAGTGTATGTCACAGCCCTCGGTCTGACATCTACACCTCCGTGCGGTATATGACAGATATACCCTGGGTGTGATATGGTTTCTTTTCATCTCAAATTCCATCGCGGTTCTTGTATTAGCACTACATCTACGCCTAGCTCATAAGCTCGAGAAAGCGCAATGTTGTGGGTTGTGCCACCCCTGCCTACGTTTATTGACATAAAACTTAGTGTTGAAGGGGGGCGAGAAGGGGCCCGTAGGGCGCCCTTCACAAAGCTTCTTCAGGGTTCAAGGCCCCAAAGCCCGAACCCTCAGCCATTGCTGTGTCTGTCGAAAATGTGTCCTTACCAACAGCTGGAGAAGCTGGTCGGGTCGCTCTTGCGGCAGCTGTAGCAGCCTCTGCGGCCTTAGTTGCAGCTTTGGCCCTGGCGACGGCCTGATATTCCCGTTGGCCAGCTTGTCGGATCGTCACAAGTTGGTCCTTAGTGGCTGGGCCAGACCTGTTGGGACGCGCCAGGCAGTCTCGACTGCCAGATTGGTGGGGCCCTCCGCAGTTTCGGCACTTGGTTGGAGCTTTACACTCGAAGGCTGAATGCATGGTGGATCCACAGTTCCAGCAGGCGGGTGCACGAGAGCATCCGCGGGTGGCGTGGAAACCGAGACATCGCCTACATTGCTGTATGGCAGGGCAGATTTGTTGGATTGTCGCTATTCCTGAGTCGTCAAATAGTCGGAATCCAGGCTTTGGGCTAGCATTCCTTGGGAATAAGGCCACCCAGGATCTCTAGGGAGCGCCGAGCTTAGTATTTCCGTGTATCCTCACTCAGTCTGGAGTGCAGTTTGTTACCCGGAGGATTTCGGCGGCCACCATTTCGGCAGTGACTTCGATTCGTCCTTCTAGGCCGAACACAGCGACTGGAACCGTAGCAATCCGGAGGGAAACTAGATCACTTGGTGGTTCTAGTTTTGCCTCCACTTGTGCAAAGGTGCTGGAGGCCTCCAACAGTCGAGTTTTTGCATCCGGGTTTTTGGCACGGATGGCAAAGCCAGTGGGAACGCGTTGCACCTGGTCGACATCAGACGGGGTGCATTGCGTATGTTTAGCCACGGCTTCGCGAACGCCAGCCGGAGAGAGCTGTCTCCACTCGTGGTTTGCATCGAGACGCAGGAAGAGTCGGTCATCTTTCGATGCTGTTGTTGCTGCTGGCTTCTTCTCCGGTTTCCTGGCAGATGGAACAGCCGAAACCGAGGAGATGTTTGCAGGAGCCTGTGCTCCTGACTTTTGGTGTCCTGCTCTGGTGATAGTGGCCCAGGTGCTTCTGGGCTGAAGAGGTGCAGTAGCCTTTGTAATATTCCGGGGAACGGCTACTGGGATGACGGTCGCAGGGGGGGTCGCGACATTTGGTCGTTGGGGTAGGACTGGCGGAGCGGTGTTTGGCCCGGCCGCCACGAATTGCGCGATTGCTGCCCTTAGGTAGACCTTTATGGAGTCTACAAAATTTTTGTCTTCACCTGTGGAGAGCGGTTGAAGAGCTGCCTCGACACCGCTAATAGCCGTCGAGCATATTGTGAATAGCGCGGTATTTTTTCTTGCCCTGCGCTCCTCCGCTTCGATCGCTGCAAGAAATTCTGGAGGGTATGTATTTTTTCCGCCTGCTGCTTCTAGTGCTGGAGGCTGCGGGGTTAGTGGAGGGTTTTCGGCTCCTGCTGCCTTAGTGGATGGTGTTTCAGCCCTTTTTGCGGGCCTCACTGTGACGGTCTTAAAGTGGCGTTTTATTCAAACTGAACTCAGAGCTAGATACAAATGATAATCTTAAAGTAACGAGCAGAGACATGACTGAAAGCCTCCTATTTATTTACAAGACTATGATCTCGTTCCCTCATTTCATACCATTCTCAAAATAGATCATGACCTGTCCTCCGACAAACACCAGCATCTCCGTCTATTTTAATTCAGCTTCATTTTAATGTTAGTAATTTTAGTTATTAAAATAGTTATGATGCATGTGGCTTAGATGACTCACGGCTGGTGTTCGAGTCGTCCTGTCTGCAATCTAAATTTGTCATTTAAGAATAGATTTGCATGAACTGGGCCAAGGCCTATACTTGGATCTATTGAGTTGTGGAGGGGTTCATGACATGTATGATGTTTAATATGGTTGGAAGAGTTCAAGCCTTATTTGTTAGGCAGCATCCTAATGATAACCAGGTATGAGCCTGTGACACTCACTTCTGCAGGTCGCGGTAGTGCTGGAACCGTGATCCGCTTCTCAGGTACGACGACGGTTTTTCTGGGGGATCCGGTGGGATCCAAGACTTGCTCTGTGTTTTCTGGGCTGGAGGATGCCCAAACTGAATCGGCGAGGGTTTTTAACTTCTCGACTTCTGCGTCCACCATATCTACCTCGGGGACATCGTTCTCCTTTGTTTGGAGCGCAGCCGCGATGGTGTTCATATTTTGAAGGTTGGACTCGAGTCCTCGCCTTGATAGCATGTTCTTTGCGTGGTTTTGAATGGCGGTATGCCATTGATAAGGTTTGTTGGCGCGATCTTTGGTGATGCCGCTGATCGCGTTTTGGTGCGTTTTACGCGTCGGAGGCATTTTAAGATGCCGCCAATGGCAAACAATTGCGATTCGATTCGTTCCTCAGAGGGTGAGATGAATAAAAGGGTGGGAATGGGCAAATTGGGGGCTTCTCGATTTGTTTTGATGAAGGGTTTTTTTTTTTTTTTTTATTATATTAAAGTCCTAAGCTAAAGCTCTAGGTCCACTACAGGTACAAGACTGGTGGAGCCGACGGGGATCACTGCTTACAGGCCCAACTCATTCCAACCGCTGGACTTGCTACAGAAATAGTAGGAAGTAAATTACGACGCGGACACCACCTACTCCAACTCCTAGATCAAAAATCAATCCTTTTCCCTAAATCCAAATAGCTACAATCTTTCCTCAGAGAAACGATACTTCTCGCCTCGTTCCCTTTCTTGTCATGTGTTGTGGCAATGACTAGTTAATCTGATCCCCGCTGAGAGCAGTGGATGAGTGAGCAGGTCGTCTATCAAAACAGCCGGTTTCCTGCGCAAATATTTTGAAGCTTTTGTGGCACTTGGGCCCGAGAAGCTTTTTGACAAAGTCAGCGTGGGACATTGACTTTCTGAGCCTACGCGTGTGTTGTGCGTGGCGGCTACAGTGGATGAAGTGGGTTGGAGTAGTTTCCTTCCCGCAAGAGCACTCCATGGGAGCGTGTAGGTTATTAAAACGGCGATTGTATGCCGCAAAATTGCCGTGACCCGTTCGGGCTGCAATTAATTCTCGGAGCAGGTGCCTAGAGAGAGCTAGTTCGGGTGGTTTGCGTCGCCGAACCTGTAGGTTGAGTTGGCGGTATTTAGGCGGACAAGCCTCTATCCACCAGTCTTCCAGCAATTTTTGCCGCCGGTGATTCATGAGACCACGAAGATATGCCAGAGTACATGATCCTGGTGGTGTCTCCTGGCTAGGTAGCTCTCGAAGGGTGGCATGGGCCATGGCGTCTGCCTCTTCGTTCCCTTGTATCCCTGCGTGCCCTGGCACCCATTTCACTGATATTTTTGCCTTATTGGATGACGCACGGAATTTACGTACATCTTCAAGGCTAGTTGAGGATGAGCCCGTCGTTAGTGCGCTTACAGCCTGCTGGCTGTCTAGAAACACGAAGATTTGCTGCGACCCTCCTACTTTCCTAGACTTTCCGTTATCCAAGAACTCCAGTGCGGCTTCTAGAGCCTTCCTTGCTCCTATTATCTCTGCATCCAGCACCTCTCCCCCGTGCTTGATGCCACTTCCTCTGCCTATGTCTTTCCCATCCTTTTTCAGAACGAAACCCCAGGCAGAGCGTCCGTGTCCTTCCGATGAACCATCTGAGTATGCGCAGATGTCCGTTCCTGTCACGTTATTGATCCATCGAACGCAGTCATTGCGTTCCGTCAGCCTTGAGCCTAACTTTTTAGGGTAGACTACCGGCGCCAGGGCCTCGGGGGCCTCTGCTTCCGGGAGCTCTCGATAAGCACGCTGTAACCGTGACATTTGGATCTCTGGTCTAGCAGAGAGTTTGGCGGTCTTTTTGTACTTTCGAGTGCCGACATTCGGGCACACGGAAGCGCGGATCCTCAACGGGTGTCTATCATCAAGGGTCTTAAGCCTTGCCGAAAGTCGGAGTCGGTTTCCCTCAAGTATGACCTTTGCCGGCCGGATTCCTCCAATGAAGGGTTTGGTTGTTGAGTTTTCTATTATTTCTGTGTTGGGATACACTTTGTCGATCCTACTAGGCTCAATAATTAGTAGTCCCGACCGACTGGTGTTTGGCAAATGGAGATTGCATATACCCTGTACTAGCGTTGTTTACTGCTGTTAATAGGAGATCCCGCACGGGCTATCTATTGGGATTAAAAGGAGTCTGGTACCTATGTTTAGTAGAGAAGTCAAATTGACATCCTTTTATCCTTCATTATTGCACAAGCTTCCCTTTACCAATAAAGTCCACAAACTAAGTAGTGGGTTATACAATTTAATAGGTTATGAGACTCGGTGCACATGCATTGAAGTAGTAAAAGGAAACGACCCCTGGGATCGTGAGTAATTCAATCCCTGACCCGACTTCTCCGGTGCAACGCAAAGCACAAGCAGTCCATTTTATCAACCTTTTCTCGGGTGCGTGAAGCACAAGATTAGGTGGGCGTTCGACAAGATAATTTAAAAAAAAAAAAATACTAACAGTTATTGTGAGGTTATGGATCGTAGAGGAATGCTGGAATGGTATAGGGAGGTGAAGGATATATGCCGAACAACGAAGCAGTTGAATAGAGCTTAAGGGTGAAGCTTGGTAGGGTGACACGAAGAGGGTATGAATAGACCTTCAGAGATATTCAGTAAATGTAATGAACTGAGATTGGAGTAACTACTGTAAGAGGTCTTACCTTCAGAGATATTCAGTAAATGTAATGAACTGAGGATTTCTGAAGGAGAAGAACACTACATATATATACAGGAATTAGTCCTACTGAGACGAATTTAGAAATAAGCCAGGATATGCGCCCATGTCCCAGTATGGCGACATTATCATGGTGATGGTATGTCTTGACCACCAGTAGACCCCCAAACTAGCTGAGTGTAAGACAGAATCATGCATATACCATAATTTCCAACATATCTTGTGTTAAGCGTCAAGACTAATTAATATTACAGAAAATAGATGTGGCGCAGTATTAAATGATACGAATAACGGAAACGAAAACGAGATAGTACATGACTAGTGTGACAAGTGCAGGACTGTTAGAATTACAACACTTCCCCTCAGAACTGCGTCAAAATCCGTTGAGTAAGAATTTCGTGAGTTATTTTAGGCAAAGCCTTGGTAAATAGATCGGCCAAATTCTCAGAAGAAGGAACATATTCAAGCTCGAAATCTTTACCGACATGATCCCGAATGAAATGGTATTGAATGTCGATGTGTTTTGAGCGTTGAGTTACTTTGTTATTTCCGGAGAGATCTATTGCTCCATTCGAGTCCGCGTGGAGGATGGCACCGTAGCTTTGCTGAAGTTCTTTGATAGCTCGGCAGAGCCAGATTAAATGGCGGGAAGATAGACAGATAGCCATATATTCGGCCTCAGCTGTAGAGAGGGCGACAGCTTTCTGTTTCTGAGAGCACCAGGATATAGAGGCTTCCCCTAGCCTGAAAACATATCCAGAATAAGACTTGCGATCATCAAGATTGTTACCCCAAGATGCATCTGCATAGCCGTGAATCATAGAGTCATGCTTGCTAGGAAAGATAAGCTTTTGGTGGATTGTGCCTTTGAGGTATTGAAGGACTCGTTTAGCGGCAGCGAGATGCGTTGAGCCGGGACAGGAAGAGAATTGAGAGAGGTGTGTAACCGGGAATGCGAGGTCAGGTCGTGTGCCAATATGTCCATACATCAGTGAGCCTACAAGAGGTTGGTAAGTGCTGACATGGTCGATTTGATCCGCTGGGTCGACTCTTTGAAGGTGGCTGTTCGGTTCGAGTGGAGTGCCAACAGGATGACAATCTAGCATACCGAATCGTTTGAGGACTTTGAGAAAGTATGAATGTTGACTGAGCGAAATGCCTTGCGGTGTGATTTCTATTTCTATTCCAAGAATGCAATGGGCTTTTCCGAGGTCCGTACATTCAAATTCAGAATGAAGGAATTGACGGGTTCCATTAATAACTTTGGAGTCAGAACCAGAGATCAAAATGTCATCAACGTAGACAGCAACATAGACGGTGGTCTTGTTGTGGACGAAGATGCATGGGTCAAAAGAAGTTGGAACGAATCCATACTTGGTCAGGGCAGTTTTTAAAGTAAGATGCCAGACAAGGGGGGATTGTTTCAAACCGTAGATACATTTTTGCAACTTATAAACCATATTAGATTCCTTAAACCCATCTGGAATCTCCATATAGATGTCGCGGTCTAATTTTCCGTATAGAAATGCTGATTTAACGTCCATTTGTACAACATCCCAATTATTGTGAGCAGCTAGGGCGAGTAGGAGACGTAGGGAATCAAAGCGTACGACTGGTGCATAGGTTTCTTCGAAATCGGTGCCAGGAATTTGAGAGAATCCCTTGGCAACAACTCGAGCTTTATATCTCTCGATGGAACCGTCTGCATTATGTTTGACTTTGAAAACCCAGCGTGATCCTACAATGGAGCGATCATTGGGCCTGGGAACAACTGTCCAGGTCTCGTTACGCCGAAGTGCGTTCATCTCTTCATCAATAGCCTCCTTCCATCTCTCAGCGTCATCAGCTGCCATAGCTTGCTTGTGAGTATTTGGCTCCATAGTAACTGCGTGTGCTTTAAAGTTTCCATATCGGTCAGGTTTTCGTCTATCCCGAGTGCTCCGACGAGGAGCAGCAGGAGTAATCTGCTGAATTTGTTTACCAGGTGGAGTGGAAACAGCAGGAGCATTCAGGGTGTTAGGAGAATCAAAATATCCACCAGGCATGCTGGTAGCTTTTGAAGGAGTTGCGGGGAGATGTGTTGGAGAGGAAGGCAATTGGCTTTCAAAAGTTGGTGGTTCCGCTTCAGCTTTACACTCAGGATCGAGTTCAGTTCTTCGAGAAGCAGGAGGTGCAATAGCTTTTGATGAGGGAGAGAAACAGCTTGGTCTCACTTGCTCAGGGATGTTGATATCAAGGGATACTTCCCCTTGCGTGGCAGGGGGGAAGACGACTTGCCTTGATATAATAACAGAACGTTTAGACGGAACATATATACGAAAAATTTTAGTAGAGTCTGTGTATCCTACGAGTATACCGTCCATGGCCCTGGGCATCAATTTTGACCCAGCCGGTCTAGTTTCTTCAGGGATATGAACAAACGCAATTGAGCCGAAAGGGCGGAGGTGGTTGGTCGAGGTGAAGGGATGGCCAGTCAGAGCCTCAATCGGAGATTGACCATTAATGCTTCGATGAGGGAGTCGATTATAAAGGTAGACTGCCATGGAGATTGCTTCGGCCCAGAGGAATTTTCCGTGGTCCATGAGCATTATGCGAGCCTTGGTAACAACTGTTTGGTTAAATCTTTCTGCAATACTGTTTGACTCATGCCCGTTTGACTCATGCGAGTATGCAGGAGAGTTTCGCAAGATGATACCAGCTTCTGCAAGAAAATTCTCAACATCTGAATTTACGTATTCACCACCATTATCAGTTTGGAAACTTTTGATTGTTGTGCCAAACTGTGTTTTAATCATGCGGACGAAATCTTGGATAGCCTTTGAAGCAACAGATTTATGTTTGATAAAATAAATCCAGGCATATCGAGAGTAGTCGTCAATGAACGTGATGTAATACTCTTTCCCGCCAAGAGACTTGACAGAAAAGCGTCCAGATAAATCAGAGTGTATAAGGTCAAATTTCTTGGAGGCGCGCTTATGCGTAGACTTTGGAGTTTGGTGTTTTGATTTACAACGAAGACATGCAATGCATGTGAATGAGTCGGGCTTTGGAGGAATAGAGGAATCAACTTTACGCATTTGAGACAAGACAGAGGTTCCGGCATGACCGAGAGCTTCATGAGCGTCAAGATAGGAGGCAAAAGCTGATTTTTCTATAACTGTTTGGACGATAAATTGTCCCGAATCGTTTCTCGCATACAACCATTCTTCGCCATTTTTCAAAACACGCCGTTCACTATCACTTGAAACTATTTGAACCCCATTTTCATCCAATTTTGATTCTGACAATAACCTAGCTCCCAGGCCTGGAACGAATAAAACATTATCAAACTTAGCGGTAATTATTTGTCAATTACTAAGACGTATGTTAAATTCTATCTTTCCAAAGCTGTGGATAGGTGTAAGCGAACCTGATACCGATGATACAGAGCCATGCTTGGGAGAAAGTGACGAAAAATCTTCCCGGAATGGCGTCATGTGGGCTGTGGCACCAGAGTCAAGAATCCATGGGTGAGAGGAGTAAAGGGGACGCGACACAAAGGCTTTTTCTGCTGAAAAATCAAGTTCTTGAAATGAACTTGATTCGGTATTTTCAGTTGTAGTAGCAGTGTGTGCCTTTTCTTTGCCTTTAGTGTTGCGTTCTTTCTCTTGAAAAATCTTCAACTGGCGACATTCTGAATGTAAATGACCCTTGTATTTCTTATTCCTAGCCTTACACCAGGAGCACTCTTTTCCTTTCTTTTTATCTTTTCTTGTTAGTGAATCTTTGTTGTCAACGAAATAAGCTTTCGAATCACTAGATGAAGAGGAGGAACAGGATGCTTGGATGTCAAGTAATCGCTTGTTGACATCAGCAAAGGTGAGGCGTTCCTTGGACATAAGGTTGTCCACGACATTTTCGAAGGAGCGAGGAAGAGTGTAAAGGAAGGTCATTGTTTTAATAGAGTCGGAGTCAAGGAAGCACTTGAGATAATGTGCTTCCTCCCGAGATGATTCAGAACATCGGTTGAAGATGTGGGCGTAGGTAGTTTCAAAGTTAGATATGTGATCGGAGATAATATCAGCTTCTTTCATTTCTAGCGTCACTAGAGATTTGAATAATTCGAGGGTAGATATTGGAGTTTCGTGATCAAACTTATCTTTCAAAGCTTTCCACGCGAGCCGAGCAGATTCAGGTTGGCCAACGAAGCCAGCTACGATCCTTTGGAGATCAGTGGATACTCCAGAGAGGATAGCAGCGTGTGCTGCGTTCTTCTTCATGTCATATTCTTCCTGTTCGTTTGTAGGGATATTCTTTGCATTTCCTATGACACCTTTGCCAGCATTTGATGGTCGAGATTCCTTGTTGTAATCATGATCCGTGATGACGCGCCAGTAGTTACACCCCATAAGCACAACTTGCCAAGTTTGTGCCCATGTCCGATATTGGGATTGCGAGGACAGTACTGGGAGGTTGGCTTTGAGGTTACCAACGGAAATTGGGGCGACTTCGACGGACATGGTTGCAGGAAGAGCTAAATCCGGGCTCAGAACCTATTGTGAGGTTATGGATCGTAGAGAAATGCTGGAATGGTATAGGGAGGTGAAGGATATATGCCGAACAACGAAGCAGTTGAATAGAGCTTAAGGGTGAAGCTTGGTAGGGTGACACGAAGAGGGTATGAATAGACCTTCAGAGATATTCAGTAAATGTAATGAACTGAGATTGGAGTAACTACTGTAAGAGGTCTTACCTTCAGAGATATTCAGTAAATGTAATGAACTGAGGATTTCTGAAGGAGAAGAACACTACATATATATACAGGAATTAGTCCTACTGAGATGAATTTAGAAATAAGCCAGGATATGCGCCCATGTCCCAGTATGGCGACATTATCATGGTGATGGTATGTCTTGACCACCAGTAGACCCCCAAACTAGCTGAGTGTAAGACAGAATCATGCATATACCATAATTTCCAACATATCTTGTGTTAAGCGCCAAGACTAATTAATATTACAGAAAATAGATGTGGCGCAGTATTAAATGATACGAATAACGGAAACGAAAACGAGATAGTACATGACTAGTGTAACAGATGCAGGACTGTTAGAATTACAACAAAGCGGTTATGGGCTGAAGCAGCAAAATCCTTCATCTACACAAAAAATCGTCAGGCACATAGTGCTGTTAATGGACAGACGCCATATGAAGCATTCCACGCGAGAAAACCATCCATTCTACACCTTCATCCATTTGGTCAAGAATGTTATGTGCACATTCCCATGGCTAAGCGACCATCAAGATGCAAACTTCTACCAAATGCTGAGAAAGGTATATTTGTTGGATACACCGAAACTGATCATCAATATCGAATTTTTGTTCCTGCAAGGAAACAGATAGTTATATTGGCTGATGTAAAGTTTATCCCCTACGAGGGTGATCAACCTGTCTGTGACGGCTTGTGAGCCGATAAGTCCTGTAGCCTTCGATGGCTATCGAAGGCAACCTATATTCTCTATCACTCCGAGGATTATCAGCAGACGAAAACTGATACGAGATCGCCACCGAGGCTACGTAAAGGATAGTGCCAAGAGTATCGGAAGCATTACTCGTGTGGCAGAACAAACCTCTTGTCAGTTTCATTGCCACTGTAAGTGTAGGCTAGATTTAGATACCTCTGGATGTGTATAAGTAGTATAGTAGACTTGCAGGTAGTTTGCTTCTACATAGATGAATTATAGCTTTACCTTTCAATTATACAAATGCCCATTCGCTTTCTATATTTGAACTGTGACATATAATTCATCTATCTCCAGTTACGAAAGGTACGACGACTAGTGATACGACGAGAGATATTGCGTCAAGAGACACGACTACGAGAGATACGACGACGAGAAATAAGACGAGAGATATTGCGTCGAAAGATACGACGAAGAGAGATACGACGACGAGAAATAAGACGAGAGATATTGCGTCGAAAGATACGACGACGAGAGATACGACGACGAGAAATACGACGACGAATCATACGACGAGAGATAAAGCATACTACTTTAACACCACGGAAAAATGCAGTTGTTTCAAGTTCCAAGAGCCAATAATTTGAAAGCACAATGGAAATCAGCAACAAAAATTGAAGAACTTCGTCAAGAAAACAGATGTTTTAGGAGTGAAAAACAAGGCTGCTATGCTAGAGTCTGCCCTCTTCTTCCATTGGGAGGCACTTTTCACGAAAAAGACGTTGCTCGCCCAGTGAAAGCGACGTTGGGACCTAACGGTAGGCCTCTACGAGCTATATGGAAGACAGTAGATCAAATTGATAAGCTCAAAATGGAATGCAGATGTTTTAGATGTGAGCGACAAGGGTGCAGTACCAATGATTGTTTTTTACTCCCAGCAATAAATCCTAAGTTCAAAAAGCCAGCAACTATCCTTCCCGAAAATAAAGCGAAATTAGAAGAAAAAAGGGAGAAGAGAAGTGACCACGCATCCATATCATCACTCACGTCATCGAGCTATGATCCGACGAAAGCGGCCAAGAATAAAGACCAGGAACTTAGTATGAACACAAAACCATTTCTGGTTAATGTGCTGATCAACGACGTAAATATGGTACAAGCATTGATAGACAATGGATGTCTGTGTTCTGGGATTATTGAGGACTCATTAGTAGCAAAACTGGGTTTACCTCGCAAGTCAATTTCTCCACGACCTCTTCAGACAGTGGAGAACTCTTCAAAGGGGAAACCGATGGTAAAAGATATAACATACATTTCGATTGACCTTGACGGAAATGTTACAAAAAAACTTTGGCTATATGTAGTTCCTTCCAGTACACACCAGCTGATTCTTGGAAAAAAATGGTTGGAAGATCAGGATGCAGTAATACATTCTAAGGAGCAACGTTTAGAGCTCAGGAAATGCGGTGCATCGGTTTATAGCGTAAAACGTTGGCGCCAGAAGTTTTTAGGCGTAAAGGAACCTAGGGTGGCCTCGATAGAGCTTATGTCTTCAATGGTCAAAACTATTCCCGTATGCAGGGCCTCAATAGAGGATATTAATAAAGCACTACGGACAAAACCATGCCTTACGACAGAGGAAGCTAGAGCACGCCTACCGGACCCAGTGAAAGAATTTGCCCATCTCTTTGCAGACGATAACGGAGCAAACGACTTGCCACAGCCGCGGGACAACTTAGATCATGCCATAAATCTACGCCACGAAAATGGAAAGGCTCTACAGCCTCCATGGGGACCTTTGTACAGTATGTCGAGAGAAGAGCTCCTTGTCTTGCGGAAAACATTGACAGAACTGCTCGACAAGGGTTGGATTAGACCCAGCAGTTCGGCAGCCGCATCACCAGTACTTTTTGCAAAGAAGCCAAATGGGGGTTTACGGTTTTGTGTGGATTATCGTGGACTAAACGCTATTACAGTACCGGATCGCTACCCACTTCCCCTGTTTAAAGAAACCCTGCGACAGTTATCAAAGGCTCGTTATTTTACAAAGCTAGATGTTAAATCGGCTTTCCACCGCGTGAGAGTTCGTGAAGGGGATGAATGGATGACAGCATTTCGCTGCCGACTAGGGTTATTCGAATGGTTGGTTACGCCTTTTGGTCTGATTAACGCACCGGCCTCTTTTCAAAGATATATTAACGAACATCTACGGGAGCATCTTGATCTAGATGCGACGGCTTATGTTGATGATATCCTGGCTTACACAGACAGTAGTGAGGAAGGACACTGGGAGATAGTTCGTAGTATACTTCGAAAACTTGAAAAGGCTGGACTTTTTCTCGACATTGACAAGTGTGAATTTCTACAAAAACAGGTCAGATATCTAGGCTTTATTGTGAAGGCGGGTGAGGGTGTGGCTGTTGATCCTACGAAAGTCAAGGCTATCCTAGAATGGAATGCGCCAACAACTGTGAAAGGCGTGAGGTCATTTCTTGGCTTTGCTAATTTCTACCGCTGCTTTGTTGAAGGATTTTCAGATATTGCCGCGCCCTTGACTAATTTGACGAAGAATAATGTTGGATGGAAATGGGAACGTGAAGAAAACGACGCGTTTGAAAAGCTAAAGAAAGTTTTTGCGTCAGAACCTGTTTTAGCTCAATGGGACCCAGATCGTGAAACAATTGTAGAAGCTGATAGTTCGGGCTACGCAATAGGTGGTTGTCTTTCGCAAACTGACAACCAAGGACGCATAAGGCCAGTGGCCTATTTTTCGAAGAGGTTAACAAGCGCAGAGGCAAATTATCCAATTCACGACAAAGAGATGCATTCAATTGTAGCTTGTTTGCGAGAGTGGAAGCCAGAACTGATGTCAGTTGCTAAACCATTTACAATCATAAGCGACCACAAGAACTTGGAATATTTCGCTACTAAACGTCTCCTCAACGAGCGACAAGTTAGGTATAATGATGTTTTACAACAGTTTCAGTATAAATTTAAGTGGCGACCAGGACAAAATTGTGAGCGACTGGATGCTTTGTCTAGAAGAGATCAAGACAAACCTACTGGATTTAGTGACGATAGGACGAGAGGACGCGTAATTCAGCTCTTACCTAGTGTGGACGTACTTCCAGCTGTTGTAGGACCCGAGGGGGGTGAAGATAATCTGCAAGAATATGCTGATCGGGCATCTTCAGCCCGGTTATTTGACGATGATGAGGTACAGACATTGTGGAAGATTGGTGTTGAAATTGATGCAGATTGGAGACGTGCCCGTGATGCAGTGCAAGCAGGGGAACGCGGATTTCCGCCAGATTTAGCGTACAAGTTGTCTGCCAACATAGCAGAGTGCAGTGTAGCAGCAGATGGAGTTCTTCGAGGGAGGGAAAATAGAATTTGGGTGCCTAATTACGAGCCCCTGAAGACGGCCATAATGCAGCGTATTCACGATAGCCAACTGTCGGGACATCCAGGAAAGGATAACATGGTCAGTATGATCCTAAGTCGTTGGCTCTGGCCCAAGTTGAGGGAATCAGTACGGCAGTTTATCCGAAATTGTGATGTGTGCGGACTAACAACGGTGTGGCGCGAATCGAAAGCGGGATTTCTACGATCACTTCCCATTCCTGAAAGAATTGGTAGCGATTTAACGATTGATTTTGTGACGGATTTACCACCATCAGATGGCTACACAAACTTGATGGTCATAACGGATCGTCTTTCAAAGGACATATTTATTTTTGGTACTGATTCAATGGCCTCGGAGAATTGTGCAAATATCTTTGTTGACCGTTACTATCGCTATTATGGATTCCCTCGCTACTTGACAAGCGACAGGGGTAGTGATTGGACAAGCCATTTCTGGAAAACATTTTGTCAAATCACTGGCATTAAGCAGAACTTGACAACAGCGTACCACCCACAATCAAATGCAAGCGAACGAGCCAACCAAGAGATTTATAAATACTTACGGGTATTCACATGTTACGCACAGGATAATTGGGTGAGCCTCCTTCCAATGGCTCAACTTGCACTTAACTCACGTCCAAATTCCGCGATTGGAGGAATGAGTCCTTTCTTTTTGCGACATGGCTACGAGCTGGACCCCCTCATGGAACCGACACCAATTAAAGCTGAAAAATCTCGACATCCAGGACGAGTGGCAGCAATTAATTACGTACAACGATTGAGAGATGCGCAAGACCTGGCGCAAGCCGCAATGATGTCCGCCCAACAACGGAATGAGCAAAACGCGAATAAAATTCGTCGTCAGCCTGAAAGATTTAAAGTCGGAGATAAAGTATGGCTAGATTTACGTCACATAAAAACGCCGCAGCTCTCTAAAAAGCTGGCCTGGCAACACGCAAAGTACGAGGTTACTGCAGTCCCTGACGCACTAACTGTTGAATTAAACGTCCCTGGTAATATACATAAAAGATTTCACGTCGAGTTAATCAAAAGAGCAGGCAACGACCCACTTCCAAGTCAAGTACGTGATGATGCACAAAATCCTCCTTTAATTGACGACCTGGAAGAATCCGAATATGAAGTTGAAGCTGTCATACGAGCCAGGACAATTCGCCGTGGAAGAGGGGAATATAGGCAAGCCTTAGTCAAATGGACTGGATGGGCTGATCCAACATGGGAGCCACTAGAGTATATTAAAGATACGGAGGCATTAGAAAAGTTTGAGGCTATATACGGCTCAATTGAGAATCATGACGGTCCTTCGAAAGAGACTGCTGGGAAATTTATTGGCCCAGCAGAATCCCATATAAAACAGCGACGAAAAGCTAAAAGAAAAAATAATAATAATAAATTAGAAGAGGGGGGATTGTGACGGCTTGTGAGCCGATAAGTCCTGTAGCCTTCGATGGCTATCGAAGGCAACCTATATTCTCTATCACTCCGAGGATTATCAGCAGACGAAAACTGATACAAGATCGCCACCGAGGCTACGTAAAGGATAGTGCCAAGAGTATCGGAAGCGTTACTCGTGTGGCAGAACAAACCTCTTGTCAGTTTCATTGCCACTGTAAGTGTAGGCTAGATTTAGATACCTCTGGATGTGTATAAGTAGTAGAGTAGACTTGCAGGTAGTTTGCTTCTACATAGATGAATTATAGCTTTACCTTTCAATCATACAAATGCCCATTCGCTTTCTATATTTGAACTGTGACACTGTCGCTGATCTAACATCAACCTTGTCTCCACACAAGATTCATCAACAAACTCCAATAACGTCAACAATATCGTTAAACAATTGGAAAAATTCCTCTAATGTTGGTGAAGGACAAAACATTCAAGATCTCTCTCATAATCAAGATCCTAGTTATCTGTCTCAGTCAGAACCATCGCAAGAGTCATCAGTACCAACTTATATTCAACTCGAACCTCAACCATCTGCCTCAACTTCTGCTTCAACATCTTCTCAAAATCTTTTTAATCAAGATCATAATAACAATGTCAATTCCAGACCCAAACGCACTAAACGTCCTCGAACTTATGAAGATACGATAATGGGGGAGTGGTGGAAAACTTCTCGTGATCTTCATCAACCCGCATTGCAAAGTTCGAATGGTAACAATAGTGATGATGAGGGACAAGAATTAGCACTTTTAAATGTCATTGATGTATCAGAACCCAAAACGTACAATGGTGCTAAGGCATCAGCAAACTGGGAAGACTGGAAAATAGCATTTGAAGAAGAGATGTCATCCCTCAAAGAAAATGATGTGTGGAACGTTGTTCCTCGTCCTGCAGGTTGCAAAGTTGTTGGTGGCAAATGGGTATGCAAAATTAAAAAAGATGCAAATGGGGAAATCGAAAGATATAAAGCACGTTACGTCGCAAAAGGATTCTTACAGATCAAAGGACTAGATTACGATGAAACATTCGCTCCAGTCGTGCGATTTGATTCTTTAAGAATACTCTTAGCAATTTCTGCCTCGAAAAATTGGAGACCAAGACAACTTGACATAAAAACCGCATTTCTATATGGGATCTTGAATGAAGAAATCTATATGGAACTTCCTGAAGGGTACAGGCAAGAGGGCCATGTTGCAAAACTTAATAGGTGTATATACGGATTGAAGCAATCACCACGGCAATGGTTTTTCAGGTTGGCTGAATTTATCATTCCCCTCGGGTTTTCTTCGTCACCCTTTGATCCCTGTGTCTTTATCCACAATACAGGAGAATTATACTTAGCGGTATATGTGGATGATATTGTACTATTTGGAGAACAAGATTCGCTATTGAGTGAAACTGTTAACCCGCTTAAAGCCGAATTCAAGGTCAAAGATATGGGAACACTTCACTGGCTACTTGGAATTCAAATTGAGTACTGTAATGCTGGAATCAGCTTGTCGCAAACCGCATACATAGATAGAGTCCTGAATCGATTTTCTATGCAAGACTGCAATTCGGTCTCCACGCCTATCGAGTGTAACCAACGACTGATGGCAGCAACAAATGGAGAACCTAGGGCTAACGCAACGCTGTATCAGCAAATAGTCGGATCTATAATGTATGTCGTGTCTGCAACGAGGCCTGACCTTGCATATGCAATCTCACATCTCTCACAATTCAGTTCGGATCCATCAATCATTCATCTAAGTGCGGTCAAGCGGGTCTTGCGATACATCAAAGGAACAAGAGATTTAAAACTTACATATGAGTTCAAATCACCCTTGATACTCAACGGATACTGTGATGCATCGTACGGAAATTTTCTAGATACTCGAAGGAGCTTCTCGGGTTATTTGTTCCAACTAGGAGGATCCACAGTCGCCTGGAAGTCTCGCAAACAACGTACCGTCGCTCACTCCACTTGTGAAGCTGAGTATATGGCACTATCACTTGCAGCTAGACAATTCCTTTGGATGACACGTGGGCTTCATCAACTAGTGAACAAAAATATACCCTCGTCCCTTTCAACAGACAATAACTCCGCTATTGATCTTGCTCACAATCATAAAATCAATGACGCTACAAAGCACATTGATATCGCTTACCATTTCACTAGAGAAAGAATTGATGACGGTTCGCTAACTTTACTACACATTACTTCAAGTGAAAATCTTGCAGATATTTGTACAAAAGGCCTACCAAGACCGAGACTTAACCACTTATGCACAAAAATTTTTGGTACAAAGTGAGAAGGGGTGTTGAAATTGGTGCTTCCAATTATGGTAAAGACAGGGATGTGTAGAATACACATTACTAATCTCCCATTAATTGTGAGGTTAGTATTAATGCGCTTTGACGTAAATACCAACCACTAGATTTTATTATTACAAAATATAGTTTATATAGCACTCTGTGTCCTAGTGGGAGTAACTAACAACTCTCCACGACAGATTTACAGACTCCTTTACTTTCCCACTCGCTTCACCAAGTGATACAATCTGTGCCTAACAGCCACAAGCTTTTGCAAACCAATCCGCTCAACAACTCCATCTACTTGGGCCAGTGATACCGGCGCTTCTACACACATGTCTGACAATTTATCTCTTTTCAGACCGCTAAATCATATTCCACGGCGAACTATCATGGTGGGAGGAGGAAAATTGTACGCACGAATAAAAAGCGATGTTAAAATGACATGTGAAGATGGATCTTCTATGTACCTGCGAGATGTACTAAATGTACCATCGCTCGGGATCAATTTGATATCAAGTAGACAAATCTGCCGCCATGGAGGACTGAAAGGTACCTTTGATGAGAATCACATGTACTTCAGAAGAAAAAATCGTACAACTATAACTGCTACAATGCGTAATGGGCTTTATATAGTATCTCATATCAACAACGTAGATCATGACCAAGCACTTCAAGCGACAAATCCTGACCAAACTGCTGATGAAATGATTGTTGACGAGTAGCTTTTAGATAGCAAAGAGCTCACAAGTAAAGAAAGAGAAAGATACATACTCTATCATCGAAGATTTGCTCATCTCGGCCCCCAAAAGCTCAGAAACTTACACCTAGTCACAAATCTCCCACGTCCGATCAAAGTTCCTAGTTCTAAAGAAGAGTGCGTATGTGAAACTTGCCTATTGACAAAGATGAGAAATCTTACATCTAAGAAACTTTCGCCTTGGAAGCTCACAAAATTAGCCTTGATACATTTTGATATAGCTGGCCCATTTCCACCGTCTATTTGCGGAAATAAATATTTTATAATAATACTAGACAATTTCTCTAGAAAGTTATGGGCTCTATGTTGTAAAACAAAGAGTGAAGCATTTTCAGCTCTTGACCAATGGAAAACTTCTGTGCAGCTACAATCAGGAGAAAAGATAAAGGCTGTACGTTCTGATAATGCGGCTGAACTTCAAAAAGTCATCTCAAAGTGGTCACTAGAACAAGGAACTCGTTCAGAACCAACCACAATCGGAACATCTAGCCAAAATGGGCCTGCGGAACGAAGTATTCAAACATGCGAAAATAGCATGAGAGCAATGCTTAAGGACGCAGATTTGCCACTTGAATTTTGGGACGAAGCTGTAGAAACCGATGTGTATATTCGAAACCGCACCCAAACAGGCCCCGTAATAGATGGAATACAAGTGAGCCCTGAAGAGGCATTTACCGGTGTCCGACCTGACATTAGCCATATTGCAGTTTGGGGGAGTAAATGTATCTCGTATATCAACCCTCACACCATAGCCAAAGGGCAAAGAACAGATAAACTGGTTGATAGGGTGCGAGTTGGTGTATTCATGGGCTACAGTGATACAACAAATAAACAATTGCGCGTTTATAATCCCGAACTTGGATACACATCAAGGACTAGTAGGCTCAATGTTATGGAACACATTAAAGGTGGAACGGTAGAACTACGATTTCGAAACTGCACGACAGGCCCTCAAGGTACAGCGAACAATTTTGATGACTGTAAGCCCCGTGGTAGACCTAGAAATGACATAGATACTCCATCTGTTACTATTAACGCCAATCTACAGCACTCCGGATCGACCAAGTAATTATCAGATTCAATAGTTCTAGAAACAGAGAACCCATCTCTTGATACTCCAGTAACAGATGCTCTAACTGTAGAAATGCCAGCTCAAGATAGTTCAATTAAGAAAACAGAAGAAAAAATGCATGAAATGCATGAAAATAGTGAAAAGAGTGAAAACTGCAAAAATAGTAAAGAATCAGAATCCAATGAGCAGGCGATAAACTCTCACGCTACTGTACATCTAGAGGCAAATAAAATCTCTATTAAGCTGTCAGATCCCACAGATGTGATCGAGCAAGAACCTGAGGAACCTGGAACTAAATCTCCTACAATAATAGATCCGTTAATCTCAGCTCAAAAATCCGCAAATAATTTACATGTTTCTGACAGCAATCAGTTCAATTTATCTGGGATCTCTCCCGAACCCAAAATTGCACCAACACAGTTAAGTGAAGTATTTGAGAAATCTGAGAAGCCCGCCCATGAGAATTGTTCGCTGTATCCATCCCGGTCTAAAATTACCATAAAAAGAGAATTTACTGCTCCAGACCTAGATCATATATCCATTGATGCACCGTTTCAACCATCCAAAAAATCATCATTAAGTGCTGAGAAATATCCTGAGCAGCCACGCTACTTCACAAGGTCAAAGCGAAAGAAATCTGAGAGCGATAATATACTAGATGAAGATGAAGAGCGCCACAAGAAAATTGCAAGGGCATTTGCTGCCAAAGTCCTCGAGGAAAATGATGAACTAAATTTATTGGAGTATTCATACCCGGCCAAAATTATTGCTGGTATAAATATACCTAAAACTTATTCTCAGGCTATAAATGATCCGAAGTATAATGAAGAGTGGAAATCAGCTATCGAGCAAGAAATAATCAGCCTAGGAGAAAATTGGACTTGGAAGGAAACAATTCCACCACCTGATGCAAACATGGTTTCTACGAAATGGGTCTTCACTATCAAACTTAACACGGATGGATCCATTGAGAGATTTAAGGCAAGATTAGTGGCCCGTGGATACAGCCAGATTCAAGGTAAGGATTTTACGGAAACTTTTGCCCCGACTGTTCGAATGGACACTCTACGCATATTTCTCGCCAGGGTGGCAAGAGAAAATTTAGAGTGCAATCACTATGACATTAAAAACACATTCACGGAATCTCATCTAAAAGAAAAAATATACCTATCCCCACCAAAAGGCGTCCCTGTTAAAAAGGGCCATGCGCTACAAGCATTGCGCAGCTTATACAGACTCAAACAAGCTGCAAGAGACTGGAATGTGCTCTACAAAACCCATCTAGTATAATGGGGGTTTGTCCAAAGCCTTGCAGACCCATGTTTATTTATCCAAAAAGAGAGGCAAATTGAGTTACTTGTATACGTTGACAATATTGCTGCAGCTGCCAAGTCCACTAGTGAGCTAGACTGGTTCTTCAGTAAGCTCTCTTCTCGTTTCAATGCCAAGAATCTGGGGGAGATTGAAAAGATACTTGGAATGAGGGTAACGAGAAAGCGTATAGAACGTACCATCTTTATTGATCAAGAGCAATATTTGAGGTCGGTGCTTGAAAGATTTGGAATGACGGCAGACAAATTTAAAGCGAAGAAAATTCCAGCATCCGACTATGAGTTAATTTGTCCCGCAAGTAAAGAGGATAAGAGGATAGATGTCACAGAATATCAACAAGGCATCGGAAGCTTAATGTTTGCTATGGTGTTAACGCTACCAGATATCGCTTTCGTTCTTGGAAAGCTATCTCAATTTATGACTGATCCAGTAGAACATCATGGTCATGCGCTAAAAGAATTCTTTTGCTACCTGCAATCAACTGTCACCCAGAAACTGCGTTACGGACCTAGGGGAGCGCAAAAAAATTTCGTGATCTATTCCAATGCTGACTGGGCAAGTGACAGGTCTGACCGAAAAAGTGTATCTGGATGTGTAGCGATGTTTTACGGTGGCCCTATCTCCTGGTCTAGTAAAAAACAACAATCAGTAGCCACATCCACTTGTGAATCAGAATACGTAGCACTCTCTGCTTGTGCAAAACAAGGCCAGTGGATTGCCCAAATATTCAGAGACTTGGGATGTCCTGACTATATTGGAGCAAATCCTCAGAAAGTTCATATGTTGGGCAATAATCAAGGGGCGCTTGCCCTTGTCAAAAACCCCCATCTTCACGAGCGATCTAAGCACATAGACATCTGTTATTATCATACCAGAGATCTAGCAGAGAGAGGGAAACTTGATGTTACATACATCCCTACCATAGATATGGTTGCAGATTGTTGTGCTGGTGATGGCTAGGATTGCGATGCACAAGGGCAATGATCACTGAGGGTGAAGGAAGAACTTTCCAGGTGGCTCCATGATGAGTAGAGGAACAATGGAGCACTGTATAGAAAGTGTTTCTAGATTGTACTGCCAGATGGAGGAGACTAGAATATTCCGTGGTACTGTTTTGGGTAAATAAGGCGAGAGTCTAGCTACCTCAGATGTGTATATAATTAGCGCTTTCTACCTCCTAAATCCTCATAGTTCTGAATATCAAATATATCAGCAGTTCACATTGATTCATTGATAATCATCCGTAAACATTCTGCCAATTAACCTCCGTAAGCTCTTACCTATACAACAGGTTATGAGCCCGGCGCTCGATAAGGTTACAACTGACTGATCAGACTATCGAAATAAATTTGTGCATTAGAACAACTGTGAACCCCTTCGACAATATACGCCGAGTTAACTTGTCCGATAGCACATCATTCAGCGATCGAACAGCCAACACTAGTGAAATTCATCGCCAATTATGAAGCAATAATGTCGCATTACAAGTTTAAGCTACAAGCATGGATTAAGGGGGAATTCGAAGCACAAAGTAAAATAATCCAGTGCCTCGACGAAAGTAAAAAGCTACAGAGCTGCCAAAAATACTTATCAAAGGTATTACATTAAATTACAGCCAGAGCTAATGAGGTCGCAAACATTCACCCCTATTCAGAAGCCTTTCACAGATAAAATGGCTAGATAAATGGAGGGAAACCAAGGCAGAGGCATGTAATATTGCCTTGGAAAGAAAATAGGACCTGGAGGAAAATGATGCTATCTCATACCCAGTCACAGCAGAAGCAAGAAAGGACGAGAATAACCGAAACCGACATAAGAAACATTGCGAGCTTAACATATCTCAGAAAATCGATGATAAAGATCAGGATTCGGACGATCCATGTACACCCTGCAAGCATGACCACGCCAATAAGGACTGTTACAAACAGCATCCAGAGCGGGCACATAAGCGCTGATTTAATAGAGAAGCACATGAAGGTCACAACCATGAAAAAGCAGTATTAATAATCAGTCATAAGAACGAAACTTATGAAGAAGAAGAAAGCTGCTAATATATAAAATTAAATAAAAGAATTATAATCAGAGGATTTTATTTAAACAGCTCAGTCAAGAAGAAAACAGCCTATACCCCGGTTACATAAAGCTCGAGGAAGAAAAGGAACTGAAAGGCATGTTATGATTGGAGTTAAATCATTGGTTCAGAGGAACCTTCATATAAAAAATAAATAAACAATTGAATATTAATCAGAAGATTAAATTCACACAACTCAGTCAAGAAGAAAACAGCCAATAGCCTATACCCCGATTACATAAAGCTCGAGGAAGAATAGGTACTGAAAGGCATGTTATGATTGGAGTTACATCATTGGTCTAGAGGAGCCACAAAAGGGAGAGAAAAGAAAAGTAGCAAATAACACACGAGGAGCACCAATCGAAGATCACGATCACCAAATGGGGAGATTCTCAATCAGATGATAACAAGTTACACCATTCCGAATCTACGAGCTTATATAGACCAGCTATATAAATTCCACCCGCACGGAGATGGTTAGAGAGTACTCACCATCAGGGGGAGTGTTGTGCTGGTGATGACTAGGATTGCGATGCACAAGGGCAATGATCACTGAGGGTGAAGGAAGAACTTTCCAGGTGGCTCCATGATGAGTAGAGGAACAATGGCGCACTATTACGACCGACCTCAGGTTGACACTAGAAGACTCCCTCGAAATATAAAAGAGTATTTGCTTTGTATTTGGACCTAAAGCTACGCACGATAACTAAAAGAAAAGACAAGGAGAGAAAGAGGTCTGCAGCCTCGCTGGGCTGAAAACTCTACCAGCTCGCTTCCGGGACCAACGCTTACTCAACCACACTCCACATCACGTGATACCATAAACCTATCATCTGTAAACTCAAGCCGTAACATTACCCTCCCCCCCTTTGAAAAACTGCGTCCGCGCAGTTCGGGTCATTGGTCTATTGTCCTCCAAGTTGCTGTAGTCGTCAATTACAGCATTGTAAGCTTCTATCCATTTCGGCAGGGCCCTTGGAGGTCCTTTAGCTTGTGGGTGACTGGTATGGAATTCTTTGATCTTGTGTGGGCCAGTCATTGCATCCGAGCAGGGGTACCATTCCAGATCCTCGTCCGCACCTTGCCACTGAATCCTGTATTCCAGTTTGTTGTTCTGCACCCGTGACCCCAAAATGCTAGTAATCTCCCACTCGTCCTAGTTCGCTATTATTTGCATAGGCGCTTGTGCAGGGCGCAATTGACCAGGTAGAGGGTTACTAATGTATTTTCGTAGGGAATGAGAATGAAACACGGGATGAATTTTCCAATGAACTGGCAAATCGACTCTCCAGCTCTCTCCCTCTTTTGGCAGAACTTTGACTGGGCCGTACCACTTGTCGGAGAGTTTTCTTGAAGGACGATCCAGCTTCCAGTTCCTAGTGTCAATGACTACTAGGTCGCCCACTGCCCAATCTACCTCGCGGCGGGTACGATCGGCCAGTCTCTTCATCTTATCTTGTTGCGACTGTAAGGATGACTGAGCGAAGGCTATTGCTTTCTCCTGGCGGCTTGCGACATCCAAGGTGTTCTGACGACTGAGCTGTTTGGTAGCTGATCTGGGAGGTTCAGGGTTGTGAAGGTCGAACGAGGTTCTTGGTTCGTACCCATTCAGCACCCGGAAGGGGCTGATATTTCCGAGCGACTCGTGGGGCAAGATTAGCTGTGCTATATCCATAAGTGGCAATAGGGAGCTCCAATTATCTTGATAGTACGTGCAAAAAGGGCGTAGTCTCTGCTTAACGTACTGATTCATGACCTCGGTTTGTCCGTCAACGTTAGGGTTATAGGCCGTAGTGAGTTTGACTTTAGTGCCCAAGATCCGGCAGTATTCTTTCCAGAAAGTTGAGACAAACTGTGGTCCACAATCGGAGACTATAGAGTCGGGCATTCCGAAGTGACGTGCCCAATGCACAAGGAATAGCCCGGCCATTTCCTTAGCTGTGATCGTTTTATGGCACGGAATCGAAAGGGGTTTTTTTGTCAATCTGTCCATGATGACAAATGCAGTGTTGTAACCCACTTCATCAAGAGGAAGCTCAGTGAAGTCCATTGTCAGGTGTTGGTACGGTCGAGCAGGGATTGGCAGAGGGTGTAATAGGCCAGGTGTCTTGTCCCGTCGGGCCTTCTGGCGGGCACAGCTACAGTTGGCAATATAACGAGCAACATCATTCCCTAATCTAGACCAGTGGTACTTCTGACCGAGCAGTAACTTGACCTTGTTGACTCCGGCGTGTGCCACACATGGCTGGGCATGCACGTGGCGGATCAAGGCGGTGCGCAGCTCTGGAGGTTCTATGGGTATCTCCAGGCGTCCTTGGAAGTAGAGTTTCCCTTGGTTAAGCTCATAATCCATGTGGTGCGCTCTAGCCTTTGCACGAAGAGTCTCCAAGTCAGGGGAGGTTTTATTGGCTTCAATAACCTGATCAATAATGTTGTATCCATTGATGTCGTATGCCACTACAGAGGCCGGGTCCGGTGGCTCACCATCAACAATCAGGTGGTCCAAAGATGATGTAGCTTCGTCATTGACTGTTAATCCGGGATTATCAGTCGCAACCTCGTTGTCTGTATCCACTGAGGTTCTATGAATGTAAGAGTCGACGTCATTGAGGCAGTCAATTTTTGCCATACGCAGTTCTTCCAAGATCTTAGGGTCTATCTTGTTGTCCGGAATCATCTGTTGGTTCCGGTATGCCCGTTTCTTAGCCTCAATGGGTGTGAGTTCCTGATCGCGACGGGAGAGGGTGTCTGCAAGAGTATTTGTAATACCTGTCCGATACATAATCGTGAAATGGAACTCGGCGAAGAACTCTGCCCAGCGAGCTTGGCGGGCCGTGAGTTCCTTTGTTGACATGAAGTACTCCAAAGCCTTATGGTCTGTATACACATGGACGTTTTTCTGGGCACCCAATAGCTCAGGCTTGTACTGCTTGAAGGATCGGAAAATTGCCAAGAGTTCCTTATCATGGATTGGGTAATTGAGCTCGGCGTCAATCATTGTTTTTGAGAAATAGCTCACAGGGTGAAAAAGACCATCATCCTGCAGTTGGGAGAGGACGCCAGCGACAACTCCATCCGAGGAGTCTGTCTCTAGACGCGTTTGCTTATTTGGGTCATAATGGCAGAGGATTGGGGCGGACTTCAATGCTGATCTCAACGTTTCCCAGGCTACTTCGCATTTTTTGTCAAATTTAAATACAACATCCTTGCCCGTTAAGCATGTGAGAGGACGACAGATGGTACTATAATCCTTGATAAAATGTCGGTAGAAATTGCAAAATCCTAAGTAGCTTTGCACACCCCTAATGTTAGCAGCGTACTCCCAGTTTTGAATAACCGAGATCTTGTCAGGGTCGACTTCGATACCTTCAACCCCGATAATAAACCCCAAAAACTTTGTCTTTGTAACATGAAACTCGGATTTTTTAATGTCGGCCTGGAGCCCGTGATCCATGAGAATCTGCATTATCTTTTTGACGTGGGTATCATGCTCTTCGGGATTGCTAGAGTATATTAAAATGTCATCCATGTAAGCTGAGCAGAAATTGTCTAAATGTTCCATGAGAATATTGTTGATGAAGCGCTGGAAGGTGGCTGGTCCGTTCGTCAGACCAAAGGGCAGCACCTTATATTTGTAAGTGCCATATCGGGTGCGGAAGGTCGTATAGTCTTCAGAATCTTCAGTCATTCTAATGCGGTGGAAGGCTTGTTGGATATCCAACTTTGTGAAGATCTTTGCCTTCGAAATACGTGCCATTATTTCGTCGATCAAGGGAATCGGGTACGGATCCTTGGCGGTTAGCTCGTTGAGCTTTCGATAGTCAATACACAGACGTAGACTACCGTCGGCTTTCTTTGCAAAGAGGATCGGTGCAGCATGCGGAGCGCTCGAAGGGGCAATGAAACCTTTATGGAGGTTCTCTAGGATATACCGCTTGGTTTCTGAGAGTTGTTCATCCGTCATCCGGCGCAGTGGCTCCATAGACAAGTTGTTTCCAGCTTGTAAGTCGATTTTGTGATCGACATTGGGCCTATGGGAAGGGAGCTCATCTGAGGCTCTCCGAGAGAAGAGGTGTTGGAAAGCTTGGTATTGAGACATGAGTTTGTCTTTCACCATATCCTCGTCTGATTGGTATTTGGCCTCCAAAGCCATCTTAGGTGATAGTTTACTATCAAGGGCCGCGATCTCAACTTCGTTTTGGAAGTTTAATTCATCCTGTCTTTGCTTGATCTCTATGTCAATTTCGTTAACCGAAGCAACAAAGGTATAATTTTCCTTTCTATGGGAGTCCCAGGAACTTTGGGCCGGGCTTCTTAGATGGAACCGATGCATTGATGACGCTGAGATCATGGACATGTTGGTCGAGTACTTGCTGTGTAGTTTCGACCTTGGAGACTGGGTGGGCAATTCGGCTGGTAGTTCTGGCCCATGGCTCTGATCACTCGTGGAATGACCGTAGGGACTTGATCTCTGGAGCGACTCCTCCATCCTAGATAGACGGTTCCGCATTTCTCTCAAGAAGCATGATGGTCTTCAAGGCTGGGGTTGCATGCGAAACTTTTTGGCTCTCGGTGGCTTACCATTGGCGTAACTGATTAGTGATCTGGGGTCACTGGTAAGCTGCACCCCCGAGAGTTCTGCTTCCTCGGCGGCTTCCATCTGGCTGTCTCGTCGGGCGACGTCTGCTTGATGTTCGGCGTTGGTCTTGCGAGGTGCCTTGTCAATGCAGAGAAGCAATCGGCAATCATAGTAATTAATAACTGGCATGTCATCTGGCCAGTGTATCCGATTCTTTGATCCAGCGTAGTCCAGCTTGAGATCGTAGTGTTCTAAAAACTTTCGACCAATAAGAATGTCGGTGCCACCTAGGTCCGTAACCAGGAAAGGGAAGTTGATACGGCGTTTATCTATGGTAAGTGTGAGGAGGACGGCCGAAGTGATCGGTTTCCCAGAATGGCCGTCATAGCCAGTGGGGACGATTGGCTTAGGAAGGGTGAGAAATGAGGTTCGGAACAATGAGAGAAGTTGAGAGGCCAAAGAGGTAGTAATAGCACCAAAGATATTTGCTCCACCATCGATATGTGCACTTGTTTTGATATAATTTCCATTTCTAGCTAGTTCTATATTAGCCAGAAACTGGCGTCCTCCAAATAGAGAACGATAATCAAATTCCAAGTCCTTTCACAAATCATGGCCTTTTCCGTAGTGGGAGTCTTTACCACGGCTTAACAGTTTTTTGAAAGATCTTCTGATCTTTCGTCCTCGTCCAACTGTAGGGCTGCGATCCTCTTTTCCATCTGTCGATGCCTCAGAACATCCGGACAGTCTCGCATCGAGTGCCCGGACTTGTGACAAAGTCGGCAATCACCAGCTGGGGTCGAGAGGGCAGGGCTCACAATTGCGGAAGCGAGCGGAGACGGGGAACGGAGACGGACATTGGAAAGGCCAGTGCCGGAAGTCGAGGGACCGACAAGTGAGCTCGGTCGCCAATTGTCCTTCTTGAGAATTCCGGCGTAGCAGTTACGTCCTCGATCTTCGGCAGGAATAACAACCGCCTTACGGGCCAGCTGGCTCTCCTCGAAAGCGGTGTTGCGAGATTCGCGATCAGCGATGGCTAGGAATTCGTCCAAGATCGCGTAGTTACCATTCATCTTGTACTTCTCGATCCTGACATCTCGTTTCAAGGCCGGGGAGATCTTCTCACAGACATCCTCAAACCAACAGGATTGCGCAATCTTAGCAGTACTCGCATAGTTTGTGAACTTTTTGCGGAACTCGTCGTATGTCATGTTGCCCATGATAAGTTGTTGGTACTTGGATTTTGCAGCTTGCACATGATTATGGTCAAAAAAACGTTGATCCAATGCTTTGAGGACATCTTCTGCTCCATCAAACACTCCTCCGAAGTCGGGATCCATATGCTGCAGGATGATTGTCTTCGCTTCTCCTCCTGTACACTTGAAGTATGCCCTAACTTGGGCTTGCCCTTGTCGGAAGTTCCCCGAAAACTCTTCGAAGAAAAGCTTCATTTCCATCTTCCAAGCATCGTATCCAATGTCGCCTAGATGGTCAGTAAAAACACTTCGCGGGTATTTGACTCGGTGTGACTCTACAGCGGCGATCAAAGGATCAAGTACAGGCAGATAGTAGTCAACCGAAGGTTGAAGATCAGCCGTGAGGGCGCGAGGGGTCGTTCGAGCCTCGGTGGTTGGCGACTTGCTTGACTGAGAATTGGCGAGCGCTGCGGCGACGATCTGACCTATTGTCGCTTGCTGAGCTAAGGTGAAGTCAGACATTTCTTCAACTTCCCTTTCTTCTTTCAGTGTATCCTCAGTGGTCTGTAAAGGCAGATCAGTGCTGCTAGGAAAACCGTAACTCGCAGGCGTAGTAGTTTCTCGTGCACTTCGACGCGTTGACATACGTGGAAGATGGAATATGGAGACCGTTTTTTATGTATGGCAATCGAGTTAGCGAAGTTCCGAGGCAGAGAAGGAACGCTGCAGAGGTAGGCGCAACTTTAATAATTTTCCGGCTTGCTCCAGAGACACTCCAATCAGCGAACTGACTAGAAGGCACCTACTTGGAATGGTAGGCAAGAAGTCGTTGGTTAAGTTGTGCAGCAGAGGTGCGACAACGCAGTTAATGACTGGCAGATAATATGCTTCTCAGCAAAGGTTGGATTGGTCTTTTCTTATATTACGACCGACCTCAGGTTGACACTAGAAGACTCCCTCGAAATATAAAAGAGTAATTGCTTTGTATTTGGACCTAAAGCTACGCAGGATAACTAAAAGAAAAGACAAGGAGAGAAAGAGGTCTGCAGCCTCGCTGGGCTGAAAACTCTACCAGCTCGCTTCCGGGACCAACGCTTACTCAACCACACTCCACATCACGTGATACCATAAACTTATCATCTGTAAACTCAACCCGTAACAAGCAATGTATAGAAAGTGTTTCTAGATTGTACTGCCAGATGGAGGAGACTAGAATATTCCGTGGTACTATTTTGGGTAAATAAGGCGAGAGTCTGGCTACCTCAGATGTGTATATAATTAGCGCTTTCTACCTCCTAAATCCTCATAGTTCTGAATATCAAATATATCAGCAGTTCACATTGATTCATTGATAATCATCCGTAAACCTTCTGCCAATTAACCTCCGTAAGCTCTTACCTATACAACACAGATGGTATGACAAAGCCCCTGTTAAGGATAACTTTCGAAAAATTTAAATCACAGCTAGGAGTTGTTATGTAGTAAAACCAGAATCACCGCAACTTGCTCTGTGGGAGAGTGTTGAAATTATGGAGTACAGTGATAAGTCAGGTGATGGTTAATGGAAGAAATTGATGAAGGGTTTGGTTCTTGAGTTTTCTATTATTTCTGTGTTGGGATACACTTTGTCGATCCTACTAGGCTCAATAATTAGTAGTCCCGACCGACTGGTGTTTGGCAAATGGAGATTGCGTATACCCTGTGCTAGCGTTGTTTACTGCTGTTAATAGGAGATCCCGCACGGGCTATCTATTGGGATTAAAAGGAGTCTGGTACCTGTGTTTAGTAGAGAAGTCAAATTGACATCCTTTTATCCTTCATTATTGCACAAGCTTCCCTTTACCAATAAAGTCCACAAACTAAGTAGTGGATTATACATTTTAATAATCTAGAGATATACATATATACATAATTTACAATTGGTCCGTGCGTATGTAGGATCACAACACAATGCTTGGAAGGAACAATAGTATTAGAGGCCCCGAGGGTCAGGAATACAAGGCTGTAACAATAGGAGCGTGTGGATTATTAAAAAGGCAATGGTATGCCGCAAAATTGCCGTGACCCGTTCGTGCTGCAATTAGTGACCAGAGGAGGTGCCTAGAGAGAGACAGTTTGGGTGGTTTGCGTCTCCGCACCTGTAGGTTGAGTTGGCGGTATTTAGGCGGACAGGCCTCTTCCCACCAACTGTCCAGCAATCTCTGCCGTCTGCCATTCATGAGCCCTCAAAGATTTATCAGAGTACTGGATCCTGGTTGCATTACCGGGCTGGGCAATGCTCGAAGTGCTGCACGGGCCATGGCGTCTGCCTTTTCATTTCCTTGGATTCCTGCATGCCCTGGAACCCACTTCACTGAAATTTCAGCCTTAGTAGATAACGCACGGAATTTGCGTACGTCTTCTAGGCTAGTTGGGGACGAGCCCGTCGTTAGTGCGCTTACGGCCTGCTGGCTGTCTAGAAACTTGTGGATTTGCTGCGACCCTCTTACTTTCCTGTAATTTTCGTTCTCCAAGAACTCCAGTGCGGCCTCCAGAGCCTTCCTTGCTCCTACTATCTCTGCATCCAGCACCTCTCCCCGTGCTTGATGCCACTTCCTTTGCCGATAAGTTTCCCATCCTTTATCAGAACGAAACCCCAGGCGGAGCGTTCGTGTCCTTCCGATGACCCATCCGAGTATGCGCAAGTGTCTGTTTCTGGCATGTCTCTAATCCTTCTAACGCAACCTTCGCGTTCCATCGCCTTTGAGCCTGATTTCCTAGAGTAAGCCACCGGCGTCAGACTTTCAGGAGCTTCTGCTTCCGGAAGCTCTCGGTAAGCACGCTGTAATCGTGACATTTGAATTTCTGGTCTAGCTGAGGACTTGGCAGACTTTTTGTATTTTCGGGTGCCGACACTCGGGCACACGGAAGCGCGGATCCTCATAGGGTGTCAATTGTCAAGGGTCTTAAGCCTTGCCGAAAGCCGGAGAAGGTTTCCCTCTAGTATGACCTTTACCGGCGGGATTCCCCCTTCTCTATGAAGGACTACATTTGGTGTTGTCTTCATTACTGGAAGTGCAGCCCGCAATCCCATCAGGTTTGCTCTGTCAATCATGCTGCAGAGGTTGGAGGTTGAGGACGTGACTATTCCTCGAATGGTCGGGCGTTTGGACCCTGGCCACGAGACATCAGATCCAAAGGTTGCGAGCGAGACAACGCACATATCTACTGCCTTAGCCAATGGCCCAGGAGCTGCTCCCCGAAAGGCAGAGTTGAAACAGTGCATCTGTTGGGCAACTTTTACCGCTTTACCGCACCACTTAGCTACATGGTGTTTGAAATTGAGTTGCGGATCCAAATTCACGCCTAACCAGCGAATATTTTCCGCAGGCTCAATAAGGGTTCTGTTAACATAAACACCAATTGCTTCCTCTCGGCGTCTTCCCGGAAATTGAATAACTTCCGATTTTTCTGTGTCAAAGTCGACGGCATTATTGCGCGCCCACTCGAGAAGATGATCTGTCTCACCTTGTGCGGCAGCGGCAGATTCAGCAATTGTGCGTCCAAATCCTAGAATTCCAATGTCGTCCGCGTAGCTAAACCTCAATCCCGGGGTAGCACTTTTCATTGGCTCCGCCATATACAGAAGAAATAGTAATGGCGAAATTGGTGATCCCTGGGGGACTCCGCAGATCAGCTCTTTCTGTGTGGTGACTCCACCGGAGAAACGCACTTGTACCTTCCGATGTGTGAGGAATGAAGTCGTCCATCGGAGGATCAAGTCTGGCCATCCCTGAGCTTGCATGCGCCTAACCAAGCAATTGTGGAGCTCTGCATCAAACGCTCCTTGGACGTCTAAGGTCACGAATGTCGAGGCCCATCCCTGGGAGCGAGCTTCTTTGATATTGTGGACTACGCAGGAAACCAGGTCCGTTGCCGATCGCTTCGGGAGCGCACCGAATTGTTGATGGCCAACCACATCACATGTGATTGCGAGGTTCGCCATTCGCTTGGCAAGAAGCCTTTCTAACCCTTTGCCTATGCACGAGAGGAGGGCTATAGGTCTCCAGCCTTTGATTGTGGTTGGATCCCGATTTGGCTTTTCCAATAGCACCACTTCTGCAAGTTTGAAGCAAGATGGGTGGGTGCCGAGCCGTATGCAAGCTCTAAAGAGCTGCGTAACACACGGTTCGATCGTCTTCCAGCAAGCCTCGAGGAGCTCAACCGTAACTCCATCTGCCCCTGGTGCTGTCTTCCCACAGCCAATTGTGCAAGTTCGCACTTTATTGTCTGAGATTTCACCTTCCCAAGGTATTCGATTATTGCTTGGAGTGTTGCATGGCGGAAGGTCGTCCGATTGTTGGTGGCGTGCAAGAAGGGCGTTTCGGAGAATGGTAGCTCGCTCTAATGGGTCTGTGATGAACTTTCCGTTGTGATTGAGTGGTAGAGGGGCTTTGGCCTGTCTATGGTTTACCGAACGCATCAGCTTGCATATGTCAGACGGTGCTGTCATTGATTCCACTTGGCCTGTGTGGTATTCTTTCTTGGCGGCTGTGATGGTCACTCGAAGCTCCTTTGCGCAAGTGGCCCGCTGTGTCGGTGTTACGGCGTGCTATAGGGTAGATCGACATCGCCGTTCGCCGAGGGTATGAAAAGGTCAAGTGGTGAATACTATAGAGGTGGAAATTGGACGAAGTACTATGGCTAGAAGGAAGCGGGTTTGCGAGAGGAATACTGTAATAATATTATAAGATTGTGAAGCTGGAGAACTACTTTGTTGTAGCTCCAGCTTCCTTAAGTACAAATAACTATCAAACGTAATTCATCTAAGACTGTTATAATTTCCCATCATGACTCAAACTATCACCTCAACCACATCAATTCCAGTTGGCGCATTATCTAGTCTCACCATATAAGTGCAAGTGTTGAGGGTGAGCCGAAAAACCTGTTCCGTGAATTTTATCCTTAGGCATTCTGCTTAGACTCTGGTTCCAGAATGTCTCGCCATGACAGTCGGTGTTGTTGCGGCTCGGTATTCTGCGTGTGCGGATTTGCACATAGGAGTCCACCACGGTGCAGATTTGCCGCTTTCCTTTCTGGCCCGGGTTCCTGTCGCTTTGATGGCCTCCGAGAGATGGAAGCAAATCTCTTGAGCGTACTGGTCCACTTTCTCTGTTGTGCTCAAGTCAATAGCTGGATGTACCCACTTTGCAACGGCACGCGCAAAATTAGGCAGATTTTTCTTGGACACTCTGATCTTCAATGGACTCGGGTTCCCGCTGAAGGTTGCTGCAGGTACGATTCCGCGGATCGGAAGATGGTCGCTGGTCATACACTCCTCTTTATCGACCCAAGCACGGGCTCCCGATATGTTAGTCCAAGCGAGATCAAGAGTATTGCCAGCTTTATGAGTCAGCTCTCCAATTATAAGACAAGAGAGGTTGTGGTCTTCCGCCCACCTCTCTTTCTCATCACCCTGTCCATAAGGCTGAGTTGCTCCCGGTTGCCAGGCAGCATGCACTGAGTTGAAGTACCCGGCTGCAATGCACCTCGCATACGGTTTCCAGTCGACAAGCGTGCGGACTGCAGTCGGGTTGTTTGGGGCCTTATACACGTTGAGAAATGTGATTACATTGACCAGTACCCAGCAGTAGTCCCCGGTCAGCCTAATACAAGGGAAGATCTGCTCCGCCAATATCACCTTTTCGTTTTTCTGAGTGTAAGTCACCGCCCTCGGTCTGACATCCACATCTCCGTACTATGTATGACAGAGGTAACCTGGGTGTGACTTGGTTTCGTTCGTTTGTTTGATCCAACAAGGTTCTTGAATCAACACAACATCCACGCTTAGCTTGTAAGCTCTAGAGAGCGGAATGTTGTGAGTTGGGCCGCCCCTGCCTACGTTTATTGATAAAAAACTTAGTGTAGTAGGGGGGCGAGAAGGGGCCCGTAGGGCGCCCTTCACAAAGCTTCTTCAGGGTTCAAGGCCCCAAAGCCCGAACCCTCAGTCATTGCTGTATCTATTGACAATATGTCCTTAACAGCACCTGGAGAAGTCGGTCGTGTCGATCTAGCGGCGGCTGTAGTAGCCTTGGCTCGAGCGACGGCCTGGTACTCGCGTTGGCCAGCTTGTCTAATCGTCACAACTTGCCCCCTGGTAGCTGGGCCAGACCTGTTGGGACGAGCTAGACAGTCTCGACTGCCAGATTGATGGGGACCTCCGCAGTTTCCATATTTAGAGGCCGCTTTACACTCGAATGGCGAGTGCATGGTGGATCCGCAGTTCCAGCAGGCTGGCGCGCAAGAACACCAACGGGTGGCGTGGAAACCGAGACATCGCCTACATTGCTGTATGGCAGGGCGGATTCGTTGGATTATCGCTATTCCTGAGTCGTCAAATAGTCGGAATCCAGGCTTTGGGCTAGCATTCCTTGGGAATAAGGCCACCCAGGATCTCTAGGGAGCGCCAAGCTTGGTATTTCCGTGTATCCTCACTCGGTGTGGAGTGCAGTTTTTCACTCTGAGGATTTCAGCGGCCACAATTTCGGCAGTGACTTCGATTCGTCCTTCCAAGCCGAAAACGGCGACTGGAACCGTGGCGATCCGGAGGGAAACTAGATCACTTGGTGGTTCTATTTTTGCCTTCACTTGTGTAAAGGTACTGGAGGCCTCCAGCAGTCGAGTTTTTGCGTCCGGGCTTTTGGCACGGATGGCAAAGCCAGTGAGAACGCTTTGCACCTGGTCGACATCGGAAGGGGTGCATTGCGTTTGTATAGCCACGGCTTCGCGAACGCCAGCCGGAGAGAGCTATCTCCACTCGTGGTTTTCATCGAGACGCAGGGGGAGTCGCGACATTTGGTCGTTGGGGTAGTACTGGCGGAGCAGTGCTTGGCCCGGCCGCCACGAATTGTGCGATTGCTGCTCTTAGGTAGACTTTGATGGAATCTACAAAATTATTATCTTCGGCAGCGGAGAGCGGTAGAAGAGCTGCCTCGACACTGCTAATCGCCGTCGAGCAGACGTTAAATTGCGCGGCTTTTTGCCTTACCCTGCGCTCATCTGGTTCCATTGCTGCAAGCAATTCTGGAGGGTATATTTTTTCTTTGCCTGCTGCTTCTGTAGCTGTAGGCAGTGGGGCCAGCGAAGAGTTTTCGGCTCCGGCTGCCTTGGTTGAGGGTATATCGGCTTTTTTCGCGGGCCTCACTTCTGCGGGTCGTGGTAGTGCTGGAACCGTAGCGCGCTTTTCGGGTGCTGCGACGGCTTCTCTTGGAGTTATTGCGGGCCCTGGGGCTTTTTCCGCGTCTTCTGGGCTGGAGGAGGCCCATCTTGAATCTGATAGAGATTTAAATGTTGGACTTCGACGTCCAACATCTCTACCTCGGTTATATTGCGAACGTTAGCTTCGAGCGCAGCCTCGATGTAGTCTAAATTTTTCTCGGAGGCCTCTAATCCTTTTCCGTAAGTTTTTGTCTTGTAAGAGTTGGTATGGATTCATGCAATTTGTAGGATTTGATGACGCAATCTTTGGTGATTCCGCTGATCGCGTTTTAGTGCGTTCTATGCGTCGGAGGCATTTTAAAATGCCGGCAATGGCAAACAATTACAATTCGATTCAATGGATGATGGGTGAGATGGATAATAGGGTGGGAATAGGCAACTTGGAATTTCTCGAAATGTTTGTTTGTTTGTTTGCATTATTTTACGTCTAATTAGAGTGAGCCTTAGCCCTTTGCTCTATACACCCAACCAAGTAAAGGACGCCAGAACTTACTACTCTAGTTGCCTGAGGCGCCCATATTCCCAAACACAAGAAATGAGGCCTATCTAACTAATCTACGTGTCTGTGAGGGGGAACACAACACAGAACTACTTATGGTGGTACAATAAAACTAAGTATACAGTGGTAAGATATGTCTGAACAGTGACGCATAGTATATCCCAGGAACGCTGATTGGGCCTTCTTATAAAACAGATGATTTGAACTTAGGGCACACAAAAGTGCTATAGTGACGTGTCAGCTATTGTGTCCTTTGGGGGGAACCTGGGGCAAAAATTCGAGAAAAATTTTGTCTCTTCAAGCCAATTGACAAGCTTAATGGCGCCTTTTTGAGTTCCGAGAAGGAATTTGATTATGTTTGGATCGGTTATAGGAGCCTCTGGGGTTCTAATTGTTGGCAGGCTGCATTCTAAGAAGTGTTTTGTGGACTTGGGCTCGCCACAGCTACAGTGCATATTTGCATTGGTATGAGAAAGCCGTAAATGGTAAGAGGCGAAGTCTCCATGCCCTGATTGTGCGGCGTATATATGAGCAACGAGATGCCTTGGGAGTGATAGCTCTCCAGGGCAGCGATCGTAAACTCCGATGTTCAAGTCTTTGTAGGAAAGTGGGGCAGAGATTTCCCAGTATTTTTTTTAGGCTTCCATTTTTGAATACTTAACCCATTTTTTTGCAGCTGAAAGAGTGGGATGAGAGGGCAAAGGAGGAGGGAGTATTGTCATGGCTTCTTTCGCCGCTTCATCTGCATGGCTATTTCCTGTGATATTCCTATGACCAGGAATCTAGTGAACTTGAACCTTACCAGGAGTGGTGTGGGGGAGGCGAGGACGACGCAGCTATTCAGATGCAGTATTGGCAAATTTGATGAATACTTCTTGAGAAGAGCAAACTGGGACCGTTCCGAGTTGTCGAGCAGCGTCGAGATTATCGAGAAGAACCCAGAGATTGTTGGCGAAACGGGCAGACGGAAGTTAAAGTGCCATAGTAACGGCTTGCAAGGCCGCGTTGACTTCCGCGTCAAATACAGTAAGCGATGAGCTGAGAGGTATACACTTACGAGATACAATAAGACCCGCTTGATAGATGACCACGCCACTGCCAACTCGAGGACCAGAATCGGTCTCACGAAGCCCTCCGTCCGAATATGCTACTAGATCTTGGAAGGGGATACCAGCAGGAAGTCGATGTGAGAATTTAGTTACTCTTCTGATACTTGCATGCCAATTTTCTTTTGCTGACCAGGGAGATTGGACAAGAGGATCTATATTCTCTGTCTTTGGGAAGTTAAGCACCCAGCCTGAGAAGCGGGAGACCCGGATTTCCCGCGTTTGTACCCAAGATACGCGACAGTTGAGAGGATGCCTTGTGTCCAAGCGGTGAGTGCGGAAAGCTGCCATTCGTGATCTTGAGTCTAACTCGACTTCTGGAGGGAGCAGCCCTACCTCACAATAGAGGGCTCAGATCGGAGTGGTATGATATACAGGCAGAATTGCTCGGGCGCTGGTTGAAATGACTTTCTGGAGAAGAGAGAGGTGCCCTTCGATACAATTCGAAATGGTCCGAGTTGAAGCCAATGTCCTGGTGCGCCCAGGCCACCACGTTTCAGCTCCATAGTATGCAATTGGCAGTACGCATGATAGTACAGCTCGCCGGAGGAGAATTGGGGTGACCCCTCGGGTAGTGTTCCCTAGATTTCGTAATGCATTGGCAACTTTCAAAGCTTTACCAGCTAGAGTACGTACATGCTATTTAAAAGTGAGGCTTTTATCAAAGTACACTCCGAGCCACCTTGTATAGGGACGAGATGCATTTTCGGAGATGGAAAATCCCTCACAATTGATAGACGGTGTGGAGTTTGGATCCTTGTCTCCGGGAGAAGTGTTGAAGTTCTGTCTTTACTGGGTCAAAGGTTATGCCTTCTGTTATGGCCAGGCATCTTTGAAGAAGGTTCAAGGAGAAAGTTCAAGTAAAAGGTTTAAAGGAGAAGGTTCAAGGAGAAGATATCCGAGAAAACTCTGATAATTAGAGTTGGAGGGGCTTACTATGACATAATCTTTCAAAGCCTCACTTACATCTAGCACGTAATTAGTTATACTTAAGGAAGCTGGAGTTACTCTAAAGTAGTTCTTCAGCTTCTCAATCTTATATCCTCATAGTCTCTATAATCATACTACTCGTCTCGACCTCTCGATCTCTCGTTCTTCAGTCCTAATCTTTTGTGCCTCGCCCAATCAGTTTAACACCCCTAACCGTACCGGTCTATATTGTCTCGTACTTACTTGCCTAGTCATTACTAGGATATATTCAGCAGACGGCAAATCCTATTTCAGTCACCACACGCCGTAACACTTTCTCCTCGGCCCCAGGCCAATGCCTCTTGTAGCGAGGCTGTCAAACGGCCGCAATTTTCTTGGAGTGAGTCACGCGTCTCGATTAATGCAATGTCATCTTGTTATGATAACGAGGTCATGAGGGGACAGAGGAATACCTGAAATGGATGCAAATGATTATGGATGCGCGGATATAATTGATATGGCTGTAGTGAGAAGAAGCGTTGGAATGGACAGTAGTGAGATGGTTGATTTACAATCTATCTGCGGAAGTATTGCTTCCTTATATATACATTCAGTACCCCAGTCCTGATCACGCACTCACCACAGGTGCTTCCTGCTTCTGTCACAGTAACCGCTTCTATAGCCCCTACCAATATCTCCTGTCATAACATACTATTGACACTGGTTGCTAGTGTGGAACTCCCGGGATTGCAGAGCTATACACCGTTGTCACATTATATGCTGTTGCCCCTCGGTAGCCATCAGAGTGATGTGCGCCTCAGTCTAAACGCATCGGTCCACCAGGCAACGCTCGGATGTAGGGATGTTTCCAGAGTGATTAGGTACTTAGCTGTGCTGTTAGTGCCCTAATCTCATCTAGCTTACTGCGGCCGAGTGTCCGAGTGCCGCAATGGTGGGAGCCCAATGAGGCTCGATCGGAGCTGACCCGAGGTATTCACAACACATCTGCATAGCTGAACCTCAGAGATATTTTCCCCATTTTAAATATAGGTGAGATGTAAAGCATAAAAAGGATTGGGGAGGCGGGCGACCCTTGGGGAAGTCCGCAGTTGACCTGCTGGAGTGGGCCAGTTTCCCCATCTAGACGAATTTGAACCGAGCGACCAGTGGCAAACGAGCTTACCCACTTAACAAGAGACTCAGGACAACCTTGCTCGCGCAAACGTCGCGCTAGTCTACCTGGTAGAACAGCGTCGAATGCGCCCTTAACGTCAAGTGTAAGCAAAGTAGCTGTGCGCCCTTTGTTTAGGGCTCTTTCAACATTGTGTGTAAGGCAGGTGGTGAGATCTACTGCGGATCTTCCTGGGAGAGCTCCAAATTGCTAACTGGCTAATACCTTTTTCCGGACAGAAATCCAGGCAATATGTTTGGCCAGGAGCTGTTCTAATCCTTTCCCTAGTACTGATAGAAGCGCGATTGGGCGGTGTTACGGTTTGACCGCTATTAGAGCTTAGGTGAATACCTAAGCGGATTGTTGGGAATATTTACAACTAAGCGGCACTGCTAGTCAGGAGGTCGAAGCGTTACTACAACTAAGTAACACCTGGCAATGCGTGGCTGGGTAGCAAGTATTGTGCCTAAGGATAAGTCATCAGTCTGGAGATTGACAAAGGGGACCAATTCTTATAAATACCTGTTAGTCGTAGCTAGAGTTCTCTTTTCTCCTTATATAGTTTAATAAATCGATTTATTCATTACCAACTTGGTTTCCGTCACAGGCGGTATGATCGCGGGGAAGAGAAGTCCGAATTGTTTGATTTCAGTATCATGACCAGTATGGCTTGGCGAAAGCAAAGAGGGTGGTATCCTAATGAAAGACAGCCATTGAAAAGAGTGTAGACGTGGTCTGCAATAAGGGGCCATGCGTGTCGGAGGACTTCAGAAGTTATCTCATTGCTGCCAGGGGCTGTATTGTTACACCTAAGAATTGAAGCTTGAATTTCTTCCATTGTGTGACAGAAACCCCGAGTTGGTGATGATAATGTCGATTTAATAAACTGTATAAAGAATAAAGAGAAATCTACCTACAACTAACAGGTATTTATAATATTCAGCCTCTCAGTGATTGTCTTGACTGATTTCTTCACCCTAGGCCAAATACTTGCCACCCAGCCACATATTATCAAGAATCACTACGCTGTGACACTGATCTGGCCCCTTGGCTGGTAGTACCGTATCTTCCAGTTTCCTCTATCATTTCCTTACAGTCTTACAACATGAATCTTCAACAATACGCTTAGGTATCTACATAAGCTCAGACAACGGCCAAACCGTGACATAACCCCCCCATTTACCCTCTCCTCTTTTCTTTCCTTGACGCTGGCCCATTATTTGTCTCTGCTGAGCCCCATTTTTTTTCCCAAGCGTCGAGTGCTACAGCATCTTGCAAATTGATGAGAGATGTCCACCCTGGTTGCGCCATTCCAGTCCACTTTACTAAAGCCTGTCTTTCTCCCTTCCATGTCCGACATCTAAGCACTTCATCAATTTGGTATTCTTCTTCGCCATTATCACCAGTGATAGGGCCTGGATTTTCGTCCTCAAGTGTTTGAGACGGCAACGGATTTTCTTCTGCTGGTAGAAGCAAGTCGACGTGAAATCAATTATAAATTCTTCCAGGGATATCAAGTTGCACTACTTCTGGCGAAATCAGTTTTGTGACAGTATACTTTGCATGTTGCCATCCCAACTTCTTGGAAGGTTGATCCTCCAATCTAATGTTTCGCAGTAGTAGCCAAACTTTATCACCAACTTCATACCTTGGTGCCGGGTGTCTCTTTTTATCTGTGGAATCTTTGTAACGTTCTTGAATAGCAGCCATTGCGGATTGCATAAAAGCCGTTACATTTACCAATCTCTCGACAAAATTTTCAGCCCTTTCTTTTCCTGTAGATGTAGGAATTGTTGAATTTTCGTTAATTATTTGGATGGGATTAACGTGGTACCCATGTGTCGCAAAAAATGGACTCAAACCACCCAAGGATGCCACGTCCCTATTATTTATTGCTAGTTGAGCAGCAGCCAAACAATTGGACCAATTGTGTTGAGTATAGGAAACATACACTCGCAGGTAAGTTTGGACTTCCTGGTTCATTCTTTCTGTTGCTCCATTAGTTTGAGGGTGGTAAGCTGTGCTCAGTCTCTGTTGAATTCCAACTAATTCACATACCCGTCTCCAAAATTGACTCGTCCAATTTGTCCCTCTATTGCTTGTCAAAGCCTTTGGAAATCCATGGTAATGCCAATGACATTCTAGGAATCGTTTAGCACACTTTTCTGCATCCATCTTATCCATTGCTTCGAGTGTTACTGATTTTAACAAGCGATCAGTGATCACCATGTTATTTGTTGAGCCATTTGACTTCGGTAAGTCTACCATAAAATCTATAGAAAGTTCCTGATGAAATCTGTCAGGTATGGGTAATGGTTTGAGAAGCCCCAGTTTTTGGTGTCGCCAAATTGATGATCTTCTGCATACATAGCAATTTTTGCAGAACCGCTTGACTGATTTGCTTATACCTGGCAAAAAATACTCTCGAGCGACTTGAGCAAGGGTTGCATCCCTTCCAGGATGACCAGAGACCACTGCGTCATGAATGTTCTGGATAAGTGCTGTTGTCAGCGGTTCGTAGAGAGGTACCCATATACGTCCTTAGTAACGAGCTACTCCGATAGTCTCATCAAATTCACAGGCTGCGATAGTTGCTTTAATAGGACTAGGTTCATTCGAACCTTCTATCTGTAATTTGATATCCTTAGGCCACACACGCTCTCCGCTTCGAACTGCATTTACTACCTGAATATGTCTTTCGTCATTTTTAATTGCTTGGTTCTACAGCTCCTGTAGATCCTCATTGACAAATATTTCATGCCCTTCTGCCAGGTCAAAATGGCAAACACGTAATTTTGTTGCATGGACTGGTGTTAAAACCTGTCGCTCGCGGCTCAAAAGTCGAGGATCACCTTCCTTTGGTTTATCTTGATCCCTTCTTGAGAGTGCGTCCGGACGCTCACTCTCTACACCTTTCCTGTAAACAAGTGTATACCTAAATCGAGATAGGAATTCAGCCCATCGAGTTTGCCACTCTGTCAATCTTCTCGTGGTTAGAAAGTACTTTAAGTTCATATGGTCACTTATCATAGTGAAAGCCTGAGCTAAACCTCTCAATTCTGCGTCCCATTCCTTCATACTTGCTACAATAGCTAGGAGTTCTTTGTCATGAATGTCATAATTCATTTCAGCTCCAGTTAGCTTTCGAGAGAAGTATGCTACTGGCTTCCATGTGGTATTTTCTTGCTTCTGTAGTAAGCAGCCACCGAACGCATAGCCAGAGCAGTCTGCCTCCAATATTGTTTCTCGATCAGGATCATACTGAGCTAGAGCAGGCTCTGCAACGAACTTTTCCTTGAGCAATTTGAATGCCTCATTTTGTTCGTGGCCCCACTTCCATGGTGTACCCTTGCCTGTCAGAGACGTTAAGGGTGCGCAAATTCTCGAAAATCCCTTAATAAAGCCACGGTAGAAATTGGCGAACCCTAGAAATCCTCTGAGTCCTTTTGTCGCCGTTGGCGCTTCCCATTCTGATATTGCCTTAACCTTTGCTGGATCCATCTTGACCGAAGAATTCTCACCATTTGAGGATATAATGTCAGGCTCGTTGGCTAGTTCTGAGGTCAAGGGTCGGAACAGGACGGAGTCGGGATGGATGTAGTTGTTGAAGCTTTGACGTGGAGTGATAGATATGAGAGTGAGGTTTATGGGTCACGATGTATGAGATAACTGAGTTGCGGATGTATGAGTTCCTTCCTATTGTTGTTTTACTAGTTAGGGATGTATTGTCTATGTACATAAAAGGATTTCTCCATCTACAAGTGGGCCAGATTGTTTAGATCTGGCTAGCGGCTTTCGCCATACTCTTCCTTCTCCCCCGCATGGCATCACGTGTTATATAACTACTGCTCACCATGAAGTCCGAGGATGAAAAGCGTTAGATTACAACACTTCCCCTCGCTTTGCGCATCTGATGTGGTTAGATAGTCTATGGTGAGTTGCCTTTGCTAGGGCTTTAGTTAAAAGGTCGGCAAGATTTTTCGTGGATTTTACGTGGAGAAGTTCCAAATCTCCTTCGTTGTATTTATCGCGGACGTAGTGGTAATGTACGTCAATGTGCTTTGAGCGATTATGAATCCGTGGATTTCTTGCCAGTTCTTGTGCTCCATTGTTGTCTATATAGAGCACAGTGTCGTAGTTTTGGCGCAGTTGGTCAAGTCCAAATTTAGTCCAGGTGAGTTGGCGTGCAGCTTGCAACATGGCCATGTATTCGGCTTCTGTAGTTGATAGTGCTACAGATCACTGTTGTTTGCTGCTCCAGGAAATTGCGGCATCACCAAGTCTGATTACGTATCCTGATGTCGACTTCCGAGAATGGGGATCATCAGCATAGGAGGCATCAGCATAAACTTCGAGAAGCTCGTTCGATCCGAAAGGATAGTTTAGATCCCAATCGGTGGTTCCCGCTAGATATCGAAGGGTACGTTTGGCGGCTCGCAAGTGACTTTCATTTGGACAAGATGCAAACTGGCTTAAAAGTGTGACTGTGTAGGCTAGGTCTGGTCGGCTTCCTCTGACAAGGTACATTAGAGATCCGACAATGGCTTGGTATTCCTTCATGTTCTCGAGACAATCCTCTTCACATCCTTTGAAGAGGGTTACGTTCGGGTCAAGAGGTGTGCTAACTTTATGTGAGTTTTCAAACCCGAATTGTTTTAGTATCTTTAGTGAGTAGCCTTGTTGAGAGAGCCGGATGCCAGATTTCTCTAGTTTAATCTTTAGGCCCAGGACATAACTCGCGTGTCCCGAATTTTTGCAGTCGAAGTCGTTTCTGATTGAGAATTTCAGGGCTTGGCGGAACATGTTGTCTGGACCGAAGATTAGAATGTCGTCAACGTATGCCGCGACACAGGCATTTTCTGTCGGGTGAACGAAGACGCATGGATCGAAGTTGGTTATCTCGAATCCTTTTTGTCAAAGGGAGTTCGAGATACAAGCATACCATTCACGACCTGATTGTTTAAGGCCGTAGATACACTTACGAAGTTTAACACATTTTCCGGATGTGCGGAATCCAGGGGGTAGTTCCATGTAAATTTCTTCCTCCAAGTTTCCGTAAAGGTATGCAGAGTTTACGTCCATTTGTTGGGGAATCCATTGGCTTTGAGAAGCTATCCGTAGAAGGATACAGAGGCTGTCATACCAAGCTACATGGGCAAATGTTTCGTCGAAATCGTGACCAGGAAGTTGACTGAATCCTTGAGCCACTAATCGAGCTTTGTACCGGTCGATAGATCCATCCGCTTTTCGCTTGATTTTAAATACCCATTTGGATCCAACGATGTTGCAATTTAATGGTCGAGTAGTTTCATCCCAGGTGTGATTTTGTCTTAAGGATTGTAGCTCCTTATTTACTGCATCACGCCAATAGTGTCCATCAGGCCTTGAGAGAGCCTCGTCGATGTTTCTCGGATCCTCGTTAGTTTCCGTTACGGTTTTTGCCGCTAGAGTCAATGCAATCCATCCAGTTTCATCTTGTGTTTCCTCAGCAATAACCAGATTTCTTTGCTCATTATCATACTCTTCTCGTGTCTGAAAGGTAGGCCCATAGCTTACGGGAAAGCCATAGCGTTGAATGGGTCTAGGTGTCCTCTTAGGTCGAGAATTTGGTGATTTGAAGAATGATCCTGGCATATCAGACGTTTCTGGCTGTAAATCTGGGATAGATAATTCTTTTAGCTGGTGCATCGTTTCAATTTCTCTTTGAATTTGCTTTGAGGGGTCATCGAGTTTGTCATCTGTGGAAAGCTGCGGTTTGGCTATTGATGGGTTGTCATGGTGTGGTGGTTGTTCTGCTTCGTCATTTATTGCTTGTGGCAGGCTGCTTCGGTTTTCAAGGTTAATTGTGACTTCCCCTGAATCGAGCGGCGCAAACTTGACGTTGGTTGATTCCATAACCTTGTTCTTGGATGGGATCCATATCCGAAAGATTTTTGTGCTACTTGTGTATCCTACAAACTTGCCATCCAGTGCCCTAGGTAGGAGTTTTGAGCCAGGAGGCCGCGAATACTCGTGAATGTGAACAAAGCAGTACCTACCGAAAGGTTGAAGATGGTGTATTGTAGGTTTATTGCCATGTAGTGCCTCATATGGCGTAATGTTTTCGGGTAGCCGTGTATGAGGGAGGCGATTTTTAAGGTAGCAGGCAGTGGCTATAGCCTCTGCCCACAGCGAGAGTCCAAGGTTCATGATTAATGCTCGGGCCATTGTTTTCAGGGTCCGATTAAACCTCTCTGCAGTTCCGTTTCTTTCATGTTCATATGGTGGAGTTTTTTTGTGAACAATTCCTTTCTTTCGGAAGAATGTCAATACTGTTTGATTGATGAACTCCCCCCCGTTGTCTGTTCTCCAACGCTTAATTTTAGCGCTGAATTGCGTTTGTACAAAGTGTACGAAGTCAACAATTTGTTGGGCTGCTTCGTCTTTGGTTCGTAGGAACTTGACCCATGAATGTCGGGTATATTCATCAATAAAAGTTATGTAGTAAAATTTTCCACCTAATGAGGGAACGGAGAACTTTCCAGAGAGATCAGAATGAATTCATTCAAATGGTTTCGTAGCATTTTCACGAGTCTGTTTAGGAGAGATATTTTTTGATTTAGTTTTCTCGCATGTAGGGCAATGGAAGTTTGGGGGTGGTGAGGGAAGGTTGGCCTGTGAATACAGCTTTGAAGGGTTTTTAATGGTGGCTACTCCGGGATGTCCCAACGCCTGATGGAATTCAATGTAAGAGGAGAAGCAAGCATTGTATTCCTCTAGCTGTATTAAGTGCGCCTTAACTCCTGCCTTTGCCCACAATACTTCACGCCCATTTTTGTCCCGTAGTGTTATATCTTTTTCTTTGCCTATCAATGTGTAACCTTTACGACTCACAGCGTCCCAAGAAAAAAGTCGTGTCTTTCCAAAAGAAGGTACAAATAGGACATTGGTTAAGATGGTAGAGTAGACCTCTCCTTGTCGGTTCCTAAGGTGAAGACGAACAGTTCCTTTTCCGATTACAGGGACATGGGAATTGTCTACAATTTTGACACTGTGGTTTTTTTAGAGGTATCAGTGTTTCAAAATCACGTTTACATCCAGTCATATGAGCCGATGCGCCAGTGTCGAAGATCCATTCTGGATGAGACGAGGATGTCTGAAACTGTGCCGCAAATGCCGTATTGTATATTCGATGTTCTAATTCAGCAGTAACCGACGAGTGGGCGATTTGGGCAGCGTTTTTCCTGTCTGTCTTCTTCTGCTTGTGCGCTTTTAGCTTCCGACACTCCTTGAAATTATGCCCCTCGTATTTATACTTGCGACTCTTACACCATGAACATTCTTCAATCTCCTGTCTCGCAACTTGATAAGCCTTGTCATCTAAGTTGGTGGCTTTTCGATTTGCCGACATGTCTAGGAGTTTAGAGGATACACTGTTGTAAGTGGTGATTTCTTTTGCCACGAGGTTATTGATGACGTTTTCCATGGACTTGGGCAAGGAGGACAGCAGAAAGGCACCTTTTGCGTCCTCCGACGAGGTCAGGTCTTTGAATGCCTTGGTGAGAGACGTAGTCGAGTGTAGGGAGCGATTTCGGAGGCGGTTCCAGGTATCATTGAAGGTTGAAAGGTATTCCGATATGTTATCTCCGTCACGTAATGTGAGATCAGTGACGGCCTTGAGTAGGGAAATAGTGGAACTTGCAGTTTCTCGATCGAATTGTGCTTTGAATTGTTCCCATGCCTCTTTTGCTGTTTGGCAGTCTATCACCACAGTCTGCAACGATTCATCAACAGCGTTCAGGAGGAGGCCCCGAAGCTGTTTGTTAGCATTGTGCCACTTTTGAAACTCATCTGATTGTATTTCAGATTTTATTGGTGTCTCCTTTGTCAAGAAGTCAAGCAATCCCATTGCATCAAAAGTTATCTCCCAACTGCCAACCCATCTGCAATAGTTTTCACCACCGGTCAGTATCGGAAGTCGGTCGAGCTTGAGTGAGATTGGGGTTTGTCCAATGTTTGCCTGAGTTGATGAGAGTGACATTTTGGCGGTGGTTTTTGTGCTAACCGGGCTATAACCTGTTGAATCTTTGACGTGGAGTGATAGATATGAGAGTGAGGTTTATGGGTCACGATGTATGAGATAACTGAGTTGCGGATGTATGAGTTCCTTACTATTGTTGTTGTACTAGTTAGGGTTGTATTGTCTATATACATAAAAGCATTTCTCCATCTACAAGTGGGCCAGATCGCTTAGATCTGGCTAGCGGCTTTCGCCATCCTCTTCCTTCTCCCCCGCATGGCATCACGTGCTATACAACTACTGCTCACCATGAAGTCCGAGGATGAAAAGCGTTAGATTACAACAGTAGTCGGGACGGACGTAGTCGGGACAGGATGTGATCGGAACGGGACGAGGGCGAGACAAGACGGAGGCGGAACGTGACGGAGGCGGAACGTGACGGAGGCGGAACGGGACAGAGTCGGGGTATAAGGTAAAGCTTATAATAATCGGATCAATCTAAAGTCTAGAATAATTACAAGACAAAAAGCTACAGTACAAATGCAGTCCTAGACCTTCCTTAAGTACTCAAGAGCGGCTACTACAATCAGGGGTATGGTAGTTTACAGCTATAACACAGCAACTGATTGCTTATGTTGATTAGTAACTGTTGCTATCATAATATTGTAACCATTGCAATGCATTGACTATGTTACTAGGGAAGTTCCTGACTTGGTTGACCAGACTAAGCGCAGCATCTCAGCATTAGCCCATGGCACAATGGTAGTGACAAGCAGGCCGTTTTCCTCGTGAGAAAGCCGGTCTGTGACATATAATGTAACCTAGATATTATGTCTCTTTAACGCTAAACTCACACTTATCAATATCTAGCGCTAGTCCGGCTTTCTGAAGCTTTTCAAGAACCAGCTTTACGTGCCTTTGATGTTCTTTTTCATCTCCATTGGTGAAGATAAGTACATCATCTATGTAAGCAGAACAGAAATCATCTAAATACTCACGTAATGCCTCGTTAATGTATCTCTGGAAAGAGGCCGGGGCACCGTTCAATTCAAATTGCATGACAAGCCATTCAAACAACCCAAATTGTGTCCGAAAAGCCGTTTTCTACTCATCACCTTCCTTAATGCACAACTTATGAAACGCAGCTCGTACGTCTAACTTTGTGAACCATTTAGCTCTACTCAGTTTAGCAAGCGTTTCTTTAATTAAAAGCAAAGGATAGCGGTCAGCTTTTGAAATGGAATTCAAAGCATGATAATGAACACAAAATCGAAGACTTCCACCTGGTTTCCGAACAAAAATTTCTGGGGCCCCTGCTGGTGAACTACTGGCGCAAATATAATCCTTGTCAAGTAATTCTGTCAGGGTCTTCCTCAGTACCAACAATTCATCTCTTGACATTCCATATAGGGGGCCCCATGGTATTTTTTTATCAGGTTCAAGGCTAATTTCGTGATTGCACCCTTTCTAATCAGGTGGGAGTTTATCCATTGATTCTCTGCAAAAAAGGTCTGAATATTTCTCATATTGCGTATGAAGCCTTTCCAAGTTTGTAGGTGATTTCTTCGATGGTGCAAGCGCTTTCTGAATGTCTGCAAGTGTTACAGAAAATAATTGGGTGGCGCTTGTTGATTTCCTGGCTTTCCTAACTGTTGCAAGGAACACACCTGCAGACAAACTTCTGATATTCGACCCTAGCTGTAGTGCATTTATCTTCGTTTGTAGACCTTTCTCCCAAACCCTGAGTGGCTGACCGTTCACAGTAGTTTCTCTGATGTCCATGAAATGATCCTTTGCGTTGTAAATAACATCTTCCCGTTCCATCCATGATTTTCCAAGTATCAGGTCATGAGACAACCCTAATATTACATAAGCAAACAAGGTACGTTGGTATCTGTCCATATCAAGTTCCATTTTAACCATTTCCGTGATAAGATCTTTGTGGTGGCAATTTTGTGTAGCTTCAATAAGCTTACAGGGAGTTATTTTTGTCCGAGGAAGGTTAGATTTGCGTACTAGGGAGTTACTAACGGCAGCTAGGCATTTGCATCCATTGTCAATCAAGGTAGGTACTGAATAATTTCCATTAATTAATGTGTCTATTATAAAAGACGATCCATTCATTGTGTACTCTACGTCGGTATCTTCAATCTGATTTGAGCCAACTACCATATTAGAAACTCCCTTTCCAGGCTCCTGAACACGACTTTGTCCAGGAGCTAACCTTTTAACTCACTTCCCACCACATTGAATTCTTTGGTACTTGCATCATTTTCTACAGATGTGAAAGCTTGAACTGTGGTTTCGGGGCGTTTAGCTGGGAGTAGATGGCAGTTGGCTATTATGTGCCCTTTCCTTCCACATTGCAGACATACGCCATCTGCTTTCCGTTTGTTTAATTCAGTTTGTGAAACCCACTTTGCACGGACTTTGTTGACACCGGTCATCCTGGTGTCTCCATCTAAATCCTTGTTATTGGCGACATCTCTGTTAGCTGGGTGATAAGGGGTTCCTTGCAAGGTTCCTCTGAGTAGTTTATCACCAGCAATTCCTCGTCTTCCATCATCAAAATACCCAGCCTGACCAAGTAAGTATTCTTTTGTTCTTGTCATACCAACCTCCTCAATTTCCGAACCTAGTGAAGACAGATATTCAACAAGTACACGAAAGGTTTGTGGTTGCGAGCGACCGATCATGTGATTTCTTGTGGTTTTATTGAGCGAATTCCGAAGCTGGTACATCTTAATCTTATCATCTCCCGTAGAGCTGGGGCTTTGCATGAGTAATTGCTGAAAACGCGGTAGGTACAACAACAAGCTCTCATCCTTGAATTGTCGGCATGCATGAAATAGCGCAGCCGCCGATTGTTCTTCGTTTCTATCGCAATAAGTGTCGTCCATGGCCTATAATAATCCCAAAGCGTCCCATATTGCATCAATTGCAAGAATGTGTTGAAATTGGCCGGTGATCATGTCCTTGGCAGTCCCTATCACTGCGTGGCTATACAGCTGCATGAAGAAATCTGATGGTTGCAAGATGTGTCGTTCCTCTACATTGCGCCGGTAAATATATCGAAGTATTCCGTGTGTGGTTGCCCACTTGCTCCTATCCTTATGATCGTAGGCTTCCGGCCACTTAAGTGGTTTTTCCTTGCCGGAGAGCTCCCTTTGTTTGGGTTGATGATTGTCATTAGCTTTAGTTGGTTTCAGGGGTACCTGGCCTTCACCCTGTGATTTTTCCTGCATCAGTAGCATCATCTGACTCATTTGAGATTGTAACATCTCCATTTCCCTCCTATGATCAATGTCTCTTCTCCTTATCTCCTCGACTATTGTCTCCATGTCCATTCGTGGTTTTTCTTGTGGCATTGATTCCTGGTCAGACAAACCAGATGCTACTAAGTCCGTTCCGATGTTAAGTCTATCCATATCTGGACCCTTTACCAGTTCTTCAAATCCCTGCGCTGATTTGAATGAGATCCTACTTTGACGACTTGATTGTCCAGAACTAGATGCCTCGTCTGTTGATGTTGATGGTAGATCAAACGTTGGCATCAACTTCCTGTACAACCTCAACTTGATTAAGGTGCTTACTGATTAACACCTTTGATTATAGGATGCCCTAAGTCACTGTCAACTAGGACTGCGGTATACTTAATGACGGGCAAATGATGAATTGATACAGTTTATATTGTGACAGGAACCCCGAGTTGGTGATGATAATGTCGATTTAATAAACTGTATGCAGAAGAAAGAGAAATCTAGCTACAACTAACGGGTATTTATAATATTCAGCCTCTCAGTGATTGTCTTGACTGATTTCTTCACCCTAGGCCAAATACTTGCCACCCAGCCACATATTATCAAGAATCACTACGCTGTGACACTGATCTGGCCCCTTGGCTGGTAGTACCGTATCTTCCAGTTTCCTCTATCATTTCCTTACAGTCTTACAACATGAATCTTCAACAATACGCTTAGGTATCTACATAAGCTCAGACAACGGCCAAACCGTAACACATTGATAATGGGGGGAACTCAATTGCACGTGTCGGGACTGCTGGAGTGTCCATAGGATTGTCCCCTGCCTCATCAAGGTTGACAAGAAGGTTTTGGATGAGGACCTCTCTTTTCTCTGCTAGTGTTGTCACTGGAGGATTTTGAGGAAACCTAGGGTCTTTAAGAGAAGTTGAGCGATATCTAACTGTAGACTTGTGCCATTTAGATATGGCAAAGATATTCTTGCCTGTGCAAGCTTTTTCGACCTTTCCTATGTAGAATGTGTTTTTTGCCATCTTGATAGTTTTGCAATAAGTTTTCCTCGCTTCCTTGAGCTCTTCAACAATTAGAGGGGTCTTTATTACTGATTTGAAAATCTGGCAGGCGCATTTGCAAGATTTGTTCCACCAGGGGTTACCTTTACCGTGCCCTAAAGAGCGACAAGCCGCTGAAGCATATGCCATCTGGATTGCCTCTACTAAGTCCTTAGCAAAACTATCCAAGGAATTCTCGGTAATAGGAGACGGAAGTGTGCAGAGTCCGCCTAATGAGATGGAAAGTAAGCGACAAAATAGTGCAGGGTCTAGCGTATCGGCTCTAAGTCTCTCCAGTGGCTCCACATATTCCACCCAATCAATCTCAGTGAGGAGCGGTGCGTGGTCTGACGTTGTGTCTAGATGCGTGCTGACAGCACTTTTTGCGCTTTGAGCTAAAGGGCCGGACCCGAAGGCTAGGTCAAGTAAATTTCCACGGTTATGCGTTGCCAAATCTAATGGAGAGAGTAGAACAAAGTTGTTTTTATCTGCCCATTCCAAGAAGATTTCAGCACCCGCTGAGGGACTGCTTGGCCAGGAAGGCTGCCACCTTACGTGATGAAGGTTAAGGTCCCCTATCACAATGGAGCTGCAATTGGTTGGAATGGAGAGTGTGAGAAGGGGGTGTAGAGCGCTTCCACTGGTAGAGTCTGGGGGTGCGTTATAAATATTGATGATTTGCAAGGCCTTCCCTGAGGGTGATTTCAGACGGAGAGTGAGTATGTCGCCAGAGAGATTATTATATACTTGGTCTGCACGTATTCTAACCCCTTTATGCATGTATGAGATCACTCTGGGCCTAGTGATTGACCAGTCATCAATTGGTGAGAAAGTCTCATATGATGGATGGTACTTTGTAATACGTCAGGTGCGATCACGAAAAATGTAAGGTTCCTGAATCAAGATAATATCTGCTAATATAGTAAAAACTTCGTTGAGGGCGATCTCATGCAAAAGAGCACCTCTGCCGACGTTCAAGGAAAAGACTGTTAATGGCTTTGACGAAGCCTTGTGGGACTTAAAGCCGTCCATTTTGCTTCCATTTTGTCATTGCTCTGATCCTCTTCGACGTAAAGGGCATCGAAGGGGTTCTTGGTAACAATTTCTTGTGTATCCTATGCTGTCCTTGGTCCGGCAGGGCTGAGGTGTTGAGATGATGACGGCTTGTTGCTACGCACTGCTGAGCTGGCTTGGGGGAGGGGCTTCGCACAGCCCGCTTCTGCTTGTCTACGCATACGGGCATCTGCATTGACTTTTCGGACCACACTCACCTGAGCTTTGATCAAAGGTGGTCCCGTAGCTTTAGGCTTGAGCTCACACTTTGCATCGTCAGCGGCATGAGGTCCGTGGCAGTGAACACATCTAGGTGGACAGGTGTGCTCACCTGTGGCTGCGCAGTGGTTACCATGCTCATTTTCAGTATGGGTTCCAGAACCACATAGGCGGCACCGGAGGGAGGACCCACAAGTTCGGGTATTATGCCATAGCCAGCATCTATTGCACTGAGCAGCTGTATAGCGCCGGGGTAGAGTTTTTGTGATTGTACGGCAACCAAACAGGAAGAGAACACGAGGAAGACGTTGGTGATTTTCTGGAAAGCGAACAATCCATGTTGTTGAGGAGGAGTCTGGGCTCTCCTCACTATCGCGCGACGCAAGGATGGCTACCGGGGCTGTTCCTGCGGCAGCTGAGAGTGCTTCGTGCATAGCAGTGGCAGTGACTGGTTGAAGGCAGTATCTGAGTTTGTCGTTGATGGTTGCGAACGTTCGTGGGACATTATTAATCCGATATGAAGTCCACGGTGAAGCACTTTCGACTGCAACATCATCAAAAATACTCACCTTCGAGATTTCTTCCTTAAGTTTAGAGGTTTCTCCATCTTTAGGGCAAAGGGCGAAGCCGGTCTTTGTGGACTACACGTTAACTAGAACTCGCCCTTCGTTTCCTAGCTTAGCTTTCAGGTGAGACTGGATAGCGTACGCTGAGAGACCCCTGAGCCTATCTCCATCAGGTATGCAGACAAACAGACAATCATCAGTGCGATGTTGCGGTTGTGTTTTTGGGCTAGGACGTGCTTTCTCTCTGCTACTGTGCATATTCTCGATGTGGATGCCCTGGGGTCGGCGAGCCACCTTGGCGTATGTTAAAGACTCCGGCGCTTGCGGAGTTTGGCAAGGCTCAGGAATTGGTTCAATTTTTGATACCTGTTTTCCGCTTATGTAGGCATCAAAGTGACGGGTAGTAACCTCAGCTAGATCTTTGCCGAAGTTTTTGAGGGCCAAACGTTGATTATCAGGGAGTGAGTTGTGACTTGGTGCGGCCCAATGTGTCATGTAGAGATATGATTCATTCATGAGTTGATATTGTTCAGACAATCATGAATATATCACAACGTCATGTACAGACACGATTCATCGTTTGTACCTGTTGTATCAACCATGACTATGTCTCAGTGATATGAGAAACATCATTGACTAGTTACTAGAAACCTAATCAAGATCCTAAACACACAACTGAGACTAGGAGAATTTTACAGAGTAAGTAATTATTCTGATGAATCTAGATCTAGAGGAACATAATCTGGTTGCTTGGCTCGAGGTATATGAACCTGAGCATATCATGTATTATAAACTATATAGAAATCTATCTCAATCATAATCATCATCTTAATTCATGTCACCATCAATAGCTGCAAAGGACAGTTTAACCATTTCCTTATACAATGATTGTCCAATTGCGAGGTGATACTACCAAATAATGATTCAGCTTCCTTTTCTCGGCTTTCTGCTGCAGCAACACTTCTTCCCAGTGCCTCTCTAAAGGAGCCAGATGGGTTGGGCGCGTCAAAAGGGTCATCTATGGGTTCGTCTGGGAGCTCGTCATATTCTAGAGTGATGCCATGCTCGTAAGGAGTTTGGCTGGGGCCAGAATTGTCGAAGTCTTAATTGGAATGATTGGAGGGGTGTGTGGGAGGGCGTTGAGCCTGTAGCTCCAACATTGGCAGACGCGCCAATTGTATGACGCGTTTTCCTTTTATGTGCGGTTTTGCAATGCTTAATGTATTCTGCTTAGGCTTTAGAATAGTGTGTGTAGAAGGAGAAGTGTTTGTGAGAGGGGGGATTTTAATTGGAGCCAGGCTTAGTTTAACAATAGAGGTATGTGTTGTAATCCTAGTCCGTGCTAACATAACGTAGAGACGCGCATGGTCTAGGTCATGGATTAATATAGTCGCTGTGCCTACACAATTGAGGTAAGCTTCGTAGTGGTTGTAGAGATCTGTTGAGGATCAGGATGTTGAGAAGTGATAGCAGTGCACGGACCAGCTTCTCATGTATTTAGACAGGTGGTCAGGCACTGCCCCCAAAAGTGTCCAACACAGATCACATACTTTATCCAATATACTTTAGCAAATAATAATCCCTTCTAAAGTCTACAACTCAGTTCTCTAGCATTATATCACAACTGTCTCTAAGTCTATCCCAAGAATATCTCCAGTGCTCATCATTCATAACAGTATGTAGCTAGATTCAAAGTTGAAAACGGCGGTGATGAAGTTTACATTAGGTGTTCCAACTATGTATATATACTTGTGTTACGTATTTGTTAGTCACGTGGAATATGTTACATATCCATTACAAATAATAACTGACACGTCTAGTGTCCAGACAGTGCACGGCTCGTAACTAAGTGAGTCGTGTAATCCGATACTGGAGGTCCAACAATATATCTACTAGGGCATGATCTGTTTCTCTAAAAAATAAAGACGTTTTTTCTTGCATCAGATTTTAATTGCGTATGCAGCTATCTAGCTATGACACAATATCAAAGAAATGTACAGAAAAGATGACTCAATTTACAAGAGGAGCACTCATGCCTCGGTTTTCATTTGCAAGTACCACTGCGAAGTTATGGCGGCTTTTTCTTCACCCCAAGTCAACCCTTATCCGTGAATACCCACCCAGGGGAACGTCTCAAAAACCCTGAGTTATCTAGATATGCCTCTGTCATCCATCAACTTTTCTCCGCGCGAAATGTAAGCTGAGATGTCTCCTTCCCAAGTGAAGTAGGTGCCCAGGCTACTCAGGCTATACCGGAGAACACCACCAGGTGGCAGACAACAACACCTTCCACCGTTTGCTTGTTTTTATATTGTCAGCTGCACTCTTGCAAGCGAAGTCTTGGCGCGCACAAAGCCCAATTCGAAAAACTTCTTGCCAAAATTCGGAATCTCATGCCCTTCGAGGTTATATCCGTCCTTCGTATCATCTTGTCAACTTGTCCAGATCCCTCTCACGTCCATCCCAAATAACTATCTCCCAGATTTGTGCGCCACGATTTGCTTCCTCCGTCGGGTATAAATATCGGCATGGGCGTGAATTTGGTGACCGGCCGAGGCCAGAGAAAGTCGACGAGAGGTGTGGTCATTGAAACGAGGATGTAATAGGTCGTACTTATAGACTTGATAAAGCTTAGTTGAGAATCTGATTCTTTGGGAGTGAAAGATTGAAATGGTGGAGTAATTTGAAATTTTGCCTCGTGGGCCAACTTCTTTGATATTGCGAAACTTGACTGAACTTGGCTCTGGGAGAATATTTCACTCCCAGGTTCGTAGAGGACACCGCGTACAGGTGTTCAGTCTTGCCCTCCCGAGATAAAGACGTTGTAGCCCTCTGATAGTTGAGACAAGTCTTCTAACGAATTATAACAGAATCTGTTTCGGTTACACTACGACAAGTCAAGCGTAAGCAAGTATAGGTATATTCCAGGCTACTGTTTTGGTCCCAAGGAATATCTGATGCTTGTGCTGAGACGCCCAAAGAGGTTCCATGTCAATAATTATTACAGGGTAATGTCGTGTCAGGTCGTGACTAGTTGCGTGTCTCGCAAATATACAACTGTTAAGGGAAGAAACGTGTACAGACGTCTAGTCATACGAACACTGTATTTTAGGAGATACATGTAACTTTCTAGTGTCATGTGTGATTTGATCTAAACCTGTATATGGAGACTAGGTCTAGTAGAAATATGGGTAAATGACTAAGGAATGGGTATGGAAATGGTTATATATGGACATGATCTGGATGATTGGAAAAGGGATCATATGGAGCACATATCACAACCAGTTTTACTCGATCATCTTCTAGATATTTTGTACCTTATTTTTACATAACAACTCAAATATATTCACTTATAGAAGTTATATCTTTAACACGACTTGGAAAACAATTGTCATCTTCGTCATCATACGATACCATAACTAAGTCAAACAGAATCAATCCTAGCCTCTCATTTAGCAATGTCATGAATTATTTCCATGTCTATGACTACAGAACAATATACAAAGTCGACGATGCAATCCAAAGTCTATAAAATCCATAGCTGTGAGAGCTCTAAAAATCGGCCAAACAAAATCTTCCCAGGCCATGATGGAAATTTTCACAATACTGGTACAACAAGCCAGATTAGTTGAAATCAGATGTTTACCAGCCCACTCTGGAATCATTGGAATAAAGATCCAGACAGGCTGGCTAAGGCAGCCCTCATGAAGCTGCCGGACGAAACGGCTACACATCCCTCAGAAACGAGGAACGGACCTAATTACATTTTCTTAGCCCTCACCCGACTTGTCAGGCAAAGATGTGAAGAAGCAGTGGAATCAAGGTGGCTGGATTATAGACCGAGCCGCTACGAAGAATCGGATCTCTGTATGAAATGAAAACGTCCACCGTAGCTAGCACTTCCAAAGTGGGCGCATCACCGCCTTATGGTGTTGTGGTTATGAGCTGTGAGGTATATAGCAATTATGTCTCTGCTGTCCGTCGGTGGATTTACACGGGCTCATGTGCAATGGTGAGTCGCGGAGATGGCGCGCTCACGCTGGGTGATGGCACAATGGACACTGAGTGCGTATCACTGTGGCAAAATGGGTGTCAGTAGGTATCAAATGTGAACTCTTACTGACGATGGTGATCTATGAAGGTGATGCTAGATGTGCATCCCGACGATTGATAATATCATCTAATGGATGATGTGAAGTATGATATTATTTTGGATAGATTGATTCACTAAACTCGGCAGGTGAAGAGATTGTAGAGTACATGAATGGCGTCTGTGCACCAGCCTGTATTTTCCACCCTTTCCTAATCCAGCAGCCCATCCTCTGTTTGTTGAGATAGTACCGACAAATAACAGTCATGGTACCGAAGGTGCAAACCCACGCCTAGCACTGCAACATGCACATCCACTGCTCGCCACCAAGATTCGGGCGCAGGAGCGCCCAGGTAAAAACTATACATGGAAGCGATCGGGGTAGCAATACCATAAGCCCCTGGAATATAAGTGCTAGCCACAAGGGGTTGGGTACCACTCAGCGTATATGCAACAGCATCGAGTGTACAGGTGTATCTCGAGTGTCACTAAAGGAAACCAGTACGGTCGCCCCTGGATCAGCTATTCAGGGGTGCTCAACTAGGGTACTGAGCTGCAATTATAGGAGCAGTGATGCGACTGGCAAGCGGAGGATATACGAGAGCCGCAGGAGCAGCAATGGCCGCTCATGAACCGTGGATTCATGAGCGCTGGATTGGTAATGTGATTACTATAGATAGTCAATCACGAGATGGAACTAAGACTATGACATGGGTCATACAGATGTATATAAGATAGCATATATTCATACTTCTGACAGTATCGAAATCTGTTGAACACATCCTCTACATACTCCAATCAGACATAACAAGTGACAAGTAACTATGTTCCCATATGACTCATAACCTCAACACTGTTCCCTGTCTTCTAACAACTCAGTCGAGCCAGCACAACAATGGTTCGCCAATCTAGGCTGAGGCCGGACCAGGAGATAGAATACTAGAAAGGATAGTCAAACCCCTTCGAAGCTCTCAAAGAAATTGTCCGAAAGTTGTAACTGGAGCATACAAATCGACAAGCACCAGGGTGCTAGAACATGAAACTGCTACCCTTCCAATAGAAATCTACTTGAATGTCACAGTTCGAATATAGAAAGCGAATGAGCATTTGTATGATTGAAAGGTAAAGCTATAATTCATCTATGTAGAAGCAAACTACCTGCAAGTCTACTCTACTACTTATACACATCCAGAGGTATCTAAATCTAGCCTACACTTACAGAGGCAATGAAACTGACTAAAGGTTTGTTCTGCCACACGGGTAACGCTTCCGATACTCTTGGCACTATCCTTTACGTAGCCTCAGTGGCGATCTCGTATCAGTTTTCGTCTACTGATAATCCTCGGAGTGATAGAGAATATAGGTTGCCTTCGATAGCCATCGAAGGCTACAGGACTTATCGGCTCACAAGCCGTCACATTGAAGCAACAAAAGGCTCAGTATGTAGGCCGCTCAAATTCTCTACCAGTTCAAAAGACTAATCAATCAGCATGTGATATAATAAAATTTCCCAGAAGAGGAAGAGTAGATATTAGAGCACATAATATAAGAGCAGACCTTGCATACTGGAAAGAGATTTGCGGAGAGGAGAAATCCAAGGACTTAAAAAAAGAAGCAATAAGAGTTGCAATGTACCTGGAATGGGCGAAATCTTGGTTAGCCACAAAGCGAAATCAACAGCCAAAAAGATTTGCTTCAGCAGATCCTAAAACTTGGGCAGCAGCAAAGTTCTACCAATGCCACCATTCTGGACGTACAAAAATAAGCTTCCAGGAGTCGCCAATTTCTCTCCACAAAAACCTGACAAGGGCCCAAAGTAGCTTTGCAATCCAAATTCGAAGCGAGCATATTGGGCTAAATTTGTAGGTTTGGTTTGGTTTATTATTTTACGTCTATCTAATATAAATCCGAAGTAGGACATAAAACGCCAAAGCTTACTGCCCTGGTTAACTGAGGCCTTTGACTGTCAAAACCTGAATAGCCAAAGCCTTTAGTTTTTCTGGGCAAAGGGTTATCCTGCTCCATAACATGAAATGAATTTGCAATAAAGTTTCTTGGGCATGAAAATACTGGGACAACTAACTATCTATGTATTTGAGTTGGGTTAGAGGGCCAGAGTGTTACATCCTTCTGTGCAAATTTCTAGTCAGCATAAACGTGGTGAGATCCTGCTCTGTGTTGGGGGCAGATTTTTGAGAATAATTCTGTATCTTGCAGCCACTGTGTCAATTTTTTTGCTCCATCTTGACTACCAAATAGGTGTCACAAACCATCACTGGGATGTCGTGTCGCACCCAGGCAACCGAGTTATGACGTGCATACAATAACACAATTTAGGTATTGTAATGGTTACAGTGTTGTGATAGCAACAGTTGCCATTTAGAGTACTAGTTAGTTACTGTGTTATGGCTGTAAACTACTACACCCTTGGTTATAGTATTGAAGCTCGTGTATTTAAGGAAGCTCTAGGACTGGATGTGTACTGTAGCTTTTTGTCTTGTAAATTACTCATGTTTTAGAATCTAATTATTAATCTAAATATCTCGTCCTCATTATCAGCCTCTGTCTTCGTCTTCGTCCTCGTCCTCGTCCTAGTCTCCGTCTCCGTCTTCGTCCTCGTCTTCGTCCTCGTCCTAATCTCCGTCTCCGTCTTCGTCCTCGTCTTCGTCCTCGTCTTCGTCTCCGTCTCCGTCTCCGTCTCCGTCTTCGTCTCCGTCTCCGTCTCCGTCTTCGTCTTCATCCTCGTCCGTGACATTACAAAAAGCTCTAAAATAAAAATCTTGCAACATTACCAAAGAAGTCACCTATAACACATGAAGCCTTGAATATGGCAAGCCTCCTGGAAGAAACTACACACACGTCTACTGAACTTGAAACTTTTCGAGATATGCTAAGAGAAATCAATAAGGAACTACAAAATATGAAGGGTTGTGGACTATTTTCAAACCCAGCTAAAACTACCAAAATTCCAGATCCTCCTATATTCACAGGAATTAAAGATGAATTTGAGACCTGGGTAAATAGTGTGCAAATGAAGTTGAATGTCAATCATGACTATTTTCCAAATGAATCATCACGGATGACTTATGTTTATTCTCGCCTGAGTTACCAATGTCAAGCTTATCTTCATTCATGGGTAAAGAACGGAATCCTTACCTTCTCTTCAATGGATGAGATGATACAAGTTTTATATAGAGTTTTTCACGATCCTAATCTAGCTCGTGATGCTTCAGAGCGACTACATTCAACTAAGCAAGGGAACAAGGCATTTTCTGTCTGGATTTCCGAGATTAGACGCGATGCATCAATTGCTAGATACGAACCAAATTCAGTGTTTCTCCGAGGTCTCGTCCTTCACAACTGTAATCTAAATCTTAAAGAAGCCTTGATTTATGAAAGAGGTCTAGAGAGAATTGATTTTGAAGAACTTGTGGCCCGTCTTCATGATATCGAGAACTACCAGAACTCTGACTTGAGTGCAGTATCCCAATCAACTGTTAGACAACCCATGGACTCGAGTAACCTCCAGCACATCCCGAAAATTTCGCAACCAACTACCAATATGACCCTTAAAAATCCGAAAATTTATGGACACCTGACAACTCAAGAGAAAACTCGACGTCTTCAGCACCAATTATGTCTTTATTGTGGTAATTTTGGGCATGTAATTAATTCCTGTCCTGTGAAACCGTACCGATCGAAGAATCTTAGCCACCTAGACAACACTGGTCAATTTAGTACCAAAGATAACTTCAAATCAAGCATTTCGAAATCTCCTGCAAACAAAAAATTACCGACATTAGAGCTTTCGTCAGCAGCAATCCACGGGGGATCATGGGATAGTTCACGACATTTTGTAATCAAGTGTGTTGCACACGATCGGGATGCTAAACCGATACCTTCCCTCGCATTGATTGATAGTGGTGCATCTGCTTATGGATTTGTTGATACCAAATTTGCACATTTAAACAATCTAACGTTGACCCCTTTGAATGTACCTCGATCCCTTAAGGTTTTTGATGGCACCGAATCCTGTGCTGGCAAGATTACCCACTTAGCAAAAACTACATTATTCATTGAAGGTCATTTCGAAAATATTTTGCTATTTGTTACAACTCTTGCTCATTTTGATATTGTCCTTGGCCTGCCCTGGCTACAGTTGCATAATCCGAAAGTGTTCTGGTCTGAGAATACTATTTTATTCGATCATCCTGCCTGTAGAAAGCACTCGACCTACTTTCCTTCGACGACAAATGCTATTGATCCGGAGGATGTTTCTCAACGCAAGTCTGCCAACGTTTCAGCCAAAAACCATCGAGCGCCTTTAACAATTGAAGCCTGCGACCTGAAGTCCTTTCAAGAGTCTGCCACCTGCGAGGATCATTCTATTTTGGCAGTCAGTTTAGATGATATAAATGAAGCTTTAAAGGACAAACCAATAGTAGACCCGGCTAAACTACTTCCTGTGGAGTACCATGATTTCCTCTCTGTGTTTTCACGGGAAGAAGCCGACAAACTTCCACCTCATAGACCCAGTGACCATCGAATAATTTTAAAACCAGGCTCTGAAGCTCCATGGGGTCCTTTATACGGCATGTCTCGCGAAGAACTTCTTGTCTTACAGAAGTATATTAAGGAAAATCTTCAAAAAGGCTTCATTCGACCAAGCTCTTCTCCAGCATCTTCTCCTGTTTTATTTGTAAAAAAGCCAGGGGGCGGACTTCGATTTTGTGTGGATTACCGAGCATTAAACGACCTCACGATCAAAAATAGATACCCAATCCCGCGCATTCATGAAACTTTGAGCCTTTTAGGAAAGGCAAAATACTTCTCCAAACTAGACGTTATTTCAGCTTTTAATAGAATGCGTATTGCTAAGGGAGACGAATATCTGACAGCTTTCCGCTCGCGCTTTGGTCTCTATGAATACTTAGTCATGCCTTTTGGGTTGGCGAATGCACCGAGCTCCTTCCAGAATTATATTAATGACACACTCAAGGGTTATCTAGATGAATTCTGTACAGCCTATATTGATGACATATTAATTTTCAGCCAATCTTTTGAGGAACACGTAACTCACGTTAAGAAAGTCCTAGCTAGACTTCAAGAAGCTGGTCTTCAAATAGATATTAACAAATGTGATTTTCATGCAAATTCTGTCAAGTTTCTAGGCCTCATAGTCACCACCGAAGGTATCAAGATGGACCCACGCAAGCTGGAGTCGATTATGTCCTGGCCAGCTCCCGAAAACTGCAAAGAACTTTCCCGCTTCATTGGTTTCTTAAATTTCTACCGAAGATTTATCAAAGGGTTTGGTTCAGCTGTTATGCCCCTCACTGATTTAATGAAGAAAGATAAGCCTTTCTTGTGGGGTTGTGAACAGGAGAATTCATTCAATCTGATAAAAAGTAAGTTTAAAGAAGACGTAACGCTTCGTCATTTTGATTGGGATCGTCCTGCCCGCCTGGAAACTGACGCCTCTGATCGTGGTACTGGCGGAGTTCTGCTTCAGCAAGATGAGTTCAACAACTGGAAACCTGTTGCTTTTTTTTCTCGTAAAATGTGTCCTGCAGAGTCTAATTATGAGATTTATGACAAAGAACTATTAGCAATTGTTCAAGCTTTCGAGGAATGGCGTCCTGAGCTTGAAGGCTCTTCTGAACCCATTGACGTTGTCACAGATCATAAGGCCCTTGAGTACTTCATGAAATCCCGATTACTAAGTCGTCGACAAGCTAGGTGGAGCGAATTTCTTTCCCGTTTCAATTTCAAGATCTGCTATCGCCCTGGAATTCAGAATGGATCTGCTGATGCACTATCTCGACCTTCCGGATCCCCTGACCCATTGTTGCATAAATTTCTTCAACAGCGGCTTTTGAAGCCTCAGAATTTGTCTCCTGGTATGGAGAATCCTGAATTATTATCTACCGACTGGGAACCCAGCGAATCGTCAGTTTCGTTCGAATCGCAAGCCCAAACTGATAATGTTACTTCCCCTGACCCAATACCATTGTCATTTGTAGAGAGGATCCGTCATATTAGCCTTTCCGACGAGTCAATTTCCGCTGTTGTTGCGGCTCTTAAAAGTATTCAAGCGCCAAGAATTCGTAATTTTACACTAGCTGAATGCAAATGGAACGATGGTCTCCTTTTCTATCGTGATAAAATTGTTGTACCACAATGCGATCAGGACAAGTCTCTAGCAATGGAAATTATACAGTCGCATCATGATCCTCCAATGGCCGGACATCAGGGAGCAGCTGCCACATATTCAGCAGTTGCACGTAATTTTTTCTGGCACGGAATGCATCAGCATGTAAAGCGATATGTTAGAAATTGTCATACCTGTTCTCGCACGAAACCCTCGAGGGAAGGTAAGCAGGGATTGCTCCGCCCTCTCCCTGTTGCGAAAGAGCGTTGGCGGAATATAGCGATGGACTTCGTGGTTGATTTGCCCATCAGTAGTGATTGGAACAATGTTGAGTTCACTGCAATGCTGGTAGTGGTGGATAGAATGACTAAGCAAGTCCATATGACCCCTTGTAATGATTTGAGCGCACGGAGCACAGCACACATGTTTTACAGAGACTGTTTTCGACTGCACGGCTTACCAGATTCCATAGTTTCAGACCGGGGAAGTCAATTCACATCAGAATTCTGGAAATGGACATGTAAACTTCTACAGATAGATCATCGCTTGTCAACCGCATTCCATCCACAAACTGATGGACAGACAGAACGAATGAACGCACGAATTGAACAGCACCTTCGCGCTTATGTAAACTTTGTTCAGAACGACTGGGTTCGCTTCCTTCCTTCTGCAGAATTTGCTCTGAATAATCACGACACTCACGTCACTGGGATGTCACCGTTCTTAGCCGTGTATGGATTGCACCCGCGCTCCGGATCCGAAAATTCTGCGCCTCTTTCTTCACCCCTCGCACCTGCATCTATTCGATTTGAAAGACAAGACGCCGAAAATTTAGTATCAGATTTGCAAAAAATTGAAAAGAACTTAGTAGATAATATTCAATTCCATTCTTCTCAGTACGAAGAACAGGCTAATAGAGGGAGAACAGCTGCGCGAGACTACCAACCCGGCGATTTCGTTTGGCTCAACTACAAGAATATCAAGCTTCTCCGACCGTGTCGCAAGCTGGATTTCAAGAATGGGGTGTCATGGTACCTATGGTTCTCGCTTATGACCTGATCTATAAGTCACATGACGCACAATTATCTTACTTATCTGTATGATTGATGCTAGCGTAGGAATGAAGAATAAGTATCTAAGTAGTTGCACTCTAGGATAGATTGTGCAACGTCTTATTAATATATTCTTACCCGTATTTCGTCCTCTCGTACCTCCGATCTGCTTCTGACTCCGTTCCAACGAGACCTACCCGTGATATTACGTTGCACCAACAATCACCCACAGTCTTTCAATGGCTTCCGTCGTCCAATTTGAAACCGCCTCAGATTTTGTGAAACATCTTCGCTCGTTGGATGACGATGCAGGTGAAGTCTTAATCACCAGCGTTTTCACAACGGGACGAACCTTAGAGAAACGAGTTGAAGAATATCAATTCTCTATTTCTAATTCACGGCGCGAGCTTATTGAGAGCAGAGCAGTTATTGAACAGCTTAGGCGTGATCTTTCTTCCAATCAGGAAGAAAATGTCAAATTATTGAAGTCTTCGGCAATTGACCAGTACCGCCTGTCCGAGGCCGAAAAGCTAAACGAAAAGCTTAAAGTCCAGTCTACCAATCTTACCGACCCTGCGCACTCAGCCGGGGGACAGGTGAGGTCAGAATTGTTCAAAATCGATGAGAAATTTTCAGGTAAGGATAAGAAGTTATATCCATCCTTCCAACGCCAGATCCGAATAGCTCTCGCACAGAACTCCGATAGGTATGTGACCCTTCAGTCACAGATAGCATTAATTTATCAAAATCTGGGCCCGGGGCCAAAAGCATTTTTGGACCGGTACTTGACTAAAGAAGGCCTATTCGATTTCGCATCTTTAGATAAAGTTTGGAATGTTTTGGATGTCTCCTATAGGAATCCTAATGAGGAAGAGGACGCCCGTGACGCCCTCGACCAACTTAGGCAGGGTTCTGGACCTTTTGGTATCTTTCTTGCCGAATTTCAACTGCTCCATAATTTATCCGGTATTACAGACGATAAAATGCTGATCTCCCGCATGCGAAAAGGCGTTTCCAATGAAATGCGAACATGCATCGGGCAACACCAGGAAATCCATAAAACGTATTCTTTCGATGAGTTTGTAGACCTTTGCAAAGATTGTGTGATCCGATTAGATCTAGAGCGTCCGGTGCCCCATACCTATTACTCGACTCCCCGGAGTATAAATCCTCGTCCTGTCCATGTTGTAGAGGCTACCGGTCCGAACATGAGTCCACTAGGAGGTGATCCTATGGTTCTTGATAGAGCCGAAATAACCTGTCTAGGGAAAGATGGTCGGTTGACTCCTGAAGAAAGAGAACGGAGATTCAGATTACAACTCTGCATGCGATGTGGAAAAGCCGGACACAGAGCACATAACTGCGTGCTTCAAAGGAAGAATAAGACTAGAGAACAGGCAATCAGCCGGGCCGAGTTAGGGGAGGATTATTTCAACGATGATAGCTTATTAGAGGAGTTAAAAGATTAGGCCATAATTATCGTCACGATTATGGTCCACCCAGTAGCTCAATAAACCCATTAATACTATCAACTCTATTTCACCCAAAATCTAGAATAAATTCACTTGTTTTACAATGTCAGATTCTTTCTGAATCGAGAATTATTAGAACTTGTGCATTTATTGACTCTGGAGGAAATGATTTCGGTTTTATTGACGCTGCATTTGTGCATCAAAATTCCCTTCAACTCACACCTCTTCACGCTCCTCGCATCCTTCGCGTTGTTGATGGAAGAAATTCATCTGCCGGCATGGTGACTCACTCCGTAAAGCTACGTCTAACGATATAGAACCATTCGGAAATTTTAGAACTTTTTGTTACCAAACTAAACCAGTACCCAATAATCCTAGGCTACGGGTGGCTGGCATGTCATAACCCATCAATCAACTGGTCATCAGGTACACTCCGCTTTGATTCCCCGTTTTGTACAAGAAATTGTTGTCCTCCAAGTATTCCAATAGCTTGTGAGCATAGCGATTATAACACTACTGAAGGCTTAAATGCAATCAACTTCACGTCACAGTCCCGAAAGCCCGTAAAATTGTCTCGCACTAATATTGCAGTCAATAGACCGGCATCCTTTAATCCTTTGGACTTGCAAAAGCCCACCGAAACCATTTCCCTCTCAATTCATGATCTAGACCTTTCCCGTTGTAGCCTCAAGGATGATAGACTTTACTATGATAATTTGATTTATGTTCCTGATGAATTGAGTCTGAAGCTCTTATTGCTAAAGTACTGCCATGATCATCCCAATGGAGGTCACCATGGAAGAAACAAGGTCTTTGCAGAAATATCTCGAGATTATTGGTGGCCAAATATGCTACAATTTATCTCTCAATACACCAATAATTGTCATGTCTGTAAGCGAATCACTCCTTCCCGTCTTAAGTATCAGGGATTGCTCAAGCAACTCCCGGTACCTCAACGTCGCTGGCGAGATATTTCCGTAGATTTTATAGGACCTTTACCAAAATCGGATGGGTACGATTTCATCATGGTTGTCTGTTGTAGGCTTACCAAAGCTCGCCACTTTATCCCTTGTAGGTCTAGTATAGACGCCGGAGGAACTGCACAACTGTTTTATAAACATATTTGGAAACACCATGGGTTTCCCGAGTCAGTAGTATCAGATAGGGGGCCTCAATTTGTTGCAAAATTCTGGCACGCTGTCTGCGAGCAGACAGGGACTAAAATCCTACTATCAACTGCGTGGCACCCTGAAACAAATGGTCAAACCGAGAGGTCTAACGCAATTCTAGAGTGTTATCTCCGAGCCTATTGTAATTATCAGCAAGATGATTGGGTTCAATGGCTACCTTCAGCGGAGTTTAATGCTAACAATTCTGAGTCTGAATCCACAAAGATTACCCCATTTTTCGCAAATACAGCACAACATCCGAGATCTGCAATAACCCCTCCTCGAAATCTTAATCAACCATTAACTTCCGAGTACCTCCAAATACAACAAGAACGGGCGAATGATTTTATTAACCAGATGCATAATCTCAATATATTCCTTCGTGAGAATATGAAGGTATCTCAAGCCTTTTATGAGAAACATGCAAATAAACACCGCTCTCCCCCGCCATCCTTCCAGATTGGCGATAAAGTCTTTGTCAACGCAAAGAATATTAAAACTAAAAGACCTAGTAAGAAATTAGATTGGAAAAATCTGGGACCATTCACCATTGTTAGAGTGATAAGTAGTCACAGCTATGAACTACTTCTCCCCGAAAATCTTAAATCCATACACCCCATCTTTCACACAAGCCTTCTTCGACCGGATCCTAATAACCCAATTCCTGGTCAAACAAATGAACCAAATCCACCCATAGAAATCGATGAATTTGGCAAAGATTTATATGAGGTTGACGCAATTCTAGGGTCCAGGCGTTTAAAATCTCGAGGATTTGAATATTGTGTTAAGTATACAGGCCAATTTGAAAATTCATGGCAACCTTTGTCAGATTTGGTAACAGGACACCTATCAGAGTCATTGACAGACTATCACAAGAAATTTCCACGTCGCCTCAAACCCACTCTGAAGGAACTAATGGATGCTAAAACTGAGGCAAAAATAAGCTCTTATACTGCTTAAACGGAGGATGATTTCCAGATGCTGTTGAGACAACAGGCATAGAAGGGGACCTACTGTCATGGTACCTATGGTTCTCGCTTATGACCTGATCTATAAGTCACATGACGCACAATTATCTTACTTATCTGTATGATTGATGCTAGCGTAGGAATGAAGAATAAGTATCTAAGTAGTTGCACTCTAGGATAGATTGTGCAACGTCTTATTAATATATTCTTACCCGTATTTCGTCCTCTCGTACCTCCGATCTGCTTCTGACTCCGTTCCAACGAGACCTACCCGTGATATGGGGGACCTTTCAAAATAATTGAACCTGTAGGGAAGTACGCATTTCGACTAGAACTTCCCTCATCTAAAGTACATCCTGTTTTCCATGTATCGCTCCTTTCACCTGTTGCCAACGACCCATTACCTAGCCAAATTTCTGGGCCACCACCTACACTCGATGCAGAAGATCACAATCCTGAGTATGAAATCGAGAAAATAATTGGTTCTCAATGGGTAGATAACGAATTGCATTACCTCGTCCGCTGGAAAGGTTATGGTCCTGAAGACGACTGGAGCATACCAGCGTCTCAAACTGATGGATTTAAAGAAAGGGTCCAAGACTACCACGACCTCAACCCCTCTGAGCCTAAGCCTAATGATAGACCCTCAGTACAAAATTCTAAGACATCTCGCAGGAGCTCGAAGAAGTTAAGGAGGGGGTAATGTCACAAACCATCACTGGGATGTCGTGTCGCACCCAGGCAACCGAGTTATGACGTGCATACAATAACACAATTTAGGTATTGTAATGGTTACAGTGTTGTGATAGCAACAGTTGCCATTTAGAGTACTAGTTAGTTACTGTGTTATGGCTGTAAACTACTACACCCTTGGTTATAGTATTGAAGCTCGTGTATTTAAGGAAGCTCTAGGACTGGATGTGTACTGTAGCTTTTTGTCTTGTAAATTACTCATGTTTTAGAATCTAATTATTAATCTAAATATCTCGTCCTCATTATCAGCCTCTGTCTTCGTCTTCGTCCTCGTCCTCGTCCTAGTCTCCGTCTCCGTCTTCGTCCTCGTCTTCGTCCTCGTCCTAATCTCCGTCTCCGTCTTCGTCCTCGTCTTCGTCCTCGTCTTCGTCTCCGTCTCCGTCTCCGTCTCCGTCTTCGTCTCCGTCTCCGTCTCCGTCTCCGTCTTCGTCTTCATCCTCGTCCGTGACAATAGGTAACTAACGTTATTGCTGTAGCTCCTTGGAGCTCTAGGTAGCCTTACTGAGGGAATGTGGCAGGTTAGGAGATGCCTTGGTGACTTGGGAGCCCCGCAACTACATGTTTTGTGTGCGTCGACGTGTTTGAAACGTTCGTGGTAGGCAGCAAAGTCGCCATGCCCTGAGCGGGCAGCATAAAGATGGGCTACAAGGGAACGATTTAAGAAAAGTTCGCCCGGACATCGTTTGATGGTGTCAATTCCTAGTGCTCGATATAAGGTTGGGGCTTCCAGTGTCCAGGATTTCTCGAGAAGGGAGCCTGTTAATGATTTTAACCGGTTTTTGGCAGATGCCAAAGTTAGGGGCGCAATTGATTGTGGAGGTAGGAGTAGGCCCGCTTTGGCCGCAGAATTTGCCTGTTTGTTTCCTTTAATCCCGGCGTGTCCTGGTATCCAGAACTTTTTTATTTCACCTGTAATGGTGTATGGGAGTCGGTGCTGGGTTTTCCAAGCTGTTGCGTACTCGGCAAACTGGAAAAACTTATTCTGTGAGGAATAGATAGGAACACTTTTTAATTTACATGCTACGTATTGGTTATCTAACAGAACCCAGAGATTATTAGCGAGCCTAGCGGTAGGAAGGCCCATTGCGGCTTCTACTGCAAGGATAACTGCAGTGACTTCTACGTTGAATATGGTTAGTGAGGAATTGAGTGCTACCAACTTGTTTAGTAGAACCCTTCCAGCTTGGTGCAGAACTAATCCACTCCCAACGCGAGGCTCTGTGTCTAGTGAGGCTTGGAGTCTACTCCCATCAGTGTATGCAATGAGGTCCTGAAAAGGTATTTCTATTGGCAAAGAGATTGGGTGCTGGGCTATTTGTTTAATGCTATTGCGCCATCTTTCTTTCACGGACCAAGGTGCATTGATTAGGGGATCTATGTCCTCTACTGGAGGGCCTGCCAAGACCCATTCCGAGAAACGGGAGACGCGGCTCTTGTTTTTGATGACTAAGTTAGCTCTTTGTCGGAGGGGGTGCCTGCTATCAAGGCGATGTGTTAGACTCTACAAGTCAATTGAAAAATGTATGAAGTAAAACTAAAAAGTGTCAATTAATTCCTGGCTGCCATTTCTCTTACTGATACTATCTAGATTATGTACGTCTAGAAAATAGCAAATGCTCTATGTGTCCCCAACTTGTCCCCATAGACCAAGCTTCTCATGGTTTGGAACGAAACATCTCTAGTCAGAACAGATAGAGTTCTTATTACTACAGCCCAAGCAAAACACCTTTTTTCGAAACAAGTAACTCCAAGCTTTGTAAACCTAACTCCTTAAACTTTATATCTGACATTAATCGCCTTCAAACTATCCACAGTTTGATACGATGTATTTGCAGGACGGCCTGGCGAGCTCTAGAGTCTAGTTCAAGCTTAGGTGGCAAGAGGCAAGTTTCTCGAATTAGTGCAGGTGTTGGAGTGGTCCTATGCACCGGGAGGATAGCTCTAGTGCATGTCATGATGACTCTATGCAGGAAATAAACGTGTCCTTCAACACAATCCGAAACTGTGCGGGTTTGGTTAATTTTCCTATTGCAGCCTAGCCACCAGATCTCTGCTCCGTAATAAGCGATCGGTAGGACGCAGGCTAGAGCAGCTTGACAAAGTAGGCAAGGGGGGGCTCTTTTTGTTGAGTTGCCCAAAGATTTGAGTCCATTTGCAACTTTCAGGGCTTTACCGGCTAGGATTTGTACATGCCATTTGAATGTCAGTTTTTCGTCGAAGTGTATTCCCAGACATCTAGTGTATGGTCGCGATGTATTCTCGGCAACCTCCATCTCGCCGGACGATACTTTTGGGGTACTATGTGGATCCCCATAGCAGCGGCGCCTAGAAAAGTGCTGCAGCTCAGATTTTCCGGGGTCAAGCATGATACCCTCGGTTTTACCCCATTTGGAGGCTTGTTGTAAGTACTTTTTAAGTAATTCACAGTTTTCTGTGAGCGATTTTTGAGTTGCTAGGATGGCCACATTGTCCACGTATCCGAATGCATTTGTGAGGTTTTTGAGTCTGAAGAGAGGTTCAATGTAGAGCATAAAAAGGATAGGGGATTCGGTAGACAACATGTTACTTTTTTCAGAGGGCCTTTTTCTCCATCTATACAGATCCGTACTGAGCGTCCCGTTGCGAAGGAGCCGACCCAGTCGACGAGGTTGTTGGGCCAGCCTTGGGTACGCATGCGGTACAAGAGTCTTCCTGAGAGAACGGCATCAAAAGCGCCTTTCATATCAAGGGTGAGCATACTTGCTGTGTGTCCTTTGTTGAGAGCTCTCTCCACATCATGGGTGAGGCTGGTTGTGAGGTCAGTCGCAGATCTGCAGGGGAGAGCTCCGAGTTGTTGAGATGCCAGGACCTTATTCCTGACAGCAATCCAAGATATACGTTTTGCTATCAATCTTTCCAGACATTTTCCCAGAACTGAAAGTAGTGCAATTGGTCAATAAGATTGGGGCGAAGATAGACCAGTTTTGCCAGGCTTTTGAAGGATAACTACTTCAGCCTGCCAGAAGCAGATGGGGTGGTATCCCAGTGACAGACAACTAGTGAAGAGCGCTATGATATGATCTTGAATAAGTGGCCATGCTTCTTTAAGGATAGCTGGTGGTATCTCATCAACCCCTAGGGAGGTATTGCCAGCTCGGAAAATCGCTGCTTTCACTTCTTCATTAGCTAGAGGAGAGAATGGTAGTTGGGTATTTGGTACAGCAGGAGTATCTAATGGCATATCTTTGGTGTTTGTGTAGTTTGTCAGTAAGTTGGCTAATAAAACTTTCCTTTTTTCCTTTGTTGTGATTGCATGGTTACTATTTGGTGACTGGGGGTCTTTGAAAGGGGTTGATCGGAAGGTCCCGGCTGATCTGTGCCACTTTGCCATCTCAAACACGTCTTTGCCCGAGCTAGCTTTCTCAACACGTGTCTCGAAGAAGGCGTGCTTGGCTTTCCTTATCACGTTGCAATAGGATTTCTTTGCATCCCTGAGTTCTATCTTGTAATTGGGGGGGGGGACGGGCAAACTGTTTATACTGTGTGCGAGCAGACCTGCATGCACTGTTTCACCATGGATTACCACGACTAGTTCCAATAGAGCGTTGAGCGGATCCATTGAAAGCGGTACCAACGGCTTTGATCAGGCCCTCTGTCAGTATATCGAGGTCGTATTTGGAAGGACGACGTGGGAGGGTGACAATACAGCAGGTCGAAGTCTTCAGCAGGCGACGGAAGAGGTCTTTGTCGACGGTATCTAGGCGGAGTCTTTTTAGTGGCTCGCTTTTGCAATTCCATGCAATTGTTGTTAGGAAGGTTTTGGAATTTGCCACATTTCTTACAATAATCAGCATTCCTTGCAAATATGAACAACTTTTCTGCATGCTGCACTATACATCCTGTATTCTACATTTTAACTTCTTTTTGCTGTTGAGATATTCTCTCATGCATTTGCATGTGCGGGGTAATGTGATACTATATGCAAATGCAGTGAGAGATATGGTCACGTTTACTTTGCGACAAATAGGATAGTGTGTCATAGCTAGATAGGCTGCATACACTTAATTATTTAAAAAAAAAAAAAAAAATAGGATGGTGTCAGGCTTGTTGGCTAGTTCGGAGGTCAAGGGTCGGAACAGGACAGAGTCGGGACAGGATGTGATCGGAACAGGACGAGTGTGAGACAAGACGGAGGCGGAACGGGACAGAATCGGGGCATATGGTAAAGCTTATAATAATCGGATCAATCTAAAGTCTAAAATAATTACAAGACAAAAAGCTACAGAACAAACCCAGTCCTAGACCTTCCTTAAGTACTCAAGAGCAGCTACTACAATCAGGGGTATGGTAGTCTACAGCTATAACATAGCAACTGATTGCTTATGTTGATTAGTAACTGTTGCTATCATAATATTGTAACCATTGCAATGCATTGACTATGTTACTAGGGAAGTTCCTGACTTGGTTGACCAGACTAAGCGCAGCATCTCAGCATTAGCCCATGGCACAATGGTAGTGACAAGCAGGCCGTTTTCCTCGTGAGAAAGCCGGTTTGTGACAGATGGCATTAATGGTGCGGGGTCAGTACTGTCTTATTCCCCGCACAATTGTTTATATTCAGCTATTGTTGTTTGATATTTTTAGTCGCCTCTCATCTGTAGTAGATTTGGCGTTATGAATTGGGAGGAAGCAGTAGAGTTAGGGTCCGGCAGGGTGTAAGGTTACAAGGCTGAATTTTCAGCCTCGTATACTTTTCTTATAGTGTACCATAGTTGTAGACAGAATGAATAACAACATCTTTATCCTAACGTACATTTTTATCTGATCAGATACCAAGCCACAGCCTATCCAACAGCTTTGCTGAAAACCTTTTACTGTAATAGTTGTTGTTTGCATACCCACTTTAACTCTAGAATATTTGCATATAAATTCGTGTTTTACATGCAACTTAGAACTTTAATGGAAACTATTAAGGAAATAATGACCCCTCAGTCATTGAGGTTGTAGAGCGCATTGATTCAAGTAACTACCGAAGTGAAACTAAGTACAGAATTTGTAGTCACGTGAATACCAACAACGTGGCCTACTTGATAGCCCCAATTATTCTAAATTCTGACAAAAACAATATTATTTGAGCTATACTTTCTGCTCCTCTTACTATGAAATTGCAACAAAAACACATAAGATTGTGTCGGGAACCTAGACAAAATGGAGGGCCCGTACGTCCACAACACTCCGTGTCGCCATTTCCAACATAGACAATCAAGTAAATTTACCCAATGATGACGACTTTACTGGTTGGAGCCAGATGATAAATAGGGTAGCTCGAAACATGGGACAACAGGAGCACATTGCTAAAATTCAATAGGCTCCAAATAATTCTTCTCACCAAGATTTAAGGCCAAATCAAGATTTAGTAGATTTTGGTGACCCAATGGATCTTAGTTGTTTGAAGCTCTCGGAACCCAGTAGGAAGTACAGAAAGTATAATAACTTATGCTTAGCTTGTGGCCAGAAAGGCCATTGTGCGAAGGATCACCACAGGAAGATGGACCCGATTCCAATGCTAATGCGGCCAACTAATTGATCCATACCCAGTGGAGGCGCCAGTCATTCACAATCTGCCATTCATTTCCACTCCGCTGCTCCCAAACAAAGATATCCTCTGCAGCAGAATATGCATCAATGTCAAACACCCTACACGTATCATAGTCCAATTCCATACGTCCCACAGCAACATCCTTCGAACTTTCAGACAGATTATTCAGATGCAGCAGCCCCCACAAGACTCCGCGCTTTGGGAAATACTGGTCACTTCGCAGATTTCTACCCTGAAGATGAATACGTCAAAGATGTTGCACGAGCTGTGGACAATCAGTTAAAAGACAAACCCTTGCCTTAAGTTGTCAACAGGGGTCAAATATTTATAAGGATGAGAATGAATTTATAAGAAGTGTATTACTAAATAGCTCACTGCTAGAAATGTGTTCCACTAGTTCAAGTAATTCAATGCTTCTACGTTCTCATCTTTCTAATCCATGCATTAATGATAGTGTGAAAATTTCCATAACAATTCTGATTGACAGCAGTTGCACAGCAATTTCATTTTCTGATGAAGAATCAATTGTAAAGCAGTTTGGAATTGAAACTAAACCACTTGTGGCCCCTCGTTCCGTGCGTCTAGCTGTCGGTAGCTCACAAGTAGCCATAACGCATTACTTCGTCTTCCGTTTGCATCTCGGTCAGCACTCGGAAAATTTAGTCTTTTTTATAACAAAACTCAGCAAGAGTAATCCAGTTATTCTAGGTATACCATGGTTAAAACTGCATAATCCAGTTTGTGATTGGAGGCCTATGACGCTCTCTTTCAGGTCTGAATATTGTAAATGTAGCTGTATTCATGGAAGATATTGGGAGACAATGTGCTTACCTAGTAAAAACAACTCTTTTTTCTATGATTTTCGTTGCGAAAATGAACTGGCACCTACATGCAGATCACATAACACCACAGTCGAGTATTGCGTAGATGATGAAGGAGAACATCTAATACCAAAAATGAAAGAAAATAATTGGTTAAGTAGTCAAAATAATTCTTTGAAAGAAGAGATTTTCATAGAGGAGACAACTCCAAATTGGGAGATGTTATACTTAGGTTATGAGTAGATATGGAATGATGAATAAGCTGGGGATAACAGAGAAGAGCAGAGGATGATAATCAGAGACTGAAGATATGAGTAACTTAATTAATACAATTAATGGTGCTACTGAGGTAGACAGGACCGATATATATACATGCTGTACACCCATGATACAGTCCATAATCATTTAACCAGAATGTTCCATAGCCACATTCCATTCCATTCTCTAGCATGTTGTACTAGTAACACAAAGCTCTTGGTGTTGATTGTAATAACGGTTGTGCAGGGACCACATGGACCCTGCATACTGCACTAGTACATGGATATTCTATATCCCTATAGATAGACAGGGATGGCCCATAGCGGCCCTAATAGTCATATCACAACACTCCTCCTGTTGGTAACAACAATTTTTTTTGGTAGTGATTTGATTGTCAAAATGAAGACTGCTCAGATAGCATATATGTAGTATGACTTATGAATGTTGCCAGCTTAATATCTAGGCTATGTTATTGTATCAACACAGGCGATTTGACTTTTGTTAATCTGCCAGCTAATTGATTGGCAGACGGAACGTAGACTCTTTCGATTTTCCCTTTCTGGTGTTGTTCCCGACAATAAAAGTTTCTCAAAGCAATATGCTTAGAGCGGCAATGGTTGTCATGGTTTTTGATAAGAGAAATTGCTGACTGGTTGTCAACAGAGAGTCTAGTGCGCTTGACTCCTACATTTGGTCAATTAGTTCCAGCTCTTCAAATAAGGATTTCACCCATTGTAGCTGGCGACAGGTTTCTGTGGCTGCAAGGTACTCTGCCTCAGTGGTGGAAAGAACAACTTCACGCTTAAGGTGTGACTTCAAACTTATTGGCCCCGACGCGAGTCTAATAAGCATCCCAGAGGTTGACCTTGTTGTAATCTAACGCTTTTCATCCTCGGACTTCATGGTGAGCAGTAGTTGTATAGCACGTGATGCCATGCGGGGGAGAAGGAAGAGGATGGCGAAAGCCGCTAGCCAGATCTAAGCGATCTGGCCCACTTGTAGATGGAGAAATGCTTTTATGTATATAGACAATACAACCCTAACTAGTACAACAACAATAGTAAGGAACTCATACATCCGCAACTCAGTTATCTCATACATCGTGACCCATAAACCTCACTCTCATATCTATCACTCCACGTCAAAGATTCAACAGGTTATAGCCCGGTTAGCACAAAAACCACCGCCAAAATGTCACTCTCATCAACTCAGGCAAACATTGGACAAACCCCAATCTCACTCAAGCTCGACCGACTTCCGATACTGACCGGTGGTGAAAACTATTGCAGATGGGTTGGCAGTTGGGAGATAACTTTTGATGCAATGGGATTGCTTGACTTCTTGACAAAGGAGACACCAATAAAATCTGAAATACAATCAGATGAGTTTCAAAAGTGGCACAATGCTAACAAACAGCTTCGGGGCCTCCTCCTGAACGCTGTTGATGAATCGTTGCAGACTGTGGTGATAGACTGCCAAACAGCAAAAGAGGCATGGGAACAATTCAAAGCACGATTCAATCGAGAAACTGCAAGTTCCACTATTTCCCTACTCAAGGCCGTCACTGATCTCACATTACGTGACGGAGATAACATATCGGAATACCTTTCAACCTTCAATGATACCTGGAACCGCCTCCGAAATTGCTCCCTACACTCGACTACGTCTCTCACTGTAAGGATTCCTCTTCCGATCTTTTCTTTAGGATATAATTTTACCTTTCTTCATATGTTGCTATGACAACAGGACAGTTCTTGGCACATGGTATCATGTTGATATTATGTTAAGGTCTATGTTATGATGAGCTAGTGAAAGGAAGGCAGGTATATATATAATGGTTTGATCTGTAGGCATAGAGTTCTTTTTTCATGGATCATTGTGGCATAGCGTATTATGAAACGCCATGCGGACGGCTAAGTTAAAACACAAATAATAGTTCAATGCACTTCTAAAACCAGCAAGGAAGACTGATAAGAATGGGCTGGTTTCATTAGGTGATGTGTAGCAGATTGTTGGGCATAGGGGCTGTGTGCTACGTGCTATTTGGTAATTTTATGTATATAAATACTCAGCGTGAAGAAGCATTATTCTTCACGCAACGTCTTCTTCAATTACCTTAACAATACATTTGTTTACCCATCTCTTCTTCGGGAAGACCATTTATCTATTTCCAGCTCTTCATCAGCAAGACCCACGTGTAGCCTCTATCGCTACTATCTACCTATTTGTCTCTTCCTAGAGAAGACCAGTCATCCCTTCGACCCACTCATCACCTTTATCTACCACCTAGATCTTCGTTAGACCACATACGCACCCTGTGGAACACTGTCCTAACCTCGCCTTGAGATCTTTACGCTTAGTCTTCTGTCATAACCACCACCTTCGGATCACCTCTGGTCACCTATAGTCACCTCTAGTTACCTTTAGCACCTTTAGTCACCATTAGTATTTGCTCGTACCTTTAGACTCTTTAGACACTTATATTACCCATTTTTAAACCTTTAGTTCTCCGAATAATCTCCAGTAGATCTTTAGTCATCTCTCGCGATCCATCCGACCCCTTCTTGCCATTCTATTCCGCCTCAGGTCAAACGCCTACGCTCCAATTTGACACTCACCAAGGCATTCAAAGACCTGACCTCGTCGGGGGACGCAAAAGGTGCCTTTCTGCTGTCCTCCTTGCCCAAGTCCATGGAAAACGTCATCAATAACCTCGTGGCAAAAGAAATCACCACTTACAACAGTGTATCCTCTAAACTCCTAGACATGTCGGCAAATCGAAAAGCCACCAACTTAGATGACAAGGCTTATCAAGTTGCGAGACAGGAGATTGAAGAATGTTCATGGTGTAAGAGTCGCAAGTATAAATACGAGGGGCATAATTTCAAAGAGTGTCGGAAGCTAAAAGCGCACAAGCAGAAGAAGACAGACAGGAAAAACGCTGCCCAAATCGCCCACTCGTCGGTTACTGCTGAATTAGAACATCGAATATACAATACGGCATTTGCGGCACAGTTTCAGACATCCTCGTCTCATCCAGAATGGATCTTCGACACTGGCGCATCGGCTCATATGACTGGATGTAAACGTGATTTTGAAACACTGATACCTCTAAAAAAACCACAGTGTCAAAATTGTAGACAATTCCCATGTCCCTGTAATCGGAAAAGGAACTGTTCGTCTTCACCTTAGGAACCGACAAGGAGAGGTCTACTCTACCATCTTAACCAATGTCCTATTTGTACCTTCTTTTGGAAAGACACGACTTTTTTCTTGGGACGCTGTGAGTCGTAAAGGTTACACATTGATAGGCAAAGAAAAAGATATAACACTACGGGACAAAAATGGGCGTGAAGTATTGTGGGCAAAGGCAGGAGTTAAGGCGCACTTAATACAGCTAGAGGAATACAATGCTTGCTTCTCCTCTTACATTGAATTCCATCAGGCGTTGGGACATCCCGGAGTAGCCACCATTAAAAACCCTTCAAAGCTGTATTCACAGGCCAACCTTCCCTCACCACCCCCAAACTTCCATTGCCCTACATGCGAGAAAACTAAATCAAAAAATATCTCTCCTAAACAGACTCGTGAAAATGCTACGAAACCATTTGAATGAATTCATTCTGATCTCTCTGGAAAGTTCTCCGTTCCCTCATTAGGTGGAAAATTTTACTACATAACTTTTATTGATGAATATACCCGACATTCATGGGTCAAGTTCCTACGAACCAAAGACGAAGCAGCCCAACAAATTGTTGACTTCGTACACTTTGTACAAACGCAATTCAGCGCTAAAATTAAGCGTTGGAGAACAGACAACGGGGGGGAGTTCATCAATCAAACAGTATTGACATTCTTCCGAAAGAAAGGAATTGTTCACAAAAAAACTCCACCATATGAACATGAAAGAAACGGAACTGCAGAGAGGTTTAATCGGACCCTGAAAACAATGGCCCGAGCATTAATCATGAACCTTGGACTCTCGCTGTGGGCAGAGGCTATAGCCACTGCCTGCTACCTTAAAAATCGCCTCCCTCATACACGGCTACCCGAAAACATTACGCCATATGAGGCACTACATGGCAATAAACCTACAATACACCATCTTCAACCTTTCGGTAGGTACTGCTTTGTTCACATTCACGAGTATTCGCGGCCTCCTGGCTCAAAACTCCTACCTAGGGCACTGGATGGCAAGTTTGTAGGATACACAAGTAGCACAAAAATCTTTCGGATATGGATCCCATCCAAGAACAAGGTTATGGAATCAACCAACGTCAAGTTTGCGCCGCTCGATTCAGGGGAAGTCACAATTAACCTTGAAAACCGAAGCAGCCTGCCACAAGCAATAAATGACGAAGCAGAACAACCACCACACCATGACAACCCATCAATAGCCAAACCGCAGCTTTCCACAGATGACAAACTCGATGACCCCTCAAAGCAAATTCAAAGAGAAATTGAAACGATGCACCAGCTAAAAGAATTATCTATCCCAGATTTACAGCCAGAAACGTCTGATATGCCAGGATCATTCTTCAAATCACCAAATTCTCGACCTAAGAGGACACCTAGACCCATTCAACGCTATGGCTTTCCCGTAAGCTATGGGCCTACCTTTCAGACACGAGAAGAGTATGATAATGAGCAAAGAAATCTGGTTATTGCTGAGGAAACACAAGATGAAACTGGATGGATTGCATTGACTCTAGCGGCAAAAACCGTAACGGAAACTAACGAGGATCCGAGAAACATCGACGAGGCTCTCTCAAGGCCTGATGGACACTATTGGCGTGATGCAGTAAATAAGGAGCTACAATCCTTAAGACAAAATCACACCTGGGATGAAACTACTCGACCATTAAATTGCAACATCGTTGGATCCAAATGGGTATTTAAAATCAAGCGAAAAGCGGATGGATCTATCGACCGGTACAAAGCTCGATTAGTGGCTCAAGGATTCAGTCAACTTCCTGGTCACGATTTCGACGAAACATTTGCCCATGTAGCTTGGTATGACAGCCTCTGTATCCTTCTACGGATAGCTTCTCAAAGCCAATGGATTCCCCAACAAATGGACGTAAACTCTGCATACCTTTACGGAAACTTGGAGGAAGAAATTTACATGGAACTACCCCCTGGATTCCGCACATCCGGAAAATGTGTTAAACTTCGTAAGTGTATCTACGGCCTTAAACAATCAGGTCGTGAATGGTATGCTTGTATCTCGAACTCCCTTTGACAAAAAGGATTCGAGATAACCAACTTCGATCCATGCGTCTTCGTTCACCCGACAGAAAATGCCTGTGTCGCGGCATACGTTGACGACATTCTAATCTTCGGTCCAGACAACATGTTCCGCCAAGCCCTGAAATTCTCAATCAGAAACGACTTCGACTGCAAAAATTCGGGACACGCGAGTTATGTCCTGGGCCTAAAGATTAAACTAGAGAAATCTGGCATCCGGCTCTCTCAACAAGGCTACTCACTAAAGATACTAAAACAATTCGGGTTTGAAAACTCACATAAAGTTAGCACACCTCTTGACCCGAACGTAACCCTCTTCAAAGGATGTGAAGAGGATTGTCTCGAGAACATGAAGGAATACCAAGCCATTGTCGGATCTCTAATGTACCTTGTCAGAGGAAGCCGACCAGACCTAGCCTACACAGTCACACTTTTAAGCCAGTTTGCATCTTGTCCAAATGAAAGTCACTTGCGAGCCGCCAAACGTACCCTTCGATATCTAGCGGGAACCACCGATTGGGATCTAAACTATCCTTTCGGATCGAACGAGCTTCTCGAAGTTTATGCTGATGCCTCCTATGCTGATGATCCCCATTCTCGGAAGTCGACATCAGGATACGTAATCAGACTTGGTGATGCCGCAATTTCCTGGAGCAGCAAACAACAGTGATCTGTAGCACTATCAACTACAGAAGCCGAATACATGGCCATGTTGCAAGCTGCACGCCAACTCACCTGGACTAAATTTGGACTTGACCAACTGCGCCAAAACTACGACACTGTGCTCTATATAGACAACAATGGAGCACAAGAACTGGCAAGAAATCCACGGATTCATAATCGCTCAAAGCACATTGACGTACATTACCACTACGTCCGCGATAAATACAACGAAGGAGATTTGGAACTTCTCCACGTAAAATCCACGAAAAATCTTGCCGACCTTTTAACTAAAGCCCTAGCAAAGGCAACTCACCATAGACTATCTAACCACATCAGATGCGCAAAGCGAGGGGAAGTGTTGTAATCTAACGCTTTTCATCCTCGGACTTCATGGTGAGCAGTAGTTATATAACACGTGATGCCATGCGGGGGAGAAGGAAGAGTATGGCGAAAGCCGCTAGCCAGATCTAAACAATCTGGCCCACTTGTAGATGGAGAAATGCTTTTATGTATATAGACAATACAACCCTAACTAGTACAACAACAATAGTAAGGAACTCATACATCCGCACCTCAGTTATCTCATACATCATGACCCATAATCTGCTACTCATGCAGGTCAGTTGCGTGGAGAAAGTTTGTACTTAGTAGTTTTAGTCCATCTCACTCTTGTGAATACAATACTATTGCTTCTCATTCTATCTGACCTCCTTCCACTGTGATAATTCCCTTGTCTTCTCTACAGTCATACAGCTATAGAAGGCCTCCCAATTTAATAGGTTATGACCCTCGGTTTGCCACAGGTATAGATAGAATCAAAATCGACACCAAAGCCTTGAAGGCTTCGTCTAAGATGCGAGCAAGGAATCCGTCAGCTTAAGATTGGAGAAAGCAATCAAATTGTCTACGATTCGAGCAAGGAATCGAAATCACTCCCTAGATTAAACCTCACATGAATGGAGGATAATGAAGTCGTTGTTGTGATCTAACGCTGTTCAATCTGCGGACTTTGTGGTGAGCAGTTATTACATCTCACGTGATGGAACACGGGAGCGAAGTAAAAGAGGGGACAGCCCACTAGCCAAATCTGAGCGATTACAGGCACATGTAGAACTGTAGCACATTCTCTGTAGATAGACATAACAAGCAATTATCATCAAAAATTAAATCAACCTCCACTCAATTGAGACCCATAGAAGTGCCAAACTTTCATACAACCCTCAATTGTATTGTCGCAATTGCATCTGTAACGAGCCACCACTGCATTCTAGAATACACTCTCTAACTGTCAGGGGTCGGAGGACAGGAGACTTATAAGGAGAGGGATTGGGGCGGAGATTGAGACGAGGACGAGATGTAGACGAGGACAAGATGTAGACAAGGACAGAGACTAGGACAGAGACGAGATTCTAAGATGTAGATAAAATACAAGACAAAAAGCTACAGTACAAATACATCCCAAGAGCTTCCTTAAGTACCTGAGACCGGTCACTACAATCAAGGGTGCAAAAGCCCACAGCTGTTACATAGCAACTGATCAGTATCTTGACTAGTGACTGTTGCTATCACAACACTGTAACCATCGCAACGCACTAACCCTATTCCTGAGTGTATTCATGGGGCGGTTGGCCAGGTGCAATACAATATCACAAACTGGTCTGTGACATTACCCCCTCCTTAACTTCTTCGAACTCCTGTGAGATGAGTTTACATTTAGTCGTGAAACTGTGTCACCAGGCTTGGGTTCCGAAGGATTGAGTTCGTGGAATTCTTTAGCCATTTCTTTGAATCCCCTTGCTTCAGAAACAGGTATGCTCCAATCATCTTCAGGACCGTATCCTTTCCATCGGACGAGGTAATGTAACTTATCCTTGACCCAATGGGAACCAATTATCTTTTCAATTTCGTACTCAGAGTTAGGGTCTTCGGCATCAAGCGTTGGTGGAGGCCCTGAGGTTTGGCTAGGCAGTGGATCATTGGAAACTTGAGAGAGAAGCGAAACATGGAATACAGGATGAACTCTTGATGACGAAGGAAGCTTCAATCTGAAAGCATACTTTCCTACAGGCTCGATTATTTTAAAGGGTCCTCCATTCTTAAAATCTAATTTGCGACACGGTCGTAAGAGTCGGACGTTCTTGTAATTAAGCCAGACTGAGTCTCCAGGCCGGTAGTTCCTTGCAGCTATTCTTTTCCTGTTAGCTTGATATTCATACTGGGCAGTTTGGAACTCGATATTTTCAATTAGAAACTTCTCAACTTTTTGCATATTGGGGACGAGAATTTCGGCGTCTTTTCTTTCAATCTTAATTGATGCAGGAGCTGGCGGACTAGAAGAAGGGGCGGAAAGTTCGGAACCAGAACGTGGATGCAGACCATAAACGGCCAGGAATGGCGATGTGCCTGTAACCTGTGTATCATGATTTTTCAGAGCAAATTCTGCAGAAAGCAGGAAGCGAACCCAATCATTTTGCACAAAATTGACATAGGCTCTAAGATGCTGCTCAATACGCGCATTCATGCGTTCAGTTTGACCATCGGTTTGTGGGTGGAAAGCAGTTGATAGTCGATGATCAATTTGCAGGAATTTGCATGCCCATTTCCAAAACTCGGAAGTAAATTGACTTCCGCGATCGGAAGTTATAGAGTCTGGCAGGCCATGAAGGCGGAAACAGTCTCTGTAGAACAGGTACGCAGTGCTCCGTACGCTCAAGTCACTGCATGGGGTGATGTGGACCTGCTTAGTCATTCTATCCACGACAACTAGCATGTTGTTGAATTCGGCATTGTTCCAGTCTTTACTTGCTGGTAAGTCAACAACAAAATCCATTGCAGTGTGCCGCCATCTTTCATTTGCAACTGGCAATGGGCATAGTAGTCCTTGAGCTCCCCCTCGATTGGGTTTAATGCGCGAGCAGGTATGACAGTTCCGAGCAAATCGCTTTATTTGACCTAACATACCATGCCAGAAGAACTTGCGAGCGATGACAGATAACGTCGCAGCTGCTCCTTGGTGTCCTGCAGCTGGTGGATCATGATGCGACTGGATAATTTCCATGGCTAGGGATTGATCTTGTTCACACTGTGGTACTACGATTTTGTTCCTGTAAAATAAGAGGCCATTACTAGATGTGCACTCAGCTAGGGTGAAATTTTTGATTCTAGGCAAATCGGAATTCTTCAAGGCATTTATTACAGCAAAAATAGACTTGTCAGTGCGGCTTCCTTCGCGGATACGTTCTAAGAATATCGGTGGAGTTTGTGTGTCTGATATAACCTGCACGGGTGTATCTGAAATGTTGGAAGACTGTGAGTGTTCTAAATTTTCAACTGACATGTTAGCTAACAACTGGCTTTCTCCCATACCAGGCGTCAGATTATGTGGTTTGAGAAGTCGTTGCTCAAGGAATTTTCGAAGATTTGGATCAGGGGATCCGGCTGGGCGAGATAGCGCATCTGCTGGCCCATTCTGGAAACCAGGGCGATAACAAATTTTAAAATTGAAATGCGATAGGAACTCGCTCCACCTAGCCTGACGCCGGCTGAGTAGTCGGGACTTCATGAAATACTCCAGAGCTTTATGATCTGTGACGACTTCTATGGGTTCAGGGGACCCTTCTAGCTCTGGACGCCACTCTTCGAAGGCTTGCACAATTGCCAGAAGTTCTTTGTTGTATATTTCGTAATTGGACTCCGCTGGGTTCATCTTTCGAGAAAAGAATGCAACTGGTTTCCAATTGTTGTGCTCATCAGGCTGAAGTAGAACTCCTCCTGTTCCTCGATCAGAGGCATCCGTTTCTAGACAAGCTGGACGCTCCCAATTGAAGTGAGATAGCACCACCCCTTCTCGAAATTTCTGTTTAATTAGCTTGAAAGCAGAGTCCTGTTTATATCCCCAAGAGAATATTGCATCTTTCTTAAGGCAATCAGTCAACGGCATAACAATGGAACCGAATCCCGGAATAAATCTTCGATAGAAGTTAGTGAAGCCAAGAAATCGTGATATTTCTTTGTTGTTCTCTGGTGCTGGCCATGATTCGATAGCTTCTAACTTCCCTGGATCCATTTTAATACCTTCTGTTGTAATTATAAGACCGAGGAACTTGACTGATTGAACGTGGAACTCGCATTTCTTTATATCGATCTGTAAGCCGGCATGTTCAAGGCGACTGAGAACCTGCTTTACATGGCGTACGTGCTCTTTCATAGTTTGACTAAATATAAGGATATTATCAATATAGGCAGTGCAAAACTCGTCTAGGTATTTGCTGAGGGTATCATTGATGTAATTCTGGAATGAGCTTGGTGCGTTTGCCAACCCGAATGGCATCACAAGATATTTGTATAAACCAAATCGGGTACGAAAAGCAGTTAAGTATTGATCACCTTTTGCAATGCGCATTCGATTAAATGCGGAGATAACATCTAATTTAGAGAAATACTTAGCTTTTCCAAGCAAGGTCAGTGTTTCATTTATTCTTGGAATTGGATATCGGTTCTTAATTGTAAGATCGTTCAGAGCTCAATAATGAACACAGAATCTGAGGCCGCCGCCAGGTTTTTTGACAAATAAGACAGGTGATGATGCGGGCGATGAACTCGTTCTGATGAATCCTTTCTGGAGATTTTCTTTGAGATACTTCTGAAGGACCATAAGTTCTTCTCGAGACATTCCGTATAACAGACCCCACGGCGCTTCGGAGCCTGATTTCAAGATAATACAATGATCACTTGGCCTGTGAGGTGGTAGCTTATCTGCTTCGTCCTTTGAGAATACAGAGAGGTACTTATGATATACTTCTGGAAGAATTTTAGCCGGATCAACTTTCGGTTTTTCACTGAGGGCTTCATTTATATCCTCCATGCTTATTGCGAAGATTGCATGATCCTTTCTAGCAGCTGACTCCTCAAACAATTTTAGGTCACAACTTTCGATTTGTAAGCAGGGGGCCGAAACTTTAGCTGTATTCCTAGTGGTCTTTATTGCAGATACCTCTTCAGGTGCTAATCCTTTCACTTCAGCAGGGAAATTGAGAGTGTGATTCCTACAACTAGGTTGATTGAAGAGAATTGTATTTTCAGCCCAAGATATCTTCGGATTGTGAAATGTAGCCAGGGAAGTCCAAGGACAAGGTCAAATTGCGCTAGCTTTGTCACAAAGAGATATATCATTTCGTTATGACCATTTATTGCCGGTGAAGTCATGGCTAAATGAGTGATCTGGCCCGCAGCCAACTCAGTTCCATCGAAAACACAGAGGGAGCGAGGTTGTTCTAAGGTTATCAAGTTCAAGTTATTTTTGCGCGAAAAGTGAGCATTGACAAATCCACAAGCAGAAGCGCCACTGTCAATTAGAGCACGAGAAGGAACGGGTTTTGATTCATTATTGTAAGTAAGGCAGTTAATTACAAAGTGACAAGATTCTCTCCAAGATTTTCTAAAAGCAGATGTGGATGATAGTTTCAATGCTGGTAAAAAGCTCTTCAGGCGACTTGTTGAAGAGCTCAGGAATTTCCCGAATCCCGAATAGGTGCTAGTTTTGGTATTTTGATAGTTTTCCCAGACACTTGGAAGTGGGCTGATTTAACTGGACAAGACCTTACCAAGTGATCATTTCCTCCACAGTACATGCACAGACCGAGTTGGCGACGTCGTGTCTTTTCTTCAGTGGATAAAGAGCCTCGTGATCGCATATCGGCCGCTGAAAGATCCATTGGGTGTCCAACTGGATTGAATCTTGGGAGTAGCAGATTGTGTGGAGCCTGAGGTGGAGGCTGGTGTTGATTGGATTTGGACAAGGTATCAAGGTAAGACTTCTGCTCATTTTCTATATCCTGTAGGCACGCAACTGCTTCGTTAAAATCTATTTTTCTTAATCCTCTTTCATGCACTAATTCTTTTTTCAGATCCAGACTCAGATTGTGGAAGACCAGATCGCGAAGATAAATGGAATTCGGAGCATAATTTGCAATTGCTGCATCACGTCGGATCTCAGAAATCCAAACTGAGAAAGGTTTGCTGTTCTGAGGATTACTATGTAGTTGTGATGATGCATCACGCTCCAGATTCGGGTCGTGAAATATGACGTTCAGGGTCTCCATCATATCAGCAGCCGAAGGAAATTTAATGAAACCATTTGATACCCAAGCATGAAGGTGGGCCTGGCATTGTGTTTCCAATCTGGAATAGATGTAAACCATTATTGCCTGCTCATCGGAAAAATGATGTTGGTTGACATTTAGTTTCATGAGCATATTACTCCTCCAGATGTCAAAATCTTCTTTTGAGCCCGTGTAGACCGGCGGATCTGGAATCATCACAGACCTGGACCTTTTTGATTCTTTCAAGGCATCAACAAATTGGCTTATTAACGATTCCGTATCTGCTGCAGGGCGCTTGCCTGTGGCTGCCTGTTTTTCGAGCACGGCAGTTCTTTTCTGTGCGTTTTGAAGCTCTGCGCTTGCGGTCTCCTTGCTTCGTACTAAAGCTTGTATGGCAGCAAGCATGAGGTGTGGGTGATTCTTCACCCCTTCGACAAGTTGAGAGACATTGGATATACTGGACATTTGGTCTAGAAGGTCTGGTTCGGCGGGAACTGAAGACAACATGGTGGAGACTATTGAATATATTATAGAGCTTTTTGTAATGTCAGGGGTCGGAGGATAGGAGACTTATAAGGAGAGGGATTGGGGCGGAGATTGAGACGAGGACGAGATGTAGACGAGGACAAGATGTAGACAAGGACAGAGACTAGGACAGAGACGAGATTCTAAGATGTAGATAAAATACAAGACAAAAAGCTACAGTACAAATACATCCCAAGAGCTTCCTTAAGTACCTGAGACCGGTCACTACAATCAAGGGTGCAAAAGCCCACAGCTGTTACATAGCAACTGATCAGTATCTTGACTAGTGACTGTTGCTATCACAACACTGTAACCATCGCAACGCACTAACCCTATTCCTGAGTGTATTCATGGGGCGGTTGGCCAGGTGCAATACAATATCACAAACTGGTCTGTGACACTAACTGTGATAAGCTACGCCGCCAGGTCTAGCAAACAAATTACAATAGTCGTCGGTAAAATCCCCTCGCTCTCAAGGGATAATTATGAGAACTGGTTCAGAGAGATGAGGCTTAACCTAAAAGCTAGGTCAGTATTCTTCACTGTTGAGACAACACTGGAGGAATATGCAAGCACATCAGAGATGAAAACCAAAAATATACCTTCTTCGTCTAGTGTTGATGGAGGATCGATAAAAGTTGATGTATTAAGCACGATTTTGGGCGAGAAAAAGGTTGAAAAGTATGAGAAAGCTGAAGCAACGTCACTTCTACTCATACTTCAGGCTCTAAGTGCGGAGGATGTTGATATGATTGATGAGCACCAGACAGCCCTCAGAGTCTGGAACGCAATAAAAGGCAAGTATTTCAGAACTAATAAGTATTCTGCAAATACATATCTAACTAAAATTGCAACATTTCAATTCTGCGAAGAAATGGGCTTGGACAATTCTTGGGCTAAGCTCAAAGAGTTTTGCCGAAAACTTATCAGTGCGGATCCTATAATGAAGAATGTCGATAAAAGGATTATACTTGGGCGTTATGAATTGTTCTATGTAATTGCAGTGTTAAGGATGTCATTAGGACTTTAGCAGGGATCTGATTTAGCTCATTAGCGAGGCCCTTGGAGTAGAGGAAGAAAGGGCAGAGGGAGAGGAAAAGGAAAAACAACGTTTTATGTATTTCGAGATACCAGTTAATTTATATTATTCACCGACTTTGTGACGGACAGCTGACTTTGTGACGGCACCCAATTCGTAATACTTCGTGTTTTACCAATAAAGAACGCCTATCCAGATGCGGCTTTATTCTTGATTCTGACAAAGACGCTCCCAGCAGCTTTTAAAGCAACAACAGATGGATTTAGAATCCATGTTACGCTCTCTGTTGAGGAAAAATTGAAGATTTTGAACGAAGTGGAAGAAGACCTAAGAGTTTTACTTGGTCTATGAAATGGGAATGTACACTTGCGCTGGAACAGCTAAGACAGTATGTGGAGAGATGTCTTTATTAATGTGCAGAAGTGAAGTGACTATGATAATTGTTGTATTACAGATTGGGGGAAGCTCGTCCCTTTTTTTTTTTTTTTTTTTTATAAATTTTAGGTCCTAAGCTATGCTCTATATCTCCTAGGAGTCAAGGACCGGTGTACACGGCCAAGATCATGCTTCCCACATGCCCGACTCGGTCTCACTGCGTGACCCACTACACAACCAGTAGCTAGTTATAAGAAAGAATTTAAATGCTCCCACAGACCCCCATAACCAAAATTCCAAATCCAATACTCCAATTTGAGGTGGGAAAGCGACACTCCTCGTCTCGTTTTCCTTCCTGTCATGCTTCGTGCTATGACCTAGTTAATGTTATCTCCGCTGAGAGCTGGTGACGGACTTGCAGGTGAGTTGCCGAAGCAGCCAGTTTCCTGCGCAAATTTTGTAAAATCCTCAAGGCACTTAGGCCCGAGAAGCTTTTGGACAAAGTCGTGATGTGACATTGTCCCTCGGAGTCGACGCGTCTGACGTTCGTGCAGTCGACAGTGAATGAAGTGGAGAGGTGATGTTTCCTCTCCACACGCACACTCCATAGAAGCGGTGAAGTTGTTGAAACGACGGTGACATGCAGCGAAGTTTCCGTGTCCCGTTCGAGCTGAGATCAGTTCACGTAGTAACCGCCGAGAAAGTGCCTGCTCCTGTGGCTTGCGTCGTCGCATGAGTAGACCCAGATTTCGATACCTAGGTGGACATGCTTCCTCGCATCATTCCTCGAGAAGGAGCTCGTCCCTTTATCCCCTAGCTTGTTCGTTTGTAGACCAATCACGTTACCAGTATGCAGCTCACCAAAGTGTGCAACCAACTAAGCAGCCATGCCATTTGTCCTACATCAACAACCCATCTCTCGTAATGCACACATTACTACATGTAATGTCATTATGTAGAGACTGGATCTCCTCCATGCGCCATAATGCCATGCTGCCAAAGTAACTACCTATGCACCAGCTATTAGATCTACCATCCTACATAGCTGAGCATAACACTAAGACTTCAAATCGAAATATCCCTCCTTGCTAGACACAAGCCATCCAAGTCTCCACAGAAATTGCGACAAAATCAAGATCGAGACTCTGATTCTGATAGCCCTGGATATAGGTGCTATTTATGTAAAAAGCCACATACTGTCGCTCGATGTCCTAGAATGGAGACAGCTGCAAGACTCTTGAAAGAGCATGATAATAGGAAAAAGATGCAGGCATCGAAAAACAAATCAAGGCCACAAGAAAAAGACATTCCTAAAAATTCTCGGTCAACCCAGAAGCTTCCGAAGTATCACAGCTTGTACGCCGCTGACACTTTTCCGTCAAGAAACAAACAAAAAGCTAAATTAGAATCATTGGAATCAAACGAAGATTGCGAGGAATGTCACCTTTCAAAAGAAGAAATATGTAAGGCTACTCCATCTGATTGGTCCGTTGATACTGGCGCCACGTCTCACATGTCTGACCAACCTCTTCTATTTAGGAAACTTATACCAATTGTTCCAAAACGAGTAAAGGTTGGAGGGGGCGAATTGAAGTCGGAATTTTCTGGCAATGTTCAAATGAGGTGCAAAGATGGTTCTTCAATGTTACTATCCAATGTTTTGTTTGCTCCAAATCTTGGAGTAAATCTTCTTTCAGTGAGAAGGCTGTGTCAAGCTGGGTTGAACTTTGTTGGGAACCAAAATGAATTGTTCCTTAAGCTAGGAAATAAAGTTATTATTGAAGCTAGAATGAGTAAAGGACTCTATACTGTGACACATGTTGCCCAAGAATATGAAGAGACCGCGTTTAATTCTGAGGAAAACAATAGTCCAATTGATAACTCTTCATCTGTGAGCTCGGGTCAAATCTCACAAGATGAAGCTATCTGCAAAAACGAAAGGGAAAGATATCTCAAGTACCATCGCCGCTTTGTTCATCTAGGACCTGGAAATATTCGAAACTTACATCTGGTTACTACACTCAAGAAAAGAATCAAGATTCCACGAGATCTTGCCATCTGCGAGGTATATGCACTAACTAAGATGAAAAATAGAATCCCAAAAGTCCTTAGCTCTTGGAGCAAAGAAATACTGGGACAAGTCCAGTTTGATGTCGCCGGCCCATTCCCAACAAGTATCAGAGGTAATAGATGGTTCCTCCTCATTATCAATATTTGTTGCAGAAGAAATTGGGTAATTCCAATAAAGACCAAAAGCGATGCATATGAGGCCTTAAAAACTTGGAAAACTATAACTGAACATCAATCTGGCAAGAAAGTAAAATGCGCAAGATCAGACAACGCACCTGAACTACTCAAAGCCATCCATGATTGGAGAATAGAAGATGGAATTCTGGCACAATCGACCACTATTGCTTCTTTGCATCAGAATGGTCCTGCAGAACGTTCTATTCAAACCGTTGAGTTCAATATGAGAGCAATACTAGAAGAGGCTCAGCTTCCAATTGAGTTCTGGGATGAAGCAGCAGAGGCAGATTGCTACATACGCAACCGAACTGACTCTGGGCCAATTATCTCAAATCTAAAAACTAGTCCTATCAAGGCCTTCACAGGTGAAACCCCTTCAATTGATCACATAAAAAATGGGGGAGTAAATGTTTCTACTATGTATATAAGAAGACACTACATCTAATGAAAGACACGATAAACTTGTTAACCCAGCTAGAGTAGGTGTATTTGTGGGGTATTCTGAGAATACGACAAAACACTTCAAGGTTTACTCACCAGAACGAGGATATACCATTTTATCAAGTCGTGTTGTGATAAATGAGAATGAAAGAGGAGGAACAGTTGATCTAAAGATCCGAAACGCAAAATGCGGACCTCAAGGAACACCGAATATGACTATGGATAGAAGGCCAAGGGGAAGACCAAGAAATGTGGAAATTGAACAAGATGTTAAAGTTATGAGCTTGAGCGAAGATGGAGGTTGTAGTGGAATCAGTGTCGGCGGTTAGACCGATGCAGTAAGTCTCGTATGAGGTTGTGAGAGGAAGATCCGAGTGGAAACAATTGTATTTAGATGTATGGTTCAGAGTAAAACCAAGATGATAAGAGTGAGATTGCGTGTTTGCATATCTTATCAACTGTGGTTTTTGACCAGTATTTATCAATCTCCATGGATCGTAAGTTATGATCCATGTAGATGTAGATCTATGTACATACACATATATGGGTCAGGAATATAAAGCTAAATACATGTGTGTCAGTAATAGATACGAGAAAACTATAACCTGCATTTGAGACATAGTCATCCGCTGGAATGCTAGTGTGAAATAAACGCTAATGCGCATTAAACTTTTGGTGAATGATGTATTGATAACAGTGATATAGAATGGGGAATTTGATAGTCAAATTAGCCGGACTTACTAATAAGTTATTCTTGGCATTCCAAGATATATCATATTTCAACACAAGAGTCAAGTATTCCTCAAGCTATTAAAATATAGATACGCTCAAAGAAAATGAAGAGCAGATGCATCATTTTAACTCAGCAGTCATCACCCAGCCTACTATCCACAGAGCAAATCGCAGCAGTGAAAACGTTCATCAAAACTTGGAGAAGACTCTAAGCATAGATCAGCATTCAGTAAATCCGAGCATGCCTGATATGGATTTGGACACAGAACCTAACAGTGACTATCTGGCCTCAGAGACAGATTTAGATACAGACTATGACTCCAACAATTCAGATGCTGAATATGAAATCAATGGCAATCGTGAATACCAAAAAACAGATCAAAAATCTTGCGAGGGTATAATTTCACAAGACAAAGAAGAAAATTTTAATGATGGCAAAGCAGAGAAAATAGATGTAGAGAAATCTCCGACGGAAAATTATTCAGATGAATTAGAGGGAAAATATCCAGTTGATGCTAATCAATCAACAGGAATATCATCGTCGAATTCCACAACAAGAAGTTCAGATGTAGATACCCCATTGGTTACTACTAATCCTGAGGATGATACTCCTACTTCAACAAAATTATTCCCAGTGCAAAGGCATAGATACTTTACACGTTCTACTGTTCACAAACGTACTTCTCAGCAAGAACCGGAGTCGCTTCGAGCTTCAAAGCGTGTCAAGACACTCATTGCACAATTGATCCAAAGCCAAAGAAATGATCTAACTAACAGTTCATTATTGGATCAACTAAATGAGAAAGATATAGAAACTGTACTTCCAGCAGATGTAATTGCGGGCATAAAAATTCCCTCTAGCTTTGCAGAAGCAACAGAAGACCCATATTACTCAGAACAATGGAAAAAGGCAATGAATGAAGAAATGGTTTCACTCTGCAAAAGTAATACACCTGTGGAAGTCATACCACCAGAAGGCGCAAATCTTGTATCTTGCAAATAGGTATACGCAATCAAGACTTGCACCGACAGCTCAATCGAACGTTTTAAAGCCCGACTTGTAGCACGTGGATTCAGCCAGATTCATGGTCTTGACTATAATCAAACATTTGCTCCAACAGTAAGAATGGACACACTTCGATTATTTCTTGCTGTCACTGCTGCTGAAGACTTAGAATGTTTCCATTATGATATCAAGAATGCGTTTACAGAATCTCATCTTAAAGAGGACATTTTTCTTCAGCCACCTAAAGGGATTTCAATTAAAAGAGGCTACGTCTGGAAAGCACTTCGAAGTTTATATGGGCTAAAACAAGCTGCAAGAGACTGGAACTGTCTGATCAAAGATTCATTACTGACATGGGGATTCACACAAAGCCTTGCCGATCCGTGCATGTTTACTCACGACAATGGTACAAGTCTATTGGTTTATGTTGATGACATTGTGGCATCGGCTAAGTCCAAAAAACATCTGGATTGGTTCTATAAAAAGTGTTGAAAGTCATTCAATAAATCTGTAATTGTATCACGTGTCTCGCTTAGAATTCCACACTTTCCGTAATTGTGAAGTGTGTAGATAATTGTAAGAATAAGAAAAGTAGAACCAATAGTTGTAGTTATAATACACACAATAAATTATATATATATTTATATTATAAGGAATCTGATTTCGAGAGCAAGTATCCATATGCAGCTGAATATATAGCTGGTATGCAGTATACTCTTAACTCCACTGTCACGTAAATTACAACAAAAAGTTATTGACAAGATTCAGCGCCAAAAATCTGGGGGAGATTGAGAAGATCCTTGGAGCTAGGGCTACGCGAGACAGAAAGAGCTGCACTTTACATATAGACCAAGAAAAATATGTTCAAAGCCTATGGGAAAAGTTTGGATTCAGAATAGGTGCTCACAAGCCAAAGACAGTACCACTCATAGGATACGAACATTTACAATCAGCAACAAATGATGACAAGAGAATCGACGTAACTGAATACCAGCAAGCAATTGGCAGCCTAATGTATGCTGCAACCTTCACAAGGCCAAATATTGCTTTTGCGGTAGAAAACCTGAGTCAATTTATGAGTGACCCTGCAGAACATCATGAATATGCACTCAAGACAATTTTTCAATATCGAAAATTGACAGTAAATTTTAGGATTTGGTACGGCCTTAGAGGAGAATACAGTAGCTTTAAGGTTTATTCAGATGCCGACTGGGCAAGTGATAAGAATGATTGGAAAAGTACCTCTGGGAGTGTCACCATGTTCTATGGTGGACCAATCTCTTGGTCAAGTAAAAAGCAGCGCTCGGTATCAACATCTAGCTGTGAGGCTGAGTATATAGCTCTTTCAATGTGTGCAAAACATGGACAATGGATTGCTCAATTATTTAGAGACCTCGGACTTCCAAAATATATTGGGAAGAACCCTGCACTCGTCCAAATGTTCGGAGACAATCAAGGATCAATTGCATTGACAGAAAATTCACATCTTAATGAAAGGTGTGGAAACTCGAGGGACAAAAGACAATTGGCGAGTGGTCAAAAGCTGGCGTGGACTCAAATCATAAGATTCTAAACTAAATAGAAAATTATCTAGGAGGATATGAATCTGTATATATTTACATAAGAGTTCAACTGTTGAAATAGAGTTGCCAACACGAAACCTCCTGTCCCTCATTGCCTACAACCCAAGGGTTTTGCATGAAAACCAATATCCATGACAAACCTTTTGTATCGTGATTTGTCACACAAAAGGCTCGTGTGTGTGAAACTAGTTGTTGGAATTCCTGGATTGACCCTGTGTCGGCTTACCAACTATTGAACCGACGACCACGTGGCCTTTAAAATTTCGGGGCATCACAAAAGGTCAAAACATATTGACATTTGTTATCACTTTATCCGTGATCTTGTCGGAAAGGGGAGATTGATAGTTGATTATATTTCAACTGATGACATGATAACAGATGGCATGACCAAACCATTGGCAAGGGTGAAGTTCCAGAAATTCATTGAACAGCTTGGTCTCAGCTTCACACAGGTTCCCGCAACAGGATCAAAGATAAAAATTGACTAGAGACCAGAACCAGGACAACTCTCGAGGGGGAATGTTAAATGTCAAGGTGTGTCTGGTTGGTATAAGAGCTAGCCGAGATAGTCAAGGTCAAACTTAGGAGTCGCATCAACAACGCTACTCATGCAGGTCAGTTGCATGGAGAAAGTTTGTACTTAGTAGTTTTAGTCCATCTCACTCTTGTAAATACAATACTATTGCTTCTCATTCTATCTGACCTCCTTCCACTGTGCTAATTCCCTTGTCTTCTCTACAGTCATACAGCTATAGAAGGCCTCCCAATTTAATACAACTTCTACTTTCGTTCCATTTAATATTGCGCCCATTTCATTGCGCAATATTTCCAACAATAACTTAATTAATACAATCAATGGTGCTACCGAGGTAGACAGGACCGATATATATACATGCTGTACACCCATGATACAGTCCATAATTATATAACCAGAATGTTCCATAGCCACATTCCATTCCATTCTCTAACATGTTGTACTAGTTGTAACAGCTGGTAAGCCGATTGGTTCCTGTAGCGCATGTTGGCCAACATGAGCCAAGCCTGATATTGGCAGCGCACGATTGATCGACATCAATGCGTGGATATATGATGCCACTCAACAGAATATCAAGGCATCGGCATCTAGTTTGGCAGGGCAGCAGTATTGGACCATACAGCTACAACATAAGTGAAGAATCCCATTGGAACCGAGAGGGAGGGACTGTGCCTCAACCACATAGACAATGTATATATATGTATAGATAGAGACTGAAGTAGTTTTCTCTTCAGAATGATAATTTACATACTATCAACCACATAGTTGCACCAGTGCCTGTTCCTTGATTTGTGACACTAGTAACACAAAGCTCTTGGTGTTGATTGTAATAACGGTTGTGCAGGGACCACATGGACCCTGCATACTGCACTAGTACATGGATATTCTATATCCCTGTAGATAGACAGGGATGGCCCATAGCGGCTCTGATAGTCATATCACAACAGGAGAGTCCAGAAGACTGTAACGGCTGGTAAGCCGATTGGTCCCTGTAGCCTATGTTGGTTAACTTAGGCCTGATTCGAGTGGCGTTATTATTGGCTACCAATGCGCTAATATCCGACGCCACCCAATACAATACTTTTGCGTCGGCATTTGCATGGTATTCACATGGCATTGGACTCGGCAGTGCGGCACGGCAGTACGGCACTGCACCACATGTTGATAGGCTTACACTGACTGGGAATATACGAGACCGAGTACAATCCTTCCGGACCATAACGCGATAGTGCTGTATTACAGGCATAGTCAGAACACTAGGGGAGTCCCATAGCATAGAAACAGGAGAGGGATTAGCCTTGGTGGCGAGGAGGCTTTCACGTATATAAATGAATAGATAGATGTAGTGGAAGTTCTCTCCTTAGAATTATTATTTACTACCATCGACCACATAGTTGCCCCAGCACTTGTCCCTCGAAACCGTGACAAAGACAGTGATTTGCTAGATCTTATTTGCTGGAAAGTTGACCAGGCAGATGTGGAAAAATCTTGGAAAATAAGCCTGACTTAACCATTGATATGATAAAACAAAAATTGCCAGATGAGTTAAATCATCATGCAGGGCACTTCTTACCAAAAAGTGCCGGAATACTACCACCTCATTGTCAGTGGGACCATAAGATTGAAATAATACCAGGCAAAGAGGTCCCGTCCTATAAAAATAGACCCTACCCTCCCACAGAGTTGCAATGCATAAAAAATGGATTGATGACATGCTTGATAAAGTATCTATAAGACAATCATCCTCTCCCGCTGCCGCTGCATTACTACTAGTCCCGAAACAAACTGGAGGGTGTGTATCTGCCAGGATTACAGAGGTCTTAATAATGTTACAATAAAAAACCGCTATCCTCTCCCCTTGATCAGGGAGACCCTGGATTCCATGTCTGGTGCAAATTTTTATACAAAATTGGATGTCATATCTGCTTTCAATTGTATTAGAATTGCTGAGGGACACGAGTGGATGACAGCTTTTACCACACGGTTTGGATTATATGAAATGTTAGTAACACCGTTTGGTTTATGCAATGCGCCAGCAATGTTCCAAAACTATATCAACCACATGTTACATGACGCATTGGATGTAATAGTTCCGATAAATAAAGCTTGGGCGTTCATATGTTGAAAGGTGAGTTTATTTACTAACTGAAGAACAAGACTACTGCTACACTCAACACCCTATTTATATACATGATTCCAATATTTCAAACACTAGTCTCTGTCCTCTAGTCCGGCTCCCACAATTAAAGTGTGGGCTAGTTACCAACAATGTTTCGTGCACGGGCAGTACCAGACTTTCAATACCAGCGTATCTTAGCGCTGAGGTAATGAGTATGCATGTGATGAATAGCACAGACTACAGGCAATCTACCGGCTTACTAGCCGCCACATTGGATAAGTATTGTACAGCATATCTAGATGACGTTCTGATCTACTCAAAGACCCGAGAGGAACACTCAAAAAATGTAGACAAAGTAATAAGACAGTTGGGAAATGTAGGTCTACAGCTTGATATTGCAAAATCAGAATTCTATCCAAAGAAGACAAAGTATCTGGGGCTAATTATTTCTACTGAAGGACTCAGCATGGAACCTGAAAAAGTAAAATCAATTGAGAGTTGGAAGGAGCTGTCTAACTTAAAAGAGTTGCAGCAGTTTTTAGGGTTCTCAAATTATTATAGGCACTTCATTAAAGGATATTCTGGGCTTATGCAGCCATTAACCCGCTTCTTACAGAAAGGCATAAAATGGAATTGGTCAAACAATCAGGATAAGGCATTTTGATATTTAAAGAATTCCTTCACGCAAGCACCAGTGCTAAGGTATTTTGATTATCATAGACACACAGTGGTTGAGACTGATGCGTCAAATTGGGCTTCGGGTGGTGCGTGTCACAGTTCAAATATAGAAAGCAAATGGGCATTTGTATGATTGAAAGGTAAAGCTATAATTCATCTATGTAGAAGCAAACTACCTGCAAGTCTACTCTACTACTTATACACATCCAGAGGTATCTAAATCTAGCCTACACTTACAGAGGCAATGAAACTGACTAAAGGTTTGTTCTGCCACACGGGTAACGCTTCCGATACTCTTGGCACTATCCTTTACGTAGCCTCAGTGGCAATCTCGTATCAGTTTTCGTCTACTGATAATCCTCGGAGTGATAGAGAATATAGGTTGCCTTCGATAGCCATCGAAGGCTACAGGACTGTCACAGTCTAAACATAGGCACTTGGGCAACCTTATGGTCAGAGGTAGTTTTAATTTCAATCTATGGTGAACTACAGATTGAAGAGGATAATAACAGTTACTTTATACATGATTATTATCCCAGCCAATGACACAGATTTCTATCCGTATATCTGTATTCCTTACTCGTATTCCCTACTCATATCCCCTACTCGTATCACATTCTCGTGCCCCATTGTTGTGCTGGCTCGGTTGAGTTGTTAGGAGACAGGGGAACGGAGGATGGGCTGCTGGATTAGGAAAGGGTGGAAAATACAGGCTGGTGCACAGACGCTGTTCATGTACTATACAATCTCTTCACCTGCCGAGTTTAGTCAAATAATCTATCCAAAATAATATCATACTTCACATCATCCATTAGATGATATTATCAATCGTCGGGATGCACATCTAGCATCACCTTCATAGATCACCATCGTCAGTAAGAGTTCACATTTGATACCTACTGACACCCATTTGGCAACAGTGATACGCACTCAGTATCCATCGTGCCATCACCCAGCGTGAGCGCGCCATGTCCGCGACTCACCATTGCACATGAGCCCGTGTAATTCCACCGACGGACAGCAGAGACATAATTGCTATATATACCTCACAGCTCATAACCACAACACCCATCCCCGGACGTGTTACAGTATTATTATTGCCACTTATAAGGCCCTCCTTGTTTCATGCTAAGCCTGCGTTAGACAGCGCAGGCTACAGGCAATTACCGGCTTACAAGCCGTCACAAGGACATATCAGCTCACAAGCCGTCACAGTGCGCTTCTTCAGACAGGGGACAATGTCAGGATCTCTTGGGACTTTGTTACTTAACTTGAACTGGAGGCGCTAAATCTTGGGCTCTTGATGGTAAAGAAAATATAATAACAATAAAGACTTGGTTCTTGATTCTTGGATGTTGTTACAGGCTGTGCCCGGATTGGGACTGGTCACTAGGACCAACCCGGCTAGATCTTTAAGCGCCAACAAAGCAGCGCTTACAGAGACGCGAAAGGTTGCATGGGGAAGAATGCAAGGATACGTACAAAGAGGGATCTAAGTGTCGCATAAGGATTAATGCAAGGTTGCGCACAAGAACGAGTCTCAGTGTTGCATAAGGATAATTGCAAGGTTGCGCATGAGGAAGGACCCAAGGGAGTACGTACTAAGGGGGGGAGGATGTCACAGGAAAGATGGTAGCCGGGGAGAATGGAGTATTCTCAGGTAGGCCAGGAGGGGAGCTTAAACGCGACGCTGAGGAGGACATAAAGGACAGGAGCCGTTGTAGGCAGATTAGCTTCCCAAGGAAAAATTATCAATTCCTATTGAGTTAACGTCTTTCAAGTACTTCTGAATTCTTTAAACCCTTTACAGATGTCTAGGGAATAATACAAGGCTGAAAGCTGGAGAGCTTTCGACATGAAGATACCTCAGCTACTTATACTTTGATACTATCTGCTACAGACTAAAGTAATCAAGTTCCAGCCCAATTCCTGTCGAACTCCTGAGAGTGACCTAGAATCTGATCAAAGCCCATTGAGCTGGTAAGGGTACAAAATACCATCCCGAAACATCTAGAAACTAATTGCTAGAATAGCTTAGAATTCCATCGAAGTAACTAGAACTTGTCTAGAGGGATACCAGCTGAAGCTAGAATCAGACTCTACCTCAACACTATGAATCTATCAATGACATAGCAGTAGCCATATAATCTTAGAGCCAGAGGTTGGCAGGATACCATCTCCACATCAGTCAGTCTGTGACAGACAACAATCTACTTCATCCAGTCGCTTTCTTCTCTTCAAAACACAGTCCAGCGGAATCAAAATATGATTTTTATGATAAAGAGCTACTAGCCATAGTAAAATCATTGGAAGAATGGCAACCAGAGCTTGCGGGGGTCCAGTCCACATTCAAAATAATTACAGAACACAAGAACCTGAAGACATTTTTGACAGCAAAATAATTTAACCAGCATCAAGTAAGATGGTCTGAATTTTTATCCCAGTTTAATTTTGTGATATCCTATTGACCGGGATCTAAAGCACTAATTCCAGATACATAGAGTCGTTTGCCAGATTTGTGTTATGATATGAGACAACAAGATAGTCGAGGCTAGGGCATTGCGTGTGGCTCAAGGCTACAGCATACATCACTAGTGTACTGGTTAGGCAGACATGTATATAGTTTCATAGATGTACCCACAATAAATGGACACAGGTTTAGACTTGTACTTTCTGTCCATACACCTACAGCATAATATTGTATGAGTCTATTTACTGTCAACAACTAATTATAACATCATCCACTCCTCATCACTCCGTAATGTAACTTCTGAATAGCTTATAACCACAACAGTTTGAAGCCGAAAGATGCTTCGGATGAAGATCTTCAGCAACATTCCCGTGCAATGATACCCGAGGATAAAGTTCACACAGATTTAAAACTAGATTGTTTAAATGATGAAAAATTCCCTGAATATATACATTCCGAAATTCTTGTCCCGCTTTTTGCTGAAGTTACACTGATTGTCACGGACTGACTGATGTGGAGATGGTATCTGTGACGACCAGAAGGGAGCAAAGGTCAGCAGATGAACAAGTTGAATCAGGTAAGGGCTCAGATCTGGAATATAATTCATAAGATTCTAAACTAAGGGAAGAAAATAACAAGAGGTATCTAGAGATATACATATATACATAATTTACAATTGGTCCGTGCGTATGTAGGATCACAACACAATACTTGGAAGGAACAATAGTATTAGAGGCCCCAAGGGTCAGGAATACAAGGCCGTAACATCACCCTCCCCTTCCAAAAAAGCTTGTCCTCAAGCTTGAAGTCATAGGAGTATCATCGGTGAGTCTACTATAATTGTCCTCACCATTCTTCCAAGCGCTTAGCCATTGCATTTCATTTTTTGGAGGGCCTGGCTTGTTTGGGTACTGCTTGTGAAATTCAATTATTTTGGATGGGGCAGTCATGAAGTCAGAAGCAGGATAGTGCTGTGGGTCGTCATCCCAGCCCAGCCACTTAGCGTAATATTTTAGTTTACCCCTCAGCAGCTTTACATCCAGTATTTTTTCAACTTCCCATTCATCATCACCTGTTATGCTGACTGGTTCTGGTTGAGGAATAGTTTGTCCAGGTAATGGATTGTCGGCGGCCTTCCTGAGATAACGCGCATGAAAGACATCGTAATTGGACCATTGTTTAGGAATATCTAATTTAAAATAGTGCCCTTTTTTCGATAAAATCTTGTATGGGCCCAGGAATTTTGGTGATAATCTTGTGCTGGACCTTTGTAGCCGGAGATTCTTTGTTGATAAATAAACTCTATCTCCAACATCGAAATCAGGCTCGCGACAATGTTTGTTTGCTTGAATGACCATTTTCTCTTGGCTTTGACGCATAATCTCTTGACCGACCTTCCATGTTTCCTGCAATTTGTGTGCAAAGGCTTCTGCATCTATTAGCGCTAATTTCTCCCTTGCCGTCTTAGGATGTGCTGGAGGGTTCCAATTGTATGATTTTTGAGGTGTATAGCCCCTGGAAAGTTGAAATGGCGACATACCAATAGAATCATGTGGTAGTTGTCATGAATTTGTTACATTTAGTCTGGATGTGGTGATGCAGGGGTTATCTTCTTAAATTGGTTAGGTCTGAGGCTACGGGATTTGGATTTGTTCAGGCTGGAAATTTGGATTTGTTCTCTAGTTCTAACAATTTTTGTTACTTTTATGTTTATTGTATAATTTGCTTATTGGGAATTGGATATTTTGATAATATGATAATCTGAACATATGAATTCGTAACTTTGATAATCTGAGCCTTGATTACCTTCATTTGCACCTTCGACCTTCGACCTTCGACCTTCGACCTTCGTAACTTTGTAACCTCGAACCTTTGATAATTTGTCTTCGTCAAAATCGACTCGACCTCTGCAGCTTAACAGCTTCGAAAATCTGCCAATAAGTAGATTCATAACAGTAGTGTTAGCTGCGCATTGTCCATGGCAGGAAGTAGATCAGACCAGTTATCTTGATAATGATCTATGAACGGGCGTAATCTATGAGCTATGTATTGGTTCATTATTTCTGTTTGCCCATCAGTTTGTGGCGAGTACGCTGTTGATAGTCGTAATTGCACACCCAAAATTTCCATGACATATGTCCGAAAAGCCGAAATGAATTGAGCTTCCCTGTCTGAGACAATAGAGTCTGGAAGGTCGTAGTACCAATAGACATATGTGAAGTACAATTCTGCTGTGTCACGGGCAGTGACGTCTTTTTTTCATGGATAAACGTGGCGGAAACTAGGATGGTGTCTCATGGAGAGTTCCATTCTAAAACACAACTCGGGGTTAGATCAAGTTCTCAAACAATTAGGACAGGCTCAGGAACATAGGGTAGTTTCATAGGGAATGCGTAGTAATACTGTTCGAGACAGAGCTTAGGGCTGTCCTATTATCTGATGTACATATATACCCAGCGTGAAGGAGTATTCTTCTTCACGCAACGTCTTCTGTTTATACTCATACCTATTGTTCACTTACTTATCTCTTCTCTAAAGAAGACCGCCGTTATTGTACCCTTCTCACCTACTACTTATTTTACCTTTACTTCTTACGTGAACCCTATACCTAACGCTGAATTTACACCTCCTACTCTTAGGAATCACCACCATACTCCACACCTGTAACCTACTTGTACCAAATTCGTACCCTACGGAATACTAATAACACTGCTCCTTGAGACTTTTCTACATGGTAGGGTGACAAAGACTTTGGACAAACAATCAATAAAAACAACAACTTTATCAAACCCTTTTTTATCTTTTGGCATATCCATATAATCCATACAAATGTGTTGCCAAGGTCTTTCGGGAATAGGTAATGGCTTGAGGAGACCGGGCGTTTTATTGCGTGCGGCATGGTGGACACAACACAGGTGGTAGTTCCTGCAATATCTTTCGACATCCTGGCGCATGTTATTCCAGAATTAGCGTGATTTAAGCTCTAGATTTGTCTTATTACGACCAGCGTACGCAGTGGAGATCTGGTCATGAATATCATGGATGAGATCTGTTCTCAAGTTATCTTTGTCTGGAACAACTAACCAGTCTTTGAAAAAAAGTACACCATTATCCATCCTTAAATTATTATTGGATCTCGTTTGTTCATGCATATCATGTAGACTATCATGAGTTTGATTAGCTTCTATGATTGCGTCAACAACTTTTATAGATTCCATGAGGCAGATGTGCAAGTCTCGTTTAACTTCTTTTGATAGAATACTATTTTTTAATAATGGTTTATATCGGATTTCTTTTTTCACTTGATCTTGCGGGCCTGTATCCTGTTCATGGCGGGATAGTGCATCTGCCGAGGTGTTCTGTTTACCAGGTTGATACTTAATTTGAAAGGAATATTGAGATATTAATTCAGCCCAACAGGCCTGTCAAGCTGTTAGGTTTTTTGAAGTCATGAAATACTCTAGAGCACGATGATCAGTAATGATGTCAATTGTGTACGGGGAACCTTCCAGTTCTGCTCTCCAATTATTTAGTCCACGGACTATGGCTAACATTTCTTTGTCATGAACTTCATAATTTAATTCAGCTGGTTGCATTGTTTTCGAAAAGAAAGCAACTGGATGCCAGTATTTATCATATCTTTGAGAGAGTATAGCAGCGACAACCCCATCTGATGCATCGGTTTCCAATTGCGATTGGAAATCTGTATCGAAATGTTTTAGTATAGGCGTTGAAGTAAGAGCACTTTTAAGACTTTCGAAATCAGCATGACAATTTTCATCAAAGTTAAACTTAACTACAGATTTGATGAGGTTGGTGAGAGGTTTTGCTACTTGTCCAAACTCAGGAATGAAATGGCGATAAAAATTGCAGAATCCTAAAAATGATTGGATACCCTTTACCAACTTGGGTGGCAGCCAATTCTTTAATACTGATATTTTATCAGGGTCTACCCTTAATCCATCCACACACACAATATACCCGAGGTATTTTGTTTTCTTTACATGGAATTCACATTTCTTGATATCTGCCTGCAATCCTGCTTTCCTTAGTTGTAAAAGAACTTTTCGAAAGTGTTCACAATGATCACTTTCATTTTCAGAATAAATTAGTATGTCATCAAGGTATGCAGTGCAGAATACATCTAAGTAATCGAGAAGGGTGTCGTTCATATATTGCTGATAGGTGGCAGGGCCATTTTTTAACCCGAATGGAAGAACCTTACACCTATAAGAGCCATATCTCGTACAAAAGGTCGTCAATTCTTCAGATTCGGGATGCATTCTTATACGGTGGAAGGCCTGTCTAATATCAAGTTTTGTAAATATTTTCGCTTTATTTAGACGTGCCAATGTTTCATCAATCAATGGTAAAGGATATTGGTCTTTTTTTTTTATTGCATTTAATTTTCTAAAATCAATACAGAAACGAAGGCTACCGTCTGCTTTTTTGACAAAAAGGACCGGACTTGAAAAGGGCGCTTTACTTAGTTCAATAAAACCTTTATCAATATTTTCTAGGATGTATTTGTGCACGGCTTTAAGCTTCTCAGACGACATGGGGTATAGGGGTCCAGCGGAAAGATGTTGTAGGTTTTCGAGTTCAATCTTATGGTCATAAGGCCAGTGCAGGGGTAATAAATTGGAATCGGATTTGGAGAAGACATCAAGGAGACCATGGTAGTGTGAAGGTATAATTTTCTCTAGTTCTAAGTCTTGACTCTCATACATAACTGAATTGTCTTCTTCTTCGATTTCGTGTTGAATTTCTTTGAGACTAAGGAAAGAAGGTGTATGGTCAGTACAACCAAGGCTTGAATGAAGGGCAGGAGCGCTTAAATGGCATAAATCTAAATCTGATTTTGATTGAATATTTGTCAATTTCAAATTTTTTCCTGCTGAATCATCACTGGCAGATTCACTTGTGTTGTATTCTTCATTTAATTTTGATGTTTGAAACAGGACGGCAGACCAGGAAGCAGGGTGAAGAATTTTCTTGTCCTGCACGGGCTGTTTTGTAGACCGAGCGCCGTTCATTGCCATTCTGTCTTCTTTGTTGAACAAACTATCCTGATATGTAACATCTGTTTGATGGATTTTAAACAGTTTGGGTCGGTCTGTTAAGAGATATTTTATCGACTTTGAACTTGATCATCGATATTGTATATGTATGTCTGTTATCACAGACATTGGAAATAATTCATGAGATTGCTTAATGAGTGGCTAGTATTGACTCCAATATAATATTGTAGAAGACTTGTCCAAACTATCAGAGGGCTACAACGTCTTTATCTATCTACAGGTAAATTCCCCATATTCCAACCACGCTAGCCATACAGGACGTAGCATATAGAACTTGATTCGTATCATCAGTTTGGGGCTGAGGTTTACCGTGCATATGCTACTCTTGTCTCATGTATGACTACTATGTGACACTCTCAGGTATCAATCTACCAACCCACACCAAACTGAAACTATTCACAACCCTGATAATGACCCCATAAATTATTGTAACAGTAGCCTGCAACATAGCACAATTAGGCTAGACATCGTTGACCAGGACCTAATCTGAACAATATTGCAACGAGGTTTGAATGGGTGAAGAGAAAGATAGTGTTTCTGGATGATCTGTTGGCCAAACAAGGCGGCACTGTCGTGAGTCAATCATTACAGTCTCTTACGGGTGACAAAGGTAAAATTGTCAAAATGACTGGGGTTAGATCCCTGTACATTTTGCCTTATTTGGTATGATCTTCATGCAGGCCCATGTCTAGTTATTCGACTAGTTATACAAGCAAGGGGCACTATCCAATGACATTCCGTGAAAGTCTAAATTATGGGGATGGTTTTGAACTCAATGGGAAAGGTACAATAGTCCTCAGTTGAAATTCAAAATTGAAAAACGTCTGTTGATAGTCTCTAAAAATGCACATCTATTTCAAAAATTATTGCTCTGTATTACAAAAGTCTACATCGAAGCCCTCAGTATGGCTCGCAACTAAAATGAAAGCGTTCTACATGTTTTGTGTGTCTTCTCCATCCTAATACTTTGTGTACCCTCCATTTGCCTTTATCACTGCTACACATCTTTCGTGCATGCTGCCAACTAGTGACAATAGCTCCTCTGAAGATATAGAGTCCCATGCATCCTGAAGCAATGTCTTCAACGTGGCAGAGAGCACAAGCCTGACCCCATTCATCTCAGGACTATTTACCTGAATGTGGTTTTTCAAGATATTCCACAATGACTCAATCAGGTTCAGGTCCGGAGAGTAAGGTGGCCATCTAATAGGCGTTATTCCAACCTCACGCAGCGCCTCAATTGTTGAGTACGCTTTGTGACATGGTGCGTTGTTGTGCATGTATAAAATTTCTGGATTTTCCGAGTGAAATTAATTCAAAATTGGCAAAATCCTTTCACAAAAGGATGAGGCCCTCATTGATCCCCAATCCTTCTCCCAGACTAGGAATTGGCCTTTTTGTGATCAATAAAATGATCCCCAAAACATCCAGCTGTTCCCATGAGCATGGCGAGCCACAATACAAGTCTCATCAAACTCATCATCAGGCTAAACTCTGCTGTTAGTAAAAGGAAGATTTAGGTAGAATATAAACGTACTTTTCTTGTGACACGAGGTTTCATATGACAATCACCCGAAACCCAGGTTTCATCAGTCCACAGTGTGCGACTCCATTGTTCATCGCTCCAATCTAAATGTAATTGGGCGAACTCCAATCTTTTCTGTTTGTTCACTGCGCTTAACGGAGGCTTCTTCCGAGCAATGCATCTGCTGTAGCCTCTTTTTTTGAGTGCATTAGAAATTAGACGTTCACTGCATCCCCAGTGGCTGAAGGGCCCCATGGCTAGTTCCAAATAGCACATCTGCCAATTTTCAGGTGACTCCCGGACAAATGCTTCAAGGTCATCAACTTGCTCTGCGCTTAATTTTGGTAAGGGTCCTTTGCGAGACATAGGATTCTCAGTCTCTCGAGCACACGCAAGTTGTACTTGTCTTATTGTGAAGCCAAGTTTGTCGGATATATTTTGAAGTGTCAAGCCAAGTCTTCTTATTGCTCTTATTTCTATACATTGATCGCGAGTTAGATGCTTGCGAACTTTAGTTTCTGAAGCAAACTTTTCGAGAGACATTGTTTGCTAGAATAGAGGATGAATTGATAGTGGTGAGAAGTTTCAGTGATTGTGCAGGCTTGGCAGCCAAAAATGTCGTTGAAAATGTGTTTTTCTAAGCGATTATTAGAAGAAGACGATTGGACCATACTTCATGGCGAGCGGGGTAAGGAGGAGAGACATACTAACCTATTACGAGCTAGCCCAACTGCACCTACAGGGCTAATCCCTTCAACGACCCAGTTTGAAGTATTACCTTTTGGAACCTAGAGGCACTGTATGTCAAAGTGCGCTAAAAATCTACTACCAAGGAATACATCATGCGATCCTAATTCTACAATTAAGAAAGGCAGATTATCTAGGCGCTGTCTATTTATCCACAATGACAACAAAATGTATTGCAATATTACAGGGCCTTTCTTTCCATCAAAGCCTTTGGATTGAATAGAATATCCGAGATTTTTCGGCTTCTCTCCAAGACATTCTGACATGGCGTATGCACATCTTGAATTGATATATGCAAATCCATTTGCTCCTTTGTCCGGAAGTACAGATACTCCGTCCACTATTCGCGAATTTCCAGAGAACGAGCATTGCAAAGTGTAGGTTTTCTCTGAAATTATTTTACCCAGATCAATATGTTGTATATTGACTAAATATCCTAGAAGGGAGTTTTTTTCTAGGATTCCACTTTTCCCTTTGGATCATTCTCTAAAACATCTACCTCATCCTCTGAACACAAATCTGAATCCACGCTGGATGACTCTTCAGCTACTACTTGAACAGTTGTATGCCTATTGTTAGGGGTTCTAAAAGGGCATTCAGACTTGGTCTGTCCCAATTTTTTACAATAGTGACAAGTTACATCTATACCTAATTTCTGTTCTTGTCTAGAATCAGGTCTAGAATTTGGCTGTCAATTTGAAGCGAGGGTAGAAGATTCTGGTTGGTAAAGTCTTCTACTGGAGTTTAGTTTTTCTGGCTTATTAGTCGAACTCTTCTCGAGTCGAATTCGTTCCTTATCAACTGGTTCTGCAAATTCACAAAGAGAATTGAAATCCGGACATCTGTGTAACTGGGTGTAAACTGCCAATTTTAGCTGTTGGTTCATCTTTCCATACATCAGATTTCTTCGTAGGGAATGATGAATTTTGGCTTTGCCAGCTAATGAAAGAAATCTGGTCTTAAAGTTTTGAAAACTTTCATAAGTGCCTTGACGTAGTGATTCAAACTCCACCATACTGTCCCGTTGTAAGGTGCTACTACGGTGACTCGCGATTAAATGATTTACCATTTGAACCGAATTCACGAAATCATTTTCTACATCTTCCCCAGAGAAGTACGGAACCAGCATTTCCTGAGCTTTGGCTTTTGTGGATGCAAAGATAAAATTTATGATTCTCCGATCTGAGCCCCAGTGTCTGTTGTTGTCTTGTATCCTACCTCGAAGTAAAATAAGCCAATTTTCATAAAAATCCAAATCATCAATACCTCCGAACTCATGAATAGGGTTAATGATTCGATCGGCTGTACCTAGTCGAACGTTCCCATAGGTTTGACCTACTGTCTCGGATGGATTGCGATATTTTGCAAAAGGAGGCCCTTGAAATTGGGCTCTTCGCTGCTACAGAGATGTGCTGTACTTTGTCTCTTATACTCTATCCTCCTAGTTAGAGATTTCTGTGTACAATAGTGGCTAACTGATGGCCTCAGAATATCTTCCTCTTCTTCTTCTTCTTCTTCGTCTTAAAAGCGTTGTCATGTTGTCGGAGAGTAGGCGTTTTGGCATTCTGAGGAGCATGGCATAGGGTTAGGTCTTGATAGCGACGGGTTCAAACTTGCGGATTCTATAAGCTTCTCTAGTCTAGCCATCTTTGTTTTTAAGAATTCTATTTTGCTTTGCTGTTGTCTATTTGTGAACTCAAGCTCGTGATGGCAACTCATTTGTTTATAGGCTGTGTCGACAATTGCATCAGCCATTTCTCTACCAGTTTCATTTTGAGCTACTGTCAACTCGTCCACTCTTTGATTGACTTCCGAAATGCATGGTTTACCTTTTCGAACAGCAACATTTGGGATTTCAATATTCGAATTTATCCTGTCGTGGCTAGGTTTGTGATATGAATTTTCCGGTTCAGACTCCACATCAGAGGTTGGCGGGGGAGGTAGATAGGGTTTAGGAGTCTTGTAATTGTTAGACATTTTTTGGAAGAAATTAAGAAAATTGATGTATTTATTTTGTTTGAGAGTGGGAAAACTTTATCAACTGTTATAACTTGTGACAAGCTGTTCCCTGAAAGTACTTTTACCACAAAGATGTACGTTTTGTCGCATTGTGGTTAACTGCAAAAAAATCTCAGTCTCAATGAGACAAGGAAATTATTTTGCCTTCCCAGGCATATTGGTGAGTTTAGAATAATGTGATGACCAGAAGGGAGCACAGGTTAGCAGATGAACAAGTCGAATCAGGTAAGGACTCAGATCTGGAATATAATTCATAAGATTCTAAACTAAGGGAAGAAAATAACAAGAGGTATCTAGAGATATACATATATACATAATTTACAATTGGTCCGTGCGTATGTAGGATCACAACACAATACCTGGAAGGAATAATAGTATTAGAGGCCCCGAGGGTCAGGAATACAAGGCCGTAACAGTATCCTGCCAACCTCTGGCTCTAAGACTAAACGGCTACTGCTATGTCATTGATAGATTCATAGTGTTGAAGTAGAGTCTGATCTTAGCTTCAGCTGGTATCCCTCTAGACAAGTTCTAGTTACTTCGATGGAATTCTAAGCTATTCTAGCAATTAGTTTCTAGATGTTTCGGGATGGTATTTTGTACCCTTACAAGCTCAATGGGCTTTGATCAGATTCTAGGTCACTCTCAGGAGTTCGACAGGAATTGGGCTGGAACTTGATTACTTTAGTCTGTAGCAGATAGTATCAAAGTATAAGTAGCTGAGGTATCTTCATGTCAAAAGCTCTCCAGCTTTCAGCCTTGTATTATTTCCTAGACATCCAAGAATCAAGAACCAAGTCTTTATTGTTATTATATTTTCTTTACCATCAAGAACCCAAGATTTAGCGCCTCCAGTTCAAGTTAAGTAACAAAGTCCCAAGAGATCCTGACTGTTACAGTTTGAGTGTTGTCTGAGCTTATTTGCATATCTAAGCGTATTGTTGAGGATTCATGTTGTAAGACTTTAAGGAAATGATAAAGGAAACTAGGAGATATGGCACTACCAGCCAAGGGGCCAAATCAGTGTCACAGCGTAGTGATTCTTGATAATTTGTGGCTGGGTGGCAAGTATTCGGCCTAGGGTGAAGAAATCAGTCAAGACAATCACTGAGGGGCTGAATGTTATAAATATCTGTTTGTAGTAGCTAGATTTCTCTTTCCTCTTTTTACAGTTTATTAAATCGACATTATTATCACCAACTTGGGTTTCCTGTCACACTGTGTTATGGTTATGAGGTTATGTGCGACATCTTGGAGTCTGGAGCTTAATAGTCTGCGGAGCTGAGGGTAGAGCAAGGTGTGGAGATTAGATTAATTGGAATCTATATGTACGTATATGTGAAAGGCTGGCACCAGAGTGAATAGCTGTCTGCACGAGTGTATCCAAAATGGGTTTATTTTTTGTCTAGAGAAAAACTACATACTTGTGGGATCACCCCCTATATGTTGTCTCGCTTATTGCTGACAAAATCAACTCCTAGGAGCCGGATAAACTCCGGATCCCATCTACAAGGCAATAGCCTGTAACAATATATATATATATATATATAAAGGGATGAAGCAGCACAGTCTATCTTTACAAGAGAAGTGTTCCTAATACCCTGCGCACGAGCCTCGGCTAATCCCTCACCGTGCCTTGCTAGCAACACTTGGTTTAGTTCACGTAATGTCTCATTGCTTACACATGCCCATCCAAATTGTATATCACAACACACTGACACTGATAGATTTCATATATCAGGCATATTGTTACGGATCAAGGAACAGGCGCTGGTGCAGCTATGTGGTTGATAGTATGTAAATTATCATTCTGAAGAGAAAACTACTTCAGTCTCTATCTATACTTATATATACATTGTCTATGTGGTTGAGGCACAGTCCCTCCCTCTCGGTTCCAATGGGATTCTTCACTTGTGTTGTAGCTGTATGGTCCAATACTGCTGCCCTGCCAAACTAGGTGCCGATGCCTTGATATTCTGTTGAGTGGCATCATATATCCACGCATTGATGTCGATCAATCGTGCGCTACCAATATCAGGCTAGGCTCATGTTGGCCAACATGCGCTACAGGAACCAATCGGCTTACCAGCCATTACACATATAAAGAAAACCCTGCTGCCAGAGAAATAGTTAAGAATTTGAAGGACCAATCCAGGAGAAAATGGTCTAAACCTTTAAAAAAATTATTAATGAAGGATATGGCAGAGTCCAAACTTAATAACGGTTTAATTTATTTTAGGAATCGATTATTTGCGCCAGATTACAAGGAGCTACATTTATTTATTGTTCATGGTACCCATTCATCAGGACCCGCGGGTCACCCAGGGCTAGTAAAAACGTTAGACTTGCTACAAAAATTATACCAGTGGCCTAAAATGACTAAGTTTGTGACTAATTTTGTTAAAGGGTGTGAGCAATGCATTAGAACGAAAACCCCAAGAACATCACCACCAGGCTTCCTGAAGCCCCTCAATATCCAAGTCCGCGCATGGGTCGATATCTCAATTGATCATGTGGTGAATTTATCTCCATGTAAGCGTTCTGGAAAAGTATTTAATCATATCCTCGTGGTAGTGAACCGCCTGACGAAAATGCGCCACTTCATACCAACATCATCTCTAGATACTGCAGAATTTGTAAGTTGTTTTATAAAGGAAATGTACAAGCTTCATGGTGCACCAGAATCGATTATCTCCGATCGTGGCTCTGCATTTGTCTCGTATTTTTGGCATCGCTTGAACACACGTCTATCTGTGAACTTAAAACATAGTTCTGCTTCTTATTCCCAGACGGAAGGTCAAACGGAGAAAATTAACTCGGCATTGAACCAGTATCTACGTGCATTTGTTAATTTTACGCAGGATGATTGGATTGACTGGCTCCCACTTGCAGAATTCTCAGGAAACAACAATTTTAGCGAGACAACAGGTGTCTCTCATTTTTTGCAAATTATGGCTACAACCCACGTCTTGGAATAGAACCACCAGCCCCCGAGATCTGTGACTTTAATGGATCGATGAAGAAAGAATACCTAAAAGCTGATGCTATTGCGGATCGTTTTAATCATATATTGGAAAAACTTAAAGCACTAAGCCGTCAGTCTCAAGAACAATATGAGAATAATGCAAATGCTAGAAGATCGGAGGCTCCAGTATATAATCCGGGGGATAAGGTGATGATAAGCCTTAAAAATATTAAGACAAATAGACCAAAAAATAAAAGGGATGACAAATGGGATGGTCCTTTCAAAGTGATAAAGGTATATGATGGGGCGGTAATTGTTGAACTTCCGAAACATATTGGGATGAACAATAGCTTCCATACATCAATGGTTCGACCGTGGCCAGACTCGATAATCCCAGGCCAATCTAGTATCAACATAAACGAGCGTCGCAATACTGCAGGCTGGGTTGTAGGAAGAGAAAATGACGGTAAAATTGTCGAAAATGGAAATTCGATTAGATCTTTGATGTACATGATGAAAATATTGATAACACCGGGCTTACATACCTTGTTAAGTGGAATTACGATCAAAATCCCACCTGGCAGCCAGAATCAGATTTGAAAGGATGTGACAAGGCATTAATAGATTTCCACACCAAATACCCCGATAAATCAGGGCCTCCAGAATGGGTGAAGATGCCGTCTACAAATCGATCAATTCCAGAACAACAACTACGAAGATCAAACAGAAGACGGGAACAGATGAAGAAATTGAAATAATCATCACAAAAAATAAAATTAAAAATTAGAGAAAAGTTTGGGGTCCAAACTTAAATTTTGGAGGGGGAGTACTGTCACGGGACTAAGTCCTAGGAATGGCTTAGCGAACTTGGGACTTAGAGACTTCCATGTACACAGTTAGATTTACTCTTCTTATTGCATAACACAGTTATTGATCCTGACCCATCCAGATCCTGATATTCCCTTTGTACATTCCGTGATACTACCTCAAAATTGGCGTTGAAGTCCGACAGCTTAAGTGAGGCGTCCAGGAGCTCTTCCTTTATATTTTCATTCCCTGTCAGAATCGCAAAGCCGGTTTTGAGACGGTGTACAGTGCAGGCGTCACTCAAGGAGCACCGTAGCCCAATCTATATTTGTTGCCGTATGTCAGCAGGCTAAAGCTGGCGCCACGGGTGCTCCTTTCCTAGGCGAAGGAACAGTCGTTTGTCGACTTTCGCCTTCGGGGCATCTTTCTTTGGGGCCTTTGCCGCAGGTTGCGGCACAGCCTTTACAGTAAGGACTGCTTTCTGACGCAGTCCGTTTCTTGCCACCGTGGCCCAGGTGCTTTTGAGGGGCAGCGCTGGGACGTCGGAAATTTGTATGCTCCTGGCGTCGGGAGCCCTTGGGAGAGGGTTCGCCGTGCGACGAGGGAGAACGGGTGGCAAAGTGGCCGGGCCCGTGGCCATATATTGCGCTATGGCGGCGCGTAGATAGACTCTCATGGAGTCTACGAATTGTCTGTTTGACCCGCTGGTCAAAGGGAGAAGGGTGGCTTCGACGCCAGAGATGGCGGCGGAACAGAGGGCCAGACTTGCCGCTGTTTCGGCGGCGCGTCGTTGTTCAGCTGTTAAGGGACGGTACGCCAGCTTCTCGCAAACGTATGTCGAAAATTAAAATTTTTTCTATCTTGAGGGAAAATAATCTACTTGGGATTTACCAGAATAAAAAGACTACGCGTCGCGTTGCCTCCTGGACTTTGCATAAGCAATTACATGATCCGAACTAAATTAGGAATGACGCCTGTTAGGAGCCAGATAAACTCCGGTTCCAGGTAAATGAGGCAGCAGCCTGTAACATTATCCCCTCCGGTTATTTGATGGCCCAACACTAAAAATCATTCTTATTATTTTTGGATTTGATTTCATTTAGCTCGATTTGGCGCCCCCTGGGCCCATGCAGGTGTCTACGAACTCTAATATTTACATAGGAGGAAACCTTGCAGTAAAAACCCCCTTAGCTGTCTGACTTGACTCTGCGCAATTATAGTCTTACTCTAGGAAGTGCACTCATACTGTTGTTGCCAGCGTGGATTCCGTCCTTGTCCTGAGTATCCATTTTTCTCTCTTCGCCTGATTAACGCCTCGATTTCCCCGGTCATCCGAAACTGCTCTAGCCATCCTTCCTTCCGAATCCACTGTGCAATTCTTGTCATATCTTTGACGTTATTTACCATAGCTTCGAAAGATCGAGTTGTCGATTTTCGGAGTAACTCACCTCGTCCCTTTGCCTATCTTGGACAAGACTGTAAAGGGTTTAAAGAATTCAGAAGTACTTGAAAGACGTTAACTCAATAGGAATTGATAATTTTTCCTTGGGGAAGGCTAAACTACCGTATCGTATCCTGTCCTTTATGTCTTTCGCGTACGCTAGTATTAATTCCCCCCTTTAGCCATATGAGAATTAATCCTTTCTTCCGGCTCCCTTCCTTGGCCCCTGAGAATCGTCCTTTCTCCCGGCTATATTCCTTGGCCCCTGAGAATCATCCTTTCTCCCTGGCTCTCTTCCTTGTATCGTACTCCCCCATCTGGCACGTACTCCCCCATCTGGCACGTACCCCCTTTAATACCCCCTTAAAGTCCCCTTTCGTCTATCCAGGAGCGTTGCTTTGCCAATACCTTAACTTGGAGACGGAGTGGTCCCAGTGACCAGTCCCAATCCGGGCACAGCCCGTCACAAAGACATCACCATGTGCTTTATATTTTGGGACGGATACCCACGTTAGAGGCATGGTTTTCCTACTCCTGGCACGTTCCTTCTGTGTAAGTAGGCATTGTGCCCAATGTGCTCGCTTCTTACTTGCGTGGCAATGCTGCTCTGGGCCCTGCTAAGGTTTTGGTGGATTTGAATAGGTGACTCTCTATAGTTCATCATAAGTCTACCTGTTTTCTTGTCGTTGTATAAGTTTGCAGCATTCCACTTATCCGGATTGGCTTGCGCTCGGGTACCCAAGTGTCGCTCCTTCTACTGGCTCGTCCAGGATTCTGACCATTCCTTGAACGCGGCGTTCTTACCAGCTACTTTCTGTCCTGTTTTAGACTCGATGTTGCTGCAGATTAAGGTCCATTCCGCTATATCATCTCTCCTATTTTGATCGCGTCTACTTGAATTTTCTTCATCAAAGTAGTTGATTTTTTCGCGTGCAGTCGAAATTGTCTGTCGGATAGGTAGGTTATTGGAGAGACCGGCATATTGAAGCAGCCTTTGTTTAAGGTAGATCTCTATCGGAAGAGTTGACGTTTCATGCTCTAGCATTCTACTACTGGTCGACTGGTATGCCCCCGTAATGATCTTTAGGAATTTCCTTTGGACACTTCTGAGTGGCTTGTGTATTCTTTCAGGAATGTTGCCTGTCGGTCCAGTTCTGGCCCAGATAGGGGATCTATAGATAAGCGCTGGTCTTACTACCGAGTAATATAGTAGTCTTGATTTGTTGACATTCGCACCCCATGTTTTTTGATATTATTATTATTATTATTGAATTGAATTAGTCTCGTTTAACGTCCTATGCGGTATCTATATACAGAACCATGAAGACGGTAAGCCGCTTTGATAAGGGAAAAAGCTTTCAACAAACAAAACCCGATGTCCTGCCACTTTGAACCGACCCGGCTTTATGCTGAGGACGTTCCTTTCAACCGCAATTATCTAAACTTTCTTCGAAATTCGTTAACTCCCCCTTCAATCAGACTAACGTTATGAGAAATTAAAAAGAGAAGGCACCTCCTCACTCGGCGTTGGTCTTCGAAGTGTTCGAAGAGTAGGTCCCGATGGCAGTGCTGCTGTCGAGGCGATTATTGGTGCCGCTGGGGCTTCAACTACCATACGCGGTCGTCCTGGCCCTCTTTTGAGTACTTCAGTCTTTTTACTGGTGACCAAAGTAAATCCCTGATCATCAGTTGGTCTGACTATTTGTGTTGGCGCCATTTTTGGTTTTTCATTCCAAATATCTGCCGTTCTCGATAACAGCTCCATCCGAGCCTTCTCCACACTACCCTTATAAACCTGGTAGGTCCGACACGCTGCTTTCTGCCATGAACTATGTTCCTTGCCGCAGTTGGCACAAGAAACCCTTTTCCTCGGACAGTCCCGAGTTTGGTGAGCGCCAGAGCACTCACCGCACCTGGCTACCTTTCCACACGACGCCTGCGTGTGTCCCCATTGGCTGCAGTTGTAACACTGCTTTAGCTGAGCCCGTGGCGACCATACCTGCGCGGTGAAGAGTATGGCGTTAATAACAAGGCCCTGTCGAACTACCTCCGTTTGCATTGCCTCCGATGGGAGGCTGACCACAATTGAACCTCAATTGCGACCGTTTTTCTTCGATCGCTGGTGCTCCTTTCCATCGTGTAGCCACCTAATTCGACTAATCACTAGACTGGGAATTTGAGCCTTTGTTGCTATCTCAATCTCCCTGGTGATAGCGTAGTTTTGGGCATCTCTGCCACCCTCAATTCGAGTCCGCAAAGGGACACCAGAAACCTCGACGGGAAAATCTTGCCGTAAAATCTTAAACTCGTTCGGTTGTCGCATGTTGAGCGCCGCATCTCTCTGGGACGCCGACTGGACGAACACCTCAGTGTCGTTGCTTCGCATTTGGCGAGTCTCGTAAGCGCCTTCGATATGTTGTTGTGCCTTAGTTGGTAGCTCTTGTAGCTGCAAGTTTTGTGCGCCGTCAATTCTTATTCTGACCGCCGTTTTCGCCATTTGCGGAGCTACGACCGACGCGTATCTCCTTGCTGTAGGCGCGCCCGAAACCACTGCTAGAGCAGCTTTTCTTTACGACTTCCTCTAAAGCCATCATCCTCTCCTCGATAGGAGACTTCTTCTGGGACATTTCCGTCCATGCCCTTCTGTGCGCGTTGAAGGCCTTCACGGCCTCGTTCACATCCTCCATTGAGGGTAAGTCCTCCCCGTCCATCTCTCCCATCACGCTGAGTCTAACCTGTTTCAATAGTTTCCCCAAGATTTCAAGGGTTCTATCCTTAGGAGCTGTCTGTGCTCCGCTGCCGTTGTTTGTTGGGGCCATTGTCGCATTTTACGACACGTCGAAACCGCTGGATTTACCCACACCAGCTCCCACACTCGCCATGTTAGAGCACGGAAAGCGATAAGATGTAAGGAGGGTAATGAAGATATAAAAATAATAATCACGATGTCAAATTGGTGATACGGGTAGCGTGGAACGCTGCGCAGCTTTCTGGCAAAAATGATGTTTTTTTTGTATTCTATTTGATTTGATTTCATTTAGCCCGTTCAGGTACCCTATGGGCCAATGCAGGTATAACTAGCTATAATATTTACACAGGAGGAAACCATATTCGGTAAAAACCCCCTACAACTGTCTGTATCGTGTCTATTTTGTTTCTGAGGTTTCCTACAGGAAGTGCGATTACACTGTTTATACAGTGTGAAATCCGTCCTATCCTTGTCCACATCGTCTCATCCTTTCGTCCAATGCTATTTCTACTTCTCCTGCAAGCCGGAATTGTTCAAACCAGCCTTTTGCCAGGATCCATTTTGTTATTCTCTCTATGTCATCTGGGCTGTTCATCATTGCCGCAAATGACCTGTCTTTTGCCTTTTGAAGCACCTCTCCTCTTCCCATGGCCCACTGAGGACACGCCAAGACCATATGTTTGACATTTTGAGACGCATATCCACACTGACATTTTGGATCAATCACTCCGGGAACTTTCCTTCGATACAGATAAGAATTGAGATCAATGTGCCCACTCCTTATCTGAACTGCAATACTGCTTTAGGCCCTACTAAGGTTTCGGTGGATGTTTGAGGGTGTGTTTCTATATGTAATCCTTTTTCTGCCTATTGTCTCATCTGTAATAATAATTGCGGCTTTCCAATTTTCGGGGTATGCCGAAGCTCGATGACCAGATAGTATCTCGTTTGCTGGACGTGTCCAAGAGTTTTTCCACTCCTGGAACGCGGCCACCTTACCGGCTTCTTTTTGTCTCCCTTTCGCATTCTCCAGGCCGCAAATTCTGGTCCATTCTTCAATGTCTTGCTTTCGATTCTTGGCTACCCAAGATATACAAAGCACACTGAGCAGTTACACTAGCACCGCTGGCATGTGAAGAATTCACCTTTGCAGGTCACGTAATACCAGACTTGGCCCAGGGCAACAATAGGAAGGTGATATTTGGATTGAAAGTCATGTGATATCCCTATGTATAACTACGCAATTGCCTCCCTCGATTTTGTCGTAACAATCTACCAGTCATCCACTTGTCTCACACTTTACCACTGTACCCATCGTTCTCAACACACTTTACACGATGTCTAAGTTCCAAGAAATATTCACGTATCAAGAGAACAACTCGATTGATTATATTCTCCAGAAATGCAGAAAAAAGCACAGCAAAGGCAGCAGCTCTCAACTGGGTAAATTTCGATTCCAAGCTCTTGTACTTTCAGCTAACAGATTAGTTCTTTACAAACTGTATCAGAGTCTAAGTATGTACACTGTCCCAGTACGAGAAAAAAAAATATGGTTGAACTTAATGACTTGTTTCTCACCATCTCGGCCGACATCATGATAACTGAAAATCTCATTTTATTTGACCAACTTGTTAATGACATTCTTAATAATAAAAATAAGGAAGATATCTTGTCATTGGCCATTGATCTAGGAACGAAGTTTCTATTACAGTCAACAGTAGAACCAAAGAATAGTTTGATAACAATCCGTAGAAATCATATGGAGGGGTCCAATATTGACATAACGGCCCAGACGTTGGAAATGTATTTGCAGAAAGACCTTCAAGATAACGTATTCTGCGAGATCCCAAATTTCTGGGAATGTTTCTTTGAAGAAAAGGATTGGACTGACCAAGCTTCTCGTATATGGGAAAGCTACGAAAAGTATGAGATTGCTGAGAAGAAAATAAGATCGAAAGAGCTTAAAGCAAAAAAAACCGCAAAAGATGTCGAGGAACAGAAATGTCTCCATAGAGACAAGGAAGAGAAAATCCTTGAAGAAGGCATGACTGAAAGTGAGATATGGGACTGGCTCACCTTCTTTGAGGAGAATTTCATAAGTCAGCTCAAAGGTCGCACAACAAGATCAACAAAATACCCCATAGTCATCGAAGATAAGGGCTCCCTTCTGCGAGGGCGCTATTGTCGCACAAATAGGACGCAACGTGCTCAGGAGCAGACGGGTACTACTCAGATTGACTTCCTGATAAAAAGTATTGAATTACAGAACGATGATGTTGACTGGAGAAATATGAATGTCGGGGCTGAGTTCACAATAATATCGAGTGAAGACATAAGAAAGAAAAAGTTCCTTCAACTATCAAGATGTGCTCGTGAAGTATATTGCGCTCAGCCCCTACGGCGATTTATGCACGGATTTCTGACGTTTAAAGAAGAATTCGAACTCTGGGTTTTCGATCGCTCGGGCGCTTACAGCTGGGGTAGAATGAGTATTATAGATAGGAAGGAGATTTTCGTGCGAGCATTATGCTCGTATTTGTTGATGAGTGATGAGGAACTTGGCCGTGATATGTCAGTCCTGCAGATGCATGGAAATTCAATCGCAAGTTTCACAGAAAGTGATGGCAACTCTGACCTAATATTTGAGATCAAACCTAAGCCTGTCATACAGTCAACGACCCTGGTCACTCGAGGGACAACCTGCTATAAGACGATGGACGAATCAACTATGATAAAGTACTCGTGGAGCAGGTCTGCGGACAACGCCGAAGTTGGATTCATGAAGGATGCACTCCAAGTAACAGGTGTCGTGAAGTACATTGCATCACAGTTAGTGTATCAGACTAACAGTCACCTGGGAAGTCTCAATCTTTCCGGCGCCAAGCCATGGGATTTGAAGGCCGACGGCCAAAATGTAACCCGTGGATCTAGTTACCATATCATGACTCAACCGTCTTTGGAAAGAAATCGGGTTCTTTTCAGGATTGCAATGAAACCATGTGGCAGAAAAATCGACACATGCGGGTCTATCCTTGATTTTGTGGCCGGAATTAGAGATGCGATCAAGGCTCACCAGAGGCTTGTCGATATTAGTATCCTACATGGAGATATCTCGGAAGGAAACATTATCCTGAAAGATCCAACAATAGATGACGATTCCCATGGTATGCTGATTGACTTTGATTGTTCCGTGAAGTTGAAGGGAAACGTCGCTGAGGATGAAGAACTGTTCTTGACAGGCACCGTGAAGTTTATGGCAATTGAGAGATTAAAAGCCGCTGCAGCTTTAAAGCCTACCATCCGACGAACATATCGCCACGATCTAGAATCATTCTTCTATGTGTTTGTTGTAGGATGCATAGAGTACGAATCTGTAGATGAGGCTGAGCTTCGAAATCTAGACAAATGGTGTAAGGGTGAAATTGATACTTGCTACTCGTCTAAATATACGGATATTTTAGATCTTGAAATAATTCTCGATAAGTTCACGCCAAGTTTTGTAGGACTAAAGGAACTAGCCAAGAGCTTACGAACAATTCTGTTTAAGGATGGAACTTTTTTGGACACACCTAAAGATCGTGGATCAATGTACAGGAGAATGATCATGGCTTTTGACGAAACTATCGAGGACATAAGAGGTAAGATATATTCATGACCGCATGAAAGTATTAATTTTTGTTGCTCGAGCTTTGTTGACAAACCGTTCACTTTTAGCTGGAAGAATCATGAATTCAACCTTCATAGCACGCCGGTATAAGATCGCCGTGGGAGCTATAGCTCGCCGAAATTTATTACGAGAAATGGCCGTTGGGTAGAAAGAACACCATTTCATACTCGGTTAAACCGCGTATTACTTATCCGGTGTGAAGAAGAGGAACATTTAAGCTCTAAATGTTGGCTATATCGAGAGATTGAACTTTAAATTTTCATTTACACTTATCTTTATTTGAATCAATGAGACATGGCTAAGGTTGATGTGGTAAGATATTTACCAAATTGCAAAATATCAACATAACTTTTCTTCACGAATCTCATTAGAGAAGTATTTAACAATAGTTTGTTGACAATGTCAATGATATGTATCTTAATCCATAAAATGATCTACTTCTCTTTATTTGACTTGAAATCTGTGTAACAAAACTTTGTCGTAAACTGTTATAATAACAGCACTATTCGTTATCATTGTTGAGCTTTGCTATTGATCCTACCCATTTTCGTATCAACGAATGTAAGGTTCGAAAAGACAGTAATGTGAGAGAAACTGTATCCTCATCCTGTGTCGTAAGATTCTGAGGCCATAACTGTCAGGGAATACATCTGGATCAACATCATCCATTGCCAAACACTAGTATTAGCGTATGGTATACGTGTTGGTGTACCAAGAAATGGGTTGGTTAACAAATAGGTTTAGTTCTGGGTTTATCTCATGTAACGTTGAGCTGTTGTATGAGTTGGGAGGAAGCTCCAGTTCACTTTTACCTAGAGTATAACTAGTCGCTTTACTGCTGGTGGGACTGGGAATACGACGTTTTTGTATCTTAATTTCCTGTCGGAGACTACTTACTTATTCGAGCTACCTGTATATCATAACTCCTGCCCAGTGATATTACCTATCTGAGACGTCTCCCTTACACTTCTCAATGTTTTTACTGAATCTTGGTTACAAAGTCCTTACTTCCAGGCACAGACTAGGGTCATAATATAGAGCTCAATTGGTTGGTCTCTTCGAATACTTCAAAAGGGTAGTTGTGTTTTCGGATTTAGTACTGATGTTAATATTAGGGGAGCCTTGCACTTAGAAGGTCTTTTGAATATCCTCCGGCTGCCACACTCCCGGAAATTGCCTTCGTCTTCTTAGTTGTAGAGATGAAATGATGAAGATATAGAGGCTCCTCTTAGTGTGACTCATTTGTAGACCTGTGGAGGTATTGCTGTTGGAAAGAATTAGAGGCCCAGAAGTGAGTGCACTACCTAAAGCACAGGTACTTCCTGTTGTGATGTGAAATTATTCAGCCAATTAGACAAGCTGTATTAGATGATATAGAGATCTAGACAAGATGTGGTTGGCGCAGTGACATAGTAGACAATTGCATGAGGATAAAATGAAGAATGTAGACTATTCTGTAGACTATAATAGAATATCTTACATCACAAGATGGGATATTCTACTATGTAAGGATTCTGGAGAAATGCCTCAGGCAGGATTTATGTGTTCCTTGTTTAGCACCAATCACGAGGTATGAAAATGGTAGAGAGGCAGCCTTAGGAATGTAAGATAGATTGGCTATGGAAGGAGAAACAGGAGTGACTACAGCGAGCTCTATATACATGAGGTGTGAGTGTTTGCTGAGTAATGCCAAGACTAGCTTGGCATTCATGTCAAGTGTAGGTGTTTCATGTTCAAGCACCTACACTGCCTTGCTCATTGCATGTTTGGAGCCCTGAGGGCGTAACTGCACCACTAGGCTTTTTTTTTTAAATCAGATTTTAATTGCGTATGCAGCTACCTAGCTATTACACAATATCAAAGAAGTGTACAGAAAAGATGACTCAATTTACAAGAGAAGCACTCATGCCTCAGATTTCATTTGCAAGTACCACTGCGAAGTTATGGCGGCTTTTTCTTCACCCCAAGTCAACCCTCATCCGTGAATACCCACCCAGGGGAACATCTCAAAAACCCTGAGTCATCTGGACATGCCTCTGTCATCCATCAACTTTTCTCCGCGCGAAATGTAAGCTGAGATGTCTCCTTCCCAAGTGAAGTAGGTGCCCAGGCTACTCAAACCATACCAGAGAACACCACCAGGAGGCGGATCACAACACCTTCCATCGTTTGCTTGTGTTTATGGTGTTCGCTGCACTCTCGCAAGCGAAGTCTTGGCGCGTACAAAGCTCAATTCGTAAAACTCTTTCCAAAATTCGAAATTTCACGCTCGTCGATAACGTATCCCTCTTCTGCATCATCTTGTGAACTTGTCCTGATCCCTCACACGTCCATCCCAAAGAGCTATCTCCCAGATTTGTGCTCCACGCTTTGCTTCCTCCGTCGGGTATAAATATAGGCGTGGGCGTGTATTTGGTGACCGGCTGAGGCCAGAGAAAGTCGACGAGAGGTGTGGTCATTGAAACGAGGATGTACTAGGTTGTACTTGTAGACTTGATGAAGCTTAGTTGAGAATCGGACTCTTTGGGAGTGAAAGATTGACATGGTGGAGTAATTTGAATTTTTGCCTCGTGGGCCAACTTCTTTGATATTGCGAAATTTGACTGAACTTGGCTCTGGGAGAATATTTCACCCCCAGGTTCGTAGAGGACACCGCGTACAGGTGTTCAGTCTTGCCCTCCACCACTAGGCTTATTGACTAGCGAGGATAGTTATGTAGTTTTCACTTCGGATACTGAGATCTTCACGCTTTGTTTTCTGTCTTCAGGAATAGTTACATTATTCTCATCACATCTCACTCTCGTCCTCTGCCAACTAGAGTGACCTACCGTCACCTCTATCTAGAACGACTGCCCGCTTTCCCATTTACCACTTCTCTAGAAAGCCCTACGCGTTCCCACGAGGCGTCCTTCCTCAGTACATCGTACGCTACGCCCTCTCCTACGCCTCGAGTCCTGCGCCTAGTGAACCTGCACCTGACATACTAGCAAGTAGACAGATGGGCTACAGGTATAAATAGGAGTATTCTCCGTCATGTAGATAGCGGTCATCTGGAAACGAGTCTGATAATGAAAAAAATATCATCGTCCACTTCAAAATAGTGTCAAGCACATCATATTGATAAAGCTACAGTTTGTGTGCAATCCCTCTCCACATAACCACAATACTCCTGGTCGGAGGGCAGAAGGTTGTTGTTGGAAATACAGCTACTTGCATTTACTTCTATCGACCAACGTGCTCGCCTGCATCTTGCCGGAACAATTTTTTCAAAATCGGGTAAGAATAAATAATTCTGACCCAATTAGATACAATATTTAAGACTGTTTATAAGTTATTCTTTGTGCAAGAATCTAGTGTCTTAATTGTTCGTGTTGTGTCTTGCAAGCCCTGATATTCTGGGCTGGAGGATAACATTTTCATGTAAAGAATGTCTATTAATTCTGCAGTCGACTCCGTTACGCGTAAGCTTTGACCCTTGCAATTCCGCTGTATTTATCTTAATCTCAGAAGCACACTTTGTTAACCACCTAAACAGGTTTTCTTCTCTCTTTTAAGATATTTGCTGCTCCAAAAACCCTTCAATACTCCAGCATAATGGCTGATCTCTCTTAATAAAGTCACATACATATCAGGACAACAATCACAGATATAAACTATGGTATAATGGGAAGTTGTAAATCAGAATTATCCAGCGAGTCTGGCGCGTTGTAGCAATATTTGAGCTGCAGAATTAGCCTCGATGCATAAAATGATAGGGGGGGGTATTTTTTAAATCATTTAATGTGTATTCAGCTATCTAGCTATGACACATGACCGGTGCTATGTATACATGTGGGATGACTCTTTTGACGTTAGAGACACTCATACTCTGGATTTCATTCGCAAATACCACTATGAGGTATGTTCGCTTACACAAACAATCGACTAAAATGAGGGTTGTCCATATGGTCGAGTAAGTAATTGTTCAACGAAGGGTAAGGCCTGTAATGTTTCGGTTACAATATTGGTCATCAATTTATTTTGGTGGTTACTTGATCTAGTACGGTATGACCGATGCTTAAATTCCTCAAGAAATGTGGGGTGTGCCATTAACACGGTATTTAAGTTCACACTTAAATACATCTGGATTTGGTTTCTATGCTGAATTGTTCATATAAGGATTCAGGACAAGCAAAGTCAACTTGCGTCAGACGACCGACGTATACTATCTGGACTAAAAACTTCATAGATGTATAGAAAACTACTTATCTCTAATTTGAGTCTGAACAGTTATTATTATATGCCGTGGTGCCATTTTAGAAACTGGGGATCCTTGTTAAAGACTTCATATGATGTTCATGTCTACAGAATCTTGTCCTGTCCCTAAATCTCCTAGTTCTTGTAATGATTTCTTCCATTGGAGAGAACTGCCATTGTGTATCCCATCTAGTGTTGGCTTAAACTATCCGGCGAAGGAGTTAAATACCAAATTAGAGCTTGTGGTCAGTGAACTTGGAAATGGCTCATAGCTACTAGTTATAAGAACCAAGGCTTAATTTTGCATTCCTCATTCTTTATTATGCTCTCCATATTCTCTTTATTGCCTCCGTAACACCTACGTCATTAGTTTCGAATTCGTAAAGGCCCACACCAACAGCTACTGTCGCAGCCCTCAATGCCCACCAAGATACCGCTCTCGTTTTTGGAAGACGTTTCTTAGGAATGTAATCAGTCAGAACTGACTCGAAGCCAATATGTGAATGTATGAGAATCGTTGCACATAGAACGGCGTCAAGGGTAGGATTAAGAGATCCAGCTGCAAATGGTGCTAGAGTGAGAGGAACGAGGCCAGCAGAAACAAGCCGTTCAAATGTCCAATGATAAGAGCCGTGATTCGGTTCGGGGTTGGGTACAGGCGCGGCATCGTTTGCTAGAATAATAAGTAAAGATTATTAGCAGATAATTGAATATACCTGTGCCATGAATCATCTCTGCGAACTGTATTAGCTCTAGAAAATGTCAGATATTCATGCAATATATAATCTTACGGGGCAGAGGAGGCAATATAGTCTTGCTGCCACTGGTATGGAAAGCAGCTACTCGCATGTAGCTATGCCTGATATTTAGGCTGGATTGGCATGGAAAGCTCCTCGATAAACTACCTGCTAACTTAGTGGCAGAAATCATTTCTGAAGATATCTTGAAGATGTTGGAAGCAGGTCTGAAGCTTGAGGCTATTTGGTGCAGGAGGACAATTATGGATAACAAGATTGAATCGCAATAACGGCACGTATGTATCAACCTCTGTAATCGACAAAGGCTGAGCGGCGATTTGTAAGTTGAATGGTGGAGCCTGTGATTGGCCGATCCACAAGTTCCGGCGATTAACCAGCCTCGAGTCGTGTATGTTGCAAAAAACAAAATCCAAATTTCATCCTCATCCATCCTCAACATAGCACAGATGGCGTCACGTCGACTAGCACTTAATCTGGCCCAAGGACTTCGCAGCAACCGTGCCGCCAGAAATTCACTGGCATCATTGAAGAGAGGCCTTGCGACGCCCGTCACTAAAAGTGGAGCAAAGACCGAAACAACAACACTTACAAATGGATTGACTGTAAGCCTAAATTCTTGTTGCTTGTCTACCACTTCTCAATTTATATAGATTGCTACTGAGCACTCACCATGGGCTCAAACCTCTACAGTCGGTGTCTGGATTGATGCAGGGTCTCGGGCCGAAACCGATAAGACAAATGGTACCGCTCATTTTCTAGAGCATCTTGCATTTAAAGTAAAGTCCATGCTAAACTTTGCTGTTATTTTATTACTGAAAATCAGAAAAGGGTACTAGCAATCGAACCCAACAGCAGCTGGAGCTGGAAATTGAGAATATGGGCGGTCATCTGAACGCTTATACATCTGTAAGTTGTAAAGCAAGAACAAATTGATCATTATAATAATGAAATTAAGCGCGAAAACACTGTATATTACGCTAAAGCATTCAACTCAGACGTACCTGCTACGGTCAATATTCTGTCTGATATTCTCCAGAACTCTAAGCTAGATAAATCAGCTATTGAACGCGAACGAGATGTAATTTTGAGAGAATCAGAAGAAGTTGAGAAGCAGTTGGAAGAAGTCGTCTTTGATCATTTACACGCAACTGCTTTTCAGGGACAACCGCTTGGGCGAACGATTCTCGGTCCTGCCGAAAATATCGAAAGTATTCAAAGAGATGATCTCGTGAGTTATATCAAGACAAATTATACCGCCGATCGAATGGTTCTCGTCGGAGCCGGTGGTATCCCGCATGCACAGCTTGTAGAACTCGCTGAGAAGCACTTTGGGGGCTTACCAGGAGCGCCTTCGAATAGCAACATGATCACCAGGAAAGCTAAACCAGAGTTCATCGGTTCGGAAGTCAGATTTCGGGACGACACCATACCCACTGCCAATATCGCAATTGCAGTCGAGGGTGTTAGCTGGAAAGATGATGATTACTTCACTGCTCTTGTAACTCAAGCCATTGTTGGAAACTGGGACAAAGCAATGGGGAATGCGCCACACATGGGCAGTAAACTTAGTGGGTTTGTTCACAAGAACGAGCTTGCCAACAGTTTTATGAGCTTTTCGACAAGTTATAGTGATACTGGGTAAGAAACTTTTCACCTGAACCACTTCAAGGCACACAAAAGCTAATCAAGCTAGTCTTTGGGGAATCTACTTGGTCACAGATAAACTCACACGAATTGATGATCTTGTTCACTTTACTCTCCGCGAATGGTCAAGGTTGTCATTTAATGTCACCGAGGCCGAAGTTGGGCGTGCAAAAGCTCAACTAAAAGCGTCAATCCTCCTCTCTCTAGATGGGACATCCGCTGTCGCCGAAGATATTGGAAGACAAATTATCACCACTGGACGCCGAATGTGTCCTGAAGAGATAGAACGTGTCATTAGTGCTATTACGGAGAAGGACGTAATGGACTTTGCTCGTCGTAAACTCTGGGATCAAGATATCGCTATTTCAGCCGTCGGTAGCATCGAAGGATTACTAGACTATCAAAGAGTGCGGAACGATATGAGCCGGAATGCATAATTAATGGAGAACAAGTGAAAAAAATAGATTGATAAAATGTATAGTGAGAGATGGAGTATTTTGTACACATAGATCTTCTCAACCAAATGGCCCCATTACTAGTCCTTCAACAGTTAATTTCCCTGGTGAGCAATACACCTTCTAAAAAATTATATCGGGAAAGAGGTTCGGATCAAGGAATAATTGGAGTTTCTTACACTGCATAACTAAATAGATAACCATCGCTCAACAAATATCTTATCAGGATACATCGACTATTTATAGTCGCTCTGAAAGGAAATTATGGGTGCCGTGATTGTATCATGGTTACCACTAAGTTTGTAAGTTTAGAGTAGGTGAGATAAAATAGAGATGGTGCTAGCATAACGGAATCGAACAAATTAATACAGAACAGATCTAGGCATCATCAATCGAGAAGAGCATAAAAATATGACCACAGGAGTCGAAGTAATTTCACCTGTATATAAGCAGAGTAGTTTTCCCACGTCAAGTAATTTTCAAGCTAAATATGTTCTACAGAATCATCTTCCACAATTTCAATCATCTCTCTTGTAGGACGTACAGGAAAATATCGATATCTATTTCTCCTCACAACTTCGCATTCATAATAGTTAGCCCATTCGTTTCTCAATATTGGCTGCAAAGAGATTGGAAGGGTTGTGACTGAATCCGGAGTCAAGGCCTCGCGTTTAAACTTGAAGTAATGATTAGAGCCTCGTGGACTCGCGAGAATGAAGTATTGTACCTTAAAGTATTCTGAATAAATGCCATAGGCAGGGTTCACGGGTGCCTTGGTTAATCCCACAAGGCTTTATTGCTTATCGAGGACAAGTAGTTTTGATTTCCAAGTCTGAGATCTTCACGCTACATCTTTTGTCTTTAGGAATAGGTACATGATTCTAGTCACATATCACTCTCGTCCTCTGCCACCCTCTGTGACCTGCCATCACCTTCGGCTACTCTACCAATTCTCTAGAGATCCCTCCGCGTTCCTACAAGCCCTCCTTCGTAACTCGTATACCACGCTCTCTCCTACGCTTCGAGTTCTGCACCTAGTGAACCTGCGCCTGACAGTAGCCATCAAGCATTATTCTTATGTAAGGAAGATTTTAGTCTTACTCTGGGTACCCTCACTTCCTTACGTTCTAGTAAAGTAGTCGTTCAGTAGAGAAATAAGGTTAATTCTGCCAACGAGTTTCCGGTATTTCTATCTACTCATAGGGAGTCACATGCCATGGCAAAGTGCTAGGTTACGTAATAATGCGTGCCTTCTAATAGATCTATTCCCACAGAAGATGTATCTTTTATATCATCTGAATGTAATTTGAAATCTTTTACGCGACAGGAATAACGCGACATTTGTTTAGCCGTGATATTAGTAAATGGACCCTGAATACTCAATGCTCACTACATTACCGGAAATAAATTCGGAAGCGACAAATGAAATGAAGAACAAGGTCCAGTAAATGTCTGAGTTGCGGTGCCTTACGGGTTGGATGGTGCAGTGGTACACCATTCGGGCCGCTCTCCCTAGTAGATACTGTGTGGCTTGAACACCTACCCCATTCGAGATAGGAGAAAGCTGATTCGAAACCAGAAAGACCCACACACCACTCTCTCTCGCGGTAATATTGTGCTTGTCGGATGATGAAAGCACACTCGGATAGCCACAGGTTTTTCACGCTTTTCCCTGTGGTGGGTATGCACGGAAGATGTTATAAGCTGTAAGGATTAACCTCGCGTGGTGTCTGCAAATGAAATCTGAGTGTGAGTGTTCTAAATGTCAATTTGAGTCATCCTACTTCAAGTACATATCTTGCGATAAAAACCTGCATGGGCCTCAAGGTGCCAAATCAGGTAAAATGAATTATATATAAATGGTGCCTTGCGCCGCATCCTTATCTTCCAAGCACATCTCCTCTCGAGTTGGAAACAGCCTCAGCATGGTCACCTCCCACCCTATTCATTCTTCGGCAGACTGTACCATCTGCTTGTAGTTAGGAATTGAATGAACTTCTGCCATCCATTCTCCTCTATCATTTCCCTGGTGATACGGTTTGACCGTTATTTAAGCTTAGGTGAATACCTAAGCGTATTGTTGAGAATATTTATGACAAGGCTACATGGGGGGAAAGATGAAGTAGACCATGATGGCACTATTAGTCATGGGGCCGAAGCGTTACTGTAGCTAAGTGACACTAAGCATTGCATGGCTGGGTAGCAAGTATTGTGCCTAAGGATAAGCCATCAGTCTGGAGATTGACGAAGGGGAACAATTCTTCTAAATACCTATTAGTCGTAGCTAGAGTTCTCTTTTCTCCTCATAGTTTAATAAATTGATTTATTCATCAGCAACTCAGTTTCTGCCACACCTGGCCCCTGATAGTACCATTTTCTCACAGCTTATCCAATGTTGCAAAGCAGGTCGGCACCCTGAAAAATGCCAGGGCCTTTTCTCTCAGACGCGAACTTATTTCAGATCTTCATGTTTGCGGTTGAAACGTCTATGGCAGTCGGCGTAGTCCCGGTAGCCGGTCCTTGCCGCAATTAGACGGTGGTACGCCCATCTTGGTAGAGCCAGTTCCGGTGGCTGTTTACAGCGCATGGTGAGGTCTGTCAGGGGAAGGTCATGAAGTAGATTGACGAGGTCTAATCTGGTGATTGAGATTGTCTACAAAGAAGGAAGGAGACTTCTCTTGAGTCCTATAAAAATATATACATCGTGAATCGCGTATCAGACGCGTTATATCACGTGACAGTAAATTCCCTCGATTCACTCTATCCCTTGACATATGGTCCCTTCTCACATCGAATGTTTTAGATCTTGGGCGCAATTTTCGTTACGGATATCTTAGCTTGTCTTTTCGCTGCCTCAATCTCTCGCGGTGATGGCTTGAGTTTATGTGGGAAGCGCTGTTCAAATTCTTTAATGGATAATTTGGCATTTACAACGTTCTTGAGAGGTTCTCATGTTTGGTCTTCTGAATCATAACCTCTCCACAATATCAAATACTGAAAGTTCTTTCTATTCTTGCTACGCTTAGAATCTAAGATAGCTTCGATGGCATATAACTTTTCGCCTGACTCATCAAGGGCAATAGGTGGTGATGGGGGGTTGGTCTGGCCTGGTAAGGGGTTTGCGGGTGCCGGTCTGAGCAAACTTGTGTGAAAAACATCATGCATATTTTTAAATCGAAAGGAAGCTGTAATTTATATGCATGAGAATTAATAATTTTAATAACTTTGAAAGGTCCTATAAATTTACAATCTAGCTTCGAGATTGGTCGTGAAGTCGTGATATTGCGGGCATCTAGAAAAACTTCGTCACCAACTCGATAAGCTGGTGCTGGTGATCGGTTTGCACTAGATTTACTCTCTTGCCTATCTCTGGAGTCCGTAAGGTTTGCGAGCAGTACGTCGAGGACTTCTACCATTTTAGAAGCGAAGTCAGTACCCGCTGATATTTGCTTCCTAAGACTTTTCGAAGAATTCCTCTCAACTGTTCGTGGAGGACTAAAACTCATACGTGGATGAAACCCTTTATTTGCAAAAAATGGAGTGACTTTGGTAGATGCGTTTACTGCATTATTTGCAGCGAATTCAGCCATTGGTAACCATTCGTAGACGTCCTCTTGAGAATAATCTATGTATTGTCTGAGATATTGTTCCATAAAGGCGTTGGCATTTTCTGTCTATCCATCAGTCTCAGGATGGTAAGCTGTAGAAAGTGATAAATTGACCTGTAGACAGTCACAAACCGCTTTCCAAAATTCTGCAACAAAGAGCGGACCTCTGTTGGAGACTATAGAGTCACATAGTCCATGAAGTCGCCAAATATCACGGAAAAAAAGTCTAGCTAGGTCCTTTGCATTCATCTTTGTATGGCAAGGTGAGTAATGTCGTTCTTTGGTGAGGCGATCTACCACAACCATGATGCAATTGTAGTTATTAAATTCTGCTAAAGAACCGACGAAGTCTACTGAGATATCACGCCAGCGCTGTAATGGAAGGGGAAGGGGTTTTAGAGCTCCTTCATACTTGAGCCGAGAGACTTTATTTCGGAGGTAGTTGTGACAGTTTTTTGCGAATTGATCAGTTTGCTTCGAGAAGTTGGGCCACCAGTAATGGTTAGAGACTTCTTGTTGGAATTTGCCACATTTCTTACGATAATTGGCATTCTTTGCAAATATGAACAACTTTCCTGCATGCTGCACAATACATCCTGTATTCTTCATTTTAGTTTCTTTTCGCTGTTGAGATATTCTATCATACATTTGCATGTGCGGGGTAATATGATACTATATGCAAATGCAGTGAGAGATATGGTCACGTTTACTTTGCGACAAATAGGATGGCGTTAATGGTGCGGGGTCAGTACTGTTTTATTCCCCGCACAATGGTCTCGTGGTCAGCTGTGCTGAAGACTTTTCACTGTAATAATTTTTGTTTGCATACTCACTTTAACTCTAGGATATGCGCACATAAATTCGCGTTTTACATGTAACTTAGAACTTTAATGGAAACAATATTCTTTGAGCTATACTTTCTGCTCCTCTTACTATGAAATCGCAACACTTCTTGATACAATGCATTTTTTCCTGGACGACCTTTTTCACAGCTAAAGTGAGCCATCTGAATGAGCATGGGCTTCAGTTCGTTATCTGGGACATAGATTCTATCACGATAATAAAGTCGGCCTCCCCGAAGCTCGCATTCAGAAAGTGAAATTTCTTTTGAATGTGGTATTCCTTCCGACTTAGTCAACTCGGCAACAATATTTTTTAGCCATTGGTCTGTTTCATCCTGGTAGCCTTGGTCAAGTAGTCGGGAGATTTTTTGGTCAGAGGGTTCATCTTGAGGGTTAGAGAGGGAAACGGAAGAAAGGTGATGAAAGTTGGTCGTATTGGATGGAAGATTATATTTACTCTGCGCTAAATCTTCGATTATGGATTCATGAAGTTTATTAGCAGGTAGGAGAGTTTGCTTTTGGTGTTGTTCGAGGATCAGAGTCGTTTTTAGGGAGGTCTTGAGAGCGTCGTGTAAGTGAGTCAGCTTTAGCATTATCTTTTCCTGGTCTGGACTTAATGACGAAATCAAATTGTGATAAGAACTCTCTCCAACGAACCTGGCGGCAGGATAGCTCTTTTGTTGTCATGAAGTATTCAAGATTTCGATGATCAGTGAGGACGGTTTTCGGATAGCATGAGCCTTGAAGCTCAGCTCGCCAACCTTCAAAGCAGCGTACAATGGCTAAAAGCTCCTTATCGTATATCTCATAGTTGCACTCCGCATTTTCGAACTTTTTTGACATAAAAGCAACCGGATGTAGCTCACCTTGATCATCTTTTTGAGAAAGAACACCAACTGAAACGAAGTCCGAAGAGTCTGCTTCGACTATAATCTCTTTTGAGGCGTCGAAATGATGTAAAACTGGTGCTGAGATAAAAGCTTTTTTGAGGAGTTCAAAAGCATTTTGGCAGGCATCAGACCAGACAAACTTGACATCCTTGCGGGTAAGAGAGACAAGGGGCCTCACAATCTTTGAGAAGTCTTTGATAAATCTCCGATAAAAATTAGAAAATCCTATAAAACCTTGAACATCTTTCAAATAAGAGGGGGACTCCCAGTCACAAATACACTGAACTTTTTGGGGGTCCATTTTGACACCTGTTACAGAGATTATCATTCCAAGGTAGGTCACTTCTTGAACCTCAAATTCACACTTCTTGATATCACAATGTAATCCGGCTTTTCTAAGTGCCTCAAGTACAGTATTAACGTGGTCTCGATGCGTTAGAAGGTCGTCAGAATAAATCAAGATATCGTCGATATATGCAGTGCAGAAAACATCAAGGTATGGTCGCAAGACGTTGTTGGTGTGAGCTTGAAAAGTGGCTGGTGCGTTTGATAAGCCAAACGGGATTACTAGTGTTTCGAACAGACCATATCGTGTGTTAAACGCTGTCATCCATTCCTGGCCCTCGGCGATTCGAATATGATTAAATGCCGCTATAATATCTAGCTTTGTGTAGTATTTGGCATTACTAAGTCTAGCAAGGGTTTCTTGTATTAAGGGGAGGGAATATCTATTTTTAATGGTTATAGCGTTTAATCCACGGTAATCAACGCAAAATCTTAAACCACCTCCAGGTTTCTTGGCAAAGAGTACTGGTGCTGCTGCTGGTGACTTGCTAGTACGAATGAAACCTTTATCTAGTTGTTTATCAAGATATTTGCGTAGAACTTCCAGTTCATCGATAGACATATTATGTAGAGGACCATGGGGGGGCACTGTGCCTGGCTTGAGATCAATTTTGTGGTCATAGTCACGATGTGGAGAAAGGGAATCAGCACCTTCGTGACTAAAAACAGGTAGATGGTGGTGGTAGTGAAGTGGAAGTTTGCTTGCAGGATTGGGTCGTTCTTTTGTCTGGAGGGCAATCTGAATATCTTAAAGTGAAAATCCTGCTAAATTTAACTCCGCAGCTTTGGAGCAAGAGTTAGACTTCTCTTTTAGAATTCTACTTGACAGGTATTTTTCCAGAAACGTTTTTTGATTAGGTGGGGAAGTTGAAGGAGTCATTGGCGCTGAGCCAGCAGGCTCGTTCCCCATTTCTTTTAACCTGCTATCAACTTCGTTTAGAGATAGAGAAAATATCTCGACACCGTTTAACTTTGAGAGGGCATGAAAAGCTGCAGCTCCAACTTTCCTCGGGCGCCCACTTTTGATTATGTCGTATTTGGATGGTGGATTGTGAGCTCTAAATTTAACACTTGATCCATTTATTTGTTTAATACCGGTTGGGAGGCAGTTTTCTTTGCAATAATCTGAACTAAAAGAAACACAATCAGTTGACCAATTAATCCAGGGGTTGTGTCTCCTGAGCCACTTTCGTCCGAGGATCAGCTCGTATTTTCCCAAATTTGTGATAAAAAAGGTTAATAATTCCTCATGGCCTTTGATGTTTAATTTAATAGTAGTTGAATGGGTTATTTTAGCTGCAGACGAACCATCCACGAGATAGAGTTGACGAGGCTGTGGAAGAATTTTCAGTGGCAGGTTTCGTCTTTTTGCTGAGTTAAAATCGTAAAATTCGTCAGTGGCACCACAGTCAAGGAATGCCTGAGTGGAGAAGCTGAATTTGTTTCCAAAAACACTACAGGAAAGCAGAAGATGATCGCTGTGGGGTGCTGAAAGAGACAAATTTTGTGTCCTTTCTTCACCGTCATTAATGGAAACTTGTTTTTTCTCTGATATGTCTGCCCCATTTTCTTTCTCCTCATCGGAAATTCTATTATCTTTGAACCTTCTCATATTCTGATTCAAGTGAGCTTTGGGGCAAATTCGAGCGTGATGGCTAGGGTCAAAGCACCGGCTACAATTTTTATTTTCAAAGCAGTATTTACCCCTGGCTCCTCTTTCATTATTATTTCGTGGGATTCGGTAATTTGCAGTGTCAGTTGGGGATCGAGTGACAAGTGGAGTGGTTTTAGATATGCTTGGGTTTGTCAATTATCTCGACAAAGTAGAGAGGACATTACGGAATTTTGTATAATCTGGATCAGATGAGCGAAGAACAGCATCAATGTGGCGAGCTTCGATTAAATACAATGAGAGGTCTGTCAGTAATTCTTGGTGCAACATTACACGATTTTGAAGACGAGACACAATAGTGGAGTGGAGAGAATTGTATAGATGGTTTATTAAGGCGTCATCAGAAAGCTCCGTTTTTTGAGCAACTTCATACCAGTCAGTAAGGTGAGAGGCAGTGTCTTTCTGTCCTTGTTTAATGGTCAGTATTTTCCTACGAGCTGCATTACATGGTTCAATCTCCCCAAATGTTTGTTCAAGGAGGACAAAAATGGCATCAACAGATGTGTATTTGACAGAACCATTTCTGTTTATACCATGAGAAATGGTGGAGTATGCTCTTCCCTTGAGGCGAGAGATTAGATAAAGTATCTTAGTATTTTCAGACAGGTACCAGTCCTTGTTTGCAATAAACTTCATATTTATTTTCCGGATAAATTGAGGAAGTTCTTTGTGCATATCAATGTTATCCGCAGAGAAGACATCTGGGTCAGGGTGTTCAGTAGACCGGTAGATACAATGTGTGGAAGTATTTCTCTCAGTAGTAGCTGCTTTTGTCTTTAGATCAGAGACTACATCAGAGAATTCACAATTCTTTTTAGGCAATGTGTCATAGTCATTCTTTTAATGGCGGAGTTCATTTTCCAATTTTCTGAATGAGCTTGCTAGGGAAACGATTTCATTACTGAGTAAAATAGGACTAACTACAGCGTTACGTCCCTGCATGACGTTGAATAAAGATTCTTGGTTTAGGATGGAGTTGAGGAGAGGGTACATGTGAACGAAGTCTATATTCTCGTCTTTGAATTGAAGGGTGTGGTCGTCGTTAGGTAGGTCATGATATCGAGACCTTCTATCCATTCTATTATTGATTTCATATATTTTACTTTGGGTGCATCTCTGTGTTAGGTATGCAGAAAATTTAGTACGAATTACACTTTTGGTACTATTTGAATTTGAATCAATTTGTCAGTATGGGTATAGGATTTACGCGCGAGGGACGTAATTAAATGTGATTTGGTAGACAATATGTCAGGGGAAGGTCATAAAGTAGATTGACGAGGTCTAATCTGGTGATTGAGATTGTCTACAAAGAAGGAAGGAAACTCCTATTGAGTCCTATAAAATATATACATCGTGAATCGCGTATCAGACGCGTTATATCACGTGACATTAACTTTCCTCGATTCACTCGATCCCTTGACGAGGTCTAAATCTTTGTATCGTTTCGGTCGATACTTCTGCCACCACTCTTCCACGAGCTCTTGGCTGCGCAGTTTAACCCACCTCCCTAATGCCACCAGGCTTAGATCTTGATCTTCTACACTGGGCGTAGCTGGGGTTATTGACTGGTTATTGAGAGCTCCCAAGGCTAATTTGGCCAGCTTATCAACCTCTTCATTGTCTTGGATCTCCGCATGACCAGGTATCCAGCGTATTTTCACACGCTTGTTGTGCCTCGGTAACGACAACTTGTCTATCACTACCTACGAGGAATTTGGGTTTCTTCGGTCGAGCGCCCGGGTGGCTGATTGGCTGTCCAGAAGAATGTAGATCGGTAAGCCTAATCCAACCACTATTGCAGTCTCCAAGGCTTTCATGGCGCCAACAACTTCCGCTTCGAATACCTCTGCTCCGGGAAGTGGTCCAGAATCACTCCCAGCTAGCTTGCATTCTTGGTACACTAAATACCCCAAAGCTAATTTCCAGGGACACAACGAAGAACCATCAGAAAAGGCAGAGACAGTCTGAGCTGGCAGGAAAGCTCACCATCGTTTGATGCTTCCTTTTCTAGACTGCATGGAGTCGATGCTAGGGGACCATGGGGAAAGTATAGCTTTCCAGGGCCTTCAACTGACGGAATTTGACGCACGCTCATTTGCAGCCGTGTCATGTACCGTTCTGGCTGTCTGAACAAGCGATTTCTTTGTCCCGATCTAAGACCTAAGCGTCTTATTGTCTCTTTTAGTTTCTCAGCCACCCGAAGGGCTAGAGGGTGCCAGATATCCATCCCTCGCATACGAGTTGCAGACCGTAGCATCTTTTGTTGAATAATCATCGATAGCAGGGTTATTCCCACTTCACGATGAAGAGCGCTATTGGAAATGGTATGTCACGCTGGGAATGCTACTCGGATAGCTTTAATTATCGTTTTGTCCAATAGAGATAGATGCCAGCCTGCTCCAGTGCCAACTTTTTATATTTAAGTGTTTGAATTTGATTTCAATTAGCCCGATCAGGCACCCTATGGGTCCATGCAGGTCACTATCTGCATTATTTACAAAGGAGGAAACCAATTTGGTGAAAACCCCCTGATCCTGTCTTTTTATGTTCCTATCAATTTATTTGGTTTACCTTCAGGAAGTGCAGTGTACATTGTTCAGCCCGTGTGGATTCCATCCTCTCCCCTTCCAGATCTATTTACTTTATCTGACATTGCTACCTCGACTTCTCCTGCCAGTCGAAACTGTTTAATCCACCCTTTGTTTAGTATCCACTGTGTAATTCTGGCCATGTCTTCTGGGCTATTCATCATTGCTTCAAATGACCTGTCTTTAGCTTGTCGGAGAAAGTCGCCTCTTCCATTTGCCCACTGCAGACACGCCAACACCATATGCTTGACGTTTTGCGATGGATATCTACATTGACAGCTTGGCTTTTCTACTCCGGGTACTTTTCTTCTGCTCAGGTAAGAATTGAGTCCGATATGCTCGCTCCTTAGCTGAATGACGACACTACTCTGGGCCCTGGTTAGATTACGGTGGATTCTTAAGGGGGTATCTGTTGGAAATTCAGACTCTATGTGTCTGAAGTTTCCCATGATTGGAACAACTAAGATTCTCACACATGACTCACGAACTAGATGATTGATATCTCCCTTACTGAGCATGTTTGATGCTTGAGACACGACTAGTGCATGGTATGGTCTGATACACGTGTAGGCTTTCATCCACCGACCCTGACCCCATACTCATGTTGTATACTGTCGTACGTTTCATTGTCATTGTTAGAGTATGGAACGAGTGATGGATGGTATCTAGTCTGGATTTGGTCTATCAAGATTACATGTATATAAGCTGTCTAGGAATCACTAAGACAGATAATCAAATCAAATCAATTTATTCAAACCATCTTTTATTTATCCACAGTTTATCACATATTCTCCTGATTCATATCATTATTATTCTATTCATAAAATCGCGCCCATATTCTTTGAGCCGCCTTACTCATCGAACCCATACCGGTTTTCCAACAGTATCTTTGAAGTTCGTTTTGACGCTGCCTGTTTGTTTATCAGTAAATATATTTGCAGCTTTCCAATGTTCTGGATCGGCTGATGCTGGTTGGCCATGGCGGTGTTTTCTGATCTGGCTTGTCCATGAATCCTTCCATTCCTGAAAGGCCGCTATCTTTCCAGCTTCTTTCTGCCTTCTCTTATCATTTTCCCTTCCGCAAGTTCTTGTCCATTCGGCGATATCTTTACTCCTGGTCAATACATGCAGAGTTTCTCTCCCGTTTGCGGGCAGCTTTATCCACTTACATGTCGATCGGATTGTCTCTTGAACTGAGAGTTTATCTGATAGTCCGGTATGCTGGACCCTCCTTTGTTTCAGGTATATCTCTATATATTTTAGTGTTATTATTCGAGTAAGATCCGACCATCACGCTTCTACCCCATATCGTGCAGTGCTCAAAACACAAGCCTGCACCGCAGGAATCAGAAGTGTGGGTGCTGCACCGCGTTAACTCCGTTTATACGTCGTAAGAAATGGACTAGACAATTGGCTTTTCCAGTCCATTCCTGTACATGCTGCTTGAAATTTAGCTGGGTGTTAAGCCAGACTCCAAGCCACCGGATATGACGTGACGGTTCAATCCGGCGATCTTTCACCAAGATGGAAAGGTCAGCCGTGTTGATTTTCTTTCTAGGTCCTCCTCCGGCGACTAGAGGTCAGACTATACTGGGTCGAATTCGATCCTATGGTCTCTTGCGAGAAGGATGAGATCGTTAAGGTCATCTCGGACTGCGGAGATAGCTTCCGCCGCGGCGTTTCTAACTCTGATGATAGCTATATTATCAGCATAACCAAACCTGCTCATTAGATCATGGTCCTGAAATAGCACAGCAATGTAGAGCATGAAGAGAAGTGGCGGGCTTTGAGGTACTCCACATTCCAGTATTTTCTAAAATGTGTTTCCACGACGATATTTCACCTGGAATTTTCGTTTGCAAAGAAAGTTCTAAATAGGCCGTCACAGGGATAGTGGCCGACCTTGTTCTCGAAAGCGTTTGAATAGTCGGTTGTGAAGGACTGCATCAAAAGCACCTTGGATGTATAGTGTGACTAAAACCGCATATTTTCCGCTTCAGCATCATGGATTACACAGGATACAAGATTAAACGTAGATCGTCCTGGTACTGAGCCAAATCATTGCAGATGAGCGACTTGGTGACTTATCGTCAGCCATGCCATTCTCTTACCATCTAGACGCTCAAGTCCTTTGCCTAAACTCGACAACAGCGAGATAGGTCGCCAACCCTTAGCAGTTGACAGATTTCCACCTGCCTTTGAAAGAAGCACAACTTCTGCAACCCTGAAAGCTGTGGGAAAATAGCCAATTTTCAGACAAGCCTGGTAGAGATCTTTGTCGAGAAATCCTAGATGGGACCAACCGGCTTTCAGTAACCGTAGCGTTATCTTGTCCGCTCCGAGTGCCGTATCTTTTACAGAGACAATTGCGCTTGTCACATGTTGGACAAACAGCTTCCTGCATTTATTTCTATCGACCATTGTGGTTGCAGGCATCTTACCTGAACTATATTTCCGAGTTCAGGCTGGATTCCATACTTCTGACCCAATTAGACCCAACGTGAGAGTCTGCTTGAATCACATTCTTCCAATACAAACCTATTACTAGGTTTGTTCGAGAAAACATCACTTTTTGTTATGCTCAGCTATGTAGGATGGTAGATCTAGTAGCTGGTGCATAGGTAGTTATTATGGCAGCATGGCGTTATGGCGCATGGAGGAGATCCAGTCTCTACACAACGAAATTACATGTAGTAATGTGTGCAGTACGAGAGATGGGTTGTTGATGTAGGACAAATGGCATGGCTGCTTAGTTGGTTGCACACTTTGGTGAGCTGCATACTGGTAACGTGATCGGTCTACAAACGAACAAGCTAGGGGATAAGGGACGAGCTTCCCCCAATTTGTAATAAAACAATTATCACAGTCACCTCACTTCTGCACATTAATGAAGACATCTCTCCACATACTGTCTTAGCTGTTCCAGCGCAAGTATACATTCCCATTTCATATACCAAGTAAAACACTTTTGCCAGAAAGCTGCGCAGCCTTCCATGCTGCCCATATCATTAATTTGACATCGTGATTATAATTTATTCACCTTCAGAAGCCTCCTAACATTATTTCGCTTTCCGTGCTCTAACATGGCGAGTGTGGGTGCTGGTGTGGGTAAATCCAGCGGTTTCGACGCGTCGCAAAATGCGACAATGGCCTCAACCAACAACGGCAGCGGAGCGCAGACAGCTCCAATGGACAAGAACCTTGAAATACTGGGGAAACTATTGAAACAGGTTAGACTCATCGTGATGGGAGAGATGGATGAGGAGGACTTACCCTCAATGGAGAATGTCAACGAAGCCGTGAAGGCACTCAATGCTTACAAAAGATCATGGACTGATATGTCCCGGAAGACGTCTCCAATTGAGGAGAGGATAATGACATTAGAGGAAGTTTTCAGGAAGAGCCTGGCGGACCCTGCTCGGAAAGTTGCACCAGCAGTGACTTCTGGCGCGCCAACACTAAGGAGTTACGCGTCGGTCATGGCTCCGCAAACGACGAAAGCGGCGATACCAGTAAAAATTGACGGAGCTGATAAACTGCAGGCAGAAGAGCTGCTTTCAAAAGCCAAAAAACACATCGATGGCGCATACGCAATTCGACAAATGCGGAGCAACGATACCGAGGTGTTCTTCCAATCGGCATCCCAGAGAGAGGCGGCGCTAAACATGCGACAATGTTACAGTTATGGATTAGGATGTATCACCATAATGCTGACCTTTGACTGTTGGGATAGCTTTATTGGGAATAAAGTGTGTAAAGATGTTGATTGATCTATATTTCAATATGGGGAGCTCCGACCTCTATTTATACTACAGCCCCGCTTAGATTACAGAAACAAACCTATCAAATACTTCCTAATATAGTGCTAGCATAACACACCTAGCGCAAGGTGTGTTATGCATGGTGAACGTGCTAAAGGCACAGCAGACAACCAACAGAGTTTAAAATCTTACGGCAACGCTTTCCAGTCGAGGTCAGCAATGTCCCATTGCGGACAAATATCGAAGGAGGCAAAGATGCCAACAATTATGCAATCATCCGGGAGATAGAGACGGCAACAAAGGTATGAATTCCAGGTCTGTCGATCAATAGAATCGATGTTTTCACGACGGAAGGGAACAACAGCGGTCAAAGAAAAATGGCCGAACTCACGCATCACTAGCGGTAAGCCTCCCATCGGAGGCAATGCAGAAGGAAGTGGTCCGAAACAGCCTTGTCACGAACGCCATGCTCTACACCGCGCAGGTGTGGTCACCACAGTCCCAGACAAAGCAGTGCTATAACTGCAGCCAGTGGGAACACACAGGCGTCGTGTGGAAAGGCAGCTACGTGCGGTGAGTGCGCTGGCGCTCACCAAACTCGGGACTGTCCGAGGAAAAGGGTTTCTTGTGCCAACTGCGGCAAGGAGCACCGTTCGTGGCAGAAAGCAGCGTGTCAGACCTACCAGGTCTACAAGGGAAGTGTGGAGAAGGCTTGAATGGAGCTATTGTCAAGAACAACGGAAATATGGAATGAAAAACCAACAATGGCGCCAATACGATTAGTCGGAACGTCTGATGATCAAGGATTCACTTTGGTCACCAGTAAAAAGGTTGAAGGACCCAAAAGAGGGCCGGGACGACCACACAGGGTAGTCGAAGCCCCAGTGGCACCAACCATCGCCTCGACAGCAGCACCGCCATCGAGGCCAGTTCTTCTAACACTTCAAAGACCAACGCCGAGCGAGGAGGCGCCTCCTTCTTTATTTAATTTTTCATAACGTTAGTCTGATTGAAGGGAGAGTTAACGGATTCTGGGGAAAGTTTAAATAATTGTGGTTGAAAGGAACTGCCTTAGAATGAAGCCGGGACGGCTCAGAGTGGCAGCACATCGGGTTTTGTTTGTTAAAAGCTTTTTCCGACACCAAAGCGGCTCACCGTCTTCATGGCTCTGTATATAGAAGTCAAATAGGACGTTAAACTAGGGAAATGAACGAAGGGAAATGAATTGATTTGTTTCTATCTTCTATTGCATGACCTAATATTCTGAGTCAGTTGATAATTTTTTCCTGTTTTGAGATCTAACTTAATTCTGCAGTTGGGTTAGTTCCGGATAAAATTTCTCGCTTGTAATTCCACTGAACATATTAAAATAACTATAATCTATTAACCAATGAAGCGTACTGAAATTCTTCCCCGTTCCCTCGATTCTCTATCACATCAACAAGTGATATTCCCAAATCTCATAGAACGGGCTCCTGTCCTTTCTCCGAAGTTGAGATATCATTCTCTCCGCTAAAGAGTTTAAGTTTGAATGAATAAAAAATTATTTGTGACAGGCAAGATCCTGAGTGTCTATCAGAAAAAATTGAAAAACAAAGCACATATATAATGAAGTGAATTTTGTAGCATTTGTCTAGTCTTAGCAGTCCCTCAAGTCATAAAATAAATGAATAAATTTTTATTTGTGACGGCACTTGCCCCGCACTCAGAATGTTAACACGGAGAAGATTAGCTTCTTCGACGACTATATACAACGATAACTCAGTTTGACCTACGGACTACTCATGTAGTTGGCGCATTCACTGATACCACTCGAGACCTTGGTGCTAGGGATTTCCACCCTTCCCTCAATCGTTAATATCCACCAAAGGGAAAATAGGAAAACCCTTTGGCTACCCTAAGATGCCTTTGCCATCTTGTATATAGCCGCCACGCGAGATAGGCCTCACAGGCCTCCCTTTCTCGAGTGAGGTAAGTGTCCAGGCTACCCAGAGTTTAATTCGGGGAGATGACGACCAGGAGGCGGACCAAAATACTTTCCATCGTTGTCTATTTTTAAAGTGTCAGTTGCACTATCCGAAATCGTTGCCTCTGCGCCTACAGACACCCGTGAGTCAAAAATACTAGAAAAATGTGCGGCCCAACATGCCCATTTGCGACCTCTTCACTTGTTAGTCCCACGTCCTAGCTGTCTGTCCTCCCTCAGGATGTGAAGCCCCATGAGAGCAACGGTCCCCTGTAGACCAAGACTAGAGCTTTGTAGATCATGAGTTAAAGACTTCTTAGCGGGTTTACATAGTATCGTAATTTTTAATGAGAGATGGCCGGATTTTAATGAGGCAAATGCCCAAATGACCAGTTGCAGTTGGGGTAATTCCATTATCGGTATTTAAGGCCAGGTGTTGTAGTAATATCAAGGTAAAATACTTGAGTGAGAATGATGGGCCCGACATTGACGACATGTCGTTGGTTTTTCAATGTGCTTGACGCTGCTTTCGACTTCGATTCGGATGCGATTCTTCGTTGCTGCACCAGATCTGCAGTGTATAATGAACGATTTCACCGGCACCACTTTAAAGTGAAGAATTCGTCTTTGCCGGCAAATGAAGTGAATGTGCTTTGACAAGTATTCCTTCATAGCAGGGTATATCTTGTGATGAAAACGACTACAAGTAGTCATTTCCTATTGCTCTTTCAATCTGCTGCAACATTATTCTTATTCACGTCCAAACATTTAACTATTACATGCCACTTTTTACGAGATGGATCAATTTGAAGAATTTTCCGAGTACACAACCCGAAACCCTGCCTATCAGATACTTGCTTTTTACACATGGTGTTTAAGTCTCCAACCTAGACCACTGCGAGGTAAATTATTATGGCCCAAGAAATAGGAAAAGTTGACTATTAAGACGTAATTTTTCATTAGGTGAACTCCGTAATTACCTCATGGTATACCTACGATCCACAGACAACCATGCAAATATAAATTTTGAAACAAATATTCGCGATTTACAATTTAAGATCTCCAAAGAAGAGGTTCCTACCCATGAATTTGAACGCTCTATCTACTTGTTCAAATCAGGAAGCGACCGTGATATTTGGTATTACACCTTACATGTTGCCGACCTACTTACCCGTGGAGCTGCTCCAATTCTCCCAGAATTACAAATTCCGTTAACACAGAAGATTACATCGACTAGTATCATACTGCTAAGGATCTCAGAATCCTACGCTTATGACCATACTAAATCCGGCCTCGAAGAGACATTCTAAGCCGAGCTCACGGGTTATACTTAAAAATCTGTCGATAAATTCTGGGAATTTAATATCGAAAGTAAAGACTTGTCTAGCTTAACTACTCGAATTCGGGAGAGATATCGCGATAAAGATCAACGTTTAAATAAACATACCTTCACGGAAAATATGGGTGAAAAAACTATGATCAAATGGATCAAATCCTTTTACAAGATTTACTTAAAACTATCAGAATCTGATTCTTTTAGACAACTGATATAGGACTACTGGGAGTAGATTTGATAAAGTATTGGGTTGGAAATGCGGAACGTGTATTGCGATTCCTTCTCAGGACTCTCTCCTAATGCTACGACCTAACTCTCGCTACACTCTAATATGGAACTACTAATACAGGATATATAAGATCTCTACACGCCTTACCCCATTATGCTCCCAAGTAAACAATAATCATAAACACTTCATTATGTTGAGGTGCAAGTATACCTATGTTTGACTAACAGTTTTTTAATTTACCAAAAATTATTAGAGGCCCCACAATCAAGTTTTTATGAAAAATCTTTATTTCGAAACCCTTATGAAACCTTGTTCGTGGAAAAATTTCTTTTACATCTTGCACATCACAGTTGCTCGGTGGTCGAAGTCCACGGAAGGTGGATGTGTTTATGGAGCATTCAGACATCCAAAACGATTGGATTCATCAGTGGGAGGACGTAAGGGCGGTTGGCGAGGTCGCAAATTCAGTGGGAAATAGAAAAGAAAAATTTAACCAGCTAACAATGTACGTGCGCTAAGTTTTTTACGCGCAGCCACTGCGTAGATTCGTTCATGGATTCTGCTTGCACAAGAGGCAAATTTTGATGTGGATTATCGATAGGTCAGGCGCTCATAGCTCAAGTGCATTCAACGTGATCGCAGATCAAGAAAAATTGTCTCGAGCTCTTTCGTTCTACATGCTAATGAGTGACAAAGAGCTTGGCCTAGATACCACTATCTGTCGTTACAACGGACGGTCCTTTGTCAAAATTTGAGATGGCGATTTTTCACCGGAAAGATTGGTCGAGATCAACCCGGTGCTAGTAACCCAACCGGAGACAGTACTGGCACGAGGCAACACCTGTTATCTGACAATGGATATGACTTACTTGATCAAGTTTTCATGCGGCTCGGGCGCGAAATAGTCAGAGATTAATTTCTTCAAATGCGTACGTTCGTTGTACGGCGCAGATGATCTAGTATCGTTTGAAGAGATATATCAGGTTAAGACCCATCGAGCGGGGCTAGACTTTTCGACTGGAAAAAGATGGGACATTGGTCAAAGGAACTGGCTATCTATCGGCATAGGAGAGATATCAGTGGAATTATTCAAGGAACGTAAACTCACTCTTGCCGTTTTACCTTACGATCGACCATTCAAGTTTTGTACCTCGCTCCGTGAATTTAAAGCGGCTTGCCCGACGCCATACTCGCGCATCGAAACTTCAACTTTTTCAAGAATATACTTCATGGCGATATTTCCGAAAGTATCATCATTTTGACAATTACAAATGAATATAGTATAAGCAATGGAAAGTCTTTGACCTAGACACGGCCATATATGTTGCCGGGTATAATGAGGCAAAAAGCTTAACGGGTACCATGAAGTTCATGGCGATAAAGAATTTGCAAAATTTTGCTCTGAAAATAGGTTCAATGAGTAAGACATACCGTCACGATCTCAAATCTTTTTTACACGCATTTCTCGTGGAATTTGTCTGTTACTTACGTGACACGAACTCGTAAGATAAACACTTCAATGATTGGTGTTCAAGTTTACCCATCCAAAATCAAAATTCGAAATTTAGAGATGTAAATTTAAAATTTTAAGCCTTGAATTACAGATGAATTTTCGCCGTGCTTAAACGGAGTAAAAGAACTAGCGTTTGAGCTGCGTCAAATATTATTTAGAGAAAATGTTAATTTCATCGACACACCTAAAGACAGTGCAGTACTACACGAACCCATAATTGCTGCATTCCTCATTACCATCGAATTAATTAATAGAAAATGTTGGAAATGGAGACACAGAGTGTTGTGGATGTACGGGCCCTCCATTTCGTTTAGGTTCCCGACACGATCTTATGTGTATGTAAGAGGTTGGAATGGGCAATATGGTAGCACTTAAGGCTACCTATTGGATATACGAGCGGCTGTATGGCATGGGCGCAAGGAGGTTATTGGGGGTTTTCCATGCCTAGATGACGCCACACTCATTTATGCTGTGGCTTAGGCTCTGTGTCGCTTACACTTGTACTTTTTTTTTTTTAAAATGCATATTGTATTCAGCTATAAAGCTATGTCAGTTTATCAAAACTACTATATTCTCTTGAGATAAGGATTATCTTCCCTCTCTTATTCCAGCTCTCACCTAATATTTATATTTCCAAATTAATTTGTACCTATTTAATCTCATTTATGTGCATTTATGCGCCTAGAAGTCTTCAAAAATCCTAATAATGCTTCCCTGCCCCTCTGTTTACTGAAAAGAATTGGCAGCTTTTATAGTTCTATAATTTTGAGTAATCTTATTCTTACTTTTGCAAAGCTCCTACACTGTAGTATTAGGTGTTGCATGATCTGCTTTTTTTTCTTGCAAAAATTGCAATACATTTGTACTTTTTGCGCTCACTTCCCACACTTTCAGCTGTAATCCTAATATGACACTCTCTTAGTCAACTTCTACTTTCGTTCCATAAATATTGCACCCATTTCATTGCGTGATATTTCAAATAGTATTTCATCCACTCATATTAAAAAAATCCCTCTTGAATTCTAGATTTACTGACTAAATCTTTCTATTGCTGTAGATGGGATCATCAGAAACGAGACGTGGACATTAAGAGCATGATTAGAAAATCTGAGGCGAATAGAACGTCGGAAATGAATGTAACTCTTCAGTAGCTGATGGTGTAACATTTATTTCGATTCATGTCAGTCTTCCTTTTACAGGGGTGTGCGTACGTAACGGGTATCTCGATGATGTGATGTTTGTTTGTTCATTAACATGCTAGGTGAAGTAACTACCGTCGCAGTCCTACTGGAGCTTGAGCACGAGTGGGGTCGGGCCGGATCATGGTAACTACCGTGCAGTACAAATGCCTCGTCCCATCTAAATGACCGGAACCATGCCAAAATGCATCTATGGGTTAAACCATGACGAGTCCAGCAGCCCAGAATTGAAAACCAAACGAAATCTTTCACGCGAAATCCCGCATTACAAAAGAAAAACTTAAACAATCTCCCTTCCATCGTTCCGCCTCAGCCACCACGCGCCTGGGCCTCGATTCCAATTCCCACTTTCCATGCCAAACCACCTAGGCCTTTGACCTATCACCTCCGAGTCACAGGTATCCCTGCCATCCCCCGACTAGGCTCCGTGTATATCCTACTCTCCTGGACATAGTCCCTGAACAGCTGCCATCCATTTGATCCGAGCATTGTTTCCAGAGCCGGTGCCCTACGCTTTCCGCTTTTCAGCCGCCATGTTGCCAGTGCTTTTCGACACCGGACAAGGTGACCATTTGATTTTTCCCTCCCGCACTCGCAGTAGAGTTTGGCGTCAGTGTGGTTGAAGCGGCGATGATATGTCGCAAGGTCCCCATGTCCAGTTCGAGCGGCGATTAAGCGGGCGTAGAGCGCTCTAGGTAGCGCTAGTTCTGGCGGTTTCTTGCACCGCATCTCGAGTTCAAGGTCGGCGTAATGTTTGGGGCGATTCGAGTGCCACCAGTCTGTCAACATCTGCCTGGCCACTTCACGGGCTTTCCGTCCAGATGAGGCGAGGGTCATCACACCATGTGTCGTTCTAGAGTTGTCCGGCGAGTTAAGCTCTCTTCGAGCGAGTTAATCGGCGATTTCATTTCCTGCCAGCCCTTCGTGGCCCGGATCCATCCTATTTTTACAGGCGCGGCTGATCTCGCGGCAAGTTTCACGAACTTTTGGATACGCCAGGATGCTGAGCCTGTTGTTCCCGTCAGTAAAGCCTAAACAGCCGCAGAATTGTCGAGAAGGATGTAGATGGCACTGCATCGTCGATCTCGATTGCTGGCAGTGATTGTTTCTAGAGCAGCCAAAGCTCCATGAACCTCCGCGTCGTAGACCTCCGCATTGGTAATTTTGCCTGAGCTGCTTTGCTCGATTGTCGTGCATATGCCACTGATAAAGGTCACAAAGGCCCATGACACTCTGTCGGTTGAAGCCCCAGAACCGTCACTGTAAACGCAGAGACAGTCGGGTGGGAGTGTAAATAACCACTCTCTGATGAACTTGGCAGCCTCTTTCTTGCTTGTCCAGCAGGGAATTAGCTGAGGGGGGACCGGAGGTCTAAGCGGCGGAGGTAGTTTAGCCTCTGGCAGAAGCCGGTACATCCTCTGGACCCTTGAATCATGAACTCTATCCAGACCAAGTCTGGTTTTGTTGCATGTCTTTAGTCCTAGTCGGTGACGAGCGCTGTCAGTGCTTTCCATGGCCCGAAGTTGGAGCGGATGACAATCATCCAGTCTCCGGATTCGTGCGGCACTCTTGAGCCTGCGTTTCTCGAGCAGAATGCGTGCAGGTGGAATGCCAGTCTCCCTTCTCAGGGCTGCGATGGGCATGGTGGCCAGGTTGGTAGAGCCACGCGAATTCCTAAGGCAGAAGTTTGGTCAACAACTTTGCACTGTCTCTTGCAAGAGTTGCGCGCGATACCCCGATATGTTTCCCTGGTTGGCCCCGGGTACCAGGATTCCGCTGCGTGCATCGCGATTGGCAGGACTACCGTGCGGATAACTGTGGTTAGTATTTCGGGTCTTGGTCCCTGAGTATACTGAGTGAGTCGCCGGAAGTGTTGCACTAGCCGCATTGCTTTGCTGGTCCACTTTGCGACGTGGCTTTCGAAGGTCAGGCCACGGTCCAAGTTAACTCCGAGCCATCGGATGTTGTCGGATGCCTGAAAATCGCGAGGACCTACCCTTATTGTTGGAAGGTCGTATCCCCTGGATCTAGGGCCGAGGAAGTAGACTACTTCGGCCTTATCTGGGTCGAAGGAGACGGCATTTTCAGCAACCCACCCTAGGACTGCATCAACTTCTCTCTGGACAACTGCTACGGCTTCATTTGGAGTCGAACCTATGCCGAGGAAAGCAACATCATATGCATAGCCGAATCTCCAACTGCTACCCCCCACGACTTCGGCCATGTAGAGGAGGAAGAGAATTGGGGATAAAGGCGATCCTTGTGGCAGCCCGCATTCTAGGTGAATAGGGTCTCTTACTCCATCCTCGTGTCTGACGCGGGCAGATCGTTTGTCCAGAAAACTTTATCCAAGTGATAGCTGCTTTCGGCCACCCAACTTTATTCATCTTTTGCAGCAGTCGTCCGTGGAGTACAGTGTCGAATGCCCCCTGTACTTCCAGAGTGACAAGGACTGCTTTCTTCTGCCTTTTCATAGCATGTTCCACATCGTGGATGACGCATGAGACAAGGTCATTAGCGGATCTGCCGGAGAGTGTTCAAAAAAGCTGCTGCGGCACGGCCTTGTACGAAATGGCGGTGTAAGCCATTTGCCTTGCAACTAGTCTCTCAAGACCTTTGCCGAGAGAGGATAGGAGTGCGATAGGTCTCCATCCTTTAGCTGTGCTGAGATTTCGTCCAGGTTTAGGGAGAAGAATTACTTCCGCTAGCTTGAATGCCTTCGGAAAGTGGTTCAGTCGAAGTGAGCCCTCAAAGAGTACTCTCACTGCTTGTCCAATTGACGGCCAGGCTGTCCTAAGAAGACGAACAGAAATTGTGTCTGCTCCAGGAGCTTTATTCTGGCAGGCCGTTGTTGTCAATAGTACAGGAGGGGTTCGCATTCCGAAGGTCTAATAGTTCAAGAATTCGATAGATCAAGAGTTCGATAGTTCAAGAGTTCGATAGTTCAAGAGTTTAACATCAGATTTAATAACTTCTAAAGAGTTCCTAAGAATACAAGACCATAATCTGCCGAACTAAAGTCATCCCAATTACCCATTATATATTCCTCTCTATTTTCTCGAACTTTCCAGTATACTCTCAAACAGAATAGAATAGTCTAGACAAGTACAGATCAGAACAGATCAGATTAGAACGGAATGGAATGAAGTAAGATAGGATAGAACAGAACAGAACAGATTTGGGTAGAATATAGCAGAATACCGCAGATATCTTCATACAGAGTTCCTATTGACTCAGAATGGGTTCTTGGTCCGTGACAGTTGTGATCCACTTGACTTCTTCATCAGTGACGCTCGAGACCCATGGAAGGTTTCCGCATCTTGGCTCGAGGTGTTCGGTGTCCACGTCGTTTTGGCTGGTGAATCGGCCGAGAAGGAGATCGTGCAATAGAAGTGCACGCTTTCCTGTATCCGAGACAAAACCATCTGGAGTTTGGAGTGGTGGAGCAGCAGATGTAGGCAGCAGTTTAGCCCAACGGGCCATCTGATACATGTCGACGTCAGTTGTGGCTTCGGAGAACTTCCGCCACCAGTACTGGCGTTTCGCACTTCTGACTATGCGACGGAAATCCTTTCTACTCTCTTCGTGTTTTACTTGGTATATGAAATGGGAATGTACACTTGCGCTGGAACAGCTAAGACAGTATGTGGAGAGATGTCTTCATTAATGTGCAGAAGTGAAGTGACTATGATAATTGTTATATTACAGGTTGGGGGAAGCTCGTCCCTTATCCCCTAGCTTGTTCGTTTGAAGACCGATCACGTTACCAGTATGCAGCTCACCAAAGTGTGCAACCAACTAAGCAGCCATGCCATTTGTCCTACATCAACAACCCATCTCTCGTACTGCACACATTACTACATGTAATTTCGTTGTGTAGAGACTGGATCTCCTCCATGCGCCATAACGCCATGCTGCCATAATAACTACCTATGCACCAGCTACTAGATCTACCATCCTACATAGCTGAGCATAACACTTCGTCCCTGAATATCCTGTATTCGCGTTTGGCCTGTGAGCACTCCAACGTCCACCAAGGTGCCGTCCTACCCTTCTTCGCACTCCCACGTCTTCCGGTAGCCCTGATAGCATCGCTGATAGTTTGTACAACTTTATCCGCAAGGTTGTCCACCACACTTGTTGAGACCATAGGCTGCATCCCTATTCTATGGGCCCACCTACCTAGTACCTTGGCGAAGTCTTCGAGGGCGTCGTCTGTCACTCGTACCGGTTGACCAGTTTTGATAACCGCTCTGGCTTTCGAGTTTGGACGGGGAACGTCTCCTGCAAGCTTTCTGTGGTCCGATATTGAGTCAAGCTCTGTCGAGACATCTGCAAGGGCACCAGCGTTAGACCAGACCAGGTCGAGTTTGTTTCCAAAGTCGTGTATCGGGACGCCCGGTGTGGAAGATAGGTCCATACCGTGCTCGAACATCCACTCGGTGAGCACCTGGCCGTCGCCGTGTAGCCTAGTAGCCATTGGCTGCCAGTCGGTGTGAACAGCATTGAAGTCTCCGCCAATAACTGTAGGCCCAGATGGAGCCCATGATAGTAGCGGCATAAGGTCTTCTCCAGGAGCGCGGTATACGGAGACAAATGTGACTCCTTCTACCTTTACTGCAGTGAAATCTGGTGATGCTTCGCAGATTGATTGCTGTTGGCAATTGATCCCCTTTCGCGTGTAGATGAGGGAGCGTGTCCTTGAAGAGTTGACAGCGACACGGGGAGGCAAATCCCTATCGAATCCGGGATGCGACTTGGTGAGCCAGAGGCCGTCCTTGTGTTGAGTCCAGGGTTCCTGGATAAGTAGCACATCGGTTCCTGAATCCCAAGCAGATTGCAGGATGATGTCCGTGGCCGGGTCTCTGCCCAGATTAGCGCAGAGGAACGAGATCGTTGTTGCCGTTTTTTGAAGCTCGGTTGGGTAGTGGTCCCTTTCGGGCATTGAGTCTAAGGGTTTAATGAATTCAGATTTACTTGAAAGACAATAACTCAATAGGAATTAATAACTTGTTCCTTGGGAAGACTATCTACCACGTACTCTCCCATACGTTATATGCTCTGTGCAGACTAGTCTTAACTTCCTCCATTGGCCACTTGAGAATGATCCTTTCTCCCGGCACAACTCTTCTCCTGTATCATACTCCCCATCTGATGCGTACCCTCTTAGTGCCCCTTTCGTCTATCCAGGAGCGTTGCCCTGCCACTACCTTACCTCGGAGACGGAGTGGTCCTAGTGACCAGTCCCAATCCGGGCAAAGCCCGTCACATTGAGCAACGTTTATATTTTCGTTTTGAGCAGTAGACTCGGTGGCTTCCTGCTTTGCTTCCATCTCTCTGATCGAAGCATTCCTTTCTTTTTGACCCTGCTCGCGGATCACCGACAGCTTGTCACGGTTTCGAGGGACAAGTGCTGGGGCAACTATGTGGTCGATGGTAGTAAATAATAATTCTAAGGAGAGAACTTTCACTACATCTATCTATTTATTTATATACGTGAAAGCCTCCTCGCCACCAAGGCTAATCCCTCTCCTGTTCCTATGCTATGGGACTCCCCTAGTGTTCTGACTATGCCTGTAATACAGCACTATCGCGTTATGGTCCGGAAGGATTGTACTCGATCTCGTATATTCCCAGTCAGTGTAAGCCTATCAACATGTGGTGCAGTGCCGTACTGCCGTGCCGCACTGCCGAGTCCGATGCCATGTGAATACCATGCAAATGCCGACGCAAAAGTATTGTATTGGGTGGCGTCGCATATTAGCGCATTGGTAGCCATTAATAACGCCACTCGAATCGGGTCTCAGTTAACCAACATAGGCTACAGCTGTGTAACGGCTGGTCCCTTGTGCTTTGCACCGTCTTCCCACCAGCCCGTGTCGGCCTAGCCATACAGTTAGGCTCAGTTGCAGCATGTGGCCCGTGGCAGTTGATGCACCTTGGAACGTCCTGTTTGCACTCAGTAGCTTTGTACTCAATTGAGCCACAGCGGGAGCAGCGCTCTGCTCGTGAACAAATTTTAGTTGGGTGGTGTCCCCAGCATGGGTTGCATTGCGCAATTTTGAGCTTGCGCTGAAGTTAGTGAAGGCGTCCGCTTTCTACGAACAGACTTTCTCCAAGTTTCGGTTTTCCTGTTGCGAAGTGCAACACCCAGTCCGTTGACGGCCTGGCCATGCTAGTTGCGAAAGCACGAGCCGAGGTTGGTCTAACTTCTATTTTGAGAGCTGCTTCTTCTATTACCATCTCTGGTGTCACTATGGTGGGCCCTTCTAGAGTGTAAAGCTTGTCTGGGATATTCGGTGCCAGAACTGATATCCAATTGGAGGCGGCTTCCAATTTCATTTCATAACTGTCTAAGATGGCTCCTCCTGAGAGAAGTGTACCTCTAGCTCCTTCCCCTTTGGCTTGTATTGCGAACCCTGAGTTCACGATAGTAACCTGTTTTATTGCCGAGTTGGCCAGACGCAGCTAGGCTTATTTTAACGAAGTGGGGTGACATACGTCTTCACGGGTGGTCAGGTCTGAGGCGCAAGAATACGCGCTCGTCAGGTCGCTGGGGGCCTGTTGCTGGAGCTTTAGGCTTCAGCGCGGAGACGGGCCTCATTGGCACTGTCTTGAGTGTTAAAGTTGGAGTCACTTGGTGTGTTGGCTCGTTTCTTTTTCCCAACGCCTCGGTCCAAGATTTCTCTGTGGCGTTGTTGGTTTTGCTTGAGCCCTGGTTGGGCTGGTGTCAGGCGCAGGTTCACTAGGCGCGAGACTCGAGGCGTAGGAGAGGGCGTAGCGTACGATGTACTGAGGAAGGACGCCTCGTGGGAACGCGTAGGGCTTTCTAGAGAAGTGGTAAATGGGAAAGTGGGGAGTCGTTCTAAATAAAGGGGCCGGAGGTGACGGTAGGTCACTCTAGTTGGCAGAGGACGAGAGTGAGACGTGATTAGAATAATGTAACTATTCCCAAAGACAGAAAACAAAGCGTGAAAATCTCAGTCTCGGAAATGAAAACTACATAGGTGCCCTCGCTAAGCAATAAAAACTAGTGGGATTAAACAAGGAACCCATAAATCCTGCCTGAGGCATTTCTCAAGAATCCTTACAGCTGGAGAGTTGCGGTTGTGGCTACCGGCCTTGGTGGTGCCGGTCTGTTCTTTTCTCTGGCAAGGATCAGCACTGGACGTGTGACGCTTGCAGGACTTTGTTTTGGAGGCTCTGTAACTTGAGCCGGATTAGATGGGTTAGTATGGCCACTTGCAGCCTTTAGGGGAGCGTTGGCGTCTGCTTGAGATGGGTTGCCCCATAGAATTTCCAATATCTTGCCCTGAAGGGCCAGTAAGTCCTGATCAAAGAGTTTTCGAAGTCTCTCGTCAGTGACTGGTTCCAACAGCTTGCAGAACCCGATGATGAAACGCTCTCCTTGCGCAGAGCGCGTCTGGAATATCCTGCCCTGTTCGGCGAGGAATTCGGTCGCGACAATTTGAGGCGACGGAGTTTGTTGGTGGGGCGAGCTTCGATGACTCGTCTCGTAGATTGGCTGCACAAATTGTTGTGTGGGTGGTTTGTTTTTTGTTTGTAATTTTAAGGTCCTGAGCTACTGCTCCCGGTCCGCTATGGGTACAAGACCGGTGGAGCCGGAAGGGATCCCTGTGTTCTTTACCACAGCCCAACTCATTCCAACCGCGTGAAACCACTACCTAAATTGTAGCCGGTTTAAAACAAAAACAAATTCTAACAGTCAAAATTAATAAACAAAGGAAATTCCAATATAACGGTCCAGTATCAGCGCTCCTCACCCTGACTCCTTCCCTTTCACGGTTTCCACCATAAATATTATTTTTCGTCCGTGCTGAGAGCTGTGGACAAGGTCGCAGGTTGGCTTTTGAAGCAGCCAGTTTCCTGCACAAACGTTGAAAATTCTTTGAGGAATTTGGGCCCTAGAAGAATTTTAAGAAATTGTTGGTATGGGGTAGTTCCCTTTAGTCGTCGGGTATGACGAGTGTAAAGTCTGCAATGCATGAAATACGTTGCTGTAGTCTCCTCTCCGCACGAACACTTCATATTCGCGTTTGGGATGTTGAAACGTCTGTGGTACGCGGCGAAATTTCCGTGACCGGTACGAGCCGCGATGACTTCAAATAGAAGTCGTCGTGGAAGTGATAGTTCCGGTGGCTTTTTCCGGCGCATCATCAAGTCTAATTCGCGGTATCTGGGTGGGCATGATTCGTCCCAGAATTGGTCTAGCAGCATCTGTCTCTTCTGATTCATAAGCCGGTAGAGGTATGCACTGCTGATATTTTGCGGCTCCTCATCTCGGAGGGGGAGACTGCGGAGTTTGCTCCGAGCTGCAGCATCTGCTTCTTCGTTCCCTTGAATGCCCTTGTGTCCTGGAACCCATTTTACGATGATTCTTTCGCGAGCAGCCTGTGTCATTGTCCGAAATATTCGGGCTTCTTTAATGCTTGTCGATGTGTCTCCGGACAGCATAGCGGTTCTTGCATGCTGACTGTCGGTCAGCACGTAGATAGGTTGCGCCACTTTTCCTGGGGTCCGAGATTCCAGCCCACTTATTCGCAATGCCGCCTCTAGAGCCTTCCTTACTCCGATTATCTCAGCGTCCAGTACCTCCCCCCCATGTATGGTACCGGAATCTCTATCTATGGTCTTTCCGTCTCTTTTCAAGACAAAAGCCCACGCCGAGCGACCGTGTCCTTCTGATGGCCCATCAGAGTAGGCGCAGATCACTGAGCTTGGTAGACTCTCTATCCAGCGTTAACAAATTTCCGTGTCTTTCTCTTTCGCGCTTACCTTACTGAGATAGGCCAAAGCCGGTAAAGGCTCGGCGGATTCAGCTTCTGGGAGTTGTTGATAAGCACGCTGGATTCGAGACATTTGAATCTCTTGTCGTGCTGATTGACGATCATGTTTCTTGTACTTTCTTGTCCCAATATTAGGGCAGACAGCAGCTCGTCTTCTCAGAGGATGTCCGGAGTCAAGGGATTTGAGCCTTGCTGATAGGCGAAGTCGATTCCCCTCGAGAATGATTCTTGCCGGCGGGATCCCTCCTTCTCGCTGTAGCACTACTGTGGGCGTAGTCCTCTTACTGGAAGTGCCGCCCGTAATCCTGTGCTGATGACTTTGTCAATCATGCTACAGAGGCCAGTCGTTTGTGAAGTGCTGACTCCGCGTTGAGTTGGGCGCTTCAGGCCTGGCCACCACACCTCGGAGCCGTAAGTAGCGACAGGGATGATACATAGGTCAACCGCTCTTATCAGTGCATCTGGGGCAGCACCTCGGTAAGTAGAATTAAAACGACGCATATGATGAGCAGCTTGGGCAGCTTTGCCGCACCATTTTGTCACATGGTGTTTAAAATTGAGCCGAGGGTCCAGGTAAACTCCTAGCCAGCGAACATTTTCCGATGGTTCAGTAAAGGTACTATTGACGTGTATGCCTATTCCTATCTCCCGATGGCGCCCAGGGAATTGGATTACTTCGGACTTATCTGTGTCGAAGGCTATAGCGTTATTTTTCGCCCAACTGGTCAGTTGATTTACCTCTTCTTGGGCGGCCGAGGCAGAATCTACTATTGTGCGGCCGAAAGCAAGAACACCAACGTCATCGGCGTAGCTAAACCTTCGTCCCGGATTCCTATCCCGCATGGGTTCTGCCATGTACAGAAGGAATAGAAGTGGAGATATCGGTGACCCCTGTGGGACCCCGCAGACCAATTCTCTTTCTGTTGTGACCCCACCTATATACCTTACCTGAACTCGTCGATTAGCAAGAAAAGAGGTTGTCCACCGCAAAATTGAGTCCGGCCATCCTTGTGACTGCATTCTTCTGATTAACCGATTGTAAAGCACCGCATCGAACGCTCCCTGTACATCCAAGGTAATGAAAGTAGCCGCCCATCCTTGCGACCTAGCTTCTTCAATGTCGTGTACCACGCAGGAGACCAGATCTGTTGTAGATCTCTTTGGGAGCGCACCAAATTGTTGATGACCCACTACCTCGTGTGTGGCTGCCAGACGCGCCATTCTTTTTGCCAGTAGCCTCTCTAGACCCTTACCCAGGTATGATAGGAGAGCGATCGGTCTCCAGCCTTTGACCTTCGATGGGTCTCGATTTGGCTTATGTAAAAGGACTACTTCTGCCAACTTGAAACATGCTGGATATATGCCGAGACGGATGTAGGCCCTAAACAGTTGCGTCACCCATCGGCCAATTGTCTTCCAGCAGGCTTCGAGGAGCTCTACTGAAACTCCATCTGCCCCTGGTGCTGTCCTCTTGCATCCAATGGTGCATGTACGGACTTCGTCTTCTGAGACGTCGTCATTCCAGGGTATCCTGTTTTCGCTTGGCGTTGTGCATGGGGAGAGGTCATCTGTTGACTCATGGCGCGCGAGAAGGGCGTCTTGGAGTATTGTTGCTCTTTCAGCCGGGTCTGAGACGAGCGAACCGTTGTGGCTGAGGGGCGGCGGTGTTTTGACTTGCCTAGGGTTGGCCGAACGCATCAGCTTAAAAACATCCATGGCTGTAGTCATCTTCTGGACTTTTCCTGTGACGTAATCTTTCTTTGCTGAGACAATAGCCTCTCGCAGCAATTTCGTGTGGGTAGCCCGGCGTTGGGGTATAGTTTCTGCTCGATATGCGGCATGGATTGCCTTGCATTTGGGCGTCCACCATGGGGAGTGTTTTCCGTGTCCGTTTATAACTAAAGTGCCCGTAGCCTTGATAGCATTGGATAGATGGGAGCATAGTTCTTGAGCGTATTTTTCCACCTTGTCTATTGTATCCAATTTCGGTGGAGGATGGGCCCACTAGGCAACAGCTCGAGCGAAATTCGGCAGGTCGCCTGGTCGTACCTTGATTTTGGGCGGCTCAGTATCTAGAGCTTTGAATGTAGTTGGCACTTGACCTCTGATCGGTAGATGATCGCTTGTCATACATTCGCTGCGGTCTACCCACGCGAGAGTTCCGTCAATATTGGACCAGGCAAGATCCAGTGTGTTCCCTGCTCTGTGTGTTGGTTCTCCAATGATAAGGCAGGAAAGTTTGTGTTTGTCGGCCCATTCTTCTATCGCTTCCCCTTGTCCATGTGGGCGAGTTGCCCCCGGCTGCCATGCCTTGTGAACTGAGTTGAAATCTCCTACAGCTATAGTCTTTGCCGATGGGGTCCAGTCCACAAGTGGTCGTAGAGACACTGGGCTGTTTGGTGCTTTGTACACATTTAGAAATGTGACTCCATTAACCACTACCCAGCAGTAGTCCCCTGTTAATGTAGCACAGGGAAATGTCTGCGTTGCAGTTATTACCTTGCTTTTTCGAGTGTATGTTGCCGCTCTTGGTCTGATATCCACGCCCCCATGGGGTATGTGTTTATTACATCCTGGGTGCGACCTAGTATCCTTCATATTTCTATCCCACGAAGGTTCCTGTATATGAACAACATCTACACCTAGCTCGTGAGCCCGGGAAAGTGCGATGTCGTGGGTTGCGCCGCTTCTACCAACGTTTATTGACATGTATGTGAGGGTAGAAGGTGCGCAAGTTGGGGCCTGTGGGCGGCCCTTACAAATTTTCTTCGGGATTTAGAACCCCATAGCCTGACACATCAACCATGGCTGCATCTGGTGCGTCTGTGCTGGTAGCCGTCCTTTTCAGGATCTCTTGGCTCTTGATGGCACTGGCTGATGCTTTGTTTGCTAGATTTACAGCCGCTTTTGCTCTGGTCACGGCGCCGTATTCCCGCTGGCTAGCTTGTCGAATGGTCACAAGCTGTTCTTTTGTGGGCGGACCAGATTTTGTAGGCCGAGCCAAACATCTTCGGCTGTCTGATCTGTACGGTCCTGCACAGTTCCTGCATTTAGTAGATGCCTTGCATTCGGCAGAGATGTGCATCGTGGATCCACAATTCCAGCAGGCAGGCGCACGAGAGCAAGCTCGGGTGGGGTGGAACCCGAGGCAGCGTTTGCATTGCAGCACAGGGGCTTGTGGCCGGTGTACTGTTGCTACACCCGAGTCGTCGAAAAGCCTGAAGCCGGGCTTTGGCGACGATCCTTTTGGAAAGTGAGCGAGCCACTCTTGGTATGGGGCCCCGAGCTTTCCTTTGCCATGGACTCGAACTTTTGTCGGGGTACATTTTGTCACTCTTATTATTTCCGTGGCCACCATTTCCGGGCTGACCTGTATTTTTCCATCTAGCGTGTAAACTGCTGTTGGAACTGTGGCAATGCGGAGGGCAACTATTTCGGATGGTTTCTCCAATTTTGCACCCAGTATATTCAGTGTATCTGACGCTTCCATTAGGCGATTCTTTGCATCAGAGTCTATGGCGCGTATAGCAAAACCTGTGGGGACACGGTGCACGTGTTCCACATCCGATGGCGCGCATTTGGTCTGCATTGCTATAGCTTCGCGTATGCCAGATGGGGAGAGACGTCTCCACTCGTGTGTGTCCTGTAGGCGGATGAAAAGCCGATCGTCCGCCTCTACTTTCGGCCTCGTTTTTTGTACGTTCTGCGGGACTGCTGCCATCTTTGTGTTGATTCTCCCTGCATCGTTTTGCAGCCCTAATCTATCAATTCCTGCCCATGTGTTTCCCTGGGCGCGCACCATGGGCTTGTTCTCTACTGTGGGCTTTGGAGATGGGACCCTTGGGGATACAGCGTTGGGGCGTTGGGGCGTTTGGGGAGCGATGGTGGTGTAGACTCCGGGCCCGAGTTGATAAAATGGCCAATTGCTGCACGCAAATAAGCCTTCATTGATTCGACGTATACTTTATTGTCGCCCGTGGCCATCGGGGAGAGTACGGCCTCCACACCTCTTATGGCCGATGTGCATAACAGAATCTGAGCAGACTTTTGTGCGACCCTTGGCTTTTCGGCTTCTACTACAGCTCTCAGCTCTTCGGGGCAGAATTCATCGCTAGCTGCAGTGTCAGTTTCGTTGGATGATTTCAGTTTGGGTTCAGGGGCTTCTCTAATTGTTGAGGCTGCCATAGGACCTGAGGCAATCGAAGAGCAACTCAGGTTGTTCTTGCTGGTGTCGCCAGTTTTCTCTGCCATTGTCAATGGCACGGCGACTTTTATCAGAGGCAGTTTCTGCTGCTGTGTAGTCGCAGTTGCTGGCTTTTTTTGAGAAATCGTTGCCTTTTCAGCTCCGGTCGCATCTGGCTTGGAGTGAATAGAATCTGGAAGTCTTTTCAGATCCCTGAGGATCTTATCAATGTCAACATCGCTAACATCTAACATCGTGTCATCTAGAGCTCTGTCGTCGACCAACTGGTCAATTTCCATTTCTTGACCTGGAGTCAGGGTACCCAGCTTGTCACGTAGTTTTCTTCGAACGGTGTGTTTGATGTAATTGCGGTTTTCAGCGATGTTTTCCGCCCGCGATGGTTTACTGCAAACTGGGGGCATTTTGACAACCTACCAGTCGCTCACAAATTTTGAATTGAGCGCGAACGATATCACGATATCGAGGGGGTGGGGAAGAGGGGGAAAGGGTGAATATTCGAATATTCGAATTTCAAAAAATTGTGTTTTTTGTTTTTTATTTTAAAGTCCTAAGCTAAAGCTCTAGGTCCACTGTCAGTACAAGACTGGTGGAGCCGGTGGGGTTCTCTGCGTACAGTCCCAACTCATTCCAACCGCGGGAACCTCAACAAAAGTAGATGAAGTTAACAACAAAACTTAAATCAAAACTAGAATCAAAGCGTAAATCAAAAAAAAAACCGAAATAAACTGAGAAAATAAAAAATAATTTAGAAGAATTTCACGTGGTCCAGATCCCGCGCTTCTCGCCCGTTTCCTTTCCTGTGACATCTTCCAAGTGACTTTTCCTAATCTCCGCTGAGAGCGAAAGATGAGCTCTCAGGTAACCTTTGCTGTCGACCGGTTTCCTGCTTTTTGTTGTGAAAGTTGTTGTAGACTTCACCAAGGACTGCCGAGTCCTCAAACTTCTTCTTCAGTTTCTAGAATTCCGAAACCCAATCCCTCCGCCATGGAGACGTCCTTCGCAGAGGCGTTCCTCGCCTCTTCGTCCTTTTTGTATGCAGCTTTGACACGGGCAAAGTCTGCAAATCTTCCTTGCTCGACTTTGCGAATTGCTGCGAGCTGTTCCCTGGTCACCGGTCCATCTTTTCTGGGTCTGGCTTGGCAGTGCCGAGAGTCCGATCGGTGAGGTCCCCCACAATTGCGACATCGTGTGAGGGCCTTGCACTCCACTTCCGAGTGCATCTTTGAGCCGCAGTTCCAGCAAGCTAGAGTGCGGGAACATCCGCGGCTGGCGTGATAGCCAAGACAACGTTTGCACTGTTCAAGTTGGTGACGAGGTCGGAAGAGCTTCGCAGCTCCAGAATCGTCGAAGAGGCGGAATCCAGGTCTGGGCACGGACTCGCGAGGAAAGAGGGCTTGCCAGTTCTCGTATGGCGCCCCAGGCTTGCAGTACCCGTGCGGACGGACAAGAAACGGAACCGATTTCGTCACTCGCGTGACTTCGTCAGCAACCATCTTTGCCGTGATCTCGATGGGACCTGCAAGTGTGTTTATTGTCACCGGTACGGTGGCAATTTGCAAGGTAACCAGATTTGACGCTGGTTCCAGTTTGATTCCAGATTCGCTCCGTGACATGGAGGAATCAAGCAGCTCTTTCCGAGCGAGTTCATTCTTTGCTGTCAGTGCAAAGCCTGTTTTGACCCGCTGAACCAATGTGATGTTGTCGGCAGCGGTACCAAGCATCTGTGACACAGCTAATCTTACGCCAGCTGGTGACAGGAGTCGGTGGGGGTGGTTAACTTTGAGGCGTAGAAAAAGTCTCGCGTCGACTTTTGTCCTCAGATTGGCACTTTTTGCTTTTGGGGCGGGCGGTGCTGCCTTTGAAGTCGACGGTCCGGCGCTGCGGCCTAGACCTGCACGGGCTACTGTGGCCCAAGTTGTCTTTTGGGCCGGAGCCTGGGTTGTCGTAGGGTTAGGTACCCTAATTTCATGAGCCCTCGGCGGAGGAGGGCTGCTGGGGCGCGCAGGGAGAGCTGGTGGTGTGCTCCCTGGGCCAGATTGTACAAACTGGCCAATGGCCGCTCGAAGGTAGACTTTGATGCCGTCTACAAGTTCTTTTTCGTCGCCAATCGAGAGAGGCGAAAGTGCTGCTTCAACACTGCTTATTGCAGTGGAACAGATTGATAAACGGGCCTTAATTTGCATCGTGCGACGCTTCTCGGGCTCCATCACTGATTGCAGCTCCGGTGGATATTCCGGTGCTGATGTCGAAGCTGCGCCTTTTGAGGCTGGCACAGCATTTTTCCGGCAGGCAATTCTGCACGTTCGGTCGTCTTTTCTCTGACGACCTCCTTTCCTTTCCTGGAACTGCTTGCCTCGGGGGCCAGCTCGGCGGGTTTCGTGGTCTGTTGACCATTTATTTCTGTTCTGATCGGGTCAGAATTAGTCATCTCTTGATCGGGAAGGTTTGGAGACTTCCCAGGGATAAAGGCCTCACTCGCAAATAGGCTTGATAATTTTTGCGCGAGGCCAGGTGTTTTTGCAGGGGCCTTCGGGCGGACTCTCGCGTTGTCCAACATTGAGTTGGGGAGCTTTTTTCGAACAGGTGGCATGACGAAAATGCCAGTGACTCGATTACAATTTATTGAAGGAATGCAACGAGCGCGAGAGGGAGGGAGAGGGGGTAAAGGGGGATATTCGAAAATTCGAATTTCAAAAAATTGTGTTTGTGGGTGGTTGTGATGGCGGTTGTGACCTGTGAAGGACTATTTCAACGTCTTGACGCGTCGAAAATTGAGTGGGGAGGGGGGGCCAGGGGCCAGCCTCTGCGGAGGACTGGGGCGGCATGGGTGATTGAGAAATAATTGTGTCAGTAGAATGTCGTAGGTAGAATGCGATGTGCGGCAGACGTGTGGCGGACAGCTGGACAAACTCTTGTCTTGATGGTGTGATGGTAATTCTGTTGCTAAATGCAGGCGTGTTTTTTTTTCTTTTTTTAATTTCATTGTATATGCAGCACTGAAGCTATGATACTTATATCTAATTATGTATTTGATTAGATTTCGATGTCCTGATTTGGCGCCCTATGGGCCCAAGCAGGTGTCTATGTGTCACGGGTTGACCGTTGTATAAGCTTGGGTGAATACCTAAGTGAATTGTTGAGAATGTTTACGACAAGGCTGCATCTGGGGGGGGGGGGGGGGGGGGTTAGATGAAGCTGAACAAGACGACACTACTAGTCAGGAGGTCGAAGCGTTACTACAACTAAGCAATACCTGGCAATGCGTGGTTGGGTAGCAAGTATTGTGCCTGGAGGGCAAGACTGAACACTTATACATGGTATCCTCTACGAACCCGGCAGTGTGGTGGTGTTCTCTGGTATTGTTTGCGTAGCCTGGGCACCTACACCACTTGAGAAAGAGATACCTCAGATCATATTTCGCACGGAGAAAAGTTGAAAGGTGATGGAGGCATGTCTGGATAGCTCAGGGTTTTTGAGACGTTCCCCTGGGTGGGTATTCACGGATGAGGGTTGACTTGGGGTGAAGAAAAAGCCGCCATAACTTCGCAGTGGTACGTTCCAATGAAATCTGAGGCATGAATGCTATTCTTTTAAACTGAGTCATCTGTTACATGCTTCTCTGATATTGTCTCTTAGCTAGATAGCTGCATACGCAATTAAAATCTGATGCCAAAAAAAGGTAGTGTGCCTAAGGATAACTCATCAGTCTGGAGATTGACGAAGCGGACCAATTCTTGTAGATACCTGTTAGTCGTAGCTAAAGTTCTCTTTGCTCCTCATGCAGTTTAATAAATCGATTTATTCATCAACAACTCGGTTTCCGTCACATTATGATACTTTCTGATTTACATGGGAGGAAACCTTTTGACGAAAACCCCCTTACTTCCTGTTCACTGTCTGTAATTTTCTAATGTATCCTGCATGAAGCGCAGTTACACTGTAGTGCCCTCCATGTTAACCAATCACATCGTCCTTATCGACCCCAAGAATGGCTTGTCCTGCTCCTTTCCCTCAGTCGTATTTTGGCCGCCTTTTTCGTCTGGAATCATTCTATCCAACCATAATTTGGAATCCACTGTGTTATGCAATTATTGTCTCCAGGATTATTTAACATCGCTTCGTAAGATCGATCTTTGGCTTGTCCCCAAATCTCTCCTCTTCCATTTGACTATCGAGGGCAGGACATAATCATATACTTGGGGCTCTGCGATTGGTAGGCACATAGAGAGCTTGAAATGTAGATTCCGGGTACTTTTCTTATATATAAATACGAATTAAGCCCCATGTGCTCACTCCGTATTTGCCTCGCTAGACTGCTTTGGGCCCTTGTCAGGTTTCGGTAATTATGTATTCTAAATTACTTTTGTGTTGAAAAGATGGAGTACAGAGATAACTCAGGTGATGCTTAATGGAAGTTATTGATGAAGGGTTTAGTTTTGAGTTTTCTATTATTTCTATGAGGGGGACTATTCTCAACACCTGTCAGTATTGGATGTCGATCGAGTTTGCGTGAGATTGGGCTTTGACCCATATTTGCCGGAGTTGATGAGAGCAACAACTTGGCTATGGTTTGTATGCTAACCGGGATATAAACTGTTGAAGCTTTGTCGCTTGGTGATAGAGGTGAGGTAGAGGTTTATGGGTCTCGATGTATAGGATGACTGAGGTGTGGATGTTTGAGTTCCTTACCATTGTTATTGTACTAATTAGGGTTATTCTTTTCTATATACAGAAGGGATTTCTTCATTTACAAGGGGGCGAAACCCAATACCTGTCAGTCGTGTCCCCTACGAACCTCCTGTTCTCACTGTAGAGTCTGCAGAGCCGAGATTGAGTAACACCTTATCAACTTTGAGCTGAGTTATCTCCCCCTCCGTCAAAAATACGCTTCCGATAACTCAGGAGACTACCAAGACGACGATAATGATGATGCTGGGGGGAATGAGGAAAGATAATGCGGTACCAAACGCTACAACGGTAGTTCGAGAAGCCCTCGTTATATCACAACATGTGCTACCCACCGGCGGCCGAACAAAAAGCCCACGAAAGCAAAGTAAAAGACCCTTTCGCCCTCAAGAAAAGCAGATTTCGAGTCGTCAAAAATATCGTCCCAGCTAATCTTTATCTCTGAATCTACTAGCCAGGAGAGCATCTGAAATACACGAGTTACTCGACGACCCCACGTCCGTAATGACTTTTGGATGCTAGGCTAGGCTCCTTCACGACAGCCACTCTCGACCAAGACTTTTCTGATATCCTTTCACGCCCTACGGTTCGTCCTGCGGCATGAATTGTGGGAGGAGTAAGGAGCAGGCTAGGAGGGTTGAGAGACGCTCTTAGGTATAAACAGGTCCGCTGCGCCCGGCTGGCCGGCCTCTTCGTCAAAGTGTAGTGCTGGCTCGGTTGCTTTGTTAGGAGACAGGGGAAAGGAGGATGGGCTGCTGGGTTAGGAAAGGGTGGAAAATACAGGCTGGTGCACAGACGCCGTTCATTTAATTTACAATCTATTCACCTGCCATGATTAGTAAATCCATCCTTCAGAATAATATCATACTTCAAATCATCCATTAGATGATATTATTGTCAGGATACGCATATAGCATCACCTTTATAGATTACCATTTGATACGCACCCAGTGTCCATTGCCCCATCACCCAGCCTGAGCGCGCCATCTCCGCGACTCACCATTGCACAAGAGCTCGTGCCACTCCACCGACGGACAGCAGAGTCATATAATTGCCATACACCTCACAGCTCACAGCTCATAACCATAACAAGTCCACCCGGCTAATTAGTCGAAATCTTGGTCTTGGCGCCCACAAACGTTCCAAAGTTGAAAACTCCTTGATAATGTTAGTCCCAGCATAGCCTTCAGAGACCAGTTCCTCCTCTCGCTCCTTATCCTAGCCGCCTGTCATTCCTTAAGATGTATGATCCCATTAGGGCAACAGTCTCCCATAAACGAAGACACCAACATTGTATGTTATGACTTGATTTCCTCCTTGCTGGTATAAATAGCGTCGTAAATATGTAGTAGCAGATAGCTGGAAATTAATGGGGCAAGATCCTGTATGCAATTGGAGCAACTTCTTTACTGGTCGTCGAGGCGAGATGATGCGTGGTTAGAGAGAGTATGAGGACCTAGATGAGTATGGTAAGAGAGGCATTGTCGAGAAGTCGTCAAATGGAGGTCTGCTTGAGGTTGCTTTCGACTTCGATTCGGTTGCGATTCTTCTTGGCTATCCCAGATATGCAAAGCAGACTGAGCGATTACACCGACAACACTAGTCTTGGTGATGTGTCGTTGGTGGGAATGTTATTCTATCACGTAATCAGAACAGAAGTTTCAAGCTAAGCGAGGTAGAACATAGATGGCTAGCAGCTTATTGACACCATTTTCTTTCAATAAGTTAGATAAGTTCAATAAACCAATTCCTCCCTGATATCCATCTTCTGTCTTTGCTCCTGAAATCTGCAATATCTTACAATCGCTACGGTAATGACTTGACGGTTAATGCCTACTTCAATCATTCCAGATACCTCCAGACCTTTAATACGTGTTTGCTTACTCATTTGACGTTGGAGACAATCATACTCCGGATTCTATTCGTATACACCAAGGAGAAATTGTTGCTTAAGCTAAACAATCGTTCTTCCTGCACAATCACTCGAAGATTCAACTATTTTTAATGTAGGGTGCTCGGTTCGGCCGACCCAAACTGATTCAATGACCGGAGACCAATTGAGCGCTATCGCACAGGCCAGCCAATGAAAGTTTGCTACATTGTCCCGAGTAGAGGCCATCTCGATGAATGCTGAGGCAGAAAGTCGACCTGCCTCGAAAGATGTGATGATGTCCGGGGGGCTCGGCTTTAAGGTCTTGAATCCCAAGGAACAAGTCTGAAGAGCAAGATGCATCTGAAAGAAGTCAGCGATAGCTTATATCAAAAATTGAGGAAACCGACAATTTGGAATTAAAACTGTAAACTCGTCTTTTGCTATCTGCGAGCCTGGAGGAAGTTTGTCATTTGGGGGATATGATGGAAATGAGAATGTGTGCAAAGCGCATTGCTTGGATCCAAGATTAGGGAATCTTCTATTCTTCGGAGTCTCTATTTTGCGTTTCTGCTTTAATCTACCGCATTTTTGATGGCGATTCACGTCGTGAGAATGAGTTAAAACTACTCACGGTGATCCTCGCCAGCTTCAATACCTACAGCGGGCTTATCGCATTAGCCAAGGACCCGAAAGCTGCAAAAGCAAACAAGCAAAACTGAAAATGTAGTACATATCCGAAGTTCGGAGTCTTTTTTTGGAGACGGTTCCGACTTTGCCCCGGGCTGCTGTCGCATATCGGGGCGAGACGTGAGAGAGATTCAAGGGGCGGCATATCGTCATGCCAAAAAAGCAGTGTTTGGAATGGAGGTGCCGCGTCGGCTTGTCTGGAGCGACGGAGCATAGCTAGGCTCCCGGTAATGGGCTGAAGATCTTTCCGTTCAGGAACGTTGGACGGCAAGTTAGGTGCTCGATTCTCCGAGGACTTCCCGGCTTCCCGCGGAGCGGGCTGAGCCCCGCACGCGCAACTATTGGGATCCGGGATTCTTTCCCAGTATACTTGTGCCGGGAACACCAGACATCTGGGATCAGCCGGCTAATAAGCTAGAAGACTTGGCCTTACTGGAAATGTGCTCTAAGAAGTACCGTATAAGCTGGTCATTCCATCCAAAACGTAGGTACACTTTCGTACTTCAATTATAATCATATCCCCGGCTCATTCCACAATGTTTTGCGGCGACGAAACTTCACAAAGTAGAGATGAACATGGTCAAAATACCCGTTATCACCATCCTCGGCCCTGGCCTCGGCTTGCGCCGCTACCCCCGCGCCGACAAATTATAAAGCGAAACGGCTCGCACGGACCCTCTGCCTATCTTATCAGGGCTATCCGTCGACACTCCGCACGAAAGAATCCTGTAGTAGTTAGGAAATGCAGCCTTGAACGTTGTAAAGAACTGTATACTTCTATACCGACACAGGGAGACTTAGCAACAGCTATGGCACGCCTAGACATCAGTGGCCTAGATTGCGCATTATGGGTGCCGAAAGATGTTTCGGTGATGTATAGTACAGAAGGGATCGGAAGCGAGTCATCGATTCGGAACGTAGGAATGGAGTCACGACACAGTCCCACACAGTATGTGACTGGAAGGATGACCCTAACTATGTCTAAATTGTGCCCAAGGTACGAGTGCTTGGACTTCCACAAGCTCACGATCCTAAGCTCAAAGCTCACTAGTTACACTTTCAATACTCTACATGAAAACTCGGACAATACGCGCATCCGGACCAAGCCCCTTAAAGCCCGTAGGCTTAAGGATACTGACAGGTCTCTCATTGGCCCCCCCAGAAAGAAGGCCACATTAAAATCGCAAGATTTCAGTCAATGTTATTCTGCAAGAAGCTCCTGACTGGAAATATTCTATCCAATCGGGGGACTGCCTATCAGGCCTAAACGCTTCAGAGAGGATAAATTGTGCACGAGAGATAAGTTGGACCCATGGAATGATCGCTTGGGTGAGTATGAGATATTTATTTAGCCAAAACTTGCTTAGAAAATGTTTATATTTTTCTCTGAATCTAAATTGCCGTTCTCGTTCCTTCACCTCTTTGCGGTAAACAATACGAGTCATATTTTCTACGCGCTCTTTCAGAACAAGGCGGACGATTTTATGAGACTGAAGTAATCGAGGATTCAAGATTAGAAGGAAATTTTCTTTATCTGGGTATTTATGACAAAGATTGAACCAAGGGCCTACGCAAACCAACTTTTAGATCATACATGGAAATTCGTAAATTTAAACTGTTGGTTGAAACTGGTCAGTGATTCTCCCGACAGTACCACAATGAATGTGAAATTGGCGTTAGAAATGCGACAGTAGTGATAACAGTATTTTACTTCACAATCACCCACGGCATCGAGTATTTCTAATGCTAGCTTTCATTTCAACATGTGTGTCGCCTCGGAATTGAACGTAACGAAAAGCGCAGAGAATTTACGGAAATTATTATAAGTGTTGGAATTTAGAATTATTGGGGCTATCAAGTAGGCCACGTTGTCGATACACAAGTGACTGAGGGGTCATTATTTCCTCAATAATGAATATAAATAATTGTGGCTATTATCAGTGGGCAATGGGAAGAGGAGAGGTGATTCGTAAGGCAAAAGATGGGTTCCTTACAGCAATGATGAATAGCCCAGATGATATGCAGAGAATTAGAAATGGATCATGGCAAGAGGCTGGTTTGAACAAATCCGGCTTGCAGGAGAAGTAGAAATAGCATTGGACGAAAAGATGAGACGATGTGGACAAGGATAAGACGGAATTCACACTGTATGAACAGTGTAAACGTACTTCTTACAGGAAACCTTAGAAAACCAACAGACGCGAGACAGACGGGGGGTTTTAACCGAAATGGTTAGGAGGGCAAGACTGAACACCTGTATGCGGTGCCCTCTACGAACCTGGGAGTGAAATATTCTGCCAGAGCCAAGTTCAGTCAAATTTTGCAATACCGAACAAGTTGGCCCACGAGGCAATGATTCAAACTACTCCACCATGTCAAATCTTCACTCCCAAAGAGTCCGATTCCTACCTAAGCCTAATTAAGTCTACAAGTACGACCTAGTACATCCTTATTCTAATGACCACACCTCCTATCGACTTTCTCTGGCCTCATCCGGTCGCCAAATACACGCGCACGCCGACATTTATACCCGACGGAGGACACAAAGCGTGGCGCACAAATCTGGGAGATAGTTCTTTTGGATGGACGGGAGAGGGATTTGGACAAGTTGATAAGATGATGCAGAAGATGGATACATTCCTGGCGGGCGTGGAATTTTGAATTTTGGCAATGGGAGTTTTTACAAATTGAGTCTTGTGCGTGCTAAGGCTTCGGTTGCGAGAGTGCAGGCGACAGTAAAAACATCGACATGGTTGGATGGTGCGGTGGTACATCGTCTTGGCCGGTCTGCCAAGTAGAGTCTGGATAGCTTGGACACATATCCCACTTGAGACAGTAGATCGCTGGTTCAAATCCGGCAAAACAAACCCAAAATTTCTCGCGGCGCTGGTATGCATGAATGACGAAGGTATGACGGATAACCAAAGGTTTTGAAACGTTTCTTTGGTGGGTACTAACGGTGGAGGATCGACTGTTTGTGTAAGCAAGCATACCTCATAGTGGTATTTGCGAATGAAATCCAGAGTATGAGTGTCTCTAACGTCAAAAAAGTCATCCAACATGTATACATAGCACCGGTCATGTGTCATAGCTCCATAGCTGAATACACATTAAATGATAAAAAAAAAGTAGCAAGGGCGAAGCCACCAGGGCAGTAAGCACTGGCGTCCATGCCTCTAGGTAGTTTAGTGGTTAGTAGGGACCTAAGTCAAGCGTGGCGCGCCGACGGACGAAAAATAGAAAACAAACAAACTACAATTCGAGAAATTCCCTTTTCCCTCCTCATGATTATTCCTGAGCTTGAGTTCTCGAATTGATGACCATCGAAAGACGTCTAAAAATGCCTCCGATGAAGAGCAAACGACCAAAGTCGACTATTTCGGTCGGCTTTGAACGGACACACATGCGTCCAAAACCTACTGGCCTCGCGCAAAATTTGTCAAGCCTATTTGCGAGTGAGGCCTTTGTCCCAGGGTAGTCTTCCACCCTTCCCGATCAAGAAATGACTGGTTCTGATCCGATCCGATCAGAATAGAAATGAACGGTCGACAGACTGCGGAACCCGCCGAGCTGGCCTCCGAGGCAAGCAGCTCCAGGAAAGGAAAGGAGGTCGTCAGAGAAAGGACGACCGAACGCGCAGAATCATCTGCCCCCAAAAATGCTGTGCCAGCCTCAAAAGGCGCAGCCTCGACAACAGCAATGGAATTTTCACCAGAACTGCAATCAGTGATGGAGGCCAAAAAGCGTCACACGACGCAAATAAACGCCCGACTCTCAATCTGCTCGAATGCAATCAGCAGTGTCGTAGCAGTACTTTCGCCTCTTTCGATTGGCGATAATAAAGAATTTGTAGACGGAATCAAAGTCTATCTTCGAGCAGCCATCGGCCAGTTCGTACAATCTGGCCCAGGGAGCACACCACCAGTTCTCCCTGCTCGCCCCGCCAACCCTCTTCCGCCGAGGGCACCAGAAATAAGGGTTCCTAACCCTCCAACAACCCAGGCTCCGGCCCTGAAGACAACTTGGGCTACCGTAGCTCAGGGAGGCCTAGCCCGCAGCGCTGGGCAGTCGAAAAAAAGGTAGCGCCGCCCGCCCCCAAAGCAAAGAGTGCCAACCCGAGGACAAAAGTCGATTCACGACTTTTTCTACGCCTCGACTACTTCAATCCCCACCGTCTCCTCCCCCCAGCTGGCATTAGGTCAGTTGTGTCTCTGGCGCTGGGAACCGCTGCAAATGATATTACGTTGGTTCAGCGGGTAAAGACCGGCTTTGCTATTACAACAAAGAATGAAACTTCTCGAAAGGAGCTCTTGGATTCCTCCGCACTGCGGAGAGATCCAGAAATACACCTGGAACCAGCATCAAATCTGGTTGTCATGCAAATTGCCACCGTTCCGGAGACAATTCAAACTCTTGCTAGCCCCATCGCCGTGACAGCAAAGATGGTTGCCGACGAAGTCACGCGAGTGACCCAGTTGGTTCCCTCTCTGGTTCGTCCTCATGGGACTAGCAAACCAGGGGCGCCCTACTCAAATTGGCAAGCGCTCTTACCCCGAGAATCCGCTCCTCGACCTGGATTCCGCCTTTTCGACGACTCTGGAGCTGCAAAGCTCTTCCGACCTCGTCGAAAAATCGAACAATGCAAACGGTGTCTTGAATTTCACGCCACCCGTGTTTGTTCCCACGCTCCAGCTTGCTGGAAATTCGGATCTAATATGCACTCAGAATCAGAGTGCAAGGCCCTCACCCGGTATCGAAACTGTAGGGGACCTCACCGATCAGATTCCCGGACCTGCTTAGCCAGACCCAGCAAGTCCGGACCGGTGACAAAAGAGCAGCTCGCGCGGATCCGCCAGATCCAGCAGGGGGAGTTCGCGAAAGTGGCTCGATTTAGGGCTGCAGCCAAAAGGGCCGAAGGGGCAACGATGGCCTCAACGAAGGATGTCTCGATGGCCGAGGGATCGGGTTTCGGAATCCTGGAATCCGAAGAAGAAATTTGAGGGTACAGCAACCCTCGATGAAGTCTACAAAAAGCTTCAAAATATATAGCAGGATACCAGCTGAATTCAGGTTATCTGCAAACTAATTTTCGCTCTCAGCGGAGATAAAGAAAAGTCACGTGGAAGAAGTGGTAGGAAAGGAAACGGGCGAGAAGCGCAGGATCCGGACCAAACAGTTTTTCTTCCCAATTTGATTTCAGTTTTTGATTTTAGTTTTCCTGTTAACTTCTACAATTTCAGTAGAAGTTTATGCGGTTGGAATGAGTTGGGCCTGTACGCAGTGATCCTTGCCGGCTCCACCGGTCCTTGACCCAATGTGGAAAAGATAGCGTTAGCTTAGGACCAATTGTAAAAATAAAAACAAACAGTTAGGAGCATAATGAGTATGGCGTTTGGAGATCTTATATACCCTGTATTAGTAGTTCCATGTAAGCGTGTAGCGAGAGCTAGATCATAGCATTAGGAGAGAGTGCAGAGTAGTAGTGGCGAAACACGCTCTGTATTTTATGTTAACCCGATACTTTATCAAATCTACTTCCAGTAGTCCTGTATCAGTTGTCTAAGGGAATCATATTCTAATAAAATCAACTTTACATAGGATAAACACTGAATTCAACTTATACACAAACCAACCCATTGTGTGTTTGTCTATTGTACTACTTGAGTCTATGACTATCTAGCACATTGGGCTCCTACCTGACTCAAGCCACACCTTGTATTGTGACGCCCCGACATTTTAGTGGCCACGTAGTCGTCGGTTCAATAGTTGGTAAGCCGACACAGGCTCAATCCAGGAATTCCAACAACTAGTTTCACACACACAAGTCTTGTGTGTGATAAATCACGATACAAAAGGTTTGTCATGGATATTGGTTTTCATGCGAAACCCTTGGGTTGCAGGCAATGAGGAACAGGAGGTTTCGTGTTGGCAACTCTATTTCAACAGTTGAACTCCTATGTAAATATATACAGATTCATATCCTCCTAGATACTTTTCTCTTTCGTTTAGAATCCTATGATTTGAGTCCACGCCAGCTTTCGACCACTCGCCAATCGTCTTTTGTCCCTCGAGTTTCCACATGTATAGTGCTTCTTCCCTCTCACGTTTCTTGAAATATCTTTTTTTTTTAATCATTTAAGTGTATTCAGCTATGGAGCTATGACACATGACCGGTGCTATGTATACATGTTGGATAACTCTTTTGACGTTAGAGACACTCATACTCTGGATTTCATTCGCAAATACCACTATGAGGTATGCTTGCTTGCACAAACAGTCGATCCTCCACCGTTAGTACCCACCAAAGAAACGTTTCAAAACCTTTGGTTATCCAAGCATACCTTCGTCATCCATGCATACCAGCGCCGCGAGAAATTTTGGGTTTGTTTTGCCGGATTTGAACCAGCGATCTACTGTCTCAAGTGGGATATGTGTCCAAGCTATCCAGACTCTACTTGGCAGACCGGCCAAGACGATGTACCACCGCACCATCCAACCATGGCCGTGTTTATAGTGTCGCCTGCACTCTCGCAACCGAAGCCTTAGCACGCACAAGACTCAATTTGTAAAAACTCCTTGCCAAAATTCAAAATTCCACGCCCGCCAAGAATGTATCCATCTTCTGCATCATCTTATCAACTTGTCCAAATCCCTCTCCCGTCCATCCCAAAGAGCTTTCTCCCAGATTTGTGCGCCACGCTTTGCTTCCTCCGTCGGGTATAAATGTCGGCGTGGGCGTGTAGTTGGTGGTCAACTGAGGCCAGAGAAAAACGAAGAGAGGTGTAGTCATTGGGATGAGGATGTACTAGGCTATACTTGTAGGCATGATGAAGCTTAGTTGAGAATCGGACTCTTTGGAAGTGAAAGATTGACGCAGTGGAGTAATTTGAATTTTTGCCTCGTGGGCCAACTTCTTTGATATTGCGAAATTTAACTGAACTTGGCCTTGGGAGAATATTTCACTCCCAGGCTCGTCGAGGATACCATTTACAGGTGTTCAGCCTTCGTCCTCCACTGATCAGACTCTAATGGGTTAACTTAGCTGATGCATAGTTATCCTCTGATGGTGTGTGCAGTTATGGCCTCAGAATCTTACGACACAGGATGAGGATACAGTTTCTCTCACATTACTGTCTTTTCGAACCTTACATTCGTTGATACGAAAATGGGTAGGATCAATAGCAAAGCTCAACAATATGATAACGAATAGTGCTGTTATTATAACAGTTCACGACAAAGATTTGCTATACAGATTTCAAGTCAAATAAAGAGAAGTAGATCATTTTATGGATTAAGATACACATCATTGACATTGTCAACAAACTATTGTTAAATACTTCTCTAATGAGATTAGTGAAGAAAAGTAATGTTGATATTTTGCAATTTGGTAAATATCTTACCACAACAACCTTAGCCATGTCTAATTGATTCAAATAATGATAAGTGTAAATGAAAATTTAAAGTTCAATCTCTCGATATAGCCAACATTTAGAGCTCAAATGTTCCTCTTCTTCACACTGGATAAGTAATCCGCGGTTTAACCGAGTATGAAATGGTGTTCTTTCTACCTAACGGCCATTTCTCGTAATAAATTTCGGCGAGCTATAGCTCCCACGGCGATCTTATACCGGCGTGCTATGAAGGTTGAATTCATGATTCTTCCAGCTAAAAGTGAACGGTTTGTCAGCAAAGCTCGAGCAACAAAAATTAATACTTTCATGCGGTCATGAATATATCTTACCTCTTATGTCCTCGATAGTTTCGTCAGAAGCCATGATCATTCTCCTGTACATTGATCCACGATCTTCAGGTGTGTCCAAAAAAGTTCCATCCTTAAACAGAATTGTCCGTAAGCTCTTGGCTAGCTCCTTTAGTCCTACGAAACTTGGCGTGAACTTATCGAGAATTATTTCAAGATCTAAAATATCCGTATATTTAGACGAGTAGCAAGTATCAATTTCACCCTTACACCATTTGTCTAGATTTCGAAGCTCAGCCTCATCTACAGATTCGTACTCTATGCATCCTACAACAAACACATAGAAGAATGATTCTAGATCGTGGCGATATGTTCGTCGGATGGTAGGCTTTAAAGCTGCAGCGGCTTTTAATCTCTCAATTGCCATAAACTTCACGGTGCCTGTCAAGAACAGTTCTTCATCCTCAGCGACGTTTCCCTTCAACTTCACGGAACAATCAAAGTCAATCAGCATACCATGGGAATCGTCATCTATTGTTGGATCTTTCAGGATAATGTTTCCTTCCGAGATATCTCCATGTAGGATACTAATATCGACAAGCCTCTGGTGAGCCTTGATTGCATCTCTAATTCCGGCCACAAAATCAAGGATAGACCCGCATGTGTCGATTTTTCTGCCACATGGTTTCATTGCAATCCTGAAAAGAAACCGATTTCTTTCCAAAGACGGTTGAGTCATGATATGGTAACTAGATCCACGGGTTACATTTTGGCCGTCGGCCTTCAAATCCCATGGCTTGGCGCCGGAAAGATTGAGACTTCCCAGGTGACTGTTAGTCTGATACACTAACTGTGATGCAATGTACTTCACGACACCTGGTACTTGGAGTGCATCCTTCATGAATCCAACTTCGGCGTTGTCCGCAGACCTGCTCCACGAGTACTTTATCATAGTTGATTCGTCCATCGTCTTATAGCAGGTTGTCCCTCGAGTGACCAGGGTCGTTGACTGTATGACAGGCTTAGGTTTGATCTCAAATATTAGGTCTGAGTTACCATCACTTTCTGTGAAACTTGCGATTGAATTTCCATGCATCTGCAGGACTGACATATCACGGCCAAGTTCCTCATCGCTCATCAACAAATACGAGCATAATGCTCGCACGAAAATCTCCTTCCTATCTATAATACTCATTCTGCCCGAGCTGTAAGCGCCCGAGCGATCGAAAACCCAGAGTTCGAATTCTTCTTTAAACGTCAGAAATCCGTGCATAAATCGCCGTAGGGGCTGAGCGCAATATACTTCACGAGCACATCTTGATAGTTGAAGGAGCTTTTTCTTTCTTATGTCTTCACTCGATATTATTGTGAACTCAGCCCCGACATTCATATTTCTCCAGTCAACATTATCGTTCTGTAATTCAATACTTTTTATCAGGAAGTCAATCTGAGTAGTACCCGTCTGCTCCTGAGCACGTTGCGTCCTATTTGTGCGACAATAGCGCCCTCGCAGAAGGGAGCCCTTATCTTCGATGACTATGGGGTATTTTGTTGATCTTGTTGTGCGACCTTTGAGCTGACTTATGAAATTCTCCTCAAAGAAGGTGAGCCAGTCCCATATCTCACTTTCAGTCATGCCTTCTTCAAGGATTTTCTCTTCCTTGTCTCTATGGAGACATTTCTGTTCCTCGACATCTTTTGCGGATTTTTTTGCTTTAAGCTCTTTCGATCTTATTTTCTTCTCAGCAATCTCATACTTATCGTAGCTTTCCCATATACGAGAAGCCTGGTCAGTCCAATCCTTTTCTTCAAAGAAACATTCCCAGAAATTTGGGATCTCGCAGAATACGTTATCTTGCAGGTCTTTCTGCAAACACATTTCCAACGTCTGGGCCGTTATGTCAATATTGGACCCCTCCATATGATTTCTACGGATTGTTATCAAACTAGTCTTTGGTTCTACTGTTGACTGTAATAGAAACTTCGTTCCTAGATCAATGGCCAATGACAAGATATTCTCCTTATTTTTATTATTAAGAATGTCATTAACAAGTTGGTCAAATAAAATGAGATTTTCAGTTATCATGATGTCGGCCGAGATGGTGAGAAACAAGTCATTAAGTTCAACCATATTTTTTTTTTCCCGTACTGGTGCAGTGTAAATACTTAGACTGTGATACAGTTTTTCAAGAACTAATCTGTTAGCTGAAAGTACAAGAGCTTGGAATCGAAATTTACCCAGTTGAGAGCTGCTGCCTTTGCTGTGCTTTTTTCTGCATTTCTGGAGAATGTAATCAATCGAGTTGTTCTCTTGATACGTGAATATTTCCTGGAACTTAGACATCATGTAAAGTGTGTTGAGAACGTTGGGTACAGTGGTAAAGTGTGAGACAAGTGGATGACTGGTAGATTGTTACGACAAGACCGAGGGAGGCAATTGCGTAATTATACATAGGGATATCACATGACTTTCAATCCAAATATCACCTTCCTATTGTTGCCCTGAGCCAAGTCTGGTATTACGTGGCCTGCAAAGGTGAATTCTTCACATGCCAGCGGTGCTGGTGTAACTGCTCAGTGTGCTTTGTATATCTTGGGTAGCCAAGAATCGAAAGCAAGACATTGAAGAATGGACCAGAATTTGCGGCCTGGAGAATGAGAAAGAGAGACAAAAAGAAGCCGTTAAGGTGGCCGCGTTCCAGAATCGGAAAAACTCATGGACACGTCCAGCAAACGAGATACTATCTGGTCATCGAGCTTCGGCAGACCCCGAACATTGGAAAGCAGCCAATTATTATTACAGATGAGACAACTGGTAGAAAAAGGATTACATATAGAAACATACCCTCAAACATCCACCGAAACCTAAGTAGGGCCCAAAGCAGTATTGCAGTTCAGATAAGAAGTGAGCACATTGGTCTTAATTCTTATCTGTATCGAAGGAAAGTTCCCGGAGTGATTGATCCAAAATGTCAGTGTGGATATGCGTCTCAAAATGTCAAACATATGGTCTTGGCGTGTCCTCAGTGGGCCATGGGAAGAGGAGAGGTGCTTCAAAAGGCAAAAGACAGGTCATTTGCGGCAATGATGAACAGCCCAGATGACATAGAGAGAATAACAAAATGGATCCTGGCAAAAGGCTGATATGAAAAATTCCGGCTTGCAGGAGAAGTACAAATAGCATTGGACGAAAGGATGAGACGATGCGGACAAAGATAAGACGGATTTCACACTGTATAAACAGTGTAATCGCACTTCCTGTAGGAAACCTCAGAAACAAAATAGACACGATACAGACAGTTGTAGGGGGTTTTTACCGAATATGGTTTCCTCCTGTGTAAATATTATAGCTAGTTATACCTGCATGGGCCCATAGGGTACCTGAACGGGCTAAATGAAATCAAATTCAAAATAATAATAATAATAATAATAATAATAATAATAATAATAATAATAATAATAATAATAATAATAATAATAATAATAATAATAATAATAATAATAATAATAATAATAATAATAATAATAATAATAATAATAATAATAATAATAATAATAATAATAATAATAATAATAATAATAATAATAATAATAATAATAATAATAATAATAATAATAATAATAATAATAATAATAATAATAATAATAATAATAATAATAATAATAATAATAATAATAATAATAATAATAATAATAATAATAATAATAAAAATTTTGGGGAAACTATTGAAAAAGGTTAGATTAATCGTGATGGGAGAGGGGGATGAGGAGGACCTACCCTCAATGGAGGACGTGAACGAGGCCGTCAAGGCCTTCAACGCTCACAAAAGGGCCTGGACGGAAATGTCCCAGAAGAAGTCTCCTATCGAGGAGAGGATGATGGCGCTCGAGGAGGTTGTCAAAAAGAGCCTCGCGGATCCTGCTCGAAAAGCTGCACCAGCAGTGGTTTCGGGCGCGCCGACACAAAGGAGCTACGCGTCGGTCGTGGCTCCGCAAATGACGAAAACAGCGGTTAGGATAAGAATCGATGGCGCACAAAACCTGCAGCCACAAGAGCTGCTGTCAAAGGCACAACAACACATCGAAGGCGCATTTGCAATTCGACAGATGCGAAGCAACGACACCGAGGTGTTTGTCCAGTCGGCGTCCCAGAGAGACGCGGCGCTTAATATGCGGCAACCAACGGATTTTAAAATTTTGCGGCAAGACTTTCCTGTTGAGGTTTCCGGAGTCCCACTGCGGACAAGAATTGAGGGTGGCAGAGATGCCAACAACTACGCCATCATCAGGGAGATTGAGACGGCGACCAAGGCACGTATTCCAGGCCTGGTTATTAGCAGAATACGATGGCTACATGATGGAAAGGAGCATCAGCGATCGAAGAAAAACGGTCGCAATCGTGGTTCAATTGTGGTCAGCCTCCCATCGGAGGCAATGCAAACGGAGGTAGTGCGACAGGGCCTTGTTATCAACGCCATGCTCTTCACCGCGCAGGTATGGTCGCCACGGGCTCAGCCAAAGCAGTGTTACAACTGCAGCCAATGGGGACACACGCAGGCGTCGTGTGGAAAGGCAGCCAGGTGCGGTGAGTGCGCTGGCTCTCACCAAACTCGGGACTGTCCGAGGAAAAGGGTTTCTTGTGCGAACTGCGGCAAGGAGCACCGTTCGTGGCAGAAAGCAGCGTGTCGGACCTACCAGGTCTACAAGGGAAGTGTGGAGAAGGCTCGGATGGAGCTGTTATCGAGAACGGCAGATATTTGGAATGAAAAACCAACAATGGCGCCAACACAAACAGTCAGACCAACTGATGATCAGGGATTCACTTTGGTCACCAGTAAAAAGGCTGATGGACTCAAAAGAGGGCCAGGACGACCGCGTAAGGTAGTCGAAGTCCCAGCGGCACCAATAATCGCCTCGACAGCAGCACCGCCATCGGGACCTACTCTTCGAACACTTCGAAGACCAACGCCGAGTGAGGAGGTGCCTTCTCTTTTCAATTTTTCATAACGTTAGTCTGATCGAAGGGGGAGTTAACGAATTCTGGGGAAAGTTTATAAAATTGCGGTTGAAAGGAACGTCCTCAGCATAAAGCCGGGTCGGTTCAAAGTGGCAGGACATCGGGTTTTGTTTGTTGAAAGCTTTTTCCCTTACCAAAGCGGCTTACCGTCTTCATGGTTCTGTATATAGATACCGCATAGGACGTTAAACGAGACTAATTCAATTCAATTCAATAATAATAATAATAATAATAATAATAATAATAATAATAATAATAATAATAATAATAATAATAATAATAATAATAATAATAATAATAATAATAATAATAATAATAATAATAATAATAATAATAATAATAATAATAATAATAATAATAATAATAATAATAATAATAATAATGAAAAAAACATCATTTTTGCCAGAAAGCTGCGCAGCCTTCCACGCTGCCCGTATCATCAATTTGACATCGTGATTCTTATTTTTACATCTTTATTACCCTCCTCCCATCTTTTCGCTTTCCGTGCTCCAACATGGCGAGTGTGGGTGCTGGTGTGGGTAAATCCAGCGGATTCGACGCGTCGCAAAATGCGACAATGGCACCAACAAATAACGGCAGCGGAGCGCAAACAGCTCCAAAGGATAAGAACCTTGAAATCCTAGGGAAACTATTGAAAAAGGTCAGACTAATCGTGATGGGAGAGGTGGATGAGGAGGACCTACCCTCAATGGAGGACGTGAACGAGGCCGTCAAGGCCTTCAACGCGCACAAAAGGGCCTGGACGGAAATGTCCCAGAAGAAGTCTCCTATCGAGGAGAGGATGATGGCTTTAGAGGAAGTCGTAAAGAAAAGCCTCGCGGATCCCGCTCGGAAAGCTGCACCAGCAGTTGTTTCGGGCGCGCCGACACAAAGTAGTTACGCGTCGGTCGTAGCTCCGCAAATGGCGAAAACGGCGGTCAGAATAAGAATTGACGGCGCACAAAACTTGCAGCCACAAGAGCTGCTTACAAAAGCACAACAACACATTAAAGGCGCATACGCGATTCGCCAAATGCGAAGCAACGACACTGAGGTGTTCGTCCAGTCGGCGTCCCAGAGAGACGTGGCGCTTAACATGCGACAACCAACGGACTTCAAAATTCTACGGCAAGATTTTCCAGTCGAGGTAGACGGTGTCCCATTGCGGACACGAATTGAAGGGGGCAGAGTTGCCAATAATTTTGCTATCATCAGGGAGATAGAGACGGCAACAAAGGCACGGATTCCAGGCTTAGTGATAAGTCGTATAAGGTGGTTACACGACGGAAAGGAACACCAGCGGTCAAAGAAAAATGGCCGCACTCGTGGATCAATAGTGGTAAGCCTCCCATCGGAGGCAATGCAGACGGAAGTGGTTCGAAACGGCCTTGTGATGAACGCCATGCTCTACACCGCGCAGGTGTGGTCACCACGGTCACAGCCAAAGCAGTGTTACAACTGCAGCCAGTGGGGACACACGCAGGCGTCGTGTGGAAAGGCAGCCAGGTGCGGTGAGTGCGCTGGCGCTCACCAAACTCGGGACTGTCCGAGGAAAAGGGTTTCTTGTGCGAACTGCGGCAAGGAGCACCGTTCGTGGCAGAAAGCAGCGTGTCGGACCTACCAGGTCTACAAGGGAAGTGTGGAGAAGGCTCGGATGGAGCTATTATCGAGGACGGCGGAAATATGGAACGAGAAACCTACGGTGGCGCCAATGCGAACAGTCGAAACGACTGATGATCAAGGATTCACTTTGGTCACCAGTAAAAAGGCTGAAGTACTCAAAAGAGGGCCGGGACGACCACGCAAGGTAGTCGAAGCCCCAGTGGCACCAACAATCCCCGCCACGACAGCACCACCATCGGGGCCAACTCTTCGAACACTTCGAAGACCAACGCCGAGTGAGGAGGTGCCTTCTCTTTTTAATTTTTCATAACGATAGTCTGATCGAAGGGGGAGTTAACGAATTTCGAGGAAAGTTTACATAATTGCGGTTGAAAGGAACGTCCTCAGCATAAAGCCGGGTCGGTTCAAAGTGGCAGGACATCGGGTTTTGTTTGTTGAAAGCTTTTTCCCTTACCAAAGCGGCTTACCGTCTTCATGGTTCTGTATATAGATACCGCATAGGACGTTAAACGAGACTAATTCAATAATAATAATAATAATAATAATAATAATAATAATAATAATAATAATAATAATAATAATAATAATAATAATAATAATAATAATAATAATAATAATAATAATAATAATAATAATAATAATAATAATAATAATAATAATAATAATAATAATAATAATAATAATAATAATAATAATAATAATAATAATAATAATAATAATAATAATAATAATAATAATAATAATAATAATAATAATAATAATAATAATAATAATAATAATAATAATAATAATAATAATAATAATAATAATAATAATAATAATAATAATAATAATAATAATAATAATAATAATAATAATAATAATAATAATAATAATAATAATAATAATAATAATAATAATAATAATAATAATAATAATAATAATAATAATAATAATAATAATAATAATGAAAAAAACATCATTTTTGCCAGAAAGCTGCGCAGCCTTCCACGCTGCCCGTATCATCAATTTGACATCGTGATTCTTATTTTTACATCTTTATTACCCTCCTCCCATCTTTTCGCTTTCCGTGCTCCAACATGGCGAGTGTGGGTGCTGGTGTGGGTAAATCCAGCGGATTCGACGCGTCGCAAAATGCGACAATGGCACCAACAAATAACGGCAGCGGAGCGCAAACAGCTCCAAAGGATAAGAACCTTGAAATCCTAGGGAAACTATTGAAAAAGGTCAGACTAATCGTGATGGGAGAGGTGGATGAGGAGGACCTACCCTCAATGGAGGACGTGAACGAGGCCGTCAAGGCCTTCAACGCGCACAAAAGGGCCTGGACGGAAATGTCCCAGAAGAAGTCTCCTATCGAGGAGAGGATGATGGCTTTAGAGGAAGTCGTAAAGAAAAGCCTCGCGGATCCCGCTCGGAAAGCTGCACCAGCAGTTGTTTCGGGCGCGCCGACACAAAGGAGTTACGCGTCGGTCGTAGCTCCGCAAATGGCGAAAACGGCGGTCAGAATAAGAATTGACGGCGCACAAAACTTGCAGCCACAAGAGCTGCTTACAAAAGCACAACAACACATTAAAGGCGCATACGCGATTCGCCAAATGCGAAGCAACGACACTGAGGTGTTCGTCCAGTCGGCGTCCCAGAGAGACGTGGCGCTTAACATGCGACAACCAACGGACTTCAAAATTCTACGGCAAGATTTTCCAGTCGAGGTAGACGGTGTCCCATTGCGGACACGAATTGAAGGGGGCAGAGATGCCAATAATTTTGCTATCATCAGGGAGATAGAGACGGCAACAAAGGCACGGATTCCAGGCTTAGTGATAAGTCGTATAAGGTGGTTACACGACGGAAAGGAACACCAGCGGTCAAAGAAAAATGGCCGCACTCGTGGATCAATAGTGGTAAGCCTCCCATCGGAGGCAATGCAGACGGAAGTGGTTCGAAACGGCCTTGTGATGAACGCCATGCTCTACACCGCGCAGGTGTGGTCACCACGGTCACAGCCAAAGCAGTGTTACAACTGCAGCCAGTGGGGACACACGCAGGCGTCGTGTGGAAAGGCAGCCAGGTGCGGTGAGTGCGCTGGCGCTCACCAAACTCGGGACTGTCCGAGGAAAAGGGTTTCTTGTGCGAACTGCGGCAAGGAGCACCGTTCGTGGCAGAAAGCAGCGTGTCGGACCTACCAGGTCTACAAGGGAAGTGTGGAGAAGGCTCGGATGGAGCTATTATCGAGGACGGCGGAAATATGGAACGAGAAACCTACGGTGGCGCCAATGCGAACAGTCGAAACGACTGATGATCAAGGATTCACTTTGGTCACCAGTAAAAAGGCTGAAGTACACAAAAGAGGGCCGGGACGACCACGCAAGGTAGTCGAAGCCCCAGTGGCACCAACAATCCCCGCCACGACAGCACCACCATCGGGGCCAACTCTTCGAACACTTCGAAGACCAACGCCGAGTGAGGAGGTGCCTTCTCTTTTTAATTTTTCATAACGATAGTCTGATCGAAGGGGGAGTTAACGAATTTCGAGGAAAGTTTACATAATTGCGGTTGAAAGGAACGTCCTCAGCATAAAGCCGGGTCGGTTCAAAGTGGCAGGACATCGGGTTTTGTTTGTTGAAAGCTTTTTCCCTTACCAAAGCGGCTTACCGTCTTCATGGTTCTGTATATAGATACCGCATAGGACGTTAAACGAGACTAATTCAATAATAATAATAATAATAATAATAATAATAATAATAATAATAATAATAATAATAATAATAATAATAATAATAATAATAATAATAATAATAATAATAATAATAATAATAATAATAATAATAATAATAATAATAATAATAATAATAATAATAATAATAATAATAATAATAATAATAATAATAATAATAATAATAATAATAATAATAATAATAATAATAATAATAATAATAATAATAATAATAATAATAATAATAATAATAATAATAATAATAAGAAAAACATCATCATTTGGTCAAAAGCGGCACCACGTTCCACGAACGTTATATCATCGTTTTAATTATTGCATTCATCTCAATCAATCACTCTTACTTGATTCCTCGAATTTTTTTCGTTGCGCTTCGGCATGGCGAGTTGGGGGACAGGAAAGGTGGATTTCACGGCTGGAAAAATTTTCACGGCACCACCACCACCACCAACGGATAGCGGAACAGCCGCAATAATGCTTGTAGAATCTCTCGCGACTTCTACTGGCATGAAATTGGAGAAACTAAAAACAGTGGCATATTACTTAAACAGGGTCCGAGATAGACTGGCGATCGCAGGAACTGATAAATCTGCGACACCAATGGTCGAAATAGATGAGGTACTTGATGCCTTCGTAGCCCACGCCAAGATGTTCCGATCGAAGCTGACGGCTAACCCAATGGAAGATCGAATGTTGGCCTTAGAGAAGGTCGTAAAGGAGAGTCTCGATAAGCCGGTCTGCAAGACTGCACCACCACCAGCGCAACTAATGGGAGGGCGACCCACGTACGCCTCGATCGTCGCGCCGCCAGCAACCAAAGCGGCAGTACGGATTCGAGTAGAAGGAGCCAACAAGATGCAGCCGACAGAGCTGCTTAACAAGGCAAAACTACATATAAATGGGGCATACGCCGTGAGGCAATTAAGGAGCAACGATACTGAGGTGTTCGTGCAGTCGGTCTCCCAGAGAGACGCTGCCTTGAGGATGGCGCAGCCCAAAGAGTTCTGCGTCCTAAAGCAGGATTACCCTGTTGAAATCTTAGGAGTCCCACTGGGGACAATAATTCACGGAGGAAAGAATGCCAACAACAGCGTGGCAATATTTAAAATGACAACGGAGACAAAAGCACGGATTCCAGGGATACAAATCAACAGGGTGAGATGGCTCTATGACGGGAAGGAGCACACCTGGGTGAAGGAAAATGGCCATACTCGAGGGTCAGTCATTGCGAGCTTACCGACCGAGGCTCTACAACGCGAAGTGATTCGAAATGGTATTGTAATGGACTCAATGCTCTACACGGCCCAGCTCTGGTCACCCCGGGCACAAGTCAAGCAGTGCTTCAACTGCAGCCAATGGGGGCACACCCAAGCTTCCTGCAACAAGGCAAGGAAATGTGGAGGGTGCGCAGGCACCCATCAGACCAGGGACTGTCCGAAGAAGTCGGTACTTTGCTGCAACTGCGGCAAGGCCCACTTATCGTGGCAGAAGGGGGCGTGTCCAAGCTTCGCGGCATACAAGGCCAACGTTCAGCGGGCACGGTATGGACTCATGGAGAGAACGGCCGAACTAAGAAGGGAGAGCGAAACACTAACGGAGTTACCTCAACTAAGTACTGCTAACATACCAGACGACCATGGGTTCACGCTAGTGACCAACCAAAAGCCAGAAGGCTTCAAGAGAGGGCCGGGACGCCCGCGCAAACAAGTTCAGGTCCCAGCCCCATCACAACATCTATTTGCGCCATCGGGGTCGAAATCAAGACCACAGCCATCACTTTTCGGCACGCGAGGGCAGGGAAAGGATGGCGAGGTATACTTTAGCTAGTTCTATTTCGGACTAACGGCCATTTGCACTTACTGTAGGTAACGAAGGACTACAGATATAAAAATTTCAAAGGGGGAGGGGGTTTTTATCGTAATGGTTTCCCCCTCATGTAAATAAATAGTTTAGGTTTATAGTCACCTGCATGGGCCTTAAGGCGCCAAACCAGGACAATGAAATCAAATTCAAATAATAATAATAATAATAATAATAATAATAATAATAATAATAATAATAATAATAATAATAATAATAATAATAATAATAATAATAATAATAATAATAATAATAATAATAATAATAATAATAATAATAATAATAATAATAATAATAATAATAATAATAATAATAATAATAATAATAATAATAATAATAATAATAATAATAATAATAATAATAAAAATAATAATAATAATAATAATAATAATAATAATAATAATAATAATAATAATAATAATAATAATAATAATAATAATAATAATAATAATAATAATAATAATAATAATAATAATAATAATAATAATTGGAAAAAAACATCATTTTTCTCGAAAAGCGGCACAACGTTCCACGAACGTTACTTCATCGTAATTATTATTGCATTCATCTTAATCAATCCCTCTTACCTGATTCCTCGAATTTTTTTCGTTGCGCTTCGGCATGGCGAGTTGGGGAGCCAGTAGGGCGGAATTCGCGGCTGAAAATTTTTTCACGGCACCACCCAAACCAACAATGGGCAGCGGAACAGCCGCAATTATGGCTGTAGAGTCTCTCGCGACCTCTACAGGCGTTAACATGGATTATTTAAAGACAGTGGCTAAATATTTAAGTAAGGTCCGACGCGGACTTGTGAACGCAGGTTCATACATATCGTCGGCACCAATGGTGGAAATAGATGAGGCTCTCGACGCTTTCAAAGCCCACATTCAGATGTTACAATCGAAGATGTCGGCACAGCCAATGGAGGACAGGATGCTTGCCTTAGAGAAGGCTATTACGAAGAGTCTCGAGGAGCCGTCGCGCAAGGCGGCTCCTAAGTCGGCACAAATGATGGGAGGTCGACCTACCTACGCCTCAATCGTCGCACCGCCAGCGACCAAAGCAGCAGTAAGGATACGAGTTGAAGGGGCAGAAAACATGCAGCCGGCAGAGCTGCTCTACAAGGCAAAACAACACATCGAGGGGGCATATGCTGTAAGGAAGCTTAGGAGTAATGACACTGAGGTGTTTGTGCAGTCGGTCTCCCAACGAGACGCTGCCTTGAGAATGACGCAACCAAAGGAGTTCAGCGTTATAAAGCAGGATTATCCTGTTGAGATTTTAGGAGTCCCATTGGGGACAACAATACGAGGAGGAAAAGATGCCAACAACGGCACATTGATTAATCAAATAACGGAGGAAACAAAAGTTCGGATTCCGGACATAAAAATCAACAGGGTGAGGTGGCTTTACGACGGTAAAGAGCACCAATGGATGACAAGAAACAGTCGTACTCGAGGGTCAGTGATCGCGAGCCTTCCGACAGAGGCACTTCAACGCGAAGTGACAAGAAACGGCATTGTCTTCAACTCAATGCTGTACACGGCCCAGCTCTGGTCACCCCGTGCGCAAGTCAAGCAGTGCTTCAACTGCAGCGAATGGGGGCATACCCAAGCCTCATGTACCAAGGCGAAAAGATGTGGTGAGTGTGCGGGCACTCATCAGACCAGAGACTGCCCGAGGAAGTCGGTGCTTTGCTGCAACTGCGGCAAAGCCCATAAATCGTGGCAGAAGGGGGCGTGTCAAAACTTCGCGTCATATAAGGCCAGCGTTCAAAAGGCCAGGTATGAACTCATGGAAAGAACGGCATATCTAAGAAGAGAGGAAACGGCACTAGCGGCACCACAACTAACAACAGCGGCAAAACAAATGGACGACCAAGGATTCACACTGGTGTCCCACCAAAAGCCAGAGGTGTTCAAGAGGGGGCCAGGACGCCCGCGCAAACAGCCCCTGGTTAATCCACCGCCTCCACTATTTGCGCCATCGGGGTCAAACTCAAGGCCACAGTCATCACTTTTCAGCACGCGAGGGCAGGAAAAGAATGGCGAGGTTTATTTTAGCTAGTCCTGTGTCGGGCTAAAGGCCAATTGCACTTCCTGTAGGTAACGAAGGACTACAGACTTAAAAATTTTAAAGGGGGAGGGGGTTTTTATCGTAATGGTTTCCCCCTCATGTAAATATATAGATAGTTTCATAGCCACCTGCATGGGCCCATAGGGCGCCAAATCGGGATAAATGAAATCAAATTCAAAATAATAATAATAATAGTAATAATAATAATAATAATAATAATAATAATAATAATAATAATAATAATAATAATAATAATAATAATAATAATAATAATAATAATAATAATAATAATAATAATAATAATAATAATAATAATAATAATAATAATAATAATAATAATAATAATAATAATAATAATAATAATAATAATAATAATAATAATAATAATAATAATAATAATAATAATAATAATAATAATAATAATAATAATAATAATAATAATAATAATAATAATAATAATAATATGGAATACAAAAAAAACATCATTTTTCACGAAAAGCGGCACAACGTTCCACGAACGTTATTTCATCGTTATTATTATTGCATTCTTCTTAATCAATCTCACTTACCTGATTCCCCGAATTTTTTTCGTTGCGCTTCGGCATGGCGAGATGGGGACCCAGAAAGGTGGATTTCGCGGCGGAAAAAATTTTCACGGCACCTCAACCACCACCAACGGACAGCGGAACGGCCGCAATTACGGCTGTAGAGTCTCTCGCAAGCTCTACAGGCGTTAACATGGAGACATTAATGACAGTAGGGTTATTTTTAAACAAGGTCAGAGACAGACTGGTTATCGCAGGCACTGACAAATCTGCGACGCCGATGGTCGAAGTAGGTGAGGCACTCGATGCCTTCAAAGCCCACGCTACGATGTTAAAATCGAAGCTGAAGGCTTCACGAATGGAAGAACGGATGCTGGCCTTAGAGAAGGCAGTCAAGAAGAATCTCGAGGAGCCGTCGCGCAAGACGGCTGCTTCGGCAGTACAAGGGATGGGAGGGCGACCCACATACGCCTCAATCGTCGCGCCGCCAGCGACTAAAGCGGCTGTACGAATACGAATCCAAGGAGCAGAAAATATGGAGCCGGCAGCGCTCCTAGACAAGGCTAAAATACACATTGAGGGGGCATACGCAGTAAGGAAGCTGCGGAGCAACGATACGGAGGTGTTTGTGCAGTCGGTCTCCCAGAGAGACGCTGCCTTGAGTATGGCGCAGCCAAAGGAGTTCTGCGTCTTGAAGCAGGATTACCCTGTTGAGATATTGGGGGTCCCGTTGGGGACATTTATAAGAGGAGGTAAAAATCCAAATAACGGCGAGTTTATAAACCAAGTTGAGGCGGAAACAAAAGTTCGGATACCCGAATTAAAAATCAACAGGGTGAGATGGCTTTTTGACGGAAAGGAGCACCGATGGATGGGAGCTAACGGCCATACTCGAGGGTCAATCGTCGCGAGTCTGCCGACAGAGGCACTTCAACGCGAAGTGATAAGAAACGGCATTGTATACAACTCAATGCTGTACACGGCCCAGCTCTGGTCACCCCGAGCGCAAATAAAGCAGTGCTTCAACTGCTGTCAATGGGGGCATACCCAAGCCTCGTGCAATAGGGTAAGGAGATGTGGTGAGTGCGCGGGCACTCATCAGACCACGGACTGTCCGAGGAAGTCGGTGCTTTGCTGCAACTGCGGCAAGGACCATAAATCGTGGCAGAAGGGGGCGTGTCAAAACTTCGCGGCATACAAGGCCAGCGTGCAACGGGCACGGTATGAACTTATGGAGAGAACGGCGGAATACAGAAAAGGGGAAACATTAACAACGGCATCTACTACAACAACAGCGGCAAAACCTACAGACGACCAAGGGTTCACACTGGTGTCCCACCAAAAGCCGGAGGTATTAAAGAGAGGGCCAGGACGCCCGCGCAAACAGCTCCTGGTCAACCAACCACCACAATTATTTGGACCATCGGGGTCAAACTCAAGACCAAAGTCAACACTTTTTAGCACGCGAGGGCAGGGAAAGGATGGCGAGGTCGAGTATAATTTTAGCTAGTCCTGTCTCGGACTGATGGCCAATTGCACTTCCTATAGGTAACGAAGTACTATAGATGAAATACAAAAGTTAATAGGGGGAGGGGGTTTTTATCGTAATGGTTTCCCCCTCATGTAAATAAATAGTTTAGGTTTATAGTCACCTGCATGGGCCTTAAGGCGCCAAATCAGGACAATGAAATCAAATTCAAAATAATAATAATAATAATAATAATAATAATAATAATAATAATAATAATAATAATAATAATAATAATAATAATAATAATAATAATAATAATAATAATAATAATAATAATAATAATAATAATAATAATAATAATAATAATAATAATAATAATAATAATAATAATAATAATAATAATAATAATAATAATAATAATAATAATAATAATAATAATAATAATAATAATAATAATAATAATAATAATAATAATAATAATAATAATAATAATAATAATAATAATAATAATAATACCTGATCATTTTTCACGAAAAGCTGCGCAGCACTCCACGCTGCCTATTTCATCAAATTGACTTCATAAATCGCATTTATTCATCAATCTTACCCCATTTCCGTCCCCAAATCTACTGTGCCACAACATGGTGGGTGCTGGTGCCGGTTCGATGGGATCCAGCGGTCCCGACGCGTCGCAAATCGCGACAATGGCCAAACAATCTCAAGGCAGCGGAGCGTCAACAGTTCCTCCAGATAAGAATCTAAACATCCTAAGGCTATTACTAAAAAAGCTCAGGACACTGTATTCAGACGAAGACGACGATGGCATTACCATCACCACGGAAGACATCGCGGAGGCCGTCAGGGCCTTCAACGCACACAACAAGGCTTGGAAGGAGATGCAGACAATAAAATCTCCCATCGAAGAAAGGATGTTGGCTCTTGAAGAAGCAGTCAAGAAGAGTCTCGCGGAGCCCGCTCGCAACGCGGCTCCAATAATTTCTGGGCCGCCGGCCCCAAGAACATACGCGTCGGTGGCAGCGCCGCCAATGGCCAAAACAGCGGTTCGAATACGCGTCGAGGGTGCAAAAGACATGCAGCCAGCACAGCTGCTAATGAGGGCACAAAAACACATACCAGGGGCATACGCAGTGCGACAGATGCGGAGTAATGACACCGAGGTGTTTGTTCAGTCGGCGACCCAGAGAGACGTGGCTCTCAATATGGCAGAAATAGAGGACTTTCAAGTCCTAAGGCAAGATTTTCCAGTGGAGGTGTACGGAGTCCCGTTGAGGACGAAAATTGAAGGAGGCAAATATGCCAACAACACAACATTAGTACGGGAGATGGAATCGTCTACAGCAGTACGAATTCCAGGTCTAAAGATTAATAAAATAAGATGGATGCACGACGGAAAGGAGATCGAGCGGGCCAAGACAAATGGCCGCACAAGGGGCTCAATTGTTCTGAGTCTTCCCACGGAGGTCTTGCAGAAACAAGTTGTTCGACATGGCATCGTCATTAATGCCATGCTATACTCAGCGCAGGTGTGGTCCCCGAGGGCGCAAGCAAAGCAATGCTACAACTGTAGTCAATGGGGACATACGCAGGCGTCATGCGGAAAGGCAGCTAGGTGCGGTGAGTGCGCAGGTGCTCACCAAACCCGGGACTGTCCTAGGAAAAGAGTTTCTTGCGTCAACTGTGGCAAGGAACATCGTTCGTGGCAGAGAGCGTCATGTCGAACATTTCAAGCCTACAAGGGGAGTGTTCAGAAAGCCCGCTTCGAGCTTCTGGAACGAACGGCGGAAATTCGAAGGGAAACCAGTCCCATAATTGCGTCGCAAACAGCATCAGCGACCACCGACGATCAAGGATTTACACTGGTTACTAATCGAAAGGTTGAACCCCAGAAGAGGGGACCAGGACGTCCACGAAAGGTGATCGCAGACTCAACGGCAGTACTAAATACATTAAGGGCTATGACACCGGCAGTTCCAACGATTCCGTCATCGAAAAGAGGAGAGCAGGATGGTGTAAGAAATCTTCCGAACTTCAGCTGAATAGGGATCGGGGCGATAGGGGAGTTAACATTTGGGGTGAGACAAAATTGAATGGAACAAAGGGACAGCCTCAGCATTAAGCTGGGCTGTGCCGTCGCGGCGGAACTATGGGTTTTGTTGCTTGAAAGCTTTTTCCCTATTTTACATGGCTTACCGTCTTCATGGTTCTGTATATAGATACCGCATAGGACGTTAAACTAGACCAAATTCAATTCAATTCAATAATAATAATAATAATAATAATAATAATAATAATAATAATAATAATAATAATAATAATAATAATAATAATAATAATAATAATAATAATAATAATAATAATAATAATAATAATAATAATAATAATAATAATAATAATAATAATAATAATAATAATAATAATAATAATAATAATAATAATAATAATAATAATAATAATAATAATAATAATAATAATAATAATAATAATAATAATAATAATAATAATAATAATAATAATAATAATAATAATAATAATAATAATAATAATAATAATAATAATAATAATAATAATAATAATAATAATAATAATAATAATAATAATAATAATAATAATAATAATAATAATAATAATAATAATAATAATAATAATAATAATAATAATAATAATAATAATAACAAAAAAACATCATTTTTGCCAGAAAGCTGCGCAGCGTTCTACGCTACCCGTATCACCAATTTGACATCGTGATTCTTATTTTTACATCTTTATTACCCTCCTCTCATCTTTTCGCTTTCCGTGCTCCAACATGGCGAGTGTGGGTGCTGGTGTGGGTAAATCCAGCGGATTCGACGCGTCGCAAAATGCGACAATGGCCCCAACAAATAACGGCAGCGGAGCGCAGACAGCTCCAAAGGATAGAAACCTTGAAATCTTGGGGAAACTACTGAAACAGGTTAGATTAATCGTAATGGGAGAGATGGATGAGGAGGACTTACCCTCCATGGAGGATGTGAACGAGGCCGTGAAGGCCTTCAACGCACACAAAAGGGCCTGGACGGAAATGTCCCAGAAGAAGTCTCCTATCGAGGAGAGGATGATGGCGCTCGAGGAGGTTGTCAAAAAGAGCCTCGCGGATCCTGCTCGAAAAGCTGCACCAGCAGTGGTTTCGGGCGCGCCGACACAAAGGAGCTACGCGTCGGTCGTGGCTCCGCAAATGACGAAAACAGCGGTAAGAATAAGAATTGATGGCGCACAAAATTTGCAGCCACAAGAGCTGCTGTCAAAGGCACAACAACATATCGAAGGCGCATTTGCAATTCGACAGATGCGAAGCAACGACACCGAGGTGTTTGTCCAGTCGACGTCCCAGAGAGACGCGGCGCTTAACATGCGACAACCAAGCGAATTCAAAATTTTGCGGCAAGACTTTCCTGTTGAGGTTTCCGGAGTCCCACTGCGGACAAGAATTGAGGGTGGCAGAGATGCCAACAACTACGCCATTATCAGGGAGATTGAGACGGCGACGAAGACACGTATTCCAGGCCTGGTTATTAGCAGAATTCGATGGCTACATGATGGAAAGGAACATCAGCGATCGAAGAAAAACGGTCGCAATCGTGGTTCAATTGTGGTCAGCCTCCCATCGGAGGCAATGCAAACGGAGGTAGTGCGACAGGGCCTTGTTATCAACGCCATGCTCTTCACCGCGCAGGTATGGTCGCCACGGGCTCAGCCAAAGCAGTGTTACAACTGCAGCCAATGGGGACACACGCAGGCGTCGTGTGGAAAGGCAGCTAGGTGCGGTGAGTGCGCTGGCGCTCACCAAACTCGGGACTGTCCGAGGAAAAGGGTTTCTTGTGCCAACTGCGGCAAGGAACATCGTTCATGGCAGAAAGCAGCATGTCGGACCTACCAGGTCTACAAGGGAAGTGTGGAGAAGGCTCGGATGGAGCTGTTATCGAGGACGGCAGATATTTGGAATGAAAAACCAACAATGGCGCCAACACAAACAGCCAGACCAACTGATGATCAGGGATTTACTTTGGTCACCAGTAAAAAGGCTGAAGTACTCAAAAGAGGGCCAGGACGACCGCGTAAGGTAGTCGAAGCCCCAGCGGCACCAATCATCGCCTCGACGGCAGCACCGCCATCGGGACCTACTCTTCGAACACTTCGAAGACCAACACCGAGTGAGGAGGTGCCTTCTCTTTTCAATTTTTCATAACGTTAGTCTGACTGAAGGGGGAGTTAACGAATTTCGAGGAAAGTTTATATAATTATGGTTGAAAGGAACGTCCTCAGCATTAAGCCGGGTCGGTTCAGAGTGGCAGGACATCGGGTTTTGTTTGTTGAAAGCCTTTTCCCTTACCAAAGCGGCTTACCGTCTTCATGGTTCTGTATATAGATACCGCATAGGACGTTAAACTAGATCAATGGATGGAATAATAATAATAATAATAATAATAATAATAATAATAATAATAATAATAATAATAATAATAATAATAATAATAATAATAATAATAATAATAATAATAATAATAATAATAATAATAATAATAATAATAATATAATAATAATAATAATAATAATAATAATAATAATAATAATAATAATAATAATAATAATAATAATAATAATAATAATAATAATAATAATAATAATAATAATAATAATAATAATAATAATAATAATAATAATAATAATAATAATAATAATAATAATAATAATAATAATAATAATAATAATAATAATAATAATAATAATAATAATAATAATAATAATAATAATAATAATAATAATAATAATAATAATAATAATAATAATAATAATAATAATAATAATAATAATAATAATAATAATAATAATAATAATAATAATAATAATAATAATAATAATAATAATAATAATAATAATAATAATAATAATAATAATAATAACAAAAAAACATCATTTTTGCCAGAAAGCTGCGCAGCCTTCCACGCTGCCCGTATCATCAATTTGACATCGTGATTCTTATTTTTACATCTTTATTACCCTCCTCCCATCTTTTCGCTTTCCGTGCTCCAACATGGCGAGTGTGGGTGCTGGTGTGGGTAAATCCAGCGGTTTCGACGCGTCGCAAAATGCGACAATGGCCTCAACAAACAACGGCAGCGGAGCGCAAACAGCTCCAAAGGATAAGAACCTTGAAATTTTAGGTAAACTATTGAAAAAGGTTAGACTAATCGTGATGGGAGAGGTGGATGAGGAGGACCTACCCTCAATGGAGGACGTGAACGAGGCCGTCAAGGCCTTCAACGCGCACAAAAGGGCCTGGACGGAAATGTCCCAGAAGAAGTCTCCTATCGAGGAGAGGATGATGGCGCTCGAGGAGGTTGTCAAAAAGAGCCTCGCGGATCCTGCTCGAAAAGCTGCACCAGCAGTGGTTTCGGGCGCGCCGACACCAAGGAGCTACGCGTCGGTCGTGGCTCCGCAAATGACGAAAACAGCGGTTAGGATAAGAATCGATGGCGCACAAAACCTGCAGCCACAAGAGCTGCTGTCAAAGGCACAACAACATATCGAAGGCGCATTTGCAATTCGACAGATGCGAAGCAACGACACCGAGGTGTTTGTCCAGTCGGCGTCCCAGAGAGACGCGGCGCTTAACATGCGACAACCAAGCGAATTCAAAATTTTGCGGCAAGACTTTCCTGTTGAGGTTTCCGGAGTCCCACTGCGGACAAGAATTGAGGGTGGCAGAGATGCCAACAACTACGCCATCATCAGGGAGATTGAGACGGCGACCAAGGCACGTATTCCAGGCCTGGTTATTAGCAGAATACGATGGCTACATGATGGAAAGGAACATCAGCGATCGAAGAAAAACGGTCGCAATCGTGGTTCAATTGTGGTCAGCCTCCCATCGGAGGCAATGCAAACGGAGGTAGTGCGACAGGGCCTTGTTATCAACGCCATGCTCTTCACCGCGCAGGTATGGTCGCCACGGGCTCAGCCAAAGCAGTGTTACAACTGCAGCCAATGGGGACACACGCAGGCGTCGTGTGGAAAGGCAGCCAGGTGCGGTGAGTGCGCTGGCGCTCACCAAACTCGGGACTGTCCGAGGAAAAGGGTTTCTTGTGCCAACTGCGGCAAGGAACATCGTTCATGGCAGAAAGCAGCGTGTCGGACCTACCAGGTCTACAAGGGTAGTGTGGAGAAGGCTCGGATGGAGCTGTTATCAAGGACGGCAGAAATTTGGAATGAAAAACCAACAATGGCGCCAACACAAACAGTCAGACCAACTGATGATCAGGGATTTACTTTGGTCACCAGTAAAAAGGCTGATGGACTCAAAAGAGGGCCAGGACGACCGCGTAAGGTAGTCGAAGTCCCAGCGGCACCAATAATCGCCTCGACAGCAGCACCGCCATCGGGACCTACTCTTCGAACACTCCGAAGACCAACGCCGAGTGAGGAGGTGCCTTCTCTTTTCAATTTTTCATAACGTTAGTCTGATTGAAGGGGGAGTTAACGAATTTCGAGGAAAGTTTACATAATTGCGGTTGAAAGGAACGTCCTCAGCATAAAGCCGGGTCGGTTCAAAGTGGCAGGACATTGGGTTTTGTTTGTTGAAAGCTTTTTCCCTTACCAAAGCGGCTTACCGTCTTCATGGTTCTGTATATAGATACCGCATAGGACGTTAAACTAGATCAATGAAATAATAATAATAATAATAATAATAATAATAATAATAATAATAATAATAATAATAATAATAATAATACCATCTACCCCAAAGAGCTGGAAAATATCTCCGACACCATTACCAGTGCCGAAGTAGAAGAAATCCTAGGAAAACTGCCTAGCGATAAGGCTCCTGGTCCAGACGGGATTCCAAATCGACTACTCAAGGAATGTAGGGCAACTCTGAGTAAATATCTCGCGGAGCTATTCAATGCTTGTCTTTCTATCGGATATCATCCAAAGGGATTCAAAGAATCGAAGACGATTATCCTTCGAAAACCACAGAAGCCTAGATACGACTCACCGAAGTCATATCGACCGATAGCGCTTCTCAACACAATGGGTAAGCTTCTCGAAAAGTTGGTAGCAAACCGGATCTCAAAGGCGGCCGAAGATTTTAACCTCCTCCCAGATGAGCAGATGGGAGCTCGACCCAAAAGATCTACGATATCAGCAGTTGAACTTATCACGGAGCAGATACATACTATTTGGGGAAGAAATAAAAGCCAGGTCGCTTCCCTTCTCAGCCTTGATATATCAGGAGCCTTTGACAATGTCTCCCACGAAAGGCTAATTCACAATCTGAGAGTGAAAGGTATTCCAGGGTGGATCAGTAGATTTGTACAATCATTCCTAGAAGAGAGAACCACCTCGGTAGTCCTCGGTACTTACAGAGGAAATCAGATCCCCACCAGCACAGGAATACCTCAAGGGTCTTCTTTATCACCGATTCTTTTCCTGTTCTTTGTTAGCACACTCCTTCCAATACTACAAACCCCGTCTTCTTCTGCTGTGGGGTTTGTAGACGATACTAACATACTAACATGGTCAAGTACCACCGAAGAGAACTGCAGAAAGTTAGAAGAACAGCACGGGATATGCGAGGCGTGGGCAGAAAAGAACGGTGTGAAGTTTGCGCCAGAGAAGTACCAGCTCATGCACTTCACAAGAGCAAGGAAGCGACACAATTTAGAAGCAACTGTCAACATACGAGGACATCTGACGTCTCCACAGTCCTCCCTCAGAGTCCTCGGAATCTACTTCGACCCCAAGCTTCAATGGGGCTCCCACATAAAGCATATTGTACAAAAGTCACACACCCAAGTACAGGCGATAAGTAGATTAACGCAATCAACTTGGGGTGCAACATTCAAGAAATCAAAGCTTTTGTACAGCGCAATTGTGAGACCAGCTCTGACTTACGGGTGTCCAATATGGGCTGCGGCTGGGCCAACAGGTAGAATACCAGAAAGGATAGTCAAACCATTGCGAAGTATCCAACGAAAATGCTTGAAGCTAGTCACAGGGGCATATAATTCCACCAGCAGTAGGGCTCTAGACCACGAATGCTCAATCCTTCCACTTGACATCTACCTCAAACAAATGAGAGTTCAACATATCGGACTTTCGGAAAGACAACCCATCAAGCAGACGGTTCTATCCGCATGTAGTAAAATATCACAGGCTTATAGCCTGAGCGAAAATAGCCACGCAAAAAATCGAAGCCGAGACACTAGCGAGTGGAATAAAATCTGCGGGAACGAAAAAGTGAGGCGTAGACAAAAAGAAGCGGGCAAGATAGGAGCGTTCCAGGACTAGGAAACCGCATGGAATACTTTTAAGGAAGAACGACTATCTTCTCATCAGGCGTCAGCAGACCCAGAACTTTGGACAGCAGCAAGTATAAGCACCGACAAGAAAACAGGTAGAAAAAGAATCACCTACAGAAACACACCTTCTAACATTCACCGAAACCTGAGCAGGGCCCAAAGTAGTATTGCAATACAAATAAGAAGTGAGCATATCGGCCTCAACTCTTATCTTTATAGAAGAAAGGTCCCTGGAGTGGCAAATCCAAAGTGCCAGTGTGGATATCCGTCACAAAACGTTAAACATATGGTCATGGCTTGTCCTCAGTGGGCTAAGGGAAGAGGAGAGGTGCTGCAACGGGCAAAAGATAGGTCTTTCGAAGCTATGATGAACAGCCCGGAAGACATGAAGAGAATTACAGATTGGATACTTACAAACGGCTGGCTTGAACAGTTCCGGCTTGCAGAAGAAGTTGAGACAGCAGTCAGCGAAAGGATTGAGCGATCGGGAAAAGGATAGGACGATATTCACACTGGACGCACAGTGTAAGCGCACTTCCTGTAGGAAACATCGGAAATCATATAGACACGAGACAGACAGTTGTGGGGGGTTTTTACCAAATATGGTTTCCTCCTGTGTAAATATTATAGCTAGATATTCCTGCATGGGCCCATAGGGTACCTGAACGGGCTAAATGAAATCAAATCAAATCAAATAATAATAATAATAATAATAATAATAATAATAATAATAATAATATAATAATAATAATAATAATAATAATAATAATAATAATAATAATAATAATAATAATAATAATAATAATAATAATAATAATAATAATAATAAATAATAATAATAATAATAATAATAATAATAATAATAATAATAATAATAATAATAATAATAATAATAATAATAATAATAATAATAATAATAATAATAATAATAATAATAATAATAATAATAATAATAATAATAATAATAATAATAATAATAATAATAATAATAATAATAATAATAATAATAATAATAATAATAATAATAATAATAATAATAATAATAATAATAATAATAATAATAATAATAATAATAATAATAATAATAATAATAATAATAATAATAATAATAATAAAAAAAACATCATCATTTGGTCAAAAGCGACACAACGTTCCACGAACGTTATTTCATCGTTTCGTTAATTGCTACTATCTTAATCGACCCTTATTATCCGATTCCCCGATTTTTTCGCACTGCGCTTCGGCATGGTGGATTGGGGAACCAGAAATGTGGTTTTCACTGCAGGAAAAATTTTCACGGCACCACCAAAACCCCCAACGGACAGCGGAACAGCCGCAATTATGGCTGTAGATTCTCTCGCGACATCTACAGGCATTAACATGGATAGTTTAAAATCAATTGGGCTTTTTCTAAACAAGGTTCGCGACAGACTGGTAATAGCTGGTACTAACCCAACAGCGACACCGATGGCGGAGGTAGATGGGGCTATTGACGCCCTCAAGTCGCACGCATTGTCACTACAATCGACAATGAAAGCGACACCAATGGAAGAAAGGATGCTGGCCTTAGAGAAGGCAGTAACGAAGAGTCTCGAGGAGCCAGTGCGCAAGATGGCTCCTCCGTCGACACAAGGAATGGGAGGGCGACCAACGTACGCCTCGGTCGTTGCACCTCCCGCAACTAAAGCGGCAGTAAGAATACGAGTTCAAGGGGCAGAAAAAATGCAGCCGGCAGAGCTGCTTAATAAAGCAAAAATACACATCGAGGGAGCATATGCCGTAAGGCAGTTGCGGAGTAACGATACTGAGGTGTTCGTGCAGTCGATCTCCCAGCGAGACGCTGCCCTGAACATGGCTCAGCCAAAGGAGTTCTGCGTCTTGAAGCAGGATTACCCTGTTGAAATTTTGGGAGTCCCATTGGGGACAATGATACATGGAGGAAAAAATGCCGACAACGGCAGAATGATATACCAAATCACTACGGAGACAAATGTTCGGATTCCTGGAATCCAAATTAACAGGTTAAGATGGCTCTACGACGGGAAGGAGCACCAATGGATGAACAAGAACGGTCATACTCGAGGGTCGGTGATCGCTAGCCTGCCGACAGAGGCTCTTCAACGCGAGGTGATTCGAAACGGCATTGTACTCAATTCAATGCTGTACACGGCCCAGCTCTGGTCACCCCGAGCACAAGTTAAGCAGTGCTTCAACTGCAGTCAATGGGGGCATACTCAAGCCTCGTGCAATAGGGCGAAAAGATGTGGTGAGTGCGCGGGCACTCACCAGACTAGAGACTGCCCGAGGAAGTCGGTGCTTTGCTGCAACTGCGGAAAAGCCCATAAATCGTGGCAGAAGGGGGCGTGTCCAAACTTCGCGTCCTACAAGGTTAGTGTCCAGAGGGCACGGTATGGACTTTTGGAAAGAACGGCAGATTTAAGAAGGGAGGAACTAACAGCAGCGGCCACTACAATCTCACCAGCGGCAAAACAAGTAGACAGCCAAGGGTTTACACTGGTGTCCAACCAGAAGGCAGAGGTCGGAAAGAGAGGGCCAGGGCGCCCGCGGAAAAATCCCGTGGCCACAGCCCCACCTACACACCAATTTGCGCCATCGGGGTCGAACTCAAGACCACAGTCATCACTTTTCGGCACGCGAGGGCTGGGAAAGGATGGCGAGGTCACCTATAACTTTAGCTAGTCCTGTCTCGGACTAACGGCATATTGCGCTTCCTGTAGGTTAACGAAGAACCGCAGATATAATTTGAAGGAGAAGGGGGTTTTTATCGGAAGGTTTCCCCCTCATGTAAAATATCTATAAATAGAGTTTATAGCCACCTGCATGGGCCCATAGGGCGCCAAATCAGGGTAATGAAATCAAATTCAAATAATAATAATAATAATAATAATAATAATAATAATAATAATAATAATAATAATAATAATAATAATAATAATAATAATAATAATAATAATAATAATAATAATAATAATAATAATAATAATAATAATAATAATAATAATAATAATAATAATAATAATAATAATAATAATAATAATAATAATAATAATAATAATAATAATAATAATAATAATAATAATAATAATAATAATAATAATAATAATAATAATAATAATAATAATAATAATAATAATAATAATAATAATAATAATAATAATAATAATAATAATAATAATAATAATAATAATAATAATAATAATAACAAAAAACATCATCATTTGGTCAAAAGCGGCACCACGTTCCACGAACGTTATTTCATCGTTTTAATTATTGCATTCATCTCAATCAATCCCTCTTACCTTATTCCTCGAATTTTTTTCGTTGCGCTTCGGCATGGCGAGTTGGGGGACAGGAAAGGTGGATTTCACGGCTGGAAAAATTTTCACGGCATCTCAACCACCACGAACGGACAGCGGAACGGCCGCAATTACGGCTGTAGAGTCTCTCGCAAGCTCTACAGGCGTTAACATGGAGACATTAATGACAGTAGGGTTATTTTTAAACAAGGTCAGAGACAGACTGGTTATCGCAGGCACTGACAAATCTGCGACGCCGATGGTCGAAGTAGGTGAGGCACTCGATGCCTTCAAAGCCCACGCTACGATGTTACAATCGAAGCTGAAGGCTTCACGAATGGAAGAACGGATGCTGGCCTTAGAGAAGGCAGTTACGAAGAATCTCGAGGAGCCGTCGCGCAAGATGGCTGCTCCGGCAATACTAGGAATGGTAGGGCGACCCACATACGCCTCTATCCTTGCACCGCCAGCGACTCGAGCGGCAGTACGAATAAGAGTACAAGGAGCAGAAAACATGGAGCCGGCAGAGCTCCTAGTCAAGGCAAAAATACACATTGATGGGGCATACGCAGTAAGGAAGCAGCGAAGCAATGATACGGAGGTTTTTGTACAGACAGTCTCCCAGTGAGACGCTGCCTTGAGTAAGGCGCAGCCAAAGCAGTTCTGCGTCCTGAAGCAGGATTACCCTGTTGATATTTTGGGGACTCCGTTGGGGCCAAATTTAAGAGGAGGAAAAAATCCAAATAACGGCGAATTTATGAATCAAATTATGGCAGAAACAAAAGCTCTGATCCCCGAATAAGATAATAATAGGGTGAGATGACTCTTCGACGGAAAGGAGCACCGATGTATGCGAAGAAATGGCCATAATCGAGGATCAATCGTCGCGAGTTTGTCGACAGAGGCACTTCAACGCGAAGTGATAAGAAACGGCATTGTTTACAACTCAATGCTATACACGGCCCAGCTCTGGTCACCCCAAGCTCAAATCAAGCAGCCCTTCAACTGCTGTCAATGGGGGCATACCCAAGTCTCTTGCAATAGGGTAAGGAGATGTGGTGAGTGCGCGGGCACCCATCAGACCAGGGACTGCCCGAGGAATTCGGTGCTTTGCTGCAACTGCGGCAAGGACCATAAATCGTGGCAGAAGGGGGTGTGTCAAAACTTCGCGTCATACAAGGCCAGCGTTCAGCGGGCACGATGTGTACTTTTGGAGAGAACGGCGGAATTTAGGAAAGGAGAATCGGTTGAAATCTAGACATACCAGACCAAACTGCACGCAGTGCGGAGTAGGCGAAGACTACTCATCTTCGATTGCTATTAGATTTGATGAGGTCTCGGTTGGTAATGAACTCGGTGGTGCAAATATTTTCCATCACGTAATCAGAACATAATGTTTCTACCTAAGCGAGGTAGAACACAGATAATTAGATGTAGATTAAATCCTGACACATCTAATTAGCCAAAATATAAGTTCAGTAAAACCAGAAACTTCACTAACCCTAATCTCTTATCTCTGATCCGTAAATCCCCAATATCTTACGATTCGTTCAGTATTGATTTGACGGTCAACGTTCACTTCTATCATTCCAGACACCCCCTAGAACTTTAGTAGAAACTACACCAGCTGCATCTTCAATACCAACCACGGCAAAATCTACAGATTACCAAGGGTTCACACTGGTGTCCCGCAAAAAGCCGGAGGTACGAAAGAGAGGGCCAGGACGCCCGCGCAAACAGCTCCTGGTCAATCCCCCACCAAAAGTATTTGGACCATCGGGGTCGAGGTCAAGACCACAGTGCTCTCTTTTCAGCACATGAGGGCAGTGAAAGGATGGTGAGGTCCAATATAATTTTAGCTAGTCCTATCTCGGACTCAAGGCCAATGACTTTTCCTGTAGGTAACGAAGGACTATAGATGAATACAAATATTAATAGGGGGAAGGGCTTTTTACCGCAAGGTTTCCTCCTCCTGTAAATATATAGATAGGTTCATAGCCGCCTGCATGGGCCCATAGGGCGCCGAATCGAGTTAAATGAAATCAAAAGTAAAATGATAAGTGTCCGTACGACGTCGCTAGGAGATAGGCACAGTCTGTATAATATTGTGATAATGAGGACTGTAAGTGATCCGAGCGTAAATATACAAAGGATGCCCCACTGCTACTTCGCAGGCTATCATCGCCGATTCCATCAAGAAGACGCCTTACTAATACCTTCTTGTGGAGAAGAAAATCTCCAGATCACTTCTTTTCCTGCCAGCTCGGCAGTCACCGGGCCCGACTCAGTGGACCCCGATATCCTCCCACAGGCATCCCTTGGATTTAAGGCGCGAAAAATGGCGCATTTGCCTTTGGAAGGTGAGTGAATAGAACTGTTTTGTCGACGAGATCCAAAAACGCCTTTAATCAACACACCTGTAATTGCAACTGCTGAAATGTCCTATAGCAGCCTCCCCCCCTTTAACCTAAACGATTCCAGTCTACAAGGACTTTTCCCTCGCAAACCGTGTAGATATATATTCTCTACGAGATAAACCTAAAGTAACTCAGTGGAAGAGCTCGCTTCTCTGTAAAATAATCGTCAAGTAAGGCGCTAAGTAGTATGTTCTATGCTTCACAGAAAATGCTGAACTCCCAAGGGCCCCAGGATGATTTTGAATTTGAATTTGAAATCTTTTACGTGACACGGGTAGATGGGCTCTGAGGGCTCATTGCTACCTACATGACCGGCATTGAAGCCAGAAGAGACAAAAAAAGGTTCTCCGCGCCGCATCCCTATCTTCCACAACCATCTCCTCTTGGATCAGAAACAATCTTGGCGTCGTCACCTCCCACCCTGTTCATTCTACGGCAGACTGTAATATCTGCTTGTAGTTAGGAATTGGAAAAACTTCTGCCATCCCTTCTCCCCAATTATCTCCTTGGCTCAGGTGGGGCCAACATCTCACAGCTTCTCCAACGTAGCAAAGCAGGTCGGCACTGTGAAAAATGCTAGGGCCTTTTCTCTCGGCCGCAAACGCATTTTAGATCCTCATGTTGGTGGTTGAAACATCGATGGTAGTCGGTGTAGTTCCGGTGGGCAGTTCTTGCCGCAATTAGACGGTGGTACACCCATCTTGGTAGAGTCAGTTCCGGTGGCTGTTTACAGCGCATGAAGAGGTCTAGATCTTTGTATTGTTCTGGCCGAAACTTCTGCCACCACTCTTCCACGAGATCAGCATGAGTTTGATTTTGATTGAATTTAACGTCATGCCTGTCCACAAGGGCTCCAGCATGTCGGGTAGCTTTTTTCCTAGGCTGAGCAAACCGGCATGTGACAACCCAAAGTACGGGCTGCGCGTAGGCACGACGTTAATTTAAAAGATGAAAAAATACAAAGGATGGAAGATTCTTTTGGTCGAACCTAGCTAGAAAACCTTAGTAATTTATCTTTCACACGAGGTGGAGCCAATAACGTTTACAATGACTAGGTTAATTTTATATTATATTTATTGGGTAGAATCATCTGCTTGCATATCACGTCATTCTCGTTATTATGTGCTCACTCGGTCCGTTAAGATTTAGACATTATTCCACCATCGCCGCACATTGAAAATTAAGCTATCGTGATACTGTCCACGCCTTCATGAAACATGGAGTCATACCGCAACATTTCTCATTTCGGAAATAATAATGCTGCATTTTAGAAGACAGATTTTCGATATTAAATCCATAGTAATCCACAGACTTTTAACCATTGGCTAGACATTTGTCGCTAGCAGCCCTGCGTGTTTGCTTCAAACATCATGATAAACTTTTACCCTCGACTTTATTTGACGTATGTGGTGGTGTTCGTGAGTAAAATATTGTTTTGTCTTATGAATTATTTATTTTACACACTCTTCTCAGGAATCGATACGTGGATGAAATTTGACGAATTGTTTTGTTGAGGTGCAACGGGACGGAATAGATCTGAATCCGTGACCAAAGTCCCGAATCATTATCGTTCCATTCTTTGGCACGCCTGTGTTTTTATGCTCTATTTCTATCATCTCCACACCCATTCTTTGCAATTGAATGTTACTTCAGGGTGGAAGTCAAATTTCGTAGAGGTGTCAACTTTGGCCCTTTGACAATAGCAGTTGACTCGAACTATATAGAGAATACTGAAAAGGCGCTATACCCTTTATAGACTAGCATTGATAAATTTATGGACTGCCGGATTTCCTAAGAAACGCCGCTGTAATGATAATATAGCTGATGAATGGTCGCATTGGGCTCGCATACCTGTAAGTATGTTTTCCAGAGGGATTCGTCAATCACGTAATTCTCACGGAATTTTGGGACTTCGACCATCGTCCAAGATACGACCAGCTTCTTGCAGAGAGTGGCGCAAGTCTCTGTCCGATAAACAAATTTCGAGTAAGGCCCAGAAAAACTCATCCAGCCCTCCGAGGAATTCGGGAATTTCTTCGCGAGGTATCAAATCAGATATTTCCGGCCATACAGCCTCAGAGTCAAAACACAGTCCTTCAAATCCATTAAATTCATCCTTGTCGAGTTCTGATGCCGTGTCCGTTGATAATAAGGAGACTGAATGCAATACGATCAGTCGAAATAAATTACATGAAATAGGGGAAGCTGAAACTACAGATGCAAATTTAGATGAAGGAAAATTCGGGACAGTAAATAAAAAAGCCGATGGAAACTCATACCACCAACCTCAAAGTCTACCCGACTTAACTCAAGGCATCCCCCCCTCATTAGAATTTTCCGCCAATCAAAGTGTTGGAGCCCAAAATCTAACTCTAATGAACAAGAAACAACCTGATGGATGGAATCGCGGTCGGGAAGGGGCCCTCCCAGCATCTGCATACGTATCATCGTCAGAAAAAAAGCGGTTAAAGGTTGCGAATTACTTGTATGGTGCATTCTTTTTGCTATCATTTTCAGGAACGCTCTACCTCGGCCGTAACTGGGGCTCAGAAGAGGAAGAAAAGGCTCATCAAGATACACCATCCGGATGGTCATTTCAACTCATTTGGAAGCGCGCAAAAGCCCGAGTCAAAGATGAGCTTAGTTACTACCATGAACCTGCTTTCCGAAAACTTTTGCCTGATGTGGAGCCTATGTTTGAAAGACCATACACTCTTGTATTAAGCTTAGAAGATCTATTAATTTGTAGTGAGTGGTCCAGGGAAAATGGCTGGAGGCTGGCGAAGAGACCAGGAGTGGATTACTTCCTAAGATACCTTAGCCAATATTTTGAACTTGTTGTCTTTACCAGTCAACCGTCTCAGTTTGCTGAGCCGGTTATCAGAAAGTTGGACCCTTATCACATCATTATGTGGCCTCTTTTCCGAGAGGCAACCCTATATGAAAACGGTGAATATATCAAGGTAAATTTAACTCCAAAGTTAATTGAATTGGAATCTAATAAGTGTAGGACCTCTCTTACCTTAATCGGGACCTCTCAAAGGTTATTATTATAGAAACTCACGAAGATCATGTAAAGAAACAACCAGAAAATGCTATAGTTTTAAAACCTTGGAAGGGTGATCCTACAGATAAAGAGCTAGTGTCACTCATACCATTCTTGGAGTACATCCATACTATGGCCTATACAGATGTTAGACAAGCCTTGGCATCATTCAAAGGCAAACATATTCCGACTGAATTTTCAAGGCGTGAAGTTATTGCTCGAAAGAAATTCAATGAACAACTAGAGCAAGAAAAACAGAAGCGACCCAAGCGATCCGGCGTGGGCCTCCTTGGGAATGCACTAGGAATCAAGCACCAATCAATGATGATGATGGACCCTCAAGAACAAACCCCATCTGAAGCATTTGCCCAAGGTAAGATGTTACAAGATCTAGCACGTGAAAGAGGCCAAAGAAATTATGAGCTTTTAGAAAAAGAAATACGTGAGAATGGAGAAAAGTGGTTGAAAGAAGAGGCGGCCTTAGAGGAAAAATCGAAAGAAGAGAGCATGAAAGCTATGAAGTCAGGCTTAACTGGCTGGTTCCATGGAAATCAGTCTGAAGATTCAAAAAATTAGTTCGCTGACCATTTTTCTTTTCACTTCCGGGCCATTTGAGACAAATATCCAGTCCCTCAATATTCTAGTAACAGTTCATAACAGCACAGATGTGCTTCAAATTTCACATTCTCACCTCTTTGATGGTAATTCATGTGTAGGGCATATGGAATGATATAACAATCAAAATGTAAAATAGTTATTCAATTAGAAAATATTATGATGCACTCATCGGGGAAAAGCTCCTTAATAATGCTCTGGAGCCGACCAGAACTGTATGTAACCAGAAGAACTCTGTAAAATCGCCTGTACATATTTTTGTTATATTGTAGATTAAAATAGCTGACATTGTCTCTCAAAAATGTGGTTGGGAACGCGGTCACATCGGAGTTTTATAACATGATTATCACCTCAAGTATGCGTGTATATTCACAAGATTAAGTTTGTAAGCTGGATCCACCATTGGACTCCATGTATAGCATATCTTTTAGTATCACTATTTTTTACTTTACTGACATAGGCTGTACATGAAACTTTCGCAAGATTGTAGCCACTCAAATTTACCCAAATATTTTGTCTTAATTGTCCTTCTCAATCTGTGACTTTTCAAAGGTATGAATGTTCTTTCTGCCATCGATTGCCATTGTGGAGAGACACCTCTGAAGATAGTTCAGCTTGAGGGTTCTCGGAAAATCTCTACACATAGAGTTAGAGGGGCTGGAGTCACAGTCAGACCTTGCTGTAGCCTCAGTTGACTTACATTACGTGCTTGACTTATATTTAAGGACGCTGGAACTACTACAGAGTAGCTATCCGGCTTCTCAATCTATCAATCGGAGGGCAAGACTGAACACCTGTACGCGGTGTCCTCTACGGACCTAGGGGTGAAATATTCTCCCAGAGCAAAGTTAAGTCAAATTTCGCAATATCGAACAACTTGGCCCACGAGGCAATGATTCAAAGTACTCCTCTGTGTCAATATTTCACTCCCAACGAAATCTATTCCTACCAAAGCCTCATCAGGGCTACAAGTACGACCGAGTACATCCTCATCCCAATGACCACACCTCTCGTCGACCTTCTCTGGTCTCAGCTCGTCACCAAATACACGCCCACGCCTATATTTACATCCGACGGAGGAAGCAAAGCGTGGCACACAAACCTGGGAGACAGTTCTTTGGGATGGACTTGAGGGATAAGGACAAGTTTACGAGATGATGCAGAAAATGGATACAGTCACGACGGGCGTGAACTTTCGGATTTTGTCAAGGTGTTTTTACAGATTGAGCTTTGTGCGGGCCAAGTCCTCGCTTGCGAAAGTGCAGCTGACACTATAAACACGAGCCAACGATGGAAGGTATTGTGGTCCGCCTCCTAGTGATGTTCTCCGGTATAGTTTGAATAGGCTGGGCACCTACTCCGCTTGATAAGGAGATATCTCAGATTAAATTTCGCGCGGAGAAAAGTTGATGGATGACGGAGGCATGTCTGGATAGCTCAGGGCTTTTGAGATGTTCCCCTGGGTGGGTATTCACGGATGAGGGTTGACTTGGGGTGAAGAAGAAGCCGCCATAATTTCGCAGTGGTACTTGCAAATGAAATTTGAGGTATTAGTACTCTTCTTGTAAATTGAGTCATCTTTCCTGTACTTTTCTTTGATATTGTGTCCTAGCTAGATAGCTGCATACGCAATTAAAACCTGATGCAAAATAAAATGCACCCTGAACTAACAATTGAAGTCAAGACTACTCCCCAGCTGTGACCTTTGTATTCTAATACAGTAGAGAAGATAGTTATCTATATTAACAGGAAAGTCATCCATCACCTAGATCAACAGTCTTTAAATCTGAGCTCTAGCAAATATAGGCCGAGTGTTTATGGTTTGAAGTACTAGTTAGTGTTGTTATTGCATCCTTCAAAAAAGCATGATTCATGAAGCCATTTATTAAACGCTATGGAACCTTCAGGAGAGCCAAGATTCCAGGGAATTATCGGCGTTGAATATCTAGTTTTGCCACGGAGGCAACTCTAGACTACCCGTGCCATGCCCTCCGGGTGATGGGGTAGTACCCGGTCACGATAATAATAATATCATATCACAACTCCATTATGTTCAGGTGCAAGAATAATTATGTTTGACCAACAATTATTTAATTTGACATCTACGATAATTCTTCAAGAAGTGTCGCCGGCAAAGACGAATTCTTCATCTTCCAGTGGTGCCGGTGTAATCGCTCAGTATGCTCTGCATATCTGGGATAGCCAAGAAGAATCGCATCCAAATCGAAGTCGAAAGCACTCACAAGCACATCTAAAATAGACGACTTCTCGTCAATGTCGGATCTATCATTCTTATGCGAGCCATCTACTTCAATCTTACTGCACTACCTCGCCTCAAGTACCGATAATGGCGTTACTCCAATTGCAATTGGGCATTTGCCCCATCAAAAATCGGCCAACTTCCACTACACATTTACGATGCTATGTATACCCGCAAGGAGGAAATCAAGTCATAATCTACAAAGCTCGGGTCTTGGTCTACGGGGGACCGGTGCTCTAATGGGGCTTCACATCTTGAGGGATGAAAGGCAGCTGGGACGTGGGACGATCGAATGAAGAGTTCACAAATGGGCATGCTTGGACGCATATTTTTCGAGTGTTTTCGACTCAAGGGTGTCTGTGGGTGCAGAGGCAACGATTCAGGATAGTGCTACCGACACTCTAAAAACTGGCCACGATGGAAGGTGTTTTGGTCTGCCTCCTGGATGTCATCTCCCCTAATTAAAGTCTGGGTAGCCTAGATACCTACCTCACTCGAGTAAGGGAGGACTGTGAAGGCATATCTCGCGCGGCGGCTATATACAAAATGGCAAAGGCATGTTAGGGTAGCCAAAGGTTTTTCCTGTTTTCCCTTTGGTGGATGTTAACGGTTGAGGGAAGGGTGAGAGTCCCTAGTACCAAGGTCTCGAGTGGTATCAGCGAATGCACTCACTACATGTGTAGTCCAAACGTCAAACTGAGTTATCGTCGTATATAGTCGTCAGAGAAGCTTGTTTTCTCCGTGTCATGCTCTCTGGGTGCAGGACTTGTGCCCGTCACAAATAATCATTCATTCATTCATTCTTCAAGAAGTGTGTTAATTTAAGTATGAATTTACAATGCAACAAAAAGTAAGCCGACAAATAATGTGATTGCATAACACAAGTCTTGATTATGGGCTACAACAACCATTTCTAGTTTTCTCACGATAGATATTTAAACTGTTGAATACTTGCTCATATGGCAATTTTATATGAAGATTGAGGCGAATTGCGCGCAGCGAAAATTCCATAAAAAAAGACAATGTGTGCGCAATGTGTTTGAGGTGGGATTCCTCTATGTTATGTATGTCAAATATTACCACTTCTTATTCTTTCTAGCAGCATATAGCTGCTTAAGTTCCACTTGACTGAATTGGATTGTCACATTCAGTATATGAAACCCGACTTGACGTTTCAACTGATTTCACGTATTTTACCAAACGCCATTTGTAAATAATTCCCACAGTGTAATTATAGTTCTTCCTCAATATCCATTCTGTCTTGTTCCTTATTCGTATTCCTCATAATTGACTTCTCTTTAGGTGCAGAAGCTTCTTTATCAATCATTTGCCTTGATACCGATATGATACAATCCTCGATCAATTGCTGACCAACATCTTCCAGATGTTTCTTTGGATCTAGCTTTCCAACATATCGGGTCTTGAGCTGATCTTTGCTCAACTCTGTCTCTTCTTTAACACGCTTCTCGTATCCCTCGGCCAGTCCAACTAGATCTTGTAATCTTCCTTGAGTTCTAGCGCTTTCAACCCTGAAGTCATCCATTTCTAATCCCTCTGTCCAAACATGTTTGTGAAGGTTCATCAGCATATTCTCTTCCAAGGCTGTCTTTCGATAATTAATCCCAATACTGTAATAATGTCTATTGAGACCATGTATAAGAGACTGAAGAGATGGTTTATTGAGGTGACCTAAGTTGGACGTGCTTTGTCGTGGCTCTTGACCAAGCATTAGTGATTGCGTATTAATAAGCCGAAATGCATCAATGACAACCTTTCCTTTTACAGATTGAATTGGATCAACTACCACAGCAACCGCGCGGGCAGTGAGCTGTTCGAAAGATTGCTGAGTATTGATATCAACTGATGATAGCCAGCAGCCAAATCCTGGATGCGAATGATACCAACCTACTACCGTTTCTGGACTAAATTGATGCGTTTGTCAGCTTAAATACGATTTACTTCATCTTTGGGTTTGTACCGTCCCGTTTGAAGCAACATTTCCATCATTTTTGTTTGGAAAACAGGATCCACTGCTTCAACACTGACGCCAGTTCCGCTCTGAGGCATGGCAAAAACATCCACGACTCTTACTGTGAAATCATCCACAAATTCTCCCAACATTAAGCCCATAACTTCCATCGGCACTCCTGCTCTTCCGTGCCTTAACATCTTGAGAAGAGCTAAAGATGAGATATATACAGTTTCAGAATTGTCAATTAGCTTAGTATTGTCCTGTAATTTACTAGATTAGCTTTATACTGGGCTAGAACTAAGTGTACAGCCGCAGAGAGTCCTACTTACAGAGCCAGGAGCTGTACTATTGAGGCCACTCATATTACCTGCGGACGCTAACATTCGGTTCAGCCGATCCATTTTGTGTGACTTCCCCTTTCTGGTAATGAGCTAGGTCGAATCTGAGGATGAAATTGGCAGAATTTTTGCAAAGTCTACCGAGATTGTTAGAATTTGTAAAGTCAATCGCGTAGCTTTAGTCGTCGCAGTCAATATGCATTGTCTGGACATCAAGTTTGAAGCCATTAATATCACGTGACTATGCAAGGCTGAACGAGATCAACCTAATTATCGACGCTAAGTACAAAACACAATATTGATATGTTCCCTGTCAAGCTTTACTCCCTGGCCTAGAAACTAACTAAGATAGTTATCTCTAGAGTATTGGTAAAAAATAATTGAGTCAACTATCCACGATCTCATTCACCAACCAATATCTCGAGTGCTTCTCACGCAAGATCTGGCAGTGATAACTCTAACTTATTCCGCTTTTGTGGAGAGGTGAAAGGTAGGCGTTACAAAAATCTTCAAACTTTTCTATAATCAACTTGATTATCCCGGGAAAAACTTACGCAATTCAACTTCTCTCAACTCAATCATTAAATAGCTTCCAGCACTGAATGTACGTCAAACAACTTCTTATTCAAAGGTTCACTAGAGTAATTACCTCAAATTTTACCAGATAAACAAAATGTCAAATTCATTAGGTCCTCTGGGATCTTCAGCTCAAGCTGGGCCATCAAGCAAGAAAAGGGTTGCATACTTCTATGATTCTGATGTAGGAAACTATGCGTACGTGGCTGGGCATCCAATGAAGCCTCACAGAATACGCCTAGCGCACAGCTTGATAATGAATTATGGGACTTACCATCATATGGAAATTTATGTAAGTGATAAATTCTCACAGCCCAGATTACCGTACTGCTACAATTTCTCGGCTGCTGTTTTTATACCAGATTCCCTTGCCAAAAATATCCCCAATGAAAGGTCGAGATCAGACGTTGCCCTTTAGATATATTTTTTATTTCAATGCATAGAAAACTTAGAAATGCTCTGTCATACCTTGATTTGTTCTTTTATTACTGGTACAGTACCTGAAAGTAACTCATGTTTAACGCTCTTATAGCGTGCAAAGCCAGCGACCCGGCACGAGATGACTCAATTTCATACGGATGAATATATAGACTTCCTCCAAAAAGTAACGCCAGACAACATGGATAGCTTCGCAAAAGAGCAAGGAAAATATAACGTGGGTGATGATTGTCCAGTCTTCGACGGGCTCTTCGAATTTTGTGGTATAAGTGCAGGAGGGAGCATGGAAGGCGCTGCAAGAATTAACCGTGGCAAGTGCGACATCGCTGTCAACTGGGCTGGTGGCCTTCATCATGCGAAGAAGAGCGAAGCAAGTGGCTTTTGCTACGTAAACGGTAATTTTCACAAATTTCGTGACTGAATTGTACTGACTCATACCAGATATAGTTTTGGGAATTATAGAGCTACTTCGTTTTAAGAAACGAGTTCTCTATATTGACATAGACGTTCATCACGGAGACGGTGTAGAGGAAGCTTTCTACACTACCGATAGGGTAATGACTGTTTCATTTCACAAATACGGCGAATATTTTCCAGGCACTGGTGAGCTACGAGATATTGGCGTCGGCCAGGGCAAAAATTATTCCGTTAATTTTCCTCTTCGCGATGGTATAGATGATCACACATACAAAGACATCTTTGAGCCTGTGATTGAAAACGTAATGAAGTACTATCAACCCGAGGCTATAGTTCTTCAGTGCGGTGGTGACAGTTTGTCAGGTGACCGGTTAGGATGTTTTAATCTTAGCATGAGAGGGCATGCAAACTGCGTTGCGTACGTCAAAAGTTTTAACATTCCTACTTTAGTACTAGGAGGCGGAGGATATACGATGAGAAATGTTGCAAGAACTTGGGCATTTGAAACTGGTGTACTGGTCGGTCAAGAGCTGCCGCTTACCCTTCCATATAACGAGTACTACGAGGTAAGCATATATTCTAAATATAAGGCCTTCCTAACGTTCTCAGTACTATGGCCCTGATTATGAGCTCGATGTTCGCTCGTCAAATATGGAAAACGCTAATTCGAAGGAGTACCTGAAGAAGATAACAGAACAAGTCATCGAAAATCTGAAGAAAACAACATTTGCTCCATCTGTTCAGATGACCGAAATACCGCGAACTACCATACTTGGCGGCACTGAGGATGACGATGATACAACCAACGATATGGACGAAGACGATCACAAAGATATTCGCACATCAAAGCGACAATTCGATGCACGTGTTACGAGAGAAAATGAATTCGAAGACAGTGATGACGAAAAAGATGCTGCTGCTGCTTATGGCGTACGCCGTCAAAACGGAGCAAATAAGCGTCGTAATATTGCAGAATTTAAAGTTACATCGCCAATTGTTTCAGAATTGAAAGTTGAGAGTGGTACGATTTCTTCAAAACCATCTCTCAACTCATCATCGGCTAGCTTCCCTCATGTCAAGGAGAGTGATGCATCTTTTTGTCCAACCTCTACTGAGTCAAAGCCCACCAACCTAACTAATCATGGAATGTTTCCAACGTCAACAGTAATAAATTCACCTGCTAACAGTCAGGACTACGATGGGGATGTTACTATGATTTTGTCCGAAAAATCTGCCAGGATAACAACTCCCCCGATCGCAGTATCAACCCGATCGCTAAGCCAAAGAGATTCTTTCAACACAACAACCTCCCCTAGGAATGTTAAACAGGAGCGAAGCGACGATGAAAGAAATATAACCACAATTAATGCGCCTGCTGAAAGTACCCATTAATCCAAGAATCTCTCCTAATACCACGAGGGAAAATTTTTAACGATTTAACGAAATACCCTTGTCATTTGAGAGATAAAGTTGCTCACTTTGATTCTCTGTAATGTCTAATCCGTTGTCTCAAGCATTGGCGTTTAGGTTATTAAATTAGGATAGGGATCTAATAGTACAAGAATAATAATGTCGGATTACAATGCCTCATTGATTATGATTTTCAGAAATTCTCCCTAATAACTAGGGTGCTGCCAGACTAATCATCATAAATAGGCTCATCTATTGAACCTGAAAGATAAGAGATCGTGCACAAAGTTTAGCTTCCAGATAAAAAGTGGCAATCGGCCACAGATCAGACCCATCTTTAAAAACAGTGAGGTTCCAACAAGTATGATTAGTTTGAGACCCGCTTCAAGGCTATATGAATTAATCTGTGTTTCAGGTACTTATTAGAAAGAAAATTTGCGCATCTAAATAAGGGAATACCGGCTGTACCAAGAATATCTGAGGGTATACGAAGTAGAAATGCGTGCTGACACGTCTAATAGTCTTAGCCACGGTGATGAGATACCGTCAATGCTATGCATGCCAACAGTTGTTTGAACTTGTAGCTACTGCTGGTAAGGTGCTAGATAGGTACAGGTAAAGTCAATACTAAGTATCTACTAAACAAGATATTTGTAGCTGCTGGCAGTGTCAGGTAATATATGCTTAAAAATTCTTGGTTCGGATCTTTGAGTAGCCCACAAGTTGACATTATGAGACTCGTCTAAGGCATAAGACCAATACTCAAATGGGTCCTTACGATTAGATGTTTGGGAGATCGAGTTAAATAACGATGGATAAAATATTTCAATGTGTACATGGGAGTTTTACCCAAATTTCCAAGCAAGTTTCGCTAATAAGTTACCCTCATCTCTAAATTCCATCTAACCCTCTTTTAGACTGATTATCAAAAAATATTAACTTTTTCCATGTTTGGCTTCTGGCATATTTATCGCTTGGTGTGCTTTTTTCTGGACATAGCTCGACCTGTCTGCCTTGGGAAACGCTTTTCGTAGCGTACAAGGGCACTGTAAAGTAGTATGACACAAAGGGTAACTATGTCTAATATATGAATAACCCACCAAATATGTTGCGGTCCCAGTTCACAATTTAAAAACTCAGATTTCCATGTCCAAGTATCTTCGTTAAACCACACACTCAATAGACCGGCATTGCCACGGAAATCACCCATCATACTCCTGACGGTTACTTCTCTTAGGCCAGGAATTCCTGACTGATGCAGAATGTTGTTAGAGCGTGCAATATCCCATTTTGTGCAACTCCATTCCGGGGGTTCGGACGCAGACTGATTTATAAAATGAAAGACATCACAACCCTCGTGATCGTGTCCATTCAAAATGATCCCATTTCTTCCATATCCTTGGCCAGCAGCAGCTGGATCTGCACTCATCCCGTAAATACCTTCCAAGATACCCTTTGAAGAATGCTTTGATAACTGATTTTGCTCCTTTAATCCATTCTCATATTCGTCGACAAAATAGCTAAAAAATGGCTCATCGGCACAGATACCGGCCTCTTTGTGCAATGGAACATGTGTTAGGAGCAATGTAAAATGGGCCAAGCGCTCGACATTTTCTGAGTCGGCGATAATAGAATTAATGAATGTGTATGTTTCGTCCTGCAATTCTTTTGAGCCCGCAGGCGTATCAAGGTTCAAGTTGTTTAGAATAACAATTCGTATCTCTGGCACGGGTCTAACTTGTCCATCTATGGGCAGGCTCGTAGTATTGTTCGTAAGTTGAAAGCGAAGCTCATAGTTAGCCTTGCCAAAGACTTCTTTAAACCGAGCTAGGCGTTCGGAAGACATGTCTCCAGCGTAGCCGATATCATGATTGCCAGCAACATTGATTATCCGCCTTCTCCAAGCATCAGAGTCTTCACTTAGAATTCGAGCTTTCTGACCACCTGGTTTGTCAGAGGTGGTCAACTCGTCTTCGACCTTGATACCTCCTTTAAAGACCCTATTCCAAAATCGCCAACCGCGTTGCTTGAATTCGTCCTCATCAATCCATTGACTGCCGACCAGGTCGCCAAGAACTGCGCTGTGAGTAGGATTTGCCCACCATTTTAGTGTCCGGTATATGTGGGCAAGGTAATAATCGTTGCCAACATGGTCAAGTCGCTTTCGCCATACACCTATAGCTTTTGGAATATCATCCAGGTGGAAATCTATCAAGTCATGAAGGCTGAGCCGGACTCGTTGAAGAATTGAATGATTCCTTAAATCTCGCCAAAATTTTTTCAAGTTCGGAAATGTTATAGCCTCTACGTGCTTTATGCTTGAGTCACCTTCCAACTGGGGATCACCGAAGACAAGAAGCCGAAATGGAGCTACATTTTGAGCGTTGGGTTTTAAGAGAGGGGCGTGGTATCGGAGGGTGGTAAGGTATGCGGAGCGGGTGTCTTGATTCGGCGATGGGAAAGTACAGAAATGGAAAAGTGGATAGACGTATAGGTAGAAGGAAGATAATAGAGAAGCTGGTACTAGCACGAGCAAACAACAGCTGACTGCTGAAGTGAAGTACATGTAGAAAATGGCATCGATGAGCTGGGAAAACGTTGTATCTAGAGTAATAGCGGTGTGGATTAACGATTGATCGTTATCGGTGATGAAAGTATTTTGGTCGTATCACAATCTGCTTGGGAAGCTGAATGCCCGTGCGCAGCGCCCTCTGCCAGGGTACCCGGCACCTTGTTACGGTATTTTTTTTAAAATAATTTGAGTGGGTGAGTGAGTTAGTTATAGACCTTTTAGGACAATAAACACTATGTCAGGACATGTAGGTCCTTTTTGCCTACAGACCGGGAGTTTCTATGCCTCGGATAGTGTACTCCCTCCTTTGCCTCCCTCACGACTTCTTTCCAGCAGTAACACCCCCACAGGTCTTCATTCGAGTACACACTAAGAGGAGCCGTTATCCCGTCGTTATCTCCCCTCTCCAGCCGACGAAACGATGGCCATTTGCGGGTGTGTAGCTGCAGGGAAAAGTCTCAAAAACTACTGGGTGCGGGACTCTCCTATGACGAAGAGGCCGGCCAGCCGGGCGCAGCAGACCTGTGTTTACCTAAGAGTGTCTCTCAACCTTCCTAGCCTCCTCCTTACTCCTCCCCTGATTTACGCCGCAGGACAAATCGAAGGTTGGAATGGATGTCAGAAAAATCTTGGTCAAGAGTGACTGTCGTGAAGGAGCCTAGCTTAGCATCCAAAAGTCGTTACGGACGTGGGGTCGTCGAGTAACTCATGTATTTCAGATGGTCTCCTGGCTAGTATATTCGGAAGTATAGATTAGAAGGAAGAATATTATTGCCGAGTCCAAATCTGCTATCCTTGAAAGTGGAAGGGTCTTTTCCTTTGCTTTCGTGAGCTTTTTGTTCGCCCGCCGGTGGGTAGCACAAGTTGTGATATAACGAGGGCTTCTCTGACTACCATTGTAGCGATTGGTACCGCATTATCTTTCCTCATTCCCAGCATCATTATCATCGTCTTGGTCATCTTATGTATTATAGGAAGCGTATCTTTGAGGAAGGGGGAGATAACTCAGCTCAAAGTTGATAAGGTGTTACTCAATCACGGCTCTGCAGACTCTACAGTGAGAGCTGGAGGTTCGTAGGGGACACCACTGACAGGTGTTGAGAATAGTCCCCCTTAAAATTATTTAATGTCTACGTAGCTATCTAGCTATGACACATGACCGGTGCTAAGTATACATGTATGATGACTCTTTTGCCGTTAGAGACACTCATTCTCTGGATTTCATTTGCAAATACCACTATGATGTTTGTTCGCTTACACAAACAGTCGACCCTCCTCCATTAGTACCGACCAAAGGGAATTTAAAAAACTTTGGTTATCAAAGCATGCCTTCATCATCTATGTATACCAACGCCGCGGGAATAGTAATTTAGTTTTGCCAGGTTTGAACCAGCGATCTACTCTCTCGAGTGGGATGTGTGTCATAACTGTGCAGACCTTACTTGGGAGACTCGCCAACAAGATGTACCGCCTTACCATCCAGCCATGGCAGTGTTTGTACTGTCGCCTTCACTATCGCAACCAAAGCCTCTTTTCATGCATCAGATTTTAATTGCGTATGCAGCTATCTAGCTATGACACAATATCAAGGATAAGTACAGAATAGATGATTCAACGTAAGGAAAAAGAACTCATGCCTCATATTTCATTTGCGAGTACCACTGCGAAGTTGTGGTGGCTTTTTCTTCACCCCAAGTCAACCCTCATCCGTGAATACCCGCCCAGGGGAACGTCTCAAAAACCCTGAGTTATCCAGACATGCCTCCATCATCTGTTCACATTTCTCCGCGCGAAATTTAGTCTTTGGTGTCTCCTTCCCAAGTGAAGTGAGTGCCCCGGCTACTCAAACTATAACGGAGAACACCACTAGGAGGCGGACCACAACACCTTCCATCGATGGCTTGTTTTTCTAGTTTCGCCTGCACTCTCGCAAGCGAAGACTTGGCGCGCAAAAAGTACAATTTGTGAGAGCTCCTTGCCAAAATTCGGAATTTCACGCCCGTCGAGACTGTTTCCGTCCTCTGCACCATTTTGTGAACTTCTTCTAATCCCTCTCACGTCCATTCCAAAGAACGGTCTCCTAGAGTTGTGCGCCACGCTTTGCTTCCTCCGTCGGGTATAAATATCGGCGTGGGCGTGTATTTGGCGGTCAACTGAGGCCAGAGAAGCGCGAAGAGCGGTGTGGTCATCGGGATGAGGATGTACTTGGTCTTACTTGTAGAGTTGATGAGACGAAGATAGGAGTCAAACTCGTTGGGAGCGAAATAACGACATGGAGGAGTAATTTGGATTTTTGCCTCGTGGGCCAACTTCTTTAATATTGCGAAATTTGACTGAACTTGGCTCTGGGAGAATGTTTCACTCCCAGGTTCGTAGAGAACACCGCGTACAGGTGTTCAGTCTTACCCTCCGAAAGCAGATGGTCACTGCACGCAAACAATACTATAATTAATTAATATTCTTCTGTGGGAGAGATAACTGCAACTGGATTGTGCGGACATAAAGTGCGCCCTGACAATTACCTTACATAAGCACTATAGAGAGAACTTGTTAGTGCGAAACGCCCAGCCTTTCGCTACGTCCGAATTAAATGCAAGGCTGGGCACGCAGCTCAGCCCAGACAACCAGTAGCGGGTAAACCCGTAACGTTGAACTATACACCTCACTGTGGGCGGAAGCATTCTCAACCGCCTGCTACCTAAAAAATCGCCTCCCTCATTCACGGCTACCCACCCACACCACGCCATATGAGGCCTTACTAGGCACTAAACCCACAATACACCATCTCCAATCTTTTTGCAAAAACTGCTTTGTTCACATACACAAGGACTCGCAACCTGCAGGAACAAAGCTACTATCAAGAGCTACGGAAGGCAAGTTTGTGGGATACACAGAAAGCACAAAAATATTCAGGATATGGATCCCTTCGAAGAATAAAGTAATCGAATCTCCCAACGTCAAATTTGCGCCGCTCGATTCAGGGGGAGCAACAGTAATAAACGCCCTTGACACTCGAAGCAATCACATGCAAATAAAAGTGACAGAAACTGAAATTTCTCCAAAGGAAATCTTATCTTATGAAAACCAACCAGAAGTTTCTGAGCCCTCATCCAACCTCGAAAACTCCTCCTCATTCCGGCCAAATTTGCAGCAAATACATCATCAAAATGGATAATCTCCAATATACATAACAGCAAAACCCCAAACTCCCGAAAATAGTGAAAATCAAGTATCAGAGTATTGTCACAGACCAGTTTGTGATATTGTATTGCACCTGGCCAACCGCCCCATGAATACACTCAGGAATAGGGTTAGTGCGTTGCGATGGTTACAGTGTTGTGATAGCAACAGTCACTAGTCAAGATACTGATCAGTTGCTATGTAACAACTGTGTGCTATTGCACCCTTGATTGTAGTGACCGGTCTCAGGTACTTAAGGAAGCTCTATAATATATTCAATAGTCTCCACCATGTCGTCTTCAGTTCCCGCCGAACCAGACCTTCTAGACCAAATGTCCAGTATATCCAACGTCTCTCAACTTGTCGAAGGGGTGAAGAATCACCCAGACCTCATGCTTGCTGCCATACAAGCTTTAGTACGAAGCAAGGAGACCGCAAGCGCAGAGCTTCAAAACGCACAGAAAAGAACTGCCGTGCTCGAAAAATAGGCAGCCAAAGGCAAGCGCCCTGCAGCAGATACGGAATCTTTAATGAGCCAATTTGTTGACGCCTTGAAAGAATCAAAAAGGTCCAGGTCTGTGATGATTCCCGATCCGCCAGTCTACACGGGCTCAAAAGAAGATTTTGACATCTGGAGGAGTAATATGCTCATGAAACTAAATGTCAACCAAGATCATTTTTCCGATGACCAGGCAATAATGGTTTACATCTATTCCAGATTGGACACACAATGCCAGGCCCACCTTCATGCTTGGGTATCAAATAGCTTCATTAAATTTCCTTCGGCTGCTGATATGATGGAGACCTTGAACGTCATATTTCACGACCCGAATCTGGAGCGTGATGCATCAGCACGACTACATAGTAATCCTCAGAACAGCAAACCTTTCTCAGTTTGGATTTCTGAGATCCGACGTGATGCAGCAATTGCAAATTATGCTCCGAATTCCATTTATCTTCGCGATCTGGTCTTCCACAATCTGAGTCTGGATCTGAAAAAAGCATTAGTGCATGAAAGAGGATTAAGAAAAATGGATTTTAACGAAGCAGTAGCGTGCCTCCAGGATATAGAAAATGAGCAGAAGTCTTACCTTGATACCTTGTCCAAATCCAATCAATACCAGCCTCCACCTCAGGCTCCACACAATCCGCTACTCCCAAGATTCAATCCAGTTGGACACCCAATGGATCTTTCAGCGGCCGATATGCGATCACGAGGCTCCTTAGCCACTGAAGAAAAGACACGACGTCGCCAACTCGGTCTGTGCATGTACTGTGGAGAAAATGATCACTTGGTAAGGTCTTGTCCGGTTAAATCAGCCCGCTTCCAAGTGTCTTGGAAAACTGTCGAAATACCAAAAGTAGCACCTATTCGGGAAATGCCTGAGCTCTTCAACAAGTCGCCTGAAGAGCTTTTTACCAGCATTGAAACTATCATCCACATCTGCTTTTAGAAAATCTTGGAGAGAATCTTGTCACTTTGTAATTAACTGCCTTACTTACAATAATGAATCAAAACCCGTTCCTTCTCGTGCTCTAATTGACAGTGGCGCTTCTGCCTGTGGATTTGTTGATGCTCACTTTGCGCGCAAAAATGACTTGAACTTGATAACCTTAGAACAACCTCGCTCCCTCTGTGTTTTCGATGGAACTGAGTCGGCTGCGGGCCAGATCACTTATTTAGCCATGACTTCACTGGCAATAAATGGTCATAACGAAATGATATATCTCTTTGTGATTAAGCTAGCGCAATTTGACCTTGACCTTGGACTTCCCTGGCTACAGCTTCACAATCCGAAGATATCTTGGGCTGAAAATACAATTCTCTTCAATCAACCTGGTTGTAGGAATCACACTCTCAATTTCCCTGCTGAAGTGAAAGGATTAGCACCTGAAGAGGTATCTGCAATTAAGACCACTAGGAATACAGCTATAGTTTCGCCCCCCTGCTTACAAGTCGAAAGTTGTGACCTAAAATCGTTTGAGGAGTCAGCTGCTAGAACGGATCATGTAATCTTCGCAATAAGCATGGAGGATATAAATGAAGCCCTCAGTGAAAAATCGAAAGTTGATCCGGCTAAAATTCTTCCAGAAGTATATCATAAGTACCTCTCTGTATTCTCAAAGGACGAAGCAGATAAGCTACCACCTCACAGGCCAAGTGATCACCGTATTATCTTGAAATCAGGCTCTGAAGCGCCGTGGGGTCCGTTATACGGAATGTCTCGAGAAGAACTTAGGGTCCAGAAGTATCTCAAAGAAAATCTCCAGAAAGGATTCATCAGAACGAGTTCATCGCCCGCATCATCACCTGTCTTATTTGTCAAAAAACCCGGCGGCGGCCTCAGATTCTGTGTTGATTATCGAGCTCTGAACGATCTTACAATTAAGAACCGATATCCAATTCCAAGAATAAATGAAACACTGACCTTGCTTGGAAAAGCTAAGTATTTCTCTAAATTAGATGTTATCTCAGCATTTAATTGAATGCGCATTGCAAAAGGTGATGAACACTTAACTGCTTTTCGTACCCGATTTGGCTTATACGAATATCTTGTGATGCCATTCGGGTTGGCAAATGCACCAAGCTCATTCCAGAATTACATCAATGATACTGTTACGGTTTGACCGTTGTTTTAGCTCAGGAGGAAACCTAAGCGTTTAATTAGGAATAATTACGATAAGACTGAAAGAGGAAGGATGGGCAAATAGAGATGAAATGGCACTACTAGCCAGGAGGTCGAAGCAACATCATAGCGTAATGGCTCCTGATAATACTTGGCTCAGTAGCAAGTATTAGGCCTAGGGAGAAGTTATCAGTCAGCAGATTCACGAAGCGGACCAAACGTTACAAGTACCTGTTAGTAGTAGCTAGAGATTTCTTTTCTCTTCATATAGTTTAATAAATCGATTTATTCATTACCAACTCGGTTTCCGTCACAGATACCCTCAGAGAATACCTAGACGAGTTTTGCACTGCCTATATTGATGATATCCTTATATTTAGTTAAACTATGGAAGAGCACGTACGCCATGTCAAGCAGGTTCTCAGTCGCCTTGAACATGCCGGCTTACAGATCGATATAAAGAAATGCGAGTTCCACGTTCAATCAGTCAAGTTCCTCGGTCTTATAATTACAACAGAAGGTATTAAAATGGATCCAGGGAAGTTAGAAGCTATCGAATCATGGCCAGCACCAGAGAACAACAAAGAAATATCACGATTTCTTGGCTTCACTAACTTCTATCGAAGATTTATTCCGGGATTCGGTTCCATTGTTATGCCGTTGACTGATTGCCTTAAGAAAGATGCAATATTCTCTTGGGGATATAAACAGGACTCTGCTTTCAAGCTAATTAAACAGAAATTTCGAGAAGGGGTGGTGCTATCTCACTTCAATTGGGAGCGTCCAGCTTGTCTAGAAACGGATGCCTCTGATCGAGGAACAGGAGGAGTTCTACTTCAGCCTGATGAGCACAACAATTGGAAACCAGTTGCATTATTTTCTCGAAAGATTAACCCAGCGGAGTCCAATTACGAAATATACGACAAAGAACTTCTGGCAATTGTGCAAGCCTTCGAAGAGTGGCGTCCAGAGCTAGAAGGGTCCCCTGAACCCATAGAAGTCGTCACAGATCATAAAGCTCTAGAGTATTTCATGAAGTCCCGACTACTCAGCCGGCGTCAGGCTAGGTGGAGCGAGTTCCTATCGCGTTTCAATTTTAAAATTTGTTATCGCCCTGGTTTCCAGAATAGGCCAGCAGTGTAAAGGTTTAAGGAAATCAGAAGTACTTGAAGTCGTTAACACAATGGAAATGAATAATTTTTCCTTGGGGAAAGCTAAACTACCGTATCGTATCCTGTCCTTTATGTCTTTCGCGTACGCTAGTATTAATTCCCCCCTTTAGCCATATGAGAATTAATCCTTTCTTCCGGCTCCCTTCCTTGGCCCCTGAGAATCATCCTTTCTCCCTGGCTCTCTTCCTTGTATCGTACTCCCCCATCTGGCACGTACCCCCTTTAATACCCCCTTAAAGTCCCCTTTCGTCTATCCAGGAGCGTTGCTTTGCCAATACCTTACCTTGGAGACGGAGTGGTCCTAGTGACCAGTCCCAATCCGGGCACAGCCCGTCACATTACCCCCCTTCCTCTTATGAAAGACCGATTTTTGTTTTCTTCCCTGTCTGGCACCTTCGCTCTCTCCGACATTGTCTCCTTTAGCGTACAAGGCTTCGAAATGGTCCATGGCCTCCACGTCCTCGAGGTCAGTTCGATCTTCCCATGCCGGTTCGGCGAAGCCCTTCCATTTGACCAGTACACGACGTACCCATCCTCTCCCGCGTCGGACCTTTTCTGCCCTTAAAATCCGCTCGACCACCTGTTCCGGAGTCGTGTTATCTCCATCTTTTATCATCAAAGGTGAAGGTTGCGCGTCATCTTGGATCTGGGAGGGTAGCGGGTCATCGTTAGCCTTTCGTAACAGTTCCACGTGAAATCTTGGCCATATCCTAGACGGAACATCCAGCTCTACCACATGTGGTGATATTACCTTAACTACTGTGTATTTTGCGTTGACCCACGCTAACTTCTTCTTTGGTTGAGGCGTGGAAATGTTTTTAAGACTGAGCCACACCTTATCGCCCAACCTAAACTGCGGCAGAGGATCCCTCTTCCTGTTTGCCTGCTCCTCCATTATTTGCTGCGCGGCTGCCATAGCTGCTGCCGCGAATTCCTGTGCCTCTCGTATCCTATCCACGAATTTCTCAGCTCGTTTGGCTCGTATTGATAGAGGCTCCCCTGGCTCGGACGACTTTAGCTGTACCGGCTCTGCGTGATAGCCATGTTCCAGGAAAAAAGGGCTTAGAGTTGTGGCTGCACTATCCCTATTATTGATCGCCAATTGCGCGGTAGGTAGCATTGATGCCCATTCGACTTGTGAGAATGATATGAACGCCCGTAGGTACGCCAAAACCTCCTGGTTCATCCTCTCTATCGCCCCATCGGTTTCCGGGTGGAACGCTGTAGACAAGCTTTGTTCGATCCTTGTCATCTTGCATAAGTGCCTCCAGAAATCTCCGACCCAGTTTGACCCTCTATCCGACGTTAAAGCATGTGGGAATCCATGGAATCTATAATGACACGCTACAAAACGCTCCGCACATTCCTCAGCATTCATAGTGTGCATGGCTTCCAACGTGACGCTCTTCAGTAAGCGATCCGTGATTACCATGAGGTACTGCGGATCCCCCTTGCTCTTAACTGGAAGGTCTGTCATGAAATCAATTGACAACTCGCTGTGGAAACGTTCCGGCACTGGTAAGGGCAACAGCAATCCCTGCCTTCTAGAACGCCACACTCTTGTTCTGCCACAAACGTCACAATTCTTGCAAAACCTCCTCACCATTTGGCTCATCCCCGGCCAGAAAAAGGATCGCGATAAGATAGCGATCGTGTTATTTCGTCCTGGATGTCCTGTTGCATGCGAGTCATGCGTTTTCTGGATAAGGGCTGTATGCAAAGGTTCCCAGTTTGGTACCCACAGCCTTTTTCTAAAGCATAATGCTCCCCGCATGTCCAGCTCGCATTCCGCTCGAGCAACCTTTAATTGTAGGTGAGATGCAAACTGTGGTTCGTTATTCCATATAGCTATATATAGCTCCTCCCTCATAGCCTTGTCCTTTGCCATCCCAACATCCCATAACGCCTGAAGTTCTTCTTCCTCGAACAACTGGTCACCATGCGGGATTTGGTTTTTATCCATACTATCTGCAACCTGTATGTGCTGTACTTGTGCTGACCCTTTGTCCAGCAGATCTTCACTTAGTAATGTGAATTCTCTTTCCTTTATTCTCGGGTCATCTTCTGATTTGGGCACATCCTGTGCTCTTCGTGATAGGGCGTCCGGCCTGCCACTTAGCTTACCTGCCCTGAAGTCTAGCCTAAAATTGAACTGAGATAACAGTTGGGACCATCTCACCTGCCGTTCCGACAATTTTTTTGATGACATGAAGTACTTTAGATTTTTATGATCCGTCAAGATGACAAACGGCTCTTTTAGTCCTAGAAGTTCACTTCTCCACTCATTCAGGCATCTGATAATTGCTAGGAGCTCCTTATCATGGATGTCATAATTGCACTCTGCCGGTGCCAGCTTCTTCGAATAGTAGGCTACCGGTTTGAATTGTCCATCTGGTTGGTGTTGTAGCAAACACCCCCCCGTTGCCCAGCCGGATGCATCTGTCTCCACTATCGTTTTTCGTTCCCCATCCCACAACGCTAACACAGGGGCCATGATAAAAAGAGCTTTTAGCTTCTCGAATGCTTCTTGTTGATCCCTTGTCCACTGGAAAGGAGTCCCCTTTTTAGTGAGGTCCTGTAGTGGAGCTGAAATTTGCGCGAAGTTCTCTATGAATCCCCGGTAAAAGTTAGCAAATCCCAAAAAGCTGCGAACACCCTTCACATTTGTTGGAGCTTCCCATGCTGCGATGGCCCGTATTTTCTCTGGATCTACCTTGACGCCTTCTGCTACGCTGATTATAAAGCCTAAGTACTTGATCTCTTTTCTGGCGAATTCACATTTTTGGGGGTCAAGCTTGAGCCCCGCCTTGTTTAGTCGATCTAGCACTTGGTTCACTTTTTTCCAGTGGTCTTCCAGATCCCCGGTGGAGAAAATGACGACATCATCGACATACGCCGAGCACGTGTCCCCTAATAACTCTCCTAGCACTTGGTTTATCCACCTTTGGAATGCCAATGGGGCTCCTGCTAAACCAAACGGAGTAACCAGCCACTCAAACGACCCGAACCTCGTTCTGAAAGCCGTTTTCCACTCGTCTCCCTCGGCGACTCTCAATCTATGGAAAGCTGACCTGACGTCTACCTTTGTTAGCCATTTTGCTCCAGATAGCATTTGCATAGTCTCTCGGATGAGGGGTAGAGGGTAGCGGTCACGTTCCGACACTGCATTCAGGGCCCTATAATCAACGCAGAACCTTAGGCCTCCTCCTGGCTTCTTAATGAATAGAACTGGTGCCCCTCCAGGCGAGCTGCTTGCCCTTATCCAATTCTTATCCAATAACTCGGTTAGTGTCTTTCGCAAAACCAGCAATTCATCCCTCGACATCCCGTACAGTGGTCCCCAGGGCACTCCCATTTCATGGCCCTGCTGATCCTTGAGCATTCGTACCCTTGTGTCCACCCCTGGTCGCAATGGCGGTAGTGAGCTCCTGCCGTCAACACCGTCTTCCACAAACAGGTCCGTGAAATGCCTGACTTCCTTAGGCAAACCATCCCTGACCAAATTCCTCGACGTTTCCCTTTTTGGCTCCAGTGCCTTCGTAATATCGTGCATTGAAATAGCTCCGACTAGTTTACACATGGTGTCTAGCGTTTCCTTCGACTCTTGATCGCAAAATCTCGCTAACTCCAGGTACGATATCTCCGCTTTGTTGCCTAACCTTGCATTCCTTAGCGCATCCTGTACCTCCCGTGGTGCAGACTCGTCGACCCAGCCACTTGACTTTACCATAATTCGATTGTCTCCGTGGCCTACATGTAGGTATTGCTTTCCTGCCACGTAGGTTACCTTATTGCGTTCCATCCAGGGCTTGCCTAGAATAATTGGGCACGCCAAGTTGGGCATCACATATCCCCACAATTGTTCTTGACGTCCGTCGATATCCAATTTATATCGAGCTATTTTACTGATCTTTAACTTTGATCCGTCGGCTAACCGCAAGCTTGTTGAGACCTGCTCAACGAAAATGTTTTCTCTGCGCACGAGGGCTTCATCAATCACTGAGAGACACAGACATCCAGTATCAATCATGGCTTTAATGAAAAAGGAAGAATTTATTAAACTGTCAACTAATAACGGCTGCGAGACAGATTCCTGTAAATACCCCTGCTCCTTTGATGAAGCCCCGTCCCCCCCCCTGAGAGCGACTCTTCTCAGGGGTAGTCGTTTTCTGGATATCTTTCTTCCGTCTGTTCCTCCACTTCCGTCACAGCATTCACTCCCGACTTTGGTGCCTGTGCTCTTCGAAATTTTGGGCAGTTCGTCGCCCTATGTCCCCCCTGGGCACAGCGAAGGCAGACCCCTTCCCTCATCAATCGGCGCATTTCGTCCTGCAATCGCCACGGTGCCCTTGGTACGAGCCTCTCATCCTGATTTTCTCGCGGTCCGCGCCCAAACCTGCCATTAGGCTCGTTTCTTGACTTTACTGCCGCTCTCTCTGCGTTTCGGACAGAACCTCCCACGGCCGCTATGATTGCGTTCGTGCCGCTCATTCTAATGTCCCCTTCCGCATCCACTGTCTGTCGGCTGGGAGTAATGTGCCCTACTCCGCTCTTTGGCGCCCCCAACTTTGTCGTTGTCTGGGCTGCTCCCCTTGGCCTGTAATTTGCCAGACCTTCTAATTCTAATGCCACTTCTTTCACTTCCTCCACCCAGTCATGATGCCTTTCTGGAGGAGGAAGCTTTACTCCCACCAAAGATATCCGCAGCTTGTTGTTCAGGGCCGCTTTCAAGGTCATCGTTTTGCCCAGTTGCGTGAAGGCCTCGTTCCCTCCACTCTGAGCCACTCGGTACTCGAAGTCCTGCAAAAAGTCCGCGAAGAACTGGTTTTCCCCCTGTTCCATCCGATTGACGTGTTCCAAGGCTACTTGCCGTGCCTGTCTATCTGAGAATGTATCTTTGAGGTGCTGTACCAGCTCCCTCCAGCTGAATTGTCCGTCAGCTTTCCTTCTCTCAAACCAAGCCGACAACCTTGGTTTTGCTGTCTCCGGCAGGGTTTCGATCACGTCCAGGCAAATCGTTCTGTCGTCCAGGAAAGGGGCAAAATCCGCCTCGATTCTCGTTTCCAGTCTCCCTACAAAAAACCCGAAGTCTACTTGCACCCCATTCCACTTGGGTAATATTGCGTCCCTACGCATCGGCCTTGCTGCTTCCGTCGACTTTGGCACGGTTTCCTGTGCTCTCCTTTCTTCGAGTAGTAATAGCAGTCCCTCTATGTCCTGCGGGGACAGTTCTGCCAGCCGATTGGTGCTCTCCGCTTCGTTTCCCATCCTGAAACTTGATGAGCCCTGGTTTGTTCGATCCATCTCAAATATTCCCAGCAATGAATCCGATCGAGCTGAGAAACTATGATAAGATGAGATTGACGTTCGCGGCTCTGACTCTTCGTCTGGGACTCTATATGTCATGCACCTTTGGTAGGTGCGTGGGAGAAGTGGGGTTAGAAAAAGAAGGAAAAATTATATGTAAAGGTTTAAGGAAATCAGAAGTACTTGAAGCCGTTAACACAATGGAAATGAATAATTTTTCCTTGGGGAAAGCTAAACTACCGTATCGTATCCTGTCCTTTATGTCTTTCGCGTACGCTAGTATTAATTCCCCCCTTTAGCCATATGAGAATTAATCCTTTCTTCCGGCTCCCTTCCTTGGCCACTGAGAATCGTCCTTTCTCCCGGCTTTATTCCTTGGCCCCTGAGAATCGTCCTTTCTCCCGGCTTTATTCCTTGGCCCCTGAGAATCATCCTTTCTCCCTGGCTCTCTTCCTTGTATCGTACTCCCCCATCTGGCACGTACCCCCTTTAATACCCCCTTAAAGTCCCCTTTCGTCTATCCAGGGGCGTTGCTTTGCCAATACCTTACCTTGGAGACGGAGTGGTCCTAGTGACCAGTCCCAATCCGGGCACAGCCCGTCACAAGCAGATGCGCTATCTCGCCCAGCCGGATCCCCTGATCCAAATCTTCGAAAATTCCTTGAGCAACGACTTCTCAAACCACATAATCTGACGCCTGGTATGGGAGAAAGCCAGTTGTTAGCTAACGTGTCAGTTGAAAATTTAGAACACTCACAGTCTTCCAACATTTCAGATACACCCGTGCAGGTTATATCAGACACACAAACTCCACTGATATTCTTAGAACGTATCCGCAAAGGAAGCCGCACTGACAAGTCTATTTTAGCTGTAATAAATGCCTTGAAGAATTCCGATTCGCCTAGAATCAAAAATTTCACCCTAGCTGAGTGCACATCTAGTAATGGCCTCTTACTTTACAGGAACAAAATCGTAGTACCGCAGTGTGAACAAGATCAATCCCTAGCCATGGAAATTATTCAGTCGCATCATGATCCACCAGCTGCAGGACACCAAGGAGCAGCTGCAACGTTTTCTGTCATTGCTCGCAAGTTCTTCTGGCATGGTATGTTAGGTCAAATAAAGCGATTTGTTCGGAACTGTCATACCTGCTCGCGCATTAAACTCAATCGAGGAGGAGCTCAAGGACTACTATGCCCATTGCTAGTTGCAAGTGAAAGATGGCGGCATATTGCAATGAATTTTGTTGTAGACTTACCAGCAAGTAAAGACTGGAACGATGTCGAATTCAACAACATGCTAGTTGTCTTGGATAGAATGACTAAGCAGGTCCACATCACCCCATGCAGTGACTTGAGCGTACGGAGCACTGCGTACCTGTTCTACAGAGACTGTTTCCGCCTTCATGGCCTGCCAGACTCTATAACTTCCGATCGCGGAAGTCAATTTACTTCCGAGTTTTGGAAATGGGCATGCAAATTCCTGCAAATAGATCATTGACTATCAACTGCTTTCCACCCACAAACCGATGGTCAAACTGAACGCATGAATGCGCGTATTGAGCAGCATCTTAGAGCCTATGTCAATTTTGTGCAAAATGATTGGGTTCGCTTCCTGCCATTTGTAGAATTTGCTCTGAACAATTATGATACGCAAGTGACAGGCACATCACCATTTCTGGCCGTATATGGTCTGCATCCACGTTCTGGCTCCGAACTTTCCGCCCCTTCTTCTAGTCCGCCAGCTCCTGCATCAATTAAGATTGAAAGAAAAGACGCCGAAATTCTCGTCTCTAATATGCAAAAAGTTGAGAAGTTTCTAATTGAAAATATCGAGTTCCAAACTGCCCAGTATGAATATCAAGCTAACAGGAAAAGAATAGCTGCAAGGAACTACCGGCCTGGAGACTCAGTCTGGCTTAATTACAAGAACGTCCGACTCTTACGACCGTGTCGCAAATTAGATTTTAAGAATGGAGGACCCTTTAAAATAATCGAGCCTGTAGGAAAGTATGCTTTCAGATTGAAGCTTCCTTCGTCATCAAGAGTTCATCCTGTATTCTATGTTTCGCTTCTCTCTCCAGTTTCCAATGATCCACTGCCTAGCCAAACCTCAGGGCCTCCACCAACGCTTGATGCCGAAGACCCTAACTCTGAGTACGAAATTGAAAAGATAATTGGTTCCCATTGGGTCAAGAATAAGTTACATTACCTCGTCCGATGGAAAGGATACGGTCCTGAAGATGATTGGAGCATACCTGTTTCTGAAGCAAGGGGATTCAAAGAAATGGCTAAAGAATTCCACGAACTCAATCCTTCGGAACCCAAGCCTGGTGACACAGTTTCACGACTAAATGTAAACTCATCTCACAGGAGCTCGAAGAAGTTAATGTGACGGCTTGTGAGCCGATAAGTCCTGTAGCCTTCGATGGCTATCGAAGGCAACCTATATTCTCTATCACTCCGAGGATTATCAGCAGACGAAAACTGATACGAGATCGCCACTGAGGCTACGTAAAGGATAGTGCCAAGAGTATCGGAAGCGTTACCCGTGTGGCAGAACAAACCTTTAGTCAGTTTCATTGCCACTATAAGTGTAGGCTAGATTTAGATACCTCTGGATGTGTATAAGTAGCAGAGTAGACTTGCAGGTAGTTTGCTTCTACATAGATGAATTATAGCTTTACCTTTCAATCATACAAATGCCCATTCGCTTTCTATATTTGAACTGTGACAGTTAAGGAGGGGGTAATGTCACAGACCAGTTTGTGATATTGTATTGCACCTGGCCAACCGCCCCATGAATACACTCAGGAATAGGGTTAGTGCGTTGCAATGGTTACAGTGTTGTGATAGCAACAGTCACTAGTCAAGATACTGATCAGTTGCTATGTAACAGCTGTGGGCTATTGCACCCTTGATTGTAGTGACCGGTCTCAGGTACTTAAGGAAGCTCTTAGGATGTATTTGTACTGTAGCTTTTTGTCTTGTATTTTATCTACATCTTAGAATCTCGCCTCTGTCCTAGTTTCTGTCCTCGTCTACATCTCGTCCTCGTCTACATCTCGTCCTCGTCTACATCTCGTCCTCATCTCAGTCTCCGCCCCAATCCCTCTCCTTATAAGTCTCCTGTCCTCCGACCCCTGACAAATATAATTGACCCAAAAGGTTGACAAAACCTATTCCAAGATACAGTTCATTTATAAATCATGGTCCCGAGATACGCTCGAGGGAACATCATGACTTGGAACACAGACAGCTGGTTTATGTAGAAAATGTTCAGGACGAAATAGAGTATAATGCTGTAGCTCTTGCAGCAAAAACTGCACTGGAAACAAATGAGGGACCAACAACAATCGAGGAGGCACTCGAAAGGCTAGATGCAAGCCACTGGCGTGAAGCAATAGATGAAGAAATAAATTCCTTAAACCGAAACCATACCTGGGACGAAACTTTCCGGCCTCCACTGTAAGGGCTAGAAGTAGAATTGTATCCGAATTGTACTGTGTGCTGTGTAAATAAGATCTTAAACTAAAGAAAGAAGATGGAAGAGGAAAAGTCTCCCTTATATACATTGAAAGGTGGTCTGTGCTGTTACCAGACTATACCAAAATAGAGCAACTAAATAGTCACCTGATTGGTATCAGCTCAGATCAGTCACCCAAGCCCAAGCCTTGGCTGCCTTAGGCTCTAGCCTATGACATTACCCTCTCTGTCCCATTTCTTAGCTTTTGCTCTAGCTTTGTAAGCATCCAATGCACAGGTCTCTTGAAAATCATGTTGTGGGTGCCATGATGGTTTGGCATAACCTGCCCACTTGTTGTGTTATCCATGTAACTTACCATGGTACATGCTTTAGGTCGCGTCATAGCATATGCACGTGACTGTGGAACTAAACCGTAGGGTGTTTAGTGTGTAATGCATGTGTGATGCATGTGTGAGTATACTGGACCAAACTAGAACTAGATGGAATAGAGATAACAGAATCAGCGAGAGACTGATGGACTGAGAGAGAACGAGCTGGTCATTTCTCGTAGGAGAGAAATGATATCATAAGGGAATGTTCTAGCACTAGGCTGTGAACAACACAGTAAGTCTGGAGCAAGATATAAGGAGGTCTCAACCTCCGTCCATTCATTTTGTAACTAAGTTTCCTTTATACGAGAATATAGAGTCAAGTCTTACATATCACGAGAACACACGCAACAGCGACTATAGAGACCTACTGTGAGCATAACTTCCCCAAGAGTATCCATCGTCCTGCTCCCATATAGCCTAGTTAATATAACACCACTTTACAAGCACCTCTTTCCTACTGCCCCTTCCAATCTTTCTATTCCTTGAGTCTAGAATCTCATCAACTCCAAATTCTACATCACCAGTACTTGTTAATATTCCTGGAGGTTGAGAATCATCTGACTTCTGTGAAGGAAGAGGATCATCATGGGCTGGTCTTAAGAGTGATGTGTGGAACTTATTATGAATACCTTTAGGAGTATCTAATTCATAAAAGTGAGCTGAGTCCGGAAATGTTCTAGTTATTTTGTACTTGGCATGTATCCAGTCAAGTTTCTTGGAGGGTCTCTCAGTGTTTATATTCTTTAAATTTAACCAGACCAGATCTCCAAGCTTATAAGTAGGTGCAGTATCTCTAGAATTATTGGCATATTTTTCTTGAGACTGCTGGGCAACTGCCATTGATGTCTGTGCGAACTGATGCGCCTCTGAGAGCTTCTCAATAACATCCTGACCTCTTGAAGCTGGTGTTCCTAGAGAAGAGGGATTATGATCTGATACTAAAGATATAGAGATTGCATCATATCCATGGGTCATAAAAAACGGACTTATCTGAGTTGTGGTAGCTATTTTGTTATTGATAGATACCTGTGCTAGTGGGATCCAATCTTTCCAGTCTGACTGTTCATAAGCAATGAATGTTCTCAGGTAAGTTTCTACCTCTTGATTAGCTCTCTCTGTTGAGCCGTCAGTTTCTGGATGATAGGCTGTTGATAGCCTCTGGTTGATCTTAAGTCTAAGAAATATAGTGTTCCAGAATGCATTAACAAATTGAGGTCCTCTATCAGAAACAATTGCCCGAGGAATCCAATGGTGAGGCAAGTAGTACTGAAAAAATAATTTAGCCAGTCCCTCTGCATCAAACATATCTGGGGGAACTGGTATTAGGATTAACCCTTTGCTTAATCTATCTGTAATGACCAAAAGAATAGTTGTCTTCTCAGGACCAGAGGGAGGAAGGCCTGTAATGAAATCCATAGATATTTCCTGCCATATCTGTGATGGAATGGGTAATGGTCTGAGCAAACCTTTTTTCTTGTCTCTCCAAATAGTGGTTCTGCCACAAACATCACAATTTCTTACAAACCTCCTTACTTCCTGGTTTGATCCTGGCCAAAAAACTTCCTTGACACTAATGAAATTGTAGCATCTCTTCCTGGATGACCCGAGAGGAAAGAATCATGAATCTTTTGTTAAAGTTATGAGCTTGAGCGAAGATGGAGGTTGTAGCGGAATCAGTGTTGGCGGTTAGACCAATGCAGTAAGTCTCGTATGAGGTTGTGAGAGGAAGATCCGAGTGAAAACAATTGTATTTAGATGTATGGTTCAGAGTAAAACCGAGATGATAAGAGTGAGATTGCGTGTTCGCATATCTTATCAACTGTGGTTTTTGACCAGTATTTATCAATCTCCATGGATCGTAAGTTATGATCCATGTAGATGTAGATCTATGTACATACACATATATGGGTCAGGAATATAAAGCTAAATACATGTGTGTCGGTAATAGATACGAGAAAACTATAACCTGCATTTGAGACATAGTCATCCACTGGAATGCTAGTGTGAAATAAACGCTAATGCGCATTAAACTTTCGGTGAATGATGTATTGATAACAGTGATATAGAATGGGGAATTTGATAGTCAAATTAGCCGGACTTACTAATAAGTTATTCTTGGCATTCCAAGATATATCATATTTCAACATCTTTTGTATAACAGCTGTAGTCAAGGGCTCAAAGTTGGGTAGCCAAATTCTCTCCCTATAATACAGAATATTTTCGTTAGATATTGCACATTCCCCTGTAGAAATCCTTAGCTCGAGGTCAGAAAGAAAAAGTCTATCTAGATTTTTAACTGAGTTGAATGCTCTGGTGTATCTTTCAATAGGCTCTCCTGATTTTAAGGCTTGATTCCACAAACTGCAAAGGTCTGCATCATCTTGAAATGGGCAAGGTAAGTTAGTAGTGACCATAGACTTAATCCAAAGTTGAGGTGCTAGAAGGATGTTTTCCCTAGCAGCAATCCTAGAATCTGAAGCATCCTTTGGTATATCTTGCTCTCTTCTAGATAGTGCGTCAGGTACAACGCTTGCCTTCCCTGGTCTATGCTTTAGTTTGAAGTTTAGAGGAGCATGTACTTCCATCCACCTAATTTGTCTTTCATTTAATACCTTCTTTCTTTCAAATGGCTCCAGGTTTTTATGGTCTGTAAGAATGGTAAAGGGCTTCTTTAGCCCTCTAAGCTCGCTATTCCATTCCTTGATGCATTTTATGATGGCTAAGAGCTCCTTGTCATGAATATCATAATTGCACTCTGCTGGGAGATGTTTTGCTGAATAAAATGCAACTGGTCTCCATAGTTTTGATACTGGATCAAGTTGTGTTAAGGTACCACCAATAGCCCATCCTGATGGGTCGGGCTCCAATTGTGTCTCTAGATCTGGATTAAAAGTAGCTAGAACTGGTTCTTCCTTGAAAAGATTCTTGATATGTTGAAAGGAGTCCTCGCAATCTTTTGTCCATTCAAACTTTTGATCCTTCCTGGTTAGATTTGTCAAAGGTCTGACAAGCTTTGCAAAGTCTGTGGAAACTCGAGGGACAAAAGACGATTGGCGAGTGGTCAAAAGCTGGTGTGGACTCAAATCATAAGATTCTAAACTAAAGAGAAAAGTACCTAGGAGGATATGAATCTGTATATATTTACATAGGAGTTCAACTGTTGAAATAGAGTTGCCAACACGAAACCTCCTGTCCCTCATTGCCTGCAACCCAAGGGTTTTGCATGAAAACCAATATCCATGACAAACCTTTCGTATCGTGATTTGTCACACACAAGACTCGTGTGTGTGAAACTAGTCTTTGGAATTCCTGGATTGACCCTGTGTCGGCTTACCAACTATTGAACCAACAGCCACGTGGCCACTGAAATGTCGGGGCGTCACAGCCGCTTGATTGTTGAGCAGGATAGCCGTATTCTGTCCATCAATGGTCCCGTAGCTGGTGTTGAGCTGTTCAATCTTGTCTTCTGACCACTTGTTGAACATGTCAATAAGGTTACTTTCACCGTCATTTTGGTTCGCCTCGTAACCTTCATAGTCGATGATGAATATACCCAGGGTATTGTTGTCGTTCGGGAGTTCGTTCTCCGCCATGTACGTCCGCCAGCTCTTGATCCGTCCCTGACGTTCGCTTGGTGTGTGCCGAGTGGACCAGCATCCAGCCTTTTTACACACGAAGCAGATCTTTTGGCGGTTGTATTGCTGCCGAATCCACCATGAAATCCACCTCCCCTAAAACTTCCTCGGCCACCTCTTCCTTGAAATCTCCCTCTATTGTGGCCTCCTCTTTCTCTGTACCTGCGGTCGACAAAGTACTGTCCATTGTTGTCTTCTTCTTCATTGTTGTATTCTGCTTCCTGATGAAATTGCCCTGTATTCTGTGGTGCACAGTCCATATGGATCTTGACAGTAGATCGTAGCTCAGCGCAGGCATTCTCGAATCCGTCGTGGAGGTGGATGAGTGCTTGTGCGCAGGCTGATACGCCTTAAAATGTAGCGTACAGCTGTCCGGCGAGGCTGTGGCTTTTGTGACCATAGTTACATCTGAGAGCTTCGTAGATCTTTTGGAGCTTTTCGATAACCAGGTCAAGACATTGAAGGGTGTTCTTTTCGGGATTGTCCCTAATAACCTTGAGAAGGGTGAGAGCTCGCCATTCTGTCAGGTAATTCTGCTCTTCTGTCTTTGTGTGAATTATTTCCTTCGTTTTGTGGACTATGTCATCGAAAGTCAGGTCGTTAAGGTGCTCAGCAAGGTGCCTGAAGTAGTACTCATGTGTGGCGTCTCGTAGCATCGTCGAGGACGCATTCTTAAACTGATTTTCGCCAACCCCGGCAATTCGGCGCTTTTCTAAGAAAATTCTCAGCTTATTTTCGAGCACCTCATAATGCTTGGCTCCAAACTTGTCCTGAGGGTTGACATACAACTTGCCGAGATCCGTCAGCGCTCTCGAAATACTGGTACCTTCAGTAATTGTTCCTTTTGCCCAATCCGGGATGTATGTCTTCCCAGAGTCATTGTCCGAATCGGCCCCCTTGCAGCCTCTTTTCTTTTCTTTTTCTTTCCCTTAGGTTCCTTCTTCCTGATGCTGTCGCTCTCGTTATCAGAATCGTCGCTGCTATAGCCTTGATCCGCGATATAATTGATATTTTTATCTCTTTCACCTTTGAGCAGGATATTTTTGCCCTTGTCAGCCTTATTGCATTTCAGGTTCGTAAATCCACTCTTATCGTGGTCGCCATTGTCTGTCTCACTAGCTACACTCTGTATGCCTCTGTTGAAGACGAGTGACTGGAATTCCACGCTGTATCCAATTATCTGGTCGAGTTCGCGCTTTGACCACTTAGGCAAGTCGTCGACATCATCATCGAGCAATGCTGCCAGCTGCTGCGCGATGGTTGCCCGTTTGTCGTTCTCACATCCTACGTATATGCCTCTGAACATAGGGAATATCTTAAGCCTTCTGAGGATGGGTTGATAGACCATGGCAAATGTGTCAGGAGCCCATTTGGCAAAGTCCTCTCGGAACATCTCAAGGAGTATGTAATCGATGTAGCCTTGATTGTAATTGTCAATTCATGAGATTATGGTCAAGTTCAATTCGGTAATATTGTCTCTCTAAATATCCTTTCCTCCTATATCCTTTTTCGTATTGTGCGGCTTTACCAAGTCGGCCTGAGGAAGTCCTACAAACTCTGGTACCTTAGTATGGCTCATCTTGTCGATCCTGGCGGGGTCTTGAACGCCGGGAAGGCAGTGACATCAACTTGTGATACGGTGCCACGATCTTCGCACTACCGGAACCCAACTTGTGGGGCGGGCAGTTGCTTCCTATCACGACCTGGTCGAAATTGCCGATGGGATCGTCTTCCTATGAAGTACCTAGCTGTCTGTGCTTGCTGTCAAGTCAAGCACTGATCAGTGTTGGTATGACAGGGTCAATCTCTGTGATATCACAGGTAATGAGAATGGGGTTTGCTAATGCAAAATTGGTGACTGACTGAGATGTATATGTATATGGATCTCTATCTGTGGACATCCCTGAAGCGTTGATAAAACCTGAGTCCACTTGTGAGCCTAAGGCATGAATCTAAACCTCAGGCCTACCAGAGCAAGTGCTCCAACATTAAGAATCCCAAGAATTTTTGCAACTCTTTCACTGTTTGCGGCTCTTCCCACTCTAAGATTGCCTTAACTTTGTCAGGATCCATACTAAGTCCATTTGTGGAGATTATTAAGCCAATGTACTTAGTTTTTTTTGGGAAAAATTCCGATTTTGCTATATCCAGTTGCAGCCCTGCATCACCAAGACAATGTATCACCTCATTGACATGTTTTTCGTGATCTTCTCTATTATCTGAATATATTAAAACGTCATCCAAGTAGGCAGTACAGTATTTATCGAGTGCATAATACAGAATATGATTCATGTGGTTCTGGAAAGTTGCGGGAGCGTTACAAAGACCAAATGGTGTGACAATTATTTCGTATAGTCCAGATCGTGTTATAAATACCGTCATCCACTCATGTCATTCAGGGATACGAATTCAATTAAATGCAGATATCACGTCTAATTTTTTAAAAAGTTTTGCATTTGAGATTGAATCCAAAGTTTCGCGGATCAAAGGAAGTGGATATCGATTTTTAATAGTAATATTATTCAGACCACGATAATCTTGGCAGATACGTACACCCCCGGCTGGTTTAGCGGTGAGAAGGAGTGGTGCGACAGCTGGGGAGGAAGATTCTCGTATGAAGCCTTTAGCTAAGATTTCGTCAATCCATTTTTTGAAACATTGTAGCTCAGTTGGAGAAAATGGTCTGTTCTTATAGTAAGGAACCTGTTTTCCAGGTAGAAGCTCGATTTGTAGTCCCAAGGGTGATGCGGTGGCAGAGAGTTTGCATTCTTTGGTAGAAAATATTCGGCATGATGATGGAATTCTGATGGCAGTTTAGAATTCATAACATCAATACTCAACTTGTATTTTTTTCGAGGAATTTATCAAATTCTGATTGATGATCTTTTCGACATAATGATTCCAGGTTTTTAGGGTTATTTTTGACAACTGAGGCTTTAAATTCATCATTGGAGTAAACAGTTGACGAATTGTTAAGCATTTTACTATGGCTACCTTCCATATTGGTTTTGAGTGGTTTATGTGTAGCTGGGTTGGATGATGTTGTGGTAAGCAATACGGAAGGCAATGCACTCGCGTATGAAAGCTGTTGGTGAGGATTTGATTGTGAGTGTATCTGCTTGAGGCAACTGTGGTGACAATACTGAGAATCAAATTTGAGTGTTTAAGATTTCTAATCACATACAGGGTTATGTAATTTTAACCATGGTAAACCAAGGAAAATTGGATTATTTTTCCTTAGTGTTGTGACAAAAAAAACTAGAATCTCTGAGTGATGGCCAATTTGTAAACGGAAAGTAAAATATTGGTTTATGAAAGCTTGTGTTGTGCCATCGGCTAAGCGAACAATACATGGAGTGAAGAGGGGCTTGGTTTTAATCCCAAACTGCTTCACAATAGAATCGTAATCTGCAAGTGCCATGGCAGTGGAGCCACTATCAATTAAACTAGTTGTGCAAAACATCACTGGATTTTGGTTGCGCGGGTCAGAAAGAGAAGAGTCAAGTAACATTAAATTCCTAGAACTTGTAGAGCATAGCTCCAAAGTAGAACTATCTTGCAAAATACGTTGGACAGCCTCATCTTCATCCTGATACCAATTATACCCCTGGCAGCGACTTATGCCAAGGGTTGATCTTTTAATTCGTCGAATTGTTCAGATGTTGATGGATAAACATCGGAAATTCCAGTTTTTGTGTCATTTCCGGAAGTATGGTCATCATAGATTGCGCGAAGATTAGTCTGAGTTGGAGTCTTGAAGTACTGAGTGTTAGAATTATGGAGATATGGAGGATTAAATGGCGGGGGAACTTGTTTACTAAAATACTGCATATGGGGTAGTAACTTGCAGAAAATGGTGCAGGTTGGTGATATTTTGACTAATTTTTTACCTGCCTAGAGAAATTTCGATTGGAGGAGAAGCTTCATGGGCGCTTGGGCATAGGAATAGGGTTAATTTTACGGTGATGATGTTTTGCTGTATGCCCCTTTTCCCCACAAGCAACACATAGACCACTATCCATACGGAATTTTCGTTCTGTACCTGACAATTTGATCCGGCTTAAATTCATTGGGTCTCCAATATTGGATGGTCCCCAGTCAGATGATAATTTGTTGGCAATAGGATCATTCTGATTTGCTGAGCTTTGAGGTGATTATAACCTAAAAATATGCTCCTGTTGTTAAAGGTTACGAGCAATACAGCCTACCATATCACTCCAGCCTAAAAAGTCGTCTGGTCCAGGAAGATTAAATTGATTATCAATTACATTTCTAATTTTTAGATTTAGCTGTTTCCTTAGCATATCCACCTTAGTCCGTTTATCATATTTAGCCCTTTCAGCATAATGGTCAAAGTCCGCCTTGAAATCTGTGTATTGACGCTTTTCATGAAACAGCATATCCAAGGCATTTTTAGCTGTCTGGGAGGTGTCGAGGAGTTTGTAACGCTTATCTAGAATATGCCATAAATCCCCAATAGATGTCCATGGCCAGTTCTCAGGTTCACTTGGGTGTAAATTCATTGCCTGGATTCCATCTTTTACTGCCTCCCAGGCTTTCCCGGACAGTTGTCTTTTCACATAAGATATTCGATAAAAAGAACCGGGGAAACAATCTTTATCTATCAATAAAATTTTCTGAATGTGTGTTTTCCAACTTTCGTAAGCTAACTATCACTTCTCTGTACTTTGCTGTAATGCAGAGAACTTATCTGGATCAGATCTGGCTCTACGGAGTCTAGCATCTACGGAATCGGAGATTTTGGTGGCTTTAATTTCGCATTATCTTGAGCACGTTGTATATTTCTCTAATCTTTAAGTGCAGATATTTTATCATTTAATTCTACAATCTTGTTGTTATCTGCAGAGCAATAAAAATTGGCTTTTGATAGTTCTGAGTTGAGAGATGCAACTTGTTATAAACTTGCATTTAACTGCTGGGAGTAAGACTGCTCCAAATTTAGAATTTGTCGGTGGGCATTTGCTAGATTTGAATTTAGCTCAGTAACTTGCTGTTGCGTCTTGATGAGAGCTGATTCAGTTTCCGTGAGCTTAAAATTACTCGACTTTTATTGTTCTTGTAAGTCACCAAACTTTGAATTGAAGCATTGAAGTAAACTGCAGAAAATTTTCTTCTCGGGGGACTTGGTAGTAGATGCAATGGTTGTTAGTAAATCAGTGGGATTCGAATCTTCTGGGAAGTGATGACCTTCAATAGCAGCGCTCAAATTCGGCCAACTCTGCTGGAAAGCAGTAGTAATTTGAGTGACTCTGGGGTTGGTAGTCATGGTGAATTTATACAGTATCTTTACTTTGATGAGAATGTATATATAGATAAAACCAAAAAAAATAAAAAATCAGATTGTAACAGCAGATGTCTTTAGGTTATATGCCAGGTCGCAGACAGGGTTCAGGAGTATGATTTTGCTTTTAGTATTGGATCTAAATGCGACGGGGCACAATTTAAGATCGCACAAAGTGTCACAGTGGGTTATGGATCAGGTTCTGATGGCTTAATAATATAACTGCATTGTGCGATAGTAAGGGAAGATTTTCTACAGGAGGGATCTGTACTAATATCCTAGTGTACGGCGCTAGCTCTTAGTCCCGTGACCATTACAATCGGAGTAACGCCATTATCGGTATTTGAGGCGAGGTGGTGTAGTAAGACTGAGGTGGAGGACTCGCGTGAGAATGATGGACCCGGCATTGACGAGAAGTCGTCGATTTTAGATGTGCTTGTGAGTGCTTTCGACTTCGTTTTGGATGCAATTCTTCTTGACTATCCCAGATATGCAGAGCATACTGAGCGATTATACTGGCACCACTGGGAGGTGAAGAATTCGCTTTGGCATGGGAGATTGCGTTCTGAACACTTTTAGCAGAAGCGCTTACGAGGGAGCTGCTCTCGAATGGGTTGTCGTAGTCGAGGGTAACGGCTGAACTACAGATTCTGGGGTTGTTTCCGGGATCGTCCAGGTCCATCATTCTAACCTGTGTTTGAGTGTACAGTAAGACCCCTGTTAAGACAATGCAATCGGGGCCGTGAAAAATATCTTCATGTACCCTGGTGTTACGGTGTCAAGTTTGCAGTGGGGCTTCAGCAGGGGTTTTAGCGTGTAATTTAACACGCCTTAGGCATAGTCATCTTCCATATTGGAGTTAGGCCCCGTATTTGTGCAAATTTTCGAAAAAAAGTTGTATGGCAGTTTTTATCTGGACACTGTGCGTTCGTGTGTAGGGGTTGCGAAGTGGCTTACGGTGACTTGGAACTCAAAGCACGCCTATAATAAGTATCACGGGATGCCTGTAGAGTTCATTAAGTCAGATGTAAGTTGTTCTTTAATCATCGCCTCCCAAACTCCTACATAGACTACAAAATGCTAAGCTAGGCTGACACTACGTGATTTAGACACCCCGAACCTGTTTGTGCTATGATCCACTTCTAGGTGCCAGGTCACCTGGACCCACAGCACCATAGATTGCAGTGGATCTTTCCTTCGTACTAAACCTAATTTGTATAATGATCGGCTACATAACATTTGTGCATTTTTGCTACTTGACTTTGTAACTTATTTACAAGAGTTCAAAGGTTTTCGAATTACAAAATAGAGCCACAATCTTATCCTAACCTTGGATCTGAACATGTGGCTGGAATACTTTCAGGCTTTAATATCTGGTCGGTCCCCCATCAGCATGTATCACAGCCTGACATCTTGCTGGCATACTCTGAATGAGTCTCACAAAATCTTCGGAAGACACGAAATCCTATGTCTCCTTTACGATCTTGAGTTCACTGCTTTCTGCCACCCAGATTTTGACGCTGGATGTAATCCTTCATCCTATTCCAAACAGCTTCAATTGGGTTAAGATCAGGCGAGTTGGCCGGCCAGAAAATCGGTTCAATGTACCTCTGGCTCATATCTTCCATCGTACTTGCTGCTGTGTGAGCAGAAGCATTATCCTGCATTACGGAAAGCCAAGGTCTCATCGAGACCGTGCCGTCAATAAGAGGAACTATTTTCTTGCAATATTTTTGGGAGTTAATAGATCCCCACTCCTTCTCCCAAAATAAACAGGGGCCTTTTTCTGGTCCTGCGAAGCAATCCCAAAACATCCATCCGACCCTCTTCTATTTTTCTCTAACACAATCAGCATCGTGTTCTTGGGAAGTCTAGCTCATAATGTTAGAGCATCAAATTACCATCTTCTTATTGATGAATATACGAACACTTCTTGTCACCCATTCTCTAGAATGTCTTCCATCCTCTACCCAGGTTTCGTCTGTCCGTAAAACTGACATCCAGTCTTCATATGTCCAATTGAGATGAGCTTCGGCCCATTCTCTGCGTGTCTTCATAGTTTTCTGAGATACTGGAGGCTTTAGACGAGTATCATGTCGATGATTTCCCCTTTTTTTTTAAGTTCTCTTTGTATTACCCGCACGCTAAAACCAAGATATCCACGGGGCCAGAGGCGAGTTCCAGAAATGTTTTGCGGCGGTTTAAAGGTAATACTCCACGTGATATAATCTGATCAACATCATCTACTTTCAGCCTTGAGGATATTCTTTTTTTCTTTTTGGGGGAGACAGGTCTACGGCGCAGCAAATAACTAACTTGTCCCAGAGAAATACCTAGTTGCGCGGCAATCTGCGTCTTGTTTTTGCCAGATTCATGAAGCCCATAAATCTTCAAATTTCTTTTAATTTATATTTGTTCATGTCTAATTTTTCGACTTATAAAATGTTTTGATATCTGGATAATTGTTCGTTTCGAGATGTTGAAGGTGGGGTTTGAGGTGGATTCATCTGTAAAATAAGGTTATTATCGAGTAAAGCCATGTGTCTTCTGAATAAATAACTTTGTATTCGAGAAATCTAATTCTTATTGTCACTCAAGCACAAGATGAGACGAGCTGTGTATCTCTTTTTCGGTCGGCGCTCATCAAAGCAATGGGAAAGAGCTAGAGAGCGGGTTGGATTTGCATAACACTGAGGGAGACAGGAAACCAAATAGTGCCCTCGGTTTAGGCCTGGAAATACAGGACAAGAACTATGTACCCTGTCGAAATCGGCGCTAACAGGAGTGCAACCCCTCCAGCGAATATGCGCCCCATATAAATCCACTGAAAACTTGAAATCGTGGCACCAAAGTAGAGGATATTGCTTAAAAGTATATGATTACCTAATCCAGCTATCTAGGCTACTTTGTACCTTTGATGCCTCTTCTATACACCCAATTGCCTTCTTTAATCGCTCTGATGCTCTCAAAAAGCTCGAATTAAGAGAATCTTAACTCTCAGTATACTCCATCAACACTTTCAGAGCCATTTTGGACTCTTTTGCCGTCTGTAAAGGCTGTACGTCTTGTAAACCTCTACTTCGTTTTGATTTGCTCCCAAATGTTCCCCTCTCACCTCTTGTAAAATCATTTCCTCGCTAAGGATAACACTCCCTTCCTCTTCCTCCCCAAATGGATCAAAAAAATTGTCTATTGCCATTTAATCTCGTATGTCTCCTGCTCAGACTACTTCATTAAATAATTCAGAAAGTCCTGTCGGAAGTACAGGCATAGGAAGAGCAACTGACTTGGAAATAAAAGTCAATTTCCGATAGCAATTATGAATCGTTGTTTTTGTAACTTCGTCATTCAAAATTCGTAAGATCTAGCGAATTGCTACTCGAATATTGACACTTGAATGTGGATCTGTACCCTCTTCGATTGCTTGTAGAACAAAGCGGAGCCAGTATCGTCTGTAAAATACTTTGTAGTTCTAAATAATGCCTTGATCAAGAGGTTGGTACCGGCTTTTACTATTAGCTTCCAGCTAATAGATCTTGATGTTTGACGGAGGAGGGTATAATTCAACGGCTGAATAATGAGCAGAAAAATTATCCGTTGTCAAGAGTACATCTCGAGCATTTCCAATGTGGCGATAGAATTCTTGGAGCCATTCGCCCATAATTGCTGTGTTCATCCATGCTTTGGAATCTCACATCCACTTCCCACCCATTGTCTGAATACTAACGTTTTTCAAGGCCCGAGGCGTCTTATATTTGTCAATAATCCAAATAGCAAGTCGGTCAGAACATGTAGCATTCGTACAAAAACAGAGAGAAATTCGGTCCTTGTTTTTCTTGAGCCCGGGTCGAGATTGTGACAGTAGCTCACGTTTTACGGATCCGTAATTAGATTTTTAATACTAATATTAATTCGTGATAAGATGAAGGGGTACAATCACGAGGTATGAAAATGGTAGAGAGGCAGCCTTAGGAATGTAAGATAGATTGGCTATGGAAGGTGAAATAGGAGTAACTACAGCGAGCTCTATATACATGAGGTGTGGGTGTGGAGGGCAAGACTGAACACCTGTACGCGGTGTCCTCTACGAACCTGGGAGTGAAATATTCTTCCAGAGCCAAGTTCAGTCAAACTTCGCAATACCGAACAAGTTGGCCTACGAGGCAATGATTCAAATTACTCCACCATATCAATCTTTCACTCCCAACGAAATCGATTCCTACCTAAGCCTCATCAAGTTTACAAGTACGACCTAGTACATCCTCATTCCAATGACCATACCTCTTTTCGACTTTCTCTGGCCTTAGCTGGTCGCCAGATACACGCCCACGCCGATATTTACACCCGACGGAGGAAGCAAAGCGTGGCGCACAAATCTGGAAGACAATTCCTTGGGATGAATGTGAGAGGGATCAGGACAAGTTGATAAGATGATGCAAGGGATGGATACTGTCTCAACGGGCGTGGAATTTTGAATTTTGGCAAGGAGTTTTTCGAATTGGGCTTTATGCGTGCCAAGTCTTCGGCTGCGAGAGTGCCGGCGACACTGTAAAAACTGCCATGGTTGGATGGTGCGGTGGTACATCGTCTTGGCCGGTCTGCCAAGTAGAGTCTGGATAGCTTGGACACATATCCCACTTGAGACAGTAGATCACTGGTTCAAATCTGGCAAAACACAACCACTTTTCTCGCGGCGCTGGTATGCATGGATGACGAAGGCATGTTTGGATAACCAAAGTTTTTTAAATTCCCTTTGGTGGGTAATAACGGAGGAGGGTCGACCGTTTGTGTAAGCGAACATACCTCATAGTGGTATTTGCAAATGAAATCCAGAGTATGAGTGTCTCTAACGTCAAAAGAGTTATCCCACATGTATACATAGCGCCGGTCATGTGTCATAGCTAGATAGCTGAATACACATTAAATGATTTAAAAAAAAAAAAAAAAAGAGGTGTGGGTGTTTGCTGAGTAATGCCAAGACTAGATTGGCATTCATGTCACGTGTAGGTGTTTCATGTTCAAGCACCTACACTGCCTTGCTCATTGCATGTTTGGAGCCCTGAGGGCGTAACTGGTACTTAATTAAAACCATCAATTTAATAATAGCTTCCCCTATACAACTAGTCGTATAAAAAGTCATGTAAGTATATATAAGTGAGTCATGAAGAGAAGGACAAGAACACAGCCATCAATGCGAAGATATTGGTAAGAATTTATTACGATTAATTTCGGCTGGCGAATGCTTCTACTCTTGTATATAATAGTTCAGCGTGAGAGAGGTTTACTCCTCACGCAACGTCTTCTTTACTTACCATTTACAATGCATTTGTTTACCCATCTCTTCTTCGGGAAGACCATTTATCCATTGCCCAGTTCTTCATCAGCAAGACCCACGTGTAACACCTACTGCAACTAGTTGCCCATCCATCTCTTCCTTGAGAAGACCTGTCATCCCTTTGACTCATTTATTATCTTCACTCACCACCTAGATCTTCACTAGGCTATACAACGCACTCCGTGGAACACTGTCAAACCCTCATCCTTGAGACCACGTGAAGGCAGCATTTTCCAAAAGAGACCTAACTCGTCCATATTATATGTGTTTTCTTCCTCGGTCTCACCTGCAATTGTCTGTAAAGCTTTCATTTCGGCTTCGGCAGCCGCTAGAATTGAACCAACTTCACCGTGTCGTATCCGATTCTGGATATGGTTTCGTTTCTTGAAATACTCAAGTCAGCGAACGCTGACTTCAGGAAATGGTTGGCTAGCGTGCTGTGGTGATTCTGTCTAGATCTGCTTTGCCCTCTCATGAAGAAAATCGCCAGTTATGATCGTTCCTCCTTGATCAACTCGTATTTGCCACGCCAGGAGAATACTCTCAAGTTCAGGCCAGTTTCCAGCTCGCTGTCGAAGCGCAATAGTACTTGTAGCTTCGTCAATTTTCGCAAAGGTATTGCTCAAGAACTCGGAGACTGTGGACTGGCTTAATCGATGGCAGTACTCAGCGAAGAACCACTCAATGAACTGTTTTTGTGTTGGTTTTGGGACCTGGCTGTGCGCCCATCTTCGCAGAGTACGTCGTTGCTCTACGGAAACTGCCATTTTTGACAACATTTATGGCACCAATCTAACCAAAAAACCTGGTTAAGACGATATTCAGAGGTTGAAGAAAGATAATCGAGTAATCGGTGAATGCATGGGAACAGAGTCCGTTCCGGAAAATACATCGCATAAACGGCAATATCGGCTTAACTAGGGTCTAATTGTATTTACAAGCGCAATTTTGGGAGATATCATCGTCCGTTGCGGGCTGGGCAGGTTCTGCGGGAGGTTGCGCGAGTTTGTATTTCTCGGACTTGATGGTGTTTTGTCATGTAGAGACATGATTCATTCATCAATTGATATCGTTCAAATGATCATAACCATATCACAACGTTATGTATGGACACGATTCATCGTTCGTACTTGTTTTATTAACCATGACTAGTTCTCAATAATATAAGAAACATCATTGACTAGTTATTAGAAATCTTGTCAAGATCATAAACACACAACTGAGACTAGGAGAATTTTACTGAGTAAGTAATTATTCTGTTAAATCTAGATCTGGAGAAAAATATTCTGGTTGTTTGGCTCAAGGTGTATGAACCGGAGCATATCATGTTCAATGATTAATTTATAGAAATCTATCTCAATCACAATCATCATCGTAATTCATGTCACCATCAATAGCTGCAAAAAGTGGTTTCACCTTTACATTACATGTTTTGAGATCTATTTTGTGAACTACCTGGCACAAGATAGATTTCTCCAGAGTTTCGGTGATTTTATGGGTGCCAGTGTGAATATAGGAGAGTGAGTTTTTGTTTCATTGTGGAGGTTGGAATGTTTGTTTTTATTTTTATTTTTATTTTAATTTATTTTCCTGTCCGAGTCTATGACTCTGCAAGAGATGCAGGTCCTCTCTACCTACAGGCCAAGGATGCCTCCCATACAGCTCCCCTCAAACAGTACCACCCCTCACAAGTCCTCATTCGACCATACACTAAGAGGAGCCCTTTGCCCTTCATTATCTCCCCTCTCCAGCCAACGAAACGATGGCCATTTGCGGGTGTATGGCAGCCGGGAAAAATCGCAAAAACCACTGGGTGCGGGGCTCTTCTAATACCGACATTAGGAATAAATCCGAAGACATATTGCCCCTTCTGAAGCGTTCGAAGAGGCCGGTCAGCTGGGCGCTGCAGACTTGTGGGTACCTCGGGAAATTCACCCTCTACCTTTCTAGCCTCCTTCCCGAGGGTCGTGCTGAAATGTCAGAGAAGTCTTGACAGAGAGTGATTGCTGTAAGCTAGCTTAGCCCGACTTCTTTTGTACCGTCCGGGACACTGGGGAGTGCCGTCGACTCACCGACAGATGAAGCCCTCCTGGCTAATTAGCCGAAATCTTGGTCTTGGCGCCCACACAAACTCCAAAGTTGAAAACCCCTCGAAAATGTCAGTCCCAGAATGCCTGTCAGAGACCTATTCCCCATCTAGCTCCACTTCTCAGCCGCCTGTCCTCCTCAGGTTATTTGTCCAAGTAGAGCAACAGTCCCCCATAAGCCAAGACCTCGACTTTATATTTTTCAACTTGATTTCCTCCTCCCGGGTATAAATAGCGTCGTAAATATGTTGTGAGATATGACTAGAATTTAATGGGGCAAGCTCCTGTTTGCAATTGGAGCAACTTCTTTATTTGTCATTGAGGCCAGATGATGCGTGGTTAGAAAGAGTTTGAGGACTCAGACGAGAATGATAAGAGAGGCATTATTGAGAAGTCGTCAAATGGAGATATGCTTGAGGTTGCTTTCGTCTTCGATTCAGATGCGATTCTTCTTGGCTATCCCAGATATGCAAAGCTTACTGAGCGATTACACCGGCACCACTGGAAGGTGAAGAATTCGTCTATACCGGCGATATAAAGCATTGATTGGGCCCCATATCTCTGTTTCATTCTACTTCCTATCATCAATTTCCGACATTCTAAACAACTCACAACCTTCCTTCACAACATGTCTCAGGTCAGTGATCTTCTCGCGTATCATTCGGAGAACTCCATTGAGGATATCCTCCAGTCTTTCCGATGTACCTTCAGAAAAAGATCCTATAAACGCGGTAAAAATTCCATCGCTACCTACGAATAATTTAGCTAATATTATAGCTCTTTCTGACTTTTATCGTGATCTGGGATATTATGTGTATCATCAAATAAATAACAACAACATGAATCAACTTAACATATCTTTCATTAAGACCTCAATCAATATTGTTGAAGGAACAATCAACATCATACATTTCGCAGATCTTAGTTCCGCCATTCTCCATAAAAAGGATGAGCGACGCATTTTAGAATTATCCATCAGTGCACTTGAAAAGGGAGCTAAAGTTATAACTTCATCGGTCCTATCCAAAACTAAAAAGTCATTCACATTGAACCAATAAGAAGACCCCGCTTTTGACGAGACAACCATTGACTTGAAAAATCTCATGACAGCGGATCTAGACAACGACGTATCCTATAGCATTGGAAATTTCTGGGAAGTTTTTTTCGAGGATAAGCGTTGGTCCAAACAGACTTCTCACATATGGAAAAGCTATCAGAAGTATGAGAATGCTGAGAAGAAGGGAAGATTATCAAAACTCCAGGAATTGGAAAACCCGGAAGACATTTGTCACCAGGAAAACCTGCATAAAGCCAAAAGTGAGAAGATACTTGAAATAAACATGCCAGAAAGTGAGATATGGGACTGGCTCCATTTTTTTAGGCAAACATTTTTAGATCAGCTCAAAGGTCCATCGCCAAAACCATCCATAAATCATCCAATATTTATTGAAAAGCCCCTCTCCCAGCTGCGGGGACAATATTGTCGTACGGAACGTACGAGACACTCGCTGAAATCAAAGGGCAAAACCCAACTTGACTTTCTAGTCAAAAGCATTGACTTTCCCAATGAAGAACCTGCTGAATTTGAGAATATAAATTTGCTGGGTGAATTTACCAAATTACCTAGTGAAGAAGAAAGAAAGAAAAAGTTCATCAAATTGTCAAGGTCTGTTCGAGAGGTCTTTTGCGCTCAGCCGTTGCGTCGGTATCTACATGGTTTCTACTTGTTCGGAGACGAATTTGAACTTTGGATTTTTGATCGATCGGGTGCCTACAGCGCAGGACCAAAAAAGATTGTTGATGACAAGGAGATGTTGGTCCGAGCAATAAGCTCGTATCTACTGATGAGCAATGAAGAACTCTGCTGCGATATGTCTATCCTCCAGAATGGAGAAGATAGATTTGTCCATTTCCCCAAAATCGGAGATGTTCCAGGTCCATTGTTTGAGATCAAACCGGAACCAATGGTGCAACCAACGAGGCTAATAACACGAGGCACAACATGCTTTGAAACGAAGGATGAAATGACGATGATCAAGTACTCGTGGACTAATTCGAAAGAAAATACCGAGATTGACTTCTTGAACATTGCCAAGACTGTGCGAGGTGTCGTAAATATTATTGCTTCCGAAGTGATATATGACACCAAATCCCACATGGATAACCTAGAAATTTCCAGTGCCACCCCTTGGGAATTAAGTGCTGCCGAAGATTATACATACTCAGGCACTCATAAGAAAGAAATAGTAAAACCGTCCTTTGTGAGAAACCGCCGTCTCATTAGAATAGCTATGACACCAAGCGGCCGAACAATCTATTCCAGTGGGACGATTCTTGATTTTGTTATGGACATTCGAGATGCCATCAAGGGTCATGAGGGACTAGTGGGTAAAGAGAACCTCGATGGAGATATCTCTGAAGGGAATATAATTTTGTTGAAGACATCTCCAGCCAATGACTTACATGGTATGTTGATTGATTTCGATCTTTCCGTCATGATGAAAGGAAATTTGGCCTCGGAAGATAGACAGTCCTTGACGGGAACCATAAAGTTTATGGCGCTTGAGAGATTGCAGCACGCTTGTGACACAGGAGAGTCTATCAGACGAACTTGTCGTCATGATCGGGAGTCATTTTTCAATGTGTTCATCGTTGGATGCATAGAATATGAAGAAGTATCTGCGAACAAATCTAAGAATCTAGATCGTTGGTGCACGAACGAGGTGGAAAACAGCTTCACAAACAAAAGAGATAGTGTCGTACATTTTGACAAAATTCTCATCAAATTTACGGCCAGTTTCAAAGGGTTAAAGGATTTAGCGAAGATGCTTCGAAAAATATTGTTTAATGATGACGGAGAATATATTGAGACACCACAAGACTGTGGACCTCTTTATAGAAAAATCATCAAGGCATTTGAGGAAACTATCGAGGATATCAAAGGTAAGACATGATTTTTACTAAATGGAAGATCCACTCTTTTGACACGATTTTCACTAACAAATTATTCACATTTTAGTTGGAAGAATCGAGAACAAATTTTTCCAAGCACGTCGAAAATAAAGCGTGATGATGTATATTCACCGGCGAAATGGGATTGATAAACTGCCTGTTACGGCGTGCCGTAGGTTAGATCGAGATCGCTGTTCGCCGAGGGTATGGAAAGATCAGGTGGTGAATACTAGAGAGATGGAAACCCGACGAAGTACTAAGGCTAGAAGGATGCGGGATCGCGAGAGGAATACTATAATAATATTATAAGATTGTGAAGCTGGAGAACTACTTTTCTGTAGCTCCAGCTTCCTTGAGTACAAATAACTATCTAACTCAATTCAACTAAGACAGTTGTAATTTTCCATCATAACTCAAACTGTGACCTAAACCACATCAATTCCAGTTGGCGCATTATCTGGTCTCACCATATAAGTGCAAGTGTTGAGGATGAGCCGAAAAACCTGTTCTGCGAACTTTATCTTCAGGCCTTCTGCTTAGACTCTGGTTCAAGAATGTCTCGCCATGACACAATGCCGGTTTGGATTAATCAGGCAGAGGGTACGAAAATAATGCAGCCTAATAAATGAACAACTGATAAACAATATTATGTATTTCTGTTTATAAATATATAAATTTCTAAAACCGTGGGTAACTGATGACCATTAGGGGCAAAGGTCTGACAAGGGGGATGATTGTGTGTCCAAAGTAGGTGCCTTTCATGTATCCGGGCACTTACTACACAGACCACATCGAGCTGTAATTTAAGACTATTTGATATAGATTAGTTATTCTTTAATAATATATATTTTATCAATATTCCATCTTCAGAATCCACTGTATCAGCCATTTAATTGGTTGAGGATCTAATTGCCTCGCGATAGCCGGAATTCTGAAAATTAGGAAGACACATCAATGAGTTTAGGTCCATGGCGACCGAAGTGTCGGTGCATTAATCTATAAAGGTGTCTATCCGCTTTCGATTGGGCACCCTCAGGTTCTGAGTCATCTGTGTCGGGTTCTGATGAAATCTCCTCGCCATCATTGTCGTAGTAATCATGAATACCTTCTATTGCGGGGTTAAACTTTGATTTCGCCGCAAGTGCTGTACCATGAAAATCGCTTGAAATGTGAGTAACAATGTACAGTCCTTTACTCTGTTTGGCAGTCATCGCTCTTTTGTTGTTTTTCATAATATGTATTTCATTTTCATTGAAAAATCCATTCATCCCTTGTCTACATAGTCGCTTGGCAGAAACCAGATTTACCCCTAAGTTTGGTACATACAATGTATCTTCAGAGGAACGGATGATCCATCTCTACAGAGTACTAACGCCTTTACGCGTTGATTAGAGTATAATTCTCCTCCTCCGACTTGAATGGTAACTTGTCGTGTCTTTTGCAGAGGTCCTCTAAATAAATTAATTTGGTCAGTCATTAGCGAGGTAGCTCCAGTATCAAAAACCCATTCGGCGGGAATGCTCTTACAGATTAATTCCATAGATAAATGTAATCTCTCGTTCCTTTGATGTGGAGCACTTGAATCGACGCGCCATTCCGTTGTATCAGATCCATTATGATCTATGGGATTATGCACAGGGTTACTGCTTTGAGCCGAGTAACCCTTGCTTTTCTTTGCCCAAAATTTTTGGTTTCAGTTGTCTTTTTTCTTATAGTACGGGGGAGCCTTATTAGGATTCTGAGCCTTTGATGTATGACTTTCTTGTCTAATTTTTAGTTGCTCTCCTAACTTCTGGATTTCAGCAATAAATGGACAATATCTCTGAAAATGTCCACCTTTACATATAAAACACATCTATGAAGGAGAAATTGGATCGTTGAGTGAATCTTTTATTGAAATTTCAGAATAGCGCCGAGGTTGGGGCGATGAAGTTTTCCGACGAGTGGCAAAATTTGCACTTTCTTTACTCCGATCCTCTTTATCAACCAATCATTGTATTTTTTCTTCCGCAGTGAGATGCTCTTGTAGGTGGAGGCCATCGATGGTAGGTTAATGTAGTGCGGGAAGCTTATTCATGAGTACAATAAGTAACCTATCATCAGGATAGGCATTCCTTATGCTTATATTTGCTGCGATAAGCTTATTGCGGATACATTTTATCCGCGCCAATGAGGCTTCGATGCCATCGTTCTCATCGAAGTGAAAGTTTTGAATTTGGGTAAGATATTTATTCGCAGCAGTGACACTAATCTTCTGGTATTTACTTTTCAGACGTGCCCAGACCTCGATCGCTGTCCCAAACTTGTCAATTATCTTCTGGTCGTCTTCAATCCAGTAATCAGCTAATGTTGAGAGGAATTTTGCTTGATATTTCTTGAACTCAGCTTTCTTTTCAATGTCCCATTTTTCATCTAACTTTTCAGCTCTTGATCGTTCTGTGTCACCATTTTTAGGGAATTTAGCCTCGGATAACAATCCAGCCCATGCATAAGCTTCTAAAGACGTTTCAGCTGTGTGGAAAAATCTTTTCCCTCTAACCGTAGTTTGATTCTACGAAACCATTGCTCATGATTGTCTCGGTTCAGAATCAGGAAAAGATTCATCGGGGCTCCTGATTCCATTGTGAGATTATTTGTATTACTTTTTCTAGTTTAGTAGCTTGAGTCGTTGCCTCCACTCTTCGTTTCAGTGGCTTCAAATTCGCATTTGCTCTTCGTTTAAGCAATGAATTGAATAATAGACTAAATTACTTATACACAATTCTTAATCGTATCGCATAACGGTGGTCATAACCTGTTAAACTTTAGTGCAGTAGATCGATTGTTGTGTAGCAACTTAATTACTAAAGGATAGTCTCTAATTATTACAAAATCTAATGTCTCACGATGTATGTATGTATTCTAGTCGTATCAGGCAAAAGCCCTACACCCACGAGGCGCAATACTGGTATGTGATCCATGCGGACTCACTACTATCTACATGAAGGGCTTTTCTTGCCAGAGAATCTATAAAAAAAATAGACAGATTACAAATTGAAAAATAATGGCGTCCGAAAAAATCCGCCCTGCGCCTTGTCCTAATTTTCCCAGAAGCTATCCAAAGGAAAAACATTCAAGATCCCTGGGTGTACCAAGGCTTCCCGGTATATATTTTGTGCACCATAACATTTGGTTATAGTCACGAATTCAAAGAATTTCTCCCATCCATTTTCTGCCAGCATCTCGCTCGTCCTCTGGGGGGGTTCCCGTTTAATACTTTTCCAACGCTGTAAAGCTGGTCGGATTTTGTCAGCTTTTTAGCTGAATACAACATGAATTAAATAAAAAAAAGCTGGTCGGCATGTTACAGGCTGCGCCTTAAAACACAGGGCAGTACCTCCACAACTATTCGGCGCGCTACCAGGACGCTCAGCAGTCGACTTGGCATCATGTGTTATACACGATGCAGAAGCTGCAATGAGATCCAACAAAGTCACAGCTATGGTCACGCTGGACATACAAGGTGCCTTCGATGCAGTGCTACACAATCGGCTGCTCGCACGAATGCGAAGTCAGGGCTGGCCAGTACTACTCTGTCGCCTGGTAGAATCATTTCTGAAACAACGAAAAGTTTTGGTGAGACACGAAAAAGGTGTAACTGATGAGAAGCTTGTTGAGTGCGGAGTTCCCCAAGGATCACCACTATCGCCACTTTTATTTATGTTATACATCTCAATCCTACTTGAAGATGGAACCCCAAACTGTATATTCGGATATGCAGATGACATTTCCATTGCTCGCGTCGGTAAAAATCCTAGTGAGGCTGTTGAGGCTGCCCAGGTAGAAGTAGACAGGATAATCCAACGCGCTTCAACGCACATGATAAGGTTCGACCCTTCTAAGTCCGAGCTCCTGGTTATAGGAGGAGGACCGAAGAAGAAACTAGACTCATCCAACCTCGCGGTCAGGGTTGAGGGACAGCTTATTACGCCTTCCGCGTACATTCGATGGCTCGAGGTCTGGCTCGAGGTCTGGCTCGATTCCCAACTGACATTTAGACAACATGTTCAAGAATGGTGTAATAAGGCACAACGACTATCTCACTTTATACGAAGTATTAATAGGGTCCAACGAGGTGCGGCTCCGGGACCATTAATCCGTGCAGTGAACGCAAGTGTAGTCAGTACGGCAATTTATGGCGCTGAAGCTTGGTGGCCTGGACTCACCCGTATCACGACGGTACGAGATAAAAGAGTAAGTACGGGTGTCGGATGGCACCTCAAGTTACTAGATAGGACTATTTTGACTGCTGTTCGAGCCGCACTGCCAGTGTGGCGAACTACACCAAATATACTTCTGCACCGTGAGTCAGGGATACTACCGGCAGAAATTATGCTACAGCAGCGACAGCTCCGAAATGCAGCTAGAATCCGCAGACTCGACAGCTATCACCCTTTGTCGTCAAGGGCAGCTGAGACACCAAAGGAAGCAATTAAGCGACTCAAACTGAGAGAGGGGCAAAAAGATCGTGTCTTCAAGTTTCCAGAGCAATATCTGACACGCCTTCAGAATGGTAACCTCAACCTACCGGCATCAGAAGGGCCTGGACAGCTTTACCAACCGATGATCGCGAGGGCTATGGCTAGAGCCAAATGCGACAAGGAGGAAAAGTCGAAACGGACTAATCATTGGCTTAGAAATCTCCCTGTAGGGACGCTGTGTGTATATTCTGATGGGTCATCAACTGGTCCAGCATACTCAGCCTATGGCTATGCTATATACAGGGACAGAGAACTCATAGCGAGTGGTGGAAATTTTCTCCCAGGAGCAGAGGTCTTTGATGCAGAAATCGTCGGGGCAGTTCGAGGCCTAGAAGTGGCGGCGGAAATTGGAGGTAGTATAGGTATCAAGGTACTCCTCGACAATCAAGAGGCGGTAAGAGCCCTTGTGAGTGGTAGAACGAGCTCTTCATAGTCTGAGGTCCGGAATTTTATTGAACTATCCAAGGCTCAGCCTGCCGTAGAAGTCCACTGGGTTCCGGGACACAGTGGTGTTGAAGGGAACAATAAAGCCGACGCAATTGCAAAGGCAGCCCTTGCATCAAAAACCAGGGAAGGAAATATCCCGAGACCAGAGTGCACTCAGGAGGAATCTGACAAAGTCCTGACATTCGCAGCACTTAAACGCCAAGTCACAATACGAGTACAGAAACTCGCGGAAGATTGGTGGCATAAAAATAGATCGGACAGGTATGAAGATCTGGACTTAATGATGCGAAGAAAACGCCCTCCGGAGCTAGCTTTACCTCGATGGGCATATCACCGCCTCATTGCGGCAAGGACTGGGCATGGTGATTTCGCTAGCTATCACAGACGATTTCAACATCCGAATGAAGAAATGCGATGCAAATGCGGACGAGAGAAACGGCCATGGCATTTTGCAGAGTGTCGCCCGACCATCCAGAAATGGAGGACGGAAACGAAGGAACCACGACCTACGACAAGGGATATGATAGGGCAAGAAGGATGGCAGATATTCTTGCGCTTTCTAACTGTAACAAAATGTTACAGCAAAATTGAATCATAAACAGGGAACTTGAATGTCAGCTGTATTGCTTCTTAGGGCCGCTCAGTGTGGCACGAGGATGGAGGTGTAGTGCAGGGCGCTAGCACCTCAGAAATGGTGTTTTTCCTTTTATTTGTTTTGTTTCTGTATTTCTGGCTCCTATGAACCAATCATGTAGGTAGCGAAGAGTCTTATATAGATCTGGACTACCCGTGCCATGCCCCCTGGGTGCTGGGTCAGTACCCGGTCACGATAAAAATATCATTATCATCATTACAGGCTGCGCCTATTTCATGGATAAACGTGGCGGAAACTAGGATGGTGTCTCATGGGGAGTTCCATTCTAAAACACAACTCGGGGTTAGATCAAGTTCTCAAACAATTAGGACAGGCTCAGGAACATAGGGTCGTTTCATAGGGATTGCGTAGTAATACTGTTCGAGACAGAGCTTAGGGCTGTCCTATTATCTGATGTACATATATAACCAGCGTGAAGGAGTATTCTTCTTCACGCAACGTCTTCTGTTTATACTCATACCTATTGTTCACTTACTTATCTCTTCTCTAAAGAAGACCGCCGTTATTGTACCCTTCTCACCTACTACTTATTTTACCTTTACTTCTTACGTGAACCCTATACCTAACGCTGAATTTACACCTCCTACTCTTAGGAATCACCACCATACTCCACACCTGTAACCTACTTGTACCAAATTCGTACCCTACGGAATACTAATAACACTGCTCCTTGAGAGCCTATCCCCTAGTGACTGTCGCACGGACACTTATCATTATTACATCATTAGCCCTGCTATCTAAAGAGATGTCCAACTTGGCCATACAAATACAGGGTTGCAACAAATATGGAAACAAGATATTGTTGCAGCAAGTCTCATATGGAATCATGGGCCGATACAACCCAGTTTCGCTATGACGAGCCCAATCGGAATATCAAGGATATGGTGTAGTAGAATAGATAGAGAGGTTAGCGCATTGGGAGTTGGGACACCTTAAGTAGCCTCCCCTCGGTGGACTTTTCCGAGATGTATGTAGAAAATAGACAGTAATTGGCCACCATTCCTTTACTATATTGTTTTGCTGATCGCCCATCACACGGCATTCTGCAAAGTGCCACGGGTGTTTTTCTCGTCCGCATTCACACTTGCTGTTGGTACAACGGGTTCACTTGGTTTAATGCCTTAAAAGTGCTAAAAACAAGTGGTAGATTCTGTCTATCTCTTCTATATCCCTCATCAAACATTAATATCTAAGGTACAGCTGAAGCTTAGCGCCCTAACTATATCACGTGATGCGCAGACCAAAGCTTTTGGAAGTAAATATTAAAATGTATAACCCACTACTTAGTTCGTGGACTTTATTGGTAAAGGGAAGCTTATGCAATAATGAAGGATAAAAGGATGTCAATTCGACTACTCTATTAAACACAGGTACCAGACTCCTTTTAACCCCAATAGATAGCCCGTGCGGGATCTCCTATTAACAGCAGTAAACAACGCTAGCACAGAGTATACGCAATCTCCATTCGCCAAACACCAGTCGGTCGGGACTACTAATTATCGAGCCTAGTAGGATCGACATAGTGTATCCCAACACAGAAATCATAGAAAACTCAACAACCAAACCCTTCATCAATTACTTCCATTAAGCATCACCTGACTCATCTCTGAACTCCATAATTTCAACAGTAAACACTTAATACAAGCCCTATGCATGGGGTCTAAATAACAGAATTAGTTTCGAACTTCCTAAGACTGAGCTGCAATACTTTCACTGCAAGCGAGGCTCACCACTAGAGCCTACTCTTAGTATTGGAGGGACAACTATAACGCCCAATGACCACACTCTTTGGCTTGGAATATTTTTCGACCGTGCTCTTCGGTTCCAATATCATACTACACAGGCTTGCCGGAAGTCTCTAACTATCACGAGCCATATGAAAAGACTGTCCACAACCACTCGAGGAATAAGCCCTCTTTTTCTAAGACAAGCTCTACAAGGTGCTGCCTTAGCGACCTTTTTCTAAGGGGCCGAGACCTGGTACTCTAAACAGACTTCCCAAAAAATTACCTTGCAAGTCCAACATAGGATGAACGACGCGGCACGGGCAGCTCTTCCGGTCTACCGTACCACACCAATAGCAGCACTTCTACGTGAAGCTGTCTGGGGCCCAGCTCAGACGTGGCTTAACAGAATTCACAGCCGTCTAGCGGTTTGAATTGCTGCAGCTGACCCCTATCACCCTCTTCGTAGGCGTTGGAACACTAGCCGCATGCGCTGGATCCGCCAGAGGATTTCACAAGAACTTTCCGAAGATACCATCCCCCCACCATGGTCGGCACCCCGTGAGGAAAAGCTAATCGAAATTGGGGCAGTAGGTAGACTCTCGCGATCAAATTCCTTCCAACAGTGGCAGGCTGCTCGACCCATTCTAGACTTATTCGTATTTTCAGATGGAGCTCTTATAGCAGACCGAACAGGCGCGGGGTACGTCATCTATCGAGGTCTTACGCAGGAGATTGGGCGAGGATCACACCCTCTAGGGAACTCGGCAGAGGTCTATGATGCTGAAATTGCTGGGGCCACGGAAGGCCTTACTGCAGCACTCCTCAACCCACTAGCTTTCTATGCCTCTAACGTCACCGTTTGCCTTGACAACCAGGAGGCTGCCCTCCGTCTTCTCTCTGATGTTCCCACAGCGTCTGGCTCAGCGAAAATCTTTCTCTTTCGCAAGCTTGCAGCAAACTGGAAAATAAGGTCACGTGGCCAAAACACAACACCTGGGGAAGTGGCCATCCGATGGTGCCCGGGCCACACAGGTATTCTGGGAAACAAAACAGCCGACGCGCTTGCCAAAGCCGCTTGTGAGGCTCCAGCTCTACACTCGGTATTCTCTATTGCGAGGGCAAGAAGGGAAGTCAAAGCCCAGTACGAGGCTTCTGTTGCACTTTACTGGGCAGAAAATTCTCCATCTAGATATAAAGAATTAAGAATTGGCCCTAATACTAAGATTACTGCCGAGCTCGCCTATCTAGGGCGACGCACACTAGGATATCTATTAGCTGCACGGTCTGGACATGGCGATTTCATAGACTACCACCGACGGTTTCAGCACGAAAACACCATTCTAACCTGCTCATGTGGAGAAGAAAAGTCCCCCAACCACTTTTTCTATTGCCACCTCGGGCAATACCAAGCACAGCTCCACAGAGCACAGAATCCTAGTCCCAGCATATCTTGGGCTCTCACTTCTGCGGAGGGAGTTCACGCATTTAATAGCTGGGTGTGTCTCACAAATTGTCACGGACTGGCCCTGTAATGTTGTGTAGCACCTGGCAAACCGTGTCATGAGTGTACTCAAATCACAGTTAATGCGTTGCAATAGTTACAGTGTTGCGATAGCAACAGCTACCACCCAAGATACCAGTTAGTTGCTATGACACGGATGTAGGCTATGGCATCACTGGTTATGGTGACTGCCCTCATGTACTTAAGGGAGCTCTGAGACTGTATTTGTACTGTAGCTTCTTGTCTTGTAATTTACTTACTCTCTTGGCCTCATCTTCGTCCTCGTCCTCGTCTTCATCTTAGTCCGCGTCCTCGTCCTCGTCCTACTCTCCGTCCTCGTCCAAGTCCACCGTCCGCGAGCCCTGATACAAATTTCTTTGGAAAAGTACAACAAGTCTGACCGAGAGGGAATCATGTGATTCAACTATGTTCCCCCTTCCATATTGTTTATTTAATCTATTCTTCATTTAATACAATCTGAAAACATGAGAGTTGAAAGGTGACCGGTAACCATGCAAATTTAATTCTCAAGCACAGGATAATGAGATCCTGGCTTTCATTTGCTTTGTTGGGTTTGTCCAGGCACCAACACGTCGGGTAGTTTTATTTAGACTGAGCTAACCGGCACGTGAGGAGATCACATACTGTGCGCGGGCACGATGTTAATATAAATAAATAAATAAATAACTGCAACAAGGCAAGGAAATGTGGAGGGTGCGCGGGCACCCATCAGACCAGGGACTGTCCGAAGAAGTCGGTACTTTGCTGCAACTGTGGTAAGGCCCACTTATCGCGGCAGAAGGGGGCGTGTCCAAGCTTCGCGGCATACAAGGCCAATGTTCAGCGGGTACGGTATGGACTCATGGAGAGAACGGCCGAATTAAGAAGGGAGAGCGAAACACTAACGGAGTTACCTCAATCAAATACTGTCAACATACCAGACGACCATGGATTCACGCTAGTGACCAACCAAAAGCCAGAAGGCTTCAAGAGAGGGCCGGGACGCCCGCGCAAACAAGTTCAGGTCCCAGCCCCATCACAACATCTATTTGCGCCATCGGGGTCGAAATCAAGACCACAGCCATCACTTTTCGGCACGCGAGGGCAGGGATAGGATGGCAAGGTATACTTTAGCTAGTTCTATTTCGGACTAACGGCCATTTGCACTTACTGTAGGTAACAAAGTACTACAGGAATAAAATTTTAAAGGGGGAGGGGGTTTTTATCGTAATGGTTTCCCCCTCATGTAAATATATAGATAGTTTCATAGCCACCTGCATGGGCCCATAGGGCGCCAAATCGGGATTAATGAAATCAAATTCAAATTAATAAATAAATAAATAAATAAATAAATAAATAAATAAATAAATAAATAAATAAATAAATAAATAAATAAATAAATAAATAAATAAATAAATAAATAAATAAATAAATAAATAAATAAATAAATAAATAAATAAATAAATAAATAAATAAATAAATAAATAAATAAATAAATAAATAAATAAATAAATAAATAAATAAATAAATAAATAAATAAATAAATAAATAAATAAATAAATAAATAAATAAATAAATAAATAAATAAATAAATAAATAAATAAATAAATAAATAAATAAATAAATAAATAAATAAATAAATAAATAAATAAATAAATAAATAAATAAATAAATAAATAAATAAATAAATAAATAAATAAATAAATAAATAAATAAATAAATAAATAAATAAATAAATAAATAAATAAATAAATAAATAAATAAATAAATAAATAAATAAATAAATAAATAAATAAATAAATAAATAAATAAATAAATAAATAAATAAATAAATAAATAAATAAATAAATAAATAAATAAATAAATAAAAGCCCTTTATCCCTACGCCATTCACCTGTGAACGAACACTTACTGACAACATCTTCATGCTTGAATCTTTCATGATATTTGACGAAGTCACAGTGTCCTGTCCTAGCCGCAATCAACCTATGGTACGCCCATCTCGGCAGAGCAAGTTCAGGAGGTCGCTTGCGTGTCGTCTTCAGGTTTAAGTCCACATAGTGTCGATGCGCATATTTCTGCCACCATGCTGCCACCAGCTCGTCCGCATGTTCCGTCACAAACCTTTTGATTGATGCAAACGTAAATCTTATTTTTCGACTTACTTCTGTAGAGGGCGTTGTATTGGTTCTTTCGTCCTGAAGATCCCTCAATGCTGCTTTAGCAAGCTTGTCTGCCCTCTCATTCCCTGAAATCCCTGAGTGTCCCGGGATCCATCGAATCTCTACTGACTGGTGATCTCGACAGTCATAGACAAACTTGTCAACTATTCCTTGGAAGGATCTTGACTTTCCGCTACGCAAAGCCTGGATGGCTTCTGAGCTGTCTAGGAGTACCTTGATAGGTTTGCTGCCGGCTACCAGTGTTGCTGCTTCAAGTGCTCTCTGAGCTCCTAAAATCTCCGCGTCGTAGATCTCTGCCCCAAGCAAAGGTCATGCTCCGCTTCCAATCATTTGCCCTCCTCTGAACAGAGTGTATCCCCATGCATATTTCGCCAAGCCACAGGACGAACCATCTAGATACACACACACAGTGTCTGCTGACAAATTCTCTATCCAAATTTTGGTCTGGGCAGCTTCGGACTGCTTGTCGAGTTTCGTTGATTGGCTGTTTTGTTCCATATTTGGGAAGAATTATTTTCCAGACTCCACAGCACCCGGCACATTTCCGAGGCTAGTCTGCAATCGCGTGAGGTATCTCTCCGGGTTCTTAAACGAACGGCTTTTCTGTCCTGCGCGTATTCCTAGGCGGTCTATAGTTTCCTTAGGTCCCTCTTGAGATCTATTCAACAGTGAGTGCAAGGTATCCATTCGCTGCATTCGCGCCACGGCTCTCAATTACCTTCCCTAAAGGATGATTTCTACTGTAGAAATGCCCGGCTCTCTGCGTAAAGCGACACTTGGGGTAGTTCGCCATGCCGGTAGTGCCGCTCGAACGGCCTGGGTGATGGTTTTATCCAGGAGATCTATATGCCAGCAGACTCCTGTGCCCACCTTCTTATTTCGCTGGGTGGTGAATCGGATCAGCCCTGGACACCACGCCTCTGCTCTGTTGAAATGAAATAACAATTATTATACTAAGAAAGACTTAACAAAATTACATTACACATTTCCAGTCATATATACACCATTCATAGTCCACGAGTGATCCAGCTCTGTAGAGCTAACACTAATGTCTTCTACTCGTGTCCTAAACGGAGCAAGTGATCTATCCTCCCGCCTCTTGTTTAATATCCGAAGGCCACTATCACGTGACCTGGATCTTCCATAACACAACATGTTATGCAGACTTCCTGCTCAACTGGTGACCACTAACAGTCAGGTAAATATGTGACCCATACGTTATTTACCCCGTAATATTAATGTAAATATTAGGTCTCAACACTCCTCCTGACTAATGAGTCAAGTTGCCTCTTTAGGGATCATAACCTGAATTGTTAGGGTTTAGATTAATATTTTCATCAAGTATTTTCTGCAGGCTCCCCCGGCCTACGCAATAGCCTTCAAATTAGCCTTTAAACATGAAAATTTTTATTAAAAAGAGGTACAGCTTTTGAGTGAGGGAGCGGCTTGGTGAGTATATCTGCTAGCATTTCACATGATGGGATGTATTCAACTTTGATATTACCCTTTCGAACACAGTCTTTAGCAAAGTGATAGGCGACATCAACATGTTTGGCTTTGGCTGAATTTGTACCACTGACTATGGCCAACGCACTCTGGTTATCTGTTTAAACTTCCATCCCGGAATTTCCGACAAGTTCCTCGAAAAGATTTAGTTCTTCCAGAAGTCTAGCGGCCCAGATAGCATGCTTTGACGCTTCGAATATTGCTATGTACTCAGCTTCTGTTGTGGAATTTGCAATTGATTTCTGTAAGGATTCTCCTTCTCATCCTATCTTCAGTATATAATTTTACCCTTCTCCTGATGTTGCTATGACAACATTACAGCTCATGGCACTTGGTATTATGTTGATACTAGTTTATAGCCTATGTTATGATAAGCTAATGGGAGGGCAGGTATTTGTATGATGGCTTGGTCTGTAGACACAGAGTTCTGTACGCTTAGTTTTCTGTCACAACCACCACCTTCTGATTACCTCTGGTCACCTCTAGTCACCTCTTGTATCTTTAGTTACCATTAGTACCCACTTGAACCTTTAGACCTTTTAGCTATTTATATTACCCATCTTTCAAACTTTAAGTTCCTCCAAGTTATCTCCAGTAGACCTGCAGTCATCTCTTGTGATCCATCCGGCCTCTTCTAGCCCTCTAATTCCGCTTTCGCTAAACGCCTACGCTCCAATCTGACACAACCACAGAAATATCAGCTGCATGCCCGTTCAATCTCGAGCGCACTCGCTCACATGAACTTGCTAGGTGCCCACCTCGACCACAATAAAAATATAACCCAAGTCTTTGTTGAAGATCCTTCTCTTCTTGCGAGAGATGTCCTCGTGAAATTACAGCGGCAGATAAATCCATAGGATCACCATGGTATTCGGGGCCTAGTTGTCAATTGGTTATGGCTGCCTGAGTCAATGATCGACGCAGTGTATCCCGCCACAAATTATCTCGCGCTTCCTCAGCTACGTAAGTTCTTTGTCGATTTTCAATGTCTTAGAGTCTGGACACCGCTTTGTCAAAACCAAGTGAGTCAATATCTCATTCGTGAATTAAGCTCTTCTTGAGCTCTAGGCTCATATAATTTAGGATTGAGACTTTCAGCAGATTGTATCCATAACCGCTATACCCAGCAATGGCAGCATTGCATCAAATATCTGCAATCCAAGAAGCAAAACTTTTATTCTGTTGTTTATTCGAATAAATCCTAGACTTAGCACTACCAACACAATTAGGATGGTCAAAAATCTTTGTCAATGTTTCCATCATTTCGAAAAACGAAGGGAATAACAGCATTCCATCCTTAATCCATCTTTGCAGAGGAGTCTGACAATTTGATTGGAGCCTTGAATAAACGTAAACCGTTTTTGACTGCTCCTAGGGAAAATGGTCAGCGTTGGCATTGAGTTTAAGTAAGATAGCCTCCCTCCACGTGAAAAAGTCTTTCTTTAACCCAGAGAAAATTGCGGGGTCAGGAATTTTTGTTGATTTAGGGGGGTTTCTCGTATCCAGGGCTGTTTTTAAAATGTTTGCCAAGTTTTCTTCATCATTCTTGTGGCCAGATCTCGGATTTTCCTTTAAGTTCTCAATTTCCTTCTTGGCTGCTTCTAGTTTAGCTTCCGCACCATCCCTTAGCCGTCCCAAGTTTTTCACTGCTTGATACATGAGTTCCGGATCAGATTTCACTCCATCCACAAATTGCTCAATAGATTTAAATCCTCCAAATTTCCTGGAAAACTCACTGACATGTTCAGAGAACGCCATATTTAGAAGAGATTATGGTAGTGTCGAGGTGTTGAGGGTTCAAATAGTCAATATTCGAAGATCTCAAAAGGTCAAGACGTACACAAATTCAATATTGTCAAAAGGTTCCTAAGAATAGAAGACCATAATCTGCCAAACTAAAGTCATCCCAATTATCCATTATATATTCCTCTCTATTGTTCTCGAACTTTCCAGTATACTCTCATACAGAACAGAACAGAACAGAACAGAACAGAACAGAACAGAACAGAACAGAACAGAACAGAACAGAACAGAACAGAACAGAACAGAACAGAACAGAACAGAACAGAACAGAACAGAACAGAACAGAACAGAACAGAACAGAACAGAACAGAACAGAACAGAACAGAACAGAACAGAACAGAACAGAACAGAACAGATTAGGATAGAACATAGCAAAATATCACAGATATCTTCGTACAGAGTTCCTATTGCCTCAGAATACGCTCTTGGTCCGTGACAGAGTGCAGCACATTTTCCGGACTCTCAGTATCCCAGTGGAAGTTCCATGAATATTTCTTCCTTTAAAGAACTGTATAAGTAGGCTGAGTTCACGTCCATTTGTTACAGTATCCATTTATTTTGGGCAGCAATGTAAATTAATATGCAAATGCTTTCATGTCAAGCAACAGGGGCAAAGGTTTCATCAAAATCATAACCAGGAATTTGACTGAATCCTTGAGCTACTAGACGTGCTTTGTACCTATCAATCAATCCATCGGCATGTTACTTTATCTTGAATACCCATTTAGAGCCAACAACATGGCGCTGTGGATGTCATAGGCTAGAGCCTAAGGCAGCCAAGGCTTGGGCTTGGGTGACTGATCTGAGCTGATACCAATCAGGTGACTATTTAGTTGCTCTATTTTGGTATAGTCTGGTAACAGCACAGACCACCTTTCAATGTATATAAGGGAGACTTTTCCTCTTCCATCTTCTTTCTTTAGTTTGGGATCTTCTATACACAGCACACAGTACAATTTGGATACAATTCTACTTCTAGCCCTTACATCATCTTAAACTCACCTTTCATTTAAATTCATTGACATTGACATAACATCAAGCTATTGTCCTCAGTGATTAATGTTAAGTATCCCTAAGTTCTTTGACTATATAATAATAGTACTACTAACTATAAAGTCATTAACATTATTAGCATATTTAGTGACAACATTATAGTTATTTTCTTTTATGCATCATTATAACTTATAACTCATTGTTTTTATAATCTTAATCTACATAAAACACAGTCTATATCTTTCCAAATCTACCTCTATCTGTTGTTGTATTGTTATACTGGATCTCTCACAAAGTATTTTTGGTGTTTGATTAATTGTATCACTTATCCCCTTTTGTAGCTGCTACCTTTTATTTGTCTACCAATTATTATTTCATTCTAGACTGGCAATGCTACAGTTTGACCGTTGTTTTAGCTTAGGAGGAAACCTAAGCGTTTAATTAGGAATTATTACAATAAGACTGAAAGAGGAAGGGTGGGCAAATAGAGATGAAATAGCACTACTAGCCAGGAGGTCGAAGCAACATCATAGCGTAATGGCTCCTGATAATACTTGGCTCAATAGCAAGTATTAGGCCTAGGGAGAAGTTATCAGTCAGCAGATTCACGAAGCGGACCAAAAGTTATAAGTACCTGTTAGTAGTAGCTAGAGATTTCTTTTCTCTTCATATAGGTTAATAAATCGATTTATTCATTACCAACTCGGTTCCCGTCACAGGCAACTATGTCATCCCCTATGGATAGCACAGGAGAAGACATTAAGGATGTACAACTTTTGGATTTTTTAAAGCAACTTCAGCAGCAGCTTGAGCAGCAAAGTCAAGAAATGAAAAAACAGAGCAAGATAATACATAACCTCCAACAGCATGCAAATTCTACTACTTAGGCTCTCAAAGAAGCAAGGCAGTCAAAACCCACAACCCTTGAGCCAACACCAGCAACAATTGGTTTGCCCCAGACTAAAGATACTCAAGAAAGGCTACCAAAACTTGACAAATTTAAAGGAGATAGGAGTATGTGGGATGAGTGGCACCTAGGAGCTCTCCACAAGCTTTCAAGAGATGGTGTAGCCCTGGGTTCTCCTTTTGACCAGTTCATGTACATCTACTCACAACTAGATGGTGATGCAATAAAGATGGTCTCAGCAACAGCAAGAACCCTGTCAGAAAATGGAGAAGGCACAGGAGTTGACTTTTTGGAGTATCTTAATACAGTCTTTGGAGATCCCAACAAAAAAGCAAGGGCAGAGAGAGAGCTCTATCAAATGAAACAAAAAGAGAAAGAACCATTTCCAGATTTTCTCACAAAGTTTGAAACAGTGCTAGCAAATGCTGGCTGGTCATCCTATTCTGATTGTCAAAAAATCTCCCTCTTGAAGAATGCCCTCACTAAAGAACTCCAGCTAGTGCTTCTCGGCTCATCAAAAAATACATGGGCAGAATTTGTTTCCTATGTCCATACTATTTACAGTGATAAAGAAGCAATAGACCAAATTAATCCACCATTCTCTCTGCCAGCAACTAAGATTAGACAGCAAAACTCTTCGGAAAACTCAAACACATCAAAAATGGACTGGGAGCCAACAAAATCTACCTTTATAGCAAATACCCAGGGCCAGAAAAACCAAAGAGCATCATGGGTTACAAAAGATGTACTTGCATTTAGGAAGAAAAAAGGTCTCTGTGTGAGGTGTGGACATAAAGGACATATTGCCCCTAATTGTAACTATCTTCCACCCTTAAAGCCAGCAAACATAAATCTAGCAAAGCTCACCAAGGAAGAAGAGGTGGAATTAGTCAGGATGGCACAGCCCGAATGATTGAAAGGACGAGAGGGAAAAGAAGAGCTCCTGTACTAAGTCACTTACAGGAGCCAAAAGCTGGGAAGGAACTCTGCAGTAAAAGTAGTCTTTCTAAAGAATGGAATTTATTTAAGCCTAACATGGACTGTGAGCTTTTCCATACTACTGCATTAATCAATGGATCCAACCAGCTGTGCACACTTATTGATCCTGGATCGTCAGCCTTTGCAAGTATCAGTAAAAAACAATTACAAAAATTAAAATTAACCAACTCTCCCTTACAGCCAAGAGCTATTACTGGTGTTTTAAGCAACATGACAGCCATAATTGACCAAGTAGCTTGATTCGAACTAGATATTGGAGGCCTGAAAATCGAAAAGGCCTGGGCTTATGTGATTCCAAACCAAGCAGAGGATCTAATTCTTGATATGCCTTGGTTAAAATACTGTCATGCTGAATTGGACTCTATAAATTCTAAATTAACATTCAAACATCATGGCTTGACACTTATCAGCAACGAAGAAAGAGAAAAGAGAAATGAGGAACTAGGAGCTCATGCATTTACTGTCAGTCAAGTTATGGCCTCAACTTTCACAGGCCTAGCACAGAGAGCAAGGAAAAGCAAAACAGTGCAGGTGTTTGCCGCCTCACTATCAGACATAGAAAAAGCGCTCAGGCCAAAGATACAGCTTTCTATTAAAGAAATTACCTCTATGCTACCTGACTCTTACAAGTCTTTTGCTCGGGTTTTTAATCCAAAAGAAGCAGCTAGTCTACCACCCCATAGGCTCGGAATTGATCATGAGATACCTTTAGAGAAAGATCAAAATGGAAATGGAAATGAAAAACCTGTTCCATGGGGACCGCTTTATAACATGAGTCATGATGAATTTCTAGTGCTTCGAAAGGAATTAACTAGCCTACTTGATAAAGATTTTATTCAACAAAGCAAATCATCAGCTGCTTTTCACAGGATCAGAATGGCTAAAGGTGAAGAATGGAAGACAGCATTTAGGACAAGATATGGCCTATTTGAGTGGAAAGTTTGTCCTTTTGGACTTACTGGATTTCCTGCCACCTTCCAGAGGTATATAAACTGGGTCCTTAGAGAGTATTTGGACAACTTCTGCTCAGCTTACGTGGATGATATTCTTATATTCACCTCAGGAACACTTCAAGACCATAGAGAGAAGGTAGCTAAGGTACTAACAAGCCTACAGGAAAATGGGTTACACTTAGATATCTCAAAGTGCGAATTTGAGACCAAAAAGACTAAGTATCTCGGCTATGTGATAAAAGCAGGAACTGGCATCAAGATGGATCCAACTAAGGTGCAAGCAATTACAGAATGGAAGTTACCTACTAGTGTTAAATCAGTAAGGTCATTTCTAGGATTTGCAAATTACTATAGGCTTTTCATCAAGGACTTTGTGACGCCCCGACATTTCAGTGGCCACGTGGCCGTCGGTTCAATAGTTGGTAAGCCGACATAGGGTCAATCCAGGAATTCCAACAACTAGTTTCACACACACGAGTCTTGTGTGTGACAAATCACAATACGAAAGGTTTGTCATGGATATTGGTTTTCATGCAAAACCCTTGGGTTGCAGGCAATGAGGGACAGGAGGTTTCGTGTTGGCAACTCTATTTCAACAGTTGAACTCCTATGTAAATATATACAGATTCATATCCTCCTAGGTACTTTTCTCTTTAGTTTAGAATCTTATGATTTGAGTCCACACCAGCTTTTGACCACTCGCCAATCGTCTTTTGTCCCTCGAGTTTCCACAGACTTTGCAAAGCTTGTCAGACCTTTGACAAATCTAACCAGGAAGGATCAAAAGTTTGAATGGACAAAAGATTGCGAGGACTCCTTTCAACATATCAAGAATCTTTTCAAGGAAGAACCAGTTCTAGCTACTTTTAATCCAGATCTAGAGACACAATTGGAGCCCGACCCATCAGGATGGGCTATTGGTGGTACCTTAACACAACTTGATCCAGTATCAAAACTATGGAGACCAGTTGCATTTTATTCAGCAAAACATCTCCCAGCAGAGTGCAATTATGATATTCATGACAAGGAGCTCTTAGCCATCATAAAATGCATCAAGGAATGGAATAGCGAGCTTAGAGGGCTAAAGAAGCCCTTTACCATTCTTACAGACCATAAAAACCTGGAGCCATTTGAAAGAAAGAAGGTATTAAATGAAAGACAAATTAGGTGGATGGAAGTACATGCTCCTCTAAACTTCAAACTAAAGCATAGACCAGGGAAGGCAAGCGTTGTACCTGACGCACTATCTAGAAGAGAGCAAGATATACCAAAGGATGCTTCAGATTCTAGGATTGCTGCTAGGGAAAACATCCTTCTAGCACCTCAACTTTGGATTAAGTCTATGGTCACTACTAACTTACCTTGCCCATTTCAAGATGATGCAGACCTTTGCAGTTTGTGGAATCAAGCCTTAAAATCAGGAGAGCCTATTGAAAGATACACCAGAGCATTCAACTCAGTTAAAAATCTAGATAGACTTTTTCTTTCTGACCTCGAGCTAAGGATTTCTACAGGGGAATGTGCAATATCTAACGAAAATATTCTGTATTATAGGGAGAGAATTTGGCTACCCAACTTTGAGCCCTTGACTACAGCTGTTATACAAAAGATGTTGAAATATGATATATCTTGGAATGCCAAGAATAACTTATTAGTAAGTCCGGCTAATTTGACTATCAAATTCCCCATTCTATATCACTGTTATCAATACATCATTCACCGAAAGTTTAATGCGCATTAGCGTTTATTTCACACTAGCATTCCAGTGGATGACTATGTCTCAAATGCAGGTTATAGTTTTCTCGTATCTATTACCAACACACATGTATTTAGCTTTATATTCCTGACCCATATATGTGTATGTACATAGATCTACATCTACATGGATCATAACTTACGATCCATGGAGATTGATAAATACTGGTCAAAAACCACAGTTGATAAGATATGCGAACACGCAATCTCACTCTTATCATCTCGGTTTTACTCTGAACCATACATCTAAATACAATTGTTTTCACTCGGATCTTCCTCTCACAACCTCATACGAGACTTACTGCATTGGTCTAACCGCCAACACTGATTCCGCTACAACCTCCATCTTCGCTCAAGCTCATAACTTTAACAAAAGATTCATGATTCTTTCCTCTCGGGTCATCCAGGAAGAGATGCTACAATTTCATTAGTGTCAAGGAAGTTTTTTGGCCAGGATCAAACCAGGAAGTAAGGAGGTTTGTAAGAAATTGTGATGTTTGTGGCAGAACCACTATTTGGAGAGACAAGAAAAAAGGTTTGCTCAGACCATTACCCATTCCATCACAGATATGGCAGGAAATATCTATGGATTTCATTACAGGCCTTCCTCCCTCTGGTCCTGAGAAGACAACTATTCTTTTGGTCATTACAGATAGATTAAGCAAAGGGTTAATCCTAATACCAGTTCCCCCAGATATGTTTGATGCAGAGGGACTGGCTAAATTATTTTTTCAGTACTACTTGCCTCACCATTGGATTCCTCGGGCAATTGTTTCTGATAGAGGACCTCAATTTGTTAATGCATTCTGGAACACTATATTTCTTAGACTTAAGATCAACCAGAGGCTATCAACAGCCTATCATCCAGAAACTGACGGCTCAACAGAGAGAGCTAATCAAGAGGTAGAAACTTACCTGAGAACATTCATTGCTTATGAACAGTCAGACTGGAAAGATTGGATCCCACTAGCACAGGTATCTATCAATAACAAAATAGCTACCACAACTCAGATAAGTCCGTTTTTTATGACCCATGGATATGATGCAATCTCTATATCTTTAGTATCAGATCATAATCCCTCTTCTCTAGGAACACCAGCTTCAAGAGGTCAGGATGTTATTGAGAAGCTCTCAGAGGCGCATCAGTTCGCACAGACATCAATGGCAGTTGCCCAGCAGTCTCAAGAAAAATATGCCAATAATTCTAGAGATACTGCACCTACTTATAAGCTTGGAGATCTGGTCTGGTTAAATTTAAAGAATATAAACACTGAGAGACCCTCCAAGAAACTTGACTGGATACATGCCAAGTACAAAATAACTAGAACATTTCCGGACTCAGCTCACTTTTATGAATTAGATACTCCTAAAGGTATTCATAATAAGTTCCACACATCACTCTTAAGACCAGCCCATGATGATCCTCTTCCTTCACAGAAGTCAGATGATTCTCAACCTCCAGGAATATTAACAAGTACTGGTGATGTAGAATTTGGAGTTGATGAGATTCTAGACTCAAGGAATAGAAAGATTGGAAGGGGCAGTAGGAAAGAGGTGCTTGTAAAGTGGGCAGGTTATGCCAAACCATCATGGCACCCACAACATGATTTTCAAGAGACCTGTGCATTGGATGCTTACAAAGCTAGAGCAAAAGCTAAGAAATGGGACAGAGAGGGTAATGTCATAGGCTAGAGCCTAAGGCAGCCAAGGCTTGGGCTTGGGTTACTGATCTGAGCTGATACCAATCAGGTGACTATTTAGTTGCTCTATTTTGGTATAGTCTGGTGACAGCACAGACCACCTTTCAATTTATATAAGGGAGACTTTTCCTCTTCCATCTTCTTTCTTTAGTTTAAGATCTTCTATACACAGCACACAGTACAATTCGAATACAATTCTACTTCTAGCCCTTACAGATCCAAAGGAAATTCTTGGTAATGGTACCTCATTCATCGCTTGGAGAATGGCATTGCGTGCTAAACTTGGATGCAAAAACGTACTGGTAAATGTCTTTCATGACATGCCTAGGATCCGTCCAGTCAACATCCCTACAGATCCTCTATTAGGGAGCCCAAACGCCGAAGATGCCGATAAACTCACAGAAAAGTACCTGGATGAATTCGAGTGCTGGACTTTGGGAGAAATCGAAGCAAAAAATATCATCACCCAACAAATATCTACGACCATCTGCCCCCAACATTACGACAACCTGACGGCCAAAGAACTCTACGACACTGTAGCCGGGACCAGGAATGAAACTGCAACCGCACCATATGCTGCAGCACTCGAAACACTGTTGAGCATCAGGTTTGTTAGTACTGCTGATGATTATGTTGACCGTTTCCTAGCAGCATACCAGAGTGTCAACAACGCGGCCGATGCAATTTCTACTCGGCCGTTAGCCTCTGGGTATTGCATAGGTGACGGACAAGCATCAGCTATTTTTGTGATGGGAACAAAGAGGATCGAATGGCTAAATGTTTGGCGTGATACAAGAGCATTCGATTCCGACAACAAGTATGCACCACTGCAAACTCTGATGTCTTCTTTGCGATCTGTAGCAGGCAATCGGACCCAGACACCCAACACGGTGGCTGCGGTCGTACCCAACAGTATCAACGTAGACCCAGAAGCATACTGCAAGAGGTACAAACATCGGCACAAGAATAAGTATTGTTATTGTCTATACCCAGAATTGGCACAGGGAAGCAATAACCGTTCTGGGGTAAACAGGGGCAATGGCAAACAGGCCTCAGTCAATAGCGTAGGAGACAATAGTGAGTCAGACTCAGGAGGGGTGATAATTGCTGCATCATCTCGAATGAATGAATCCGTTACACTCTATGACACAGGTGCATTGCACCACTTTGTTCCACACCGTTCCATGTTTAGTGAAGTGAATCGCTCCCCTAAACCATTCAAGTTCGATCAGGCTGTCGGTAATAGAGAGCTATGTCAACAAGGAACAGCGACTCTTAAAATCGGGACATTTTCGCTCCAGCTCCATGAGACTTTTCTTTCACCTGAATCTTCGTGCAATATTGTGTCAGCCGGTAGGTTGGAGAGGCTCAGCAACATAGTACCGGATCCAGAAAAGTCTCTATTGGTGCAGAAACGTGACAATGAGTCTAGTGTTCCCATAGCAAGACTGGTGCGCAAGAATGATGTATACTACATTTATCCCCTTGAAAAAACCGATACATCACGAAGTAATATAGCAGCTCCTGGTGTTGTAAGAATACCGCAGACCACAAGTGCACAACAATGGCACCAAAGTCTCGGATACATGGGCCAGAAAATCTTAAAGAAAACCGCCCAACACACAAAGGGACTCGAAAATATAGACCTAAGTCAGCTCACAACATGCGAGACATGTCACATCAGCAAAGCCCAAAGATTCGTATCTCGAGAACCTAGACCAATCCCGTACGCACCTCTAGATGAAATATTTATAGATACAGTAGGCAAGATTACCACTGCAATTAACGGACTACAGTATGTTGTTATAATTACAGATTCTAAAACTCGCATGAGATGGTCATTATCAACCCAATCCAAAGACCAGATTGCCTCTTCTCTTGTGCAGTGGATTGAATTTCAACACCATCATCATGGAAAGAAAGTCCGCGCAATCTTTAGAGACGGAGGCACTGAATTTTTACGCATTAAATCACACTATGAACAGCATGGTATTCGTACTGATGTATCCGCTCCAGATACACCTGAGCAAAATGGAGTATCTGAAGCAGCAAACAAAGTAGTTTTAAGACTCGCAAGGTCAATGCTGATTGATGCCCGCATGCCTGCACTTTATTGGCCCTGGGCAGTTCGACATGCATGTTACATTGTTAATAGATTATACTGCTTACGCACTAAACAGATCCCATTACTTGATTTCATGCAAGGCCTTCATCAGCCGCACACTGGTCAAGTAGACCTTACGAACCCTCCAAGGTTTGGCTGTCAAGCATATAAACTAATACAACCGAAGCCAGGTAAATTCGAGCCCAGAGCAGCAAAAGGATGGTTTATGGGTTTCCAGGAAAATACTGACAAGAACTTCATCATTTATTATCCCCATTGGACAACATCACAGGGCTAGAAATGGATAGAAAATTTCACTCCCCATGCATCTTTCAATGAAGATATAATGTTTGGTGACGAGCTAAGTCCAATCAATCAGCAGAAAACAACGAACTACTGGGCCAGTGATAACTCATTATTTACAGAAACAATGAATTATCAACATAATCCTCCTTTAACTCCAGAACTTCAAACTCCAGCATTGTTTGAGGGGGAGAGTTCATCACCCACCACGCTAGAATCTGACTCTATTACACAAGATGCAACCGAAGATTCCGCATTAGCTGATAACATAAATAATCGGCCCAAATCAATAGTTCAAGAAGTGACTTCACTCTTGTCATCAGAAGAACAATTACCGCCAACAGACATCAGAAATGTGAGTTCCCAAAGTAGTGAGCAAGGTTCATTAAGTGAATCGTACCACTCGAAAGATATAGCAAACTCCCCCCCAGAATCATACTTCCCTAGCCATTCACAGGAGCTTAGCCTGCAGCCAGAAGATGAGGGGGAGTCCAGTTCTGAAGAAGAAGCAGATGAAACGCCATACGACAAGATCATGACTGGATGGGACCCTATACACTTTATTGTTGGACAAAAACGAGCGCACTCACCAGAAAGGGAATACTCGCCGGAAAACGAGATCACAAGAACTAGGTATGGCAGAGAGGTTAAGAAACATGACTACAAACGTCTCCACTATGGCAAGGCAGCACAAATCTCCAACGATCCAAAAACCTGGAGCGAAGCCATGACTATTCCGGAGGCCGTGCAATGGAAAAAGGCTACAGATGAGGAATTTCGCTCCCTCAAAGAAAAAGGAGCCATAAAAATCATTCGCCGCACAGAACTTCAACAAGGATGCAAACCTATGAAATGTAAATGGGTATTTAAGAAGAAATTTAGAGCAGATGGCAGCATCGGAGGGTGGAAGGCTCGTTGTACAGCAAAAGGCTTTACCCAGCGTCAAGGCATTGATTACCATGAAACTTTCGCTCCTACACCACGACCGGAAACTGGTAGAATCATGCTTGTGCTAGCCCACCAATTTGGCTGGCACCGTAGGCAAGGTGATGTTCCAACCGCTTTCTTAAACCCTGACATTGACATTGACCTTTACATGGAAATGCCCCAGGGCTATGAAAAAGAAGTATGCATAATTCTCCTTTGTAAAGGACTCTACGGTCTCAAGCAGGCAGCAGCTCTGTGGTATGATGATGCCAAAGCAACCCTTGCTAGACTTGGTTTCCACCCAACTACATCAGACGTATGTCTATACACCAAAGCCCACCAAGATGTATTTGTGGTTATGCATGTAGATGATTTCCAGGTGATGGGTCCTAACTTAGGCAAGATAGAAACACTGATGCAAGCTTCACACAAGAGATATAAGATATAATCGGTGAGCACAGACTTTTTTTTAGGCATCCATATCAGTTACCCCAGAAAAGATACCCTAGCATTATCACAGGGTCAATACACACGCACACTGATAGATCAACACGGCTTAAAAGACTGCAAACCTGCTTCAACACCCCTTGAGCATCTAATGCTTCCAAGCGATAAAGAAAGCACACCAGAAGAGATTACAAGATACAACTCCATTATAGGTGGCCTGCAGTTTCTCGCAAATAGCACTAGACCCGATATCGCATTTTCTGTCAACCACTTGGCGCGATTTTTGACAAACCCCTCGGGTGAACATCTGCATGCAGCTCACCGGGTGCTAAGGTATCTCTCTAAAGAGCCGGATCGAGGAATCAACTTCAACAGATCAATAGGTAAACCCTCACTTAAAGCTTACACGGACGCAGATTTTGCAGCAGATCCATCAACAAGCAGATCAACTTCCGGATTGCTGATTATACTAACTTCAGGACCAATAAGTTGGCGATCCCATCTTCAGCGGGAAGTTGTTTTGTCTACAACTAAGGCTGAGTATCTTGCTGCCACCGAAACATGTCATCAGCTACAGTGGACAAAATCGCTTCTGGAGGAGTTAAACATTACTGATCACATTGAGGGAGCAAAATGCACCAAGTTGTACGTGGACAATCAATTGGCAATTTCCCTTATCAAAAATCACGACAATTGCAGAAGATCAAAGCATATCTCACTTAGGAACTTCTATTTTTGGGAGCAGCATCAAAAGGGATTGATTGATGTGTCCTACGTGCCTTCTTCTGATCAACTAGCTGACTCACTGACCAAGGTTAAATCATCAGTCGCTATTCAATAACTTAAGGAGTCGTTACCGACAGGGGGAGTGTTGTGCCTAGACCCACATAGCTACAGTGCACAGCTCCAGTTATGATGGTCACGCAACTGCATGCATTTGCTCTGTTTGCTCCTGCTTTGCTGAGTTAGTATAATTAGTAAGCAATAGTCTAGGGACTATAAGTAGAGAGCTTTCCTCCACAGTAGATAGAGCAAGCAATTCAGTCTTTCCTCATTCTACAGAGATCATTCTCCACTCCTCTTCTTGACCTATCCGGCCCAGCAGCAGCATGCCATCTGACTGAGACCGAGCTTCGGCAGCTCCATCGACGATTTGGTCACCCGGCAGCAGATAGACTCAGCAAGCTACTCTCGCGCGCTGGATACGAGGACGTCAACGAGGATACCTTAATACATATCAACAAGTTCTGTCACCAATGTCAGATCCACTCGAAAGCACCTGGCCGGTTTCGCTTCACGTTGCGAGAAGATCTAGACTTCAATTTTCGTTTGATTGTCGACGTCATGTACATAACCAGCAAGCCAGTTCTTCACGCAATCGACGAAGCAACAGCGTTTCAGGCAACACGATTTCTACCGAACATGACTTCAAAGACGACCTGGGAGACACTGCGAGCTATGTGGATTGACACTTACCTTGGACCTCCAGACTTTCTGATCACGGATGCAGGAACAAACCTAAAGGCTGCCGAGTTTGTTGACAACGCACGGCTATTAAACATCAAAGTGGAGGAAGTTCCTATCGAGTCACATCACTCGATTGGTAAGGTCGAGAAATACCATGGACTGGTAAAGCGAGCATACAAAATCTTGGCAATCGAGTTGCCCAACTTGGTAGTAGAGAACGTCCTCCAAATGGCTGTGAAAGCGGTGAATGATACCGCGGGCCCAGACGGTCTTGTCCCGACATTGTTAGTCTTCGGCACGTACCCACGAATGACTCAGACATTCCCGCCATCTTTAGGCCTCATCCAGCGCGCCGAGGCTGTGAAGAAAGCAATGGCTGAGTTTCGAAAGCTTAAGGCCAAACGCCAAGTGGAAGATGCTCTCGGCATGTGAAATGGGCCTAATATCCTTGATACATTATAGCTACTGCTCACGAGCGATGTTCGCGTGTGGAGGGAAGGTACTGGTTGGACTTGACCTCACAAGCTTCTTGCACGGAACAATGATGATACAGCATGTACTGTCGAGATCAACAATAGACCGGTTATTTTCCGGATTACATCAGTCAACCCCTATCATCAGATTAAAAATACCGAGATCCCAGCAGCCGAGTTGTCAATAGAAGAAGGCCAGGAATTACAGCGCCAGGACGATAACGAGTACAACCCGGAAGCAAATGTTTCTGTAGCACCACGCCGACGAGGTCGACCAAAGGGATCCAAGAGTAAGTGTCAAACTTGAGGGTGCCAAAGGTAGCGTCGGGAGTGTTACTGAGTGACTTGGGAAATATCTGAGGAAGTTGGCAAGAGTCAAAGGTATAAATTTGTGATTTTCACTAGAACTAAGGACGAGGGACGAGGGAAGCTAGGATCGGAGACAAGGCCAGTGGAATACGGAAGACAAGACGTGGCCCTCTACTGCGGCTCTGTCCAATCCATATATACATCATAGTAACCAGAGCAACCTAGGTCTCATAGAGTCCATCTTTTACTGCTCGATTACTCGATTCGTAACCCATGGCAACCATTATATCCCAGTAACCTCTATCCTCAGTTCCTGACAGTAAGCCAAGTTTCGCTCCAAATCTAGAGGTACAACATAATGGCAGCATTTTCTTAAGTGATAAAGAGAAGGCCGATGCAGCTCTAGCCGTGAGGCTAAGCAAGGAAGGGAAGATACTGACTCCAGGAGCTCCGTTCGAGCTATCTGATCAAGCAGAAATCGAAGCACTCATTGGTAACGGCGTTTTCAGATTCGAGACATATGATACAGCCAAGCATGGTAAATCAACCAGGTTCAAGGCAAGGTTGATCCACGAAATTAAAGGAAAAGGGACAGATAAACCATACGAAAAGTCTCGACTTGTTGTCATGGGTTACAACAACATGGAGAAACAGCAAATGCTTACGCAGAGCCCCACCATACAACGGGCTAGCCAGCGTATCATCCTTGCGCTCATGCCAACCTTATGTAGATCGACCACATTATTTGTCTGGCTCCGAGACATCACCCAGGCGTATGTGCTGTCAGAGACCCCACTCCAGCGACAGGTCATCGCGGAAATTCCAGTCCAGATACATCACATGTTCCCCCCAAACACCATAATGAAGATCATCAAGCCTCTATACGGACTGGCGGAATCTGGAACACACTGGTGGGCTACGTACTTTTGCCACCACTGTGAGAAACTGCTTATGGAGACGTCGACGTTCGATCCCTGCCTTCTGGTAACCACAAAGAAAGCACCGTCGTTTGGAATAGTTGGAATGCAGACTGACGACACGTTAGGCCTAAGTGATGAGGCTTTTGCGGAGACTGAGGATCGAAATTTGACCTTCAGGGCGAAACCGAAAGAGTTCCTGATGGCGGACGACCCTCTCCTCTTTAACGGATGTAAGCTAGCACTCGAGGGTGATGACCTAGTGCTGCAACAAAAGAACCAGGCTGACAAAGTTGCGCTGGTAATAGACAGCAAGTTGTACATGCAGCAGAGGGCACGAGGAGCTTACATCGCCACAATATGCCAACCAATCCTCGTTTGACCTATCGGCCGCAGCCCAACACAAGGAACCAAACAGTGCTGACATAGCAATGCTGAACAAACGGCTCAAATGGCAGAAAGAAAATACTGCCAGGGGATTGCGTTATGTACCGTTGAATTTGGGAAATATGAAACTTTTTGTGTTTGTTGACGCATCATTTGCCAACAACAAGGACCTAACTTCGCAGATTGGCTACATCATTGTGCTCGGCAGCGAGGAGGACCTAGATGATAGCTTTGAGATGACCAACAATATCATTCACTGGTCTTCTACAAAGTGCAAACGCGTCACGCGCAGCGTTCTGGCCTCAGAAATTTACGCAATGGCTCACGGCGTTGATATGGCTGTAGCAATTGCGGGAACTATTAACAATATTGCCAATAAGGTTGGCACCGTCCACAATCTCGATATCCCTCACATCCCCATAATCGTCTGCACCAATAGCAGGTCGCTGTACGAGTGTCTTGTCAAGCTTGGCATCACAAAGGAGAAACGCCTCATGATTGATATCATGGCGCTGCAGCAGAGCTACGAGAGGGGTGAAGTCCACGAGGTTCGATGGATCAATGGTAAGGATAACCCTGCCGATGTAATGACCAAATCAGCAGCCAACAGAACTCTTGAAAAGCTCATCAACACCAACAAGATGACCTTGCGTGTGCAAGGCTGGGTTGTAAAAGCCAGAACCAATTGACGGGTCATTGAGGCAATGTATAAGGAGTTATGGGAGTGAATTGATCTTGGGAAGAGTGCGGTTAGAAACACAATCATATTTTCCTACATTTGAGTATTTTACAGTATAGTTTTCATGGGATGGTTGGAGTTGTGGGTTTGAAGATCACAATGTAATTGATACCAAAAAGGTTGGCAATTTGCTCTCTAAAGAAAAAGTTGCCAGTGTTGGAGCACTTGCTCTGGTAGGCCTGAAGTTTAGATTCATGCCTTAGGCTCACAAGAGGACTCAGGTTTTATCAACGCTTCAGGGGCGTCCACAGATAGAGATCTATATACATATACACGTTAATCAGTCACCGCTTCTGCAGTAGCAAACCCCATTCTCATTACCTATGATATCACAGAGATTGACCCTGTCATACCAACACTCAAACTTTTATAGGCGTTTGTGTTGAGAAATAAGTCTAATGCATTGCAATTCCAGGATCCTCATGACCCTTGTTATGAGTCTGAGTTGTCATCATTAGCCAGGAATTAGGAGAACTGGAGAGCAAGATACCCTGTACAACTAGCTTGTTTATCACGTGGTTATTGGGTTGTTTTGTTGGCGTGCACAGACCCGCACTCAAGATGTAAATCTTGAGTGTTGGATCCGTTCTCATGGACAGATATTTACAGACCTCCAACGAGTTGATTTCATAGACAAGTCTACCTTCCATGTTTTATATTAGAACTCCTTAAAGTGATCATTACACAATATAAGGACTAAGGTTTTAATAGTTTGATATGTGGGTATTCAGCTGTGATTGAGCCTCTGACACGCCTCTTACGAAGAAATATCACTTGGTCATGGTCTGGAGACCCAGCAAACTCGTTTTAAACTATAAGATTGTTGGTCAAACTCAATCCTCCTTGTGCCTTAACATAGTGGAGTTATGGTTGTGTCAAATTGGAGCGTTGGCGTTTGGCCTGAAGTGGAATAGAAGGGCGAGAAGAGATCGGATGGATCGCAAGGGATGACTAAAGATCTACTGAAGATAATTTGGAGAACTAAAGGTTTAAAAATAGGTAATATAAGTGTCTAAAGAGTCTAAAGATACGAGCAAATACTAGTGGTGGCTAAAGGTGCTAAAGGTAACTAGAGGTGACTATAGGTGACCAGAGGTGATCCGAAGGTGGTGGTTATGACAGAAGACTAAGCGTGAAGAACTCTATAGCTACAGGCCAAGCCATCATACATATACTTGCTTTCCTCCCACTAGCTCATCATAACATAGGCCCTAAACTAGTGCCAACATAATAGCCAGTGCCAAGAACTGTTCTGTTGTCATAACAACATCAGGAGAAGGGTAAAATTATAAACTAAAGATAGGATGGGAAGGAGAATCCTTACAGGTTGTCATTAGTGTTTACCTAAGAGTAAAATGGGTAAGGCGTTTGGAGATCTTATATACCCTGTATTAGTAGTTTCATATTAGCGTGTAGGCGAGGCTAGTAGTCACATAATAGTAGTAGCATAGTTGTAGCGTTTCCAAAATGCTGAGGGAGTAGAGTAATATACACATTCTGTTAACCCTATACTTTATCAATTCTACTTCCAGTACCATTGTATTATCCGTCTAGAGGAATCATATTCTAATAAAGAGAGCATTTACCAAAGCACCAATTCTTGCATATTTTGATTATCAAAAGCACACCATTGTTAAAGCTGATGCCTCAAACTGGGCCTCAGGAGGTGCACTGTGTCATGGGTCATCGGCCCACTAAGATACCCCCTGTAAAATAGCTTTCTATTACACACTCTCCTGCGCATCACAGAGCGGCTCTTGTATTTTCATTACTTTAGAGAATCAGAATTGACTTTGATTACTTCGTTTGATTGTACAGATCACAACCTCATTTTGTGACATATTCTGATTCTCTAAAATCATTTTATCCTCATCTAGCCACACCTGCGACGCCTCGCAGTACCAGCAACAACCTCAAGTTAACCCAACTTGAATCAAATTTCTGAGTCTTGAATACATTTTTTTTCAGCTCTCAAATACTCTCAGCTCGCTACATCTCAGCCAGCACCCAAGTTGATTTCAATCATGTCACAAATCAACACTAACAATCAAACCGCAGAAGTCCCCAAGCCGATAATACAATGGCCGAAATGGTCGGGAAATCCTGCGGACTTTCCCGCTTTTCACATCAGCCTTGAAGGAGTTGCAGAAGAGCACACAAACAATAATCTTTTTGTTACTCGGTTTTCTCCCAATCTCTCCCTGCCGAAGCTCAGTGTCGAGTTGCACAGTGGATGAGAGCTCAGAAAAAGTCGAATGATTGGAGTAGCGAAAAGTTTATATCCCATCTTGAAGACCTATTTGTCGATAGGGATGCAGCAACAAGAGCCCAAACCAAGATCAACGCCCTTCGCCAAGAACTGCGAATATTTGCTAACTTCAGATCAGTTTTCGAGCAACTTTGCTCTGAAGCAGATCACCTTGTACCAGTTGGGGCACCTAAGGTAAATACTATGAAGTGTGCGCTAGCTTCACACCTTTGTCAGGGAATAGCTTATTGTCAAGGAGTTTCGGAAACAAATTACAATAGCTTTGTCAGAGAGGTCCTGTCAGAAGCGGCATGTAGATGGCAGAGCAGAGACAAGAATAAATACAAGAAGGCCAGGAAAGAGTTTGCCATCCTACATTATGCATAAGATAGGTGCATAACCACTCGACCAAAAAGCCAGACCAGAATCATAGAACACTAGATTCTGGCTATCTCCACACATATAGATTATATAGTAGGCATTCCTGACAGGTCCGAAGCCTTGCCAAAGAGCTGGAATCAATTCCTAGCTTCAGAGAAATTCGAGGTTCTGATAAAGAATCATTTTTTGTTGAACGCACCTCACAAGCTACTCTGACTTCTAAAGATAGAAACAAAGACATTTGCCAGCCAAACTAATCCTCAATTAGAATAAGTTAGCCTGCAACACTATTTGATAAAGATGGCAATATCTAGATGGCCGATATAAGCTCGCTTCAAAGCCAAATCGACGCTCAGACTCAAGTAATTCTGGCAGTGCTTAAAGGGACAAGCTCGAAGGTTTCAGGTGGTAAAAGTCGGACAAATGATGAGCGCCCATTTCCTCCAGAAGATTCCAAAGCCGAAAGAAACTAACGAATTGACAACAACAGGTGTGAAAGGTGCGGCAAGTCTCCTTCTCACCAATGGGGAGATTGCTGCTATCGAAACTTTCGAGAAAACCCAACGCCCAGAGGCTATAGTTCTACACGACGGGCTGGGGTGAATTCGATGAGTAAGGAGCCATCAAAAGGTGGATTTATTTCGGATTCGGCAAACTAGTTGTCTCTGAAAAAAGTCGTGCTCAGAAGCCAGTGGTATATGATTCATTCGGTGTAAATTTAAAGAAGGAGCCGTCGTTAAGGGAAATTCTAGTTGCGAAAAAGAGAATGGATAGCAAGCCGTTTTTAATAGATACATTTATTAATGACCAATTCTTTCTCCCAGCTCTTTTTGACTCGGGCTGTCTCCCATATGCTGCTTTCAGCGAAAACATCGTACAGAAACATAAACTTCCACGCATTACAGTATAACAAAGAAATCTTCAGCTTGCCAAAAATGACAAGTCCCCCCATAAAATAAACCAAATAACATATGTCACCCTTGATATAAATGGTCGACGAGAACGGTTATGGGGATACGTCATTCAAGGCTTGCACTATGATTTAATAATTGGTAAGGGATGGGCAGAAAGAAATAATGTTGTGTACCAAGCAAAAAATCATACTCTTGATGTTAATAAGGGGAATAAGCAAGTAAAAATTCTTGAAAAGGGGTGGATGGAATGCGGAGATGGAGTAAATAGGACTAGGTATATCCGAGAAGGGAAGCTCATATCCGCACTTGCATTTTCCGCTTTCACGAAGAAAGCTCAAAATAGCCTACAAGATCTCACTCTAGCATCAGTGTCAATTTCAGATATCAACAAAGTATTGCAAAAGCTTGACACGAAACGAGAAAAGCCTACCATTGAATCAGTTGGTAAAAAACTTCCCAAGTAGCTTGTTGGATTCGAAAGCAGGTTCTTAGAGGACGAATCTTGTGAGCTACCTCCCCACCGAGCTGGTCATGACATGGAGATAAAGTTGGAGAGTGTTGGAAATATCGCGCAATGTAATGGGCGCAATATTCATGGAACGAAAGTAGAAGTTGACTAAAAGAGTGTCATATTCAGATTAAAGCTAAAAGTGTGGGAGATGTGTGCTATGAGTACAAGTGTAAGCGATACAGAGCCTAAGCCACAGCATAAACGAGTGTGGCACCATCTAGGCATAGAAAACCGCCAATAACCTTCTTGTGCCCACGCCATACAGCCGCTCATGTCTCCAATAGGTAGCCTGAAGCGCTATCATATTGCCCACTCCAACCTCTTAAAGACACACAAGATCGTGTCAGGAACCTAAACGAAATGGAGGGCCCATACGTCCACAACACTCCGTGTCTCCATTTCCAACAGAGAGGGATGAAAGCGCCAATGAAAAGAAACCGCCCTATGGGCCGCTCTATGAAATGTCAAAGGAAGAGTTATTGGTCCTTAGGAAAACTCTCGCTGATCTCCTTGACAAAGGCTGGATACGAGCAAGTTCTTTGCCAGCCAGCTCACCGGTGCTTTTTGCAAGGAAGCCAGGGGGTGGCTTAAGGTTTTGTGTCAATTATCAGGGACTTAATGCAATTACAAAAAAAAAGATTGCTACCCGCTCCCACTTATAAGGGAGACACTACATCAACTGTCCAAAGCTCGTTGGTTCACGAAAGTGGATGTACGCACCGCCTTTCATTGCCTGCGTATCAAGGAGGGATGAATGGAAAACTGCTTTTCGCTCACATCAAGGCTTATTTGAATGGCTAGTTTGACCCTTTGGATTATGCGGGGCACCAGCAACATTTCAACGTTTTATCAACAGCACCCTACAGAAGTTCTTAGATGTCTTTTGCTCAGCGTATGTTGATGATGTCATAATATACTTAGACGGAGACCTAGAAGACCACTTTAAAAGGTTATTAAAAGTATTAAATTCACTAAAGACAGCAGGGCTTCGGCTTGATCTAGACAAATGTGCTTTTGGGGTGACAAAGATAAAATACTTAGGCTTTATCATTGAAGCGGGAGTAGGTGTTAAAGTAGATCCAGATAAAGTGCTAGCAATTTCTGATTGGGAGGAGCCAAATAAAGTATCCGAAGTGCGATCTTTCCTCGGATTTTCCAATTTTTACCGAGAATTCATCCCTCGCTTCTCTTCAGTCTGCGAGCCGCTTAATAACCTTACTAAAAGAGGTGTACTTTTGCAATGGGGCAAGCCCCAAAAGGATGCATTTGAGCGGCTGAAACAACTACTGATAAGCACACCAGTACTTTCAATGTTTGATCCGGAAGCTGAAACCATTTTAGAAGCGGACTCATCGGGATATGCTGTAGGGGGAGTCTTATCGCAAGTAGATGAAAAATGTCGCCTTCGACCAGTAGGCTTCTTTTCCAGAAAATTGTTGCCAGCTGAAGCAAATTACGAAATCTATGACAAAGAAATGCTATCAATAATTGCAACCATAAGGCACTTTAGAGGAGAGCTTAGAAGCGTTGAAAAGCCTTTTATTATTTTATCTGATCATCGAAACCTACAGCATTTTATGACAACACGCCAGCTATCAGAACGCCAAGTTCGACGGGCCGAAGAGCTGGCAGGTTATAATTTCAATATAAAATTTAGGCCCGGTTCTGATTCAGCAAAACCTGATATTCTCTCGATAAAAGCTGAGTTCAAGCCAAAGAATGCGAATGATGAAATTTTCCGAAAAAGGGAATTCCAACTTTTAAAAGACAGCTGGTTGTTGTCTAAATCACAAAAAGATGGTTTCTTGTCATCCCTGAGTCTCTCACCAGTAGTCACAAGGCAACAAGCCAGATCTCATGAAGTAGCTACAAATAAGGCCCTATCTGAACTCCCCAAGGAACCAACAAGGGTCTCTAATTCCACCAACAGCCCACCAAAAGGAATAAAATTGTTTGAGGAATCAGAGCTTCAGAAACTTTGGAATTGAGCAGTTGAAAAAGATTCTTCTTTCCGTGAAGTTTATACAAGTCTAGAAGGGGGTGATTGTTTATTGCCACAATCTGTTGGGTCTTCAATGCAAATCATAGACTGTTCTTTTGATGATAAGCATGCTTTAGTTTACAGAGATGCCCTATGGGTTCCAAATTTGGAACCTCTTCGAACCGCTCTAATTCAAAAGGTGCACGACTCCCATATAACAGGACATCCGGGCAGGGAAATAACACTTTCTATACTTTCACGAAGCTTCTTTTAGCCCCAGCAGTACAAAGACGTTCGGAGGTTTGTGAGAAACTGTCATGTCTGCGGAAGATCAAAAGTTTGGAGACAGTCATCTCGTGGTTTGCTCCGGCCACTTCCCATACCGAAGCGATTCCACAGCGGGCTGGCCATAGATTTCATGACTGATCTACCGATGACTGATAAAAAAGAGAAATTCCTTATGGCTATACACAATAGACTTCTTGGTAGTGCGACTATGGAAGCTATGGAAACTATGGAAGCCGAAGCTTGTGCAGACAAATTTATTTTAAGCCACTGGTGCTACCACGGTTTTCCCAACTCCCTAACTTCAGATCGAGGGTCAAACTGGGTCGGTCATTTTTGGAAAAGGCTTTGTCAACGTGTGGGCATCCAACAGCGTCTATCAACAGCATTTCATCCCCAGACGGATGGAGGAACCGAGAGAATGAATCAAGAAGTACTAACGTACCTTCGATCTTATGTCTCCTATGCGCAAGACAATTGGGCAAAGCTTCTTCCGCCAGAAATGGTCGCAATAAACAATAGAACTAGCTCAAAAACTGGCTTCAGTCCCTTCTTTCTGACCCATGGCTACCATCTGGAACCTATTCGGCGTCGATCAACACTGTTAAGCTCAGGTACAAATCCCAAAGCAAGGGCTGACGCCTTCATAAATCGCCTCCACGACGGTCAAGAAATTGCGAAAGCTGCAATGAAAACTGCCCAGCAGATAATGGAGCACAATGCCAACAGGGGACGAAGGCCTGCCGAAAAGTTAAAGGTCGGGGATAAAGTCTGGCTAAACTTAAGAAATGTCACTACTCCGCAACAAAAAAAAAATATCATGGATAAACGCCAAATACAAAATAACGCGGGAGGTAGCACCTGACGTCTATGAACTAGATGTGCCAAGTAACATCCATCCCAGATTTTTTGTAGACCTACTCCGTCGGGACTCTGATGATCCATTACCTTCTCAAGCCACTGACGACAATCAACCTCCTCCACTATTAGATGGAAATCATCCCCTCTATGGAGTAGAAAGAGTCCTCAGAGCCCAATCTTTCAGAAGAAAAAGATTTGTCTGCGTGAAATGGATAGGTTACAAGGAGACTACCTGGGAACCCCGAGAAATTTTTGTTCTTACCGATGCCTTTAAGAATTTCATCGGTAAATATGGAGATGGAGATGATGTTGGTGACTCCAATGCGGGTAGCTATACAGGTTCAAGGAGCAAAAAGAGGCCATCGCTACACCAATAGTTGTAAATACACCCGGGAGGAGAGAGGTGATGTCACGGGTCCTGGGCCCGCTAAGATACCCCCTGTAAAATAGCTTTTTATCACACACTCTCCTGCGCATCATAGAGCGACTCTTGTATTTTCATAACTCTAGAGAATCATAATAGACTTTGATTACTTCGTTCGATTGTACAGATCACGACTTCAATTCGTAACATTCTACTAGATAGTCAACAGGCGATCAATGCACTTGAGACAGGCAAGTCTACAACAAGCCACGATGAAGTACGGAAATTTCGTGAGCTGTCCAAATTAGCTCGCGTGATAATTATATGGGTTCCTGGACACTCAAAAATTCAGGGTAACCTAGAAGCTGACTCGGCCGCCTAGTCTGGCCTACGGATGTTGCCTAGCTTAGAAGTACGGCCAGAATCCATCACTCTGGCAATTCTCGATCGCCAAATGAAACGTTTGCGGCAAGTATTGCTCGACAAATGGTGGAACAAAGCTTGCCCACCCCGATTTCGCAAGCTCGGCCTGCTCATGCGACGACGAGAACCACCTGAGCTGAGACCTTCGAGGTTCCTACTCCGAAATCTTATTGCAGCTCGTACGGGCCATGGCAATTTCGCGGCGCATCATTGCCGTTTTAATAATCTGGGAGTTCTCATAGAGTGCACCTGTGGGAAGGAGACCACACCAACTCATTTCATTCACTGTCAACTACATTCTCACGTCACGCGTCGACTCAGAGGGAGATTGTCACATAGTGACTTCATTCAAAAGCTTCTCGGGCCAAAGTGTCCCGAAAATATCAGAAACTTTGTTAAGGAAACCTGCTGTTTTGGGTTGCCATCTACAAATTCGTCCTCTGATCTCATCGAGGACCATAAAAATTAGTCATACAGATCATATGACTGGAAGGAAGACAAGGCGAGAAGATTTGTTTTCTAACCATAAATTGGTAAATTGGAAGGGCGGGATAGTTTTGTGGGTAGGAGTTTGGTGACAAAGGTTGAATTTATGTACGGTTGCGAATTTTGAACTAGCTACTTATTATTTAGTGGTTCACGCAGTGGGATCAAGTTTGGGCGAGTAATGTGTCATAGCTAGATAGCTGCATACGCAATTAAAATCTGATGCAAAAATAAGATCAAGTTGGGCTTATCAGAGATAGGGTCTTGGCTGTGAAAACCGGTCCTTGACTCCTAGGAGATGTAGAGCATAGTCTAGGACCCAAAAAAAATAAGGTATTGTGTTGACCAGCCCAGTCTTGTTGTGCTCAGCTAAGGTAGCCCCGGCGGGTAGTGCATGGATGGTGAGTGTGTCATCAAGATGCCTTGGGCATGGACAACTCACATGACATGTTTGGCACATTTGCTGAGGCAAGGCATACTGAATGAGTAAGCATAGTAGGCATATTATTGGCAGGTAAACGAGTTGATGGGGTATAAAACGAGAGGTTTCCCAACTGCAAGTTATAACCACACATTTCCATAGATTCACTCACAATTCACTCTCAATCAGATCATACCTTAGCCGTCAAATGCAAGTGTACGTTCCCCATTTCATATACCAAGTAAAACAAGTCTACATAAACTAGCCGACGTGGCGTCGGCTAGTTCTGTAGGGACTGGGCCATCCAGTACGTGACAGAAGTCACGAGCTGTGGATAGGCACGACCGTCACGGATTCTAGGACAGGTGCTGGAGCAACTATGTGGTTGATGGTAGTAGATAATAATTCTAAGGAGAGAACTACTACAAGATCTATCTACACATGTATATATACAAAAGAGCCTCATGTTCTACGACGTCATTGCACTATCAATTGAGGAGGTTGTGTCCGATCTCGTATATTCCCAGCCGATCGCTTCTCACCGACAAGTGGTGCCATGTTGAGCTGCACTGTTGAATCGGATGCTATGCAGATTCCGATGCTCCGATATTAGATCGATCTATCGTGCGCACCCTAAATCGGACCAAGCCTATGTTAGCCAACATAGGCTACAGGAACCAGCCGTCACAACGACGTTAAATTCAATCAAAATCAAAGACAAATCACTCGCTCCGTTTAGGACATGAGTAGAAGACATCAGTGTTGCCTCTGCAGAGCTGAATCACTCGTGGACTATAAACGGTGTATATATGACAGTAAATTTGTATTATAATATTGTTAAGTCTTTATTGATATAAATCACGAGGTATAAAAATGGTAGAGAGGCAGCCTTGGGAATGTAAGATAGATTGGCTATGGAATATTACGGTTTGACTGTTGTTTGAGCTTAGGTGGATGCCTAAGCCTGATACTAAGAATTCTTACGAAGAGGCTGTATGAGGGGGAGATGAAGCTGAACGAAACGGCACTACTAGTCAGGAGGCTGAAGCGTTATTACAACTAAGTGACACCTGGAAATACGTGGCTGGGTAAGAAGTATTGTGCCTAAGGACAAGTCACTAGTCTGTAGATTCACAAGGAGGATTAACTCCTATAAATACCTGTTAGTAGTAGCTAGAGATAGCTTTTCTCCTCATATAGTTTATTAAATCGATTTATTCATCACCAACTCGGTTTCCGTCACATGGAAGGAGAAACAGGAGTAACTACAGCGAGCTCTATATACATGAGGTAAGGGTGAGGTGTTCTCTGGTATAGTTTGAGTAGCCTGGGTACCTACTCCACTTGGGAAGGAGACACCTCAGATTACATTTCGCGCGGAGAAAAGTTGATGGATGACGGAGGCATTTCTGGATAACTCAGGGTTTTTGAGACGTTCCCCTGAGTGGGTATTCACGGATGAGGGTTGACTTGGGGTGAAGAAGAAGCCACCATAACTTCGCAGTGGTACTTGCAAATGAAATCTGAGGTATTAGTACTCTTGTAAATTGAGTCATCTTTTCTGTACTTTTCTTTGATATTGTGTCATAGCTAGATAGCTGCATACGCAATTAAAATCTGATGCAAAAAAAAAGAAAAAGAAATCGTCGGAGCGACAGAAGCTCTTGCCGACCTCTTCGCAATCCACTGGCCTAGTATGCCTCTAACGTTACTATCTGCCTCGACAACCAGGAGGCTGCTATTCGTCTGCTCTTGGATACGCCCACTACATCTAGCTCGGCACTTGTTTTCGTCTTCCGCAAGCTCGCAGTGAGCTATAGAAGGGGGTCACACGGCCAAAATATGAGGCCAGGGGAAGTAGCTGTTCGATGGTGACCAGGCCACGCAGGTATCCTTGGAAACGAAGCAGCCGACGCGCTTGCCAAAGTCGCTTGTGCGGCTCCAGCTCTACACTCAGAACTCTCCATTGCGAGGGCAAGAAGAGAAGTCAAAGCTCAATATGAGGCTTCTGCAACAATCTATTGGGCAGAAAATGTACATTCGAGATATAAGGAATTAGGTACTGGCCCTAATACTAAAATCACCATTGAGCTCGCCCGTCTGGAGCGACGCACACTAGGATATCTACCAGCTGCATGGTCCGGTCATGGCGATTTTGCGGACTACCACCGACACTTTCAGCACCAAAACGCCATTCTAACCTGCACATGCGGGGAATCCCCCCAACCACTACCAGGCTCAGCTCCACAGGGCACAGAATTCTAATTCCAGCGTATCTTGGGCTCTTACTTCGGCGGAGGGAGTTCATGCATTCAATAACTGGGTGCGTGTTACAAATTTCTTCGAAAGGGCACAACGACAAGTCTGATCCGAACGAAATCACGATGTGATGTAAACAATTTCTTCCTTTCATTTTTCATTGTAAAATCTTTTCTTCATTCAGCACCAACCGCATAGCATCAGATTTGTTGGGCGGACGACCTCCATGTTTACTGTAATCTTCGAGCGCTGGATGATAAGATGCTGGCTTTCATTTGCTTTGTTGGGTCTGAGTCGGCGCCAACACGTTGGGTAATTTAGTTTAGACTGGGCTAACCGGCACGTGAGGAGCTCACGTGCTGTGCGCGAGCACGACGTTGAATATCATAAATAAATTAATTCATTCAATCTTGAATTTTGAATTTGATTTCATATCCTGATTTGGCGCCCTATGGGCCCATGTAGGTGTCTATCATACTTTCTAATTTACATGAGAGGAAACCTTTTGGTGAAAACCCCCAAAATCTTCCTGCTTAATTTCTATGTTTTTTTATAATGTATCCTTTAGGAAGCGCAGTTACACCATAGTGCCCTCCATATAACCCAATCACATCAGCTTTATCGACCTCAAGGCATGACCTGTTCCTTTCCTTCAGCAGCATTTCGACCGCCTTTGTCATCTGGAATTGCTCTATCCAACCATGATTTAGGATCCAATGAGTTATCCTTTTGATATCTCCCGGATTGCTTAGCATAGCTTCGTAGGACCGATCTTTCGTTTGTCTACAGATCTCTGCTCTACCATTTGACTATCGGGGGCAGGACATAATCATGTGCTGGGGGTTCTGCGATTGGTACCTACATGTACAGCTTGGACTGTAGACTCCGGGCACTTTTCTTTTATATAAATACGAGTTAAGCCCCATGTGCTCACTTCGAATTTGAATCGCTAGACTGCTTTGCGCCCTTGTCAGTAATTATTTCAATCATAAACTAACATCTAATCAAAAAAGTCACGTCTTTTTTTTTTTGCATCAGATTTTAATTGCGTATGCAGCTATCTAGCTATGACACAATATCAAAGAAAAGTACAGAAAAAAATGACTCAATTTACAAGAGGAGCACTCATGCCTCAGATTTCATTTGCAAGTACCACTGCAAAGTTATGGCAGCTTTTTCTTCACCCCAAGTCAACCCTCATCCGTGAATACCCACTCAGGGGAACATCTCAAAAACCCTGAGTTATCCAGACATGCCTCCGTCATCCATCAACTTTTCTCCGCGCGAAATGTAATCTGAGATGTCTCCTTCCCAAGTGGAGTAGGTGCCCAGGCTACTCAGACTATACCGGAGAACACCGCCAGGAGGCGGACCACGGCAACTTCCATCGTTTGCTTGTGTTTATAGTGTCAGCTGCACTCTCGCAAGCGAAGTCTTGGCGCGCACAAAGCTCAATTCGTAAAACTCTTGCCAAAATTCAAAATTTCACGCCCGTCGAGAATGTATCCCTCTTTTGCATCATCTTGTAAACTTGTCCTGATACCTCTCACGTCCATCCCAAAGGGCTATCTCCCAGATTTGTGCTCCACACTTTGCTTCCTCCGTCGGGTATAAATATCGGCGTGGGCGTGTATTTGGCGGTCAACTAAGACCAGAGAAAGTCGACTAGAGATGTGATCATTGGGGTGAGGATGTACTATGTCGTACTTGTAGACTTGATGAAGCTTAGTCGAGAATCGGACTCTTTGGGAATGAAAGATTGACGTGGTGGAGTAATTTGAATTTTTGCCTCGTGGGCCAACTTCTTTGATATTGCGAAATTTGACAGAACTTGGCTCTGGGGGAATATTTCACTCCCAGGTTCGTAGAGGACACCGCGTACAGGTGTTCAGTCTTGCCCTCCAAAGTCACGTCATAGCGATAGAAAAGAGCCTCACGTAGTCACATCGCTGTAGCGAGTACGCACTTTAAATAGAGCACATGTGAGGTGCTCATCGGTCCACCTACTGTGGTGCCACGGTGTCATGTTTGTAGTGGGGCTTTGGCAGGGGTTTTTCGGGTACAAACTAAGACCCTTGGGGTATAATCATCTTCCATCTTAAAGTTAGCTTGTCTGTCAAGGTAAATTTTCGAAAAAATATGTAAGGCAGTTTTTTTCTGAACAGCATTGTTTGTATTTGGTCTTTACCTCCTACTAAACCTCATTAGTGGAGGGCAAGACTGAACTCCTGTACGCGGTGTCCTCTACAAACCTGAGAGTGTAATATTCTCCCAGCGCCAAGTTCAGTCAAACTTCGCAATACCGAACAAGTTGGCCCACTAGGCACCGATTCAAAATACTACACCATATCGATCTTTCACTCCCAGCGAGATCGATTCCTACCTAAGCTTCATCAAGTCTACAAGCACGACCTAGTACATCCTAATCCCAATAACTACACCATTCTTCGACCTTCTCTAGCCTCAGTTGACCACCAAATACACGCCCACACCGATATTTATACCCGACGGAGGAAGCAAAGCGTGGAGCACAAATCTGGGAGATAGCTCTTTGGGATGGACGTGAGAGGTATCAGGACAAGTTTACAAGATGATGCAAAAGAGGGATACATTCTCGACGGGCGTGAAATTTTGAATTTTGGCAAGAGTTTTACGAATTGAGCTTTGTGCGCGCCAAGACTTCGCTTGCGAGAGTGCAGCTGACACTATAAACACAAGCAAACGATGGAAGTTGCCGTGGTCCGCCTCCTGGTGGTGTTCTCTGGTATAGTTTGAGTAGCCCGGGCACCTACTCCACTTGGGAAGGAGAAACCTAAGACCAAGTTTCGCGCGGAGAAATTTGAACGGATGATGGAGGCATGTCTGGATAACTCAGGGTTTTTGAGATGTTCCCCTGAGTGGGTATTCACGGACGAGGTTTGACTTGGGGTGAAGAAAAAGCCATCATAACTTCACAGTGGTACTTGCAAATGAAATCTGAGGCTTGAGTGCTCCATTTGTGTATTGGGTCATCTTTTCTCTACTTTTTCTCCGATATTGTGTATTAGCTGGATAGTTGCATACGCAATTAAAATCTTATGCAAAAAAAAAAAAGGAGTGTGACACGAAATTAAATTGTGCCCTTATTTTAGGCCTTGGAATCCAGGATAAGAATTAAGTATCCTGTCGAATGGGGCGGTAGCAGGGGTATATCCCCTGAAGATAATATGCGCCCCATTTAAATCCACTGCGAACTTGAAATGGTAGCACCATAGTAGATCGTAAAAGTTGGTGTGTCATCATTTGGGGATATGAGACCAAAGCACTGTTGCTCTAGCCAGAATCCAAACTATAGCTGTGTGTGTGTTTTTATTGTGCTACTTGAGTCTATGACCATCTAGCACATTGGGCTCCTCTCTGACCCAGGCCACACCTTGTACAGTGCTCCTATCCTCTTTTGTTACTTGAAAGATCATTGATATATTCCCCTTAATGAATAGCCATTCAGCTCAGTATTTACCCGTGGAATTCAGACACCTTTTCCACGGAACCTTCTACCCAAAAAAAAAAAAAATGGTAGCAATGGAAACTGCGCACGCGGGAAAAAGTCTCAAAAAACCTGCAGTCCCAGCCATGCGAGGCCTAGACACCGGGACCACATGAGGTGCGCATATTCATCTACATCTCCCTTCTTTGTAACATTAGAGGTCGACTTGATCCATTCCACCGTCACCGTATCGGGTGCTGGGTACGCTCTGGAAACTTATCGGATGGCTTTTCCTCCATGATCAAGGGTGGGTGATGAGTAGGGCTCCGACGCTACCATCTAATCTGATCGTGATTAGCTTCATGATAATGGTGATAGGGGAATGTGTTGAGAGATGAAGACGATACAGACCGCGAAAGCGATTGGGAATCCTCGTCGAAGTGAGGACTTTGTTACTCAATCTCGGCTCTGCAGACTCTACAGTGAGAGCTGGAGGTTCGTAGGGCACACCGCTGACAGGTGTTGAGAATAGTCCCCCAAACCATAGCTGTGAATCCTGTATAATGATGAACATAAACAACAGAAGAATAAATTCGCAAATACCATCAAACTTAACGTAACGAGTGTGATGGATCTTCAAACCACACCTTAGTCACCCTAACAGTGGTGCATTAAAATATTAATAAAAATATGTGTGAGATAGGCACAGAGGGTGTGAAGGGCTTTAATGGAATCGACCAGCCACTAAGCAGAAAATTCCAGTAACATTACTTCGGATCCCTACTGGTGAAAGCCCGATCGTGAACATCTTGCGCAGTTGATTGGTTCATATGATGCGGGGGTAGATTTTAGTTGGAGATTTAGTCATCCAGAAATTTTCCGTGTATGTTATGTCTTAAGGTCTAGACATACTATTGTCGATAAAGCGGAACAGCCAGACGCTTACGTGAAATCATTCCCATCATTAACCGTCCAACTAGAACCCACATTGCGGTTCCTACTCATCTTGACTTATGTATATCCCAAAATAGTGTTGCGGAACGAACTTTGTAAATTTTTAGACATAAATATTAAATTGTGGTCATAGTGACCATATTCGACTGAGAATCTAACGCAAACCTAAACTACTTGGTGTAGCTGAACAGGAAACTTCAAATTCTCCGCCCTTGAGCTAGTATTGATCATATCTAAGGATTTTAACGATTTTAATCTTGGATGACAGCAAGAATTGATCATTCAAACACTTCTGTGTTGTTTTTAGGATTGGGTCTCCCTACGTCCTCCCCCAGGTATGGATTTAAGAGAATTATTTGGAAAATTTGATCTAGTTCTTACTAAGAGTATAGACGTCCAACTATGGCCTGCTAAAACATCTTGCAGCTACCTTGACCCGAGTCTTTCCTCTGGCGGTTCAGAGTTGGCTTGATTTGGAGGGTTAAATACGTAAATTGGAAATTCTAGAAATATTGTTCTCTTCACTTTAATTGGTAGCTTAGCGTATATTGAGGGCATAAAAGGTATCAAGATGCTGGTTCGTTCCGTGTAGAGTTTATAAGCTTCCCAATGAATTTTGTTTTCGTACTGCTTTTTTGCCGTTGCGCGTTCCGAGATGGGCAGTCCACTCACGAACATGAGAAGCAAAGTTAAAAAGATAGGCCCGATAATGGTGGCATAGAGAATATTATACGCTTTTCCACTCACATAGTTATGCGTAGCAGGAGATACGCATATCATAAATATTGCTGTGTTGCCTTAGCTTTGGATATAATTTAGGATGGGAGCACCTGCCGAATTGTGTGAGAATATCTCCAAAGTAATTGGGATGTCTTGACCAAGCGAAGAGACCTTGATCATAGAAAGCATATTTATCAGTGGTTCTCGCTTTGAAGAGATATTTCTGCAGATCGCTGACGCTCTCCATTGTCAAACCAACTATATAAAAGATGACACCGACAACGTCTTGAAAGGTTCCAAAGGCCGGTTGATCATATCTCAAGACACCAGGTGAGTTTAAAACTGTGACCGGGAGGGATACAACCCAAACCCACAACATTTGGAATATCCAAAAACCAAGAAATGGAAAAAACTTGTCACGTTTGTCATCAAATCGATCGTCCTTGCCAGTCTTGAGTATTCGGAAAAGGAGGAATCCAGAGAGGCGTATGGCCCACAACACAAGGAAAATTGACGCCACGATTTGACGCGCATCCTGTTCCCCGCTGAAGCCCAGCGTTAGTATGGCTAGTAGCGCAAAGTTGGTTCCGCCCGCAAAGTCTGGGCAAAGCTTTCAGTTGGGGGGCCCCGCATGTTCAGGATAAGATATACCAGTAAGCTTATCGAACTTGAGCGAGTATGCCACGGAAAAAAACAACAGCTGATATACCACGGTTATGAGAAGTGTGATAGCTAAGTAGTAGTCGTCTAAAACACGTATACGATTCATTATTGGCTGATCAGTCGGGTGGGCTGTTGACATGTTGTGGCTCATGGCGGAGAGGGCGAGCTAATAAAACTGCCGTGGACACAAATGGGCCTCGGAAAGCAGGGGTGTTCACTCAGTCATGACGCCTACTACTAAACAACGGTCCTACTGATGCTCGCGGGGCTTCGCTATTGTCCAGTTTAGGATCTCCAAAAACAAATTTAATTATCTGTCACTATCCGACAAAAAGAATGAATTTCCTTTAAATCTCTGATCCGTCCCAACAGTCTCTCATATGATGATGATATACGTCATACACGGCTATTTTCTTGGGTACTAGCTATTTTATTTGATGATACTCATGGGAATTGTTAGAATATCCTTACATTTCTACCCTCTAGCATTTGCATCTAATTATTACCGTCATCTCTTCTGGAATTGCATGGGTCAAAACGGAGAAAGACTACATGAAAGAGGTGTTGAATACATCGTACTGAGATTTATTCAGTAAGATAATACAAACAGGAATATTAATTATGATACGACTAAGGAATTCAATCAACCACAAACCGGGCGCGTCTGGTTTCTTGATTTATTTAGAACTTGTCGCAGGCATGCTTTAGCAGCAACCACCCGCGTTAAGGAGAGGTCGAAACTACTACAGTTTCATGCCTGCTCCACAACTCACATTTTTCCTAAGTCAATAGATCTAAACCTAACCCAGAGGAGGAACCGAATCACTTACGATACGCCTTCTGGTCAAAGTCTTGGCTCTCGCCGCTGTGGGAAAATATCGAAAACAGGTAGGTACTTGACGTCGCCACAGCTTTTCGCCTTATTCTCCTTACGTCTGAGTGATACCTATATCACAAATAGACACGGGTATCCTACCCAGTATGTCGCAAAAGTCACATGAGATTGTTCGTCTCTTTCTGTTCGTCCTCTAGGTCTAGTGATACATCGATAGTCATTTTCCAATTAGTCCGCAAGTAACCTATCAAAGTTTTCCCGACAGGCCTTTGGAAAACTTTGCCTATCGTGATCTGCAATATAGCTGGGACAACGAGTTATTTACACAGCATCTTGGGAGACTCACATGAGATGAGATTGGCTCCCATAGCCTCGATTGTACTCGGCTCCTCATATCTGGTTCATGTAAGCATGGAGAAGGAAATAAGTGTCAATACTAACCAGGTTAGTCACAATGGACTGTACAGAGGTTTATGAAAGCAAAGGCGTCACACTCATTAGAGACACGCGAGGAATCGCCAGCTTGGGAAGATGACAAGCTAGTGCCGGACGCAGCAGGAAATAAAATGGATGCTCAAGGAGAATTTGATGCTAGTGTAGCGGAGAGTGCGAAGAAGGTAACCGTCATGTCAATAAATGCTGGGGTTAAATTAGAAACTGGAATGTTGGATTCCGACAACTCTCTGGAACATCTAAAGCAGATTCTGAAGGATAAATCACCAGGGAAAAAAATTATCCACATAGACGCAGATTCACTCGGTAATGATAATGCTCTAGAAAAGCTGAAGGATTCTTTAAAGGATAAATCGCCAGAAAATATACTTGATGCGGTAATTGACCTAATGGATGGAAAGAATAAAGTGATCCCAGAAACTCAATCGAGCACTGCCTCTCAGACATATATAAGCACCAGCACCCTTTCAAATCCGACAATGGCTACAGGAAATACCAAACCTTCGATTACCGCTAACATTACTGGGACTACGAAGCTTCCAAGTGTGTCAGAGTTACCAAGACCGCCAGCTCTAGACGCCGGCCAGCCGAGCTCTAATTCTACCAACTCGTTCTTAAATTCGACTATCAACGGTGAAATTAAAGGGGGCAAAACTCCCGCCATTTTAGCGCCAGGAAATGTAACTGGAAATATAACGGCACCTTCCCCTTCTATAACTCCAAGTGAAAACTCGACAGAAGCTTGTACTTGTTCATGTCTATGCGGCCCTGGCTTAATGTCGTCACTTCCTATGACAGAAACTGGCATGTCAATACCAGGATCTCCAGATACAACGGTGAGTGGGAAAGGGAAGCTTCTTCCTGATGGCGCTTGTGCTTGTTCATGTTTTTGTGATGCAGACTCATTTTCTGGCTCTGAAATGCAAGATCCATCCCTAGCCCCTTCCAGTAAATCTGATGGACTATCAAAACCACCCGCAATCCCTGACGGGAAACTAGACCCAGAAAACATGCAAAAACCTCCAGCCATTCTCACGCCTGTAATACCTGGAGTAAGGCCAGATTTAACTTCTGAAGGTCCTGAAAATTTGTCTGGAGCGCCGTCTGCAATGCCTGACGGACAATCAAGTCCTGGAAATTCACTACAGCCAACTTCAGGAAATTCTGACAACTTATCCGAAGCTCCTTCCATCGTACCTGAAAGAAACTCAACATCTGGTAATCCTGAGAACTTACAGGGAGCGCCGTCTGCAGTGCCTGACGGACAAACAAATTCTGGAGATTCATTACAGCCAACTCCAGGAAACTCTGACAACTTATCCGAATCTCCTTCCACCGTACCTGAAAGAAACTCAACATCTGGTAATCCTGAGAACTTACAGGGAGCGCCGTCTGCAGTGCCTGACGGACAAACAAATTCTGGAGATTCATTACAGCCAACTCCAGGAAACTCTGACAACTTATCCGAAGCTCCTTCTACCGTACCTGAAAGAAACTCAACATCTGGTAATCCTGAGAACTTACAGGGAGCGCCGTCTGCAGTGCCTGATGGACAAACAAATTCTGGAGATTCATTACAGCCAACTCCAGGAAGCTCTGACAACTTATCCGAAGCTCCTTCCATCGTACCTGAAAGAAACTCAACATCTGGTAATCCTGAGAACTTACAGGGAGCGCCGTCTGCAGTGCCTGACGGACAAACAAATTCTGGAGATTCATTACAGCCAACTCCAGGAAACTCTGACAACTTATCCGAAGCTCCTTCTACCGTACCTGAAAGAAACTCAACATCTGGTAATCCTGAGAACTTGCCGGGAGGGTCCTCTGACAAGCCAACAGTTCCTCAGGTCACACCGAAATTGCCCACTGAAAATCCCACTAAACCATCCGAAGGTCTCGAAAGTTTGCCTGTGTCTGGGTTAAAACCTACACTAGACACTTTGCCCAAAGAATCTCCAAAATCGCCGGAATCCGAGGTGTTACTTCCAGTACCTAAAGTCACGACGTCTAACGAAGATACGAAGTCGTCAGCGTTGTTTCTTCCTGTACCAAAACTTTCCAAAGGCTCACAAGGAACTGACTCGAATAAAGCCCTACCTTCATCTGAATCAGGACTGTCTGAGGTTAAGCTTCCTCTTGTTAGTACAAAAGGAGGTAAGTCATCTGGGGTAGGGGAGGCATTAAAAGACGAAAACTCGCGAAACGCACTCCTTAGTGGTTCAACAAGTTCAGTCGTGCTAGGAGTCAGCCTGACACGAAGAGGAACAGATAAGATTCCGAGGATAGCGAGATATTTTAGGATTAGAAAATGAAACTCTACAGCTTGAAATTTTTTGTCCTGTTTCTCAATATTAACGGTAGTAACAATTATTAGCGGAAATTATCACGATTAAAACTATCCTTCTTTTCCACATCGAATTGTAGTGAATAAATTGTTGGATAAATTGGATTTTCTATCGGAATCTAATTAACGACCAATTTTACAAACTTCCAGTCTTTCAAGGCAGTAATGTATCACCTGCGCCCATGCTTGTCAATTTTTCATGTTGCTCCCTCATTTTTGCTCGTTTTGCTGCTCTTTTGCTTAAAGATGAGCTACTTTCGGCTCTATCTGTTTCTATACCTCTTTTCTCTTTAGATTTTGATGAGGGGTCACTCGGGCCGCCATCTATGACATTTATGATTCCTCTGTACCCAGATCGCTTTAATTTCTCATTGACAACAACACCTCTAGGGTGGAGACTAAACCCTTCTACAGCTCTCTCTCGGCTCAGACCCCACACACCAAGTAAATTAGTTATATCTGCAACTCCTCGACACGCCATCACATTACTAGCCTCACTTGATATTATTAAGCCTCTTCCCTTAGTACAGCGAGTAACACTTAACAGGTTGCTGATAAAATTTCTACGGCCTGTTGTATCCGCAGTGATACATTGACTGTAGCAGATTTCTATCATAATTCCACGATTAATAGCAGTCATTAGGATTTTGGGCTTAAAGTGAAAGGGATAGCGGGTAGTAAGGTCGAGTGAAATGATGGAATGCTCTGAGGTCTGGAGACATGCTGCGAGAAAAGCCTTTTCATTTGTTGGACGGATAGCTAGAATGTCGTAGAGAGAAGCGAGACTCGAGAGACGATGGTTGTGTGCTGGATCGGAAAGGGTAAGCGTGCATCTGCGCAAGACAACAGTTTTTGATGGAATATTGAATGGAAGATCAATAGGTATCGGGTTCGTAAGCTTCGACGGCAATGATTTATCAGATTGGGTATAGGATAGTGCGATTGTGTTATATCCTAGTTCGGATTGAAAGGATAAAATTTTTTCGAGCGATGATAATGAGGTTGTTGGTGTCCAAGGAATATTGAGATCAAAGAGCATCTCCGCGTTTCCTCGCAGCTTGAACTGCTTTGAGGGGCTACAATTGGATCATTTCGGTTCCAACTCGTATGGAAACAGTCGTCGCGCAGTGATTATAAAATGCGCAATATAGCTTCTGAGAGGGGTTTCAGTAGTTTGTAGAGACGTTTAGGCGAGAGTTACCAAATCGCTGAAATCTGTTTAGTAGGGTTGCAACTAGTGTGCGTAGATGTATCAAGTCATAAACAATTAAATTTGCACTAAATATTCGACAACGGTATCGGGCATATCCTGCTGCGGCATTTGATCAACCTTTCGCGAGATCAACTTTTGTAGCTACCCCTCTCACAACTAAAATCGGACTGTCCACGATACGAGTCTATGAGAGAATAGAACGGGCATACTCGACTCATGTAGGCAACGGGCCCTGTTTAAAGCTAGAATTACATGAGACCATAAACTAAATTTTTGCAACGCGCGATAGCGCATTGTCTCAATTCGCGAGTCGCCAAAGGCGTGCTTAACTCAGCAAGATTTAATCCATTAATTCTCAACAGATCCTGTACGAATTCTCGCATAGATTAGAAATCGAAACTAGGAATAAAATACGACAAAGATGGCGCGTGTTTATGCAGATGTGAACCAAACGGTACGTAGGGCCTGAGTCCGTCTGGCATCAATTTTCTATTCCTTCCATCAATGAAGACGACGATATAAGAAGCTAATCTCGCATTAGATGCCTCGTAGTTATTGGGACTACGACTCGGTCAACATTACGTGGGGAGTCTTAGAAAACCATGAGGTTGTACGAAAAATTGGGCGTGGCAAGTATTCGGAAGTCTTCGAAGGTATCAACATTGTCAATTACCAAAAATGTGTTATCAAAGTTCTCAAACCAGTAAAAAAGAAGAAGATTAAGCGCGAAATCAAGATTTTACAGAACCTATCTGGAGGCCCGAATATTGTTGAATTACTTGATGTCGTACGGGATCAGCAAGTAAATTCATCTTTCTTGCCTTCGTATCGACTCTAAATTCTCTTTACTTCAGTACAATGTTTGGAAGATCTACTTCCAGTCAAAACTGAAGGTACCATAGACTGGCTACTAACAACCTGGCTAGAGCAAAACACCTTCCCTCATATTTGAACACGTCAATAATACCGATTTTCGTTCGCTTTACCCGAAGTTTGTCGATTACGATGTGAGATATTACATATATGAGCTACTAAAGGTAAGCAACATATACACATTTTTAAAAGCCAATTTTTGACAAGCTGTAGGCATTAGACTTCTGCCATAGTAAGGGTATTATGCATCGAGATGTAAAACCACACAATGTGATGATCGATCATGAGAACCGAAAAGTACGTACAGTTCAATAAGAAATTTTGTAAGCTCTGACTCAATACACAAGTTGCGACTAATTGACTGGGGTCTTGCCGAATTTTATCATAAGGGGACTGAGTACAATGTTCGAGTTGCTTCCCGATATTTCAAGGGTCCGGAACTACTCGTTGACTTCCAAGAGTACGATTATTCACTTGATATGTGGTCCTTGGGGGCTATGTTTGCATCAATGATATTCCGTAAGGAACCCTTCTTTCATGGAAACAGCAATTCGGATCAGCTCGTCAAGATTGCCAAAGTTTTAGGGACAGAGGACCTTTTTGATTATTTAGATAAATACGAGATCGAATTGGATGCACAGTACGATGATATACTTGGGAGGTTTCAGAAAAAAAGTTGGCACAGTTTTATCAATTCAGAAAACCAGAGATTCGTCACGAACGAGGCTATCAGCTTCTTGGATAAATTACTAAGATATGATCATCAAGTATTATTTCCCTCAGTCACTTTTATATTAGTCTCTCTAAAACTTATTAGGAACGATTGACAGCAAAAGAAGCCATGGCGCACCCATTTTTTCAACCTGTTCGAGACAATGAAGCTCGAGTATCAGGAGCTTCCGGCTCTACAACGAGCTGAACCCCAGCTCATCCTCACCTTGCAGCAAATATGGCAAGGATTTTATATTTTAAAGCTTACACGAGACCGTATATCACGCGACGCGCACAGTAGCGTTTTGTTTACTCCAAGGGTAGGCATCTAGAAAAAGACTGAAATGTGAGGGGAGAAGGATGCGGTTATGTCTGATCAAGCGACTACCTAGCTTATATCATTCCAGCGAACAAATATTTATCTGATTCCCTTCTCTCAGACCTGGTTAATAATTTTAGGTGTTGGGGAATTTGATGGTAGAAGCGCTAGTTCAGCATTTAAAACATTAACAATGCTATCATAATTTTCCTCGTAAAATAACCCGAATCTCCTGAAACATTTGAGATGATTAATTGGCTCTGTTTTAAATTTTCAGTAAACATATTGCTACGTAGGAAAATACCTCCAAAACTTAGTCAACTCCATCCATTCACTCGAATTTTGGCGTTGAATAATCAGGAAAGTCGTCTAAATCCTTGAATGATGTGTCATCTGGTTTAAGATATTCCTGAAAAATATATCTAGAACATCTTGGGAGCGTTCACGGAATGTTGAGACAGCTGGTGGCTGGATGTGATAGATGGTATGTTTATGGTGTATTATTTACTGATGTGGGCCAAGCCACCAGCCCATTGGGATATGGAACGTAAGAAGGATATCTGTAACACACGAACGTCCAAGCTACAGCAGAGCTCAGCCAGTAGCTGGCTCGCTGGTCTCTTTGAACGCTTCAAAAGGGTAACTATGTCTTCGGATTTAGTCCTAATAACGGTGTTAGGATAGCCCCACACCGAGTGGATTTGCGATTTTCTCTGGCTTACATACACTTGCGAAATCTTCATCGTTTCGTTGACTGAACAGGGGATGTAGTGTCAGAATAACGGCTCTTAGTGTGTACTCAAATTAAAAAAGAGTGGGCGTACGGCTGCCTGAAATAAATCGTGAAAGAGGTAAAGGAGACAGTACACTAACCGAGGCATAGATACTTCCGGCCCTATTTATCCTCACATAGTCGTAAACTAAATAGGAAAATACATTGAAATACTAATAATTAAAAGTTAATCATGTAGCATATAGCGGTCTTTCATGGTCTAAGGCTCGGTAGAGGCTTTGATAAAATTCTAATCTAATTAGAAAATAAACACGAATTTACAAGAATTAGTAATGAATTACTCCTACTATGGGGCAATCATAACAATGTAATATCTGAACGTAAGGACAAATACTGAATATCTGTACGTGGAGTCCATTAAGAATCTGGGAGTCGAGTATTCACCCAGAACCAAGATTCAGTCATCCCCTAACGGTCAAACTGATTGTTTCAAAGCTGGACATTTTTCAAAAGAGCGATGCTTGGTATATTTTGAAGGGAACCTCCGGTTAGCAGAAATTTCTCCACTACACAAACGATAAAATATTCATCAGCACTCAAGCAAATATTATTTCAGGCTGAACACCGCACTACCCTTATACACGCTAAAAATCCTTAATTTTCTCTCTATTTAATGTCGAAAAAACCGCAATACAAACTGTGACCTTTTTCTACTGCACTAATATCGACGGGAAATTATCGAAGGACGCCAGACTTTTGTTGCTGATTGTAAATATCTAGTGAAGAAACCAAGGCCTGCGAGTGAAGATGGGAGAGATGCTTGGCCACAGAAGCTTTGGAAGCTATTAAAATGGATGACTCAAGACTAGGATGCCGTAACCTAGAAAGTTGGCAGAGGCATTTAAAGATTCAAACTTCTCATAATTTACTGAAGCGCTTTGCAGTTGCTGGGCCTTCATTTTTAATCTTCTAAGATCTTTGGGTGAGTTGGCACATGGGGTACTATTTTTAGACTGAGCTAACAAGCCCTTAGCTCTCGTAGCCTAGTGTTATGCGCCGGTACGACATAAAGTAATTGATAAAACAATCATTGGAAGATCATAGAGGACCAAAAGCCTGTGACTGGTGCTCCATTTATATATGAGGACGAGTAATCCTCCTATAACTAAGATGGATTCCTACAAGTGCGATTTTGGAGAGCTCTTCGATGAATTGTCAATCGAAGCTCGTGTTACTGTATTAGTCGAAGCTCCCCACAACAGGTATTTTAAGAACAAACGAAATTATATTAGTGAGACTTACTCATAAACCAAGAAGGTACTGGGTTTAACTGGTCACCTGCACCAACTTCAATTGTTCCTTGAAATTTATGAGTTTTGTCAAAAAGTATAAAAATTAACGACTCGGGAGCCCTTTTTTAATACCGCCCGGATCCCTCCGACTGGCCTGAAATGTAGGGCGTTGGCACCTACATAAGATAACCCCCTCTAGATAGCTTTGATAGAGAATCAAGAAAAAAGTGACCAACCATTATTTATCTGCAAGTAGATTTAGCCTACGTCAACAAATACAGTACCTTCCAAAGCACGTATGGAAGAAGCTAGTGAAGTTTTAAATCATAAAAGTTGTTTACATGTTTCGGAGCATACACTCAGGAATACTGTTCTAAGCTTCTACGGACTAATTCTATCGGAGAGTCAGTGATATATGAAATAAAAAAAAGTTGAGCCATGAGCGCTATACAGGCGAGTGAGCAGATATTTACCCTAGAGCACGACAGAGCCAACCCCCTTAAATTCTTGGTTTATTTGTTGGATACAGGTCAGTGAGTATAATTGTTTTACGTTGCTAGAAGTTTTCAGAATTGTTCAGTGCGATGGCACAATAGTTTGTATATATAGACCTATAAGTTCTGTGTGGCTTTAAGTCCATAGACGTGCGTTGACACAGGGTTATCGAAAAAAGAATTAAAAAAAATTTGATTTCCAGAGTCAATCTTATTATTATGATGTCATGTCATTCGCACTGAGTTTGAGACTGAATTGAGTATATAGACTTTCTCTCCATAGACCAAGAAAATTTATAAGTCTACGCAGCTGATGAATGTCGATAATTTATTAGTGCTTCATAATGATAGACTTAGTAAGACTTCGATTATATTCTTTAACTATTTCTTAGTCTTTAGCGAGTGAATCTGAGTGTTTTCTTTCCATTTCCCAATATTTCTTTTCCAGAATCATCACTCCGCTAAACTTAATTTACTAAGTTCTGACATTTTACTAGTTATACGTTTAGGATCTGTAATTGCGCAGGTGATTACCGACTAACATTGATCACATGAATTAACTAGGATGCCCCTCAAGAACCAGTAAATCTAGAGAAAATTGTTGGATTATCTTGTCGATGTATGTACAGATGATACTGGAGCAATATATTTCTCTCTATTTTTGAAAGATGGACTCTTCAGTTATGATGCTTGAGAGCTCATGAAATCTAAAAAATTAATGATTTGTGAGTGAGAAGAGGTTTTGAGCCACTTATGTGTTTCTAAATAGTCTAATTTCCAATTGTTGCTATCATTTGTGATAGAATGTTTCGATCATGGACTTTATCTGCTATCTTGTAGCGTGAATTACTATGGCAATATGATAAAATCTTCGTCCACGATAATAAAGTCCTATTTTTTTATAGATACCATTTGTAATATTCGGAGTTATACGATATCTATTTTTTTTGTTGTGCGACTTCAATATTTCTCTCGGCGAGAATTGTACCTAACGAGAAGAAAACATCCAAGGATGGCACCGAAGATGAAGATAGTATGAATGACTTAATCTTTTCTTGCAAGAGCATGTATTGACTTATTTCTTTTCGTACTATTTGAAGAAACCAATAAGGCAAATTATTTTGAACATGTTGAGTCACACCAAGAGGGATATTTTACCCAAATCTGTAACACATACATTCTTATATGACTTGTAGTTGACTGTTTTGAAGTTGGCAGGCTTTCGTCACAAAACGGCGTGGATCAAATATATTTATTCAGAAATTTCACGCTGAAATTTCAGGGAAGTTTTCATGACTTTAAAACTTTCCAGTTATTTACTTTCGGTGTATATATCGTACGAGAGAGCTTGCAGTACTCTATACGAGAGGGTTATCAGCCTGTTTTGGAGAGATCTTAGGGTCTTAGAGCCCATAATTTATGAATAGTTTTCAGCCAAACCACTAAGCTCTTCCTTTGGTGACCATTCTAGTTTGGATTCACATTCTTATTTTCCTCTCCATAAAGCTGCAGTAGTCTCGTCGAGAAGGTCTTTCCATCTCAAATTCGCACCATGACTACCACTTCGACGACGTCGTTGTGAGTCATCAACTCTACTGCGATAGGAGTATTGTGCATTCAAGTTCTCACCACGAGATTGAGATTTTCGACCATTAAGCTCAATTTGTTCTTCAATCGGCACTCGATGCTTATACCTAGTTCTTGATTCCACTGGAGAGACATAAAGGCTACTGGGGGAAATGTTTGAGGGGTTTTCAGCGAGTTTTCGTTCATAATCCTTTCGACCGTACGAACGAGACCTTCCTATGGTTGGATCATTTTGTTGACGTGCGCGGGAATATTTCTCCCTGGATCCACTGTCTCGTTTAACAAATTCTCTCTCATCACTACTTGTATCTGAGCCTCCATTCTTTCTGTTGTGGCGCCTTGGAAGGGTATGGCGTCTTCGGATAGATTCATACTGAGACTTAAAAGCTTGCACGGGCTCTTCTTCAACTATTATCTCATGTATTTCTGGATTGATATTTTTGGAGGGGTATTTGAAGTCTGGATGGTTGACTTCCTTTCGGCATTTCTTAGAAATTTTTATTTTTGGTACTATGGGGTCCTGTTGAGCCGTGTATTGAAAACTATTTCTTGGCCTATTATATTCAGATTTATGGAGATCTGTTTGGCTCGGTCTAGATCGGTTTTTGGGTCGAAAATTGAAATAATCAGTTTCAGCCTCTTGTTCACCGTACGGTTCCCTTTTGGCGTAACCAGTCTGGACCTTGTGCCTTGTCATGAAGATCCGACCCTCATTCTCGGCTGGGGATACACGCGTACGTAAACGCTGAGCACACTGGCCGTGCCATGCCTCAATTTCGGCATCTGGAACGCTTGGAAATGATTCGGTGGGTAATTCTACTGGAAATGGTTCATTTGTGTCCGGATGTCTAAGGTGAAAGAGACGAAGTGATTTCTGGATGAATGGAACATGTTCATCTGGCCCGAGAAGAATCTCGATACTCTGCCATCTAACAAATCCAGCAACTGTGAGTGAGGGTATTGAAGGGGGGGTAAAGTCATCGGCGGTGGGAAGAAGCAAATGTTGACAGCCTATTGAGGTGTAAATCCATGAGATTGAAGACGGAGGAACATTGACAAAAAGGGCTGAAAATTTGTTAGCGACCCATCAGATGGAAAAGGAGAGGCAGACAATCATAGTTCCCACCAACAATCTTGTAGAATGCAGCCATTTTCTCGGGCATGAGCCACTTTTCCTGTACATTTCCAACATTTTCAATCTGCTAGATATTAGCAGGGAGCTATATCTTTCCTGCATTGGAAATTGGGCGAATGTACTATATGGATAGCGATTCCTCGTAGTAGCGCATCCAATATTTTTGTTGGCTGCTTGTTATCTTTAAATAAGTAACCGTAATATTCTTTGGCGGTAGCAGGGTCCGCCATGGTAAGTGAGAATTTTTCTGATAAGAAATTTGAGGAATGAACAACAAGGAAACGTTGTCGTAACGTCGGAGGTTCTCGTTTGGGTTAATTAATAATTGCACTGGCATTCTTAGATAATAAAGCACTTCAAGAATAAGCGGCTGGGCATTGATAATTCCGCGGCATATCTAATATGAACAAGGACTTATTTCTATGTCGTAAAAATACTGTTGTCTCATGACGTGTCGGGCAGTGTTGCGTGATCCTGGCGATCCCCATTCCATCAGCTAGCTATTTTCAATAGTTGTTCAGGGCACAAAGGAGTTATCAAAAAAAGGGGATGGGAATTCAGCAATTGTTAGCGGTTCTCTTTAGAGCCTCCAGTTTTCAGTGGAGAATCTGAAGAGCCTGAATTGAAACACAATTTTGCCTATAGAATGGATTATCTCCCCGCCCTAGAGATATGCCTCATATAACACTTACGACAGAAAAGATGACGAGGACGACGCTAGCAGACAAAAAAGATATTGCAGTGCTAAACGCTGCAACGACAGTCTGTGAGTCCTCATAACCTAACGCACCCTATCTACCGGCAGCCAGAGTGCGGCTGACACTTAAAAGCAAGCCGATGATGGAAGGTGCCGCGGTCTGCCTCCTACCTACGTTCTCTGGTAAGGTTTGAGTAGCCTGGGCACATACTCCACTTGAGATGGAGACACCTCAGTCCACACTTCGCGTGAAGAAATTAGTTGATAACGGAGGCATGTCTGGATAACCCAGGGTTTTTGAGACGTTCCCCTAAGTAGGTATTCACGGATGAGGGTCGACTTGAGGTGAAGAAAAATCCACCATAACCTCGCAGTGGTGCTTGCAAATGAAATCCCAGACAAGAGTGCTCCATTTGTGTATTGGGTCATCTTTTCTCTACTTTTTCTCCGATATTGTGTAATAGCTAGATAGCTGCATCCGCAAATAAAATCTGATGCAAAAATAAAATACCGGCAGCCAATCAAAGTAAATGACCCTTTCACCCTCGAGAAAAGTAGATTTCGACATTTCACTAAAAGTCATTGTATACATCCTTCCTTCCGAACTTACTAGCTAAGTGAGAATCTGAAGTACATGAGTTACTCGATAACCCCACGTCCGCAACAACTTTTGGATGCTAGGCTGATCTACTACTTGGTAATCAGTCTAGTCAAAGACTAAAATGACAAAAAGTCATGATTTTCGATTTATTATACGGCATGAATTAGTAGAATAGTAAGGGGAGGGTGGGAAGTTTGAAAGTCGCTCTTAAGTTTGCTCACGTCTACTGCGCCCTGTTAGCTGGCCTCTTCGAAAGCTTCAGAAGGATCACTATGTCTTCGAATTTTGTTTTGACGTCGGTATTAGGAGAGCCCCGCATCCAGTGGTTTTACGATTTTCCCTGGCTTCCATACACTTCAAGACGTTTATCATTTCGTTGACTGGAGAGGGGAGACAAAGCCTGGACAACGGCTCCTCCTAGTGTGTACTTCATTGAAGAAATGTGGGCGTAATGCTGCTAGAAAGAAGTCGTGAAGGAGGCGTACATGCATCCGGCTTCGATCTAGAAGAGACTTACATTTTATCACACAGTCATAGACTCGATCGTTTAACCAAGAAAAAATGATATTGATAAAATTTGATTTCCTGTATGTTTTGACCTTGTACTGGCACAATAGTTGTTAATGCTAAATTTATCTACAGCGCAATGTCTTAAAGCCTTCTATACTAACTTGAACCAGACTCTTTTCTCGACTACTCTAATCTCCGCATCATTCTCATCATTGGATCCAAACTATCTCGGATCTACTTCGCAGTGAGCCTACTACGTGATGTTAAAATCTCATCCAAGGCTAAAGATTATAGTCTTCACTTGCCCCATATTATTACATTTCTTAGCACCCCATCCTTCCCGTCTATTCATTCAGTCTGTCAAACTTTCGGACGACCCTCATGTATTATGAAAATATACATCATTGCATTTCGGGTTAACGGCTACTGGATCTCCCAATCGCTTCTTTCACTCTGTATCATGTTCAACAAGATTTATCAGATCATTCTTTTCGCCGATCAGTTCCTAGCCAGACACATCCTCGTCACCGAATTCTAAACCCTATCTTTTGAATTCTCGGGGTTCTAGAGTATCCAAACGGTGATGTTGCTGTCAAGTATAGGCTACAACCTACGTCACTTTTATGTGAAACCAAGTGTCATAACAAACAAGGGATCTCGCCCTATACTTTCTTCAGTTTGGTTGAGAACATATCTGTAATGTGTAGTGCCTATTTCATTGTTTGAATATTTAACATTTGTCTCTCTTTTAGTTTATTAAAATCCTAGACAGCAAGCAGCCCCGACGCATTTGATATTAATGGCGCTTGATAGGGGTGTTATCGACTAGCTGATGCACGGCGCGTAGCTTTTCGAAAGTGACCACACCGAAACATGACCCTAAATGAAGTGCTATGCGCTGGCATGACCTAAAACAATAAACAAATCGAACATATCAGTTTATCAGCCTTCATGCACTATTCTTCTGCCCTCACGCACCAGGCCAAGCCGGAAGCCTCACCTAGCTAAAGTTTGGCCTTAGTAATTACTAGGCTCATGCCTTAGTGGAAGAAACTCATGTGGTTAAGATCCAGCTGCAAATCAAATGTTTCGTTATAAATGGTGTGATGCAAAATATGATAGGTGCCATCGTATGAAATAAACTGCTTGAGGGTTATTCGCCGCATAATTATTTCCTTTTTAAATTCACTTGTCCATGGTAACGTTTGAGAGTGGGCCAACACTCAAGTACAAATTTGTGTACGTGCGGAGAAAAGGTAAAAGTTGACGCCTGTCAACGAAAATCCCTACCAACTTTCACCGCTCACTACAGTCTGTTTAGCCGAGGTTGTAATGAACACCGGTCAGGTTGGTTTCTACTGCCAACAAATCTACTGAGTTACCCACGATTAAAGACAATCTGATGTTAAACTAGGCTACATTACAGTGTATACCATCTCTCCATACCATTTGACATTTAAATTGATCACAAATCTAGTCTTGCAAGCGTATGACGGACTAGATTCGATTTACATTATATTCTCTACTGAGTCTACGAATACGGAGGACTTCGTGAGTCCAACAAATGACTCTAATTACGTTTCACAAATTTTAATTTTGAAATATGCCAATTTTTGTTCTCATAGATATAGCGTATGACGGAAGTATTGTGATTAAGGTACTAATTGATATGGAATGTTGAATAGGCTAGATATAGCAGAGAAAAGTGGACATCGATTATCTGAGCTTGATGATGTGAAGAAGAGCTTCGTAATGATCTATCTACATTTCATGGTGGTAGATAGGACCTCCTTATAAATATTTGGTGCCCACTATACAGTACATCTCAGTCTTTGTAGTATTTGATACAATTACTATTTTATGCTTTACTTTCCCTGCTTACTTTATGCCATGGTGTGAAGCTGCGCCTCTCTCGGTTTCGTAGTGGACAAAATTTCGGGACTTGGAGAGGTTGGAAATGGAGACACAGAGTTTTGTGGACGTACGGGCCCTCCATTTCGTCTAGGTTCCCGACTCGATCTTGTGTGTATTTAAGAGGTTGGAGTGGGCAATATGATAGCGCTTCAGGCTACCCATCGGAGACATGAGCGGCTGTATGGCGTGGGCACAAGAAGGTTATTGGGGGTTTTCTATGCCTAGATGGTGCCACATTCGTCTATACTGTGGCTTAGGCTCTATGTCGTTTACACTTGTACTTGTAGCGCACAACTCCCATTCTTCTAGTCAGCTTCTTTCGTTCACGGAATATTACGCCCATTTCATTGCGCGATATTTCCAACAGAGGACCATCGAGATTCCACTCAGCACCAATTTGATACACGTTTGGGATAATTGCCGTCAGAGTTGGCTTCAAGAAATATAGGTCTCAAAAGGGTTCATGACTAAGGTTTACTTAAACACCAGACTCCCCGGCCCATTATTAACGGTTACGGAACGTGTAAGAGGGGAGATAGTATCGGTGTCCTCACTGTAAGCCAAGAGCAATGGGGTTCATATAGACATCAACTTCCACAGACTTTAGAGCAGATTAATTCATGTCGTCTCAATTCATTCATGCTGTTTCCAATTATTAACTCAATCTAATAGCGCCCAAATAGTTCAGCGTATTGCTGGCCATGTAGGGCTGTGCAGTACTCGTCTACATGTATCGTATCTCCAACACTAGGCAGAGATATTTTTAGAATTACTGCGGTTATCTCATCACAACAGGAAGAGGCTCAAATAAGGCTGGGAAGGCAGAGAGTTCTTTTCCTGGATGCTAACAACTCTGCAGCTCCCTGCAGGGGAGGGCAAGACTGAACACCTGTACGCGGTGTCCTCTACGAACCTGGGAGTGAAATATTATCCCAGAGCCAAGTTCAGTCAAATTTCGCAATATCAAAGAAGTTGGCCCACGAGGCAAAAATTCAAATTACTCACCATCTCAATCTTTCACTCTCAAAGAGTCCGATTCTCAAAAAAAGCTTGATCAAGTCTACAAGTACGACCTAGTACATCCTCGTTTCAATGACCACACCTCTCATCGACTTTCTCTGGCCTCAGCCGGTCACCAAATACACGCCCACGCCAATACTTATACCCGACGGAGGAAGCAAAGCGTGGAGCACAAATCTGGGAGATAGCTCTTTGGGATGGACGTGAGAGGTATCAGGACAAGTTTACAAGATGATGCAGAAGAGGGATACGTTTTCGACGGGCGTGAAAATTCGAATTTTGGCAAGGAGTTTTTACAAATTGAGCTTTGTGCGGGCCAAGTGCTCGCTTGCGAGCGTACAGCTGACACTATAAAAATAAGCAAACGATGGAAGTTGCCGTGGTCCGCCTCCTGGTGGTGTTCTCTAGTGTAATTTGAGTGGCCCGGGCACCTACTCCACTTGGGAAGGAGAAACCTAAGACCAAGTTTCGCGCGGAGAAATGTGAACGGATGATGGAGGCATGTCTGGATAACTCAGGGTTTTTGAGACGTTCCCCTGGGTGGGTATTTACGGATGAGGGTTGACTTGGGGTGAAGAAAAAGCCGCCATAATTTCGCAGTGGTACTTGCAAATGAAATCCGAGGCATGAGTGCTCCTCTTGTAAATGGATTCATCTTTTCTAAACTTTTCTTTGATATTGTGTCATAGCTAGATAGCTGCATACGTAATTAAAATTTGATGCAAAAAAAAAAAGCTCCCTGCAGGATGGCCGACCTCTCAGACTATGTTAGACATGTAGATACGTCCTTGGTTTTAGCCGTAGTGTCTACATAAGTGGAGTCTACATGCAGTAGTTTTTTGCAAGCTTTCTCGTCATCAAGACAGCTGAAAATGACCTTTGTTCTGTTGGTTGAAAAGGAGATAATGATGGACCAAAGGCTCTTCAAGTTGTATGATTGGAAAAGACTTGTGGAGATTGGTACTACAGAAAGATGTCTGGTGTTAAAGATGGAAAGGTACCAACCAATAAATATGTTTCTTTGGCCTGTACACACAAGACTGATATTTCTTACATACTCTTAAAACGAAAGGTTTGATGTCATAGAAAAATTACTTTTCCAAAAATCCTGGCGTAAGGCTTGAGCTCCAGACAGATTTAAGCTTTGGCGTGTGCAAGCTGAGTCTTTCAAAGGATCGAACTCGCTGTATTCAAATAACTGGAGAAGTTTTATAGTCTATTCACATCGATGTAGCAGGACAGTCCTTGGAATTCAATTCAGTCTCTTTTTAAACTTGGGACCTCACGTCGGAAATAAACAGCTAAAGGCAGAGACGCAGGTTCAGGTATTTATTAGTCGGATGTAGTTCACAAGGAAGATCTTCTGTAGAGCAAAATAGTGGAACCAGACTTTACGTAGAGATCTCAGATTTAGGCTGTGGCCGGGCAAAGCGGTAGGATATTCAGAAAGTTGGTTAACCCTCTGCGAAGCAAGCGAAGAAATTGCTTAAAATTAGTCACAAGAGTATTGAAATGTATACCCCACTACTTAGTTCATGGACTTGTTGGTAGAAGGAAGCTTATGCAATAATGAAGGATAAAAGGGTTTCAATTCGACTACTCTACTTAACACAGGTACTAGACTCCTTTTAATTCCAATAGATAGCCCGTGCGGGATCTCCTAATAACAACAGTAAACAACGCTAGCAGAGAGGAGGGCAAGACTGAACACCTGTACGCGGTGTCCTCTACGAACCTGGGAGTGAAATGTTCTCCCAGAGCCAAGTTCTGTCAAACTTCGCAATACCGAACAAGTTGGCCCACGAGGCAATGATTCAAAATTCTCCACCATATCAATCTTTCACTCCCAGCGAGATCGATTCCTACCTAAGCTTCATCAAGTCTACAAGTACGACCTAGTACATTATCATTCCAATGATCACACATCTCGTCGACTTTCTCTGGCCTTAGCTGGTCGCTAGATGCACGCCCACGCCGATACTTACAGCTGACGGAGGAAACAAAGCTTGGCGCACAAATCTGGAAGACGGTTCCTTGGGATGAATGTGAGAGGGATCAGGACAAGTTAACAAGATGATGCGACGGATGGATACAGTCTCGACGGGCATGGAATTTTGAGTTTTGGCAAGGAGTTTTTACAAATTGAGCTTTGTGCGTGCCATGTCTTCGGTTTCGAGAATACAGGCGACGCTATAAACAACGGCATGGCTGGATGGTGCGGTGGTACATCGTCTTGTCCGGTCTGCCAAGTAGAGTCTGGGTAGCTTGGACACATATCCCACTTGAGACAGTAGATCGCTGGTTCAAATCCGGCAAAACACAACCACTTTTCTCGCGGCGTTGGTATGCATGAATGACGAAGGCATGCTTGGATAACCAAAGGTTTTGAATTTACCTTTGGTGGGTACTTACGTGTCACAAACCATCATTGGGATGTCGTGTCGCACCCAGGCAACCGAGTTATGACGTGCATACAATAACACAATTTAGGTATTGTAATGGTTACAGTGTTGTGATAGCAACAGTTGCCATTCAGAGTACTAGTTAGTTACTGTGTAATGGCTGTAAACTACTACACCCTTGGTTATAGTATTGAAGCTCGTGTACTTAAGGAAGCTCTAGGACTGGATGTGTACTGTAGCTTTCTGTCTTGTAAATTACTCATGTTTTAGAATCAAATTATTAATCTAAATATCTCGTCCTCATTATCAGCCTCTGTCTCCGTCTTCGTCCTCGTCCTAGTTTCCGTCTTAGTCTTCGTCCTCGTCTCCGTCCTCGTCCGTGACATTACGAAGGGGGGTCGACTGTTTGAGCGAGCGAACATACCTCATAGTGGTATTTGCGAATGAAATCCAAAGTATGAGTGTCTCTACGTTAAAAGAGTCATCCCACATGTATACATAGCACCGGTCATGTGTCGTAGCCAGATAGCTGAATACCCATTAAATGATTTAAAAAAAATGTCAGCACAGAGTAAACGCAATCTCCATTCGCCAAACACCAGTCGGCCGGGACTACTAATTATCGAGCCCAGTAGGATTGAGAAATTGTATCCCAACACAGAAATAATAGAAAACTCTACATCAAAACTCTTTATCAATAATTGCCATTAACTATCACCTGACTTATCTCTGCACTCTATAATTCTAACAAAGAGCTCACAACTCGACAAGCATGAGTCTTCTCGGACACGAAACTACTACCCTGCCAAAAGAAATGTACCCTAAGGATCAAAGACTCCAATTTGTTGGCCGCTTGAAGAATTTACCAGTCTAAAGCATGACAAGAAGGGCCTGAAACAAATCAAGCAGCTCATGGAATAGAGAGTAGATATTTGAGCCAAACGTAGAAGATTAGATTTAGTAAACAGGGTGTAGGTTTGTGGGGACATCCGATCCGACTGACTGTAGAAAAGAGCGGGAAATGTCACGGCATATCAAGGACGGGCAAGCTCATGTTCAAGGCTAAGGCGGATGCAACGGCCTTGACAAATCGCTAACACATTCCCTGAAACCTAAAGAGTATTGAAATTCCATTGAATCCCATCATTCGAGACAACGAGAAATTTGCCTCTGTCAACAATTATTTTGTCTTCACAAACACCTGATAATCGCCCAAGGCGGTCCATCAGTACAAATACGAAACGAGTGAATGAAGCCCAACTCATATTTACAAAGATAAAATTTAGCCGGAGTCCATAGCCGAAGCTTCCCCCTGGTGCACCATAATTGGGCTATGAACTACTAATGTAAGTAATAACAACACTACAATCAATTTTTTTTTCGCAATCCTAAGTGACGATATTGCATTCCATTTATGACATCTTACTGTCACTTACATTTCTCAATCACCTATGCCGCCCCAGTCCTCCGCAGAGGCTGGCTCCTGGCCACCTCTCCCCACCCAACACGCGACGCGCCAGGACGTCGAAATGGATCTCAACGATCCACGATACACAGTACCGCCTACACCACACAACAACACACCAGACTCAGTCTGCTGCGCGAGTCAACAGCACTCTCCAAACCTGAGCCCAAACCCCACGGCCGTCAACATGACCAACTTTCTCGCCGAACAAGCGAGGGCTTTCCAGGAACGTTTTGCGGAAGCAGAGCGCATAGTCCGCGGGTACTGCAACCTGCTCGAATCGACAACAGACGAAGAGTTCCGACAAGCCATCGAACTCACCGGATTGACTCTTCAAAGCCGGATCACAGAAATTTTGCGGGACAATTCAGCCACCCCCAAAGTCACAGCACCAGCTCAAGCTGCTAGTGGCCACATCATCAAACCTCGCCTCGAGACAGCTAAGGAAGAAGACTATTACGAGCGTCATGTGTCCTGTACAGATCCTCGCCAGGGAAAACACGAGATTAGGAGCAGCCACACCACCCGCTGCTTCTGCGACACCAATCCCTACCCATGGGACAGAACAAACCACCAACCAGACTCCCGAGAGATCCTGGACAGAGGTGGTGCGTAAAAAGGCTAATCCAGCAACCACAGCTGCCACAAAAACAACCACTGGCCACACGCCCACATCGAAACCCAAGGCATCAGCAGTGATGCAGGAAAAAGCTGACGAGCGCGTATTCTTACGGCTCAAACCCGATCACCCGTGTAGACGCATGTCTCCACATTTTATAAAAATAAGCCTGGCTAGTAAACTACGCCTGGCTAACTCATCGATCAGACAAGTCACAGTCGTGAATTCTGGATTTGCCATACAAGCTGACGGGGAAGGAGCAAGAAGCGCGCTACTGATAGGAGCGAATACCTTAGACAGCTCTGAAATGAAGTTGGAAGCCGCGTCCAATTGGATATCAGTGCTTGCACCCAATATTCCAGATAGGCTATATACCCTCGAGGGACCAGTGCCAGTCACGCCAGAAATGGTGATCGAAGAAGCCACCCTCAAGACCGGCGTCAGACCAACATCTGCTCGCGCTTTTGCGACTAGCATGGCAAGGCCATCAACAGACTGGGTGCTACATTATGCGACAGGAAAACCAAAGCTTGGTGAACGACTATTTGAAGAAAGTGGTCGGCTGCATGAACTCCAGCGCAAGCCAAAAATTGCTCAATGCAACCGATGTTGGGGACACCACCCTACAAAGATCTGCTCGCGAGCAGAACGCTGTTCACGATGCGGCTCTGTCGAGCATAAGGCCACCGATTGCAAACAGGCTATCCCGAGATGCATAAACTGCCATGGACCACACTCTGCCGTCGAGCCTAACTGCATGGCTAGGCCGACGCGGGTTGGTGGCAAAACGGTACAGCGCACAAGAGACCAGCTGGCGGTAATTCGCGAACAGGGTCAAAAAGAACGGAACGCTTCGATCAGAGAGATGGAAGCAAAGCAGAAAGCCACCGAGGCTACTGCCGAAAACGAAAATACAAACGTTGCTCAATGCCCGTAAGGGCCCACAACCCAACCGAGCTTCAAAAAACGGCAACAACAATATCGTTCCTCTGTGCTAATCTGGGCAGAGGAGACCCGGCTTCGGATATCATCCTGCAATCCGCTTGGGATTCAGGAACCGATGTCCTACTTATCCAGGAACCCTGGACTCAACACAAGGACGGCTTCTGGCTCACCAAGTCGCATCCCGGATTCGATAGGCATTTGCCTCCCCTTGCCGCTGCCAACTCCTCAAGGCCACGCTCCCTCATCTACACGCGAAAGGGGATCAACTGCCAACAGCAAGCAATCTGCGAGACATCACCAGATCTCACTGCAGTAAATGTAGAAGGAGTCACATTTGTCTCCGTATACCGCGCTCCTGGAGCAGACCTTTTCCTGCTGCTATCATGGGCTCCATCTGGGCCTACAGTTATTGGCGGAGACTTCAATGCTGTTCACACCGACTGGTAGCCAATGGCTACTACGCTACACGGCGACGGCCAGGTGCTCACCGAGTGGATGTTCGAGCACGGTATGGACCTATCTTCCTACGGGCGTCCCGACACACGACTTTGGAAACACACTCGACCTAGTCTGGTCTAACGCTGGTGCCCTTGCAGATATTTCGATAGAGCTTGACTCGACATCGGATCACAGAACTCTTGCGGGAGACTTTCTGCGTCCAAACTCGAAAGCCAGAGCTGTAATCAAAACTGGCCAACCGTTCCGAGTGACAGACGACGCCCTCGAAGACTTTGCCAAGGTACTTGGTAGGTGGGCCCATGGAATAGGGCTACAGCCAATGGACTCAATAAGCGCGGTAGACAACCTCGCTGATAAGCTGGTCCAAACCATTAGCGATGCAACTAGGGCTACCGGAAGACGCGGGAGTGCGAAGAAGGGTAGGACGGCACCTTGGTGGACGATAGAGTGCGCACAAGCCAAACGCGAATACAGGATATTCAGGGACGAAGAGAGCAGAAAGGATTTCCGTCGCATAGTCAGAAGTGCGAAACGCCAGTACTGGTGGCGGAAGTTCTCCGAAGCCACAACTGACGTCGACATGTATCGGATGGCACGTTGGGCAAAGCCGCAATCTACATCTGCTACTCCACCACTCCAAACTCCGGACAGTTTTGTATCGGATCCAGGAAAGCGTGCACTTCTATTGCGCGATCTCCTTCTCGGCCGGTTCACCAGCCAAAACGATGTGGACATCAAACACCTCGAGCCAGGACGCGGAAACCTTCCATGGGTCTCAAGCGCCACTGATGAAGAAGCTAAGTGGGTCACAACGGCCTGCCAGAATAAAGCCCCTGGAGCAGACGCAATTTCTGTTCGTCTTCTTAGGACAGCCTGGCCATCAATTGGACAAGCAGTGAGAGTACTCTTTGAGGGCTCAATTCGACTGAACCACTTCCCAAAGGCATTCAAGCTAGCGGAAGTAATTCTTCTCCCCAATCCTGGCCGAAATCTCAGTACAGCTAAAGGATGGAGGCCCATCGCACTGCTATCCTCTCTCGGCAAAGGTCTTGAGAGACTAGTCGCAAGGCGCATGGCCTACACCGCTATCTCGTACAAAGCCGTGCCGCAGCAGCTTTTTGGAGCACTCTCCGGCAGATCAGCTAATGACCTTGTCTCATACGTTATCCACGATGTGGAGCATGCATTGAAGAGGCAGAAGAAAGCAGTTCTTGTCACTCTGGACGTACAGGGTGCATTTGACGCTATAATCCACGGACGACTGCTGCAAAGGATGAATAAATTTGGGTGGCCGAAGCCAGCCATCACTTGGATAAAGTCTTTCCTGAAAGAAAGATCTGCCCGTGTCAGATACGAGGATGGAGTAACAGACCCACTTCACCTAGAGTGCGGGCTGCCACAAGGATCGCCTTTATCCCCGATTCTCTTCCTCCTTTACATGGCCGAAGTCGTGGGGGGCAGTAGTTGGAGATTCGGCTATGCAGATGATGTTGCTATCCTCGGCATAGGCTCAACTCCGAACGAAGCTGCAGCAGCTGTCCAGAGAGAAGTCGATGCAGTCCTAGGGTGGGCTGCTGAAAATGCCGTCTCTTTCGACCCAGATAAGGCCGAAGTAGTCTACTTCGTCGGCCCCAGATCCAGGGCTCACGATCTTCCGGCTATAAGGGTAGGCACTCGCGATGTACAAGCATCCGACGATATCCGATGGCTCGGAGTACACCTTGATCGCGGTCTGACCTTCGAAAGCCACGTGGCAAAGTGGACCAGTAAAGAAATGCGGCTAGTGCAACACTTCCGACGGCTCACTCAGTGCACCCAGGGACCAAGGCCTGACTTACTAACCACAGTGATCCGCACGGTAGTCCTGCCAATCGCGATGCACGCAGCGGAGTCCTGGTACCCGGGGCCAACCAGGGAAACCTATCGGGGTGTCGTGCGAAATTCATGTAAGAGACAGTGCAAAGTTATTGACCAAACTTCTGCCTTCGGAATCCGCGTGGCTCTACCAACCTGGCGCACCATGCCCATCGCAGCCCTGGGAAGGGAGACTGGCATTCCACCAGCACACATTCTGCTCGAGGAACGCAGGCTCAAGACTGCCGCACGAATCCGGAGACTGGATGAGTACCATCCGCTTCGACTTCGGGCCACGGAAAGCACAGACAGCGCTCGCCACCGACTCGGACTAAAGACATGCAACAAAACCAGACTTGGTCTGGAAAGAGTTCATGATTCGAGGGTCCAGAGGATGTATCGACTTCTGCCAGAGGCTGAACTACCTCCACCGCTCCGACCTCTGGTCCCTCCTCAGCCAATTTCCTGCTGGACAAGCAAGAAAGAGGCTGCCAAGTTCATAAGAGAGTGGCTACCGACACTTCCACCCGACTGTCTCTGCGTTTACAGTGATGGTTCTGGGGCTTCAATCGACAGAGTGTCATGGGCCTTTGTGACCTTTATCAGTGGCACAGGTACGACAATCGAGCAAAGTGGCTCAGGCAAAATTACCAATGCGGAGGTCTACGACGTAGAGGTCCATGGAGCTTTGGCTGCTATAGAAGCAATTACTGCCAGCAATCGAGATCGAGGACGCAGCGCTATCTACATCCTTCTCGACAATTCTGCGGCTGTTCAGGCTTTACTGACGGGAACAACGGGCTCATCATCCTGGCGTATCCAAAAGTTCGTGAAACTGGCCGCGGGATCAGCTGCACCTGTAAAAATAAGATGAATCCCAGGCCACGAAGGGCTAGCAGGAAATGAAATCGCCGATGAACTCGCCCGAAGAGAGCTTAACTCGCCGGACAACTCTAGGACGACATATGGTGTGATGACCCTCGCCTCATCAGGACGGAAAGCCCGTGAAGTGGCCAGGCAGATGTTGACGGACTGGTGGCACTCGAATCGCCCCAAACAATACGCCGACCTTGAACTCGAGATGCGGCGCAAGAAACCGCCAGAACTAGCGCTACCTAGAGCGGTCTTCGCACGCTTGATCGCTGCCCGAACTGGACATGGGGACCTTGCGGCATATCATCGCCGCTTCAATCACGCTCACGCTATACTTAACTACGAGTGTGGGAGGGAAAGATCAATTGGTCACCTTGTCCAGTGTCAAAAAGCACTGGCAACATGGCGGCTGAACAGCGGAAAGCGTAGGGCGCCGGCTCTGGAAACAATGCTCGGATCAAGGGGATGGCAGCTGTTCAGGGACTACGTCCAGGAGAGTGGAATATACGCGGAGGTTAGTCGGGGAATGGCAGGGATACCTGTGACTCTGAGGTGATAGATCAAAGGCCTAGGTGGTTTGGCATGGACAGAGAGATTGGAATCGAGGCTCAGGCGCGTGGTGGCTGAGGCGGAACGATGGAAGGGAGATTGTTGAAGTTTTTCTTTTGTAATGCGGGATTTCGCGGGAAAGATTTTGTTTTGTTTTCAATTCTGGGCTGCCGAATTCGTCATGGTTCAACACATAGATGCATTTTGGCATGGTTCCGGTCATTTAGGTGGGACGAGGTATTTGTACTGCACGGTAGTTAACCTGATCTGGCCCGACCCCACTCGTGCTCAAGCTCCAGTAGGAGTGCGACGGTAGTTACTTCACATAGCACGTTAATGAACAAAAAAACGCACAATTCGAGAAATTCGAAAATTCGAAAATTCCCTATATCCCTTTTCCCTTCTCATGATTATTCCTGTGCTTGAGTTCTCGAATTGATGACCATCGAAAGGCGTCCCAAAATGCCTCCGATGAGAAAAAATCGCCCAAAGCCGACAACTTCAGCCGGCTTTAAACGGACACCACTGTGTCCAAAACCTACTGGCCTCGCGCAAAAATTATCAAGCCTATTTGCGAGTGAGGCCTTTGTCCCAGGGAAGTCCATAAATCTTCTCGATCAAGAGATGACTGATTCTGAACCGATCAGAGCAGAAAACAATGGTCCCAAGACCAAAACCCTCGTCGAACTGCCCCCTTTGGCAAGCAGCTCCAGGAAAGGAAAGGAAGTTGTTCGAGAAAAAACAACCGAACGTGCAGAATCATCTGCAGGAAACAATGCTGTGCCAGCCTCTAAAGGCGCAGCATCGACATCAGCAATGGAGTTTCCACCAGAGCTGCAATCAGTGATGGAGGCCGAAAAGCGTCGCACGACGCAAATAAACGCCCGACTCGCAATCTGCTCGACTACAATCAGCGGTTTCGAAGCAGCACTTTTGCCTCTTTCGATTGGCGATAATAAAGAATTTGTAGACGGAATCAAAGTCTATCTTCGAGCAGCCATCGGCCAGTTCGTACAATCTGGCCCAGGGAGCACACCACCAGTTCTCCCTGCTCGCCCCGCCAACCCTCTTCCGCCGAGGGCACCAGAAATAAGGGTTCCTAACCCTCTAACAACCCAGGCTACGGCCCCAAAGACAACTTGGGCCACCGTAGCTCGGGTAGGCCTAGCCCGCAGCGCTGGGCCATTGACAAAAAAGGCAGCACCACCCGCCCCCAAAGCAAAGAGTGCCAACTCGAGGACAAAAGCCGATTCACGACTTTTTCTGCGCCTTGACTACTTCCACCCCCACCGTCTCCTCTCCCCAGCTGGCATTAGATCAGCTGTGTCTCTGGCGCTGGGAACCGCTGCTAATGATATTACGTTGGTTCAACGGGTAAAGACCGGCTTTGCTATAACCGCAAAGGATGAACTCGCTCGAACAGAGCTCCTAGATTCCTCCACATCACGGAGCGAATCTGGAATCAAACTGGAACCAGCATCAAATCTGGTTGCCATGAAAATTGCCACCGTCCCGGAGACAATTCGAACTCTTGCTGGCCCAATCGCCGTGACGGCAAAGATGGTTGCCGACGAAGTCACGCGAGTGACCCAGTTAGTTCCCTTTCTGGTTCGTCCTCATGGGACTAGCAAACCAGGGGCGCCCTACTCAAATTGGCAAGCGCTATTTCCCCGAGAATCCGCTCCTCGACCTGGATTCCGCCTTTTCGACGACTCTGGAGCTGCAAAGCTCTTCCGACCTCGTCGCAAAATCGAACAATGCAAACGGTGTCATGAATTTCACGCCACCCGTGGCTGTTCCCGCGCTCCAGCTTGTTGGAATTGTGGATCTAATATGCACTCAGAATCAGAGTGCAAGGCCCTCACCCGGTGTCGAAACTGTGGGGGACCTCACCGATCGGATTCCCGGGCCTGCTTAGCCAGACCCAGCAAGTCCGGACCGGTGACAAAAGAGCAGCTCGCGCGGATCCGCCAGATCCAGCAAGGGGAGTTCGCGAAAGTGGCTCGATTTAGGGCTGCAGCCAAAAGGGCCGAAGAGGCAACAATGGCCTCAACGAAGGATGTCTCGATGGCCGAGGGATCGGGTTCCGGAATCCTGGAATCCTGGAATCCTGGAATCCTGGAATCCGAAGAAGAAGTTTGAGGGTACAGCAACCCTCGGTGAAGTCTACAAAAAGCTTCAATATATATAGCAGGATACCAGCTGAATTCAGGGTATCTGCGAACTAGTCTTTCGCTCTCAGCGGAGATAAGAAAAAGTCACGTGGAAGATGTGGCAGGAAAGGGAACGGGCGAGAAGCGCGGGATCCGGACCAAACAGTATTTCTTCCCAATTTGATTTCAGTTCTTGATTTATGTTTTTGATTTTAGTTTTGCTGTTAACTTCTACAATTTCAGTAGAAGTTCATGCGGTTGGAATGAGTTGGGCCTGTACGCAGTGATCCTTGCCGGCTCCACCGGTCCTTGACCCAATGTGGAAAAGATAGCGTTAGCTTAGGACCAAAAGTTATAAAAAAAAAAAAAAAAACAAACAAAATTCGAAAATTCCCTTTTTCCCAATTTCCCCCTCCAATCACTCGTCGTATATCGAAAGATCAATTTCTCGTGGTACCGCGCCACTCAGCCTTGCAATGGCACCGGTACCCTCAAAGTCCGCGAAAATTGCGAAATCTGTGTTAACCTCCAAAATAGGGAAACACAACCACCAGACAAGTCTGGATACCCCGAAATCCATGCGTGAAATATTTAGAAGCGTGGCAGGTCAGAGAATGAAAGGCTCTGGACTGGCAGCTAACGCCTCCGATCTCGACCAGATGGAAGTCGACATTATCTCACAATTGGAGGAACGCGGCCAAACCGACACTGTGATGTTGGAAGCCGAAAAAATAATCAATGAATTGATAAACAAGGGTCTAAAAGACTCACGATGGGCAAGCGCAGGAGCTGAGAGCTCCCTAGAGGCGTTAAAGACCCCGGAAATTGTCGTCGAGAAAGTAGTCTCGACGAAACCAACGACCGAGCCCGCACGCCGTGCGGCTAGAAAAATTGCTGTTCCCGTAGTAAAGCGGACATCAATCAAAAGCATACCGAGGGGAACGGAAGTCCCCACTTGCACAGAGGCAGCAAATGCCCCAAAACCTCAGCCACCCCCGGCCTCGATTCCAGGGACGGCTGAGTTCCACAATCACTCTGCTGGTGGTGCTCCCACCGGCACCACGCCAAACCACCCGCCTGAAATCGAAGCCCTACTTGAAGCCGAAAGAAATAGGGCCGCAAACACAACAGCCAGGCTCAAAATAGGGTCAACGGTGCTAAAAACATTGGAAAGTCTTATCCTGTCACTAAAAACGACAGATAACAAGGAATACTTGGACGCGATGAACGTGTGTCTAAGGGGTGCCCTCGCCCACTTCTTACGCACTGGGACCACACCAGTGCCGACCAGCCTCCCTCCCCGCCCCATCGGCCAGCAGGTCAGCAGCAGCGGGACACTCTCACCGTCGACCGTCAGGCCGGCAAAGCCTGCCGTCGCGGTCCCCCAGATAACTCCAACCTGGGCAACTGTAGCCGGGAATGAGTTACCAAATCACCCGACGCCAGTGATAGCAAGTGGTGCCCCGAAAAAGCCGACCCCGCCGACCAAGAAATCGGCCAAGACGGCTCCTTCGTCCTCGCCGGACAACCGACTGTTCCTCCGGCTAAAATCAAAATATCAGTGGCGAAATCTTTCGCCAGCTAGCATCAGAGAAGCGGTGCCGCAGCTGACCAACGCGCCTCAGGCAGCAATTGAACACGTCTACCGTGTCCCAACTGGCTTCGCACTCAGAGCGAAGGACCAGGAATCTCGCAAGCTCCTATTGGACGCGGCAGAATCTTTCCTCTCCATCGGGGGAAGACTAGAGGAGGCCTCCGAACTTGTGGCGCTCCAGATCTCGACGGTCCCCGTCGCCATCTACACTCTTCTTGGAAGGGTAAAAGTGACAGAAAAGATGATGATCGAGGAGATCTCGAGAGTTACAAAGGCCATTCCAGCCAAGGTACGGCCCCACGGGAAGACCCGGCTGGACGCGCCATACAAATCATGGCTGGCTCATTTCAAGAAGGGAGCGGCACCAAGACAAGGGTTCCGCCTATTCGACGACTCGGGCGTCGCAGTCCCACACAAACCGTGACAGACTGTGCAGCAATGCAAACGCTGCCTGCAGTTCCACGGGACGCGCGGTTGCTCTCGCGCTCAAGCCTGTGGGAACTACACCTCCACGATGCACTCGACAGACGAGTGCCGTGCTCACACCAAGTGCCGCAACTGCGGAGGACCACACAGGTCCGACAGTCGAACCTGCCTGGCGCGCCCAACTAAGGCTGGACCGGTAAGTAGAGAGCAACTGGCCAATATTCGCATCGCGAGCCAACGCAAGCTAGCGGCTGTTGTGAGGGCTAAAGCTGCAGCCCGTCGCGCAGAGGCAGCAGTTCTAGCGGCTGCTAGGCAAACGCAAGACTCACCAACAGCGGTGAAATCGAACAACAGTTTCGAAGTTCTGATGACCGACGTCGCCCCCGACGCCACGCCCATAGGAACGACGAATCCTGTTGAGTCTTCCTGAAGGGCTCCTCACTGGTCCCTTCCAGCCTCTCACCTACAATAAGTTTTATGTCGATCAACGTAGGTAGGGGAGGCCAATCGCACGACATCGCGCTTTCCCGAGCTTACGAGCTAGACGTAGATGTGGTGCTAATACAAGAGCCTTTGTGGAACAAAGCCACAAAGGAAACGAAGTCACACCCTGGATACGACTGCCATACACCACATGGCGGCGTAAATATTCGACCCAGGGCGGTGACTTACACACTAATAAACAGGAGAAACCTTTCGGCAACTCAAATTTTTCCCTGCAATCCCCCAACGGCGGACTACTGGTGGGTTGTGGTAAACGGGGTCACGTTTCTCAACTTGGACAAGGACCCGAACGACCCGACAGCAATCCAACCCCTCCTCAGCTGGGACCCACCACCCCGATCCGTCGCGGCTGGTGACTTCAACGCGGTGCACTGCGCGTGGCAACCAGAGGTCACCCGCCCACGCGGACAAGGAATCGAAATTGAGAGATGGGCGGAACGCCATAATCTCACTTGTCTGATTGTGGGCGAGCCAAAGCATCGGGCCGGAAACTCGCTGGATCTTGCTTGGACCAACGTCAACGGGGCCCAAGCATGGGTGGATCGCAGCGAGTGCGTCACCAGCGACCATCTTCCCATTCGAGGACAAGTTCCCACCGGATCCGGAAAAAGGGACCAGGAGCCATCGCCGATCAGGGTAACGCGCGGCAACCTGCCGAGGCTCGCCCTTACCGTCACGCAGTTCACTCACCCGCCACCAGTCTTGGACACGGTTTGCCAGGTGGATGAATACGCCAACGATCTCTGTTCTGGCCTTACTAACGCTATCAAAGCAGCAGGAACACGAAGGAACAGAAGACGTGGCAAATGTGCGCCTTGGTGGACTCCGGAATGCAAGCTGGCTCGCACGGAGTATCGTGCAGCAGTGACTCCGGAAAAACGATGGGTGCATGCGAAGAAGCTGCGTTCAACCCTCAGAGCGGCAAGGAAAGAGCACCAGACGCGTCAAGTCGAAGCGATCACAACACCGACTGAAGTGTTCAAGCTGATGCGCTCGGCCGAACCAAGGCAGGCAAGCACCCCCCCTCCACTCAACCACGAAGGGAAGCTGTACTCCGATCCGACTGAGCGGGCAGAGATATCCGAGATGCTCTTCTGGCACGGCAACAAGCGACGGACGACCTACCGCCACTCGATGCGCCGAGTACCAACCGAATCCCCTGGAACGACCATGCCTCGGACGAGGAGATTCGCATGTGCACTATAGGCTGCGCCAACACAGCGCCTGGAGCAGACGGGATCTCTGTGGAGCTTCTGCGAACCTGTTGGAAGACGATTTGGCCATTTGTCGGCACTCTCTTCCGCGCCTGCATCAGACTCGGCACCCACCCATCCTGCTTCAAGCTGGCTGAAGTGGTGCTCCTCCGCAAGACGAACCGAGATCCAGCGACTGTTAAGGGCTGGAGACCGATCGCACTTCTGTCATGTTTGGGTAAGGGATTGGAACGACTCTTGGCGAAGCGGATGGCCCATCTCGCGGTTAAGCTCGACGTTGTCGGAGACCAACAATTCGGCGCGCTCCCTAAGAGGTCGGCAAACGACCTCGTCAACTGCGTAGTCCCCGACATCGAAGAGGCAAGTACCCAGGGATGGGCGGCCACATTCACAACTCTAGACGTCCAAGGAGCGTTCGATGCAGTACTCCACAACCGTTTTGTGAGGAGGATGCAAGATCATGGATGGCCGGACGCAATTCTCCGATGGACGGCGTCTTTTCTTGCACATCGAAAGGTACAAATCCGATACTCCGGAGGGGTAACCGGGCAGAGAGAGCTAGTTTGTGGGGTTCCGCAGGGATCAACAATTTCGCCACTTCTCTTCCTTCTTGTGATAGAAACCGAGTTGGTAATGAAAAAATCGATTTAATAAACTCTATGAAGAAGAGAAATCTAACTACAGCTACAAGGTACTTATAACATTTTGTCCACTCTATGAGTCTCGTTGCTTATACCTTTTCCTTAGGTCGAATAATTACCGCACGGCTACGCATTGCCCATATTCACTGTGCTATGACATTGCTTCGATCCCAACAGTCTTATCCTCAGAGTCCTCAACAGTGCGCTTAGGTATTCACCTAAGCTTAAACAACGGGTAAACCGTAACACTTCTATACATGGCAGAGCCTATGCGAAGCGGCAACCCGGGAATGAGGTTTAGCTACGCAGACGATATCGGGATACTAGGATTCGGGCGTAGCATTGCCGAGTCGGCCGCTTCTGTACAGAAGGAAGTGGATCATCTTCTGGAGTGGGCAAGTACCAACGCAGTCTCCTTCGATACCAATAAATCGGAGGTAGTCCAGTTTCCCGGACGGAAACGCGAGGAGCCAGTGGGTATTCGTGTGAACGGCGTGGTTATCGAGCCAGCAGACCAAATACGCTGGCTAGGAGTACACCTACACCCGCGGCTGGACTTCAAACATCACGTCACGACTTGTTGTGGCAAAGCTCTGAAGGTGGCCCAGCAAATGCGCCGCTTCAACTCTGCGTATCGAGGAGCTGCCCCTACAGCACTGGTTCGAGCAGTGGACACGTGCATTGTCCCTATAGCAACCTTCGGAGCAGATGTTTGGTGGCCCGACCTCAAACGTCCGACCAAAAGGGGGATCATCACACCTCGAACCAGCATTTTCTGCAAGATGATTGACAAGGCAATCTTGACGGGACTGCGCACTGCCCTCCCGGTAATGAGAACTACACCGAATTTTGTTCTCCACCGAGAAGGAGGTATCCCAACAGGGAAGATCATTCTGGAAGGGAACCGACTACGGCTTTCGGCTCGGCTCCACTCACTGGACAACCGACATCCGCTCCGGACTCGTGCCGCCGTGTGTCCAAACGTTGGAACACGGAAGTACAAGAAGTCTGCTCGGGTACCCAAGAATCCGGGGATCCAGATGTCACGAGTACAGCGGGCCTACCGTCAACTCCCGGACGCGGAAGACGCCGAGCCTCTGCCGCCGCCATGCTATTTTTCGAGCTCTGGCCCAAGGAAAGAGGAGGAGGAAAAAGCTACTCGGTTCCTTGGAGATGTACTAGCATCGGATATTTGTGCTTACCCGGATGGATCGTCGGAGGGACATGGTCGTTCAGCATGGGGGTTCGTCTTGAAGAGGGATGGAAAGACTCTGTTGAAGGGATGTGGTATGAAGCATGGTGGTGAAGTGCTCGATGCGGAAATACTAGGGGCGAGGAAGGCCCTGGAAGCTGCGCTAGGATTGTTGGAGAGAGAGAACGGGAGAAGTGACGGCAGGCAGTGGATCAACGTGTTGATGGATAGTCAATCTGCAGTGAAGGCACTGCTGACGGGAACCGCCACAACAAGTCTCGACGATGTTCGCCAATTTAGGGCGCTATCAGAAAAGGCTCGAGTCTCGGTTCAGTGGATACCAGCCCACTCCGGGATACAGGGAAACGAAGAGGCTGATAGAGTTGCACGCTCCGGCCTCCGACAACTTCCAAGTAAAGAGAGCCAGCCTGGCTCCGTCACTTTGGCGTACGTTCGTCCTCTGATGAACCAGAAACGTCAAGCTCTTCTCGAGGAATGGTGGGAGGAAGCATGTCCACCTAGGTATCGAAATTTGGGTCTACTCATGCGACGACGCAAGCCAAAGGAGCAGGCACTTTCTCGGCGGTTACTCCGTGAACTGATCTCAGCCCGAACGGGACACGGAAACTTCGCTGCATGTCACCGTCGTTTCAACAACTTCACCGCTTCCATGGAGTGTGCGTGTGGAGAGGAAACATCTCCTCTCCACTTCATTCACTGTCGACTGCACGAACGTCAGACGCGTCGAATCCGAGGGACAATGTCACATCACGACTTTGTCCAAAAGCTTCTCGGGCCTAAGTGCCTTGAGGATTTTACAAATTTTGCGCAGGAAACCGGCTGCTTCGGCGACTCACCTGCAAGTCCGTCACCAGCTCTCAGCGGAGACAACATTAACTAGGTCATAGCACGAAGCATGACAGGAAGGAAAACGAGACGAGGAGTGTCGCTTTCCCACCTCAAATTGGAGTATTGGATTCGGAATTTTGGTTATGGGAGTTTGTGGGAGCATTTATATTCTTTCTTATAACTAGCTACTGGTTGTGTAGTGGGTCACGCAGTGAGACCGAGTCGGGCATATGGGAAGCATGATCTTGGCCGTGTATACCGGTCCTTGACTCCTAGGAGATATAGAGCATAGCTTAGGACCTAAAATTTATAAAAATAAAAATAAAAAAAACACTACAATGTGAAAGATATGATGTTTCTTAATACTTTCCAGCATAGCTTTCAACCCCAAAAGGACTGAATGGACTGAATTTAAAAAAATTAAAGCCCAAGTTGTCCACGTGGCTATCAATAAAAGAACCCAAAGCACATTGTGGATTCCAACTGATGGAAACCAGACCGTGAACATTATGCCTAGTTGATTGCCTCACGTGGTGTAGGGGAATATCTAAATAGTCTGGTGATCCTGTATTGGAGACAACTCAATCACGTATTTCCAGTCCTAAGCTCTACTCATATTTTTTTATCTATTAGTCGGAGCCACAAGACATCTGCGTGAAATCATTTTTGATCACAGACTGACCAACTAGAACCCACATACTGGTAGAGCGGACATTTGGAGATTAGCCAAGGGCCAGTCCTTCGAAGCAATGATAACTAATCCTCCTGACATCGAAAGAATCACAATGTGAATCCATGTCTTCTGAAGTTGCTCTTGTTGTAATTAAGGGAGTAACATGACTGCATTACAATAAACTGTTCACATTAGAATAATGTGCACATGCGCCATGGGATATGATTGACCTAAATCATCACTCATTGGTATGATATAGTATTTCCCAATAGATTCCTAATGGTATCTATTGGCGCTAGGATCTCTCACATCCTTTCTTTCTCGGTTAGACAAGGACAGATGTTGGAACATCCACTAGTGTGCAGAACCCCCTTATTCATGTATATGGAAGAAGGTCCTGTCACGTAGACAAATTAAGCAATTCATACAATAGGAAATTCAAACGATCTCCATCTTATTTACACACTTGAGAATACTAGGGAATATCCTCAAGTTCGTCCATTGATCCAAGTCCTAAGAGTATAACTCACGAACTTTACTTCTCTTAAAGCCATAGCTACCTCCTTCCATACCTTCATCCTAACGGTACGTCATTCCAGCTCAGCATAGCCTTTCAATAGCTCTATCCAACTATGATCCAAGTCGGACTCAATGTTTTTGAGGAAAAGAACAGGGAGAGAAATTCCTTGGAATAGAAAGAAAAGATGTTGGCTTTCATGGATGACGCTATAGTAAAGCAGCTTTTCCTGGAAAAATAGGCAAGCCAAAGACATTGAACAGAAGACCAGGGATCTTCTGAACTATAGGTTTCCTCCAGTCTAGATATCATAGTCCACAGGCGCCTATATGGATCTATAGAGCACCAAATCAAGATAATGAAATAAATTAAAATGGAAATTACCTATTTTCCAATTACTACTCAACCCGATCACAACCTCCCCTACCCACGACAGATTCTAGGAAATTTGGAATTGATGTTGTCCTAGAATTACATAGACGCATTGCATGATATTTTTTAATCACCATCTCTCTTTAATGAAGATATATAAGACGTATACGTTCTTACTACTTACAGGCCATCAATAACTGCGCCCCGGATAGTCCCTAGCCTCATGTCCCTTCATCAGTCCTCTTCCTGTAGTATCAATCTCCACAAGTCTTTTCCAACCATACAACTTGAAGAGCTTTTGGCCCATCTTCATCTCCTTTTCAACCAACAGAACAAAGGTCATTTTCAGCTGTCTTGATGTCGAGAAAGCTTGCAAAAAACTACTGCATGTAGACTCCACTTATGTAGACACTGCGGCTAAAGCCAAAGACGTATCTACATGTCTAACATAGTCTGAGAGGTCGGCCGTCCTGCAGGGAGCTGCAGAGTTGTTAGCATCCAGGAAAAGAACTCTCTACCTTCCCAGCCTTGTTTGAGCCTCTTCCGTTTCTCGCTACCGGGACTAGATTGGAGGTTGTATTGGAATGATAAAAGACTTTGAAATTAATTATACGGTGTAGTGTGGCCTAGTCCAACTTTGAAACGCCTTTGATCGTGGGTAAATCAGCAGATTTGTTGGAAGTAGAAACCCAGCTGACCGGTGTTCATTACAACCTCGGCTCAACAGGCTGTATTGTGGGGTGAGAGTCGGTAGTATGTATGTATTTATGTTAACGTGCTAGGCAACTGACACCCTTCGAACTCCTATTTGAGCTTGAGCTCGAGTGGGGCCAGGTCTGATCAGGTTAATTACAATGTGAGTACAATAAACACGTCCAACAAAAATGACCGGACAACCTCAGACTTCACGTATGTGTTGAATCATACCAAGACTGACCGTCCAGAAACCCGCTGTATACACGCCATTGCGTAATTTCCTCCTCAGCCTCGGCCACCACGCGCCCGAATCCTTGACATCCCCATTGAATCCGACATATAAATGTAGTCCCAGATCTTATTGTTGCTCTAGCCTTGCACCTTCATATCGTACTGTTGGGTTGTTGTCATCATTGGGGATTTGTGTAATCCCCTCGGTGTATCTTCCCTTTTCTTTCTCCTTTGTACACGGCCAGTTTCTATCTTGATCTTCCTCATTAGAGCGTGTATAGGTAGGTGACGTGACGGATATGGAGGTGGGTCGCAGGTGTGGGATCGACTGAGATACGGATCGTCGCAAATATATAAGGAGTTTGAGAGATATCGGTTGTTCGCAGACGACCCCAAGATAGACTTGGGCCCATTCGTGAGTCGTATGTTTATACTAATTTGTCTTTGTTGCGGTTATGAAATCTCTGTCGACTAATTAATCGGTCAAAATATAGAGTACAACTCTTTCAAGCCGACAATATAATAATTGTAAAATCATCACATCTTTGTTCGTGACTGAGTCTTGGCTGTGGGAGAATGTTTCACTCACGAGTTCATGGAGTAAATCACTGACAGGTATTCAGCATCCGTCCTCCGGTGAGAGGTAGTAGGTGGCGTTCTCTACATGTGTTGAGCTGTAGTCCATTACCACATATCACATAAGTCGCGTAAGGCTGACATTTGCACGGGATTTCTGTGGTCCGACTCCACACAGCTTTCAGGGCAAAGGAATAGTCATGCTAGAATTGTACTAACAGAGAAGTCAAATCCCTTCATGGAATTGACATTTATAAGCATCTCTTTAGAGCCTTGCGTCACTCAAGACAAGTTTACTAGATGTTACAACATTTTACCAAAAGACTATACAAAATACGCGGAGGTTGGAACCCTGTAATTTCACCCTTGAATATCAGGCTATAAGTGAACAACTTTAGAATAGTTACAAGCCTTTTTCGCATGAGCAATAACCGCTCGTGCATTCTGCAATAATCGACGCGTATCTCTAAAGTTCATGTTTACATCCGCCGAGGAAATTATTTCAGGGGAATTTATTCCTTCCACATAATACTAAAAGCGCCATGGATCCAAGAGAGGTTGACCGTAACCTTCGGGCGTTACAGAAAGCTGTTGCAGACAAGGAGCCAGCATCTATAGTTGTAAATATATTAGAGATATTGAAAAAGGAAGTCCTCCCGACTGAAGAGCTCTTGCGAGTAAGTTCCCAGCTGCGCGACAAGTTCTGCAGAGTTATTCTCGCAGTATAACTAGTCTCGTTAATTGTTTAATTTACATGATCTAATTTAACTTCTACACAGACAACAAAAGCTGGAATAATTATTTCCAAGCAAAAATCCAATCCGAATAAAGAAATTTCTAAGCTTGCAGCCGAAATAGTATCAAAATGGAAGAAAATAATTCAGTCAAGACCAAAATTAGCCCCGAATTTACCGCCAAAAATCGCGTCACCAGCACCGACCGGAGAACCTAAATCATTCAAAGGCGACAACTCAAAAAGAAGATGGGAAACTGAGAAAGTAGACGTGAAACGTACGGGCTTAAAGACTAGAGACGCTTGTGTCGGGCTCATTTACAATGGATTATGCTTCATGTCCGATGAATCTTCCAGTCTTATTATCTCACGGGCAGTAGAAGTAGAAAAGGCAGCTTTTGATATATTTGGGGGTGACACACCGGAGTACCGTGCAAAACTTCGATCGCTCTTTCAAAATTTGAAGGCGGTTTCAAACCGAGAACTAGGTCAAAGAGTCCTGTCTGGAGAGATAAATCCCACAAAGTTTGTGAACATGAGTCATGATGAGCTTAAATCAAGTAAGCGGCGTCAAGAGGACGAAAAAATAAATAAAGAGAATATGAAGAAAGCCCAAGTTCCAATGGCAGAAAAGAGTATCAGTGATGCATTGAAGTGTGGCAAATGTGGCCAGAAAAAAGTCAGTTACAGTCAAGCTCAGACCCGATCTGCCGATGAACCTATGACGACTTTTTGTGAATGCACAGTTTGTGGCAATCGCTGGAAGGTATGTATCAAATATTTTCTGAAAACCTATTTCTGACAAGCCTAGTTTTCCTGAAAGTTGCAAAAGTTACTAGGCTTGATTTTACTACATGTGTATGGGATTCGGAATGGTTTGGGTGGCGTTGGAACGTACGGTTGAGTCTGCCTCACCGGTGGGGAGTTAATCCAGACGCATTCAAATTATTAATAAAAACGAACTTCGAGAAATTAAATCCGATTGAGATCGAACGTTTCGTTAATCGCCTAGCCGCTTAATGATTAACCCTGTGTATTGAACACCTCTTCATACTCTGAAGCAAGTATTTGCAAAGATCAGATCCACTGTCACCGATTATCTTTTAAGTCTAGTAATTTAAGCAATTCGGTCGGTCTAGTCGGCTCTGTGCTCCAGTCGAGGCCACCGACTATTTTCCAAAACTTGCTGAGATGTCTTGTACCGCTATCACATAGTACTGTGACTATTCTGCTATCACGCGGCAACTTAAGGGCTGTTGCCACTGCGGCAACACAGTTAACTGCGCTACTACTACCTACGAAAATTCCATCGTTTTCCATTAACCATTTTGCCATATTTATTGCTTGTAGATCGGTTACTTTTATTGAGTCGTCAATAAGCCTTTGGCCCACGTCAAAGTTTTGCGTCAAACGGTTTATACCGATTCCCTCGACAACCGAATCAACTTGATCCCTTCTCCTAGTGCCTTCCTTTTCAGTGTTTGAGTACATTACCCCGTAGAGAATTTTATTGTGTAGACCACTACCCTCTGGATCGGCAAGGACCACCTTCAATTTGTTGCCCATACTCATTTTATCTTTGAGATAATGTGAAACTCCGGATATGGTTCCACCGGTACCGGCCCCAGCGACAAAGGCATCAAGGATTCCTCCAGTTTGTGCCCAAATCTCCGGACCAGTGCTAAGCACATGAGCTTTAAAGTTTGTCAGATTCTCGAATTGGTCAGCAAAAAAACCCTTGGTCTCTGGCATCAGCTTGTGATGTTCTAGCGCCCTTCTCCGTGCTAAATTAACATAGTGTTCTGAGCTCGCAATGGGAGCTGGTATGACCTTTTCTACATGAGCACCAAGGCACTGGAGCAGTTCAACCTTTTCGTGACTCTGGTCGCTAGGCATGCATATGTGAATATTATAACCCATTGTTTTTGCAAGACTTGCCAAGGATATTCCAGTAGAACCAACAGTTCCCTCATAGATTGTATCGCCTCTTTCAGGTTCGAGAACTCCTTCCTCTTCAGCCACCCGAAGCATGTGTAGAGCAACACGGTCTTTCGGAGAGCCACCAGCCCCGTTTAGAAATTCAGCTTTGGCCATGATAGTGCACCCGGTGGCTTGAGATAGGCTCTTAATCTTGAACATAGGCGTGTTTCCGATCGTACTCTCAATTCCAAGTGGCACATCGGGAGGTGGTTGTACGGGCTGGAATCGTGACGGCGATGACGAAGATTTTAATCTGTCGCGGCTGTACCAGCCAAAAAGACATGAATAAGTCGATCGAAAACCAACCCCTAGCAGCACACCAGCGAAAAAAGCGCTGAAAACTGCAGTCGATTTATAAAACGAAGCATAATTAATCATTATGATGACGCTGATTAGCTCTCCCTGAGCGCTGTCGTGAATTGTCCAAGGACAGGGCCTAAAGAGGCGAGTATATTTGGTGGTGCGAAGCTTAGCTTAGCTTATTCACGCTAGTTTATGCTCCTGGCCTGGTGGATAGCTAAACCGATTATGTCGGATGCGCGGTTATAATAAAAGTTAGGAAACAATGTGGTACGTAATAGTATTTTACATATCATGAGACTACATCAGAGAATCTACTCATTAAGAATGCATATGTGCTGGAAAGATAACCAGGCCATGGTCGACGTAGGAGACAAAGACTCATCGCGTATAGCTCTCGTCACCTGCTAACTTTCAGGGCTTACTGCAGTCTGTTGAGCCGAGGTTGTAATGAACACCGGTCAGCTGGGTTTCTACTTCCAACAAATCTGCTGATTTACCCACGATCAAAGGCGTTTCAAAGTTGGACTAGGCCACACTACACCGTATAATTAATTTCAAAGTCTTTTATCATTCCAATACAACCTCCAATCTAGTCCCGGTAGCGAGAAACGGAAGAGGCTCAAACAAGGCTGGGAAGGTAGAGAGTTCTTTTCCTGGATGCTAACAACTCTGCAGCTCCCTGCAGGACGGCCGACCTCTCAGACTATGTTAGACATGTAGATACGTCTTTGGCTTTAGCCGCAGTGTCTACATAAGTGGAGTCTACATGCAGTAGTTTTTTGCAAGCTTTCTCGACATCAAGACAGCTGAAAATGACCTTTGTTCTGTTGGTTGAAAAGGAGATGAAGATGGGCCAAAAGCTCTTCAAGTTGTATGGTTGGAAAAGACTTGTGGAGATTGATACTACAGGAAGAGGACTGATGAAGGGACATGAGGCTAGGGACTATCCGGGGCGCAGTTATTGATGGCCTACAAGTAGAAAGGACCTGCAAGTCTTAAATAGTTTTTGATTGAGAAAGGACAACACAAATGAAGAGAATTAAGTAAAGCTGAGTTGAGGAGACTTGATAGGCCTCGAATGTGTTCCGGTACAGTCATGTGGTTTGAAAACTAGCGCAAAGATATTTACATCGAATTGTGATCCTTCCACAAGACTATCAAAAAATCGTCGATCCAGTAATCAAATCACGTCTGCAGGCGTATGCCAAGAGCTCATTGGCTCGCACACTTACCTCGATCAACAACTGGTCCAGATATATCTCTAATTCAGTTGTAAATTTGTTGTCAACAAATGGAAATCCCTCTTATGAGGTACACATTCCGACTTTCAGGCCCGCACACATCCCGGCCCGCGTATTCCTCGACGGTACGCAGTGTGTCAAATGGAAGCGCCCTCTGGCACCGACTACTCTCGACAAAGTTTCCTTCAAATAAGCAGTCATCTGAGATCGAATGGCAGCAAAGAACCAGCGTATGGCCCGCTGATCGCGCTGAGGAATTTGCCAGATATCCCTTCGTTACGGCCGAGCAGTTACGTGGACGGAAGGAGCGACCTCGTCGCGTTAAGATGTTAACTAGGGACTTTATTGAAGGTAAACAGCTGCGCCATACCCTCGATAGCCGGCCCAAAGCTAATGAATAGATTCATTGTACAACCCATCTTATGGCTACTTTTCAAAGCAGGTCGTAATTTTCACGCCCGAAACACCCTTCGACTTTAACTCCATGAAAGACGAGCCAGAATTCTATCGTCAGCTAGGCCAGCGGTATACTAGTTTTGAAGATGAGTTAGACTGCAAGGAGCTAAATGAGTCCCGTCAGCTATGGCATACACCTACTGAGCTTTTCAGGCCATATTATGGCGAAGCAATCGCTCGTTACTTAGTTGCTAACTACAAACTTCTCCAATACCCCTACCACGATTTAATTATATACGAGATGGGCGCTGGAAATGGAACTCTCATGCTCAATATTTTAGATTACATTCGTGATACCGAACCTTCGGTATATGATCGTACTAAGTATAAAATTATAGAAATTTCTTCTAGCTTAGCTAAGTTGCAGCAGCGTCAACTTTGCAACTCACCCAGTGTGGCTGCTCACCTGAAAAAAGTTGAGATTATAAATAAAAGTATCTTTGAATGGAATGAAGCGGTACCTGCTCCATGTTATTTTCTTGCAATGGAGGTTTTTGATAACTTCGCCCATGACTGTATTCGATATGATCCTGTCAGCGAAGATCCTCTTCAAGGTGTTATATTGATAGATTCTCGTGGAGAATTCTATGATTTCTATACGCCATCCCTTGATGCAGTTGCGGCTCGTTTTCTTCGACTCCGCCATGCGGCTACTGGTGGTCGGTACCCCCAGCCTCTAGATAAAGGGAGGACTGCGCGGAAGTTTATGAGGCATCTACCACTGGCGCCAAATTTGAGCGAGCCCGAGTACATCCCAACCCGACTTATGCAATTTTTTGATGTTTTGGAACGTTACTTTCCTGGCCACAAGCTTGTAACAAGTGACTTTCATTCGTTACCAGATACAATAAAAGGAGTTAATGCGCCCGTCGTACAAACACGGTACAAAAGGCGAACAGTACCTGTAACTACCCACCTTGTCCGTAAAACTACTCTCTTACTTCTAGCTTAAACTTATTTTTACAGGTTAAACAAGGATATTTTGACATACTCTTTCCAACAGATTTCAATGTAGTGGTGCCGATGTACATGGCTATCACCGGAAAGCTTACGAGGCTCTCTTCCCATGAAGAATTTCTTAACAAGTGGGCCTACGTAGAGGAAACAGAGACAAAAAATGGCGAGAACCCTATTTTAAGTTGGTACAAAAATGCAAGCGTCCTAACAACTGTATAAATGAGCTTAAATCATCAATATATTCGCAAAGTAGCTTTCAGTAGGCTATAGGTATCTCGATACTCTTTCGTAAATTTTAATCTCACACGATTTATGGCTCTAGATCAAATTCATCTTTGGAGTCTATACAGCTCTTACGCTGTTCTCTAACGTCTTTGGTGAATTACTGGATCGGAATGGTGCTTTCACCAGGGAGGCTCAAAATATATCCAACACACCTAATGAGATTCTAAAGATAACCTTTCAAATAAAAGTGGTCGACTCTTGTATGGAGCGCTTCCGAGTCTGCATATTGACAGTAATACCTCTAGAGAAGCAACCGAATCTGGCTTTTTATAGTATCACTTTCTGATCCTAGGGCTGATAAAAAAGTAGGGGTAGGATTTTAGTGATTTTAAATATCGGGCCAAAACCGTAAGGTCTGGGAGCTTCAAAAAGTTACGTGAACTTCGGGCACACATCAACACCAACACAATGGGTTGGATGGTGCAGTGATACACCATTCGGGCCGTTCTCCCAAGTAGATACTGGGTAGCTTGAACACCTATCCCATTTGAGACAGGAGATAGCTGGTTCGAGTCCAGTAAATTCCACACACCACACTCTCTAGCGGTGGTATTGTACTTGTGGGACGATGAAAGCACATTTGGATAATCATCGGGCTTTCACGCTTTTCCCAGTGGTGGGTATAAACGGTAGAGGTTACACGCCGTAAGGGTTAACCTTGAGTAGTACCTGCACATGAAATCTGAGTGTGAGTGTTCTAAACGTCAAATTGAGACGTCCTACTTAAAGTACATCCCATAAAACCTGCATGTGCCTCAAGGTGCCAAATCAGGACAATTGAATATCTATTTATTTTATACAGATCAATTGCATTCCAAGTCCTTCCCTCTAAGGTCAGATCACTTGTCAGACCAAGATCAGTACCCGATGCAATCTGTATTCCTGCGCCTCTCCAAAGCAATAGAACACCACAACTTCCTTCCCGACAAACCGATAGGAGCTCCACTGCAGAGATTGTAGATCTCTGCAGTCGAGCTACTGATAGAACAGATACGCGCAATCTGGGGCAAAGATAAAAAGAGGCTGGCATCTCTCCTTAGCTTGGATATATCTGGGGCCTTTGACAGTGTGTCACACGAACGACTCATTCACAATCTCAGGGAAAAAAGAATTCCCTTCATGTAGAGCCTCTGCATATAGTCCCTCCTCAAAAAAAGAACAAAATCAATAATATTGGGATCATTCAAAGGGGAGCGAATGTCTACTAGCATCGAGATGCCGCAAGGCTCAGCCCTCTCGCCATTAATCTTTAACTTTTTTGTTAGCACTCTTCTCCCGATACTTGAGACTAGAACTACGATAGCAGTTAGATTTGTAGATGACACAAACATCCTGACATGGTCAACTCGACCGAAGAAAACTGCCGAAAGTTGGAGGAGAAACACCAAATCTATGAACAGAGGGCAAGAAGACATGGGGTCAGAGTCACGTCTAAAAAGTATCAGCTAATGCATTTCTCCCGAGTCAGGAAAAGACACAACCTCAAAGCGACAATTCTGAGCTGCAATACTTCCACCGAAAGCATGGATCCCCAGCATAGCCCAGCGTATACGCTAATAAAGTAGAGGTCACTCCAAACGACCACACGCGCTGGCTTGGAGTCATCTTTGACCGAAGCCTTCGATTTAGAGAACATGTAAGACAAACATGCGGTAAATCCTTGTCCATCATAAGCCACATAAAAAGCCTCTCAAGAATCACTCTATGAATAAGCCCTCTTCTCTTGAGACAAGCACTTCAAGGAGCAGTTTTTACAACCTTGCTTTACGGGGCTGAGACTTAGTATTCCAAAGGAACCCCAAAAGGACTAGTTCTTAGAATACAACAAAGGATAAAAAACGTAGCCCGAGCAGCTCTTCCTTTATTCCGAACGACAACAGTTGCTGTAATTCTCCGGGAGACAGATTGGGGTCCGGCACTGTCAGGACTCGCAGACGATGGACTATAACTAGGACAAGGACGGAGACTAGGACAAGGACGAAGACTAATACAAAGTTATGGACTTTGAACTTGTCGTCGACATTATATATGTATGTCTGTTATCACAAACATTGGAAATATTTCATGAGATTGCTTGATGAGAGGCTAGTATTGATTCCGATATAATATTGTAGAAGACTTGTCCCAACTATCAGAGGGCTACAACGTCTTTATCTATCTACAGGTAAATTCCCTATATTCCAACCACGCTAGCCATACAGGACGTAGCATGTAAAACCTGATTCGTATCATCATTTTGGGGTTGAAGTTTACCGTGCATATGCTACTCGAGTCGCATGTCTGACTAATATGCGACACGCTCAGGTATCAATCGAACAACCCACACCAAAACCGAAACTACTCACAACCCTGATGATGACCCCATGAATAATTGGAACAGTAGCCTGCAACATAGCACAATTAAGCTAGACATCGTTGACCAGGACCTAATCCGAACAATTTACGATGTTATTTATACCCGCAAGGTGGAAACCAAGTCGAAAAATACAAAGACTGGGTCCTGGCTTATGGGGGACTGTTGCTCTAATTGAACAAATAACTTGAGGAGGACAGGCGGCTGAGAAGTGGAGCTAGATGTGGAATAGGACTCTGAAGACCATGCTGAGACTGATATTTTCGAGGGGTTTTCAACTTTAGATTTTTTGTGGGCGCCAAGACTAAGATCTCGGCTGATTAGCCAGGAGGGCTTCTTTTATCGATGAGTCAACGGCACTCCCCAGCGCCCTGGACGGTATAAAAGAAGTTAGGCTAAGCTACTATACAGCAATCACGCTCTGTCAAGACTTTTCTGACATTTCAGCACGACCTTCGGGAAGGAGTTGGAAGGAGGCTAGAAAGGCAGAGGGTGAATTTCCCGAGGTACCCACAAGTCTGCAGCGCCCAGCTGGCCGGCCTCTTCGAACGCATTAGAAGAGTCACTATGTCTTCGGATTTAGTTCAAATTTCGGTATTAGGAGAGCTCCGCACCCAGTGGTTTTTGCAAATTTTCCCGGCTGCCGTACACCCGCAAATGGCCATCGCTTCGTTGGCTGGAGAGGGGAGGTAATGAAGGGCTAAGGGCTCCTTTTAGTGTATGATCGAATGAGGACTGGTGAGGGGTGGTACTGTTTGAGGGGAGCTGTATGGCAGGCATAGGAGGGAATATACTACTGGTATAGGTATCCTAGGCCTGTAGGCAGAGAATACCTACATGTCCTATATAGTCTTAGTCTCAGACAGGACAATAAAATGAAATAATACACGAACTAGATCTGGAGGACGAAGGCTGAACACCTGTCCGTGGTGTCTTCTACGAACCTGGGAGTGAAATATTCTGCCAGAGCCGAGATCCAGTCGCGATCAAGGGTGAATTTGAGAGTTTTCGTCGAGTTGGCGATCGGGAGGAGTGGTGTTGGCTCATTTTTAGTCGAGAATCCGACTTGCAGAGATTTCATGACTGCACAACTCAACGTAATCAACCATCAACACCCCAGATACGAACCGCAGACAGGCTATAACCTGTCTGATGTTCTTATCATAACAACCGACACCTTCCAGATTTTCTTTTCTTTTTCTCTGGAAAATTATTCCTACCTGAACTCATCTCGCAGCCCTCTCCAAAATCATCTCAGCACCTACCGAAGCAATCTCATACCTCCAAAAGCCAAATCGCCAACTAAGAAGCAAGAGGATGTCCGACTCTCCGCAACTGCCAGTCACTGTGAAGGTACGGTCGAAATATCGACCTTAAATGCGTCCTCAACTCGGCCAAGGGCACCAATAACTTGACCTGCGACGAATCGTCACCGACGAAATGCGTACGACATTTCTCGGCACACCAACTAGAGCGTTCGACAAAGGCTGGGGTACCTGTGCCTCGGTCTTGAGCTCTCAGTCGCGTTTTCGGCCTCCACGGTTAGGGGTACGGCAGCGACGGGGCAAGGCCGGAGGGGTGGACATTCTACAAAGTTTCTGGGATGACGAGATCGGCTGAAGGACAGAGGGATGCTGTCTGAAGGAAATAAAAGGGGATACAAACTGGGGAGACCTTGGTGGGCGACTGGATGAGGCCTTGAATGAAGAAAACGACTCCAGGATGAGATGAGGAGATGCTGAGGTGAACCAAAGCTGGTAATAAAACGAAGGGAAAAGTTACAGATGATGAAGGTGTCAAGGGCTCGGGTGCGTGGTGGCCGGGGCTTAGGGAAATTTGCGCTTCGGCGCGCTAAAAGGGGGTTCTCTGGACGGTTGGGCTTGACATGATTCAACACTTGAGTGAAGTCTGAGGTGGTCCAGTCATTTGGATGGGACGAGGTAGATGTACTTAATGGCAGTTAACTTGATCCAGCCCGGCCACACCCTTGCTTCAGCTCCAGGAAGAGTGCAACGGTAGTCACTTTACCTAGCACGTTAATGAACAAAACAAAATAAAACCGAACTAGATCTTGCCAGATACAAAAGGTCACGCGATGCAAATTTTCATCCTTTGACAAGTTCTAACATCTGATGGTGAGAAGTCACATAATTTTTAAGACATGGGAGGAGGAATTCTCATACAACTCACCTCTGTAGTTTGTTAGACATGGCTGTGCATCTAGCACCAAGTGCCTCAATATTTGTACGCATAACAACGTAAAATTAATTTTTCAGGAAGATGACTTTTCAAACCACCAGATCATATTCAAGAGTTTGCCGAGCTCAAATAGAGCCAATGCTGGCCAAGAAGTTGGGCCAGGCTAGTGTACAACATACACTCTCGGTCTAGACTATGAAAGTGTGAGGTGATCTCCGAATCTACCCCAAACAAGAACGATCGGAGGGGTTGATGGTAGACGCGGAAGGCAGAGGGTGCTTCTTTTATGTGCAGGTAAATTTAGCTCCCGGTTAGTCAGCATCTCTGAACGTTTCAGATGAGTACCTACGCTTTGGCTTTAGTTCTAGAATTCATATGAGTGGAGCCCATACCCGGTGATTTATGTAAGTATTCTCGGCGGCCGTACACCTGCAGGCTACCTTTGGCCTGTTGTCTTGAGAGGGGCGATAATGAGGGGCAAAAGGCACCTCAAATTGTAGGATTATCATTAATTCTGTAGACGTTATTGGCTCAATCTTGTATTACAACTAAATCACTAAGATTCTCTGTCTAGGTTCAACCAGAAAAACCTCCCTTCATATGTATATCCATGCACGGATCACCTTGGATGCCTGCATAACTCCCAGTCCTTATATATTACATGACTGCATAACTAGAGCTGACTATACTTAAGTATGTATCCGCTCAAAAATTCACTTTATTGTCCTGTCTGAGTCTATGACTACAGTCTCTTATGGGGTGTAATAGTACAACTGTCAAAATGACAGGGGTTGGATCCCTGTACATATTGCCTTAATTGGTATGGTCTTCATGCAGGCCCATGTCTAGTTGCTCGACTAGTTCTGTAAGCAAGGGGTACTATCCAATGATATTCCGGGAAAGTCTAAATTAATGGGGATGGTTTTCATCTCTAAATGAAAAATACAATGGTCCTCATTTGAAATTCAAAATTAAAAAAATCAATTTCTTTTTTGAATCATTTAATGTGTATTCAGCTATCTAGCTATGACACATGACTGGTGCTATGTATACATGTGGGATGACTCTTTTGACGTTAGAGACACTCATACTCTGGATTTCATTTGCAAATACCACTATGAGGTATGTTCACTTACACAAACAGTCGACCCTCCTCCGTTAGTACCGACCAAAGGGAATTTCAAAACCATTGGTTATCCAAGCATGCCTTCGTAATCCAAGCATACCAGCGCCGCGAGAAAAGTGGTTGTGTATTACTGGATTTGAACCAGCGATCTACTGTCTCAAGCGGGATATGTGTCCAAGCTACCCAGACTCTACTTGGCAGACCGGACAAGACGATGTACCACCGCACCATCCAGCCATGCCGTTGTTTATAGCGTTGCCTGTATTCTCGAAACCGAAGACTTGGCACGCACAAAGGTCATTTTGTAAAAACTCCTTGCCAAAATTCAAAATTTCACGCCCGTCGAGACTGTATCCATCCGTCGCATCATCTCGTGAACTTGTCCTTATCCCTCTCACGTTCATTCCAAAGAATTGTCTCCCAGATTTGTGTACCACGCTTTGCTTCCTCCGTCGGGTGTAAATATAGGCGTGGGCGTGTCTTTGGTGACGAGCTGAGGCCAGAGAAAGTCGACGAGAGATGTGGTCATTGGGATGAGGATGTCCTAGGTCGTACTTGTAAACTTGATGAGGCTTAGGTAAGATTCGATCTTTTTTGGAGTGAAAGATTGATATGGTGGAGTATCTTGAATCATTGCCTCGTGGGCCAACTTGTTCGGTATTGCAAAATTTGACTGAACTTTGCTCTGGGAGAATATTTCACTCCTTGGCTCGTAGAGAACACCGCTTACAGGTGTACAGTCTTGCCCTCCCTGTAGCGTGGTTGAAGCGAGGCTACGATTCTTTCACACACACATGAGGTTAAGTAGTCATTAGTTGTAACATAATACAATCGCATCTTGGTACATAGTAAAGATATATATCTTTTATATTTGCCAGACTCAGACTCCTCTCTTCGCCCACTGATAATCTTCTTTATCGTCATCGCGTTATAGTCGCTCTCCACCATTTCAATAGAACTTGACTTCACAATTAAGAAAAGACAACTTGCGTGTGATTGAGAGGATGAGAATCCTATACCTCGCAATGGACGCTCACATAAATCAAGCGCGGAACACGTTCATGAGCTTGAGGCTTTCGTCCGGGAATCTCCTGAAAATTGACAGATGTGCTATTTAGAACTAGCAATGGGACACTTCAACCACTGGGGATGCAGTGAGCGTTTAATTTCTGATGCACTCAAAAAATAGGTTACAGCATATGAATTCCTCGGAAGAAGCCTCCGTGAAGTGTGATTAACATGCATGACAGATGTGTAGCGGTGATAAAGGCAAATGGAGGGTTCACAGAGTATTGGGATGGAGCAGAATTATACAAAACATGAAGTACGCTTTCATTTTAGTTGCGAGCCATACTATGGGCTTCGATGTATACTTTTATAATACAGAGCAATAATTTTTAAAATAGATGTGTATTTCTAGATAGTATCAATTGATTTTTTTGGAGGGCACGACTGAACACCTGTACGCGGTGTCCTCTACGAGCCAAGGAGTGAAATATTCTCCCAGAGCAAAGTTCAGTCAAATTTCGCAATACCGAACAAGTTGGCCCACGAGGCAATGATTCAAGATACTCCACCATATCAATCTTTCACTCCAAAAAAGATCGAATCTTACCTAAGCCTCATCAAGTTTACAAGTACGACCTAGTACATCCTCATCCCAATGACCACATCTCTCGTCGACTTTCTCTGGCCTCAGCTCGTCACCAAAGACACGCCCACGCCTATATTTACACCCGACGGAGGAAGCAAAGCGTGGTACACAAATCTGGGAGACAATTCTTTGGAATGAACGTGAGAGGGATAAGGACAAGTTCACGAGATGATGCAGAAGATGGATACAGTCTCGACGGGCGTGGAATTTTGAATTTTGGCAAGGAGTTTTTACAAAATGACCTTTGTGCGTGCCAAGTCTTCGGTTGCGAGAGTGCAGGCGAAACTATAAAAACAAGCAAACGATGGAAGGTGCCGTGGCCCGCCCCTTGGTGGTGTTCTCTGGTATAATTTGAGTGGCCCGGGCACCTACTCCACTTGGGAAGGAGAAACCTAAGACCAAGTTTTGCGCGGAGAAATGTGAACGGATGATGGAGGCATGTCTGGATATCCCAGGGTTTTTGAGACATTTCCCTGGGTGGGTATTCACGGATGAGGGTTGACTTGGGGTGAAGAAAAAGCCGCCATAATTTCGCAGTGGTACTTGCAAATGAGATCCGAAGCATGAGTGCCCTTCCTTTACGATGAATCATCTATCCTGTACTTTTCTTTGATATTGTGTCATAGCTACACAGCTGCGTGCGTAATTAAAATCCGATGCAAAAAATTAACCATCGCTGGAAATGAGCAGGCAATCTGTCAACGAAATTCAAGCCTCATCGCACACAATAATTTAGAGACTGTGACGATCCCGACAATCTAGAGTCAGAATTCGCGGCAACTTCATGGATGGATGCAAAGGATAAAACCGAACTTGAATCAGGGAATACCTCACATCATTTGCGTGATTTGAGATGTAGTCAAAAAAGAACATATGTTTCTTAACTAGTCCTATTTTGAGGGAAACACATGATCGTGGTTTCAATACCCGCAGTTAAGGAGCACCTTGTAGTATTGATCCTGCCATATCTCCTAGCTCTAACTCCAGCAACTTCCTCCCCAGGTAGAGGAGTGCCGATGAGATGGGTATAATGTTCACGTGACACTAATTAACAGAGCTGGGGTAAGGATGACGCATAGATCATTCTCCACCCCCTTATGTGGGTAATTCTAAGGGTTCATTTTCCATGGTTCCCGCCCACCCCACTTTCTGCGAGCTTTGTAGCTTACGGAGCAGTTACGATCAGTTCAATAACAAATCATTGTCCCATGAAACTAGTTTTGACTTGTTTAACACGGAAGCTTCGAAACTCCACTGGAAACCAATGATGCTACAGGCTAATGTTGGCTACTTCTGCTGCAAATTCCAGCTGTGTGCACAAACCTGTCGTCTGGGACGGCAACAATCAGTCCGTCACGGGGTTGCTTCTTTTTCAAGGGACACTTCTGAGACGACACACAGCGTCAAATGCAACGATCTATCAACTATGATCATGAGATGATTAGGTCATCTCTGAATGCGAAGTCGCATATGAATGACAGGATTTTAAAGTCCGTGCCATGGAGATTCAGATATCCTCAAATGTCCCTGTCTTGCTCTTATGAGTCTGACGAGATGTTTCGGCGATGTGGCATAGTAAGTATAGGCCGTCTATCGCACCTCCTATCGATTCATTTCTCGCTCAGATACCACTCTATCTTTCCCTCAATTACGGTTTAACGAAATATGGTAATCTTCTGGGATGAGTGAAAACAATGTAAACTCCATCCAAATTCACCACAACGAGATGGCCCTGACCTCCGATATTCAAACCAGCGTTCCTCTCGCCTCCGAGGACCTCGAAAGTATCTTGGAAAAAGCTAACGAACGTCTCCTACGCCATCGAGAGTGGCTGAGCAAACTGCCTCGCGATCCTGTTCAACAGATTTTATCCACAACCACTACATCTGCCAAAAGTCTCATTACTCAACCGCCCGCCCTCTTACCCCGCCAAAATCCATTGACAGGATGTAATGATATATCGAGTACTGCCTTCAATGCTGGGGCTAATTCGGCATCAAGTGTGCTATCAATATCTCTAGCTAGTGCCGCTTCTTCGGCATCTGTCACGATTGTGTCGCTCAACGATGCCATTACCAGTATCCAGTCATCTGCTTCCCTAGCCCTGAGTTCGGCTACAAGCTCAATGTTGTCTGCACAGATAAGTATGGATAACGTCATTTCCATGAGCGAAAGAAATGCATCAATTATTGTATCCAGTGCGGCAGATATGGTAGCAAGTGCAAATGCCGCTGCAAATGAGGCAAAAAGTAACAAATGTCCTCTCTCCATCTCAACTCTTGCTGATACGTGACTCTAGTAAATGCTTCCGCTGCAATACAGCGAGCAGAGGCAAGCATAGTCTCAATCAAAGAGTCGGCCGAGGCCAGTATTATTGCATCTCAAACTGCTGCCATGAACACTACGAAGTTTGCCTTATCGCTCACATTTTCAATTCTAGCCTCTTCAATTTTAACGATAATCTTATTTTACACCATCATACGCCTCCGAAAGCGTAGGAGAGAACAGCGACAGGCCGAATTGAAGGAAAAAATTCATCTCAGAAATATAACCCCTTCGCCCATGCCACCTATTCCCCCGATAGCACCCCTGAACCTCTCGGAGATCAGAATCTCGAGGCAACCTGAACAGCAGCCAAACCAAAAATCGGGCTATAATTGGGAATCCAGTGAGCGGAGTGATCCTAATAATTCGAATGGAAATAGACCTGAATTGACTCCCCTTGGTAGGAACGGGACGCTAGGGTATCAGCGCCAAAGTAATGATGATAGAAGAATGTATTCCTTTCAACAAAATAGCAGCGAAGTGGGAATCACTCGTTCTATTACGCATTCTAGTATTGATGAAACTCCTGCACAAGGCAGCCACGAAAATCTGAGTCTCAGGGATAGGTCAAACACATTTGGAGACTTTGCGTCTCTTATTCCTAGTCCCCTTCCAATCCAAAAACCAATGTCGATCCTAAATGATTCGTCTACTCATAATGGGTCGTCAATTCAGCTTATGCCGTCAATTCGTAGGCCAACACAAAGCCGGAAACCTACACTACAATATGATCCGGACAGACCTGAAGACCCCCCGACGTGGCTGGATAATGAGACAGACGAAGAAAGTGTCGTCGAACTGTGTGCTCTTCCCTTAAAAAGCCCAAATAGACTCATCTCGAAAGAGACAACAGGGGCGCCTGTAAATGTCATTGGTGCCGCTATATAAGATAGCAAAGAAATGTATAATAGAACTATGAGTAATGAAATAATGACTAGGCTCTCTGAAAAATCTGTGGCATTTCTCTTAACCTCATGTCCAAAATATCGTGAGCTTATTAGAGTTATGCTTCTTTTCTACTTTTGCATAATTGAATGGCAGCAAGATCAACCGAGAAAGCTAGGCTGCGTAATTTTCGAATCTTACCAAGATAGTTTTTCCCGAATTCTGCGCATGGAAATTTTCTGGAATCGTTGGCAGTGTTCTAGTGACACCCCTATTTAGAGGGTAATAGGTCCTGAAACTAGACTTAAAGTCTCACTAAAGTTTGACCCTAGACAAGCCGTTGAGACTTGGCCAAAAAGACGGGGATAACGAAGCGTCAAAAATTATCTTAGCATCCATCCTTCATAACACGCCTAGCTGATAGCTATTTGAATTACTGATCTCTTCACATATTACACATTAATGGCAAACTGTCAGCAAGCACAGTGAGCTGCTGCTTTCAGTGGCAGACGTAATGCGGATAAGCAGGAAGTCTAGTGGTGACGGGTTGCGCTCAGGTGTGTGAGGCATGAACCGAGGGCCGAGGGGGTGGATAAGGTTTAAAGAAAAAGCGAGTACACCGGTTTGGTAAGTTGAGCTTCATAATGAACCTTGCTCGAGATCTCGACTGGCCCGAATCCGAAATCCCGTGATCATTTTTCTGGTCGGCGTTACTGTCTGCATGTCCGACATCACTGAGCCAGAGTGATCTCCCGTAAATTGGAGATGCATGCGCTCTAATTCTTCACTATACACACATCGCTCCGTGCTAGCAACTCTCTCAGTGACATGTTGCTCATGGACAGGAGTTGCCGCAAACTGCTCTTCACGCCCTCGTGGTCGACGAAGGATAGCTTTGGCTTGGCGAAATATGATACTTATATCGTCGACCAAGAGGGCTACCGCGATCAAGGGTAGCGAAACGGTGAATCCAACGCCAAATAGGTATTTCGAGACGTAACCGAGCGGAATACCGGGCCCATCGATTCCCCGAGGGAATTCCCGGATGTTAATGGCAAAAAAGGTAGCTATAAACGAGAGAGGGAGAAAGATAATGGTCACAATCGTAAAAACCATAATTGTCTGGCTCTGCCGTGCTGTTCCTGCCGCTTGGTCTCGAGTAAAGCGAGCCTCCAAGGCATTAGCATGCTTCTGTTTTAGATCGAGCATATCGGTAATGCTTTTATATATTCGTTCAGCCTGTCGATCCATTCGTGCAATATCGTTATTATGGACTTCGATAAGTTTGACCATATCTCTAAATCTCTTTTTGACCTCAGCCTGTGACTTGTGCTCCGCCACATAAGAGTCGCAAATAGCTTCTTGGAAATCAGGTAAGACATGCAATTGATCCTCTAGTATCTTGGCAATCATATTCAGTTCGTCACGGATATCCTTGACTTCGGCCAGCAAATCAGTTTCTTGTCCAATATCAAGGAGTTTATCGACAAAGATTGGATTATGGTGGATTTCCTCCCATTGAACCTCATTCTCAAATATCTGGGGTCTAACATGAGTATCTGTTGTATGACCCGATAGATAACGGGATAACCAACTTGATTGGCGGTTATTTCGGAGCCATGCTGATGCCTGAGCAGATACCATGTTAAATTCTTTGAATAAAATATTTTCTCGATCAGTAACACTCCCGATAGATGATTCAAACATATCAAGAAACTGATAATTGTTATCCCCGGTACCATACCGATTAAATATGCTTGTACACCTTTTAGTTATAATCATAGAGAGATCATAGACTGATGCCACTGGTTCTCGAATTTTAGAGTTTATGTCTTCGATCACAGAGTCAAGGACATTTAATGGATCATTTTTGGGTTGTTGCCAGCTTTGAGGGAACAAGGTCACAATAAGGTCTTTACCTAAAATCCACATCCACAATTGATCAACCATTAAAATTTTTGGGTCAACCCCATCATTAGAGCTGGATGATTTGAGTTGATAGCGGTAAACTACTTGATCTTGGTCACGAGATTTGGTATCGATATTATGGTAAAAAGATTGATCAAGTGTTCGACGAGGGTGTAGAGACACATTAGATTTAGAGAGATGCGCTCGAATAAGCATTTCGTCAAATGTTCCGGCCCGTTCACTATTTTTGAAATGTGAGGAATGAAGAGTCTCGGCTCGGCTAATTGCTTTTTGCCTTTCAAGTTGACGGTGATGACTTTCAAAGTGAATGTACGGCATAAAGGTAAATATATTGGTCGACTTGGGCTGCGAAGCTACTTTAGAGGCGACGCCAGATGAGCGTGGGTGATGTGTTTCAGTTTTACTGGTTATATCAATGTCCCTCGAAAGCTTTGACTTTGCTTTTGGTTTATTTCCTTTTTCCCTGATATGGGGTTTTCCATCATCTTTTATCAAACGGACCTTTGTATTGCTATCTTTTGTATCAATTTTGTGAGGATCTCTACAAGATTGAAGTTGGGAGCCGTTAGAAGGTGTGACATGCTGTCGCTCATTTAAAAGAACAGACGAAGACCTTGGGCTGGATGACATAGGTAGAATCTCCCCATCTTTTTCAGAGCCTCTAGGTGCACTCTGACAGAATGATCTCATAAAGTGAGAATGGCTCTTTTGACCCCTATGCTGATAGCTTAATGAATCTTCTAGTGACCTAAAACTTTCGATGTCATTAACATTTTCTTCGACAAAAAGTTTCGTGAGAAGAACTTCTACCCAAGCCACATTGTTAGCTGGTAAATGGATCCATCTAAAACTTGCTGCCTTGTCAGTGGATAGTATGGAATGCTTTGGCTTCAATTTATTGCTAGGATCTTTGTCATAGAGTAGTTCTATCTAGAGAATTAGCAATAGACTGTTTAAGGTGTGTAGGGCTCAAAGTACCAAAGACAGAAGGCTTTTGCACACGGTTTCCATTACGGAAATTCCCAAAGTCAACAATGGTAGCGTTAAATCCATGACATGCACCTAGCCCGTCCCGGCATAGTCTTTCGGGATGATTGAAAGGCGCCAGAAGGTTAACTATGTCCTTTCTCTTATTCTTGGCAGCCCTAAGAAAAGGAGTACAACCGAATGAATCCCGGACTGTACTTTTGATGCCTGGCTGTTCGAGGAGGTATTTTACTGCCAATATATTTCCATTCTGGGCCGCGATATGAAGAGGGGTCATTCCATTGAGTAGTTTAGCGTTAGGATCTGCTCCGTGAGAGATGAGCATCCGCAAAATCTTGGCAGATGCTCTCTTTTCGGATTCTATCTCCAAAGCATTGTGCAGAGGAGTCCATCCCCCATCACTTTTCGCATTTATATGAGCGCCGTATTTCAGGAGCAAGTTTACGATATCTTGTCTGTTGTTTGAGACGGCCAAGTGTAGGGCTGTTTTCCCTCTAGTCTCTATGGCATGTAAATTAGCTTTGGGGTTTCTGGTGAGGAGTCTCTCAGTTAGATTTATTTTTCCCGTAGCACATGTCCAGTGAAGCGGTGTCCTCCCTAGCCCATCCTGACCACGTTCCCCATCGATAGATATATCTTGGCTGAGGAGCAATTCTATCACAGAATCGCCCCAGTCACATTTCTTGTCAGCTGCTAGATTATGAAGCACGTTACGCCCCTTGTGATCCTGGGCATTAATAGATGCTCCCTTGTGAATGAGTAAATTCAATATATGCCAGTGATTGCGCCAAGCAGCTGTCATCAGCGCCGTCCTCCCCTTTTTGTCAGCAGTATCAGGGTTTGCACCATATTTTAATAACAGCTGGACAATTTCAATGTTGTTACGTTCCACTGCACGAAGTAATGGGGATAGTCTTTTTACAGCCTTTCCGATCGCCTCATCAGACTGTGCACCCTGGTCGAGGAGATATTTTGTGGCAGCAAACTTATTCTTTTCTGAACTTCGCATTAACCCAATCAAGAGGAATTCCTGATTCAGCTGGTGGGTTTTCCTAGCACATTCTATTGTTTCACCTAGCAATTCAACATCATCATTTTCTGCTCCACGTAGCAGCATAGGCTCTAAACGTTGAATCGGAACATCTGATTTTAAACTAGATTCAGAACATGATGGGATTAGTGTCAAAGATTTCGGTAGTTGCGACATCAAGTAATTTGATGCAACAGAGAGTATCGTTCAGGTGTTGGATTTGACAATTACTAATTTTACCATGGAGACCCAACGTTGCCCGTAACTGCCTGTATATCTTGGTAAATTATATCGTTTAAAAGTTGCTAAGGTCTAGACTTGGAAAAAGCTTCCTCTGGTTGAATACAACTGTGATGCAGAACTGTGGAATAAAACTACTAGCCTCGTGCAGAAGCAAGCAAAGAATACACAAAATTCCGGGGCCTCTTCTGAACCTTCTGACACTCAGCTAATAAAACAGCTCACGGTATCCACAAAAGGTGCATATGCAGTCAGCCTCATGTGATGATTATCTTTAGATCGCTAGGCACGACTAGGCCTTGAGTTGGAGGTCAAAGACTGAATCTCTGTACCCAGTGTCCACAACGAACCTGGGATTGAAGTGTACACCCAGGGCCAAGATCAGTCGAATTTCGCAATACCGAACGGGTTAGCCCACGAGGCAATGATTAACTACCCAAAACCAAATCAGTATCTCACACCAGACAAGTTCCATTCCGGTCAAAGCCTAATCCAGTCTACAAGTATAACCTTGTGAATCCTTACTCCATGGACCACACCTCTCGTTAAATCGGTCTCTGGCCTCAAATGTTCTCCACGTACACGCCCACATAAAAATGTCTATTCACCGGAGCACACAAATTGTGGTGCACGAATCTGGTTGGCAGATCTTTGGAATGGGCGTGAGAGAGATCCGGACAAGTTCACAAGAATATGCTAACGTTTGAAGAAAAGTCCAACGGGGCAACATTTTGAATTTTGGTAAGGACTTTTAATAAATTGAGCTTTGTGGGCGCACCAAGAATTCGATCGCGACAGTGCAGCTGAAACTATAGATACTGCCATGGTTGGATGGTGCCGTAGTACATCATCTTAGCCGGTCTCCCATGTAAGGTTTGAATAGCTTGGACACATATCCCACTTGATACAGAAGATCGTGGTTAGGATCTGGCAAACCATAACCACATTTTTCGTGATGCAGGTGTACATGGATGACGAAGGCATGCTTGGATAACCAATTATTTTGAAATTCCCTTTGGTCGGTACTCACGGAGGAGGATCGGGAGGGCAAGACTGAATACCTGTACGCGGTGTCCTCTACGAACCTGGGGGTGAAGTATTCTCCCACAGCCAAGTTCAGTCAAACTTCGCAATACCGAACAAGTTGGCCCACGAGGCAATGATTCAAAATACTCCACCATATCAATCTTTCACTCCCAACGAAATCAATTCCTACCTAAGCTTCATCAAGTTTACAAGTACGACCTAGTACATTATCATTCCAATGATCACACATCTTGTCGACTTTCTCTGGCCTTAGCTGGTCGCCAAATACACGCCCACGCTGATATTTACACCCGACGGAGGACACAAAGCGTGGCGCACAAATCTGGGAGACAGTTCTTTGGAATTGGCGTGATAGGATTCAGGACAAATTAACAAGATGATGCGAAGGATGGATACAGCCTCGACGGGCGTGGAATTTTGGCAAGGACTTTTATAAAATTGAGCTTTGTGCGTGCCAAGGCTTCGGTTGCGAGAGTGCAGGTGACACTATAAAAACTGCCATGGTTGGATGGTGCGGTGGTACATCGTCTTGGTCGATCTGCCAAGTAGAGTCTGGGTAGCTTGGACACATATCCCACTTGAGACAGTAGATCGCTGCTTCAAATCCGGCAAATCACAACCACATTTCTCGCGGCGTTGGTATGCATGGATGACGAAGGCATACTTGGATAACCAATGGTTTTAAATTTACCTTTGGTGGGTACTCACGAAGGAGGGTCGACTGTTTGAGTGAGCGAACATACCTCATAGTGGTATTTGCAAATGAAATCCAGAGAATGAGTGTCTCTAACATCAAAAGAGTTACCAAAATGTGTGTGTAGCACCGACAATGAGTCATAGCTGGATAGCTAAATACACAATATGCGATTCACATTCAAAGGCCTTGTACCGCATAATATACCGGTCGAAATACGGGGGACTATTCTCAACACCTGTCAGTGGTGTCCCCTACGAACCTCCAGCTCTCACTGTGGAGTTTGCAGAGCCGAGATTGAGTAACAAAGTCCTCACTTCGACGAGGATTCCCAATCGCTTTCGCGGTCTGTATCGTCTTCATCTCTCAACACATTCCCCTATCACTATTATCATGAAGCTAACCACGATCAGATCAGATGGTAGCGTCGGAGCCCTACTCATCACCCACCCTTGATCATGGAGGAAAAGCCATCCGATAAGTTTCCAGAACGTACTCAGCACCCGATACGGTGACGGTGGAATGGATCAAGTCGACCTCTAATGTTACAAAGAAGGGAGATGTAGATGAATATGCGCACCTCATGTGGTCCCGGTGTCTAGGCCTCGCATGGCTGGGACTGCAGGTTTTTTGAGACTTTTTCCCGCGCACGAAGTTTCCATTGCTACCTTTTTTTTTTAGTTTTTTTAGTAGAAGGTTCCGTGGAAAAGTTGGCTGAATTCTACGGGTAAATACTGGGCTGAATGGCTATTCATCATGGGCAATATATCAATGATTTTTCAAGTAACAAAAGAGGACAGGAGCGCTGTACAAGGTGTGGCCTGGGTTAGAGAGGAGCCCAATGTGCTAGGTAGTCACAGACTCAAGTAGTACAATAAACATCACATCTATTGTTCGAAGTACCATGCTTTAAAAAATGCAACCAAACTAACAGGCTCGATCGAGTACTCCGGGGTCAGATTTGGACTATTTTTAACTGAACAGATTGCAACAATACGTGAGATCGAACATGAATCACTAGTTATGCATAACTATAAAGTGTAGGCCTGGTGGTGTTCTCTGGTATGGTTTGAGTAGCCTGGGCACCTACTCCTCTTGGGAAAGAGACACCTCAGATGACATATCGCGCGGAGAAAAGTTGAAAGATGATGAAGGCATGTCTGGATAACTCAGGGTTTTTGAGACGTTCCCCTGGGTGGGTATTCACGGATGAGGGTTGACTTGGGGTGAAGAAAAAGCCGCCATAATTTCGCAGTGGTACTTGCAAATGAAATCCGAAGCATGAGTGCCCTTCCTTTACGATGAATCATCTATCCTGTACTTTTCTTTGATATTGTGTCATAGCTAGATAGCTGCATACGCAATTAAAATCTGATGCAAAAAAAATAAAAAATAAAGTGTAGGACCTTGAAACTGGTTGATCGATCCAGACATGGGGTTTGAATTTGTAGTTTAGCTAGTCTTACCGAAAACCTTATCTCAGCTCCCACTCTTTCTTTGCATCAGGCTTTAATCGCATATGCAATTATCTAGCTAAATCTCGAAATGAAAGGAAAGCAGAGGGACAGCCTCTGGAATACGAGATAGATTGGCTTGGTAAAGAGAAAAAGAATCGACTGCAGCGAGCTTTGTGAATATGGGCTGTGAATGATTTTTACGTAACGCCAAGACTGGATTACAGTGCCTCTAGGTTCCAAAAGGTAAAACTTCAACTGGGTCGTTGAAGGGATTAGCCCTGTAGGCGCAGTTGGGCTAGCTCATAATAGGTTAGTATGTCTCTCCTCCTTATCCCGCTCGCCATGAAGTGTGGTCCAATTGTCTTCTTCTAATTATCGCTTAGTAAAACACAATTTCAACGACATTTTGGGCTGCCAGGCCTACACAGTCACTGGTACTTCTCACCACTATCAATTCATCCTCAATTCTAGCAAACAATGTCTCTCGAAAAGTCTGCTTCAGAAACTAAAGTTCGCAAGCATCTAACTCGCGATCAATGTATAGAAATAAGAGCATTAAGAAGACTTGGCTTGACACTTCAAAATATATCCGACAAACTTGGCTTCAAAACAAGACAAGTACAACTTGCGTGTGCTCGAGAGACTGAGAATCCTATGTCTCGCAAAGGACCCTTACCAAAATTAAGCGCGGAACAAGTTGATGACCTTGAAGTATTCGTCCGGGAGTCTCCTGAAAATCGAAAGATGTGCTATTTGGAACTAGCCATGGGGCCCTTCAGCCACTGGGGATGCAGTGAACGTCTAATTTCTAATGCACTCAAAAAAAGAGGTTACAGCAGATGCATTGCTCGGAAGAAGCCTCCGTTAAGCGCGGTGAACAATGGAGTCGCATATTATGGACTGTTGAAACCTGGTTACCGGGTGATTGTCATTTGAAACCTTGTGTCACAAGAAAAGTACGTTTAAATTCAATCTAAATCTTCCTTGTACTAACAGTAGAGTATAGCCTGACAATGAGTTTGATGAGACTTGTATTGTGGCTCGCCATACTCATGGGAACAGCTGGATGTTTTGGGGATCATTTTACGGATCACTAAAAGGCCCATTCCTAGTCTGGGAGAAGGATTGGGGATCAATGAGGTCCTCATCCTTTTGTGAAAGGATCTTGCCACTTTTGAATCAATTTCACACGGAGAATCCAGAAATTCTATACATGCACAACAACGCACCATGTCATAAGGCACACTCAACAACTAAGGTGCTACGTGAGGTTGGAACAACGCCTATTAGATGGCCACCTTACTCTCTGGACCCGAACCCGATCGAGTCAATGTGGAATATCTTAAAAAACCACATTCAGGTAAATAGTCCTGAGATAAATGGGGTCAGGCTTGTGCGCTCTGCCACGATGAAGACATTGCTACAGGATGCATGGGACTCTATACCTTCAGAGGAGCTATTGTCACTAGTTGGCAGCATGCACGAAAGATGTGTAGCAGTGATAAAGGCAAATGGAGGGTACACAAAGTATTAGGATGGAGAAGACACACAAAACATGTAGTACGCTTTCATTTTAGTTGCGAGCCATACTGAGGGCTTCGATGTAGACTTTTGTAATACAGAGCAATAATTTTTGAAATAGATGTTCATTTTTAGAGAATATCAACTGACTTTTTTCAATTTTGAATTTCAATTGAGGACTATTGTACTTTTCCCATTGAGTTCAAAACCATCCCCATGATTTAGACTTTCACAGAATGTCATTGGATGGTACCCCTTGCTTGCATAACTAGTCGAGTAACTAGACATGGGCCTGCATGAAGATCATACCGATTAAGGCAGTGTGTACAGGGATCCAACCCCAGTCATTTGGACAATTTTACCTTTGCCACCCATAAGAGACAGTAGAATTAATGTCACGTGTAAATACCCCTTGAACACCTACCGTGGTGCCACGATTTCAAGTTTTCAGTGGATTTATATGGGGCGCATATTCGCTGGAGGGGTTGCACTCCTATTAGCGCCGATTTCGACAGGGTACATAGTTCTTGTCCTGTATTTCCATGCCTAAACCGAGAGCACGATTTGGTTTCATGTCTCCCTCAGTGTTATGCAAATCCAACCCGCTCTCTAGATCTTTCCCATGGCTTTGATGAGCGCCGACCGAAAAAGAGATACACAGCTCGTCTCATCTTGTGCTTGAGTGACAATAAGAATTAGATTTCTCGATTACAAAGTTATTTATTCAGAAGACACATGGCTTTACTCGATAATAACCTTATTTTACAGATGAATCCACCTCAAACCCCACCTTCAACATCTCGAAACAAACAATTATCCAGATATCAAAACATTTTATAAGTCGAAAAATTAGATATGAAAAAATATAAATTAAAAGAAATTTGAAGATTTATGGGCTTCATGAATCTGTCAAAAACCAGACGCAGATTGCCGCGCAACTAGGTATTTCTCGGGGACAAGTTAGTTATTTGCTGCGCCGTAGACCTGTCTCCCCCAAAAAGAAAAAAAGAACATCCTCAAGGCTGAAAGTAGATGATGTTGATCAGATTATATCACGTGGAGTATTACCTTTAAACCGCCGCAAAACATTTCTGGAACTCGCCTCTGGCCCCGTGGATATCTTGGTTTTAGCATGCGGGTAATACAAAGAAAACTTAAAAAAATAGGAAATCATCGACATGATGCTCGTCTAAAGCCTCCAGTATCTCAGAAAACTATGAAGACACGCAGAGTATGGGCCGAAGCTCATCTCAATTGGACATATGAAGACTGGATGTCAGTTTTACGGACAGACGAAACCTGGCTAGAGGATGGAAGACATTCTAGAGAATGGGTGACAAGAAGTGTTCGTACGTTCCTCAATATGAAGATGGTCGAAAAAACATCATTTTTCACGAAAAGCGGCATCACGTTCCATGAATGTTATTTCCTCGTTTTCATAATTGTTCCCATTTCAATCAGTTCTTCTTATCTGATTCCCCAATTTTTTCACGTTGCGCTTTGGCATGGCGAGTTGGAGAGCCAGAAAGGCGGATTACGCGGCGGAAAAAATTTTCACGGCACCGAAACCACCACCAACGGACAGTGGAACCGCCGCAATTACGGCTGTAAAGTTTCTCGCAATCTCTACATGCGTTAACATGGATACATTAATGACAGTAGGGTTATTTCTAAACAAGGTCAGAGACAGACTGGTTATCGCAGGCACTGAAAAATCTGCGACGCCGATGGTCGAAGTAAGGGAGGCACTCGATGCCTTCAAAGCCCACGCTACGATGTTACAATCGAAGCTGAAGGCTTCACGAATGGAAGAACGGATGCTGGCCTTAGAGAAGACAGTCAAGAAGGATCTCGAGGAGCCGTCGCGCAAGGCGGCCGCTTCGGCAATACAAGGGACGGGAGGGCGACCCACAAACGCCTCAATCGTCGCGCCGCCAGCGACTAAAGCGGATGTACGAATAAGAATACAAGGAGCATAAAACATGGAGACGGCAGCGCTCCTAGACAAGGCGAAAATACACATTGAGGGGGCATACGCAGCAAGGAAGCTGCGGAGCAACGATACGGAGGTGTTTGTGCAGCCGGTCTCTCAGCGAGACGCTGCCTTGAGTATGGCGCAGCCAAAGGTGTTCTGCGTCTTGAAGCAGGATTATCCTGTTGGGATTTTGGGGATCCCGTTGGGGACATTTATAAGAGGAGGTAAAATCCAATTAACGGTATACTGATTAATAAAATAATGGCTGAGACGAAAGTTCGGAACCCCTAACTAAAAATCAACAGGGTGAGATGGCTCTTCGACGGAAAGGAGCACCGATGGATGGGAGCTAACGGCCATACTCGAGGGTCAATCGTCGCGAGTCTGCCGACAGAGGCACTTCAACGCGATGTGATAAGAAACGGCATTGTATACAACTCAATGCTTTACACGGCCCAGCCCTGGTCACCCCGAGCGCAAATCAAGCAGTGCTTCAACTGCTGTCAATGGGGGCATACCCAAGCCTCGTGCAACAGGGTAAGGAGATGTGGTGAGTGCGCGGGCACTCATCAGACCAGGGACTGTCCGAGGAAGTCGGTGCTTTGCTGCAACTGCGGCGAAGATAATAAATCGTGGCAGAAAGGGGCGTGTCAAAACTTCGCGTCATATAAGGCCAGCGTGCAACGGGCACGGTATGAACTAATGGAGAGAACGGCGAAATTCAGGAAAGGGGAAACATTATCTACGGCATCTACTACAACAACAGCGGCATAACCTACAGACGACCAAGGGTTCACACTTGTGTACCACCAAAAGCAGGATGTATTAAAGAGATGACCAGGACGCCCGCACAAACAGCTCCTGGTCAACCCACCATCACAATTATTTGGACCATCGGGATCAAACCCAAGACCAAAGTCGTCTCTTTTTAGCACGCGAGGGCAGGGAAAGGATGGCTAGGTCGAGTATAATTTTAGCTAGTCCTGTCTCGGACTGATGGCCAGTTGTACTTCCTATATGTCACGAAGGACTATAGATCAATATAAAGTTAATAGGGGGAGGGGGTTTTTACCGCAAGGTTCCCTCCTCATGTAAATACATAGATAGGTTCATAGCCGCCTGCATGGGCCCACAGGGCGCCAAATCGGTTTAAATGAATTCAAATTCAAAAGAAGATGGTAATTTGATGCTCTAACATTATGAGCTAGACTTCCCAAGAACACAATGCTGATTGTGTTAGAGAAAAATAGAAGAGGGTCGGATGGATGTTTTGGGATTGCTTCGCAGGACCAGAAAAAGGCCCCTGTTTATTTTGGGAGAAGGAGTGGGGATCTATTAACTCCCAAAAATATTGCAAGAAAATAGTTCCTCTTATTGACGGCACGGTCTCGATGAGACCTTGGCTTTCTATAATGCAAGATAATGCTCCTGCCAACACAGCCGCAATTACAATGGAAGATATGAGCCAGAGGCTCATTCAACCGAGTTTCTGGCCGGCCAACTCGCCTGAAAGTATTCCAGCCACATGTTCAGATCCAAGGTTGGGATAAGACTGTGGCTCTATTTTGTAATTCGAAAACCTTTAAACTCTTGTAAATAAGTTACAAAGTCAAGTAGCAAAAATGCACAAATGTTATGCAGCCGATCATTACACAAATTAGGTTTAGGACGAAGGAAAGATCCACTGCAAACTATGGTGTCGAGATAAAAACTGCCATACAAAATTTTTCAAAATTTTGCACAAATACGGGGGCTAACTCCAATATGGAAGGTGACTATGCCCAAGGCGCCTTAATGTATACGCTAAAACCCCTGCCAAGGCCCCACTGCAATTTTGGCACCGTGGCACCACGGTAGTGTTAGCTGCACTCTCGCAACCGAAGTCTTGGCACACACAAAGCTTAATTTGTAAAAACTCCTTGCCAAATTTCAAAATTCCACGCCCGTCGAGACTGTATCCATCTTCTGCATCATCTTTTCAACTTGTCCTGATCCCTCTCACATCCATCCCAAGGAACCGTCTTCCAGATTTGTGCGCCAAGCTTTGTTTCCTCCGTCGGGTGTAAGTATCGGGGTGGGCGTGTGTCTAGCGACCACCTTAGGCCAGAGAAAGTCGACGAGATGTGTGATCATTGGAATGATAATGTACTAGGTCGTACTTGTAGACTTGATGAGGCTTAGGTAGGATTCGATCTTTTTGGGAGCGAAAAAACGACTTGGAGAGGTAATTTGAATCATTGCCTCGTGGGCCAACTTGTTCGGTATTGCGAAGTTTGACTGAACTTGGCTCTGGGAGAATATTTCACTCTTTGGTTCGTAGAGGACACCGCGTACAGGTATTCACTCTTGCCCTCCGACGTTCCACTTCATTAACAGACGATTGGTTTTGAAAAATTGGGTCTATCCATGGTCGGATTAATGAAGTATGAAAACTAATGTTCAGCCGGATATGATGTGGAAGCTCAACAACTGATCCGTGGTATGCTTTCAAAACCTTGTACGGGCCGTCCCATTTATCATCTCATTTCTTCTTTGGACGATTGTTGTGTGTGTTTTTATTGTACAACTTGAGTCTATGACTATCTAGCACATTGAGCTGCTCTCTAACCCAGGCCACACCTTGTACAGCGCTCCTGTCCTCTTTTGTTACTTGAAAGATCATTGATATATTGCCCATGATGAATAGCCATTCAGCCCAGTATTTACCCGTAGAATTCAGCCAACTTTTCCACGGAACCTTCTACTAAAAAAACTAAAAAAAAAAGGTAGCAATGGAAACTTCGTGCGCGGGAAAAAGTCTCAAAAAACCTGCAGTCCCAGCCATGCGAGGCCTAGACACCGGGACCACATGAGGTGCGCATATTCATCTACATCTCCCTTCTTTGTAACATTAGAGGTCGACTTGATCCATTCCACCGTCACCGTATCGGGTGCTGAGTACGTTCTGGAAACTTATCGGATGGCTTTTCCTCCATGATCAAGGGTGGGTGATGAGTAGGGCTCCGACGCTACCATCTGATCTGATCGTGGTTAGCTTCATGATAATAGTGATAGGGGAATGTGTTGAGAGATGAAGACGATACAGACCGCGAAAGCGATTGGGAATCCTCGTCGAAGTGAGGACTTTGTTACTCAATCTCGGCTCTGCAAACTCCACAGTGAGAGCTGGAGGTTCGTAGGGGACACCACTGACAGGTGTTGAGAATAGTCCCCCAACCAGTTCTATTTGTATCAAGTGATGTTTTGGCAGTAAAATGTCGCATCTTAGTGAGTCGATCTACTATTACAAGAATATGACGGAAAATCTTACCATTGCGCTTACAAGGTGGTAAGTCAACTATGTGGCCAATTGAGATGTCAGACCAGGCACGGAGTGGGATTTCGAGAGGTTTTAGAAAACCAGGTGGAGATAATTGTGGGGATTACGTTCTACAGCAGAGAGTGTCACGGACGAGGACGAGACTATAACGAAGACGAAGGCTAGGACGGAGACAGAAGCTGATAATGAGGACCAGTTATTTAGATTAATAATTAGATTTTAAGACATGAGTAATCTATAAGACGCGAAGCTACATTACACATCCAGTCCTAGAGCTTCCTTAAGTACACGAGCTTCAATACTATAACCAAGGGTGTAGTAGTCCACAGCCATAACACAGCAACTAACTAGTACTCCGAATGGCAACTGTTGCTATCACAACACTGTAACCATTACAATACCTAAATTATGTTATTGTATGCACGTCATAACTCGGTTGCCTGGGTGCGACGCGACATCCCAGAGATGGTTTGTGACAGAGAGCGCATCCTTTCACAAGGTTTGCCACAAATTGACACATTCGAGGCCACCAATATGTTCACTGTAGTAGATCAAGAGTTTTAACTCGGCCGGGATGACCTGCAGGACCCAAGCAATGGCAACGGTGGAAAATTTCCAGACGGAGGTCCTCATTGTCGGGTACAAAGAGTCGGCCACGAAAGTACGCTAACCCCTTATTCAGTTTAAATTCTACTTTATCCTTACAAAGTAGAGATCTCAGTGTCTTTGGCCACCGCCTTTCGGATACATTTTGCAAAGATACAATTATGGACTTAGCAATGTTGTTTTCTTTGTAGACTTGAATGATTAAATCTGGCAAAGAAATTTCAGAGGATATTATTTTTAGCAATTCAACTCTCCCATTTTTTTGAAGTAAATTCTGAAATAAGTCTGGGCCAACTTTGTGTGCAGGAAACATGGTACGGAAGCGATTTTTGAGGCGTACATCAGAATTGTCTTGTGGCTGAAGACCTGGCAAACGACTCAATGTATCTGGAATTAATGCGCCGGTCCCAGGACGATAAGTGATTGTAAAATTGAACTGGGACAAAAATTCAGACCACCGTACTTGTCACTGGTTAGGTTGTTTAGCTGTGAGGAAGGTTTTTAAAATCTTGTGATCGGTGATTATTTCGAATGGTTGCGGAACACCTGCTAATCCAGGCCGCCATTTTTCTAAAGTTTTTATGATTGCAAGGAGCTCTTTATCATAAATCTCATAGTTGGATTCTGCGGGGCTATGTTTTGAAGAGTATAAAGCCACTGGGTGAAGAGTACCATCATCCCCCCTCTGGAGCAGTGTGTCACGAAATGAGGTCGTGATCTGTACAATCGAACGAAGTAATCAAAGTCTATTCTCATTCTCTAAAGTAATGAAAATACAAGAGTCGCTCTATGATGCGCAGGAGAGTGTGTAATAGAAAGCTATTTTACAGGGGGTATCTTAGCGGGCCCAGGACCCGTGACATCACCTCTCTCCTCCCAGGTGTATTTACAACTATTGGTGTAGCGATGGCCTCTTTTTGCTCCTTGAACCTGTATAGCTACCCGCATTGGAGTCACCAACATCATCTCCATCTCCATATTTACCGATGAAACTCTTAAAGGCATCGGTAAGAACAAAATTTTCTCGGGGTTCCCAGGTAGTCTCCTTGTAACCTATCCATTTCACGCAGACAAATCTTTTTCCTCTGAAAGATTGGGCTCTGAGGACTCTTTCTACTCCATAGAGGATATGATTTCCGTCTAATAGTGGAGGAGGTTGGTTGTCGTCAGTGGCTTGAGAAGGTAATGGATCATCAGAGTCCCGACGGAGTAGGTCTACAAAAAATCTGGGATGGATGTTACTTGGCACATCTAGTTCATAGACGTCAGGTGCTACCTCCCGCGTTATTTTGTATTTGGCGTTTATCCATGATAACTTTTTTTTGTTGCGGAGTAGTGACATTTCTTAAGTTTAGCCAGACTTTATCCCCGACCTTTAACTTTTCGGCAGGCCTTCGTCCCCTGTTGGCATTGTGCTCCATTATCTGCTGGGCAGTTTTCATTACAGCTTTCGTAATTTCTTGACCGTCGTGGAGGCGATTTATGAAGGCGTCAGCCCTTTCTTTGGGATTTGTACCTGAGCTTAACAGTGTTGATCGACGCCGAATAGGTTCCAGATGGTAGCCATGGGTCAGAAAGAAGGGACTGAAGCCAGTTTTTGAGCTAGTTCTATTGTTTATTGCGACCATTTCTGGCGGAAGAAGCTTTGCCCAATTGTCTTGCGCATAGGAGACATAAGATCGAAGGTACGTTAGTACTTCTTGATTCATTCTCTCGGTTCCTCCATCCGTCTGGGGATGAAATGCTGTTGATAGACGCTGTTGGATGCCCACACGTTGACAAAGCCTTTTCCAAAAATGACCGACCCAGTTTGACCCTCGATCTGAACTTAGGGAGTTGGGAAAACCGTGGTAGCGCCAGTGGCTTAAAATAAATTTGTCTGCACAAGCTTCGGCTTCCATAGTTTCCATAGCTTCCATAGTCGCACTACCAAGAAGTCTATCGTGTATAGCCATAAGGAATTTCTCTTTTTTATCAGTCATCGGTAGATCAGTCATGAAATCTATGGCCAGCCCGCTGTGGAATCGCTCCGGTATGGGAAGTGGCCGGAGCAAACCACGAGATGACTGTCTCCAAACTTTTGATCTTCCGCAGACATGACAGTTTCTCACAAACCTCCGAACGTCTTTGTACTGCTGGGGCCAAAAGAAGCTTCGTGAAAGTATAGAAAGTGTTATTTCCCTGCCCGGATGTCCTGTTATATGGGAGTCGTGCACCTTTTGAATTAGAGCGGTTCGAAGAGGTTCCAAATTTGGAGCCCATAGGGCATCTCTGTAAACTAAAGCATGCTTATCATCAAAAGAACAGTCTATGATTTGCATTGAAGACCCAACAGATTGTGGCAACAAACAATCACCCCTTTCTAGACTCGTATAAACTTCACGGAAAGAAGAATCTTTTTCAACTGCTCGATTCCAAAGTTTCTGAAGCTCTGACTCCTCAAACAATTTTATTCCTTTTGGTGGGCTGTTGGTGGAATTAGAGACCCTTGTTGGTTCCTTGGGGAGTTCAGATAGGGCCTTATTTGTAGCTACTTCATGAGATCTGGCTTGTTGCCTTGTGACTACTGGTGAGAGACTCAGGGATGACAAGAAACCATCTTTTTGTGATTTAGACAACAACCAGCTGTCTTTTAAAAGTTGGAATTCCCTTTTTCGGAAAATTTCATCATTCGCATTCTTTGGCTTGAACTCAGCTTTTATCGAGAGAATATCAGGTTTTGCTGAATCAGAACCGGGCCTAAATTTTATATTGAAATTATAACCTGCCAGCTCTTCGGCCCGTCGAACTTGGCGTTCTGATAGCTGGCGTGTTGTCATAAAATGCTGTAGGTTTCGATGATCAGATAAAATAATAAAAGGCTTTTCAACGCTTCTAAGCTCTCCTCTAAAGTGCCTTATGGTTGCAATTATTGATAGCATTTCTTTGTCATAGATTTCGTAATTTGCTTCAGCTGGCAACAATTTTCTGGAAAAGAAGCCTACTGGTCGAAGGCGACATTTTTCATCTACTTGCGATAAGACTCCCCCTACAGCATATCCCGATGAGTCCGCTTCTAAAATGGTTTCAGCTTCCGGATCAAACATTGAAAGTACTGGTGTGCTTATCAGTAGTTGTTTCAGCCGCTCAAATGCATCCTTTTGGGGCTTGCCCCATTGCAAAAGTACACCTCTTTTAGTAAGGTTATTAAGCGGCTCGCAGACTGAAGAGAAGCGAGGGATGAATTCTCGGTAAAAATTGGAAAATCCGAGGAAAGATCGCACTTCGGATACTTTATTTGGCTCCTCCCAATCAGAAATTGCTAGCACTTTATCTGGATCTACTTTAACACCTACTCCCGCTTCAATGATAAAGCCTAAGTATTTTATCTTTGTCACCCCAAAAGCACATTTGTCTAGATCAAGCCGAAGCCCTGCTGTCTTTAGTGAATTTAATACTTTTAATAACCTTTTAAAGTGGTCTTCTAGGTCTCCGTCTAAGTATATTATGACATCATCAACATACGCTGAGCAAAAGACATCTAAGAACTTCTGTAGGGTGCTGTTGATAAAACGTTGAAATGTTGCTGGTGCCCCGCATAATCCAAAGGGACAAACTAGCCATTCAAATAAGCCTTCATGTGAGCGAAAAGCAGTTTTCCATTCATCTCCCTCCTTGATACGCCGGCGATGAAAGGTGGTGCGTACATCCACTTTCGTGAACCAACGAGCTTTGGACAGTTGATGTAGTGTCTCCCTTATAATTGGGAGCAGGTAGCAATCTTTTTTTTTGTAATTGCATTAAGTCCCTGATAATTGACACAAAACCTTAAGCCACCCCCTGGCTTCCTTGCAAAAAGCACCGGTGAGCTGGCTGGCAAAGAACTTGCTCGTATCCAGCCTTTGTCAAGGAGATCAGCGAGAGTTTTCCTAAGGACCAATAACTCTTCCTTTGACATTTCATAGAGCGGTCGATAGGGCGGTTTCTTTTCATTGTCGCTTTCATCCCTCTCCAACTTTATCTCCATGTCATGACCAGCTCGGTGGGGAGGTTGTTGAAATTGGTGCTTCCAATTATGGTAAAGACAGGGATGTGTAGAATACACGTCACTAATCTCCCATTAATTGTGAGGTTAGTATTAATGCGCTTTGACGTAAATACCAACCACTAGATTTTATTATTACAAAATATAGTTTATATAGCACTCTGTGTCCTAGTGGGAGTAATAAACAACTCTCCACGACAGATTTACAGACTCCTTTACTTTCCCACTCGCTTCACCAAGTGATACAATCTGTGCCTAACAGCCACAAGCTTTTGCAAACCAATCCGCTCAACAGAGGTAGCTCACAAGATTCGTCCTCTAAGAACGTGCTTTCGAATCCAACAAGCTACTTGGGAAGTTTTTTACCAACTGATTCAATGGTAGGCTTTTCTCGTTTCGTGTCAAGCTTTTGCAATGCTTTGTTGATATCTGAAATTGACACTGATGCTAGAGTGAGATCTTGTAGGCTATTTTGAGCCTTCTTCGTGAAAGCGGAAAATGCAAGTGCGGATATGAGCTTCCCTTCTCGGATATACCTAGTCCTATTTACTCCATCTCCGCATTCCATCCACCCCTTTTCAAGAATTTTTACTTGCTTATTCCCCTTATTAACATCAAGAGTATGATTTTTTGCTTGGTACACAACATTATTTCTTTCTGCACATCCCTTACCAATTATTAAATCATAGTGCAAGCCTTGAATGACGTATCCCCATAACCGTTCTCGTCGACCATTTATATCAAGGGTGACATATGTTATTTGGTTTATTTTATGGGGGGACTTGTCATTTTTGGCAAGCTGAAGATTTCTTTGTTATACTGTAATGCGTGGAAGTTTATGTTTCTGTACAATGTTTTCGCTGAAAGCAGCATATAGGAGACAGCCCGAGTCAAAAAGAGCTGGGAGAAAGAATTGGTCATTAATAAATGTATCTATTAAAAACGGCTTGCTATCCATTCTCTTTTTCGCAACTAGAATTTCCCTTAACGACGGCTCCTTCTTTAAATTTACACCGAATGAATCATATACCACTGGCCTCTGAGCACGACTTTTTTCAGAGACAACTAGTTTGCCGAATCCGAAATAAATCCACCTTTTGATGGCTCCTTACTCATCGAATTTACCCCAGCCCGTCGTGTAGAACTATAGCCTCTGGGCGTTGGGTTTTCTCGAAAGTTTCGATAGCAGCAATCTCCCCATTGGTGAGAAGGAGACTTGCCGCACCTTTCACACCTGTTGTTGTCAATTCGTTAGTTTCTTTCGGCTTTGGAATCTTCTGGAGGAAATGGGCGCTCATCATTTGTCCGACTTTTACCACCTGAAACCTTCGAGCTTGTCCCTTTAAGCACTGCCAGAATTACTTGAGTCTGAGCGTCGATTTGGCTTTGAAGCGAGCTTATATCGGCCATCTAGATATTGCCATCTTTATCAAATAGTGTTGCAGGCTAACTTATTCTAATTGAGGATTGGTTTGGCTGGCAAATGTCTTTGTTTCTATCTTTAGAAGTCAGAGTAGCTTGTGAGGTGCGTTCAACTAAAAATGATTCTTTATCAGAACCTCGAATTTCTCTGAAGCTAGGAATTGATTCCAGCTCTTTGGCAAGGCTTCGGACCTGTCAGGAATGCCTACTATATAATCTATATGTGTGGAGATAGCCAGAATCTAGTGTTCTATGATTCTGGTCTGGCCTTTTGGTCGAGTGGTTATGCACCTATCTTATGCATAATGTAGGATGGCAAACTCTTGCCTGGCCTTCTTGTATTTATTCTTGTCTCTGCTCCGCCATCTACATGCCGCTTCTGACAGGACCTCTCTGACAAAGCTATTGTAATTTGTTTCCGAAACTCCTTGACAATAAGCTATTCCCTGACGAAGGTGTGAAGCTAGCGCACACTTCACAGTATTTACCTTAGGTGCCCCAACTGGTGCAAGGTGATCTGCTTCAGAGCAAAGTTGCTCGAAAACTGATCTGAAGTTAGCAAATATTCGCAGTTCTTGGCGAAGGGCGTTGATCTTGGTTTGGGCTCTTGTCGCTGCATCCCTATTGACAAATAGGTCTTCAAGATGGGATATAAACTTCTCGCTACTCCAATCATTCGACTTTTTCTGAGCTCTCATCCACTGTGCAACTCGACACTGAGCTTCGGCAGGGAGAGATTGGGAGAAAACCGAGTAACAAAAAGATTTATTGTTTGTGTGCTCTTCTGCGACTCCTTCAAGGCTGATGTGAAAAGCGGGAAAGTCCGCAGGATTTCCCGACCATTTCGGCCATTGTATTATCGGCTTGGGGACTTCTGCGGTTTGATTGTTAGTGTTGATTTGTGACATGATTGAAATCAACTTGGGTGCTGGCTGAGATGTAGCGAGCTGAGAGTATTTGAGAGCTGAAAAAAAATGTATTCAAGGCTCAGAAATTTGATTCAAGTTGGGTTAACTTGAGGTTGTTGCTGGTACCGCGAGGCGTTGCAGGTTTATTAATTTAGGTCCTAGGCTATACCTGTTATCCCCTAAGGGTCAAAGACCGATGTTCACAGCCAAGATCATATCCCTGATAAGCCAAACTTGATCCCACCGCTTGAACCACTACACAAATAGTAGCTAGTATAAAATTCGCACTGGTACAAAAATTCAACCTTTAAAAAACCAAACTCCTAACCACAAAACTATCCAGCTCTGTAGATTTACCAATCTCTGGTTCGGAAACAAATCTCCTCGACTTGTCTTCCTTCCTGTCATATCATCTGTATGACTAATTTATATTGTCCCCGATGAGATCAGAGGACGAATTTGTAGATGGTAACCCAAAACAGCAGGTTTCCTTCTCAAAGATTTTGAAAAATTTGTGACACTTTGGCCCGAGAAGTTTTTGGATAAAGCCACTATGTGACGATCTCCCTCTGAGTCGACGCGTGACGTGAGCGTGTAGTCGACAGTGAATAAAATGGGTAGGAGTGGTCTCCTCCCCACAGGCGCACTCCATTATAGCGTCCAGATTGTTGAAACGGCGATGATGCGCCGCGAAATTGCCATGTCCAGTACGAGCTGCAATCAGATTTCGGAGTAGGAACCTCGAAAGTCCCAGCTCAGGTGGTTTCCTTCGTCGCATGAGCAGGTCGAGCTTGCGATATCGGGGCGGGCAAGCTTCGTTCCACCAATCATCGAGTAACGCCTGCCGCAGACGATTCATTTGGCCATAAAGAAATGCCAGAGTGATGGATTCTGGATGCATTTCCGGGCTCGGCAGCATTTGTAGGCCAGACCTGGCGGCCGAGTCAGCTTCCAAGTTACCCTGGATTCTTGAGTGCCCGGGAACCCATTTAATTGTCACGTGAGCTGATTTGGACAACTCCCGAAATTTTCGTACTTCATCGTGGCTTGTCGTGGACTTGCCTGTCTCGAGTGCGTTGATTGTCTGCTGACTATCCAGTAGAAGGTTGACTCGTTGCGTCGCGCTCTGGAGTCCCAATGCTGCTTCAAGAGCCTTCCTTGCCCCGGTGATTTCCGCATCCAAAGCCTCACCCCCATGCCTGATGCCACTTCCCGTAAGCAAAGTCTGCCCGTCTCTCTAGGCGTTGCAGGTGTGGCTAGATGAGGATAAAATGATTTTCGAGAATCAGAATATGTCACAAAATGAGGTTGTGATCTGTACAATCAAACAAAGTAATCAAAGTCTATTCTGATTCTCTAAAGTAATGAAAATACAAGAGCCGCTCTATGATGCGCAGGAGAGTGTGTAATAGAAAGCTATTTTACAGGGGGTATCTTAGCGGGCCCATGACCCGTGACACAGTGCACCTCCTGAGGCCCAGTTTGAGGCATCAGTTTTAACAATGGTGTGCTTTTGATAATCGAAATATGCAAGAATTGGTGCTTTGGTAAATGCTCTCTTTATTAGAATATGATTCCTCTAGACGGGTAATACAATGGTACCGGAAGTAGAATTGATAAAGTATAGGGTTAACAGAATGTGTATATTACTCTACTCCCTCAGCATTTTGGAAACGCTACAACTATGCTACTACTATTATGTGACTACTAGCCTCGCCTACACGCTAATATGAAACTACTAATACAGGTTATATAAGATCTCCAAACGCCTTACCCATTTTACTCTTAGGTAAACACTAATGACAACCTGTAAGGATTCTCCTTCCCATCCTATCTTTAGTTTATAATTTTACCCTTCTCCTGATGTTGCTATGACAACAGAACAGTTCTTGGCACTGGCTATTATGTTGGCACTAGTTTAGGGCCTATGTTATGATGAGCTAGTGGGAGGAAAGCAAGTATATGTATGATGGCTTGGCCTGTAACTATAGAGTTCTTCACGCTTAGTCTTCTGTCATAACCACCACCTTCGGATCACCTCTGGTCACCTATAGTCACCTCTAGTTACCTTTAGCACCTTTAGCCACCACTAGTATTTGCTCGTATCTTTAGACTCTTTAGACACTTATATTACCTATTTTTAAACCTTTAGTTCTCCAAATTATCTTCAGTAGATCTTTAGTCATCCCTTGCGATCCATCCGATCTCTTCTCGCCCTTCTATTCCACTTCAGGCCAAACGCCAACGCTCCAATTTGACACAACCATAACTCCACTATGTTAAGGCACAAGGAGGATTGAGTTTGACCAACAATCTTATAGTTTAAAACGAGTTTGCTGGGTCTCTAGACCATGACCAAGTGATATTTCTTCGTAAGAGGCGTGTTAGAGGCTCAATCACAGCTGAATACCCACATATCGAACTATTAAAACCTTAGTCCTTATATTGTGTAATGATCACTTTAAGGAGTTCTAATATAAAACATGGAAGGTAGACTTGTCTATGAAATCAACTCGTTGGAGGTCTATAAATATCTGTCCATGAAAACAGATCCAACACTCAAGATTTACATCTTGAGTGTGGGTCCGTGCACGCCAACAAAACAACCCAATAACCACGTGATAAACAAGCTAATTGTACAGGGTATCTTGCTCTCCAGTTCTCCTAATTCCTGGCTAATGATGACAACTCAGACCCATAACAAGGGTCATGAGGATCCTGGAATTGCAATGCATTAGACTTATTTCTCAACACAAACGCCTATAAAAGTTTGAGTGTTGGTATGACAGGGTCAATATCTGTGTTATCATAGGTAATGAGAATGGGGTTTGCTACTGCAGAAGCGGTGACTGATTAACGTGTATATGTATATAGATCTCTATCTGTGGACGCCCCTGAAGCGTTGATAAAACCTGAGTCCTCTTGTGAGCCTAAGGCATGAATCTAAACTTCAGGCCTACCAGAGCAAGTGCTCCAACACTGGCAACTTTTTCTTTAGAGAGCAAATTGCCAACCTTTTTGGTATCAATTACATTGTGATCTTCAAACCCACAACTCCAACCATCCCATGAAAACTATACTGTAAAATACTCAAATGTAGGAAAATATGATTGTGTTTCTAACCGCATTCTTCCCAAGATCAATTCACTCCCATAACTCCTTATACATTGCCTCAATGACCCGTCAATTGGTTTTGGCTTTTACAACCCAGCCTTGCACACGCAAGGTCATCTTGTTGGTGTTGATGAGCTTTTCAAGAGTTCTGTTGGCTGCTGATTTGGTCATTGCGTCTGCAGGGTTATCCTTACCATTGATCCATCGAACCTCGTGGACTTCACCCCTCTCGTAGCTCTGCTGCAGCGCCATGATATCAATCATGAGGCGTTTCTCCTTTGTGATGCCAAGCTTGACAAGACACTCGTACAGCAACCTGCTATCGGTGCAGACGATTATGGGGATGTGAGGGATATCGAGATTGTGGACGGTGCCAACCTTATTGGCAATATTGTTAATAGTTCCCGCAATTGCTACAGCCATATCAACTCCGTGAGCCATTGCGTAAATTTCTGAGGCTAGAACGCTGCGCGTGACGCGTTTGCACTTTGTAGAAGACCAGTGAATGATATTGTCGGTCATCTCAAAGCTATCATCTAGGTCCTCCTCGCTGCCGAGCACAATGATGTAGCCAATCTGCGAAGTTAGGTCCTTGTTGTTGGCAAATGACGCGTCAACAAACACAAAAAGTTTCATATTTCCCAAATTCAATGGCACATAACGCAATCCCCTGGCAGTATTTTCTTTCTGCAATTTGAGCCGTTTGTTCAGCATTGCTATGTCAGCACTGTTTGGTTCCTTGTGTTGGGCTGCAGCCGATAGGTCAAACGAGGATTGGTTGGCATATTGTGGCAATGTAAGCTCCTCGTGCCCTCTGCTGCATGTACGACTTGCTGTCTATTACCGGCGCAACTTTGTCAGCCTGGTTCTTTTGTTGCATCACTAGGTCATCACCCTCGAGTGCTAGCTTACATCCGTTAAAGAGGAGAGGGTCGTCCGCCGTCAGGAACTCTTTCGGTTTCGCCTTGAAGGTCAAATTTCGATCCTCGGTCTCCGCAAAAGCCTCATCACTTAGGCCTAACGTGTCATCAGTCTGCATTCCAACTATTCCAAACGACGGTGCTTTCTTTGTGGTTACCAGAAGGCAGGGATCGAACGTCGACGTCTCCATAAGCAGTTCCTCACAGTGATGGCAAAAGTACGTAGCCCACCAGTGTGTTCCAGATTCCGCCAGTCCGTATAGAGGCTTGATGATCTTCATTATGGTGTTTGGGGGGAACATGTGATGTATCTAGACTGGAATTTCCGCAATGACCTGTTGCTGGAGTGGGGTCTCTGACAGCACGTACGCCTGAGTGATGTCTCGGAGCCAGACAAATAATGTGGTCGATCTACATAAGGTTGGCATGAGCGCAAGGATGATACGCTAGCTAGCCCGTTGTATGGTGGGGCTCTGCGCAAGCATTTGCTGTTTCTCCATGTCGTTGTAACCTGTCACGGTTTCGAGGGACAAGTGCTGGGGCAACTATGTGGTCGATGGTAGTAAATAATAATTCTAAGGAGAGAACTTCCACTACATCTATCTATTCATTTATATACGTGAAAGCCTCCTCGCCACCAAGGCTAATCCCTCTCCTGTTCCTATGCTATGGGACTCCCCTAGTGTTCTGACTATGCCTGTAATACAGCACTATCGCCTTATGGTCCGGAAGGATTGTACTCGGTCTCGTATATTCCCAGTCAGTGTAAGCCTATCAACATGTGGTGCAGTGCCGTACGTCCGTGCCGCACTGCCGAGTCTGATGCCATGTGAATACCATGCAAATGCCGACGCAAAAGTATAGTATTGGGGGCGTCGCATATTAGCGCATTGGTAGCCATTAATAACGCCACTCGAATCAGGCCTAAGTTAACCAACATGGGCTACAGGGACCAGTCGGCTTACCAGCCGTTACATAACCCATGACAACATGTCGAGACTTTTCGTATGGTTTATCTGTCCCTTTTCCTTTAATTTCGTGGACCAACCTTGCCTTGAACCTGGTTGATTTACCATGCTTGGCTGTATCATATGTCTCGAATCTGAAAACGCCGTTACCAATGAGTGCTTCGATTTCTGCTTGATCAGATAGCTCGAACGGAGCTCCTGGAGTCAGTATCTTCCCTTCCTTGCTTAGCCTCACGGCTAGAGCTGCATCGGCCTTCTCTTTATCACTTAAGAAAATGCTGCCATTATGTTGTACCTCTAGATTTGGAGCGAAACTTGGCTTACTGTCAGGAACTGAGGATAGGGGTTACTGGGATATAATGCTTGCCATGGGTTACGAATCGAGTAATCGAGCAGTAAAAGATGGACTCTATGAGACCTAGGTTGCTCTGGTTACTATGATGTATATATGGATTGGACAGAGCCGCAGTAGAGGGCCACGTCTTGTCTTCCGTATTCCACTGGCCTTGTCTCCGATCCTAGCTTCCCTCGTCCCTCGTCCTTAGTTCTAGTGAAAATCACAAATTTATACCTTTGACTCTTGCCAACTTCCTCAGATATTTCCCAAGTCACTCAGTAACACTCCCGACGCTACCTTTGGCACCCTCAAGTTTGACACTTACTCTTGGATCCCTTTGGTCGACCTCGTCGGCGTGGTGCTACAGAAACATTTGCTTCCGGGTTGTACTCGTTATCGTCCTGGCGCTGTAATTCCTGGCCTTCTTCTATTGACAACTCGGCTGCTGGGATCTCGGTATTTTTAATCTGATGATAGGGGTTGACTGATGTAATCCGGAAAATAACCGGTCTATTGTTGATCTCGACAGTACATGCTGTATCATCATTGTTCCGTGCAAGAAGCTTGTGAGGTCAAGTCCAACCAGTACCTTCCCTCCACACGCGAACATCGCTCGTGAGCAGTAGCTATAATGTATCAAGGATATTAGGCCCATTTCACATGCCGAGAGCATCTTCCACTTGGCGTTTGGCCTTAAGCTTTCGAAACTCAGCCATTGCTTTCTTCACAGCCTCGGCGCGCTGGATGAGGCCTAAAGATGGCGGGAATGTCTGAGTCATTCGTGGGTACGTGCCGAAGACTAACAATGTCGGGACAAGACCGTCTGGGCCCGCGGTATCATTCACCGCTTTCACAGCCATTTGGAGGACGTTCTCTACTACCAAGTTGGGCAACTCGATTGCCAAGATTTTGTATGCTCGCTTTACCAGTCCATGGTATTTCTCGACCTTACCAATCGAGTGATGTGCCTCGATAGGAACTTCCTCCACTTTGATGTTTAATAGCCGTGCGTTGTCAACAAACTCGGCAGCCTTTAGGTTTGTTCCTGCATCCGTGATCAGAAAGTCTGGAGGTCCAAGGTAAGTGTCAATCCACATAGCTCGCAGTGTCTCCCAGGTCGTCTTTGAAGTCATGTTCGGTAGAAATCGTGTTGCCTGAAACGCTGTTGCTTCATTGATTGCGTGAAGAACTAGCTTGCCGGTTATGTACATGACGTCGACAATCAAACGAAAATTGAAGTCTAGATCTTCTCGCAACGTGAAGCGAAACCGGCCAGGTGCTTTCGAGTGGATCTGACATTGGTGACAGAACTTGTTGATATGCTTTAAGGTATCCTCGTTGACGTCCTCGTATCCAGCGCGCGAGAGTAGCTTGCTGAGTCTATCTGCTGCCGGGTGACCGAATCGTCGATGGAGCTGCCGAAGCTCGGTCTCAGTCAGATGGCATGCTGCTGCTGGGCCGGATAGGTCAAGAAGAGGAGTTGTCGGTTCACAGGTGAATGGCGTATGGATAAAGGGCTTGTATTAAACATTTACTTCCAAAAGTATTGGTCAGCGCATCACGTGATATAATCAGGGCGCTAAGCTTCATTTTGTACTTTAGATATTAATGCTTGAGGAGGGATACAGAAGAGAGATAGACAGAATATATCACTTGTTTTTAGCACTTTTAAGGCATTAAACCAAGTGAACCCCGTTGTACCAACAGGAGTGGAGAATGATCTCTGTAGAATGAGGAAAGACTGAATTGCTTGCTCTATCTACTGTGGAGGAAAGCTCTCTACTTATAGTCCCTAGACTATTGCTTACTAATTATACTAACTCAACAAAGCAAGAGCAAACAGAGCAAATGCATGCAGTTGCGTGACCATCATAACTGGAGCTGTGCACTGTAGCTATGTGGGTCTAGGCACAACACTCCCCCTGTAGGTAACGACTCCTTAAGTTATTGAATAGCGACTGATGATTTAACCTTGGTCAGTGAGTCAGCTAGTTGATCAGAAGAAGGCACGTAGGACACATCAATCAATCCCTTTTGATGCTGCTCCCAACAATAGAAGTTCCTAAGTGTTATATTAAATAGGCTATATGGGAGCAGGACGATGGATACTCTTGGGGAAGTTATGCTCACAGTAGGTCTCTATAGTCGCTGTCGCGTGTGTTCTCGTGATATGTAAGACTTGACTCTATATTCTCGTATAAAGGAAACTTAGTTATAATGAATGGACGGAGGTTGAGACCTCCTTATATCTTGCTCCAGACTTACTGTGTTGTCCACAGCCTAGTTGTTACGGCGTGCTATAGGGTAGATCGAGATCGCCGTTCGCCGAGAGTATGAAAAGGTCAAGTGGAGAATACTAGAGAGGTGGGAAGTCGACGAAGTACTATGGCTAGAAGGAAGCGTGTTTGCGAGAGGAATACTGTAATAATATTATAAGATTGTGAAGCTGGAGAACTACTTTGTTGTAGCTCCAGCTTCCTTAAGTACAAATAACTATCTAACGTAATTCAACTAAGACTGTTGTAATTTCCCATCATGACTCAAACTGTGACCTCAACCATATCAATTCCAGTTGGCGCATTATATAGTCTCACCATATAAGTGTAAGTGTTGAGGGTGAGCCGAAAAACCTGTTCCGTGAATTTTATCCTCAGGCATTCTGCTTAGACTCTGGTTCCAGAATGTCTTGCCATGACACTAGTGCTAGAACATTCTCTTCTGATATCATTTCTCTCCTACGAGAAATGAACAGCTCGTTCTCTCTCAGTCTATCAGTCTCCCGCTGATTCCATTATCTCTATTCCATCGAGTTCTAGCTTGGTCCAGTATACCCACATATGCATTACACACTAAACACCCCACGGTTTAGTTCCACAGTCACGTGCATATGCTATGACGCGACCTAAAGCATGTACCATGGTAAGCTACATTGATAACACAACACTAAGTGAGATATGCTTTAATCTTCTGTGATTGTCGTGATTTTTGATAAGGGAAATTGCCAATTGATTGTCCATGTACAACTTGGTGCATTTTGCTCCCTCAATGTGATCAGTAATGTTTAACTCTTCCCGAAGCGATTTTGTCCACTGTAGCTGACGACATGTTTTGGTGGCAGCAAGATACTCAGCCTCAGTTGTAGACAAAACAACTTCCCGCTGAAGATGGGATTGCCAACTTATTGGTCCTGAAGTTAGTATAATCAGCGATCCGGAAGTTGATCTGCTTGTTGATGGATCTGCTGCAAAATCTGCGTCCGTGTAAGCTTTCAGTGAGGGTTTACCTATTGATATGTTGAAGGTGATTCCTCGATCCGGCTCTTTAGAGAGATACCTTAGCACCCGGTGAGCTGCATGCAGATGTTCACCTGAGGGGTTTGTAAAAAATCGCGCCAAGTAGTTGACAGAAAATGCGATATCGGGTCTAGTGCTTTTCGCGAGAAACTGCAGGCCACCTATAATGGAGTTGTATCTTGTAATCTCTTCTGGTGTGCTTTCTTTATCGCTTGGAAGCATTAGATGCTCAAGGGGTGTTGAAGCAGGTTTGCAGTCTTTTAAGCCGTGTTGATCTATCAGTGTGCGTGTGTATTGACCCTGTGATAATGCTAGGGTATCTTTTCTGGGGTAACTGATATGGATGCCTAAAAACAAGTCTGTGCTCACCGATTTTATCTTATATCTCTTGTGTAAAGCTTGCATCAGCGTTTCTATCTTGCCTAAGTTAGGACCCATCACCTGGAAATCATCTACATGCATAACCACGAAAACATCTTGGTGGGCGTTGGTGTATAGACATACATCTGATGTAGTTGGGTGGAAACCAAGTCTAGCAAGGGTTGCTTTGGCATCATCATACCACAGAGCTGCTGCCTGCTTGAGACCGTAGAGTCCTTTGCGAAGGAGAATTATGCATACTTCTTTTTCATAGCCCTGGGGCATTTCCATGTAAAGGTCAATGTCAATGTCAGGGTTTAAGAAAGCGGTTGGAACATCACCTTGCCTACGGTGCCAGCCAAATTGGTGGGCTAGCACAAGCATGATTCTACCAGTTTCCGGTCATGGTGTAGGAGCGAAAGTTTCATGGTAATCAATGCCTTGACGCTGGGTAAAGCCTTTCGCTGTACAACGAGCCTTCCACCTTTCGATGCTGCCATCTGCTCTAAATTTCTTCTTAAATACCCATTTGCATTTCATAGGTTTGCGTCCTTGTGGAAGTTCTGTGCGTCGAATGATTTTTATGGCTTCTTTTTCTTTGAGGGAGCGATATTCCTCATCTGTAGCCTTTTTCCATTGCACGGCCTCCGGACTAGTCATGGCTTCGCTCCAGGTTTTTGGATCGTTGGAGATTTGTGCTGCCTTGCCATAGTGGAGACGTTTGTAGTCATGTTTCTTAACCTCTCTGCCATACCTAGTTCTTGTGATCTCGTTTTCCGGCGAGTATTCCCTTTCTGGTGAGTGCGCTCGTTTTTGTCCAACAATAAAGTGTATAGGGTCTCATCCAGTCATGATCTTGTTGTATAGCGTTTCATCTGATTCTTCTTCAGAACTGGACTCCCCCTCATCTTCTCGCTGCAGGCTAAGCTCCTGTGAATGGCTAGGGAAGTATGATTCTGGGGGGGAGTCTGCTATATCTTTCGAGTGGTACGATTCACTTAATGAACCTTGCTCACTACTTTGGGAACTCACATTTCTGATGTCTGTTGGTGGTAATTGTTCTTCTGATGACGAGAGTGAAGTCACTTCTTGAACTATTGATTTGGGCCGATTGTTTATGTTATCAGCTAATGCGGAATCTTCGGTTGCATCTTGTGTAATAGAGTCAGATTCTAGCGTGGTGGGTGATGAAATCTCCCCCTCAAACGATGCTGGAGTTTGAAGTTCTGGAGTTAATGGAGGATTATGTTGATAATTCATTGTTTCTGTAAATAATGAGTTATCACTGGCCCAGTAGTTCGTTGTTTTCTGCTGATTGATTGGACTTAGCTCGTCACCAAACATTATATCTTCATTCAAAGATGCATGTGGAGTGAAATTTTCTATCCATTTCCAGCCCTGTGATGTTGTCCAATGGGGATAATAAATGATGAAGTTCTTGTTAGTATTTTCCTGGAAACCCATAAACCATCCTTTTGCTGCTCTGGGCTCGAATTTACCTTGCTTCGGTTGTATTAGTTTATATGCTTGACAGCCAAACCTTGGAAGGTTCGTAAGGTCTACTTGACCAGTGTGCGGCTGATGAAGGCCTTGCATGAAATCAAGTAATAGGATCTGTTTAGTGCGTAAGCAGTATAATCTATTAACAATGTAACATGCATGTCGAACTGCCCAGGGCCAATAAAGTGCAGGCATGCGGGCATCAATCAGCATTGACCTTGCGAGTCTTAAAACTACTTTGTTTGCTGCTTCAGATACTCTATTTTGCTCAGGTTTATCTGGAGCGGATACATCAGTACAAATACCATGCTGTTCAAAGTGTGATTTAATGCGTAAAAATTCAGTGCCTCCGTCTCTAAAGATTGCACGGACTTTCTTTCCATGATGATGGTGTTGAAATTCAATCCACTGCACAAGAGAAGAGGCAATCTGGTCTTTGGATTGGGTTGATAATGACCATCTCATGCGAGTTTTAGAATCTGTAATTATAACAACATACTGTAGTCCGTTAATTACAGTGGTAATCTTGCCTACTGTATCTATAAATATTTCATCTAGAGGTGCGTACGGGATTGGTCTAGGTTCTCGAGATACGAATCTTTGGGCTTTGCTGAGGTGACATGTCTCGCATGTTGTGAGCTGACTTAGGTCTATATTTTCGAGTCCCTTTGTGTGTTGGGCGGTTTTCTTTGAGATTTTCTGGCCCGTGTGTCCGAGTCTTTGGTGCCATCGTTGTGCACTTGTGGTCTGCGGTATTCTTATAACACCAGGAGCTGCTATATTACTTCGTGATGTATCGGTTTTTTCAAGGGGATAAATGTAGTATACATCATTCTTGTGCACCAGTCTTGCTATGGGAACACTAGACTCATTGTCACGTTTCTGCACCAATAGAGACTTTTCTGGATCCGGTACTATGTTACTGAGCCTCTCCAACCTACCGGCTGACACAATATTGCACGAAGATTCAGGTGAAAGAAAAGTCTCATGGAGCTGGAGCGAAAATGTCCCGATTTTAAGAGTCGCTGTTCCTTGTTGACATAGCTCTCTAGTACCGACAGCCTGATCGAACTTGAATGGTTTAGGGGAGCGATTCACTTCACTAAACATGGAACGGTGTGGAACGAAGTGGTGCGATGCACCTGTGTCATAGAGTGTAACGGATTCATTCATTCGAGATGATGCAGCAATTATCACCCCTCCTGAGTCTGACTCACTATCGTCTCCTACGCTATTGACTGAGGCCTGTTTGCCATTGCCCCTGTTTACCCCAGAACGGTTATTGCTTCCCTGTGCCAATTCTGGGTGTAGACAATAACAATACTTATTCTTGTGCCAATGTTTGTACCTCTTGCAGTATGCTTCTGGGTCTACGTTGATACTGTTGGGTACAACCGCAGCCACCGTGTTGGGTGTCTGGGTCCAATTGCCTGCTACAGATCGCAAAGAAGACATCAGAGTTTGCAGTGGTGCATACTTGTTGTCGGAATCAAATGCTCTTGTATCACGCCAAACATTTAGCCATTCGATCCTCTTCGTTCTCATCACAAAAATGGCTGATGCTTGTCCGTCACCTATGCAATACCCAGAGGCTAACGGCTGAGTAGAAATTGCATCGGCCGCGTTGTTGACACTCTGGTATGCTGCTAGGAAACGGTCAACATAATCATCAGCAGTACTAACAAGCCTGATGCTCAACAGTGTTTCGAGTGCTGCAGCATATGGTGCGGTTGCAGTTTCATTCCTGGTCCCGGCTACAGTGTCGTAGAGTTCTTTGGCCGTCAGGCTGTCGTAATGTTGGGGGCAGATGGTCGTAGATAATTGTTGGGTAATGATATTTTTTGCTTCGATTTCTCCCAAAGTCCAGCGCTCGAATTCATCCAGGTACTTTTCCGTGAGTTTATCGGCATCATCGGCGTTTGGGCTCCCTAATAGAGGATCTGTAGGGATGTTGACTGGATAGATCCCAGGCATGTCATGAAAGACATTTACCAGTGCGTTTTTGCATCCAAGTTTAGCACGCAATGCCATTCTCCAAGCGATGAATGAGATACCATTACCAAGAATTTCCTTTGGATCAGTCATTTTCATGATGCTTAATCTGTGGTTTTTTTCACAACGGTTAGCTAACTCCTGTAAGTACGTGGATGCGCCGGGCTCATAACCTGTTATGATAGGTCTATGATTTGGGTGTACATACAATTTGTGGGAGTTCGCTGCTAGTGATCACAGATGTGCTGCTGGGCCGGATAGGTCAAGAAGAGGAGTGGAGAATGATCTCTGTAGAATGAGGAAAGACTGAATTGGTTACTCTATCTACTGTGGAGGAAAGCTCTCTACTTATAGTCCCTAGACTATTGCTTACTAATTATACTAACCCAGCGAAGCAGGAGCAAACAGAGCAAATGCATGCAGTCGCGTGACCATCACAACTGGAGCTGTGCACTGTAGCTATGTGGGTCTAGGCACAACAACAACCAAATGAAAATTGAAGTCTAGATCTTTTCGCAACGTGAAGCGAAACCGGCCAGGTGCTTTCGAGTGGATCTGACATTGGTGACAGAACTTGTTGATATGCTTTAAGGTATCCTCGTTGACGTCCTCGTATCCAGCGCGCGAGAGTAGCATGCTGAGTCTATCTGCTGCCGGGTGACCGAATTGTCAATGGAGCTGCCGAAGCTCGGTCTCAGTCAGATGGCATGCTGCTGCTGTGCCCTGTAGGTCAAGGAGAAAGAAAGGGTGCCCCCATTTACACACAACGGGGTACATCTCCTGCTTACCCTTCTCGTTCGTATGGACGAGTACGTCCCGTGTGTTATCCAGGAACACGCAATGTTTATTCATGTCAGTTAAGCATAGCAGAAATGGGGTATTTGCTTTAACGACTGTAAACGTTATTGTGCCAAACGGGATCTTCACCTTGAGTGTCCCCGGGGTTGCCACGTGGGGGTTGTCATCGAAGGTTATGCGATGGGTGCCTGCTGTCCTAGTTTCCATTTTGAGCTCTGGAATGATCTTTTGGAGAGCCTTTACTTGAATTTCTCCAGCTGTCAATACTCCGGCGGCTCCTGTGTCAGGCAAAATCCCCTGGAATATCTCCGAATCGTAACGGCTGCCGAATTGAAACACAGAGCTTGGCTCTAATTGGGCCCGTTTAAATGGATCATTGCCTGTTAGGGCATATATGGCCGCTTGATTGTTGAGCAGGATAGCCGTATTCTGTCCATCAATGGTCCCGTAGCTGGTGTTGAACTGTTCAATCTTGTCTTCTGACCACTTGTTGAACATGTTGTCACAGACCAGTTTGTGATATTGTATTGCACCTGGCCAACCGCCCCATGAATACACTCAGGAATAGGGTTAGTGCGTTGCGATGGTTACAGTGTTGTGATAGCAACAGTCACTAGTCAAGATACTGATCAGTTGCTATGTAGCAGCTGTGGGCTATTGCACCCTTGATTGTAGTGACCGGTCTCAGGTACTTAAGGAAGCTCTTGGGATGTCTTTGTACTGTAGCTTTTTGTCTTGTATCTTATCTACATCTTAGAATCTCGCCTCTGTCCTAAGTCCTAGTCTTCGTCTCTGTCCTAGTCTCTGTCCTCGTCTACATCTCGTCCTAGTCTCCATCTCCGTCTTCGTCCTCGTCTTCGTCCTCGTCTTCGTCTCCGTCTCCGTCTCCGTCTTCGTCCTCGTCTTCGTCCTCGTCCTAATCTCCGTCTCCGTCTTCGTCCTCGTCTTCGTCCTCGTCTTCATCCTCGTCCGTGACACATGTCAATAAGGTTACTTTCACCGTCATTTTGGTTCGCCTCGTAACCTTCATAGTCAATGATGAATATACCCAGGGTATCTTTGTCGTTCGGGAGTTCGTTCTCCGCCATGTACGTCCGCCAGCTCTTGATCCGTCCCTGACGTTCGCTTGGTGTGTGCCGAGTGGACCAGCATCCAGCCTTTTTACACACGAAGCAGATCTTTTGGCGGTTGTATTGCTGCCGAATCCACCATGAAATCCACCTCCCCTAAAACTTCCTCGGCCACCTCTTCCTTGAAATCTCCCTCTATTGTGGCCTCCTCTTTCTCTGTACCTGCGGTCGACAAAGTACTGTCCATTGTTATCTTCTTCGTCATTGTCGTATTCTGCTTCCTGATGAAATTGCCCTTTATTCCGTGGTGCACAGTCCATATGAATCTTGACAGTAGATTGTAACTCAGCGCAGGCATTCTCGAATCCGTCTTGGAGGCGGATGAGTGCTTGTGCGCAGGCTGATACGCCTTAAAATGTAGCGTACAGCTGTCCGGCGAGGCTGTAGCTTTTGTGACCATAGTTACATCTGAGAGTTTCGTAGATCTTTTGGAGCTTTTCGATAACCAGGTCAAGACATTGAAGGGTGTTCTTTTCGGGATTGTCCCTAATAACCTTGAGAAGGGTGAGAGCTCGCCATTCTGTCAGGTAATTCTGCTCTTCTGTCTTCGTGTGAATTATTTCCTTTGTTTTTGGACCATCTCATCGAAAGTCAGGTTGTTAAGGTGCTCAGCAAGGTGCCTGAAGTAGTACTCATGTGCGGCGTCTCGTAGCATCGTCGAAGACGCATTCTTAAACTGATTTTCGCCAACCCCGGCAATTCGGTGCTTTTCGAAGAAAATTCTCAGCTTGTTTTCGAGCACCTCATAATGCTTGGCTCCAAACTTGTCCTGAGGGTTGACATACAACTTGCCGAGATCCATCAGCGCTCTCGAAATACTGGTACCTTCAGTAATTGTTCCTTTTGCCCAATCCGGGATGTATGTCTTCCCAGAGTCATTGTCCAAATCGGCCCCCTTGCTGCCTCTTTTCTTTTCTTTTTCTTTCCCTTAGGTTCCTTCTTCCTGATGCTGTCGCTCTCGTTATCAGAATCGTCGCTGCTATAGCCTTGATCCGCAATATAATTGATATTTTTATCTCTTTCACCTTTGAGCGGGATATTTTTGCCCTTGTCAGCCTTATTGCATTTCAGGTTCGTAAATCCACTCTTATCGTGGTCGCCGTTGTCTGTCGCACTAGCTACACTCTGTATGCCTCTGTTGAAGACAAGTGACTGGAATTCCACGCCGTATCCAATTATCTGATCGAGTTCGCGCTTTGACCACTTAGGCAAGTCGTCGACATCATCATCGAGCAATGCTGCCAGCTGCTGCGCGATGGTTGCCCGTTTGTCGTTCTCGCATCCTACGTATATGCCTCTGAACATAGGGAATATCTTAAGCCTTCTGAGGATGGTTGATAGACCATGGCAAATGTGTCAGGAACCCATTTGGCAAAGTCCTCTCGGAACATCTCAAGGAGTATGTAATCGACGTAGCCTTGATTGTAATTGTCGATTCATGAGATTATGGTCAAGTTCAGTTCCGTAATATTGTCTCTCTAAATATCCTTTCCTCCTATATCCTTTTTCGTAATGTGCGGCTTTACCAAGTCGGCCTGAGGAAGTCCTACAAACTCTGGTACCTTAGTATGACTCATCTTGCCGATCCTGGCGGGGTCTTGAACGCCGGGAAGGCAGTGACATCAACTTGTGATACGGTGCCTCGATCTTCGCACTACCGGAACCCAACTTGTGGGGCAGGCAGTTGCTTCCTATCACGACCTGGTCGAACTTGCCGATGGGATCGTCTTCCTATGAAGTACCTAGCTGTCTGTGCTTGCTGTCAAGTCAAGCACTGATCAGTATTGGTATGACAGGGTCAATCTCTGTGATATCACAGGTAATGAGAATGGGTTTGCTAATGCAAAATTGGTGACTGACTGAAATGTTTATGTATATGGATCTCTATCTGTGGACATCCCTGAAGCGTTGATAAAACCTGAGTCCACTTGTGAGCCTAAGGCATGAATCTAAACCTCAGGCCTACCAGAGCAAGTGCTCCAACATTAAGAAGCCCAAGAATTTTTGCAACTCTTTCACTATTTGCGGCTCTTCCCACTCTAAGATTGCCTTAACTTTTTCAGGATCCATACTAAGTCCATTTGTGGAGATTATTAAGCCAATGTACTTAGTTTTTTTTGGGAAAAATTCCGATTTTGCTATATCCAGTTGCAGCCCTGCATCACCAAGACGACGTATCACCTCATTGACATGTTTTTCGTGATCTTCTCTATTATCTGAATATATTAAAACGTCATCCAAGTAGGCAGTACAGTATTTATCGAGTGCATAATACAGAATATGATTCATGTGGTTCTGGAAAGTTGCGGGAGCGTTACAAAGACCAAATGGTGTGACAATTATTTTGTATAGTCCAGATCGTGTTATAAATACCGTCATCCACTCATGTCATTCAGGGATACGAATTCGATTAAATGCAGATATCACGTCTAATTTTGTAAAAAGTTTTGCATTTGAGATTGAATCCAAAGTTTTGTGGATCAAAGGAAGTGGATATCGATTTTTAATAGTAATATTATTCAGACCACAATAATCTTGGCAGATACGTACACCCCCGGCTGGTTTAGCGGTGAGAAGGAGTGGTGCGGCAGCTGGGGAGGAAGATTCTCGTATGAAGCCTTTAGCTAAGATTTCGTCGATCCATTTTTTGAAACATTGTAGCTCAGTTGGAGAAAATGGTCTGTTCTTATAGTAAGGAACCTGTTTTCCAGGTAGAAGCTCGATTTGTAGTCCCAAGGGTGATGCGGTGGCAGAGAGTTTGCATTCTTTGGTAGAAAATATTCGGCATGATGATGGAATTCTGATGGCAGTTTAGACTTCATAACATCAATACTCAACTTGTATTTTTTTCGAGGAATTTATCAAATTCTGATTGATGATCTTTTCGACGTAATGATTCCAGGTGTGACGGCTGTCAAGCCTAAGGGTTCCTGTAGCCTACGCTGTCTAGCGCAGGCAATTATACGAAGGGAGGTTCCTGGGAAGATCTTGGATGACAGGGAACCTAGATGATTCACATTGAGCCTTGTTGAAACCTACTAAGAGTTCATGAGGGTTACAGAAGTATCAAGGATCTACAGGCGATTGTCGGAGAGTCTGAGTTGACAGGTCATAGAGAGAACCTTATCGAGGAGGGGTATTTCAGTCTGTATATATAGGTAGTAATTAAGTACAGAAATTCTCTCTTCAGAGAATTATAATTAAAATATTGTACCTACAACATTGCTCATGCATTTTGTAATGAAACCATGACACCAGGTTTTTAGGGTTATTTTTGACAACTGAGGCTTTAAATTCATCATTGGAGTAAACAGTTGACGAATTGTTAAGCATTTTACTATGGCTACCTTCCATATTGGTTTTGAGTGGTTTATGTGTAGCTGGGTTGGATGATATTGTGGTAAGCAATACGGAAGGCGATGCACTCGCGTATGAAAGCTGTTGGTGAGGATTTGATTGTGAGTGTATCTGCTTGAGGCAATTGTGGTGACAATACTGAGAATCAAATTTGAGTGTTAAAGATTTCTAATCACATACAGGGTTATGTAATTTTAACCATGGTAAACCAAGGATAATTGGATTATTTTTCCTTAGTGTTGTAACAAAAAAAACTAGAATCTCTGAGTGATGGCCAATTTGTAAAGGGAAAGTAAAATATTGGTTTATGAAAGCTTGTGTTGTGCCATCGGCTAAGCGAACAGTACGTGGAGTGAGAGGGGCTTGGTTTTAATCCCAAACTGCTTCACAATAGAGTCGTAATCTGCAAGTGCCATGGCAGTGGAGCCACTATCAATTAAACTAGTTGTGCAGAACATCACTGGATTTTGGTTGCACGGGTCAGAAAGTGAAGAGTCAAGTAACATTGAATTCCTAGAACTCGTAGAGCATAGCTCCAAAGTAGAACTATCTTGCAAAATACGTTGGACAGCCTCATCTTCATCCTGATACCAATTATACCCCTGGCAGCGACTTATGCCAAGGGTTGATCTTTTAATTCGTCGAATTGTTCAGATGTTGATGGATAAACATCGGAAATTCCAGTTTTTGTGTCATTTCCGGAAGTATGGTCATCATAGATTGCGCGAAGATTGGTCTGAGTTGGAGCCTTGAAGTACTGAGTGTTAGAATTATGGAGACATGGAGGATTAAATGGCGGGGGAACTTGTTTATTAAAATACTGCATATGGGATAGTAACTTGCAGAAAATGGTGCAGGTTGGTGATATTTTGACTGATTTTTTACCTGCCTAGAGAAATTTCGATTGGAGGAGAAGCTTCATGGGCGCTTGGGCATAGGAATAGGGTTAATTTTACGGTGATGATGTTTTGCTGTATGCCCCTTTTCCCCACAAGCAACACATAGACCATTATCCATACGGAATTTTCGTTCTGTACCTGACAATTTGATCCGGCTTAAATTCATTGGGTCTCCAATATTGGATGGTCCCCAGTCAGATGATGATTTGTTGGCAATAGGATCATTCTGATTTGCTGAGCTTTGAGGTGATTATAACCTAAAAATATGCTCCTGTTGTTAAAGGTTACGAGCAATACAGCCTACCATATCACTCCAGCCTAAAAAGTCGTCTGGTCCAGGAAGATTAAATTGATTATCAATTACATTACTCATTTTTAGATTTAGCCGTTTTCTTAGCATATCCACCTTAGTCCGGTTATCATATATAACCCTTTCAGCATAATGGTCAAAGTCCGCCTTGAAGTCTGTGTATTGACGCTTTTCATGAAACAGCATATCCAAGGCATTTTTAGCTGTCTGGGAGGTGTCGAGGAGTTTGTAACGCTTATCTAGAATATGCCGTAAATCCCCAATAGATGTCCATGGCCAGTTCTCAGGTTCACTTGGGTGTAAATTCATTGCCTGGATTCCATCTTTTACTGCCTCCCAGGCTTTCCCGGACAGTTGTCTTGTCACATAAGATATTCGATAAAAATAACCAGGGAAACAATCTTTATCTATCAATAAAATTTTCTGAATGTGTGTTTTCCAACTTTCGTAAGCTAACTATCACTTCTCTGTACTTTGCTGTAATGCAGAGAACTTATCTGGATCAGATCTGGCTCTACGGAGTCTAGCATCTACGGAATCGGAGATTTTGGTAGGCTTTAATTTCGCATTATCTTGAGCACGTTGTATATTTCTCTCATCTTTAAGTGCAGATATTTTATCATTTAATTCTACAATCTTGTTGTTATCTGCAGAGCGATAAAAATTGGCTTTTGATAGTTCTGAATTTAGAGATGCAACTTGTTATAAACTTGCATTTAACTGCTGGGAGTAAGACTGCTCCAAATTTAGAATTTGTCGGTGGGCATTTGCTAGATTTGAATTTAGCTCAGTAACTTGTTGTTGCGTCTTGATGAGAGCTGATTCAGTTTCCGTGAGCTTAAAATTACTCGACTTTTATTGTTCTTGTAAGTCACCAAACTTTGAATTGAAGCATTGAAGTAAACTGCAGAAAATTTTCTTCTCGGGGGACTCGGTAGTAGATGCAATGGTTGTTAGTAAATCAGTGGGATTCGAATCTTCTGGGAAGTGATGACCTTCAATGGCAGCGCTCAAATTCGGCCAACTCTGCTGGAAAGCAGTAGTAATTTGAGTGACTCTGGGGTTGGTAGTCAAGGTGAATTTGTACAGTATTTTTATTTTGATGAGAATGTATATATAGATAAAACCAAAAAAAAATAAAAAATCAGATTGTAACAGGAGATGTCTTTAGGTTATATGCCAGGTCGCAGACAGGGTTCAGGAGTATGATTTTGCTTTTCATATTGGATCTAAATGCGACGGGGCACAATTCAAGATCGCACAAAGTGTCACGGTGGGTTACGGGTCAGGTTCTGGTGGTTTAATAATATAGCTGCGTTGTGCAATAGCAAGGGAAGAATTTCTACAGGAGGGATCTATACTAATATCCTAGTGTACGGCGCTAGCTCTTAGTCCCGTGACAGATCCTCACCATGGGAGATATGGCAATCATATCCCGGGTGAGTTTTTGTTGATTTACTCCGTTTTTTTTCACAGAGGTTCCTGTATAAGCAATACATCGACTCCCAGCTCAAAAGCTCGGGCGAGCACGATGTCCTGTGTCGGGATTCCCCTTCCTAAATTTACCGACATGAAATTAAGGTAGGAGGGAGACGGAAAGGGGCCCGTGTGGCGCCCTTTACAAATTTTTTACCCGATCAATTGCATCTGGAGCCAGAGTTCCAGATGGCGAAGAATTGGTCATCAGCACTTCGAAGCAGTTGCTGTTCTTGAAGCTTGTCTGAGCTATTTTTGCCTTATCGGAGGCTGCTGATATTGCGGCTTCAGCGCGTCTAACGGCTGCTTTTGCTCGGGCAACTGCAGCAAATTCTCGTTGACTCGCCTGCCTGATCGTCTCAAGGTTCTCTTTGGATGCCGATCCAGACCTAGTATGGCGAGCTAGACAGTCGCGACTGTCCGATCGATGGGGGCCGCCACAGTTGCGACACTTTGTATATGCCTTACACTCTGCGGAGGAGTGCATAGTTAATGTGCAGTTCCAGAAAGCTGGGGCGCGAGAGCATCCTCGAGTGCCGTGGAATTGCAGGCATCGCTTACACTGTTTTTTTGCCTGTTTAGGCTGGTGGCGAACTACAATTCCAGAGTCGTCAAAGAATCGGAAACCCGGCCGAGGTACAGACGCTCTCTCAAAATGAACTATCCATATTTGGTATGGAGCTCCTACTCTCCCCTTTCCGAGTGTACGGACGCGGACCGGAACCGTCTTGGTGGTTCGAGTGATCTCGTCAGCCACCATATCCTCAGTAACTGTGATATTGTCCATAAGTGTGTATAGGGCCACTGGAACCATTGCAATTCGGAGGGCAGCCAGATCCGAGGCTGTCTCCTGTTGTAATTAAGGCAGCAACATGACTACAGTTGTTACGGCGTGCGCTAAGGATACTGGAGATCGCCGTCTGCCGAAGGTAAGGTATTAATAACTGTTAGGATTACAGTTGCTAACGAAGGATACTTAGATATGATTCGCTTGGCGAGGTGCCAGGTAGTTTAAGGTTGTGGAACCATAGAATAGTCGAAAGACACGAAGTCAAGAAGTCGAGTTGCCGAGCAGGCAATCAAGAATGATAACTCAGGGTGAACAGAAGTACGAAGAATGTAACAAATAACGAAAGACTGAGAATATCGGACTATGAGAATATAAGATTATAACATTATGTAAATCTAGATTGCAAGATCAAAGATCAAAAGAATGAAAGATTGAGAAGCTGGAGAGCTACTATGTGGCAGCATCAGCTTCCTTAAGTCTAACTCGACATAGTACTTGAACTCAACTAAGACTATGACAAATGCCGTCATGACGCCAGCCCCTCCATCTCTAACTGTCGGAGTTTTCTCGGAAATCTTCTCAGTAAACCTTTTCCCAAAACCTTTCTCAAAACCTTCTCATATCACCTTTTCCTGAGAACCTTCCCCTTGAAACCTGTTACGGTTTATTTTACTGTATATTTCTCTAAGGCGTTGATGATACTGCAGGGAATAGACCTGGAATGTGCGGCGTTAGTGTCTTGGCATGTAGATATTTTACTATGGGAGATACATGTAGAAAACGGGGGAGGACGAAGACTGAACACCTGTCAGTGGTGTCCTCTACGAACCTGAGAGTGAAATATTCTCCCAGGGCCGAGATTCAGTCACGTCAAAGGGTGAATTTGAGAGTTTTCGTCGAGTTGGCGATGGGGAGGAGTGGTGTTGGCTCATTTCTGGTCGAAAATCCGACTCGCAGAGATTTCACGGCTGCACAACTCAACGAAATCAACCACCTACACCCCAGATACAAACCACAGACAGATTGTAACCCGTCTGATGTTCGTATTACAACAACCGACACCTTCAAAATCTTATTTTCTTTTTCTCTGGAAATTCATTCTCAGCCAGACTCATCTTGCGGCCCTGTCAACAATCATCTCACAATCCACCTAAGCAATCCCATACCTCCAAAAGCCAAATCGCCAACTAAGAAGCAAGAGAATTTGTTGGAATTTACCACATTTCTTACAATAATTGGCATTCCTTGCAAGTATGAACAACTTTCCTACATCGGCATAATACATCCTGTATTCTATACTTTAATTTCTTTTTGCTGTTGAGATGTTCTCTCATGCATTTGCATGTGCGGGGTAATATGATACTAGGTGCAAATGCAGTGAGGGACATGGTTATGTTTACTTTGCGACAAATAGGATGGCGTTGATGGTGCGGGGTCGGCACTGCTTTATTCCCCGCACAATGGTTTCGTGGTCAGCTGTGCTGAAGACTTTTTACTGTAATAATTGTTGTTCGCATACCCACTTTAACTCTAGGATATGCGCACATAAATTCGCGTCTTACATGTAACTTAGAACTTTAATGGAAACAATATTCTTTGAGCTATACTTTCTGCTCCTCTTACTATGAAATCGCAACAGGATTTCCGACCCTCTGCAACAGCCAGCCGCTGTGAAGGTACGGTCGAAATACTGGCCTTAGATGCGTCCTCACCTCGGCCAAGGGCACCAACAACTCGACCTACGACGAATCGCCACCGACGAAATACGTACGACATTTCGCCTGCATACTAACTAGAGCGTTCGACAAAGGCTGGGGCGCCGGTGCCTCGGTCTTGAGCTCTCAGTCGCGTTTTCGACCTCCACGGCTAGGGGTACGGCAGCGACGGGGCAAGGCCGGAGGGGTGGACATTCTACAAAGTTTCTGGGATGACGAGATCGGCTGAAGGACAGAGGGATGCTGTCTGAAGGAAATAAAGGGGATACAAACTGAGGAGGCCTTGGTGGGCGACTGGATGAGGCCTCCAGTGAAGAAAACGACCCCTGGATGAGATGAGGAGATGCTGAGATGAGCCAAAGCTGCGAATGATTCGAAGGGAAAAGTTACAGATGGCGAAGGTATCAAGGGCTCGGGCGCGTGGTGGCCGAGGCTGAGAAGGAATTTGCGCATCGGCGCGCCAAAAGGAGGTTCTCTGGACAGTTGGGCTTGACATGATTCAACACATGAGTGAAGTCTAAGGTGCTCCGGTCATCTAGATGGGACGTGGTAGATGTACTTAATGGTAGTTAGCCTGATCCAGCCCGGCCCCACCCGTGCTTAAGCTCCAGTAGGAGTGCAACAAGAATCACTTTACCTAGCACGTAAATGAACAAGACAATACAAGACGTAGAAAACGGGGAGCATAATAGACAATTAGACGATGATTAGCGCAAACCATTAATGCTATTAAGTCCATTACAAGTGATCTAATAAAACCTCTTCAAGGATGCCTGGCCATAACAACAGTAGATAAATAGTACATCTTAGAATAATATGCACTGGCGCCATGAGATATGATTAACCTATATCATCACTCACTAGCATGAATGGTAATTAGCCAATAGATGCCTGACAGCATATATATTGGCTTCAGGATCTCCAACAACCTTCCCGTTTAGGTTAGATTAGGAAGTATGTTGGAGTTCACACTAGTGTACGGAAAACCCCGCTTTCATGTATATATATACATATATATCATTTTACCTGATTTGGCGCCTCGAGACCCATGCAGGTTTTTATCGGAAGATATGTACTTTAAGTAGGATGACTCAATTTGACAATTAGAACACTCACACTCATATTTCATTTGCAGATACCACTCGAGGTTAACCCTTACAGCGTATAACCTCTTTCGTGCACACCCACCTCGGGGAAAAGCGTGAAAAACCTGTGGCGATCCGAGTGTCCTTTCATCATCCCACAAGTACAATATCACTGCGAGAGACAGTGGTGTGTGGGTCTGACTGGATTCGAACTAGCTTTCTCCTGTCTCGAATGGGGTAGGTGTTCAAGCTACCCAGTATCTGCTTGGGAGAACGGCCCAGATGGTGTACCACTGCACCACCCAACCCTCTTTCATGTATATAGGGGGACTTCTCGCCACTAATATAGAAACATAGAAATTTCTTTACAATTAACTATCCATTAAACATCAGTAGACTTCGTCGTGCATTAAACAAACTCATCATAACTCTAACTCATTCTCATACTTGCTCGGGTTTGCACCATCTTCTGTTGTCAGAAAATCTACACAATGTTAACCACCGCTACTGTCAGCATCGGAAATCAAAAGGCCACCTTACCTATTCTTATTGGACAGTCTAATTTTAGAAGATGGTATAAGGCTTGGCACATTGCTCTACGAGGGGCAAAGCTATGGTCAGTAGTTTGCGACAATGATAAGAAATAATCACTACCAGTCCGAGGTGATGAAGAGGATGAAGAAAAGTTCAACATATGTCTCAAACACTACAATGATAGAAATGATTCTACCCATTCTGCTCTTCTGGTAGGAGTATTGGAAGATCTCCAAGAGCTTGTGTGTTCTTGCGACGAGGAACCTGAGTCAGCACGAGTTGCAATGCGACTTCTAAAAGAAAAATATGACTACAAAACATCGACCTCTACCATCCAACTATTCAAGGAGTTCAGTGAATTGAAAATGGTTGATGGAGAGTCAATCTCTCAACATATTTCTCAATTTGAAACCGCCTACGCCCACATATACTCACGCTGCTCAAATTCCTCCCGACCAGAAGCAGTTGCGTTAAGAAGTTTCCTTACCGTTGAGCAAGTCAAAGTCATGTACCTGTTCCTCTCACTTCCTGCATCATTCAATAACATCATTGACAATCTTTCAACCAAGGAGGAATTGAAATTTGCTGATGTAAACTGACGGTTGCTTGATCTAAACTCGATCAAGCCTATCGATGTTCCCAATCTGTCAAAGGCCTACTTTGGAAATCAAAATTTTATCAATGAGGAAAGAGATGTTGAATGTACTTATTGCAAAAAGCATGGGGGAAACTATAAAGGGCATGTCTTCAATAAATGTCGAAAGCTAAAGGAACAGCTTGCAGAAAGACCCATCAAAAAGGAAAAATTTATACCAAATAAGTACAATAAAGCTAACGCAGCTGTTGTGCCGGATGAAGATTTAGATGATGTTATCTTATCCACGCCACGCTTTAAAGCTTTCGCAACTTCGTGTACAAATTCGTCTTCTTTCTGGATTCTTGATTCTGGGTGCTCGGCCCATATGACATCATTCAAGGATCTTCTTACGTCCCTCCAACCCTTTAATGGGTTTGTTACAATTGCAAATGGGCGCGACATACCTGTTGTTGGAAAAGGTAATGTCGAATTTAACTTACAAATAAGTACTGGGGAATTCATCTCAGTGAAAATTAAAAATGTATTATATGTTCCAGAATTGAAGGGCGGGAACCTCATTTCTGAAACTCAACTGGAGTTGGAAGGGCATGAATTTAAATCAAAAATTGGTCGGCGTCGGGTATTTTTTAATGATAAAGAATAAATGTTTGCAATTCTTGATTCTTCAAAACAATTTAGAGTTCAGGAGAATATAATCAAAACTTTTTTTACCTCTTACCTTGAAGCACATGAATGCTTTGGTCATCCAGGAGAAGCTGTTATGTCTAACTTGAAAAAGCAATATCCTGAAAATATCCCAAAAAAATCTGATGGATTTCACTGCCCAGCATGCACTCTTGCAAAGTCTACGCATAAATCCGAAGACACCAAGCCACGAAAATCAATAAAATCATTCCAAATAATACATTCTGATCTTTCAGGTAAATTTTCCGTAGACTCACTCGGAGGAAAAAGGTATTACATCACATTCATAGTGTCACGGACGAGGACGAGGACGAAAACGAAGACGAAGGCAGAAGCTGATAATGAGGACGAGATATTTAGATTAATAATTAGATTCTAAAACATGAGTAATTTACAAGACAAAAAGCTACAGTACACATCCAGTCCTAGAGCTTCCTTAAGTACACGAGCTTCAATACTATAACCAAGGGTGTAGTAGTTCACAGCCATAACACAGTAACTAACTAGTACTCTGAATGGCAACTGTTGCTATCACAACACTGTAACCATTACAATACCTAAATTGTGTTATTGTATGCACGTCATAACTCGGTTGCCTGGGTGCGACACGACATCCCAGTGATGGTTTGTGACACATAGACAATTACTCAAGATACGCTTGGATATGATTTCTTCGTGATAAAAGCCAAGCACATCAAGCAATCAGCGACTTTGTAATAAGAATACAAAACCAACACAATCTTACTATCAAAACATTCTTTTCAGATAATGGAGGAGAATATATTGATACAAGAGTACAGAAATTCTTTACAGATAATGGCATCAATCATGAAAATCCGCCTTCATATGGACACAAATCCAATGGTTCGGCCGAAAGATTCAATCGAACAATTGTCACCAAAGCCAGAGCAATGATTCTTAATCATCCAAAATTTCTCTAGGTAGAGGCCATTGCCACCTCGGTATATTTATATAACCGAACGCCTCAACGGACAATTGACTTTAAGTCACCGTTCGAGTTATTAAATGGGGCTTTACCTCCATCAATAACACACCTTCACGCCTTTGGTACAAAATTCTACATTCACATACCAGCTGAAACCAGACCGAGCGGTTCTAAGCTCCACCCAAGAGTGCTAGAAAGATTATTCATAGGTTACACAAACTCGTCTAATATATTCCGAATTTACGTACTAAGTAAAAGAGTTGTTCAAATCACTTGACAAGTGAAATTCTTGGCCTCAAAGCCAGGGGAAGTTACTGTCGAATTTTCACAACCAATGTTAACGTCAGAAATTCCTTCTTCCAATGCTGAAGCAACACCTGCTTCAAGTCTAATTCATACTCGCCCTTCATCAGCAACTTCAAAAATTATGCCTGGAAATTTCAGTCAAACTCCTCGAGCTCAACCACAACCACAACCGCTGCCTTCCACTCCATTCCCAGCCGCGATAAATTCGACCACTCCTAACGCTCCGAAAAAGCCACATGAGAACTTCATACTATTAGATGTGCCTCCTATTCCATCTAGCAGCAGCAAAAAGGGTACTTTGTTATCTAAAAGGCACAGTTGACTGGACACTTAAGTTTCCACAAGCTAACGATTCTATTCTTCACGGATTCTCTGATTCTTCTTATGGAAACTTTATTGATGATCGAAAATCTTGTTCCTTATGTATCTTTTGGCTAGGGGAAGCAAGTATCAGCTGGAGCTCCAAGAAACAAAGGACAACTGCACTCTCGACAACAGAGGCCGAATATATGGCTATGTCAGATGCATCTCGTCAAATGATTTGGATGCAAAATGCCTTGAGAGAGCTCAAACTCTGCTACAATTCAATATTACATGTGGACTCAAATGGAGCAATCCATCTGGCTAAAAATCAGAAAGTATCCCAACGTTCAAAACATATTGATATAAGATTTCATTTTTTACGAGAACATATTGATAATACTTTTAACTTGGTATACGTGGCTTCTGAGAATAATTTAGCAGATATATTGACTAAACAATTGGCTAAACCGAACCATCAAAGAATCTCGGCTATAGTACGTTGTAGTCCTGGGGGGAAGTGTTGTAATTAAGGCAGCAACATGACTGCAGTAGACAAATAGTACATATTAGAATAATATGCACTGGCGCCATGAGATATGATTAACCTATATCATCACTCACTAGCATGAATAGTAATTGTCACGGATTCTAGGACAGGTGCTGGAGCAACTATGCGGTTGATGGTAGTAGATAATAATTCTAAGTAGAGAACTACTACAAAATCTATCTACACATGTATATATACAAAAGAGCCTCATGTTCTACGACGTCATTGCACTATCAATTGAGGAGGTTGTGTCCGATCTTGTATATTCCCAGCCGATCGCTTCTCATCAACAAGTGGTGCCATGTTGAGCTGCACTGTTGAATCAGATGCTATGCAGATTCCGATGCTCCGATATTAGATCGATCGATCGTGCGCACCCTAAATCGGACCAAGCCTATGTTAGCCAACATAGGCTACAGGAACCAGCCGGCTTACCAGCCGTCACAGTAATTAGCCAATAGATGCCTGACAGCATACATTGGCTTCAGGATCTCCAACAACCTTTCCGTTTAGGTTAGATTAGGAAGTATGTTGGAGTTCACACTAGTGTGCGAAAAACCCCGCTTTCATGTATATAGAGTGACTTTTTGATACACATACAGAAACATAGCAATTTCTTTACAATTAACTATCCAATAAACATCAGTAAACTTCTTTGTATAGTTAACACATTTATCGTATCTCTTAATCAAACTCGAGGCTAGTGTGTAATTCTTCCAATCTCCGGAACTAATTTCAATTGCATGTTCCTTGTCGAGACGAAGGAACAGGTGAGAGTCCAATGGTTTGGAGGTCGCAGGTCTTGTTGACGGCTTGCCACTATAAGAAAAGATGTTATTAGCTTGAGTGATGATGATTTGAAGAGTTAAAGAGACGGTTGGGGGAATATTCATTGATTTCAAAAAATTGTGTGACTTGTTTTATTGTTTTTGTCCCGAGCTAATGCTATTTTTTCCACAATGGGTCAAAGATAGGTGGAGCCGGTGAGGATCACTGTATACAGGCCAAACTCATTCCAACTGCGTGAATCGCTACCAAAAGTGCAGCTGATGAAACAGAAATGAAAAATCAAGAAAATCAAAACAATTCCGAAAACCAGAAGATTCCTCCATATTTGACCCAAGCAATGTGTTCCTCACACATTCCCTCGTCCGTCACACCTTCCAAATGACAAATTTGCCCATTCTCTGCTGAGAGCAAAGGATGGGTTAGCAGGCACCTTTTATCCCGCCTGTATTCTGCTAATAGTTAGTAGATGCCCCAGAAGGGATATCGTCGAGATTGCTGTGTCCTCAAACTTCTTCTTCACATCCCAGCACTCCGAAACCTGTTGCCTCGGCCATTGCGACATCCTTCGCCGCGGCGACGATCGCCTCTTCGGCCTTTTTGGCTGCGGCCCTAGCTCGAGCCGCCTCTGTGAACTTCCCTTGCTCGAGGTGGCGAATTCGTGCGAGCTGCTCTTTGGTCACCGATCCGGAATTTCTGGGTCTAACTTGGTAGTCCCGGTAATCTGATCGGTGGGGTCCCCCACAGTTGCGACACTTAGTGAGGGCCTTGCACTCGGCTTCCGAGTGCATATTGGAGCCACAGTTCCAGCAGGCTGGAGCGCGGGAGCAACCACGAGTGGCGTGGAAGCCCAAACAGCTTTCACACTGTTCAATTTGGCGACGAGGCCTATGTATGGTAGCACTACCAGACTCGTGGAAGAGGCGGAAGCCCGCACGAGGGGCGACTTCTCGGTCGAAAAGGCCATGCCAGTTTCGGTGCGGTGCCCCAGGTCGACACGTCCCATGAGGTCGGACATGTATTTATCTCACGCCGGTCGTAACGGCGATCTTGTCGAAGACCCACTCAGAATCGACCGCCATTGGGCCTCGCTCTGTAATTATACTTACAGGTACGTTCGGTATCTGTAAAGCTACAAGATCTGAAGATGCCTCGAGTTTGGCGTTTTCACTCGCCAGCTTCTAAGAGCCATCTAGCATCTCTTGTCGTGTTTTATCGTCCTTTGCTAGGATAGCAAAGCCGGTCCTCACTCGATGAAGTGAGGTTATTTTATCGTGAAAGAAAAAGAATCTCATCTTAAATTTACTTCTCACGCAACTTGTGGACATTTTTCGCCACGGGTGGTCCTTTTCAAGGCGAATGAACAGTCGCTCGTTGACTTTCGCCTTGGGGGTTTCTTTTTGTTGGGCTTTGGCCGCAGCTGGCGGCACAGCCTTCACCGTAGAGACTGCTTTTTGACGTAGTCCGTTTTTGGCCACCGTGACCTAGGTGCTTTTTGAAGGTAGCACTGGGTCGGCGGAAAATTATGCCCTCCTGGCGTCGGGAGCCCTTGGAATTGGGTTCGCCGGGCGAGGAGGGAGGACGGGTGGCGTAGTGGCCGGGCCCGTGGCCATGTATTGCGCAATGGCAGCGCGTAGGTAGACTCTCATGGAGTCTAAGAATTGTCTATTTGACCCGTTGGTCAAAGGGAGGAGGGTTGCTTCGATGCCAGAGATGGCGGCGGAACAGAGGGCCAGATTTGCCGCTATTTCGGCGGCGCGTCGTTGTTCAGCTTCGACAATTGGACGAAATCCCGGAGGGCAATCTGCTTTCGTGGCAGCTTTGGGATACGACGTTGATTTTGACGCTGATTTGGGTGCAGCGTTCTCCGAGGGTATTTGCGTGGTCGGAGGAGGTTTGGACGATTTTCCAATCCCGTGGGGGTTGGAGACTCGTTAAGGAATTTCCTTAACTATTTCAACCGGCCCGACCATGTCAGTATCGGGCTCAGCGACGGCGGGGATGGGTTTTCCTTTCCCTTTCATTGAGGCCTTACTCATCTCCGCGCATTTCGGAGACTGGACAAGGCCAGATAATCGATCGAGAGCCCTCGGGCGGACTCCCGTGTCGACCAACGTGGCGTTGGGACGCTTTTTACGAACAGGTGGCATGGTTAAAATGCCAGCGACTCGATGACAATTTAATGAGGGAATGCGACGAGCGCGAGAGGGGAAAAATAGGGATATTCGAAAATTCGAATTTCAAAAAGCTATGTGTGTGGTTTTATTGTACAACTTGAGTCTATGACTATCTAGCACATTGGGCTCCTCTCTGACCTAGGCCACACCTTGTACAGTGTTCCTGTCCTCTTTTGTTACTTGAAAGATCATTGATATATTCCCCTTGATGAATAACCATTCAGCTCGGTGTTTACCCGTGAAATTCGGCCACCTTTTCCACGGAAACTTCTACCCAAAAATAATATAAAAATTTAAAATAACATGGTAGCAATGGAAACTTCGTGCGCGGGAAAAAGTCTCAAGAAACCTGCAGCCCCAGCCAGGCGAGGCCTAGACACCGGGACCACATGAGGTGCGTATATTCATCTATATCTCCCTTCTTTGTAACAGTCGAGGTCGACTTGATCAAATTCACCATCGCTGTATCGGGGGCTGGGAACGCTCCGGAAACTCATCGGATGGCATCTCCTCCATGATCAAGGGTTGGTGATGAGTAGGGCTCCGACCCTACCATCTGATCTGATGGTGGGTAGCTTCATGATAATGGTAATAGGGGAATGTGTTGAGAGATGAAGACGATACAGACGGCGAAAGCGATTTGGAATCCTCGTCGAAGTGAGGAATTTGTTACTCAATCTCGGCTCTGCGGGCTCTACAGTGAGAGCTGGAGGTTTGCAGGGGACATCACTGACAGGTGTTGAGAAAAGTCCCCCTTACCTAACCAGTATACTAGTGATGTATGCTGTGGACTTGAGCCACAAGCGATGCCCTAGCTTCGACTACCTTGCTGTCTCATATCACAACACTTTGCCCAGTCACCAAAACACGTGGAGATGATCAAGGCCTCAATTAAAGGGAAGGAAAAGCCCTCGCCGCCGTCACTAAGCCCGATACTGACATGATCGGGTCAGTTGAAACTGTCAGAGAAAGCTGCGCCAAATGCAGCTTCAATGAAATAGCCGCTGCCTCAAGCTGCCACGACAGCAGACTGCCAACCCGAGCTTCGACCTATCGTCGAGGCCGAACAACGACGCGCCGCCATCTCTGGCATCGAAGCAACCCTCCTCCCTTTGACCAACGGGTCAAATAGACAATTCTTAGACTCCATGAGAGTCTACCTACGCGCTGCCATTGCGCAATACATGGCCACGGGCCCGGCCACTACGCCACCCGTCCTCCCTCCTCGCCCGGCGAACCCAATTCCAAGGGCTCCCGACGCCAGGAGGGCATAATTTTCCGCCGACCCAGTGCTACCTTCAAAAAGCACCTAGGTCACGGTGGCCAAAAACGGACTACGTCAAAAAGCAGTCTCTACGGTGAAGGCTGTGCCGCAACCTGCCGTCACACCCCCGGAAAGAGACGCACTGAATGTCAAGGAAACAGGGCGTTCAGGCAAAGCAGTCACATGATATATGGACATGTCTAAATGCACGCTAAACGCGTCCGTAAATAATTATTAGTTTCATAGTACTAGATTCTTTCCTCTTTGTAGACAATCTAATTCACCAGATCAGACATCGTCGGTCACCATCCACCTCACTCCCTACTGTGACATATTGTCTAGCAGGTCATAAACAATTATTACTGCCATAGTGCGTAATATTCAACTCCCGTTTTTAAAAATACTCCTCAGATTAGCTTATGAAAAAATTTACACCCAACTTGACCAATTTTAAATTTGAACTCAGAATCTTTAACGAAAATGGATCACAACCCTTGGAATCTTGATGGAGGCGTCACATCACAATATCAGTCAGGAACACCTGCTTCCTCGAATGAGTTTCGAGATCATGATGCTACCTTTGTCCAGAACTATCCTCTGCTCTGTTCAGTCCCCAACAATCAGCTTTTTATTACCGCCATGCAAGGTGGTAATAGAGAAATAAATATTACAGGTGTTACGGTTTGACCGTTGTTTTAGCTTAGGAGGAAACCTAAGCGTTTAATTAGGAATAATTACGATAAGAATGAAAGAGAAAGGATGGGCAAATAGAGATGAAATGGCACTACTAGCCAGGAGGTCGAAGCAACATCATAGCGTAATGGCTCCTGATAATACTTGGCTCGGTAGCAAGTATTAGGCCTAGTGGGAAGTTATCAGTCAGCAGATTCACGAAGCGGACCAAACATTATAAGTACCTGTTAGTAGTAGCTAGAGATTTCTTGTCTCTTCATATAGTTTAATAAATCGATTTATTCATCACCAACTCGGTTTCCGTCACACAGGACTAAGCAATGAAATCATGGCCCTAGCCAATTCTTATGTACTTGTCGAAAAACAATTATATCAATACAAAAATGATTACGACACACTACTTGAGAAGAGCCAGGAGCTAACAGACACAGTGCAGAACTTTCAAATTTCAAAGAATTCAATAACCAATTCCAGTACCCAATTATAACAGCAAAATCATTTGCTACAACAAAAACTCCAACATATGAAACAGCAGGTTACCGCCAGCTCTGAAGCACTGAAGGAAAACTCACTTCTTAAACAAAAATATCACAAATTAGAAACAAAAATTGCTGCTACCGGCATAGGTGCCCCATTAAGCCATCCCCGATCACCTGAACACCCGGACCCAGAATCATTTTCGGCAGAAACACCTGAACTGCGCAAAGAACTCCCAATTTTTGTCCGTAAAATGAACATGAAGTTCCTTGCTAATGGAGATTGGTACCAATCCGAGCAATCAAAGATGGTATATTTGGTGTCTCGCCTCAGAGGGAAAGCATTCTCGACGATTTCACATGGTATCAATAGAGATGGCACGGTTAAGTTTCTCTCCAGTGATGCTATTTTGGCTTTGCTAGAGCAAACATTCGGCGATGTCGACGAATGTAATAACGCTCGTCGCCAGATCCTTACTATTAAACAGGGCCAAAAAGACACTTCCTCGTACATCACTGATTGGTTTGAAGTTGCTCAGAAGAGCGGTCTATCCGACGACGCACTAATAAATCATTTTTACGACTCCCTGCACCCGCTAATTGTATCGCAGATTCAGAACCGCGTCATGTTACGTCAAAACATGCCTACAGACCTCAATTCATACCTAGCTGAAGTTCGACATATAGATGCTATGCTCCGATCTTAAAATCCAAATTATACTAAGAATAAACCAGCACCTGCTAATCATTTGTCCTTTCTATCGCCAACAAACTCTCTTCCTGTTCCCGCTGGAGAAGACATGATGGATTTGAGCGCTGCTAAAACTAGCCCCACCATTATTTGGACAGCAGCAGATGCCATCAACCATCGCGTACATCGGAATGAAGCTGAGAAAAACGCAAAGCGAATATACTGTTTTGAAAATAAACTTTGTAGCTGGTGCTACGATCCAGGTCATCGGGCACGAGTGTGCGCTGAAGCTCGCTGGAATAAAGACAAAAGAAAGTCCCCTGATAATAAGACTATCCTTGAGGAGGAAAAATCTTAGTCTCTGATCATTGTCGCGATCAGAGACATGAGAGTAGTCAGTCGGATAGGTTATCAGATTCTGCTATGGTAGAGGAAGAAGGCGCTGTAATCATTGAAAGCGAAGAACTACAAATTTCATCCCTTTCAACCCCCCACACAGATCATCTTCTTCTTCCGTGCACCATAGGGTCTAATGGAATAAGTTTTTTCACCCAAGCGTTCCTTGATTGTGGTGCAACTGATGATTTCTACGATATCGACTTCGCGCAAAAACGTAATCTCCCCATTCATTTACTCCATCAACCTCGTCAGCCTCACCTCGTGGACGGTACACCAGCCGCACGTATTACTCATACTACATCTGTACACATTGATGTGAATGGCCGCGGGGAGACACTGGTATTTTTTCTCACAAAACTCGGCAAATATGAACTCATTTTGGGTCGCAAGTGGCTCAGACGACATAACCCTTCAGTAAATTGGTCTCAAGATACCGTCATTTTCGATTCAATCTTTTGTAAAAGAAATTATTTTCATCGTGCTCTCAGACACACGCAGAAAACTTCCTCCCCGAACTTTAAAAGTAGTACTAGTAGCCCAGATGCTGACGCAGAAAAAATTGGTAAGGGACGGCCAAGAAAGGTTGGTTCTGATGTGTTCTATAAGCTATCAAAGAAAAGTGACGTGCAAATAATTTCCCTTTCTCTAGACGAAGTGGATGCTAGAATCCATGAGCTGGGTGTCAATCTCAAAAATCTACCAACTAAACTAAGCTCCTCCCAATCCCCCACTGATCTGATAGATGCACAAAAATTACTGCGAGCACTACATCCTGTTAGTGGAGAAACCTCTGATAGACCAAAATTCGACCCCACAGCTGCGGACATGCAATTAGCTGGATTTTCACTTGAAGATATCCAAATTGCTCTCCAAACTAAAGATAGACCTAACCCGGCAAAAAAGCTCCCGCTACATTACCATCATCATTTAAACGTTTTTGACTACAAAAGTGCAGACATATTACCCCCTCACAGGGATTGCGATCATAAAATCGATCTTAAGCCGGGTACAACGCCTCCACATGGCCCTCTGTACAATATGTCTATCAATGAACTCCAAGTCTTACGGAAGTACCTGAACGAACATTTGGAGAAGGGCTTCATTCGCACTAGCAAGTCACCAGCGGCAGCTCCAGTCCTAATTGCCAAAAAACCTGGAGGAGGCTTAAGATTCTGCGTTGACTATCGAGGTTTGAATGAAATCACCATCAAAAACCGATATTCACTTCCGCTGCTACAAGAAACTCTTACTAAACTTGGTAGTTCCAAGTACTATACCAAGCTTGACATCATTGCTGCCTTTAACCATATCCGGATTGCCGAGGGTCAGGAATGGTTGACAGCATTTAACACCAGATATAGCTTGTTCGAGTCACTTGTTATGCCATTTGGCTTGTCTAATTCTCCAGCAACTTTCCAAGCTCGTATCAATGAATTCTTGCGGCCCTATCTCGACGTATTCTGTACTGCATACATCGATGACATATTGATCTACTCAGACGATATCCTTTCACATCGAGATCATGTAAATACTGTGCTGGACGCATTGGGAAGAGCTGGACCACATTGCGACATAAAAAAATGTGAGTTTGAAGCTGAAGAAGTGATTTACCTTGGATTAGTGATCTCTACTAAGGGTGTAAAAATGGATCCGCAGAAAGTTCAATGTATAGTCGACTGAAAACCACCCTCTTGCCTCAAAGATGTACAAGGTATTCTAGGGTTTTCAAACCTCTATCGCTGATTCATAAAGAATTTCTCCAAAATATTTCGGCCCTTATCGCGCTCGCCCGGAAAGATGTTAAATTTATCTGGTCCAATGCCTGTCAAACAGCATTTTGTTGGAATATGATATATCTTGGAATGCCAAGAATAACTTATTAGTAAGTCCGGCTAATTTGACTATCAAATTCCCCATTCTATATCACTGTTATGAATACATCATTCACCGAAAGTTTAATGCACATTAGCGTTTATTTCACACTAGCATTCCAGCGGATGACTATGTCTCAAATGCAGGTTATAGTTTTCTCGTATCTATTACCGACACGCATGTATTTAGCTTTATATTCCTGACCCATATGTGTGTATGTACATAGATCTACATCTACATGGATCATAACTTACGATCCATGGAGATTGATAAATACTGGTCAAAAACCACAGTTGATAAGATATGCGAACACGCAATCTCACTCTTATCATCTCGGTTTTACTCTGAACCATACATCTAAATACAATTCTTTCCACTCGGATCTTCCTCTCACAACCTCATTCAAGACTTACTGCATCGGTCTAACCGCCGACACTGATTCCGCTACAACCTCCATCTTCGCTCAAGCTCATAACTGAAACATATTTGAATCACTCCAGAAGACATTTATCACAGCGCCAGTCTTGCATTAATTTGACCCTTCGAGAGAAATTTTTGTCAAAGCCGACTCTTCCGATTTTGTTTCTGCCGGAATACTTTCTCAAAAAGATGAAAATAACGAACTCCATCCTATTGCATTCATGTCAAAAAAACTTGAGAGCGAAGAATGTAACTATGAAATTTGCGATAAGGAGCTCCTGGCTATGGTTCGATGCTTCGAGGGATGGAGAGCTGAGCTTCAAGGCTCCTATCATCCTATCACTGTTCTCATAGATCATTGTAATCTTGAGTATTTTATGACTACTAAAGAGCTCTCTCGACGTCATGTTCGTTGGAGCAAATTCTTATTCCAATTCGATTTTGTTACAAAGTCCCGTCCAGGAAGAGAGAACACCAAAGCCGACTCCCTAACTCAACGCTCCCAAGATTTCCCTAGTGATAGATTCGACCCCCGGGTGCAATTTCAGAGACAAACATTACTTCTGTCAGACAAGCTTGACGAGTCTATCATTGAAGAACTGAAAGATAGTAGAACCGTACCAGAGCTCAAACCTAATTCTTATTTGTCTCCAGTAATCCTCCAAAAAATTGTGGAAGAACCGCTCGACACAAATATCGCCCGGTTAATTGAACAAGGCTATAGGGAAGGAGATGACAGATGGCTTACTAAAATAGTTTCTGAGATGACAAAGCCTGAAGGAATTCCACATTTAAAAGAAGTTTCCCTTTCGGAATGTGAAATCCATGATAATCGCTTTTATTTCCGCGGCAGACTTTACGTCCCAGATAATGAGTTGAGAATTCTGATTTTACAAACTTCCCTTGATAGTTGCGAAAAGGGCCACCCAGGTAAGAACGCCTTATATCAAGCTATATCCGACCATTACTGGTGGCCCCGCCTCTCCCAACAAGTCGAACAATTTGTCAAGAACTGTCATAATTGCATTCGAAACAAAGTCTCTCGCCTCAAACATCAAGGTTCACTCAAGCCCCTTCCCCTTCCAGCCCAGCGCTGGCGCGATATATCGGTAGAATTTGTCGGTCCTTTGGCCGAATTTAACGGTTTTTATAGCATTATGGTCGTAGTAGATCGCCTCACCAAGGAACGACACTACACTCCTTGTCATACGAAAATGACATCAAAAGATCTTGCAAAGCTATTTCTTCGTGATATCTGGCGACTCCATGGCTTGTGTGACTCTATCGTATCTGATAGAGGACCATTATTTATCGCAGAATTTTGGAAAGCAGTTTGTCACTGCCTTCAAATCAATATATCACTCTCCACTGCCTATCACCCAGAGACAGATGGTTAGACAGAAAGCGCCAACTCATTTATGGAACAGTACCTAAGACACTATATCGACTATACTCAGGAATATTTTTACGAATGGCTACCCATGGCCGAGTTTGCTGCCAATAATGCTGTCAATGCTTCAACCAAAATCACCCCGCTCTTTGCAAACGAGGGGTTTCATCCGCGCATGAGTTTTGGCCCGCCAAGACCACCAGAAAGGACGTCTTCAAAGGACCTCCGCCAGCATACCAGTGCCGGGAATGACTTTGCTTCTAATATGGCAGATATCCTCGAAGTACTACGCTCAAATCTTATGTGTTCTAGAGAAAAGCAGGAGATCGCATCAGCAGCGAATCGCTCACCAGCACCTGCATACCGTGTTAGTGATGGAGTTTTCCTTGACGCTCGCAATATCACAGCCACACGGCCAATTAAGAAATTAGACTGCAAATTTATCGGGCCATTTCGAGTGACAAAAATTGTTGGAAATATCGCGCAATGTAATGGGCGCAATATTCATGGAACGAAAGTAGAAGTTGACTAAAAGAGTGTCATGTTCGGATTGCAGCTAAAAGTATGGGAAGTGTGCGCTACAAGTACAAGTGTAAGCGACACAGAGCCTAAGCCACAGCATAAACGAGTGTGGCGCCATCTAGGCAAAGAAAACCCCCAATAACCTCCTTGCGCCCACGCCATACAGCCGCTCATATGTCCAATAGGTAGCCTGAAGCGCTACCATATTACCTACTCCAACCTCTTAAATACACACGAGATCGTGTCGGGAACCTAGACGAAATAGAGGGCCCATACGTCCACAACACTCCGTGTCTCCATTTCCAACAAAAATAATAAATTCTCATGCCTATCAGTTACAGCTCCCCTATGAATATGATAGATTACACAATGTTTTCCACACTAATTAGCTGAGGCCAGCCCCTACTAACCCTTTACCAGGCCAAACTAGTCCACCATCCCAGCCTATCACACTCGACGAATCAGGTAAATAGTTGTATGCCATCGAGGCCATAATTGACTCCAAACGTAGTAAAAAGAAGAAAAATTTCCAATATCAAATTCTGTGGAGAGGCTATGACTCTGAAGATAATACTTAGGAACCTCTCAAAAATGTCGTATTCGCCAAGACATCCATTCAAGAATTTGAAAGACGCTTCCCTCAAAAATTACAGGCCACCAAAGCGGAAGTCGATAGAGCAAGGCTACAAGCAATTAAATCTGTAAAGAAGGTGTCTATGCAGAACTGAAAATCTCCTTTTTAGCGCACGCAAAATAGAGAGAAGCGGGAGTAAGGAGAGACCATATGTCAAGGAAACAGGGCGTTCAGGCAAAGCAGTCACATGATATATGGACATGTCTAAATGCACGCTAAACGCGTCCGTAAATAATTATTAGTTTCATAGTACTAGATTCTTTCCTCTTTGTAGACAATCTAGTTCACCAGATCAGACATCGTCGGTCCCCATCCACCTCACTCCGAACTGTCACACTGAAGGCAAAAGTCGACACATGTCATATAGAGACATGATTCATCGTTTGTACTTGTTGTATCAGCCATGACCATGTCTCAGTGAGAGGAGAAACATCATTGACTAGTTACCAGAAATCTAGTCAAGACCCTAAACATACTACTTGGACTAGGTGAATTTTACTGAGTAAGTAATTATTCTGATGAATCTAGACCTGGAGGAACATAATTTGCTTGCTTGGCTCGAGGTATATGAGCCGGAGCATATCATGTATTTTAGACTATATAGAAACCTATCCTAATCAAAATCATCATCTTCATTCATGTCAGCATCAATAGCTGCAAAGGAAATTTTACCATTTGCTTATAACACATGACTCTTCGTTCGCCTTGGCAGGGAACACCCGTGGCGCAAGCTCTCACGTAGCCGCGCACAGGTCGAAGTACCGGCCGAGCTGCAGGAAATCTTGAGTGAAACCAGCTACTTTCACTGAATCAGATCCGGCTACGCGATTCTGGAAAAGGATGAAGCCCTTCTGCAAAGCCTACTCGAGGCTGCTCTGAGACAGGCGAAACACAACGCCATACTCGAAGAAGCTTCCGACCTTGTCGCCTTTCGGATCGCGAATGTACCCGCATCCCTAGGAAGACTCGACGGAACTTGTACTGTCGATGCTGAGTGTAGCTCAACCGAGATCCACAATAGGACCCGAGAGGAGCCAATCCAGGTTCGACGGCGCGGGATATGCCGGCATGGTGCTCCGTATAGAAATTGGTTGGCCTTTTCTACCCGGGACTCCGCCCCTCCAACGAGTCTGGTATTGCTACCATTCACAAATCTCGTCCGAAACTTGAACAGTGCAAACGCTATTTGTGTTATTATAACGAGGTCATGAGAAGACAGATGAATACCTGAAATGGATGCAGATGATTATGGATATGCGGATATAATTGAAGTAGCTGTAATTCGAAGATGAGTTGGAATGGACAGTGGTGAGATGATTGTCTGGCCATCCGCGAAAGTATTGCTTCCTTATATACACGTTCAACCCCCAGTCTTGATCACGCACTCATCACAGGAGCTTCTTACTCATGTCACAGTAACCACTTCCATAGCCACTACCAATATCTACTCACATGACATACCATTGATACTGGTTTCTAGTATGGACCTTTTGGGATTACAGAGCTACACACCATCGTCACAGTATATGCAGCTGTCCCTCGGTAGCCATCAGAGCGATGTGATCTCGGCCGTGCTATCAGTGCCCTAATCTCACCTAGCTTCCTGCGCCCTAGTGTCCAAGGGCCGCGATAGTGGAAGCTCGATGAGACTCGATCGGAGCTAATCCGTGGTATTCACAACAATTTGTGCTTAAACGTTACCCGTCGTTGCTCCCGCGCTCCATCCTGCTGGAACTGCGGATGCAACATGCACTCGGCTTCCGAGAGCAAGGCCCTCATGGAGTGTCGCAACTGTGAGGGACTGATATCAAAAGTGCAGCTCGCGTGGACTCATCACATCGAACAAGGGGTTTTTACTGGAGGCCAAGACTGGGCACCTGTACGCGGTGTCTTCTACGGCCCTGGGAGTGGAATATTCTCCCAGAGCCAAGTCCAGCCAAATTTCGCAATACCGAACAAGTTGGCCCACGAGGCAATGATTCAAAGTACTCCACTATGTCAATCTTTCACACCAAACGAAATCTATTCCTACCCAAGTCTCATCAAGTCTACAAGTACGACCAAGTACATCCTCATCCCAATGACCACATCTCTCGTCGACTTTCTCTGGCCTCAGCTGGTCACCAAATACTGTTGTGATTATGAGCTTACGGTAGTCAATGAGCTGAAGCTCCTATTCAGCATTATGCGCAGGACGTGATAACCTTGTGGTCTGATTGTTGTGTTTTGAAGACTATATTGATCTAATGAGGAGAAGAGTTTTCCTATGTACAAGATTGAGGTGTCTGTGCACTGAATATTACCAAACACAGCTGCTACTCTAATCCAATGTAATCCCTATAGACCAAACATTACAACAAATACACGCCCAAGCCCACGCCGATATTTACACCCGACAGAGGAAGCAAAGCGTGGCGCAAAAATCTGGGAGATAGCTCTTTGAGTGGGCGTGAGAGGGATCAGGACAAGTTTAGAAGATGATGCAGATGAGGGAAACATTCTCGATGGCCGTGAAATTTCGACATTTGCCTAGGGCTTTTACAAATTGAGCTTTGTGCGTGCCAAGTCTTCGGTTGTGAGAATACAGGCGACGCTATAAACAACGCCATGGCTGGATGGTGCGGTGGTACATCGTCTTGGCTGATCTGCCAAGTAAAGTCTGGATAGCTTGGACACATATCCCACTCGAGACAGTAGATCGCTGCTTCAAATCCGGCAAATCACAACCACATTTCTCGCGGCGTTGGTATGCATGGATGACGAAGGCATGCTTGGCTAATCAAAGATTTTGAATTTACCTTTGGTGGGTACTTACGAAGGAGGGTCGACTGTTTGAGTGAGCGAACATACCTCATAGTGGTATTTGCGAATGAAATCCAAAGTATGAGTGTCTCTACGTTAAAGGAGTCATCCTACATGTATACATAGCACCGGTCATGTGTCATAGCTCTATGGCTGAATACACATTAAATGATATAAACAAATGACATTGGGGCTAGGAAGATGTGTTGAACGGTGGAGTACGGTTATTTAGTGAGAGAGCGAAGCGAGGTGGCCCAGTAGGACAACGACGGACAGTTGCGGAGCAATATGTCGTGCTCACCAACGGAGCACGAAATAGATGATCTGGAAGGATGTACAGATAGCCACTACCCGTAGTTTTGTTACTTCCCTCTCCATATAGCTCAATCTTTCGTAAAGTACACTACGACTGGCTTGGCTTCGTCAGACCTCATATGATGGGTGCTGTTATCTCCAAAATCAAACTATCTCGCCTGTACTTAATGCTGTCGGATGAATCTCTAGAAGTACAATCAGACCATGTGCATGAAACATTCTTTTTGATTAGAAATACGAAGAGAACGATGAAGGTCGTATTTCCCTAGTTCCACATGACAGAAAAAGAGACACTTCGCTTCCTAAGTGTATTTAGCCGAAGGGCTTTAGAAGAATTAAACGAGATACCGGCTTAATTTTGTAACCCATACCTTTATCGATCTCTTCTCATGTTGCTATCAGTCTAGTGTAATGAGTATTAGAGTAGTCGATTGGTCAGATCTGCTGCCACCCGATGTTCACTGCTGTGATTAATTGATGTCGTCGTATTACCCGGCTCCCAATCAGCTTTAACATCCGCCCAAGACCCCGAAATTTTTCATGCAAGAAATGTGGTTGACAGGCGCCCATTTTCGTTTTCGGGTGGGGCCTTGACGCCCGGAGATGCTAAGTGGGGCTCCGGAACTGTACGCTTACGTATCGTAGTACACACCACTGACATACTATCAACCTTGGGCTCCAATAAAGCCCCAAAATAAATCCTCAGCCGCGTGTGGTAAATAGTCAGAGAAGGTAGTTTGGGCTGCTTAATAATAAGGTTTTTGTGAGGATAGTCAAACCCCTTCGAAGCTCTCAAAGAAATTGTCTGAAAGGAGTAACTGGGGCATACAAATCGACCAGCACCAGAGTGCTGGTACATGAAACTGCTACTCTTCCAATAGAAATCTACTTGAAGCAACAAAGAGCTCAGTATGTAGACTGCTCAAATTCTCTACCAGTCCCAAAGACTATCCAATCAGCATCTAGTAAAATAAAGCTTCTCCAAAGAGGAGGGGAGGATATTAGAGCACACTATAGAAGAGCAGACCTTGCATACTGGAAAGAGATTCGCGGAGAAGAGAAATCCAAGGACTTGCAAAAAGAAGCCGTAAGGGTTGCAGCGTACCTGGAATGGGCAAAATCTTGGTCCGCCACAAAGCCAACCTCGACAGCCTAAAAGATTTGCTTCAGCTGATCCTAAAACTTGGGCAGCAGCAAAGTTCTACCAATGCCGCCATCCTGGACGTGCTAAAATAAGCTTCCGGGAGTCACCATTTTCTCTCCACAAAAACCTGACGAGGGCCCGAAGTAGCGTAGCAATCCAAATTCGAAGCGAGCATATCGGGCTCAATTCTTATTTACACAGAAGAAAAGCACCCGGAGTTTGTCACCCAAGTTGTCCGTATGGCTACCAATTACAAAATCCCAAGCACATGATCATGTCGTGCCCCAAGTGGTCAATCGGTAGAGGAGAAATCTGGAGACAAGCCCGAAATCGCTCCTTTGAAGCAATGATCAACAATCCTAGCGATATGAAAAGAATCACACGATGGATTTTTAATTCAGGTTGGATAGAACAATTCCGCATGACAAATGCAGTCGAAATGCTGCTCAGGGAACGAGACGGAACATGTAGAAGGTTGGGGTCGTTAGAAGGGACGTGATTGGTACATATCGACGGCGTTACAGTGTAACTGTGCTTCCTGAAGGATAAATTGCAAACTATAAGAATTAAGTCAGAAAGCTTGGGCTTTTTCACCGAGAGGTTTCCTCCTATGTAAATAAATAGGTAGGTTTACAGCCAACCTGCATGACCCCATAGGGCGCCAAATCAGGATAATGAAAACGAATCAAAAGGTTTTTGTTTTATCGGTACACGCTGATTTATTTTCGGTTCTTTTCCTGATATCTCGTGCTCTGAATTAGTAAGCTACGAAGCCGTGTATGTAACAGGTGTTGCGCTGTCAACTTCGTAATTAATTGCCCAATGACGTTCAAGGAAAACCTCCCGATACGGAAGTCTCGTCTGCCTTAAAATAGAGACAAAAATACTTGCGTAATTGTACCGTTATCTACACCTACAAAATTTATCTTACGTGATATTAACGCTATGGATTAGAGTATGGACCTAAAAGCACGACTTGAATAGAATAGTAGAAAGCGATTAAAAGTCCTTTTCTTTTGAGAGTAAATTTATGCGGAGAATTGGTTAGCATTAGTTTATCGATTGCCTCACAATTCAATGTGGAGGATAAACAGAGAACATTACGGCGAATTATGATAATTCCAAATAAGTACTACATGGCATGAAAGTTAAGCATTATCTTTCGAGTAGCTGTCAAGTTTGTATAACTGTGAAATTTAGCTATCCAGACCCAGATAAAATCTGCACCAGAAGCCTCAAAAAATTATCTTGTAGCGCTTAAAATTTAACGCTCGCAGGCTGCTTGTTAGGCCTAAATAAAAACAGCGCATACCAACTCGGCTCTTGGGAAGGCTATTAAAACATGACTGCAGGTCGACGTGGGATAAGATGACAGGAACTTTGCATAGAACTGTAAGACAAGCAAAATGAAAGTGCAAAGGTCACCCGAAGCCTGGTTCACATCAATCCTTTGGGAAAGGTCAGTCTATGCGGTGATTTAATTTGCCCTGCTGCACTTGTGTCTTGAAGTCGTGGCTGTAGTGCCACAACATCATAATCCTATCTGAGAATGGCCTTGGGAACGTGGGTGGAAGGCAGGTGTGGTGCAAATTTCCGGATGACTTGATGAAATTTTTGATCGCGCATCACCTGTCCTTCTCGTGGCTCACGATGATCGAATTTGGGCGCGAAATTTATTTTCCTGGTGGCTTGAAACATCCGAGGGGATACGGCATGAATATGCTTAGTTTGACAAAATTGAACCTGTTCTTGCTACGTTCTTGCCTTGCATGACTTAAATCGACGAATCATAAATAGTAAGTGTTATAAATCACAGGATAGCAAGCGAGTTTTTGCTGGAAGCTCGCACATTGAACGATGTGCAGTTGGAGGTGACATGGTAATAGCGCATGTATGCATTTCCTTTTGTGTCTGGGAAGTAGTGTGTCTAGATCAGGTGATGCCCTGACGCGTATCAGTCGTGCTCTTATGTCAACTTGCATTAGCGTATTCGTAGGATTAAGGAATTTTTGGTTAGCTGAATATTGATCAACTTTCACCCGAACTTCAAGGCTTAACAAGCATTCTGTGGTACCAACTACAGGCGTGTTTTGAGTCCGAATTCAAAGGTGATAATCTGAAAGTACGGTAGTGCGACACACTACATATGTGTAACGTAGGTAAGGAAGTTCGTCTTGGGCAATTTGTCTGTAGTCCAACTAGTACTAGCCTAAGGCTGCAGACTAATCAATTGGTAAGGTGCTGGTATCCGACGTAAGCTACCTTCCGCTCCACGTACAGGGCAACTTGTTATGAATATCTACTTAAATGGCTTCCCACCTCACTCATCATATCATTATCTTCACCGCAAGCACCCTCAACTAAACCAGCCACCTGACCTATCCAAGGTCATGAGCCGACAATAACAGTATCTACTTGTGGATCGGTAGAATTGAGGTTCTGCTATCCACAAACTGCTGTATTGCCGGATTCATTCGACTTACACAGAGTCTCTACCTGACGTTAGATGTGATTAGGTATGAGAATTTTTACTGCCAACAAGTCGCTCAGCATCACTGACCAAGATTTTTAGACATACTCTCGCTATCAATATTCTAATAAGAAAGAATGCAAGGCCATCAATCGACATAGAAATATTTAAGCAGGATTGCACAATCCCCTCATTGCCTTCAGGGCCTTGATATCTGCTGTACCTCTATAATCGTTCGCTTTGGCTGTTAGTGAGCTTTATGAAGAAAAACTCCCAAAAACTTCTATGAGGCAATTTGGGTTATAGAAGCAGTAGAATCCTTTGCCTACACCTGCGCTTTCCCGATCACCATAAGTCTTGAATCTGGTCAACTTAACCAGACATCAGCGCCAGCAGAGAATAACTGACTTCACAGCCATTGGGTGAGAGTCTCAAAGGAGTACACAATATGTATGCTACAAGAATATTGACAATCTGAAGCCTGATACACTCGGCACAGTTTCGCATTTTATATCGAAGAATTAGTTGCGAAATATTTATCCTAGCATCTCAGGTGAAAAGAGGATCATCGGTCAGAGCAAATTAATCATCCCTAGAAGTACAAAGAAGTCCAAGTTAAAAAGTGTGCACGCCCTAGCATGATGGGCTATTTCAAGAGCTCATACTCTGATAGAGAATTATGGCTACTTTTAATTCATTCGCTTACAACCACTATCCTGATCGGACTCTGAATTCGTACAATATTCGACACTCTTGTCCAGGATCATTTCAATCTACTCAAAAAATGTAAAAAAGATAGAGCAGAGTTATTACTACTCACCAAAGAAATATTTAAAATATTTACACTACACAATGGGTATGTTTTACTCGGAAGAAAGTAGCATTAAAACTTCTGTAATTCGCACGCAAGAGTGGATATCGCCGGTACACTGACTTGCGCTTGAGCAAGACCACATCAATATGAATCGATATTCTAACAATATATGACTATTAAATTGAAATTGGCCAAGTTATCAGCCAGAGCTTACAGCACAAGGCCTATTGATTGAATGTACACAAACGAAATAATAAACTATAAATTTGAATCTGTGTACAAGAGAAGTAAAGCCCCTTCAAATTACAAGATTTAACCAAAACGAACCCAAAAATTAATCAGGACCAAAAATAAGGATAATCAAAAGTTCTTCGTCAAAATATTAAAATGCGACATTATTTCCAGCTCAATTCAGGAAATAACCCTTTCGATCTGGTTTCAAAACATATTTTCAACCATTATAAAAATAATGAAAAAAAGTTTGCTATTTCTCGGGCGTTGAGAAGTTAACATGTTAGATGCAAGTTACCGTACGATGCTTGCAATTTCTTCCGAGAAACAAATATTAGAGAACTAGAGAAAGCGAAATAGAGAGGAAAGGGTATTAGACACAACCTTTCATGGGTTGTGCGTCCTGTTTCGCTGAGATAAAAGTTAGAGAGATTCTTGATCCAAGAGAAGTAATGAATAGTTTATAGGTTCGAAAATACCAACAGAGAGATCTGTGGCGGGATTGAATGATTGTATCGAGCTATTGTCCAGAAGCAATTACAAGCGGAGATTAGGCTTTATCAAGTTAACAAGACGGGGAGAAACTTTTACTACAAATTCAACCACAAATTCTAGTTTAAGCTTATCAAACTGTGGATAGTTTGAAGGCGATTAATGTCAGATATAAAGTTTAAGGAGTTAGGTTTACAAAGCTTGGAGTTACTTGTTTCGAAAAAAGGTGTTTCGCTTGGGCTGTAGTAATAAGAACTCTATCTGTTCTGACTAGAGATGTTTCGTTCCAAACCATGAGAAGCTTGGTCTATGGGGACAAGTTGGGGACACATAGAGCATTTGCCATTTTCTAGACGTACATAATCTAGATAGTATCAGTAAGAGAAATGGCAGCAAGGAATTAATTGACACTTTTCACTTTTACTTCATACATTTTTCAATTGACTCGTAGAGTCTAACAAAGCTTCTGGGGAAAGTCTAGTGTATCAAAATTCCTCTCCGAACAACTTTACAAATCGGCACATGTGATAAAAATTACAACTATGTCGGACCATTGTCGATAACCCTTCATAACACGTGGTTACATGTTAATATGTCGCATTGTGAATCCAGAAGGTTTGGAATAACTACTGTACACACCACTTCTGTAGAGCAATTGCTTCTAGACATGTAGAATATACACCATACAGTTCACATCAGATCTTCACATACAGATATAAACGCACAATCAGGATCTAGTGATTTTTGATTTTGATTGAATTTAACGTCGTGCCGTCCATAGCTCGTTACTACTGTCACATGCTTGACAGCCCAGTCCCTACTGAACTATCCAACGCTCTAGCGCGTAATACAGCACATCGAAATTAAAAAAGAGCCCGTCTAGTTGTCCGCCACACTCAAGTGACGCTATCACATATCATCTACGACTTATTACTGCCATATAACTATTTCGTTCACTCATGCCGCCCCAGTCCTCCGCAGAGGCTGGCTATTGGTCCCTACTCCCCGCAAATTCGACACGTCCTGACGTCGAATTGGTACTCAAAGGGCCTCCCAACGATCCAAATAACACACAAAGGCAGAGCCGATCTGCGAGGCGAGCTGCCAATCCTCGCCCCCATATCCCACTGAGTCAATGGGCGTTACCTCGACTAACTTCCTCGCAGATGAAGCGAGGGCTTTCAACTTATGCTTTGCAGAGGCTGAGCGTATTGTCAGTGGGTATATTTAACTACCGGCTAGTATAACTAATAAACAGCTCAGACGAGCTGTCGAAAAGAATTGAGAGGCTTTACAGGCCATAATTATAGACATCCTACGTGGAAACCCCCATCCCCGATCCAGTGGGCCATCAGAGGCTGCCAGTAGCAGTAAGACGACAACCCTTCCGCCACCGGCTACTAAGTCAGAAGGAAAGAATAACTCGAGTACCCTACGACCTGTGCAAATACTCTCGAGAGATAGCAGCAGCTAGGCGAAAGGCAAAGAGCCAGCTTCGACAAAGCCTACTAGGCAAGTCGAAGGCGACGAGCCCAAAAACACCAGCACCACTGAGAGATCCTGGACTCAGATGGTCAGGAAAAAGCCAAAGCCTGTACAACCAGTGGCATCAACATCGACACAGTCAATGGGTCCCAGTCAAAAGCAACCGGCCCCACACAAGCGCCTAAGCCAAGTACCCCCGCTTCCAAGCCGGCTCGCCCAGACGAACGTGTGTTCCTACGGGTCAAGCCCGACCACCCGTGGAGACGCATGTCTCCCCACTACATTAAAATAAGCCTCGCAAGCAAGCTACGCTTGGCTAACTCTGCAATCAAGCAGGTTGCTGTCGTCAAATTAGGGTTCGCAATAAAAGCTGAAGGAGATGGAGCAAGAGACGCGCTCCTCTCGGGCATCGTGCTCTTGGAGAGTACAGAAATGAAACTAGAAGTCGCCTCCAACTGGATCTCGGTATTATCTCCAAATGTACCAGATAGGCTCTACACCTTAGAAGGACCAACACCAGTAACATCGGAGATGGTGATTGAAGAAGCGACTCTTAAAACGGGCGTTAGACCGACCTCGGCTCGTGCGTTCGCTACAAGCATGGCTTGGCCATCAACCGACTGGGTGCTGCATTTTGGAGCCGGTAAGCTAAATCTGGGTGAAAGAATTTTCGAAGAGAGCGGTCGCCTACACGAGCTCCAGCGCAAGGCCAAAACTGCGCAATGCAACCGATGCTGGGGAAATCACCCAACAAAAATCTGCTCACGAGCGGAGCGATGCTCCGATATGGATCGATCGAGCATAAAGCATCTGTCTGTAAGCAGACCATCCAGAGGTGAATGAACTACCATGGGCCATATGCAGCCATAGAACCTCACTGCATGGCTAGAACTACCAGGGTTGGCGGCGAAACTGTGCAGCGAACTAGAGACCAGCTATCAGTTAAACGCGAGCAAGGTCAAAAGGAACGGAACGCTTCAATCCGAGAGATGGAAGCAAAGCAGAAAGCCACCGAGGCTACTGCCGACAACGAAACCACTAACGTAACTCAATGCCCCTAAGGGACCACAACCTTGCCGAGCTCCATACAACGGCAAAATTGATCTCGTTTCTCTGTGCTAATTTGGATAAAAGAGACCCCGCTACGGACATCATCCTACAATCCGCTTGGGATTCAGGAACCGATGTCCTACTTATCCAGGAACCCTGGACCTAACAAAAGGACGGCTTCTAGCTCACCAAGTCGCATCCAGGATACGATAGGCATTTGCCTTCCCGTGTCGCTGCCAACTCTTCAAGGCCACGCTCCCTCATCTACACGCGAAAGGGGATCAAGTGCCAACAGCAAGCAATCTGCGAGACATCACCGGATATCACCGCAGTAAAGGCAGAAGGAGTCTCATTTTTCTCCGTATACCGCGCTCCTAGAGCAGGCCTTTTACCGCTACCATTATGGGCTCCATCTGGGCCAACAGTTATCGGCGGAGACTTCAATTCCGTTCACCCTGACTGGTTGCCAATGGCTACTACGCTACACGGCGACGGCCAGGTGCTCACCGAGTGGATGTTCGAGCACGGTATGGACCTATCTTCCGCACCGGGCGTCCCGAAACACGATCTTGGAAATACATTCGACCTAGTCTGGTCTAACGCTGGTGCCCTTACAGATATTTCGATAGAGCTTGACTCGACATCGGATCACAAAACTCTTGCAGGGGACGTTTCCCGCCCGAACTCGAAAGCCAGAGCTGTTATCAAAACTGGCCAACCGGTGCGACTGACTGTGACGGTCTTAAAGTGGCGTTTTATTCAAACTGAACTCAGAGCTAGATACAAATGAAAATCTTAAAGTGACGAGCAGAGACATGACTGAAAGCCTCCTATTTATTTACAAGACTATGATCTCGTTCCCTCATTTCATACCATTCTCAAAATAGATCATGACCTGTCCTCCGACAAACACCAGCATCTCCGTCTATTTTAATTCGGCTTCATTTTAATGTTAGTAATTTTAGTTATTAAAATAGTTATGATGCGTGTGGCTTAGATGACTCACGACTGGTGTTCGAGTCGTCCTGTCTGCAATCTAAATTTATCATTTAAGAATAGATTTGCATGAACTATGCCAAGGCCTATACTTGGGTCTAATGAGTTGTGGAGGGGTTCATGACATGTATGATGTTTAATATGGTTGGAAGAGTTTAAGCCTTATTTATTAGGCGGCAGCCTAATGATAACCAGGTATGAGCCTGTGACAGTGATAGACGACGCCCTTGAAGACTTCGCCAAGGTACTAGGTAGGTGGGCCCATGGAATAGGTCTACAGCCAGCAGATTCAGTAAGCGCGGTAAATAACCTCGCTTATAAGCTGGTCCAAACTATTAGCAATACTATCAGGGGTACCAGAAGACGCGGGAGTGCAAAGAAGGGAAGGACGGCACCTTGGTGGACGATGGAGTGCGCACAGGCCAAACGCAAATGCAAGATATTCAGGCACGAGGAGAGCAGAAAGGATTTCCGTCGCATAGTCAGAAGCGCGAAACGCCAATACTGGCGGCGAAAGTTCTCCGAAGCCATAACTGTCAGGTAACTGGGAGCCTGACCTGTGATAGGCGAAGTCTATGTAATTAAAGTAAAAGATAACTCAGTAAAAACAACTTGATTTCTATTTCTCCCGGAATTCTAGGACTATATACACTGATCATGATTGACTTGATCTCTTGATCTCTTAATATAGACATGCGCTAGAAATAGAATAACCTACAGTTCTAAATACAGAATTGAAGCACTGACCGAAACAAATAACCCACGTATGTATGGATAGTCCCTATTTTTGACCTGAGACATTTCTTTGTCCAACTTCTTCGGTGGTTATTCTTAGCCGTTGACAATAACCGACGTCGACATGTATCGGATGGCACGCTGGGCAAAGCCGCGACTTACATCCCCTGCTCTACCACTCCAAACTCCGGATAGTTTTGTATCGAACCCAGGAAAGCGTGCACTTCTGCTTCGCTACCTTCTTCTCGGTCGGTTCACCAGCCAAAACGACGTCGAGGCTGAGAACATCGAGCCAGGACTCGGAAACCTTCCATGGGTCTCAAGCGTCACTGATGAAGAAACCAAGTGGGTCACAACGGCCTGCCGGAATAAAGCCCCTGGAGCAGACGCAATTTCTGTTCGTCTTCTTAGGACAGCCTGGCCGTCAATTGGACAAGCAGTGAGAGTACTCTTTGAGGGCTCACTTCGACTGAACCACTTCCCGAAGGCATTCAAGCTAGCCGAAGTGATTCTCCTCCTCAAGCCTGGCCGTAATCTCAGCACAGCTAAAGGATGGAGGCCCATCGCACTACCCTCCTAATCGACTTTGAACTTGATCGTCGACTTTGTTTATTGGTCTGTTATCACAGACACGGAAAATGATTCATAAGATTGCTTTATGAGAGGCTAGGATTAATTCCGATATAATTTGGTTGAAGACTTGTCCTCAAATTTAGAGGCTACAATGTCTTTATATATCTACGTATTTACCCCCATATTCACCATATCCGCTAGCCATTCTATATCTAGCGTGCATAGCCTAATTTATCTCATGGTTCTGGGATGGGGATGTAGTTTCCGAATAGCAGTATTCTTTTAGCTACTACAATACGTAGCAGCTTCAGATATAGTTTACCGTGCGATACTTCCACCTTAGCTACATGCCTCCTTGATATACTGCCGGCTCGGTAATCAGTGAGATAACCGAAGCTAAGCCTTAATAATAACCTTAATTACGAAACCATGAATACCTAAGACAGAAGCCTGCAATCTAACACAATTAGGTTAGGAATTGCCAACTACAACCTAATCCAAACACCTCCTCTCTGGGCAGAGGCCTTGAGAGACTAGTCGCAAGTCGTATGGCTTACACCGCCATTTCGCACAAGGCTGTGCCGCAGCAGCTTTTTGGAGCACTCTCCGGCAGATCCGCTAATGACCTCGTCTCATGCGTCATCCATGATGTGGAGTATGCAATGAAAAGGCAGAAGAAAGCAGTCCTTGTGACTCTGGACGTACAGGGGGCATTCGACGCTGTACTCCACGGAAGGCTGCTGCAGAGGGTGAACAAAGTTGGGTGGCCGAAACCAGCCATCACTTGGATAAAGTCGTTTCTGCAAGAACGATCGGCCCGCGTCAGACACAAGGACGGAGTAACAGACACAATTTACCTAGAGTGCGGGCTGCCACAAGGATCGCCTTTATCCCCAATTCTCTTCCTCCTTTACATGGCCGAAGTCGTGGGGGGCAGTAGTTGGAGATTTGGCGATGCAGATGATGTTGCTATCCTCGGCATTGGCTCAACTCCGAACGAAGCCGCAGTAGCTGTCCAGCGAGAAGTCGATGCAGTCCTAGGGTGGGTTGCTGAAAATGCCGTCTCTTTCGACCCAGAAAAGGCCGAAGCAATCTATTTCCTCGGACCTAGATCCAGGGGATACAACCTTCCGACAATAAGGGTAGACCCTCGCGATGTTCAAGCATCCGACAACATCCGATGGCTGGGAGTTTACTTGGACCGTGGCCTGACCTTCGAAAGCCACGTCGCCAAGTGGACCAGTAAAGCAATGTGTCTAGTACAATACTTCCGACGGCTCACTCAGTGCACCCAGGGATCAAGGCCCGACCTACTAACCACAGTGATCCGCACGGTAGTCCTGCCAATCGCGATGCACGCAGCGGAATCCTGGTACCCGGGGCCAACCAGGGAAACATATCGGGGTGTCGCGCGAAATCCGTGCAAGAGACAGTGCAAAGTTATTGATCAAACTTCTGCCTTAGGAATGCGCGTGGCCCTACCAACCTGGCGCACCAAGCCCATCATAGCCCTAAGAAGGTATTGAAAATCTAGACTTAGTATGTATGAAGGTTTAGATTTCTAGGTATGATCATCAAGATCAATTGAATATGATTAAGCCCAGCTAGGCAAAATCAGGTTCAGTGGCATCTGGAATTCAGTGGCTAGGAAATGCTACCTTGCGATGATTGAGTGGCCGGTTGTTGCTAGATCACTGGGAGTTTGGGATCACTAAAGCCTTGGTAATCTGTATTTAAGGATAGACTTATTTGAATATGCTAAACCAAGTTAACGGAATATTACATATTATTAATTTATATTGAGAAGAGAGTTCGATTGTTACAGGCTGTAGCCTTGTATGTGGATCCGGAACTATCCGGCTCCGTCTATGAACAAAGGCGCGCTAGTGTCATGGGAAAACGCACTCGATTGGAATCAAACATCTTGCGCGCGCGTCGTAGCAATTCTCCTGCTTAGATAAAATGTATATTCATTTTTGGACCCATAATTGTGAACAACAAATGGGAAATCCCTTCACATCGGTATCCTATACAACTATCAGTAAATTCTTGTCCGGAATTGTAGACTTGTTCTTTGAGGTATTTCCTCCCAGAAATCCTTGATAATTTCTAACAGAAGGGAGACTGGTATCCCACCTGCACACATTCTGCTCGAAGAACACAGGCTCAATACCTTCGCACGAATCCGAAGACTGGATGATTACCATCCGCTTCGACATCGGGCCATGGAAAGTACCGACAGCGCTCGCCACCAACTTGGACTAAAGATATGCAACAAAAGCTGACTAGGTCTCGACAGAGCTCATGATTCGAGGGTCCAGAGGATGTACCGACTTCTGCCAGAGGCTGAATTTCCTCCACCGCTCCGACCTCCGGTCCCCCCTCAGCTGAATCCTTGCTGGACAAGTAAGAAAGAGGCTGCTAAGTTTATAAGAGAGTGGCTACCGACACTTCCACCCGACTGTCTCTGCGTTTACAATGATGGTTCTGGGGCGTCAACCCACAGAGTGTCATGAGCTTTTGTGACTTTTATAAACGGCAAAGTCACGGTAATTGAGCAAAGCGGCTCGGGCAAAATAACCAATGCGGAGGTCTACGAAGAGGAGGTTCATGCGTCTTTGGCTGCTCTTGAAGCAATCACTACCAGGAAGCGAGATCGAGGTCACAGCGTCATTTACACCCTGCTCGTTTTGGCAAGGAGTTTTACAAATTGAGCTTTGTGCGCGCCAAGACTTCGCTTGCGAGAGTGCAGCTCACACTATAAAAACAGGCCGACGATGGAAGGTGCTGCGGTCCGCCTCCTGGTGGTGTTCTCCGGTATGGTTTGAGTAGCCTGGGCACCTACTCCACTCGGGAAGGAGACATCTTAGATTACATTTCTCGCGGAGAGAAGTTGATGGATGACGGAGGCATGTCTGGATAACTCAGGGTTTTTGAGACGTTTCCCTGGGCGGGTATTCACGGATGAGGGTTGACTTGGGGTGAAGAAAAAGCCGTCATAACTTCGCAGTGGTACTTGCAGATGAAATCTGAGGCATGAGTGCTCTTCCTTTACGCCGAATCATCTTTTCTGTACCTTTCTTTGATATTGTATCACAGCTAGATAGCTGCATACGCAATTAAAATCTGATGCAAAAAAAAGAATTACCCTGATTATGACTCCATGAATAATTGGAACAGTAGCCTGCAGCATAGTACAATTAGGCTAGACATCGTTGACCAGGACCTAATCCGAACAATTTACGATGTTATTTATACCCGCAAGGAGGAAATCAAGTCGAAAAATACAAAGACTGGGTCCTGGCTAGTGGAGTCACTATTTCTCTATTGGGACAAACATCTTGAGGGAAAACAGGCGGCTGAGGCGTGGAGCGGGAGGTGGAACAGGTCTCTAAAGACCGTGCTGGGACTGGCATTTTGAGGTGTTTTCAACTTTGGATTATTTTTGGGTGCCAAGACCAAGGTTTCGGCTAATTAGCCAGGAGGACTTCTTTTGTCGATGAGTCAACGGCTCTCCCCAGCGCCCTGGACGGCACAAAAGAAGTTGGGCTAAGCCACCATACAGCAATCACGCTCTGTCAAGACTTTACTGACATCTAAGCACGAGCTTTGGGAAAGAGTTGGAATGAGGCTAGGAAGGCGTAGTGTGAATTTCCCGAGGTACCCACAAGTCCACAGCGCCCTGCTGGCCGGCCTCTTCGAACGCTTCAGAAGGGGCAATATGTCTTCGGATTTATTCCTAATGTCGGTATTAGAAGAGCCCCGCAACCAATGGTTTTTGCGACTTTTCCCGGCTGCCATACACCCGCAAATGGTCATCGTTTTGCTGGCCGGAGAGGGGAGATAATGAAGGGCTAAGGGCTCCTCTTAGTGTATGATCGAATGAGGACTGGTTAGGGGTGGTACTGTCTGAGGGGGGCTGTATGGGAGGCATAGGAAGGGATAAACTACTGGTATAGGTATCCTTGGCCAGAAGGCAGAGAGGACCTAAATGTCCTACATAGTCATAGACTCAGACAGGACAATAAAATAAAATAAAAAATATACTCTAAGAGCAATGAAGGCTGGAGAGTATGATTCAGTCCTTGCTTGAGGCCACCTGAGAATAGCCATTTACCGTCTGGGTAGTATCATTCATAGTGAAATGCCCAGTAGGAACTTAAATTTAATTCTATTCTATTATACTGCTTTACTGACAAGGCTCGAGTCCTTGGTCCTGTGCAGCACAACTAACAGTTCTGACCAATGATAGTCCAGACAAGCAAAGCTAATAGCTTTATGAAAACTTCGTAGCTTCAACAATTATCAAATTCTGACTTATGTGTTAAATTGAATTGTAATATCTTGTCATACCCAGCTCATAAGCGCAATGGGTACCTTCAGATTTTCTTCTCATGTAAATTTAGTATGTGGGCGAGTACAGCTAGATAGCATACTCGAAATTTTCACACGGGTATTCTCTAGCTTCAGGGCTCTTTTGGCACAGCCCCCGGTCTATTTGAAAAAAGCCAAGGTCGTCTCTCCCAGAATTCATTTTTTATGATATCCACATGCTCGACTGTAATTTTTGCCTTGGCTTTTCGCCTTTTATCTTTCTCCTCCTGGTTCTTGGAGGGTGCAATATCTTCGGCCTGGTCTAGAATTTTGGCAATGCTGGATATGGATAAGCCCGGCTCTGTTAGCTCGTACTTGCTTTGTCAGTTAATTTCCGATCGTAATTAATGGATTTCTTACATCCCTGTAAACGACACTTCCCTTTCTGTAAATTTCCAACTCATTATTGTAGTTTATTTGAAACCTTGAGTAAAGGATTTCATTCTTTTCGGCAGCCAAGGAACCCTGTCAGTTTCTATGAGAATGAAGGTCACCATGTATTTTCATGCTCTTGACCTACAGCAAGTTCTTTTTCAGCGCTTTTAGAATCAAGTCCTCCTAGCTGGATCAATGCCCAGAAAGTTGTATTGTAGAGATTGTTTATATGGCCTGTCAGAACCGATAAGTTACAGTCGCATGGTAGAAAAAACTCACAGTCAACCTGTCTCCAACACATATAATCCCTCAGGTTTTGAACACTCGGATACTGAACAGCTCTTCCATCGAATGTGGGCAATGGTGGAGAAAGTGGCTGATCCGGAAAGAATTTGGGCCAGGAATGAACGTAATAAGCTGTAAATGTTGATACGACGGTTGTCACTAACTTACTGTTGCATCACTATTAGCACCAGATCATGTCTTCAAGAATAATTTTAGAGACTTCGATACCTTGAACGCCTATCAAAGAGTGCACATGATTTGTGAAATACAAAACTTATGGCGAGCGTTAGCGTTTACAATGAAGTAGAATAGTACAGGCTAGCCCGCGATCGTTATCCCATCCTCATTAACCAGCGTTCTGGGAATATTTGATTACCTGTATTCATCACTGACACCGTAACCCAGAATAACATCTGGCAGTTCAGTCATGAGTGCCTTTGCAGCATAATTCATGAGATCGAGAGCCCGTCGATCGTTTGGTTTATCAAATGAGTACCTGCTCGAAAACCTATCGAAAAGCTAAGCTATTTTTATGATTCTGGGTCCAGGAATTGGCTGACTTGTGAAAGCCCCTTCCATCAATACGGATGACAATCCATGTGTTGGGTAGTATAATGTCTGGCTGCTCAAAGTCTTTGACATACTCGTACCTTGGATGCGTTATTTAGCTAGAATTGCATCCATTATCTTTCTTTTCATACTTGGAATTGGCCATGATACACTCTTCAATGATTCAGTTGAGTCGTATTAGGTTACTGGTCATTAGGTTTCTTGGAGGATTTTCTTCGTTTGTTTGTGATTACAGGCGCTTGACATCTTGTTCTCATCGCACTCCTAGTGAGCTCGAGCACAAGCGGGGCAGGGCGGGGCCGGACCAGGTTAATCGTCCCATGGCACGTATTAGTCTAGTGCCACTTAAGTGGTCGGAGCCATATTAAAATACTTCCATCTGATGAACTTTTAGTAATTTAGTAATACATGTTTTTACAAATTGCCCACCGGGGACAGTAATCCTAACTACCCGCGTAAACGTGGAGGGATCTGGGTCTCAAATTGTGTGTGAGATGCCGACAATGCTAAATCATAGATAAATGCCAACCCCGACGTCAGGCCAATGCAGTCGTGATCGGCATCCGTCAACAGACCCAAAACAACAACATCTAAGTCTACCAGCCCTAACCTTAGATTTGCTGACAAAGACGTATGTCACAGTAGGGAGTGAGGTGGATGGGGACCGACGATGTCTGATCTGGTGAATTAGATTGTCTACAAAGAGGGAGATACTTAGTACCGTGAAACTAATAATTATTTATGGACGCGTTTAGCGTGCATTTAGAAATGTCCATATATCATGTGACTGCTTTGCCCGAACGCCTTGTTTCCTTGACAACGAATTCTTCACCGTGAGGTTTTAAGTTCCTAGGGTGCTAGATTGATAAAATGTGAATATACGGAAATCGTAGGTCACGATGTCTCGGGATTTCTACTATATCTTCTATATAGTGAAATCTTAAGACGGTGTGTGACTCCCCCTCTAAATTTACAGGATGTGTCTAGTATATACAGGTTTCCAGCTTAGTGTGCATTATGCATAAAAACTGGGGTACACGTGACAAATTATAATACAATATTTATGATCATGGATCCTCAACCGTCCAGTGGTACTGGTGTAATCGCTCAGTATGCTCTGCATATCTGGGATAGCCAAGAAGAATCGCATCCGAATCGAAGTCGAATGCAACCTCAAGCATATCTGCATTTGACGACTTCTCGACAATGCCTTTCTTACCATCTTCATCTGAGTCCTCAACCTCTTTCTAACCGCACATCATCTCGCCTCAAAGACTAGTAAAGAAGTAGCTCCAACTGCAAACAGGAGCTTGCTCCATTAATTTCCGGCCATCTCCCACTACAAATTTACGACGCTACATTTATCCACAAGTCTGCAGCGCCCAGCTGGCCGGCCTCCTCGAATGCTTCAGAAGGGTCACTATGAGGATCTAGGCAGCGAAATCATGGATCGTCCGTGCGCCTAGCGCCACGCTGACGGATAAAGTCCGGGCATTAACTAACGACACCAGGAATAAGCATGAGCGGAATACGGTAGAAAGAGAGGAGGGCAAGACTGGACACCTGTACGCGGTGTCATCTACGAACGTAGGAGTAAAATATTCCCCCAGAGCCGAGATTCAATCACTAAAAAGGGTGGGATGAATTTTTTTGATGGTTTCGTCTTGAAGGAGTTGAACTCGATATTTTGGTCGAAAAATCAGTCGACAGAGATTTCATAACCGCAAGAAAATCGAACAAAAATTCATCACCACCAACATACGGTTCACGAATGGGCTTAGGTCTGTCTGGGGGTCGAATTCAAACACCCGATATCTCTCAAGCTCCTTATGTATTTGTGTTGGAAATTCTGACTCTCGAATTTAGGATTCAGCCACTACCTGTTTCGTCTCAGGTTCCCGACAAGATCGACTCTCTCTACACATTGTGGATCCCGGATAGATCTACAGGGCACGAATTAGCTAGATGTAGGAAACACACACACACACACGTAATCGTAATTATCCTATGACCTCACGCGCAGCAAATCGCACTGTCAGAGCCCGCAGTCACAGCCCGCGACCACAGCAGTAGATCTACTAGCGTTGAGTAGTAAGGAGTAATCAATGTATATAGACACATAGACATCCGACACTTGAAGGATATAGAATTCACGTATTAGTCTCAAGCTCTACACAAGATCCGTTGTAGTTAGGAGCCACGAGACACCACGTGATATCACCCCAATCTTACACCCACACCCATTGTATACTAAGTATACAGCGCGCGCTCGGAACCTCACATGTCCCGAGTGCGCTAATCGCGCCTACTGTCGCCTATACGTTTGGATATTTACATACAACAGTGTACCTTGGCTCATCATGGTAGATGAGAGGTGGCTGGTCATCATTAGGTTTGACAGGCACATGAGACTAGTGGGAATTTCTCCCCTAAGATGTATATATAAGTCCAATGTTCACATAGTTGTAAAATATCAAGTCTTCTTTACTTCATATTTATCCATATAATATCGTACAGAGTATATTTTCCAACAATTTGTGACGAAGCATTTCTCAGCTGATTCTACACCTGTGACCCACCTCCATACTCGACACATCACCTACCTACACACGCCCTAATGAGGAAATTCATGATGGAAACAGGACGGGTACAAAGGAAGAAGAAAAGGGAACATACACCGAGAGGATCGCACAAATCCCTAATGATGACAACAACCCAGCAGTACGATATGAAGGTGCAAGGTTAGAGCAACAATGAGATCTGGGACTGCATTTATATTTCGGAGTCAATGAGGATGTCAAGGGCTCAGGCGCGTGGTGGCCGAGGCTGAGGAGGAATTTGCGCTTCGGCGCGCCAAAATGGGGTTCTCTGGACGGTTGGGCTTGATATGATTCAACACATGGGTGAAGTCTGAGGTGGCCCGGTCATTTAAGTGGGTCGAGGGAGATGTACTTAATGGTAGTTAACCTGATCCAGCCCGGCCCCACCCGTGCTAAATTTCATGGATAAAAGTTGTGGTAGCTAGGATGGTGTCTCATGGGCAGTTCCATGCCAAAACACAACTCGGTGTTAGATTAAGTTCCTAAAGAATTAGGACAGACTCAGGAACATAGGGTCGTTTCATAGGAATTGCGTAGTAATACTGTTCGAGACAGAGCTTAGGGCTGTCCTATTATCTGATGTACATACAGACCCAACGTGAAGGAGTATCCTTCTTCGCATAGCGTCTTCTGTTTATACTCATACCTATTGTTCACGTAATTATCTCTTCTCTAAAGAAGGCCGCCGTTATTGTACCCTTCTCACCTATTACTCACTTTATATTTACCTCTTCCGTAAACCCTATACCTTACGCTGACTTTATATCACATCCTCGTAGGAATCACCACTTTACTCCACACCTATACCCAACTTATACCCTACTCGTACTCTACGGAATACCGATAACACAGTGCCTTGAGACTTAATCTCCAGTAGGAGTGCAACGGTAGTCACTTAACCTAGCACGTTAATGAACAAACCAAACCAAACCATCTTTTACTACCTTCCCATGTTCCATCACGTGAGATATAATAACTGCTTACCACAAATTACGCAGATTGAACAGCGTTAGATCACAATCCATTCAAGTATTTATTGATTTTATTGTCCAACGGGCGAAGGCTATTGCTCCATCCTGGGGGGATATGGCGACTTATTTATTCAAGTAACTATCGAAGTGACACGAAGTACATAATTTGTAGCCACATGTCTCTCAACAACATGGCCTTATTGATAGCCCCAATCATTCTAACTTTATGGGAATAGTTGCGAAATTATTCGAGGCGCAAAAGTATTAGGCTTGGCGGTAGCAAGTAGCCACACGATACTATGTTGTCTGTGGAAATTTAATTAGACGTCATTTGACAATAGAGATGTCTCACGGCAATAGGCCGCGTGGGCACGCCAAACGTTCACTAGAGGACTTCGAAGCTAGGATTATCCTATGTACCTTCTTGGCGTTAATTTTTCATAAATAAATAACTATTCTAAATTATATCAGAAATAAAGTATCAGAAAAATATTCTTCTGTAATATGTAATCTTGTCCAGTGTCTTGTTTGGTTCCTATAAATTGTTCCATAAAGACGAATGGCCGTATTATAATGGGAAAAGGATTTAGGGCAGCAAAAACCTAAGTCCCGCCGCGCTCGCACACCCCAGTTTAATATCGAAGTTCTGCTCTTGTTCCACATCTTTCAGTTTTGTTCAAAAGTTATAATTACAGTTCAAAGGGCTATCCATAATTGTTGTTTTTATTGATTAAAAGAGCTTTTTAGCAATTTGATCCATCGCAACTCAGAAATGAATTAGTAATAGAAGCAAACCTACTATGCTACTATATTAAAAAGTCTTATTTCCTTTCCGCACCATACAACATAATACATCTCTGACTTCAGTCGTAGCAAGCACCTTGACTTGAGCTGACATTCTTGGAACAGATGATGAGTGAAAGTCATTAATTTCGGTGATTAAGTCTGCGGCAAAGTATCTGTATGAACACGCAATCCAAGACATGGTAACATGGCCTCGCATTCCAGTAAACTCTTCTGAAAACGAGTCAATAAGTGTGTTTTTATTGAGTCCGTCTTTAATGTAAGTCTTTCAATTAATCAACATAATTTGAGTATGAAGGCTCTCAGGACTGATATTTTTCGATTGTCATCCTTTGAAAAAACTTCTCTTATGGAATTTTATCTGTCCTTTACGGCATCGGGGCTTATAAAGAGCAATTCTCATTGAGTAATTTCATTGAACCTTCTTGGCATCACTTCTTGTATTACAATGTCCGTCTATCATTTGCCATGGTATTGACGTTACTTGCATGAGCCAGCAGAAATTTGCAGCAGGTCAAAGTATACTTACACGCTCTACTCCATGCGTCGTCCTGAGCTATGCCCAGCTTGATGCTAGCGTCACCAATCTTGTCACCTTCAATTTTATACGGTAACTTGTGTACAGATTTGGATATGGTAGAATTCTCATGAGTAGTTTTGGCTTCAACAAAGGCGCCTAGCTGTCGCATACATTCGAGGAAAGCAACCATTGCTGTATCGAAGTGACGATGCATAAAAGTTAGTCCTAGCGGCATATCGCCAGAGGAAAAAAGTTCAAGCACGGTTTTTTTAGGCGCTCTTGAGGTATTACGAGAGTTTGATGTTGAAATTTTCTCAAACCGCAATATACGAGAAGTTGAGCCCATCGGCTGCAACTGGTAGCCCTGAAATTTGAAGCCCAAACGGTCTGCAAGTGTCTGCAATAATAACACTGTGTGTCCCCAAGCGGCATTTATCTCTGACCAGTCTACCGGAATGTTAGAGAGCCTACCCAATCGTAAACCATTTATAGTACCAAAATTTCCATCATGACTGATACAGAATGTATCGTTGTAAACATTGGTCCGCTGAAGTTTGTCCAGAACTTGACTGTCATGATCGTATTTGAGATTAATACTATCGCGGATACTTTGAAATTCAGCTAATTTCATAGCAAAGTCATTTCGTTCACGCCAGAATTTTTCTTCTTCTATATCTAAGGCTCGAGCTTCCTCTTCTAGTGCAGCGACTTCTGCGTCTACGAATACTTTTTCTTCCTCAAGCTTTTTGAGTGTTTCCAATGCAGCCTCTTCATCCTTCTGAGCTATTGCCAAGGCCTCTTGCGATTCATGAACTTCATCACTGGTCGGGATTTCCGAGTTGACCTGTTTGAGGAAGCCAACGTATGCATCTCTCTCTTTAATGGCCGCTTCAAGGCGCCTTTGAAGTCCATTGATAAGAAGATCTGTACACTCAACGCAAACCGGAAAGTCGATATCAGATCTAGCTGTCAGTATTTCAAAAAGTCGAGACATTCTATTCATATCTTGTGAAATAGCCTTTGCCTCGCCATCTGAAAGATCAAGGTCCTGCATAGTTTCCGAATCTAAACCAGTTTTCTTGTGTGATCTTTCTGTAGTAGATTCAACTTGAGATCCTGAAAGCATAACAAATGACATGGCTGAATTTCCCGATCCAGTTTGGGCTCCATCGGGAACAATAGGTAAAGTTCGCGAAGCAGTACTAAGAAAGTTATTTGAATTGACAGTGTTCTTAACCGCTCTTTCAAAAAGCTCTTTGCGACCTTGCGGATAAGGTGATCGAGAAGGGGGTATGTGCTTCACCTGCTGGCTTGCAGCTCCTGTGAATAACTTGAGCTTCTAGTCAGCCATTTGATGAACTGGAACACACCGATAAGCAGATCATATGCTGCGGGATTGAGATCTTCTAAAGTGCTATCAAACCTCAGAGATGCGCGGCATTTCTGGCAGTACATGATTGAGATTGTTAGAAAAAAGCATGCTTTATTCAAGTTTTACCTCCCCTACTGTTGCCTGATGGGCTAAAATTGCGGCGGTACCTGTCAATATACGAGGCTGTCGGGTTCTAATAGGTCTATATTCTAGCCTTATTATTTATAACCTGAGTTAACCAAGTAACGATAAAAATCAGTCCCTGACGTTTTATTGGCAAGTTTGATGAAAATACCTCGGAAATATGGATCGATGCGTAAAACTTAGTCGATTGGACGACGCAATAATTCATGATGATATTCATAGCACTACAAAAAGCATACATTTTCAGGGTGACCATAATCTACGGGACCAAGCTACATGGGTACAACACCAACACAATGATTCACTCGATAAAGATTTCGAGTTGGCCAACAAGAGAGCGCAACTAGACAGCAAGCTGAAGAAAACTTTCGAATCAATATTCGAAAAGTATGGTAAAGACTTTGATGGTATTGGTGACGAGATTGATATTGCAACCGGCGAGATCGTCGTAAATAATGGCCATGTGCTATTCATGCACGATGAAAAAGATGCCGGCGAGCGAAACCTACAAAACGACAAGCAACTGGTAGTCGACAATCTTTCCAATGATCTAATCAACAATTTTGATAAATGTAGTGTTTTTGAAACCGAAGCAACAAAAGAGAAATGTGACGATGAAAAATTTAAAGATATAGATGAAACCATCAATTCTATAGATGACCAGGAGGAAGACGATTTAATTCTAAGGGGATTTTTCCGAGCGAATCGTTACCTACAGATGAAACCCAAAGAAGAAATTGATCAGAATTGTGCAATTCTTTATAATAGCCCTCACAATTGTGTGTCATCATGCACTTTAGCTGGTGGGATATCCCTAGACTCCAGGCCCGATTTAGCAGAGAAACCATACAAAAACAAATTCGAGCGTCTTCCAGTAAATGAAACTCAAATAGAAAAAGCATGGAGAGTTCCAGATCTTCCAATTTCTCAACAAAGTGATGGCATTGAGTCCGCTTGGAGAGTGCCTTGTATTTCTACTGACCTCCTAGAAAGCTGCAAGGCTGAAGTGACCTTTCCGCATATATTTGAAGATAGACAATTCTCTCCACCGCAAAAGGTGAAGTCTCTATGGGCGCCAGCTAAGCTAAGTGTAGCGCGAATTCCTGACAGACTTGACAAGAGTATAAATCGTGGTGAGAAACCAGAAGAAAGGGTACATGAATCTAATAAAAACCGACAACCTCAAATCAACAAGGTAGATTGGCGCACTCATTATAATGCCCGTAAAAACACATACCAAGCTTTGAACTCAGTGGAGAAAAGACTTTTGCTAGACTGGGTCGCGAAAGGTCGACAGGAAGGGCTTGCAGAACAAAGAATATTTAAGGAATTTAGAGCTAAGGTCAATGCTCCACCCGCACGTTGAAAGTTTTGACTGAAATGATTTAGTACCCTCATCGCACCTTGAAGGCTTGGAAGTGTTGTTTTCAGGAAATAGACCCCCACCTAATAAATGAAAGTGTTGAAAATAAAAAAGAAGCCACATCGCAACGTTTTTGCAACGCTCATGTATCAAAAGAACCAAAAGAAAGCAAAATCAAGCCAATAATCGAAGTACACCCTCATCAAGACGAAAAAAACCAAGAAGTATCTAAGTCCCAAAAATGTCATGAATTATCCCAATCATTAGTCAGTCCGATTGATAGATTAAATACCCCTGACTGTCTCGATCATAACCTACAACCTAGTAATTTTAAGCAAGGTAGCAGTAATCCTAAATCTGATATATTGCCTAATAAACATGTATCTCCTAAATTTCAATCGCCGGACCTCATGAAGTTTGAGAAGCAGAAAGCAAATGTTATAGAAACTGAAGGGTCATTAATTGAATTGCATACGCAGGCTGATTCTGAAAGTTGGGAACAAGAAAAATTAGGACAGCTGATTCCCTTACCCAAAAATACCAGCTGTAGTACCAAACCCCAGCTCACGCCAAAAAAATTATTCGAAAATAATCTACAAGCAGCAAAATCTGTTGGAGAAAATTGTATAGAAGTTTCTCATGCCGTGAACCATTTAAATCAATCAGACTGTCATTCTCCAAAAGACTGTAATAATTTGGCTGTTCTCAGAGAAGCTCACACGTGTGAAGGTTCATGTCTCGATGATATTATACCTTCTCAAACATCGCAAATAACAGCTAAAGAAGAAACTGAGAGATTACTGACAGAGAAACATTTAAGTATTCAAGCTTCACTGACCACTCATCATTTACTCCAAGAAAATTTCAATGAAATTGACAAGACAGAGGCGCAGAAAATCCCCAAAAGAAATAGCTCAAAAAATTTTGATATGTCTCAATCTAATTGTAAAACTTATTCTTTATCGGAGTGCCAAGAAGTAGCTATTCATCAGTCAGAAACGCAGTCTAATATAAAATTTGGGATAAAATCAGAGATTCGTCAGAGTAGTGCTAGACCCTGTGCACAAAATGCAGATTCAACTAGAGAAGAACCTAGATCTAGCTTTAATAATGCTTCAAAAACAAATAAAGCTCTAGTGCCACCGCTAGGAATAGAAGAAATTGATGAATTGAGTCTAGGACAGAAAGAGATTCTGCTAATTTCATCTGAGCCCAGGCCATCTTTCACCGCCGACTGCCAAAGAATTTTGGGGAAAGAAGATCCTCTGCAATCCCCCGCCCTCAAATTGACTGTTAGACGTCGAAAGAAGCGGAAGCTATCCACTAAGGGGGATGAGATTGATGAGTTAGGTATAGAGCATGAAAGATCACACTTTGATTTGCAAGCACCTTCACTGGCCTTAACTTGGCCTGATATTTCAGTGCCTCGAACTAAAATTAGCGAACTGGAAAATAAAGAGAAAATTCTTCAAAATATCCCATCTTCAATCCGAAAACGCCGACTTAACGAAGGTCATCCGCCTAAAGTTAGGGAAGTTCCAGTCTCGTGCTCACATATAGATAAACTTCATCCATCAGGTGCTGAGAGCCCACTATTAAATATTACTGTGGGCCAGAAAAAGATTAAAAGTGATAGCAACCAAAATAATTCCCAGCTGGCTCAGGAACTGTCTATACTACCTCAGAATAAAAGTGAAAATGTTGATATGCAGGAATTGAAGCACGCATTGAACCCACCTGGTTTTAAAAGACTAGATAATCACGGAAAATCCGACTTCAAGTGTGGTAAATTATTTTGCTTCCAATGCCACTAGCTATAAACCGCAGTAACTAGTATCATATAATCGAACCTTGACATAGGCGGAATTCAACCAAAATTTTTTGAGATTAAATTAAATATAATATCGTACAGCACAAAAAAATAATCGGTTATAATTTTGACTTGATAGAGATGGGGATCTAGAAAAAATTATGAAGAACTGCCGAAAAAATAATTGAACAAGAATCTCTTACAATTCATTTAATGAGCTACTAACATGGTTTCAAAACGAATATTCCGATTCACATTTCAATAAACTAAATATGCATGATAGATTGGATACGAGTTTTACGATGGAAAATATTGGTGAAAAAAAAATATTTAATTGAAGATTTATTTAATAATCAATGTATGTTACTCATGATCACCGCTAACCACGTGATGTTAAAAAATAGTAACAAGATATTTTTTACTTTCGTTACAGCTGACTGCATGGCCACTTACTTTTTGGTTAATTTTAGACGAATCAACTTTTACAATTTTATGGTTTAGGGCCACGAGGTATCTTTAACACACACCTATACAAGCTAATCTAATCTCACGTCTTCATATATTCTTTAATATTCAATATTAAACGCTCTGACACAGACAAATTGCCTCGATAATTATCCCAAGACCACAGCATGTTTCTCAATAGGCGCAAACAGTCCACTTGAATCGCATCATCCACAAAAGTAATTGTGCGCTAGCAAATGCGTTAAGCTTAAGCTATCAATTCCATCTATAAAAGAGGAAGCTATCTGAAAGCTGTTTCTGGGAGACAACAGTCTCTAGTTAAATCTATTTTCATAGACCTAGAAGAATCGATTGTTGGTTCAAGATTAGAAAACAACTACGCGTTTGTGCCGCCGCAAGGGCTCGAGCTGGCAGTCTAGATTCAGAAGGTCCTTTAAATTTTTTGAAAATAAGCCCTAGTCTGGGCCTTTCTAGCACTAAAAATGCGGTCGCCAGAAGTCAAGTTGGATGTTATTTGAAGTTAGTTAAATGCCCACCCCTCATTACGCGCACAAAGGACCGTGCGTTATTCGAAATCATCCGATGCCTTTGGTCAGTAATCTTGCTAGATTTTTGCTGCCATTATAGAACACCTAAGCGGCACACTCACGCGCTCTATCTTCAATTATTGTAGCATGAGAAAAAGCTATTGTAAATCGTAGTGCTGCTTTAGCCACTGATGGCACTCCAGTCAGATATCAATCAATGACTTCTTCACGACCTAAATCTAATGATATTTAGACCCTACTGCCCGCTCCTGAAACAAATATTTTCTACAATGATTTCGTGAAGACAGTTTCAGCTACCTTAGATCATACACCAAAATACACAAAGAAGCCCGCACTCGAAATGATAAGCTTCAGGCTCTATACAATAGCCATAGTGCCTCCGTCACCCGGTCATTACTCGCGGCACATGGACTCTCTTTTCTTCCATAAGAATCTCAAATCTTTCTAAAACGTCCAGAGTTAAATATGGACAACCGCTCGGTCTCATCTGGCCTTGTCATTGTGACCCTCTCCTCAAAATATTAGAAGTACGAGCAAAATTTCTTCTCAGTTCAGTTCTAGAGGAAAGCTGCAACTCGTTTGTATATTTTAGGGCACTATCAGTTGCTGATATACGGAAGAAATCAAATACCACCGAAATAGATTCCCAATCAATAATTTCACAGAAATGACGCTTGCGGGAATCTCCGGATCGGAAATGAACCCTTCAACCTCGATCAAAATCTGTTTCGGTCATTAAAATTCGGCTATACAGATGATGTTGCTTTCCTTGAGACAGGGCCTAACCTCTTGAGTAACTGCACAGCTCTCTCTCACTCGCTGGCGGAAGCCATTAGTTGTGGTTATGAGCTATGAGTTGTATAGCAATTATATGATTCTACTGTCCTTCTGTGGAGTGGCACTAGTTCATGTCCAATGATGAGTCGCAAAAATGGCGCACTCACACTGGGTTGATGGCACTATGGGTACTGAGTGCGTATCACTGTGGCTATTGGGTGTCAGTAGGTATCAAATGTGAACTTGTACTGACAATGGTGATCTATGAAGGAGATACTAGATATAAATTCCAACAGTTGATGATATCATCTAATGGATGATTTGAAAAATGATATTATATGGATAGTACTAAGGAAATAATGACCCCTCAGCTATCGAGGTTGCAGAGCGCATTGATTCAAGTAATTACCGAAGTGAAACTAAGTACAGAATTTGTAGTCACGTGCGTATCAACAACTTGGCTTGAATTTGAATTTGAATTTGAAATCTTTTACGTGACAGGAAGAACCTAACATCTATTTAGACGTGACACGGGTAGATGGGCTCTGAAAGCTCATTGCTACCTACATGACCGACAGTGGAGCTAGAAGCGACAAAAGAAAAGAGTGAAAAAAAAAAAAAAGAACAGTATGTGTCTGAGTTACGGTGCCCTGCGCCGCATCCCTATCTTCCACACCCATCTACTCTCGGGTCAGAAACAATCTTAGCGTGGTCACCTCCCACCCTGTTCATTCTTCGGCAGACTGTAATATCAGCTTGTAGTTAAGAATTGAATGAACTTCTGCCATCCCTTCTCCCCTATCAGTTCCCTGGCCCCAGGTGGGGCCATTTTCTCATAGATTCTCCAACGTAGCAAAGCAGGTCGGCACTCTGAAAAATGCCAGGGCCTTTTCTCTCGGCCGCAAACGCATTTCAGATCTTCATGTTCGGGGATGAAACGTCGATGGTAGTCGGCATAGTCCCCGTGGCCTGTTCTTGTGTCACGGTTTCGAGGGACAAGTGCTGGGGCAACTATGTGGTCGATGGTAGTAAATAATAATTCTAAGGAGAGAACTTCCACTACATCTATCTATTCATTTATATACGTGAAAGCCTCCTCGCCACCAAGGCTAATCCCTCTCCTGTTCCTATGCTATGGGACTCCCCTAGTGTTCTGACTATGCCTGTAATACAGCACTATTGCGTTATGGTCCGGAAGGATTGTACTCGGTCTCGTATATTCCCAGTCAGTGTAAGCCTATCAACATGTGGTGCAGTGCCGTACTGCTGTGCCGTACTGCCGTGCCGCACTGCCGAGTCCGATGCCATGTGAATACCATGCAAATGCCGACGCAAAAGTATTGTATTGGGTGGCGTCGCATATTAGCGCATTGGTAGCCATCAATAACGCCACTCGAATCAGGCCTAAGTTAACCAACATAGGCTACAGGGACCAATCGGCTTACCAGCCGTTACATCTTGCCGCAATAAGACGATGGTACGCCCATCTTGGTAAAGCTAGTTCCGGTGGTCTTTTGCAACGCATGAATAGGTCCAGATCTTTGTATCGTTTCGGTCGATACTTCTGCCACCACTCTTCCACGAGCTCTTGGCTACGCTGTTTAACCCACCTCCCTAATGCCGCAAATGTTAGATCTTGATCTTCTAGAATGGGCGCAGCTGAGGTTAGTGACCGGTTATTGGAAGCTCCCAAGGCTGATTTGGCCAGCTTATCGGCCTCTTGATTGCCTTGAATCCCCACATGCCCGGGTATCCAGCGTATTTCCACACGCTTATTGTGTCTCAGCGATGAAAACTTGTCCACCACCGACTACGAGGAGTTAGATCTTCCTCTTTCGAGCGCCTGGGTGGCCGCTTGGTTGTCCAGAAGAATGCAGATCAGTAAGTCTTTTGCTACCTCTATTGCTGCCTTCAAGGCTTTCATGGCACCTACAACTTCTGCATCGAATACCTCTGCTCCGGGAAGTGGACCGGAGCCACTTGCAACTAGCTTGCCTCCTTGGTATACTACATACCCCCAGGATGATTTTCCGGGACCCGATGATAATCCATCAGAGAAAGCGAAGACTGTGTTAGCTGGGCGGGAAGCTAACCACCGCTTTATGCTTCCAGACCTAGCTTCATTTTCTCGACTACATGGAATCGATGCTGGAGTGCCACGTGGGAAGTATAGCTTTCCGGGGCCTTCGGCTGTCGGAACTCGACGCACACTCATTTGTAGGCGTGTCATGTACCGTTTTGGTTGTCTGAACAATCGATCTCTTTGTCCCGATCTAAGACCTAAGCGTCTTATTGTCTCTTTCGGATCCTCAGCCGCCCGAATGGCTAGAGGGTGCCAGGCATTCATTCTTCGCATACGAGCTGCAGACCGCAGCATCTTTTGCTGAAGAATTATCGATGCCGGGGGTATTCCCGCTTCACGATGAAGAGCACCATTGGGAGTGGTACGCCACGCTGGGAGTGCTACTCTAATAGCCTTCATTATCGTTTTTTCCAATAGAGATATGTGCCGGCCTACTCCAGTGCCGACTTCTTTATCTCGCAGTGTAGTTATTCGAGTGAGACCTGGCCACCACGCTTCTGCCCCGTATAGAGCTGTGCTCAGAACGCATGCATGTACCGCACGAATCAGAGGTCCGGGTGCTGCACCACGTTGAACTCCGTTTATATGTCGTAAGAATTGGACTAGACGATTAGCTTTTCCATTCCATTCCTGTACATGTTGCTTGAAGTTTAGCTGGGTATCAAGCCAGATTCCTAGCCACCGGATATGAGGTGACGGTTCGATCCGGCGATCTTTCACCAAGATGGAAAGATCAGCCGCGTTGATTTTCTTTCTAGGCCCTCCTCCGATCACTAGAAGTTCTGACTTTGCTGGGTCAAAATCGATCCTGTGTTCTCTTGCGAGAAGGATAAGGCTGTCGAGGTCGTCTTGAGCTGCGGAGATAGCATCCGCCGCGGTGTCTCCAATTCTGACAATAGCTACATCGTCAGCATAACCAAACCTACTCGTTAGACCATGATCCTCAAAAAGCACAGCGATGTAGAGCATGAAAAGAAGTGGCGATAGTGGCGAGCCCTGAGGTACTCCACATTCCAGTATCTTCTCTTCTGTGATTCCACCGCGGTATTTGACCTGAACCTTTCGTTGGCAAAGAAATGTCTGAATAAACCGGCACAGGGATCGTGGCCAGCCTCGTTCTCGAAGGCGTTTGAGCAGTCGGTTGTGAAGGGCTGCATCAAATGCACCTTGAATGTCGAGTGTGACCATAGCCGCACACTTACCACTTCTCATGGCCGCCTCAGCATCATGGATTACACAGGATGCAAGGTCGACTGCAGATCGTCCTGGTACGGAGCCGAATAGTTGTGGGTGAACAACTTGGTGACTTATCGTCAGCCATGCCATTCTCTTACCAACTAGACGCTCAAGTCCTTTACCTAAACTCGACAACAGCGAGATTGGTCGCCAACCCTTGGCAGTTGACAGATTTCTACCCGGCTTTGGAAGAAGCACAACTTCTGCCACCCTGAAGGCCGTGGGAAAGTAGCCGATTTTCAGACAGGCCTGGTAAAGATCTTTCACGAGAGGTCCTAGAAACAACTTGGCTTGCTTGACAGCCCAACTATTCTAAATTCTAATAGAAATATTAATTCACTAAACTCGGCAAATGAAGAGATTGTAAACTACATGAACAGCATCTGTGCAACAGTCTATATTTTCCACTATTTCCTAATACAGCAGCCTATCCTCCTTTCCCTATCTCCAAACAACTCAATCGAGCCAGTACAACATCCCCCATTGTGATGAGTAAGCTCTATCGTAACGTGCGAGGCGAGATCTACGCTTATATACCTATTAAATGGCATTATACTCACCTTTAGGTCTACTTTTCTTTTGCCGGTTTTCATCATACAAACAATTTCGCACGCTGAATATGATCTAATATTTGCGCTTTAGACTCTCATGATAGGTTTTTGTCTGAACTATACTGGTCAGAGTAGTGGCTTAACCACATTTTGATGAAGCTCTTCTGTAAAATTATTATAATGACACATAAAAGCCCGGAGTGGAATTTTCTCTCTTTTTTCTTTGCGGCGGTAAACATCTACAAGGGAGCACGGGTCCGGCGTGAGCTATTGGCAGAATAGGGCGAAGGCGTGTGGGCTGAAGCGGAATTGGAATAGAGAAGAGCTTGGGTTGTGGGCTTTGTGAAGGTAGTAATTTTGAATCGGGTTAAATTGGTTGTAGGGGTACTTGCAGGCCGGAAGATTTTTCAGTCTCGGTCTCGCTGCCATCACCACTGTATTTCTCCACGTCTTTACTACCTACTTGGATCGCATCTGGACGTCGTTTTAGCTTTACTGATTTAAGAGACTCTTCTAGTCGTTCAGCGGTATTGATGACATCACTATCTGTCAACGGCTAAGAATAACCACCGAAGAAGTTGGACAAAGAAATGTCTCAGGTCAAAAATAGGGACTGTCCATACATACGTGGGTTATTTGTTTCGGTCAGTGCTTCAATTCTGTATTTAGAACTGCAGGTTATTCTATTTCTAGCGCATGTCTATATTTAGAGATCAAGAGATCAAGTTAATCATGATCAGTGTATATAGTCCTAGAATTCCGGGAGAAATAGAAATCAAGTTGTTTTTACTGAGTTATCTTTTACTTTAATTACATACTTCGCCTGTCACAGGTCGGGCTCCTAGTTACCTGACACTATTGGACTATTTTTATCGACATTAAAGTTGTTGTCGATATTTTATATGTATGTCTGTTATCACAAACATTGGAAATAATTCATGAGATTGCTTAATTAGTGGCTAGATTTGATTCCGATATAATATTATAGAAGACTTGTCCCAACTATCAGAGGGCTACAACGTCTTTATCTATCTACATGTAAATTTCCCATATTCCAATCACGCTAGCCATACAGGACGTAGCATATAAAACTTGATTCGTATCATCATTTTGGAGTTGAGGTTTACTGTGCATATGCTACTCGAGTCGCATGTCTGACTACTATGCAACACGCTTAGGTATCAATCTAAAAACCCACACCAAAACCGAAACTACTCACAACCCTGATGATGACCCCATGAATAATTGTAACAGTAGCCTGCAACATAGCACAATTAGGCTAGACATCGTTGACCAGGACCTAATCCGAACATATTTGTACTGTTCCTCCTCCTTTGCGCAATTGTAAAGTGCCTGTGAAAAAGTAACCTATTTGTGATGCAATCCACAAAAACTCGTCTACTTAAGAGACAGTCTCGTAATCGTCGAATAAGTTGAAGTTTAGGTCTTTTGAAAGCAGCTATGGTAAAGGTTGCGAAGTCATCTTGGTACTGTTCCCGTAAGTTTGAGTTAGTAGTTATTGGAAAATAATCGTGTAATTGATGATAATAGAATGACATGAATAATGATCCTGATAATATTCGATTGATTGATTGCTTGCTTATATCTATCTGAACATGAAGATATTGCTGTATAACATACAAGTCTCTTGTGCTAGCCTCTTCTCCACATGACTACGCAAGTACTACTTGATTGTTAACTGAGACTCATTGACTCAGTTACACCTCTCATTGCCTACGTATCACTAGACCCTAGGTTCACAATTATGACACAATACTTAGTATATATGATGCTCCTTGGCTGCGACTTTCTGATCCAGATGCTTCACCCAAGGAAATATGACTCTGCTTCAAACTCGTCATACGTGGTGGTTTGCCGCCATTGTCAAGTTATCTGTCATGGACCTTGTATCTGACGTAAATAGACATCTACAAGTCGTGCCCACGATATTTACAATAGCAGTATTGTATTCTTCGTAGAAATGAATCTTCGTTTCTGTGTAGGAACTGATATCGTGAGGAGTTGTCCTGCTGAGATCGATTCCTTCATCCCATTTGGCCTCTAAAGCCTTACAATCTTGTTCTGACATTTAGAAGTTACGCTTTAAAAGATTTGATACATCTTAAGAGATAGGAAACAATATCCTTCCAATTCTATATTAGTAACTCCGCTAAAGAAGAATCGAACCCGTCGGCGATAATCGATCGACAAGATACGATATCAAGCTCCCGCATAGATACTTCCTCCTCTTCGGCTGAAATAGAAGTAAAAGGTGGGAATGTTGAAAATATAGAGTACTGTCGGTTGGTAATATACACGTGTACGCGTACGCAATGGGTCTCTCGATGATGTGGTGATTCTTGTTCTATGCACTTGCGGGCGTGTCTGCCATATGGGCAACACGGCGTACCGCACTAAGTCATGTGACTACTGCCTACTCACAAAACGAACTCCCATAACTGCCAGATGACCACAAGCCTACTTCGGCTTTGAGGATTCCACATTGATATTACAACAAGTACCGAGATAAGTCAGGTGATGTTTAATGGCAATTATTGATGAAGGGTTTTGATGTTGAGTTTTCTATTATTTCTGTGTTGGGATGCACTTTCTCGATCCTACTGGGCTCGATAATTAGTTGTCCCAACCGACTCGTGTTTGGCGAACGGAGATTGCGTATACCCCGTGTTAGCGTTGTTCACCACTTTTTTTTTTTTTTTGCATCAGATTTTAATTGCGTATGCAGCTATCTAGCTATGACACAATATCAAAGAAAATTACAGAATAGATGATTCAACGTTAAGGAAGAGCACTCATGCCTCAGATTTCATCTGCAAGTACCACTGCGAAGTTATATCAGCTTTTTATTCACCCCAAGTCAACCCTCATCCGTGAATACCCGCCCAGGGGAACGTCTCAAAAACCCTGAGTTATCCAGACATGCCTCCATCATCCATCAACTTTTCTCCGCGCGAAATATGATCTGAGGTGTCTCTTTCACAAGTGGAGTAGGTGCCCAGGCTACTCAAACTATACCGGAGAACACCACCAGGAGGCGGACGACAACACCTTCCATCGTCGGCTTGTTTTTATAGTGTCAACTGCACTCTCGCAAGCGAAGTCTTGGCGCGCACAAAGCCCAATTCGAAATACTCCTTGCCAAAATCCAGAATTTCATGTCTTTCAAAGTTATATCCTTCCTTCGCATCATCTTGTCAACTTGTCCTGATTCCTCTCACGTCCATCACAAAGAACTGTCTCCCAAATTTGTGCGCCACGCTTTGATTCCTCCGTCGGGTATAAATATCGGCGTGGGCGTGTATATGGTGGTCAACTGAGACCAGAGAAGGTCAAAGAGAGGTGTGGTCATTGGAATGAGGATGTACTTGGTCGTACTTGTAGACTTGATGAGACTTAGGTAGAAGTCAAACTCGTTGGGAGCGAAAAAATGACGTGGATGAGTAATTTGGATTTTTGCTTCGTGGGCCAACTTCTTTGATATTGCCAAATTTGACTGAACTTAGCTCTGGGAGAATATCTCACTCCCAGGTTCGTAGAGGACACCGCGTACAGGTGTTCAGTCTTGCCCTCCGTTGGTCACCGCTGTTAATAGGAGATCTCACACAGGCTATCTATAGGGATAAAAGCCGGCAAAGACGAATTCTTCACCTTCCAGTGGTTCCGGTGTAATCGCTCAGTATGCTCTGCATATCTGGGATAGCCAAGAAGAATCGCATTCGAATCGAACTCGAAAGCAACCTCAAGCATATCTGCATTTGACGACTTTTCAACCATGCAGCACTCACCATTATCTTCTGAGTCCTCAACCCCGATCCAACCACATATCATCTCGCCTCGCCGACCGATAAAGGCGTCATTCCAATCGCAAACAGGAGCTTGCCTCATTCATCACCGGCCATCACCCACTACAAATATACGACGTTACGTATACCCGCATGGAGGAAACCAAGTCGAAAAATACAAAGTTGGGGTCTTGGTTTTTGGGAGACTGCTGCTCTAATGGGGTTATAAATCTTGAGGAAGGACAGGCGGCTGAGATGTGGAACTAGAGGGGGAACAGGTCTCTGAAGACCATGCTGGGACTGACATTTTTGAGGAGTTTTCAACTTTAGATTTTTTGTGGGCGCCAAGACCAAGATTTTGGCTAATTAGCCAGGAGAGCTTCTATTGTCGATGAGTCAACGGCTCTCCCCAGCGCCCTGGACGGCACAAAAGAAGTTGGGCTAAGCCACCATACAGCAATCACGCTCTGTCAAGACTTTACTGACATCTAAGCACGAGCTTTGGGAAAGAGTTGGAATGAGGCTAGGAAGGCGTAGTGTGAATTTCCCGAGGTACCCACAAGTCCACAGCGCCCTGCTGGCCGGCCTCTTCGAACGCTTCAGAAGGGGCAATATGTCTTCGGATTTATTTCTAATGTCGGTATTAGAAGAGACTCGCACCCAGTGGTTTTTGCGATTTTTCCCGGCTGCCATACACCCGCAAATGGTCATCGTTTTATTGGCTGGAGAGGGGAGATAATGAAGGGCTAAGGGCTCCTCTTAGTGTATGATCGAATGAGGACTGGTGAGGGGTGTTACTGTCTGAGTGGAGCTGTATGGGAGGCATAGGAAGGGATAAACTACTGGTATAGGTATCCTTGGCCAGAAGGCAGAGAGGACCTAAATGTCCTATATAGTCATAGACTCAAACAGGACAATAAAATGAATTAATAATAATAATATAGGGATTAAAAAGAGTGTGGTACCTGTGTTTAGAGGAGTGGTCGAATTGACATCCTTTTATCCTTGATGATTGCATAAGCTTCCCTCTACCAACAAGTCCACGAACTAAGTAGTGAGTTATATATTTCAATCGGGAAGGGATAACCTTCTAATTCTGCTTATTTTCTGATCTGTGCGCAATTACCGATCAGTGATGATGATGATGATTATGACATTTAATTGTGACCGGCTACTACCCCAGCACCCAGAGGGCATGCCACGGATAGTCCAGATCTATACAACTCTTCGCTACCTACATCATTGTTACGTAGAAACTTGAACACACAAAACTAAAACAAATAGAAACACCATTTCTAGTGTGCTAGCGCTCTGCGCTACACCTTCATTCTCGTACCAAACCGAACGGTCCCAAGAAGCATTACAGTTGACCTTTACATCCCCTGTTCACGATTCAATCTTGCTGTAACACTTTGTTACAGTTAAAAAACGCCAGAAGGGCTGCCATCCTTCCTGCCATATCATATCCCTGATCGTAGGACGTGGTTCTTTCGTTCCCGTCCTCCATTTCTGGATAGTCGGGCGACACTCTGCAAAATGCCATGGCCGCTTTTCTATGCCACATTTGCAAAGTATTTCTTCATTCTGGTGGTGGAACTGTCTATGATAGCTGGCGAAGTCACCATGCCCAGTCCTTGCTGCGATGACGCGGTGATATGCTCATCGAGGTAGAGCTAGCTCCGGAGGGCGTTTTCTCCGCATCAGTAGGTCAAGATCTTCATACCTACTCGGTCTGTTCTTAAGCTACCATTCTTCCGCAAGTGTTTGTACCCGGATGTTGACTTAGCGTTTGAGAGCTGCAAAAATCAAATCTTAGTGAGTTTCCTCCCAGATGCACTCTGGTCCCGGTATATTCTCATCCCGATTATTTGACGCAAGGATTGCCTTTGCCATCGCATCGGCCTTTTCATTTCCTGGAATGCCACTGTGTCCCGGAATCCAATAGACCTCTATTGCTGATCGAGTCTTACGTAGTTCCCAGAAATTCATGACCTCTACTTGCGAGGAATTTGTTTTGCCATTTTGAAGGGCTGTGGCTACCTCTTGATTGTCAAGGAGTACCTTGATATCTGTGCTGCAACCAATTTCTAATGCTGCCTCAATGTCATAGGCTAGAGCCTAGCACAACTCAGGCATAAGCCTAAGGTATCTGAATATTGAAGGATTAATATATGATAGGGCTGAAGGATGATGGGAGACCCAAAAATCCTGCATCATAATGGTTGAATGGTCGGATGGTTAAGTGGTAATTGAGCTAGCTCGAGCGGATTGCAGAAAAGCCAAGCAACTAGGCACCTGGGCAAGAGATATCTCCCACATCCTGCTCTTTATATTATTCACTTTATTTTCATAACTCGAAACATTGGCATAAAGCTAGATCATTCATATAGTTGGTTCCCCCAGTTAATTTCCCCTCCAGTTTATGATTCTCTTTTGTACCTAGATCTAGATAGTTCGTGAGTAACATCTATCTCACGATCCTTACACTCTAGGCCTCGTACTGCCCCGATGATTTCCGCATCAAAGACCTCAGCAGTTACAGGCTGTAGCCTTGTATGTGGATCCGGAAATATCCGGCTCCGTCTATGAACAAAAGCGCGCTAGTGTCACGGGAAAACGCGCTCGATTGGAACAAAACATCTTGCGTGCGCGTTGTAAATATTCTCCTCCTTAGATAAAATATAAATTCATTTTTGGACCCATAATTGTGAATAACAAATGTGAAGTCCCTTCACATCAGCTCCAGGAAGGAACTTTCCACCGCTCGCTATAAGTTCACCGCCCCTATATATGGCGTAACTACAGGCTGAGTATGCTGGGCCGGTAGATGACCCATCTGAGTAGATGCACAGCGTACATGCGGGAAGATTTCTAAGCCACAGCTTTATCTGCTTCGACTTTTCCTCTTTGTTGCATTTGACCCCAGCTGTAGCCATCGCTGTCTTTGGTTGGTAAAGCTGCCCAGGGCCTTCTGATGCTGGCAGGTTGAGGTTCCCATTCTGAAGGCGTGTTAAGTATCGCTGTGGGCCCTTAAGACACGTTATTTCTGCCCCTCTCGTAGTTTGAGTCGTTTTAAAGCCTCCTTGGGTGTCTCTGTTAAAGTTATGAGCTTGAGCGAAGATAGAGGTTGTAGCGGAATCAGTGTCGGCGGTTAGACCGATGCAGTAAGTCTGGTATGAGGTTGTAAGAGGAAGATCCGAGTGGAAACAATTGTATTTAGATGTATGGTTCAGAGTAAAACCGAGATGATAAGAGTGAGATTGCGTGTTCGCATTTCTTATCAACTGTGGTTTTTGACCAGTATTTATCAATCTCCATGGATCGTAAGTTATGATCCATGTAGATGTAGATCTATGTACATACACATATATGGGTCAGGAATATAAAGCTAAATACATGTGTGTCGGTAATAGATACGAGAAAACTATAACCTGCATTTGAGACATAGTCATCTGCTGGAATGCTAGTGTGAAATAAACGCTAATGTGCATTAAACTTTCGGTGAATGATGTATTCATAACTGTGACGGTCTTAAAGTGGCGTTTTATTCAAACTGAACTCAGAGCTAGATACAAATGAAAATCTTAAAGTAACGAGCAGAGACATGACTGAAAGCCTCCTATTTATTTACAAGACTATGATCTCGTTCCCTCATTTCATACCATTCTCAAAATAGATCATGACCTGTCCTCCGACAAACACCAGCATCTCCGTCTATTTTAATTCGGCTTCATTTTAATGTTAGTAATTTTAGTTATTAAAATAGTTATGATGCATGTGGCTTAGATGACTCACGACTGGTGTTCGAGTCGTCCTGTCTGCAATCTAAATTTGTCATTTAAGAATAGATTTACATGAACTGGGCCAAGGCCTATACTTGGGTCTAATGAGTCGTGGAGGGGTTCATGACATGTATGGTGTTTAATATGGTTGGAAGAGTTCAAGCCTTATTTGTTAGGCAGCAGCCTAATGATAACCAGGTATGAGCCTGTGACATATGCTCTCTCGTTTTTTTTTTTTTTTTTAATACACGTAAAGGGTTTATAAATTACAATATTCTTTCCGATTAAGTGTTCGTGGCTGATTGGTGACACGCTTGAGTTGACCCGTTTCATTATTTTGAGCGGAATTTAGGGCCCTCCTCGGGGGGAAGAGGGTTGTGCCTATGAGATAAAGGGAAATTCTTGCTCACACTGAGGTAATGCCCCGCTCAAGCGTTAATCCATGAACGTCCTCATGCTACTCACCATGGCTGGACACTTTTGTTTATTTTAATTTTTTTTTTTCAATTTTTCAATTTTTCAAATTTTTTTTTTTTTTTGATTCAAATGCGTCAAGAGCAATTGTTTCTTCGAAGTCCGAATATGGGTGCCATGATGGTTTTGCGTATCCTGTCCACTTCACCAAAACTTCCTTTTTGTTGCCCCTGCCGATGTTTCTTTGCCTAATGTCGACAATTTCATCAATACCAAACTCAACGTCACCCTCGTTCGTTTTTAAACCTTCCGGCTGTCTATCATCTGTTTGTTGTGATGGTAAAGGGTCGTTAAAGGCTGGTCGAAGAAGGGAGGTGTGGAATTTATTGTGTATTCCTTTCGGTGTGTCCAACTCGTAGACATGTGCTGTATTTTTGAGAAGTTTAGTGACAGTATATTTGGCGTGAATCCAGTCCAGCTTTTTGCTTGGTCTATTTGTTGATACATTTTTTAAATTCAGCCATACTTTATCTCCAACTTGATATGACGTGGCTGTTTCGCGTTTTTCGTTGGCGTACTTTTCTTGTTGCTGTTGCGCTACAGCCATGGACGTTTGGGCGAAGTCTTGCACTTCTCTCAGTTTTTCAACTACCAACTGTCCTCGACTAGCTGGCGTCCCTGAAAGCTCTTTGGTTGTATTTTCTACCAGGATTAGTTCAGCGTTGTATCCGTGGCTCATAAAGAAAGGGCTTATTTGAGTCGATTTTGCCGGCTTATTATTTATAGCAATTTGGGCAATCGAGATCCAACACGCCCAGTCGTTTTGTTTATAAGCTACGTATGCTCGTAAGTATGTCTCGACTTCTTGATTCATTCTTTCTGTAGAGCCATCTGTTTCTGGATGATATGCTGTTGATAATCTTTGGTTAACATTTAGTCTTCGGCAGATTGTATTCCAGAAAGCATTTACAAATTGTGGTCCTCTATCAGAGACAATTGCTTTGGGAATCCAGTGATGCGGTACATAGTTTCTTATGAATAACTTTGCCAATCCTTCTGCATCGAAGAGTCCTGGGGGTACCGGCAGTAAAATAACACCTTTACTCAACCTGTCGGTTATTACTAGGAGAGTTGTGGATTTTTCTGGCCCTGATGGAGGTAGTCCTGTGACGAAATCCATTGAAATTTCCGACCAGATGTGGCATGGTACTGGGAGTGGTTTTAGCAGGCCTTTTTTCTTATCTCTCCAGATTGTAGTTCTTCCGCACACATCACAGTTTTTTACAAACCTTCTAACATCTTGGTTGAAACCGGGCCAGAAGAACCTTCGTCCGACCAATGCAATAGTAGCGTCTCTTCCTGGATGTCCTGACAAAAATGAATCATGTACAGTTTGTATGATTGCGGTTGTTAAAGGTTCATAGTTCGGCAGCCAAATTCTTTCTCGGTATTCTAAAAATCCATTACTAGAGATGTTACATTCACCTGTTGTCATTCTCAAATTAAGTTCATTCGGAAACTGCCTATCCTGATTCTGCACAGTTATATAAGCTTTAATGTATGAATTGATGATGTCATTTGATTTTAATGCTTCATCCCATAATCTGCTAAGGTTTGGCTCGTCGGGGAATGGACACTTGAGGTCATTGGCTACCATTTTATTTATCCATAGTGACTCGGGGAGCAGCGTTCTTTCTCTATTTGTAATTCTTGAGACATTTGAGTTATCTGGTACGTCTTGTTCTCTGCGAGATAGAGCATCGGGCACAATACTGGCATTTCCTGGACGATGTTTTAAGGTAAAATTTAGTGGTGCCAAGACTTCCATCCACCTGATTTGCCTTTCATTTAATACTTTCTTGGAGCCAAATGGCTCTAAATATTTGTGATCAGTAAGAATTGTAAATGGCTTCTTCAGGCCCCGTAGCTCACTATTCCATTCTTTGACGCATTTAATCACTGCTAGTAGCTCTTTATCATGAATGTCATAGTTACATTCTGCGGGAAGATGCTTTGATGAGAAGAATGCTACCGGCTTCCACTTATTTGTTATTGGGTCAAGTTGAGTCAATGTTCCACCAGCTACCCAGCCTGATGCGTCAGATTCTAGTTGAGTTTCCAAATCGGGATTAAATGTGGCTAGTACTGGTTTCTCCGTGAATTGTTGCTTAATTAATTGAAATGCTTTTTCACATTTTTGATCCCAGTTGAATTTTACATCTTTTCGGGTCAGGTTAGTCAGTGGTTGTGAGATTAGTGCGAAATCTTTTATGAATAATCGATAGTAATTTGCAAAACCTAAGAACGATCGTATAGATTTGACTGTTGTGGGTGCCTTCCATTCCACAACTGCTTGTACTTTGGCTGGATCCATTTTTACTCCGACACCGACCTCTACAATATATCCTAAATATTTAGTACATTTTGTTTCAAATTCGCACTTCGAGATATCAAGGTGTAGGCCGTGTTCCATAAGACTAGAGAGAACTTTTCCAACTTTTTGTCTATGGTCATGTAGTGAACCTGTCGTAAAAATCAATATGTCATCCACGTATGCGGAACAGAAATCGTCGAGATAATCGCGCAATACCCAGTTTATGTACCTTTGAAATGTGGCTGGCGAACCTGTGAGACCGAACGGACACACTTTCCATTCAAAAAGACCATATCTGGTTCGGAAGGCTGTTTTCCACTCTTCGCCTTTGGCCATTCGGATTCGGTGGAATGCAGCTGAAACGTCGAGTTTGGTCAACCATTTCGCTGCGTTCAGAGCATTCAAGGTTTCCTTGATCAACGGAAGGGGGTATCGGTCCTTTTTCGTTATGGCATTTATCCCACGATAGTCGACGCAAAATCTCAATCCTCCTCCGGGCTTTTTAGCAAAGAGAACAGGCGCTGCAGCAGAAGATTTGCTGTGTTGGATGAATTCTTTATCCAGAAGGCTTGTTAACTCTTTACGGAGTACTAGGAGCTCGTCGTGACTCATATTATACAATGGTCCCCATGGAACTGATTTCTCATGACCATGCTCGTCTGTTTCTAATGGTATTTCATGGTCAATTCCTGGTCTATGGGGCGGTAGTGCCGCAGCTTCCTTAGGGTTAAACACAGCAGCGAATTTCTTATAATTATCTGGTAGTATTTTCGTAATTTCTTTTAGAGATAGTTGAACTTTTGGCCTTAAAGCTTTCTCGATATCTGCCAAGGATGCTGCGAAGATCTGAATTTTTTTATTATCCTTGGACCTATGGGCAAGACCCGCAAAGGTTGATGCTGATACCTGGGTGACTGATAATGGCTGTTTACCTGTATGAGATGATTTTTCCCGAGCTTCGTTACTAATTATTGCAAAGTTGTGTAACCTGAATGTTAGTTTACTGTGAACTGGTTCCAACTCTGCACAGCAGTACTTTAACCACGGCATTCCAAGAATCAGATCTTCCCCCTGGTTAGGGACAACATAAGCCCAGGCGTTTTCAATCCGAAGCCCTCCAATGTCTAAGTCAATTGAAGCGACCTGATCTATAACCCCGGACATATTGTTCAGAACTCCTGTTATGGTCCTTGGAGTGAGTGGAAATTTATTTAGACCTAATTCGTTGACATATTTTTCATTTATTGTAGCAAAGGCTGATGACCCAGGGTCAATTAGTGTGCACAACTGGTATTGACCATTAATAAGAGCGGTAGTATGAAATAGCTCACAATTCATAAGGGGCTTAAATGTTTTCCATTTGCCTTCTAATGTCTTACTATTCGTATGGCTATTAACGGTTCTACTAGTTGGTGGCTCCCGCAAGTGACTTTTTACAGGAGCTCGTCTTTTCCCTGTGAATCATCAATTCCTTCTGGCTTTGCTAACATTAAATATTCTTCCTCGTCATATATCAGTTGGGATGTATTCGTGTTCAAGTTTTTGTTTAGAGGTGGTAGTAATTTGCAGTTAGGTGCTATGTGACCTTTATGACCACATCTTATACAAAGACCCTTCTTTTTTCTGAAAGTAAGCGTTTCCTTGCTAACCCAAGTTGCTCTCTTCGTGAAAGCACCTCTAGTATCTGTTGATGCAGATTTTATAGGTTCCCAATCCATGGCAGTTAAATTTTCCACCGTTTTAGACGTTGACGGTGTGCCAGCGAAATGCGGTTTAAATTGTTGATCAATAGCTATAATTTCGCTACTAATAGTTAACAATTCTGAAGTACACTCACTCCAGGTAGTAGGAAGTTTTTTTGCCGATTAGCGCGGTTCTCATTTCTTTAGAGAGAGCGTTCTTTAGTAATGAAATCTTCTGGATATCCCCATAAACCGACCATCCAGCAGTCGCCAAAGTTGTTTCGAATTTTGGTAAAAACGTGGCAAATGACTCACGATCCTTTTGCTTTAAACTGTACAATTCCTGTTGTGCCCGGGCTTCTTTGTTTGGGTCTCCAAAAATTGTATCTAGATATGTTAAGAATTCAAAGCCATTGCCTTTACGGTCTATTGACAGTAGTCTTGCGGTTGTTGATACCATTCTTGCAGCTTCGCCCTCAAGTCTCGAGTAGATGTATGCAAATTGGTCGAATTCATCTCCAATGACCGGGCCATCTTTACTTAATTTATGTATAGCGCAAAGATACCACTCATCCCATGTGTTTCTATTTCCTCGGAATTTTTCGAGGGTGGGAAGTCTCTCTGTGCTTCCTGACAAATTCTTTGATTCTGATTTTTTTTCTAATTGTTTCTTTAGTGAGTTAATTATCTCACCTTGACTTTTCATGACAGCTGTTTGATTCTACAATCTGGCATCCATCTTTATAATGGTGTCAACAAGTTGTTCGTGCGTTGGGAGCGGCTGTTTTTGTGTAGACATTTTAATGAGTCTAAATGTTAAGTAATTTAAAATTTATTTGGTTGACAGTTTAATTTATACCTGTTCGATAAATTTTTTATATTTTATTTTATTTTATATTTGGTGACTTTAAGATAATGTGACGGTCTTAAAGTGGCGTTTTATTCAAACTGAACTCAGAGCTAGATACAAATGAAAATCTTAAAGTAACGAGCAGAGACATGACTGAAAGCCTCCTATTTATTTACAAGACTATGATCTCGTTCCCTCATTTCATACCATTCTCAAAATAGATCATGACCTGTCCTCCGACAAACACCAGCATCTCCGTCTATTTTAATTCGGCTTCATTTTAATGTTAGTAATTTTAGTTATTAAAATAGTTATGATGCATGTGGCTTAGATGACTCACGACTGGTGTTCGAGTCGTCCTGTCTGCAATCTAAATTTATCATTTAAGAATAGATTTGCATGAACTGGGCCAAGGCCTATACTTGGGTCTAATGAGTCGTGGAGGGGTTCATGACATGTATGGTGTTTAATATGGTTGGAAGAGTTCAAGCCTTATTTGTTAGGCAGCAGCCTAATGATAACCAGGTATGAGCCTGTGACAATAACAGTGATATAGAATGGGGAATTTGATAGTCAAATCAGCCGGACTTACTAATAAGTTATTCTTGGCATTCCAAGATATATCACATTTCAACAGTCTCAACTGCCCTTGACAATAGTGGATGATAACTGTCGAGTCGGCGAATTCTTGCCGCACTTCGGAGCTGTCGCTGCTGAAGCATTATTTCTGCAGGTAAGATCCCTGATTCCCGGTGCAGGACTTTGTTTGGTGTAGTGTTATGATAAGTCTATGATTCGGGTGTACATACAATTTGTGGGAGTTCGCTGCTAGTGATCACAGATGTGCTGCTGGGCCGGATAGGTCAAGAAGAGGAGTGGAGAATGATCTCTGTAGAATGAGGAAAGACTGAATTGGTTGCTCTATCTACTATGGAGGAAAGCTCTCTACTTATAGTCCCTAGTCTATTGCTTACTAATTATACTAACTCAACAAAGCAGGAGCAAACACAGCAAATGCATGCAGTTGCGTGACCATCTGTCAGGATTGCCTTCTGTATAATCTATATATGTGGAGATAACCAGAATCTAGTGTTCTATGATTCTGGTCTGGCCTTTTGGCCGAGCGGTTATGCACCTATCTCATGCATAATGTGGGATGGCGCCCTTTGGCCTGAACACCACCTCTTTGACCCTTGTCTCAGCCCTGCTGTCTACATGCTGCTCTGACACCATCATAACTGGAGCTGTGCACTGTAGCTATGTGGGTCTAGGCACAACACTCCCCCTGTCAGTAACGACTCCTTAAGTAACTGAATAGCGACTGATGATTTAACCTTGGTCAGTGAGTCAGCTAGTTGATCAGAAGATGGCACGTAGGACACATCAATCCATCCCTTTTGATGCTGCTCCCGACAATAGAAGTTCCTAAGTGAGATATGCTTTGATCTTCTGTGATTGTCGTGATTCTTGATAAGGGAAATTGCCGATTGATTGTCCACGTACAACTTGGTGCATTTTGCTCCCTCAATGTGATCAGTAATGTTTAACTCTTCCAGAAGCGATTTTGTCCACTGTAGCTGACAACATGTTTCGGTGGCAGCAAGATACTCAGCCTCAGTTGTAGACAAAACAACTTCCCGCTGAAGATGGGATCGCCAACTTATTGGTCCTGAAGTTAGTATAATCAGCGATCCGGAAGTTGATCTGCTTGTTGATGGATCTGCTGCAAAATCTGCGTCCGTGTAAGCTTTCAGTGAGGGTTTACCAATTGATCTGTTGAAGGTGATTCCTCGATCAGGCTCTTTAGAGAGATACCTTAGCACCCGGTGAGCTGCATGCAGATGTTCACCTGAGGGGTTTGTCAAAAATCGCGCCAAGTGGTTGACAGAAAATGCGATATCGGGTCTAGTGCTATTCGCGAGAAACTGCAGGCCACCTACTATGGAGTTGTATCTTGTAATCTCTTCTTATAAGGAAATGGTTAAACTGTCCTTTGCAGCTATTGATGGTGACATGAATTAAGATGATGATTGTGATTGAGATAGATTTCTATATAGTTTATAATACATGATATGCTCAGGTTCATATACCTCGAGCCAAGCAACCAGATTATCTTCCTCCAGATCTAGATTCATCAGAATAATTACTTACTCAGTAAAATTCTCCTAGTCTCAGTTGTGTGTTTAGGATCTTGATTAGGTTTCTAATAACTAGTCAATGATGTTTCTCATATCACTGAGACATAGTCATGGTTGATACAACAGGTACAAACAATGAGTCGTGCCTGTACATGACGTTGTGATATAGTCATGATCGTCTGAACAATATCAACTCATGAATGAATCATGTCTCTACATGACACTTCTGGTGTGCTTTCTTTATCGCTTGGAAGCATTAGATGCTCAAGGGGTGTTGAAGCAGGTTTGCAGTCTTTTAAGCCGTGTCGATCTATCAGTGTGCGTGTGTATTGACCCTGTCATAATGCTAGGGTATCTTTTCTGGGGTAACTGATATGGATGCCTAAAAACTAGTCTGTGCTCACCGATTTTATCTTATATCTCTTGTGTAAAGCTTGCATCAGCGTTTCTATCTTGCCTAAGTTAGGACCCATCACCTGGAAATCATCTACATGCATAACCACAAATACATCTTGGTGGGCGTTGGTGTATAGACATACGTCTGATGTAGTTGGGTGGAAACCAAGTCTAGCAAGGGTTGCTTTGGCATCATCATACCACAGAGCTGCTGCCTGCTTGAGACCGTAGAGTCCTTTGCGAAGGAGAATTATGCATCCTTCTTTTTCATAGCCCTGGGGCATTTCCATGTAAAGGTCAATGTCAATGTCAGGATTTAAGAAAGCGGTTGGAACATCACCTTGCCTACGGTGCCAGCCAAATTGGTGTGCTAGCACAAGCATGATTCTACCAGTTTCCGGTCGTGGTGTAGGAGCGAAAGTTTCATGGTAATCAATGCCTTGGCGCTGGGTAAAGCCTTTCGCTGTACAACGAGCCTTCCACCTTTCGATGCTGCCATCTGCTCTAAATTTCTTCTTAAATACCCATTTGCATTTCATAGGTTTGCGTCCTTGTGGAAGTTCTGTGCGGCAAATGATTTTTATGGCTTCTTTTTCTTTGATGGAGCGAAATTCCTCATCTGTAGCCTTTTACCATTGCAAGGCCTCCGGACTAGTCATGGCTTCGCTCCAGGTTTTTGGATTGTTGGAGATTTGTGCTGCCTTGCCATAGTGGAGACGTTTGTAGTCATGTTTCTTAACCTCTCTGCCATACCTAGTTCTTGTGATCTCGTTTTCCGGCGAGTATTCCCTCTCTGGTGAGTGCGCTCGTTTTTGTCCAACAATAGAGCGTATAGGGTCCCATCCAGTCATGATCTTGTTGTATGGCGTTTCATCTGCTTCTTCTTCAGAACTGGACTCCCCCTCATCTTCTGGCTGCAGGCTAAGCTCCTGTGAATGGCTAGGGAAGTATGATTCTGGGGGGGAGTCTGCTATATCTTTCGAGTGGTACGATTCACTTAATGAACCTTGCTCACTACTTTGGGAACTCACATTTCTGATGTCTGTTGGTGGTAATTGTTCTTCTGATGACGAGAGTGAAGTCAATTCTTGAACTATTGATTTGGGCCAATTGTTTATGTTATCGGCTAATGCAGAATCTTCGGTTGCATCTTGTGTAATAGAGTCAGATTCTAGCGTGGTGGGTGATGAACTCTCCCCCTCAAACGATGCTTGAGTTTGAAGTTCTGGAGTTAATGGAGGATTATGTTGATAATTCATTGTTTCTGTAAATAATGAGTTATCACTGGCCCAGTAGTTCGTTGTTTTCTGCTGATTGATTGGACTTAGCTCGTCACCAAACATTATATCTTCATTCAAAGATGCATGTGGAGTGAAATTTTCTATCCATTTCCAGCCCTGTGATGTTGTCCAATGGGGATAATAAATGATGAAGTTCTTGTCAGTATTTTCCTGGAAACCCATAAACCATCCTTTTGCTGCTCTGGGCTCGAATTTACCTGGCTTCGGTTGTATTAGTTTATATGCTTGACAGCCAAACCTTGGAAGGTTCGTAAGGTCTACTTGACCAGTGTGCGGCTGATGAAGGCCTTGCATGAAATCAAGTAATGGGATCTGTTTAGTGCGTAAGCAGTATAATCTATTAACAATGTAACATGCATGTCGAACTGCCCAGGGCCAATAAAGTGCAGGCATGCGGGCATCAATCAGCATTGACCTTGCGAGTCTTAAAACTACTTTGTTTGCTGCTTCAGATACTCCATTTTGCTCAGGTGTATCTGGAGCAGATACATCAGTACGAATACCATGCTGTTCAAAGTGTGATTTAATGCGTAAAAATTCAGTGCCTCCGTCTCTAAAGATTGCGCGGACTTTCTTTCCATGATGATTGTGTTGAAATTCAATCCACTGCACAAGAGAAGAGGCAATCTGGTCTTTGGATTGGGTTAATAATGACCATCTCATGCGAGTTTTAGAATCTGTAATTATAACAACATACTGTAGTCCGTTAATTGCAGTGGTAATCTTGCCTACTGTATCTATAAATATTTCATCTAGAGGTGCGTACGGGATTGGTCTAGGTTCTCGAGATACGAATCTTTGGGCTTTGCTGAGGTGACATGTCTCGCATGTTGTGAGCTGACTTAGGTCTATATTTTCGAGTCCCTTTGTGTGTTGGGCGGTTTTCTTTGAGATTTTCTGGCCCGTGTGTCCGAGTCTTTGGTGCCATCGTTGTGCACTTGTGGTCTGCGGTATTCTTATAACACCAGGAGCTGCTATATTACTTCGTGATGTATCGGTTTTTTCAAGGGGATAAATGTAGTATACATCATTCTTGTGCACCAGTCTTGCTATGGGAACACTAGACTCATTGTCACGTTTCTGCACCAATAGAGACTTTTCTGGATCCGGTACTATGTTACTGAGCCTCTCCAACCTACCGGCTGACACAATATTGCACGAAGATTCAGGTGAAAGAAAAGTCTCATGGAGCTGGAGCGAAAATGTCCCAATTTTGAGAGTCGCTGTTCCTTGTTGACATAGCTCTCTAGTACCGACAGCCTGATCGAACTTGAATGGTTTAGGGGAGCGATTCACTTCACTAAACATGGAACAGTGTGGAACGAAGTGGTGCGATGCACCTGTGTCATAGAGTGTAACGGATTCATTCATTCGAGATGATGCAGCAATTATCACCCCTCCTGAGTCTGACTCACTATCGTCTCCTACGCTATTGACCGAGGCCTGTTTGCCATTGCCCCTGTTTACCCCAGAACGGTTATTGCTTCCCTGTGCCAATTCTGGGTGTAGACAATAACAATACTTATTCTTGTGCCGATGTTTGCACCTCTTGCAGTATGCTTCTGGGTCTACGTTGATACTGTTGGGTACGACCGCAGCCACCGTGTTGGGTGTCTGGGTCCGATTGCCTGCTACAGATCGCAATGAAGACATCAGAGTTCGCAGTGGTGCATACTTGTTGTCGGAATCAAATGCTCTTGTATCACGCCAAACATTTAGCCATTCGATCCTCTTCGTTCCCATCACAAAAATGGCTGATGCTTGTCCGTCACCTATGCAATACCCAGAGGCTAACGGCTGAGTAGAAATTGCATCGGCCGCGTTGTTGACACTCTGGTATGCTGCTAGGAAACGGTCAACATAATCATCAGCAGTACTAACAAACCTGATGCTCAACAGTGTTTCGAGTGCTGCAGCATATGGTGCGGTTGCAGTTTCATTCCTGGTCCCGGCTACAGTGTCGTAGAGTTCTTTGGCCGTCAGGTTGTCGTAATGTTGGGGGCAGATGGTCGTAGATAATTGTTGGGTAATGATATTTTTTGCTTCGATTTCTCCCAAAGTCCAGCGCTCGAATTCATCCAGGTACTTTTCCGTGAGTTTATTGGCATCATCGGCGTTTGGGTTCCCTAATAGAGGATCTGTAGGGATGTTGACTGGACGGATCCCAGGCATGTCATGAAAGACATGTCCCAGGACGTTTTTGCGTCCAAGTTTAGCACACAATGCCATTCTCCAAGCGATGAATGAGATACCATTACCAAGAATTTCCTTTGGATCAGTCATTTTCATGATGCTTAATCTGTGGTTTTTTTCACAACGGTTAGCTAACTCCTGTAAGTACGTGGATGCGCCGGGCTCATAACCTGTTATGATAGGTCTATGATTCGGGTGTACATACAATTTGTGGGAGTTTGCTGCTAGTGATCACAGATGTGCTGCTGGGCCGGATAGGTCAAGAAGAGGAGTGGAGAATGATCTCTGTAGAATGAGGAAAGACTGAATTGGTTGCTCTATCTACTATGGAGGAAAGCTCTCTACTTATAGTCCCTAGTCTATTGCTTACTAATTATACTAACTCAACAAAGCAGGAGCAAACACAGCAAATGCATGCAGTTGCGTGACCATCACAACTGGAGCTGTGCACTGTAGCTATGTGGGTCTAGGCACAACATGTAGTTTGCCAGACTGGTAGTGCAGCTCGGATTGCGGTCAAAATAGTCCTATCTAGTAGCTTGAGGTGCCATCAAACACCCGTACTTACTTTCTTGACTCGTATCGTCGTGATACAGGTCAGTCCAGGCCACCAGGCTTCAGCACCATACATTGCCGTAATAACTACACATGCATTCACCGCACGTATTAATGGTCCCGGAGCTGTACCTCGTTGGACTCTATTTACTGTTCGGATTAGGTCCTGGTCAACAATGTCTAGCCTAATTGTCCTATGTTGCAGGCTACTGTTCCAATTATTCATGAGGTCATCATCAGGGTTGTGAGTAGTTTCGGTTTTGGTATGGGTTGTTAGATTGATACCTGAGCGTGTCGCATAATAGTCAGATATGCGACTAGAGTAGCATATGCACGGTAAACCTCAACCCCAAACTAATGATACGAATCAATTCTTATATACTACGTCCTGTACGGCTAGCGTGGTTGGAATGTGGGGAATTTACCTGTAGATAGATAAAGACGTTGTAGCCTTCTGATAGTTGGGACAAGACTTCTACAATATTACATCGGAATCAATACTAGCCTCTCATTAAGCTATCTCATGAATTATTTCCAATGTCTGTGATAACAGACACACACAAACGAAGTAGACGACCAACTTAGAAGTCGATAATTTACGCTATGTATGAAGTGGGATAGTTGCTGTGCCTTACTATACCATTCCTGAACATGCTGTCTGAATGTTAGTTGGGAATCGAGCCAAACTCCGAGCAATTGAATATGCGGAGAAGACGCAATAAACTGCTACCCAACTCTAACCGTTAGGTTGGATGAGTCTAGTTTCTTCTTTGGTCGATCCCCAATGATCAGGAGTTCAGAATTCAAAGGGTCGAGTCTAATCATGTGTAACGAAGCTAGTTGGACTATCCTGTCTACCTCGACCTGGACAGCCTAAAAAGCTTCGCTAGAACTTTTGCCGACTCGAACAATCAGGATGTCGTCTGCATATCCAAATCTACAGTTAGTTGTGTCATCCTCGAGTAGAATTGAGATGTATAACATGAATAGAAGTGGCAAAAGTGGTGATCCTTGAGGGACACCACGCTCAACTATTGAAGGGCTATGCTGAGCTGGAATGATGTACTGTTAGGATGAAGGTATGGAAGGAGGTAGCTATGGCTTTAAGAGAAGTAAAGTTCGTGAGTTATACTCTTAGGACTTGGATCAATGGACGAACTTGAAGATATTCCCTAGTATTCTCAAGTGTGTAAATAATATGGAGATTGTTTGAAGTTCCTAGTGTATGAGTTGCTTATGTTATCTACGTGACCGGACCTTCTTCTATATACATGAATAAGGGGGTTCTGCACACTAGTGGATGTTCCAACATCTGTCCTTGTCTAACCGAGAAAGGAAGGATGTGAGAGATCCCAGCGCCAATAGATACCATTAGGAATCTATTGGGAAATACTATGTCATACCAATGAGTGATGATTTAGGTCAACCATATCCCATGGCGCATGTGCACATTATTCTAATGTGAACAGTTTATTGTAATGCAGTCATGTTACTCCCTTAATTACAACATCAACAAGCTTCTCATCTGTTACGCCTTCTTCATGTCTTACCAAGACTGTTCGTCTTTTCAGAAACGATTCTACCCAGCGACAGAGTGATAGCGGCCAGCCCTGACTTCGCATTAGTGCGAGCAGCCTATTGTGTAGCACTGCATCGAAGGCACCTTGAATATCCAGCGTGACTATAGCTGTAACTTTGTTAGATCTCATTGCAGCTTCAGCATCATGTATAACACATGATGCCAAGTCGACTGCTGAGCGTCCTGGTAGCGCGCCATATAGTTTAGAAGGTACTGCTTTGTACTTTAGCGCAAGCCAGGACATCTGTTTAGCTATTTGTCTTTCCAGTCCCTTGACTAAGCTGGAGAGTAACGATATGGGTCGCCATCCTTTTGGGCTGGAGAGATTGCGTCCAATTTTAGGAAGTAGTTCAACTTCCTCCACCTTGAAAGGTGTTAGAAAATATTCCAAGTTCAGACATGCCTGAAAGAGGTCACTGACATATGATCCAATCGAGCTCCAGCAAGCCTTGAGTAGTCGGACGGTGATTTTGTGTTGAGCAAAGTTATACTAATATGAATCTCTCTCAGAGTTTATTGAATTGATTGTCTCTCCCATGAGGAATCTATCTAGATACTATATACATCTTGAGTATCCTACTGATTCCAAATATAGACTGAATATTAGATTGCCAATACAAACTGCTCAAATCTCTGTTCCATACATGGGTCTAAGATTGGCTGTTACATTATCATGGGCAATAGAAGGAGTGAAACAACAAGGGAGTTGTGCGTATGAAATTGGCCATCCGTCTAGTTGCTAATTGTAACATTTTGTAAAGGGTTTAAAGAATTCAGAAGTACTTGAAAGACGTTAACTCAATAGGAATTGATAATTTTTCCTTGGGAAGCTAATCTGCCTACGACGGCTCCTGTCCTTTATGTCCTCCTCAGCGTCGCGTTTAAGCTCCCCTCCTAGCCTACCCGAGAATACTCCATTCTCCCCGGCTACCCTCTTTCCTGTGACATCCTCCCCCCCTTAGTACGTACTCCCTTGGGTCCTTCCTCATGCGCAACCTTGCAATTATCCTTATGCAACACTGAGACTCGTTCTTGTGCGCAACCTTGCATTAATCCTTATGCGACACTTAGATCCCTCTTCGTGCGTATCCTTGCATTCTTCCCCATGCAACCTTTCGCGTCTCTGTAAGCGCTGCTTCGTTGGCGCTTAAAGATCTAGCCGGGTTGGTCCTAGTGACCAGTCCCAATCCGGACACAGCCCGTAACACATTTGCATGACTAAGTTATTGCCCTTGATGCATCAGCCCAGTTTACTTGCTTGTAAACTACTCAACTTAAACATCATGAGACAACATTTAAACTTAGGGTAATCTGTTTGACATTTTGTCATACCCTGAAGCCGTTTCTTTACTTCCTATGGTTGACGCTGTAACTTCTTCCAGCAAGACCTCTCCGTTCCATGGGATAGACTCTGGTTGAACATTCTCCCATGTTTCTACATCGCTTCTAGCTTCGAACCCTCCCAGAAGGGAATCACGCAGTGCGATCGTCCGCTCGAGTGGATCTGAAAGCCACTAGTTTGGTGATACCTGGAGAGGAAGAGGGTGTTTCGTCGGCTTTGGTTTAACCCATCGCATGAGTTTGAACACTTGTGCCTCTGTCTCTGCTAATTCGACTTGCTTTGTCCAATTTTTGCGTTTGACTGACTTCACTGCGGCTCGGAAAGCCTTACGTGTCGTTCCTACATCTCCAGATGTCCTTTTAGCTGCCCTGTAGTCAATCTGTCGTTCTTTACAGTCCTCAGTCCACCAAAGCGCCGTTTTCCCACTTCCTACAGCTGGTGCTCATCTGACAAATTTGGCCGCATCTTAAAGTACTCGGATTAAACTCCTCGCAGAGTCCTCAATCTCGATTTGACTACTTAGGGGGCCAGGCCTTACCCATTGCTTCACGCATCGTGCAAAATCATCTAGATTGCAGTCTCTAACATGGGTTAGTCTTGGGGTTCCAGATAGCTCCGAGTACCCGGGTGTGTCAATTGAGCCCTCAATAGTAAAGTGGTCTGATGTACAGTGAAATCGGGTTGAGACTGCTGCAAAAGCCGTCGTGTTACTCCAGGTTAGATCTAGAACATTTCCGTCTCGGTGGGTGCTTTCTCTAATAGTGCTCAGTAGCTGCATATCATTTTTGCGGGCCCATCCCGTGATGAGATCGCCATTACCGTATTGGCGTTCTATTAACGCCTGCCAATGCTGTGAGACTGAATTAAAATCGCCTTCCATTACTGAAGGGCCATTGGGACGCCAGTTTAGTAAAGGATCCAAAGTCCCGCTGGGGCCTGGGGCGCGATAAACGTTTACAAAGGTCAGTCCTGACACCTGCACGAAGCAATAGTCTGAAGTCTGACTTGATGACGAAGGCGTAATCTGTGTCGCTTGCAGTCCTTTCCTGACAAAAGTGACGGCGCGGGGTCGTGATCTCGGTACCGTATTTCCGAAGGGTCTGAAACTATTGAAGCCAGGGTGGCTTTTCGTAGTGAAATCTCCGTCTTCTCGCAAGCCCCATGGTTCTTGTACCATGACTATATGTACTTCTGCATCCCAAGCTTGTTGCAACGCTATGTACATGTCCATGTCCGGTCCGCCCTTTCCCACGTTCACTTGGTGAAAGAGAAGGGTGCTATGTCTCTGTTTGTGATTATATGAGTTTGGTGTATTCCTCATCATTATGCATTATTTCTTCTGGTATTTTAATGACCTTGCGGGCCTTACCTTTTTCTTGAGATCTTGACAGTGCTGCCTTGAAATCCCTATGCCCTCTCTCACGAATAACTCGTAGCTCTGCTGGTGATCGAGGCTTTACTTGACTGTTATGTCGCTTTGGTCGAGCCATGAAGCTCAAGTGGGTTGATTCGTGCGGCCCAGCACAGTTTGAACACTTGGGGATGTTGACTGTGCACTCTGCTACTTTGTGTGCACCAGAACATTTAATACACCGCTGTACTTTGACGCAGTTTCTAGTTGAGTGGTATCCCCAACAGCGTTGACACTGCTCGATGGGGCATCGACGAGAAAACGGAATGGCGGGCCCACTCTCGTCGAATAGTCTGAATCTCAAGTTGGATGGCACCTGTTTGAAGTGTATTATCTAGCTAGCAGAATAGCTTCCTAATTTTATATTGTTTGGGCGCACCTGTATTTGTGTGACTCCAAAAACTGACTGGCATTCCGTCTTCACCATTTCACTAGTAACTTCAATCCTTCTGTCTAATGTACGGATGCAGATTGGGACATGAGGGACCATGACAGACTTCCAATCTGAAGCAGGCTCAATTGTGATTTCCTCCTTTTGAAGTGAAGGACCCACACTCAGAATCGGCTCCCTGAGTGCGTCTGATGCGCACTCCATTGCTAGGCCGGACCTAACTTGTATCATCGCTATGATTGCTGAAGGTGCGACTCCAGCCTTTTCAGTGATGAGTTTCTTTATTGTAACAGGTGATAACGTCCGCCGCTGATGTTCTCGCCCTATGCAAAGGAAGAGTCGTTTATCTTCTTTCGGGGGCTCTTGTCCGGCTGGTCTTCGTTTTACCAGATTGGCTGGCGTGTCTGGGAGCTTTGCTGCTTTCTGGGCTACTGTGGCCCACGAAGAAGCAGCCTCCTTGGGCTTTCTTGGCAGCTTATGGAGAGGTTTAGTCGCCCTGGGGACAGAGGTTTTTATCTGTGTACCTTCTGGGGATGGGTTCTTGCCTTGGGGAATTGCGGCATTGGCATTACCTATTGCGAACGCTGTCACAATGGGTGAAATATTTTCAATGAAAGGCGCAACTAAGGACGCGCCTTCGGTTCCTGCCTTGGATTTTGCCCAGGCATCAATGTTTTGCAGAAAATCCTGAGCTAGGATCATTTGCTGCTTTCTTTGGCGACCCGATTGCTCCATGGCAGCAGCAATCCCAAGAAGGCTCGGGTATAAATAGTTGCCTGAGTTGATTGACATCGAGGACGACGGCTGGTTGTACGCAGCAATGATGCTGCTTGATATCTCGGGTTTGGGTAGGGGATAAACGTACTGGTACACGTGTATGGGATGGAAGAATTGGATGATGGGTCGTACTGATCAGTGATGATGATGATTTTATTTATTGTGCCAGGCTTACACCCTCCATCCAATGCACGTGACACGCAGGAGGACTTCTAGAATACAAGTTCCTCCATTTTCCAGCAAACCCATCCGGTGCCTGACTTTTCCAGAAACGTGCCTGACGCTAGTTACATCGGGTCCAATAGGTAGGAACACATTCACCATGATCCTAAGACCATGTATTGTGGGAAAACCTCAATAATTCCTCCTGTACTCTTTCACAACGAGCAGCCGTAGTCTCCCCATAAACAGGCCGTGTAGGAATCCAACCTACCACTTCTAGAAAGCACATCCAGCACCCAATCAACTGTGCCGACTTTCTGTTAAAAATCAAATATTGTTCTTCCCAAATTCTCCCTTGCATTGCGCTCAACCCTCGTTTGAGAGGGCTGAAATTCCGAAACCGAGATCTCAAAACCGAGGCATCGGTGCCTCAGCTTTTGTCGTTCATTGTTTGTTGTCCGAGTGAGGCTTCTTCGTTTGCGCCGTCTTTGGAATGTGTCGAAAAGTTGAGAATGTTGATATCGCAGTCAAGGTGCTTGTCTAAAATGAGGCCGAGCAATTGCCCAGTCCTGCACATAATGTTAGTAAGATTGAAAGCGAAATGAATTTTACCTTTGATTTTGGATGGTTGTTGGTGAGTCATAAAGTCCTCCCAGTCAAACTCAATCAGGAAGTTATCAGAAGACTGAATAGAAGAGACCCAAACTGTTACGGTTTGACCGTTGTTTGAGCTTTGGTGGATACCTAAGCCCGATACTAAGAATTCTCACGAAGAGACTGTATGGGGGGGAGATGAAGCTGAACGAAACAGCACTACTAGTCAGGAGGCTGAAGCGTTATTACAACTTAGTGACACCTGGAAATACGTGGATGAGTAAGAAGTATTGTGCCTAAGGACAAGTCACTAGTCTGTAGATTCACGAGGAGGATTAACTCCTATAAATACCTGTTAGTAGTAGCTAGAGATAGCTTTTCTCCTCATATAGTTTATTAAATCAATTTATTCATCACCAACTTGGTTTCTGTCACATAAACTTAAACTTTTGATCTATTGTGCCGGGAACGGAACCTAGCCCATGTGTCAACCAAAATCGACTGGGTCACGCTCAGCAAGCTGCTGTTGCGAAGGATGCGATTCTTCCTGGCTATCCCAGATATGCAGAGCATACTGAGCAATTGCACTGGCGCCACTGGAAGGTGAAGAATTCGACTTTGCTGGTGTACCAATCAGTGATGATGATGATCTTTATTTTACGTCTGGCGAGCCACGCAATTGATGCGTGGCCCTATTAAGTCCCTACTGAGACAAAAGATGCCAGGGTCAAATCCCTGGGCTTCTACATATTTGAAAGTAAAGGAAAAAAAACCAATACAAGACTATACACATAGAAAGTGCATTTACATAGCTACTTCCCGCAGATTGTTAAGCTCTTGTATCGTGATGTAATGATTGTTGTAATCTAACGCTTTTCATCCTCGTACTTTATGGTGAGCAGTGGTTGTATAGCACGTGATGCCATGTGGGGGAGAAGGAATAGGATGGCGAAAGCTGCTAGCCGGATCTAAGCAATCTGGCCCACTTGTAGATGGAGAAATTCCTTTTGTATATAGACGATACAACCCTAGCTAGTGTGACAGCTGGTAAGCCGCTGGTTCCTGTAGCCTATGTTGGCTAACATAGGCTTGGTCTGATTTTGGGTGCGCACAATCAACCGATCTAATATCGGAGCATCGGAATCTGAATAGCATCTGATTCAACAGTGCAGCTCAACATGGCACCACTTTTCGGTGAGAAGCTATTGGCTGGGAATATACAAGATCGGACACAACCTCCTCAATTGATAGTGCATTGACGTTGTAGAACATGAGGCTCTTTTGTATATATACATGTGTAGATAGATCCTGTAGTAGTTCTCTCCTTAGAATTATTATCTACTACCATCAACCACATAGTTGCTCCAGCACCTGTCCTAGAATCTGTGACAACTAGTACAACAAAAATAGTACGGAACTCATACATCCATACCTCAGTTATCTCATACATTGTGACCCATAAACCTCACTCTCATATCTATTACTCCACGACAAAGTTTTTAAAGGTTATATGTAAGGGCTAGAAGTAGAATTGTATTCGAATTGTACTGTGTGCTGTGTATAGAAGATCTTAAACTAAAGAAAGAAGATGGAAGAGGAAAAGTCTTCCTTATATACATTGAAAGGTGGTCTGTGCTGTTACCAGACTATACCAAAATAGAGCAACTAAATAGTCACCTGATTGGTATCAGCTCAGATCAGTCACCCAAGCCCAAGCCTTGGCTGTCTTAGGCTCTAGCCTATGACAGTTTGGGGTAGATACTCCTGTTGTAAAGGTAAGAGCTTACAGAGGTTAATTGGCAGAAGGTTTACGGATGATTATCAATGAATTAATGTAAGCTGCTGATATATTTGATATTCAGAACTATGAGGATTTAGGAGGTAGAAAGCGCTAATTATATACACATCTGAGGTAGCTAGACTCTCGCCTCATTTACCCAAAATAGTATCACGGAATATTCTAGTCTCCTCCATCTGGCAGTACAATCTAGAAACACTTTCTATACAGTGCTCCATTGTTCCTCTACTCATCATGGAGCCACCTGTAAAGTTCTTCCTTCATCCTCAGTGATCATTACCCTTGTGCATCCTAATCCTAGCCATCGCCAGCACAACAACTCCGCCTTTCATAGTGTCAAACTCGAGGGTACCAGGGGTTGTGTTTTATAGATAACTTAGAAGTGCGAGTGATATCTGACAAGATTTGTCATAGACTAAGGTATTAATTCGGGATTCTAGCTATAACTGAGGACAAGGGACAAGAGAAACTAGGACAAGAGACAAGGTCAGTGAAAGACGGAAAACAAGACGTGGCCCTCTACATCGGCTCTACCCAACCCATATATACATCATAGTAACCAGAGCAACTAAGGCTTCAAGGGGTGCGCCTGCTGCTAGTCTATTACTTCATTTGTAACCCATAGCAACCATTGTAACCCGGTAAACGCTCTAAGATGAGAGAATATTCCGATGTAGTTTAGGGAAAGAATATGAGGGTGCTGCTCTATCCTCAGTTCCTGACACATAGTCTCTTTCTTCCCTCTTTAGCTTAATATTCTAAGGATTAATTGAAGTACTTTCACATATTGATCTTGTCACATCAGACATTGTTGCAGGAAGCTGGGGTTCCGGCTGGGGTTTGGCGGGCTGGAGGTTGTTGAGAGCTGAGGCAATGTCTCCGAGGCTCATAAAATAGATTGAGACTAGATTTTAAATATGTGCAGTTACCTATACTGCGAGATGTCGCTGGTAAGGAATGCAGAGAGAAGAGAAGTTAGATAATCAGAATATGTCACAAAATTAGTTGTGATCTGAACAATTGAACAAAGTTAACAAAGTCTATTCTCAGTATCTAAAACTGTTGTAATATGAATGAGGAATCTTCAAAGCCGAAGTAGGCTTGTGGTCACCTGGTAGGTATAGGAGTGTTTTGTGAGTAGGCAGTAGTCACAGGACTTAGTGCGGTACGCTGTGTCGCCCATATAGCAGACACGCCCGCAAGTGAGAAGAAAAAGAACCACCACATCAGAGAGAAACCCATTACGTACGCGTACACGTGTATATATTACGAACCAATAAAAACAATGATATCCAAAAGATGTCTCAACAGTGTACTTAAGGGTTTATAGAGTGAAGATATTTTACAGGGGTAATGTTAGTGTTATCTAAGATTAACATTACTTAATGTCACGGTTTCAGTACAAAATGCTTGGGCGATCTTGTAAGTACAGTATATTAATTATAATTCTCTAGAGAGAGAATTCTAACAGCTAGTGACTACAAATATATATAATCCAGAATACTCCTCCTTCCATAGGATTCCCTCCATGACCAGAATTGTTTGGATTCTTCGACAACTTCCAAGAAGATTCTGGATTACACCATTGATCTCATTGCCTGCGCTAGCTAGCGTAGGCTACAGGGATAATTAGGCTTAACAGCCGTTACACTTAACTGGTCTCCAGACCTTGTCCAGGGAATCTATCCTGTTATCCTTAAGCCTGTAACACGGAGTAATCTTTGATAAAAAGCTCTCCTTTAAGTGGCATGCCCGAACCTTGTCTCATAGGCCCTCAAGGTTAGCCATGCTCTTTTATCCCTTGGAAACTCGACAAGAGGGGTTCCTGTTGTATTTAGATAGTTATGTATATGAAAAGGTGTTACTTCGGTTGTAAAAATCTGAGTTCATAACTGCACACACCTTCAGGGGATAACTGTGCACCAGCAAAGTTAACCCCTTAGAGTCTGATCACTATTGCCTCCTGGTCCCTACACACTAACATCAACGTGTTCACTAAAATGAGGACACCATTGTAGTTACTCTAGCTATCATAGACAATACCATGTAGAGGAATAAGGGTAGGAACTCCTGTATATAGATCGGGCCTTTTTACTCTCAGTATCAATACATCAATCATCCACAAATACAATTCACCATCAATCAATCATCTTACTCTGTCCAAGTGATCTATTGAATTCTCCCATACCTATCAGTATTCTATTCACAAGGTGACGTCTCCCTATCCATCGCCCTCAGCCTTTCAATAACTTCTACTAAGTATACTGAGCAGCTGAGATGTACTAGAGTCCGTGCATGATGAGTATCACGTGGCTATCTTGGCTAATACTTGCCAATCACAACACTCCCCTTAAATCTGATGATCAGCTTCCACAATCTCGACTACTCCAATAGCAGTTCTCTTCAGCTTAAACATTGGTCCAGGTAAAGGTTTCGTTAATCCATCAGCCAACATCTGATCACCCCTTATCCATCTACTTTCTAGTTTACCTTTATTTATTTCATCAACTATGTGGTGGTATGCCACATCCACGTGTTTAATTTTCGATGTATTTGAGACCCCACCTTGAAGTTGTATACAAGCTTTATTATCCCCCAACAGGAGTGGAATTGAATTGCCCGGATTTCCTGTGATATGAGATACTAATTTTTCTCCCCAAATTGCGGGTTTCGCTCCCTCACTTGCTGCTATATATTCTGCATTTGTAGTAGATGTTGCAACGCTAGTTTGCTTCTTACTGATTGCAGCTACTGCTCCTCCATTGAGCATCATGATGACCCCTGTAATAGATTTTCGATCACCAGGGTCTCCAGCGTAATCTGAATCAGCAAATGTGATTAGATCAGTAGATCTTGAACTCCCACAGTAAACTTCTATGTTACTATCTACCTTATAATAGGGAGTTTCAAAATCCCCACGTCCATATCTTATCCCATAGTCAATTGTGTTGTAATCTAACGCTTTTCATCCTCGGACTCCATGGTGAGCAGTAGTTGTATAGCACGTGATGCCATGCGGGGGAGAAGGAAGAGGATGGCGAAAGCCGCTAGCCAGATCTAAGCGATCTGGCCCACTTGTAGATGGAGAAATCCTTTTATGTATATAGACAATACAACCCTAACTAGTACAACAACAATAGTAAGGAACTCATACATCCACACCTCAGTTATCTCATACATCGTGACCCATAAACCTCACTCTCATATCTATCACTCCACGACAAAGCTTCAACAAATTGTACCTTCAATATAGCTTAAGATTCGGAGAAGTGCTATCCAATGGTTGTGACATGCCTTATGGGAGTATTGTGCAATTTTATGAGTCTCGTAAATTATATCCGGTCTTGTATTACACAAATACATCAGCTTTCCGAGGAGACTCCAGTAACTTGTCAACTCTTCATTAGTACAAGGTCTTCCTGGTGTCCGCTCTAGTTCACTAACAGCATCACTAGCCATTGGGGTAGAATATATCTTTGTCCCAGACATAGAAAAATCATTGATGATACTTCTGGTGTATTGATATTGGTCAATAGTTACATAATCATCTTTTTGCATAATTCGAACCCCAAGAACATTTCTGGCAATCCCAAGGTCCTTCATTTTGAATCTTTTATTTAGGCTTTCTTTGAGATTTGTAATCTCCTGACTAATCGGGCCAGTAATAATCAGGTCATCAACATGTATACCAATAACTACTTCGGTTTATTCTTGAAGATAGTCTGGTTCATTGGGAGACAAGTGAAACCACTTGAAATTAGGAATCCAGAGAGCAGTAAGTACCATACCCGTGCAGCTTGTTTTAGTCTGTATAAGCTTTTTAAGACTCTAGCATATCGGCCAAACCTCTCAACCATGTGCTTCGGCATTTTATGTTAAACTTCTTCATTAAGTTCCCCTGCTAAGAATGCGGTTACCACATCCATTTGGTAGATATCCCACTTCTCTCTAGCTGCAATAGCTAAAATGATTCTGAAAGCATCAAGACAAATCGTGGGTGCAAATGTTTCTTCAAAGTCGACACCATACTTTTGAGTAAAACCTCTAGCTGTCACAGTCTAAGCATAGGCACTTGAGCAACCTTATGGTCAGAGATAGTTTATTTTCAATCTATGGTGAACTATAGATTGAAGAGGATAATAACAGTTACTTTATACATGATTATTAGCCAGGCCAATGACACAGTTTTCTATCCGTATATCCGTATCCCATCTCGTATCCCATCTCGTATCCCATCTCGTATCCCATCTCGTATCCCATCTCGTATCCCTTCTCGTATCCCTTCTCGTGCCCTATTCTTAGAGGTGTTTGCCAAGTTATAAGACCCTGCTTCCAAGAATAGTCCCTGCCTAGTTTCATGCTAAGCCTACGTTTGACAGCGCAGGCTACAGGCAATTACCGGCTTACAAGCCGTCACACTAGCAACTAGTCGAACCTTAAATCATAAGATCTCATTACTCTCCCCTCTTTTCAGGTCCAAGACAATTTTTGCTGTGACTGCTGATATGTTGGGTGGTATTTTGTCTAAAGGGCCTGAAAAGGTTCCATGTGCAATGAGAGAGTTCATTTCTGACTCGTATGCTTCTAACCATTTCTCTGCTTGCAGAGTATTTAATGTTTCATCAAAAGTATGGGGAATTTCAATTCCATCATTTTTGGCAGCTAAGAAAGCTAGCTTGATTGCTATATTTGATTCTTGTCTGATATTTTGTATTTCTACGGCCTTAGCAGATGGTTTTCCGACTCTTCCAGACCGTTTATCTCCCCTAATCAAAGCTTCTCCTTCTAATCTTTTTAAGTCAGCAGAATGTTTTTGTTGGCAACTGAGGTTTTGATGTTGATCATTATTATTACTATTATTATTAGGGTGGATTTCAGTATTTTCTAACAAATTCGGAGGTTGTTTTTCTTGATTATTGTTTAGGGTTTCATTATTAAAAATAAAATTATTATGTAAATTGATTTCATCCCCAGACTCATCATCAGACTTATCACTAGTCAGTAATTTTTCTCCTGTTAAATGATGCAATTTAGTATCAGAGGAAAACTCATTCTCATCAAACTCAACAGATTGTGCTTCACATAGTATTTTCTTTTCTGGGTGCCATATATGATAAATCTTTGATGATTTGGTATTGTAGCCCACAAAGATCCCTTTCCAACACTTTTCATCTAATTTTCCACTCTTTTCAATTGGAATATAGACATATGCGGTGCATACCCATGTTCCATAGTGACTAATATCAGGAGTTTAATTATGCCACACGGTCCAGGGGTTTATATATCTCCCACCAATTAGTTGTTGGTTGATTAAATAAATTGCAGCCCTGCATGAAAGTTCCCAGAATTCTCTGGAAAGACCCACTCGAAACCGTAGACTATTGGCTCTTTCCATTATTGAACAATTAGCTCTTTCGGCAACACCATTTGCCTCTGGTCGATAGCCAACAGTTGGTTCAAGAGAAATGTTTTTACCAGCTGCCCAGATTTTCATATCTCGATTCAAGAATTCTGTGCCGCAGTCAAATCTGATGGCCTGAAGTTTTTAATATTTCCATTTATTTTTCGTTCATTTTCTACTCGAGAGCACCATTTACTGATGAATTGCAATAAGTCCTTCTTTGAATTTCTAAATATAGTCCATTTAAAATTTGTAAATTGGTCTGTAGTTGTAAGCATGTACTTATTACCATGCAATGATGTTTTTCAAAAATGGCCACAAATATCCATATGTATTCTTTCTAATGGTTTAGAAACTTCCCTCGTAGGTTCCCTACTTATATATCTCGGCATTTTAGCTTCTTTGCACGCCCGGCAAAACCCTTAATTAAGGTTGACTGTAGGTGCAATACCGTTTACAGCTTTAGCCTGTCGCATTGTTATATGTCGCCCAGGGTGACCTAAACAATCATGAAGCAGATTTGCTTTGATCAAAGAACTGTGACGGCTTGTAAGCCGGTAATTGCCTGTAGCCTGCGCTGTCAAACGCAGGCTTAGCATGAAACTAGGCAGGGACTATTCTTGGAAGCAGGGTCTTATAACTTGGCAAACACCTCTAAGAATAGGGCACGAGAAGGGATACGAGATGGGGTACGAGATGGGATACGAGATGGGATACGGATGTACAGATAGAAAACTGTGTCATTGGCCTGGATAATAATCATGTATAAAGTAACTGTTATTATCCTCTTCAATCTGTAGTTCACCATAGATTGAAGATAAACTACCTCTGACCATAAGGTTGCTCAAGTGCCTATGCTTAGACTGTGACAAGAACTATTTGCAAATTCTATTGTTTCGGGTATTATCCAAACTTTATTCAATCAAACACCTTGTAGAATAAGCTGCCCATCAGAGGCGGATATTGTCATACTTGAACTATCACATTTCATTTCATGACCTTTCTTGGCAAGCATTCCCAGTGATATCAAGCTAATGGAGGCATCTGGTACATATAATACATTATGTATGGTTGTAAAACATAGGCGCTGCAAAGTTGGGTTTTTCCATTGTATGCGCACATCACCCCTGCCTTCTGAGTAAATTGTTGTTCCATTAGCAACTTCAATTGGAATCTTAGTTGGGACAATACGGCTAATGAATAAATTCTTGTATGGGGTAAGATGGTATGAACACATTGAATCAAGGCCCCAAGCACCATATAGTGAGCTTGAAGTGGCAGCACAGTTATAGGTTGAAATTTCAGATTCAGTATTGCTATCAGAGAAGTGAGCTGTCGAGTCTAAGGTTGATACATTAACCGAGTTTGCAACTTGCTTTTTAGATTTCTGATTCTCCTGCCACTCATACCATTTAAGGCCAGGATTCTTGAATTTAATTTCATCATCAGATGCTAGCCACATGGGACATTGAGGCTTGACATGGTCTCCTTTACATACCCAACAAACTTTTGTGATAGCTTTCTTCCTGATTTGTACAACATCTGCAATCCCAATCTCATTTGAACATTCATTGAGCTTTGTTTCAGTGCTTTTGGCTGCCTGAAAGACTTCATGAATACTAGGAAATATTTCTTTGTTAGTAAGAAATTCAATAGTTGTATCATACTCAGTAGGTAAACTTCGCATAAGAATGACTGCTTGTATAATATCCGGTACGACTGCATCTTGTTGCTGTTCTAAGATTTGTGCTGTTAAGTTGACAACAAGGTCAAATTTTTCTGTAACAGTGCTTTGTTTCATGCCTAGAACTGCAAACAATTGCGAGAGCAACTGGGCAAGGAGGACTGTGTCATTCATACCATATCGGGAATTAAGGGTTTCATATACTGCAGCAGCTGTGCGACAGCTTTGGATTGCAATCCTATTTGTATTGTTGATACTCTGAAGGATTATCTTAAAAGCTTGCGCATGCCTATATTCCCATTCTTCAAGTCTTATTAAATAATCTTCTTTTAACTCAGACTCATTTTTGACTTGGGGCGGAATGCAATACTCCGGCTTTAGAAACCATTTGAGCTTCGTGGCAGCTAGTTCCACTTCAAGATTGCCCTGCCACAAAGTGAATTTTCTCGACCTGTGAGTATTGTACCACCATATTTACCCATTATATATATATATATATTTTTTTGGTGAAAATATCAATGTCATGGAGAAAATAAGTAATAAACAATAAACAATAGATGGTAGATGGTAGATGGTTTAACTAAATAAAAATAAAATAATGCGGAAGCGCAAGGGCCATAACCTGTTGTATTTAGATAGTTATGTATATGAAAAAGTGTTACTTCTACTAAGTCTACTGAGCAGAGATACACTGAAGTCCGTGCATAATAAGTATCACGTGGCTATCTTGGCTAATACTTGCCAATCACAACAGTTCCACCTCATTTACTGCGTCATGCAGTAGATGCATGTGTGCTCCCTATTGTGTATTACGCCTCAGAAACTTGGTGGTCAGGTAGATCTAGACAAGGTCCCAATGCACGCATATCAAACCGTGTAGACTCTCTTCTACAGCAGCTTTCAAAGGTCGTACTTACTTCCACCCGTGCAACACTTCCAGGGTATTCTACCACACCAACAGCAATCTCTTAAGGTTATGAGTTAAATGGGAACATAGTTACTTGGAATGTGTCACAATTTTTGTTCAGATGATTTGATACTTGGTAATGTGATTTCATGGATAAACGTGGCAGAAACTAGGATGGTGTCTCATGGGGAGTTCCATTCTAAAACACAACTCGGGGTTAGATCAAGTTCTCAAACAATTAGGTCAGGCTCAGGAACATAGGGTCGTTTCATAGGGATTGCGTAGTAATACTGTTCGAGACAGAGCTTAGGGCTGTCCTATTATCTGATGTACATATATACCCAGCGTGAAGGAGTATTCTTCTTCACGCAACGTCTTCTGTTTATACTCACACCTATTGTTCACTTAATTATCTCTTCTCTAAAGAAGACCGCCGTTATTGCACCCTTCTCACCTACTACTTGTTTTACCTTTACTTCTTACGTGAACCCTATACCTAATGCTGAATTTATACCTCCTACTCTTAGGAATCACCACCATACTCCACACCTATAACCTACTTGTACCAAATTCGTACCCTACGGAATACTAATAACACGGCTCCTTGAGATGTGATTGCTGGCAGGTGTCCGATAATTTTCTGATACTGTTCATGAGACAGAACATAGACTACTCATATACTCTAATATGACCCATGTCATTGTCTACGCTCTCTCTCCCGACTTACTGCCAACAGCGTGCCTAGGTAAAACTCTGCAGCTCATGAGTCCATCTCTCATGGGAGGCATCCGCTGTTCCGGTGGCTGGCGCGCGCGGTCCGAGTACGCGTCGCTGCAATGCCTCAATCACTTACGTGTAATATTCCAGCTGAGCGATCCTGAACCTAGCTGTCCAGGAACAACAGCAATCCAGTCCATGGTTCGCGCCTGTGGTTTGTATACATACCACAGCGTCGCTCCAATCGTTCCCATACTGTGACAAAACCAAGCTAGCTGTAATGTACTTTTAGAAAGATTAAACTATATGAAGAGAGAAGTACCACAACTACGGGTATTGACATTTTGTACATCCTTCTAGCTCATCCAGTATGTATTCTGTTGGTGAGAATCATATTGTTCTGCCACTGACTGTTGTCATCTTTGCCATCTAGCTGACTCTCTCACTTGGCAATTCTACTTCGCCGTCTCACATTCTTTCCTAGCTTTAATGTAATGTGGCCAAGTGAAACTTAGTTGCTTGATACAAGATAATATGTAACACTCTCCCTAATACGCCCCCAAAATCCGCTTAGGTCTCCACCTAAACTAAACCACGGTCAAACTGTAACATATACAATGTCTCAACTCCGCAATCCTTAGTCCATCACTCAGGAGCGGAAGCAGTTGTATAGTTCCGATAGTGCGCTAGGTCTATATGTACCTCTGAGCGCCATCCCGTAATTGCCCGGCAATACCTAACCGCTTATGGCTAGCGTGTGTGATCAATAGACTCATCACAACACTACCCCAATCATTGCCCTACAATGAATCAGCCCGGCGCTCATGAGTCCACTACTCAGGAGCGGGAGCAGTTGTATGGTTCCGGTGGCGCACGAGGTCTGCATATACCTCTGGGTGCTATCCCGTAATTGTCCGGCAATATCTAACTGCTTATGGCTAGCGCACCTGGTCAGTATACTCTCCACGACGCTACCCCAATTGTTGCCTTGCAATGACTCAACCCGGTGCTCCCAAGTCCGAGACTCAGGAGCGGCAGCGGATGTATCCATGGTCAACGCACGACTTGCATATGCACCTGTCGGCGTAGAGCCGGTCATTGACGAGCAATATCACAACAATAGATACTTTTATAAACAATTGATTCTTTCTCCCAGCTCTTTTTGACTCAGGCTGTCTCCCTTGCGCGGCCTTCAGTGATTACATTGTTGAGAAACATAAACTTCCACGTGTAACGGCTAAGAAGCCGGTATTTTCCTGTAGCCAGTAATGGCAAGTACTGGCGTATAACCACCAGGGGGGTGGGCCGGCGCAATAGCCTTGCAGAACATACCAGAACCACTGTCGAAGGTACTAGATAAGATTCGACATGAACAAGACTGTAACTGAAACTTGGAGAAGCTACTAGAAACCATATTCTCAGAGTTGAAACTGGAATTATCTAGAAATGAACTGACCTTAGATGGAAGGGCTTGGAATGTAGTAATCTGTATAAATACCTGGCTAAGCATCTGTAGCTTAGTTCTACATAGTTGAATTGTTAATATACCATCATCCATACAAATGCTCCCTGCTTTCTATAGTTGATCTGTGACACCACGCATCCCAGTAGAACACAGAAAACTTGTTGTCAAATTGGAGCGTAGGCGTTTGACCTGACACGGAATAGAAGGGCGAGAAGAGGTCGGATGGATTGCAAGAGATGACTGAAGGTCTACTGGAAATTACTAGAAGGAGCTATGTTGTGCTGGCTCGGTTGAGTTGTTAGGAGACAGGGGAACAGAGGATGGGCTGCTGGATTAGAAAAGGGTGGAAAATACAGGCTGGTGCACAGACGCTGTTCATGTACTCTACAATCTCTTCACCTGCCGAGTTTAGTGAATCAATCTATCCATGTAATATCATACTTCACATCATCCATTAGATGATATTATCAATCGTCGGGATGCACATCTAGCATCACCTTCATAGATCACCATCGTCAGTAAGAGTTCACATTTGATACCTACTGACACCCATTTGGCCACAGTGATACGCACTCAGTGTCCATCGTGCCATCACCCAGCGTGAGCGCGCCATCTCCGCGACTCACCATTGCACATGAGCCCGTGTAATTCCACCGACAGACAGCAGAGACATAATTGCTATATACCTCACAGCTCATAACCACAACAAGCTAAAGGTTTGAAAGGTGGGTAAAATAAATTGCTAAAATGTCTAGAGGTTCGAGTGGGTACTAATGGTAACTAAAGGTACAAAAGGTAACTGGAGGTGACCAGAGGTAATCCGATGATGGTGGTTATAACAGAAAACTAAGTGTAGAGAACTTCATATCTACAGACCATGCCATCATATATATACCTGCCCTCCTTCCACTAAATCATCATAACATAGACCTTAACCCAGTGTCAGGATTGCCTTCTGCATAATCTATATATGTGGAGATTGTGACGGTCTTAAAGTGGCGTTTTATTCAAACTGAACTCAGAGCTAGATACAAATGAAAATCTTAAAGTAACGAGCAGAGACATGACTGAAAGCCTCCTATTTATTTACAAGACTATGATCTCGTTCCCTCATTTCATACCATTCTCAAAATAGATCATGACCTGTCCTCCGACAAACACCAGCATCTCCGTCTATTTTAATTCAGCTTCATTTTAATGTTAGTAATTTTAGTTATTAAAATAATTATGATGCATGTGGCTTAGATGACTCACGACTGGTGTTCGAGTCGTCCTGTCTGCAATCTAAATTTGTCATTTAAGAATAGATTTGCATGAACTGGGCCAAGGCCTATACTTGGGTCTAATGAGTCGTGGAGGGGTTCATGACATGTATGATGTTTAATATGGTTGGAAGAGTTCAAGCCTTATTTGTTAGGCAGCAGCCTAATGATAACCAGGTATGAGCCTGTGACAGAGATAACCAGAATCTAGTGTTCTATGATTCTGGTCTGTCCTTTTGGTCGAGCAGTTATGCACCTATCTCATGCATAATGTAGGATGGCGCCCTTTAGCCTGAACACCACCTCTTTGACCCTTGTCTCCGCCCTGCTGTCTACATGCTGCTCTGACACCCAGTATCAACATGATACCATGTGTCAAGGACTGTACTGTTGTCATAGCAACATAGAAAGAATGGTAAAATTATGTACTGAAGGAAGGATTGGAAGAGGAATACTTACACTTGTACTAGCAAAAGATGATAAAAACTCCCATAAAATAAGCCAAATAACATATGTTACACTTGATATTAATGGCCGCCGAGAGCGTCTGTGGGGGTACATCATCAAAGGATTGCATCACAATTTAATCCTCGGCAAGGGATGGGCAGAGAGAAACAACGTCATGTACGACGCCAATGGCCATTTACTCTACATAAATCAGGGGGAGGAAATACTTCAAATATTAGAACAAGGCTGGATGGAAAACGAGTATACCAAGAAAAAGCCATAACATATCCAAGAAGCAAAACTGGTATCTTCACTTGCATTTTCCGCTTTCACAAAGAAAGCGCAAAACAACCTGCGAGACTTAACACTGGCATTGGTCTCAATTGCAGATATCAACAAAGCCTTACAAAAATTTGATCAAAGCCAAAAGAAAAAACCAACTATTAAATCAGTCAGTAAAATGCTCCCCAATCAACTCACCGGGTTTGAATCCATGTTCTTATATGACGAATCTAATCAACTACCACCCCACAGAGTTGGGCACAACATGGAGATCAAGATAGAAAAAGATGAAAACAACAATGAGAAAAAGCCACCTTATGGACCCCTCTACAAAATGTCAAAGGAAGAGTTATTAGTTCTGCAAAAAACCTTAGCAGATCTCCTTGAAAAAGGCTGGATACGAGCAAGTTCTTCACCAGCTATCTCACCAGTGCTTTTTGCCAAGAAGCCAGGGGGTGGCCTAAGGTTCTGCGTCGATTATCGAGGCCTTAATACAATCACAAAAAAAGATTGTTATCCCCTTCCACTGATTCGAGAGACACTACGACAATTAACTAAAGCCTGTTGGTTCAATAAAGTCGACGTTTGCACTGCGTTCCATTGTAAATGGATCAAGGAAGGAGATGAATGGAAAACAGCCTTCCACTCGTGTCAAGGCTTATTTGAGTGGCTAGTTTGTCTTTTCGGATTGTGTGGAGCTCCGGCAACATTTCAATGTTTCATTAATAGTATCCTGCAGGAATTTCTAGATATATTCTGATCAGTATATGTTGATGATGTCATAGTCTATTCAGACAGGGACTTAGAAGACCATTACCAGAAAGTATCTAAAGTGATGAATGCACTCAAGACAGCTGGTCTGCGTTTAGACCTCGAAAAGTGTTGTCAGGATTGCCTTCTGTATAATCTATATGTGTGGAGATAACCAAATTTGGTGTTCTATGATTCTGGTCTGGCCTTTTGGCCGAGCAGTTATGCACCTATCTCATGCAAAATTCAGGATGGCGCCCTTAAGCCTGAATACCACCTCTTTGACCCACGTCTCTGCCCTGCTGTATACATGCTGCTCTGACAAGTGTGCTTTTGGGGTAACAACAATATAATTCTAAGGTTTCATCATTGAAGCAGGGGTCGGCGTCAAAGTATACCCTGATAAGGTGTAGGCAATCTCTGAGTGGGAGGAGCCAAATAATGTGTCACAAGTACGCCCTTTTCTTGGGTTCTCGAATTTTTACCGAGAATTTATTCCTTGCTTCTCTTCAATATGTGAACCACTCAATAATCTAACCAAGCGAGGTGTGCTATGGCAATGGGACATGTTCAAATTGGTGCTTCCAATTATGGTAAAGACAGGCATGTGTACAATACACATTACTAATCTCTCATTAATTGTGAGGTTAGTATTAATGCGCTTTGACATAAATTTCAACCACTAGATTTTATTATTACAAAATATAGTTTATATAGCACTCTGTGTCCTAGTGGGAGCAATCAACAACTCTCCACAACAGATTTACAGACTCCTTTACTTTCCTACTCGCTTCACCAAGTGATATAATCTGTGCCTAACAGCTGTCACAGATTCTAGGACAGGTGCTGGAGCAACTATGTGGTTGATGGTAGTAGATAATAATTCTAGGGAGAGAACTACTACAAGATCTATCTACACATGTATATATACAAAAGAGCCTCATGTTCTACGACGTCATTGCACTATCAATTGAGGAGGTTGTGTCCGATCTCGTATATTCCCAGCCAATTGCTTCTCACCAACAAGTGGTGCCATGTTGAGCTGCACTGTTGAATCAGATGCTATGCAGATTCCGATGCTCCAATATTAGATCGATCGATTGTGCGCACCCTAAATCAGACGAAGCCTATGTTAGCCAACATAGGCTACAGGAACCAGCCGTCACAACAGCCACAAGCTTTTGCAAACCAATCCACTCAACAATTCCAACATCATTGGCCCCAACAAAAAGTAAAAAGTCATTTACAGTGAATCAATTAGAAGACCCCGCTTTTGACGAGACAACCAATGACTTGGAAAATCTCATGACAGCTGATCTAGACAACGACGTTTCCCATAGCATTGGAAATTTCTGGGAAGTTTTTCTCGAGGATAAGCGTTGGTCCAAACAGACTTCTCACATATGGGAAAGCTATCAGAAGTACGAGAATGCTGAGAAGAAGGAAAGATTATCAAAACTGCAGGAATTGGAAAATCCGGAAGACATTTGTGACCAGGAAAACCTGCATAAAGCCAAAAGTGAGAAGTTACTTGAAATAAACATGCTAGAAAGTGAGCTTTAGGACTGGCTCCATTTTTTCAAGCAAAAATTTTTAGATCAGCTCAAAGGTCCATTGCCAAAACCATCCATAAAACATCCAATATTCATTGAAAAGCCTTTCTCCCAGTTGCGGGGACAATATTGTCATACGGAACGTACGGGACACGCGCTGAAATCAAAGGGAAAACCCCATGTCACAGACCGGCTTTCCCAAGAGGAAAATAGCCTGCTTGTTACTACCATTGTGCCATAGGCTAATGCTGAAATGCTGCGTTTAGTCTGGTCAACCAAGTCAGGAACTTCCCTAGTAACAGAGTCAATGCATTGCGATGGTTACAATGTTATGATAGCAACAGTTACTAATCAACATAAGCAATTAGTTGCTGTGTTACAGCTGTAGACTATCATACCCCTGATTGTAGTAGCCGCTCTTGAGTACTTAAGGAAGGTCTAGGACTAGATTTGTTCTGTAGCTTTTTGTCTTGTAATTATTCTAGACTTTAGATTGATCTAATTATTATAAGCTTTACCTTATACCCCGATTCCGTCTCGTTCCGCCTCCGTCTTGCTCCGCCTTCGTCCCATTCCAATCACATCCTGTTCCGACTACATTGGTCCCAACACTGTCCCGTTCCGACCCGTGTCCTCCGAGCTAAGCCAACAATCCTGACACCTCATCTTGATTTTCTAGTCAAAAGTATTGACTTGCCAAATGACGGTCCTGCTTAATGGGAGAATATAAATGTCCTGGGTGAGTTCACCATGTCACCTGGTGAAGACAAAAGGAAGAAAATTTTCATAAAATTATCGAGGTCTGTTCAAGAGGTCTTTTGTGCTCAGCCGTTCCGTCGGTTTCTACATAGTTTCTGCTTTTTCGGAGACGAATTTGAGCTCTGGCTTTTTGATCGATCGGGTGCCTACAGCGCAGGACCAAAAAAGATTGTTGATGACAAGGAGATGTTGGTCCGAGCAATAAGCTCATATCTTCTGATGAGCAGTGAAGAACTCGGCTGCGACATGTCTATCCTCCAGAATGGAGAAGATAGATTTGTCCAGTTCCCCAAAATTGGTGATGTTTCAGGTCCATTGTTTGAGATCAAACCTGAACCTATAGTACAACCAACGAGGCTAATAACTCGAGGTACAACCTGCTTTGAAACGAAGGATGAAACGACGATGATCAAGTACTCGTGGACTAGTTCGAAAGAAAATACCGAGATTGACTTCCTGAACATGGCCAAGACTGTGCAAGGTGTCGTAAATATTATTGCTTCATATGTGATATATGACACCAAATCTCACATGGATAGCCTAGATATTTCTATTTCTCTGCCTTGGGATTTAAGAGCTGACGATAAGTATATCTCCGAAGGCCATAACACAAGTGATTCAACAACTGTTTCCTACGAGAGAAACCGTCGACTTATTAGAATAGCCATGACACCAAGCGGCCGGACAATCTATTCCAGTGGGTCGATTCTTGATTTTGTGGCGGGCATTCGAGATGCCATCAAGGGTCATGAGGGACTGGTGGGTAAAGAGATACTCCGTGGAGATATCTCTGAAGGGAATATAATTTTGCTGAAGCCATCTCCAGCCAACGACTTACATGGTATGTTGATTGACCTCGATCACTCGGTTAGGATGAAAGGAAATTTGGCCTTGGAAGAGAGACAGTCCTTGACGGGAACTTTAAAATTAATGGCGCTTGAGAGATTGGAGCACGCTCGTGATACAGGAAAGTCTATCAGACGCACTTGTCGTCATGACCTGGAGTCATTTTTCTATGTGTTCATTATTGGATGCATAGAATATGAAGAAATATCTGCGGACAAAGCTAAGAATCTAGATCGTTGGTGCACAAACGAGGTGGAAAACAGCTTCTCGAACAAAAGAGATAGCGTCGTACATTTTGACGAAATTCTCATCAAATTTACGGCCAGTTTCAAAGGGTAAAAGAATTTATCGAATATGCTTCGAAAAATATTGTTTAATGATGACAGAAAATATATTAAGACACCTCAAGACTGTGGAGCTTTGTATAGAAAAATCATCAGGGCATTTGAGGAAACTATCGAGGATCTCAAAGGTAAGATTTGATTCTTACTAAATGAAAGATCCACTCTTTTGACTCGATGTTCACTGACAAATTATTAACATTTTAGTTGGAAGAATCGAGAACAAATTTTTCCAAGCACGTCGAAAATAAAGCGTGATGATGTATATTCACCGGCGAAATGGGATTGATAAATTGCCAGATATGTTGAAATAGGATCATGTGGCTCGAGATTGGACAGTAGGATTAGTAATTATTTGCTTATTAAATGAGCATCAATGCTTTCCACGTTGACTAGAATTTAATCATGAATACGAAGATGAAAATTACAATTTACTGAGCTTGCGTAGTATTTAGGGAAGATTGCTGATGTCATGCGAGATAGACTTTGATTGATGCGACTTTGTCGGTGAAACGAATCATTAACTCATGAAGACACAAGAGTGACCCGGTTTTAAGTGTTTCAGTAATTTAATTCTCTGTCCATCAAGCTGGATCTCATTCCTTTGACTGACTGGCTGGAATCTGTTGAAAATAGAAGGTTCACGACTGCACCCATTGTTGCCCATTGGTAACAGTGACTAAGCCTCTTGTAAGGTGTGTATAGCGAGGTTTTATTTGCATCAAATTTTAATTGCGTATGCAACTATCTGGCTATGACACTATCAAAGAAAAGTACAGGATAGATGACTCAATTTAAAAAAGGAACACTCATGCCTCGGATTACATCTGCACGTACCACTGTGAAGAAGTGGAGTAGGTTCCGAGCCTACTCAGACTATACCGGAGAACACCAACAAGGGGCGGACCATGGCACCTTCCATCGTCGGCTTGTTTTTCTAGTGTCAGCTGCACTCTCGCAAGCGAAGTCTTGGCGCACACGAAGCCCAATTTGTAAAACTCCTTGCCAAAATTCGGAATTTCATGCCATTCAAAGTTATATCCATCCTCTGCATCATCTTGTGAACTTGTCTCGATTTCTCTTAAACCAATTTCAACAAACTGTGTCCCAGATCTATGCACCACGCTTTGCTTCCTCCATCGGGTGTAAATATCGGCGTGGGCGTGTATTTGGTGGCCAGCTAAGACCAGAGAAAGTCGACGAGATATGTGGTCATTGGAGTGAGGATGTACTTGGTCATACTTGTAGACTTGACGTGACTTAGGTTGGAGTCAAACTCTTTGGGAGTGAATTCTTGACGAGGTGGAATAATTTGAATTCGGAAGTCTATCACAATGTAAGGACATGTAGGTCCTTTCTGCCTATAGGCCGGGTGTATCTATGCCTCAGGTAGTGTACTCCCTCCTATGCCTCCATCACGACTTCTTTCCAGCAGTAATACCCCCACAGAGGGTTGGATGGTGCAGTGGTACACCATCCGGGCCGTTCTCCCAAGTAGATACTGGGTAGCTTGAACAGCTGCCCCATTCGAGACAGGAGAAAGCTGGTTCGAATCCAGTCAGACCCACCCACCACTCTCTCTCGCGGTGATATTGTACTTGTGGGATGATGAAAGCACACTTGAATAGCCACAGGTTTTTCACGCTTTTCCCTATGGTGGGTATGCACAGAAGAGGTTATACGTCGTAGGGGTTAATTTCTAGTGGTATCTGCAAATCAAATCTGAGTGTGAGTATTCTAAACGTCAAATTGAGTCATCCTACTTAAAGTACATATCTTCCGATAAAAAAACCTGCATGGGCCTCAAGGCGCCAAATCAGGATAATGAATAATTATTATTATTATAATACCCCCACAGGTCTTCATTCGAGTACACACTAAGAGGAGCCGTTATCCCGTCATTATCTCCCCTCTCCAGCCAACGAAACGATGGCCATTTGCGGGTGTGTAGCTGTAGGGAAAAGTCTCAAAAACCACTGGGTGCGGGGCTCTCCTATTGTTGCGGTTTGACCGTTGATGAGCTTAGGTGGATACCTAAGCCTGATATTAAGAATTCTTACGAAGAAGCTGTATGGGGGGGAGATGAAGCTGAACAAAACGGGACTACTACTCAGGAGGCTGAACCGTTATTACAACTTAGTGACACCTGGAAATACGTGGCTGGGTAAGAAGTATTGTGCCTAAGGACAAGTCACTAGTCTGTAGATTCACGAGGAGGATTAACTCCTATAAATACCTGTTAGTAGTAGCTAGAGATAGCTTTTCTCCTCATATAGTTTATTAAATCGATTTATTCATCACCAACTCGGTTTCCGTCACACCTATGACGAAGGGGCCGGCCAGCCGGGCGCAGCAGATCTGTGTAAATCGACTTTGAACTTGATCGTCGACTTTGTTTATTGGTCTGTTATCACAGACACGGAAATAGAATCATGAGATTGCTTTATGAGAGGCTAGGATTAATTCCGATATAATTTGGTTGAAGACTTGTCCTCAAATTTAGAGGCTACAATGTCTTTATATATCTACGTATTTACCCCCATATTCACCATTTCAGCTAGCCATTCTATATTTAGCGTGCATAGCCTGATTTATCTCATGGTTCTGGGATGGGGATGTAGTTTCCGAATAGCAGTATTCTTTTAGCTACTACAATACGTAGCAGCTTCAGATATAGTTTACCGTGCGATACTTCCACCTTAGCTACATGCCTCCTTGATATACTGCCGGCTCGGTTATCAGTGAGATAACCGAAGCTAAACCTTAACAATAACCTTAATTACGAAACCATGAATACCTAAGACAGAAGCCTGCAATCTAACACAATTAGGTTAGGAATTGCCAACTACAACCTAATCCAAACATGTGTATACCTAAGAGAGTCTCTCAACCTTCCTAGCATCCTACTTACTCCTCCCCTGATTCATGCCGCAGGACAAATCGAAGGTCGTGAAAGGATGCTAGAAAAGTCTTGGTCGAGAGTGGCTGTCGTGAGGGAGCCTAGCCCAGCATCCAAAAGTCGTTACGGACATGGGGTCGTCGAGTAACTCATATATTTCAGATGCCCTCCTGGATAGTAAATTAGGAGGTATAGATTAGTAGGGATGATATTTTTGACGAGTCGAAATCTGCTTTTCTTTAGGGCGGAAGGATCTTTTACTTTGCTTTCGTGGGCTTTTTGTTCGGCCGCCGGTGGGTAGCACATGTTGTGATATATCGAGGGCTTCTCTGACTACCGTTGTGTCGTTTGGTACCGCATAATCTCTCCTCATTCCCAGCATCATTATCATCGTCTTGGCCGCCTTGTGTGTTATCGGAAGCGTATCTTTGAGGGAGGGGGAGATAACTCAGCTCAAAGTTGATAAGGTGTTACTCAACCTCGGCTTTGCAGACTCTACAATGAGAGCTGGAAGTTCGTAGTGGACACCACTGACAGATATTGAGAAGAGTCCCCGTAAGAAGAAATATTAGATCGGGTGTGGGCTGACTCATGAAAATAGTTAACCGCTGTTATACGCACAGTGTTCTTGACCTATAGGCAGAAAAGATCTCTATGGGTATTTACAGCCATAGACTCAAAAGGGACGACAGAAGAATCTTCATTAAATTCCCAGCCGCACTCTCATAATCAAAAGCTTGATGCACACAAAGCTCTTCGATTTATCAAACTCCTTGTCAAATTCAAAATATCATCCCTCTCGAGTTTGTATCATACGTTTACATAACCTTATCCAATTTTCCTGATCTCCCTTACGTCCATTTCAATAATCTACCTTCTGAATTTATGCATCCCAATTGATTAACGGTGGCAAGTGTAAAGATTCTTGTGCGCGTATATTTGGAGGCATGGTAAGCGCTGTGTCTAATTTGACGAGAGGTGTGGTCATTGAAATGGGGATAAACTGGGTCGTGCTTCTAGTTTTGATGAGGCTATGATCGGAAACCATCATGCTGGGAATGGAAGATTGATGTCATTGGAAGTTGTGATTTATTTCCTCGAGGACCAACTTCATTGCGAATTTTTGAACAAACCTCTAATGGCTGAAACCCTTGAATCAATTATTATCTCTATCTTTAAAATGATTTAGTTGTGTTCAAACACGCTGCCTTTGATACGCATATAATATCGAACTACAGCATGGACCAAGGATTTGAACAAGGGGGAGGCCCTTGGCTAGATTTGCATTGAATGGTATCACTATGACTTCTATCGATGCTGGGGAAAACAACCTAGATTAACACACATTTGTTGCCAAATTCTTTCACAATCGACTTGCTTCATAATCCGTCAAGCTGTTTTCCTTCACCCTCAGACGTCCTCAATTTCTCTCTATTGCAGCATTGGTGGGTTCCCAGCAAAATCTAGCCAAGGAAAACAACTCAGTTGCTTGTTCCTCTTCTATGCATAATAACATCAAAATGCATCATAAAGTTGTGAGTGAGTTGCTCTATCTTACAGGCGCCCCAACTATACGCAGAACTATCACCTGTACTAACTGGTATTAATAGTAGTTGGGTCGGGCCCGGCTGCGCACACGGCAGCTATATATCTCGCGCGAGCTGAATTGAAACGTAATTCTCATACAGCAAATAGAATCCCTATCAGACTAATTAATGAGATTAGCGGTTTTATATGAGGGTTTTCTTGCTAATGGAATTGCACCCGGTGGACAGTTAACCACGACGACTGATGTTGAAAACTACCCGGGCTTTCCTGCTGGTATCACCGGTCCAGCACTCATGGTGGACCTCACACGCTCATATATAGTCATCCGGCTGACTGGAATCTTCTCTAGGATGCCATGCGTAATCAATCCGAGCGTTTTGGCACTCGTATCATTACTGAAACAGTATCGCGCGTCGATCTCTCCCAACGTCCGTTTCGCTATTGGACTGAGCTTAATGAAGAAGTTAATACGGCAGACGCTCTTATTATTGCAACTGGTGCCTCTGCTCGTCGTCTTGGCCTTGCTGGTGAGCAGAAATACTGGCAAAGCGGGATCTCAGCTTGCGCTGTTTGCGATGGTGCTGTACCCATATTTCGTGACAAACCGTTAGTGGTAATTGGTGGAGGTGATTCTGCTGCAGAAGAAGCTATTTTCCTCACCAAATACGGTTCGCATGTCACAGTGCTCGTACGAAAAGAAAAATTGCGAGCCTCAAAGACGATGGCCAATCGCCTACTTAACAACAAAAAAGTTACGGTGAAATTTAATTCTGTTGGTGTAGAAGTCATGGGCAATGAAAAAGGTCTGATGGATCGTCTGATAATTAAAGATGTTCAAACTGGTACACAAGAGACAATCGTGGCAAATGGTCTATTTTATGCCGTTGGGCATGACCCTGCTACGGCTTTAGTAAAAGGGCAGCTGGCTACTGATGAAGAGGGCTACATTATCACAAAGCCCGGTACGAGCTATACTGATGTGGAGGGCGTATTTGCTGCAGGTGATGTACAAGATAAAAGATATAGACAAGCTATTACAAGTGCCGGTAAGTACTTGCTACCCCCCCATGTCTAATAGTTTCAACTTCCAACTCACACAACCATTAGGCTCGGGATGTATTGCAGCCTTAGAAGCTGAAAAGTTCCTTGCTGAACATGAAGATGTCAGAAAAAATGACAATTGCTAAAAATACGCGATGACTTTACGCATAAGTACAGAAACTGCAAAAAAAGAATTTATTCAAGACTTTCAGTTAGGATAATTGCAATCTTCGGGATGAACGTTATAAACAAGTCTCATATCACATACCTTATAGTTACAACTAAATGACGACTTAAATGATCATGCAGTCAAGACCGAGATATCTCGATCGTAAGTATTTATTACTAGCAGCCTTATATCTTGCTTCATTATGAAAATCAAATTTTGACAAAGTTCAAATCTTTAATAGAAATGATTTATCTTTGAACTGAAATCATGTCAATGATTTGTAGCCCGATCGTACAATGCTAGCTAGTTTATTGAAAATCTCTGGAGCATACATCTAAGTTTGCCACTGGTGCAGATATTGGAGCCCTGATTGAATCCGAATCTAGTACGTTACGCGGACATATGTTCCCGCCGAAGGGCGAAGGTTGAACACCTGTCAGTGTTGCCCTCTACGGGCTTGGGAGAGAAATATTCTCCCAGAGCCGAGATTCAGTCACGAAAATGGGTAGAATAAATTTTATTTGACGGATTTCCGACTTGAAGGAGCTTAACTAGGTATTTTAGTCGAAAATTTTTTTTTGCATCAGATTTTAATTGCGTATGCAGCTATCTAGCTGACACAATATCAAAGAAAATTACAGAATAGATCATTCAACGTTAAGGAAGAGCACTCATGCCTCAGATTTCATCTGCAAGTACCACAGCGAAGTTATGACGGCTTTTTCTTCACCCCAAGTCAACCCTCATCCGTGAATACCCGCCCAGGGGAACGTCTCAAAAACCCTGAGTTATCCAGACATGCCTCCGTCATCCATCAACTTTTCTCCGCGCGAAATATGATCTGAGGTGTCTCTTTCACAAGTGGAATAGGTGCCAAGGCTACTCAAACTATACCGGAGAACACCACCAGGAGGCGGACCACAACACCTTCCATCGTCGGCTTGTTTTTGTAGTGTCAACTGCACTCTCGCAAGCGAAGTCTTGGCGCGCACAAAGCCCAATTCGAAATACTCCTTGCCAAAATCCAGAATTTCATGCCATTCAAAGTTATATCCTTCCTTCGCATCATCTTGTCAACTTGTCCTGATTGCTCTCACGTCCATCACAATGAACTATCTCCCAGATTTGTGCGCCACGCTTTGCTTCCTCGGTCGGGTATAAATATCGGCGTGGGCGTGTATTTGGTGGTCAACTGAGACCAGAGAAGGTCGAAGAGAGGTGTGGTCATTGGGATGAGGATGTACTAGGTCGTACTTGTAGACTTGATGAGACTTAGGTAGGCGTCAAACTCGTTGGGAGCGGAAAAACGACGTGGTGGAGTAATTTTAAATTTTGCCTCGTGGGCCAACTTCTTTGATATTGCGAAATTTGACTGAACTTGGCTCTGGGAGAATATTTTACTCCCAGGTTCGTAGAGGACACCGCGTACATGTGTTTAGTCTTGCCCTCCAGTCGAAAAATGTTAGACATTTGGAAGAATCTAAGAAATATATTTTTGGTGCTTGGATCACATTTGGATATATTGGGTCCAATAATAGAGTACTTTAAAATTAGCTAGTTGAATGCACGGTCCACTTTGAGAAGTGATAACTTCTGGGGACCGATGCTCCGAAAAGAAGAATCAAGTTGTTTATACTGAGTTGATGATACCCGTAAATATTCTTCATCTTCTACAAGACAGGTTGCCCAGTTTCGTGACAGAAATTTAGTCAGCATAGATTTCACAGCCGCAACAAAATAGAGTAAAAACTTATCACCACTAACATACGATTCACGAATGGGACTAGGTCTGTCTAGGAGTCGTATTCAAACATCCGAGATCTCTCAAACTCCTCATGTATTTGCGACGAAGCATTTCTCAGTCGACCCACACCTGCGACCCACCTCCATATCCGTCACGTCACCTACCTACACACGCCCTAATAAGGAAAGTCATGATGGAAACGGGACGTGTACAGAGCAGGAAGAAAAGAGAAGATACACTGAGGAGATCGCACAAATCCCCGATGACGACAACAACCTAATGGTACGATATGTAGGTACAAGGCTAGAGTAACGATGAGATCTTGGACGGCATTTATATTTCGGTGTCAATGAGGATGTCAAGGGCTCGAGCGCGTGGTGGCCGAGGCTAAGGGGAAATTTGCGCCACGGCGTATATACAGCGGGTCTCTGGACGGTTTGGCTTGATATGATTCAACATATGGGTCAAATCAGAGGTGGTCCGGTCATTTGAGTGGGACGAGGTATATCTGTACTTCATGATAGTTAATCTGATACGGCCCGGTCCCACTTGTCCTTAGGCTCCAGTAGGAGTGTGACGGGAATCACTATACCTAGCACGTTAACGAACGAACAAACGCACATTTTTGAGAAATTGATGAAAATTTGCCTTATCCACCCATCCCACCCCTTGAATCCATATCTCATATTTTATCACATCAATCTCTTGCGGTACCGCGCCACTCAGCTTTAAAATGGCACCGGTATCCCCTAAATCCGTGAAAACCATGAAAATTGTGTTAACCACGAAAGTAGGCAAACATAACCACCAGAGGTGTCTGGATTCCCGGAAACATATGCTACAATTAGCCAGAAATGTGGTATCTCAGAAAACGAAGGACAGAGGACTGGCACCTAACGCCACCAATATCGACGTAATGGAAGTCGATATAGTCACCCAGATGGATGAACGCGGCCTAACCGACGTTGAAATGGTGGAAGCGGACAAAATTATACAAAAAATAATCACAAAGGGTCTTGAGGACTCGCGATGGGCATACGCGGGAGCTGAGAGCTCCTAGAAGGCGTCAGCTGCCCCAGAATTCGTCGTCGAGAAAGCAGTCTCAGCGACAACGACCGTATCCGCACCCATTGCGGCTCGAAAAATCGTGGTTCCGACAGCAAAGCAAATACTAAATAAAATTACACCGAGGGAAACGGAAGTCCCGACTCACACAATGGCAGCAAATGCTTCGATACCTCTGCCACCCCCGGCCACAATTCCAGGGACGGCTGACCGCCACAATCACTCTGCTGGTGATGCTCTCACTTCCGCGACAATACAACATCCGCCTGAAATTGAAACTCTGCTTGAAGCCGAAAGGAAGCGGGCTGCAATCACGTCAGCCAAGCTCGAAATATGATTGACGCTGTTGAACACACTCGAAAGTGTTATCCTGTTATTGAAAACAACAGATAACAAGGAATGCTTGGACGCCATGAACGTCTGTCTAAGGAGCGCCCTCGCCCAATTCCTACGCACTGGAACCACACCAGTACTGACAAGTCTTCCTCCCCGCCCCACTGGCCAGCAGGCCAGCACCAGCGGGACCTTCCCATCATCAACCGCCAGGCCAGCAAGGCCTGCCGTAGCGGTGCCCCGGTTAACGCCAACCTGGGCAACTGTAGCCCGAAAAGGGCTACTTAATCAGCCGATACCAGTTATGGTTAGTCGTGCCCCAAAAATGCCGACTCTGCCGACCAAGAAATTGACCAAGACGGCTCCTTTGTCCTTGCTAGACAACCAACTGTTCCTCCGGCTGGGCTCAAAACACCAATGGCAAAAGATTTCGCCAGCTGGCATCAGAGAAGCTGTATCACAGCTCACTAACGCGCCACATGCAGCCATTGAGCACGTTTACCGTGTCCCAACAGGTTTCGCACTTCGAGCGAAAGACCAGGAATCTGGCTAGCTCTTATTGGACGCGGCGGAATCTTTCCTTCCCATCGAAGCAAGACTGGAGGAGGCCTCTATTGTGAGGTTATGGATCGTAGAGGAATGCTGGAATGGTATAGGGAGGTGAAGGATATATGCCGAACAACGAAGCAGTTGAATAGAGCTTAAGGGTGAAGCTTGGTAGGGTGACAAGAAGAGGGTATGAATAGACCTTCAGAGATATTCAGTAAATGTAATGATCTGAGGATTTCTGAAGAACACTACATATATATACAGGAATTAGTCCTACTGAGACGAATTTAGAAATAAGCCAGGATATGCGCCCATGTCCCAGTATGGCAACATTATCATGGTGAAGATATGTCTTGACCACTAGTAGACCCCCAAGCTAGCTTAGTGTAAGACAGAATCATGCATATACCATAATTTCCAACATATCTTGTGTTAAGTGCCGAGACTAATTAATATTACAGAAAATAGATGTGGCGCAGTATTAAATGATACAAATAACGGAAACGAAAACGAGATAGTGCATGACTAGTGTAACAGATGCAGGACTGTTAGAATTACAACAGCCTCCAATCTTGTGGCGCTACGGAACTCGAGAGTCCCCGTCGCCATCCATACTCTTCTTGGATAGGTGCCAGTGTCTCAGGGAGCTTACTACTAACGTTCCGTAGGGCACGAAGGGATATTGAATATGATTATAGGATAGCAGTGAAATGGTCTTCTGTACGGAAGAGAGATGTGAGGTGGTACAATATGTGAACAGAATGTAAGAAGACGTTGCGTAAAGAGAGAACTCTCCCACGCCTACCAGACTATATACAGGACATTACCACTAGCGCTTCAGCATAGGAGACAATGTAGTGACTACTTGTTTACTATCAGACCACCTTTACCTTTCTAGACCCTTGCATCCACACCTACTCACTAGCTTATCAAGATCAAGCACTACCCTAATAGCCTACTGTCATATAGACTGCGTCGGAATTAAAACAAATTAATTATACCCTACTGCTTATCCATGAAACAGTGACAGAAGAGATGGTAATTGAGGAGATCACCAGGGATACAACGGCCTTTCCAGTCAAAGTTCGGCCTCACGGGAAAACCCGCCCTGACGCGCCATATCAATCATGGATTTCCAATTTCAAGAAGGGAGCAGAACCTAGACAAAGGTTCCGCCTATTTGACGACTCTGGTGTCACGGTCCGACATCAACCGCGACAGACAGTGCAGCAATGCAAACGCTGCCTATAGTTCCACGGAACGCGTGGTTGCTCTCGCACCCCAGCTTGCTGGAGCTGCACCTCCACTATGCACTCCACAGATGAGTGCCATGCACACACGAAGTGCCGCAACTATGGAGGACCACACAGGTCTGTCAGTCGACTCTGCCTGGCGCGCCCCACCAAGTTAGGGCCGGTAAGCAAAGAGCAATTGGCTACCATTTGCATGGCCAGCCAATGCGAGCTAGTGGCAGTTGTAAGGGCCAAAGCTGCAGTCCGTCGCGCTGAGGCAGTATCTCAAGTGGCCGCCAGGCAGACACAAGTCTCACCCAGAGCAGAGAAATCGAATAACAAGTTCGAAGTTCTGATGATCGACGCCGCCTCCAATGCCACGGCCACAGGAACAACAAATCCTGCGGAATCTTCCTGAAGGGCCCCTCACGGGTCCCTTCCAGCCTCCAACCTACAATAAGTTTTATGTCGATCAATTTAGGTAGGGGAGGCTCAACACACGACATCGCGCTTTCCCGAGCTTACGAGCTAGGCGTAGATGTAGTGTTAATACAAGAGCCTTCGTGGAAAAAAGCCACAAAGGAAACAAAGTCACACCCTGGATACGACTGTCATATACCACATGGCGGCATAAACGTTCGACCCAGGGCAGTGACTTATATACTAATAGACATGATGATTCACTTGGCAACTCAAATCTTTCCCTGCAATCCCCTGACAGCAGACTACTGCTGAGTTGTAGTAAACAGAGTCACGTTTCTCAATGTGTACAAAGAGCCAAATGACCTCTCAAGGAGCCGTGTTATTAGTATTCCGTAGGGTACGAATTTGGTACAAGTAGGTTACAGGTGTGGAGTATGGTGGTGATTCCTAAGAGTAGGAGGTATAAATTCAGCGTTAGGTATAGGGTTCACGTAAGAAGTAAAGGTAAAACAAGTAGTGGGTGAGAAGAGTGCAATAACGGCGGTCTTCTTTTGAGAAGAGATAAGTAAGTGAACAATAGGTATGAGTATAAACAGAAGACGTTGCGTGAAGAAGAATACTCCTTCACGCTGGGTATATATGTACATCAGATAATAGGATAGCCCTAAGCTCTGTCTCGAACAGTATTACTACGCAATCCCTATGAAACGACCCTATGTTCCTGAGCCTGACCTAATTGTTTGAGAACTTGATCTAACCCTGAGTTGTGTTTTAGAATGGAACTCCCCATGAGACACCATCCTAGTTTCCGCCATGTTTATCCATGAAAGTAGATCCCCCTTTAAGACGTGAGCTCCTGCGAGCCTGGTTATTTGAGCTATTTTTTAGTGGGCCAGGTTTAGTGGGATAGCGCTGGTGAAAGGTTCCAACAGCAGTGGTGTCGTCAAGGTTAATGGCTGGTTCCCAAGTCGGATTGTTTTTGCCTACCCATTTGACTAGATATTGTAATCCATTACACTTTGTAGTCCGCGAGTCATAAACCTCCTCAACCTCAAACTCCTCTTCTTCGCTGACAATTATTGGTGGAGGAGGTGGGTGGAACTGACCAGGAACGGGATCATGTGGAGCGGGTTCCAATAGGGAGACATTAAAAACTGGGTGTATTTTCATTGATTTAGGGAGATCTAAGCAATATGCATATGGGGATATTATTTTATTAGCCTGAAAGGGGCCAGGTTTTTTCCAGTCAAGCTTTCGGGAATTCTGCGTGGTCCTTATATTTTTTGCAGAGAGAAATATGTAGTCACCAACCTGGTGATTGTGTGCATGTTTTCTCGTCTTGTTTGCGGCTTGCTCCTGTAAGTCTTGTGCTGATCTGATGTTAGTTTGCAGGAAATCATGTATGTCTCTCATTTGAAGGGCAAATTCTTTGGCATCGTGGCTTTGTGGCGTTTTTGGGTAGGGTTTCATGGTAATTGTAAAGCGAGGATGAAACCCGTAGTTGCTCATAAATGGTGTTGCCTTAGTGGAGGCAGACACGTGGTTATTTGCGGAAAATTCTGCCATTGGTAGCCACTTGGCCCAATTTTCTTGCTGGTATGATACGTAACACCTTAGGTACTGTTCCATTACAGCGTTAAACCTTTCGGTTTGGCCATTGGTTTCTGGGTGGAAGGCATTGGACATTCTTGCCTTAATACATAAATGCTTGCATAGTTCTCTTCAGAATTTGGCTGTAAATTGGGTCCCGCGATCCGAAGTAACATGCTTTGGTAGACCGTGAAGTTTCCAAATATTACACAGGTATAGTCAAGCAATATCTTGAGCACTGGTTGTGGTATTGCAGGGTATTAAATGACGCATTTTCGTCAGTCTATCAACTACTACCATAACTGCGTCAAATCCATCACTTACGGGTAATCCAGTAACAAAGTCCATAGACACTTCTTGCCATGGTTGTTGAGCTATGGGTAGTGGTCGAAGGATTCCAAATTTTGTGTGGTTACTGGGCTTACTTCTTTGGCAAATATGGCAATTACGAACGTAACACGCTATGTATTTTCGCATCAATGGCCAGTGGTAGTCCCGGCTGATAAGTTCAAAGGTTTTTTCGCGACCGGGGTGCCCAGCAGAGGGATTGTCGTGGTAGCGTTTGAGAATGTGAAGTTTGATTGGGTTGTAGTGTGGCACGTACCACTTATTCCTGTAGACTAGTTTATTTTCAAACTGAGTACATTCAGCAAGCAATATTTCCTTCGAGTATTTAACGTTATTCCTCAGTAGACCTAATATTTTATTCGGGAACAGATTGTTTTGGTATCCTATCTCAAACAAATCTTTCCATTCTGGAGAATTTTTCTGCGCAGTGAGTGTCAATGAGATTGCGGAAACATCTAACTGTTTCTCCAAATTTTCTTTTTTGAGAACAATTTGACTCTGGTGGAGCCTTCTTTCATTGTTCTCCGCAGGGTAATCCTGTGATCTTCTAGTAAGTGCATCCGGTTTTCCTCCTCGATTTCCAGGTCGGTATTTAATAATGAAATTGAAGCGTGAGAGATATTCGGCCCAACTTGCTTGTCTATGATTAAGTTGCTTAGAGCTCATAAAGTATTCCCAATTTTTATGATCTGATATCACCGCAATTTGATGAGCAGCAACCTCAAGCTCTGGTCGCCATTCCTCGAACAAACGGATTATTGCCAGAAGTTCTTTGTCATAAATCTCATAATTACATTCAGCCGGTGAATGTTTTTTCGACAAATAAGCTATTGGACGAAGGATACCTTAATCATTGCGTTGAAAGAGAATTCCCGCAGAGACATAGTCAGAAGCATCTGTCTCGACTGTGATTTCCCTTTCCGGGTCAAAGTGGGCTAAGACAGGTGCCGTGGTAAAGGCGTTTATCAGGGCTTTAAATGCACCTTCCGTCTCAGCATCCCAGACAAAGGGGGTATTTTTACGCGAAAGTCGGGTCAGTGGGAGTGCCAATGTTGAAAATCTGTGGACAAAACGTCGATAGAAATTGGCGAGCCCTAGGAACGCCTGAATGTCTTTTACTGATTTTGGAACTTCCCATTTTCTTACGGCATCTACCTTACTAGGGTCCATTTTGATGCCCTCCGGCTCGTTGATCAGGCCTAGATATGTTGTGCTTTGAGAATGAAATTTGCACTTTTCTGGCTTTAGGAGGACTCCTTTTTGCTGCAAAGCTTCCATCACTTTATTGACATGCGTCATGTGCTCGTCTAGGGTATTGCTATATATGAGTATATTGTCTAGGTATGCTGTACCAAATACGTCTAAATATTCACAAAGGCAGTTGTTAATAAAGTGCTGGAAGGTTGCAGGGGCATTGGTTAATCCAAAATGCATAACTGTATACTCAAAATGTCCATATCTAGTACGGAAAGCAGTTTTCCACTCCTCTCCGTCGGCCATTCTTATCTGGTTGTAACCTTGCCTAAGATCTAATTTTGTATACCACTTTGCCCTAGAGAGCCGGTCAAGTGTTTCCCTTATTAGTGGGAGTGGATACCGATTTTTGATTGTGAGTTCATTCAGCCCTCGGTAGTCAACACAAAGACAAAGTGTCCCGTCATTTTTTTAAAAAAAAGAACAGGAGCGCCAGCCGGTGAAGAACTAGCTCGAATGAACCCTTTTTTAAGATTTTCCTGGATATAAGTCTTCAATGTCATCAACCCTTCCTGGGACATGCCATAAAGAGGTCTGAATGGAGGCTCTTTCCCCTCTTTTACAGGGATTTTGTGGTCATATATACGGCGTGGTGGGAGTGAGTCTGCAAGCCTGTCGTCCATCATTCCACGGAATTTATGATATTGTGGTGGTAACATAGTTTTCCAATTCTTTGAAGCTGCTAACTCAACTGTTTTATCGGCTGCTTTAAACTTCATGCCCTGAATTAGAATTTTGTTTTTGTGTTTGCATTCGAAGGTTGCCCTGGGGCTATCATGTTTACATAGAGTTTTTAGGCTAATCCCCTTGACTGGGATAGGGACTACGGAGCTGTTACATTTCTGCTTGCAGTAGTTGGAATTGAAAAGTATTGTGTTATATTTAAACTGTAGCACTGGGTCGTGTTGCTGAAGCCATGGGATTCCAAGCACTAGGGGATACGAGCCTAGCTTGGTGATAAAGAAGGTAGCGGTTTTGTGGTGAGAATCAATTGTTAGTGGTAAACGAAAAACGTGAGTAACATTACCCGAAGATATGGGTCTTCCGTCAATTACTTTGAGTGTGCGAGGGGTTTAAGGCAATAAAGGAGAATTGGTGACAGCGCGCGAAATTTTCGTCAATGAAAGCAAAACCAGAGCATCTGGTATCAATAAGTGCGTGAGTTTGAATGGATTTTTTAGATGTTACTAATGTACAGGCAGCAACTAAATGTTCACCATCTAACTTGTCCTCTGCATGTGACACTGAAAAGCTCGATATGGAAAATGCAGACATTAAGGAAGTATCAGTGGGCCCCGGATCAGGGCTATCTTTCGAATCCGGGACTAATGAAAACTCAGCTCCTGTCCATTGAGGGGTGGTGACTCTATATTGTCATTAGGTAATATCGGTGCCAAAAGAGCACCTGTCATTGTTACTTGCGAGTTTCTTGTACGATTCGCAACAGGGCAGTTACTGAATACATGTCCAGGTCCTGCACAATACATGCATAGGTTATTGTCCTTGCGCCAATGTTTTTCAGCTGCTGATGTCTTTCGCGTTCCATTTACGAAGGTGTAATGTTGGTCCAAAGGTGGACGCGCAACAGGCGGACTTCGGAGAGCTGAAAGGTCCATGGGAGTGAGGCCGCCTGGGACATGTGAAGGGTGACCATTGGTAGGATATGAAGGCTGAGCACTTGAATTCCGTGCGTATTTTTGCTCTGCTTTCCGGCCACGAATTTTATTGTCAGTATTTGTTGTTATTTATGCGACAGTGGAGTTAAGAGTATACTGCATACCAGCTATATATTCAGCTGCGTGTGGATACTTGCTCTCGAAATCAGATTCCTTATAATATAAATATATATATAATTTATTGTGTGTATTATAACTACAACTATTGGTACTCCTTTTCTTGTTCTTACAATTATCTACACACTTTACAATTACGGAAAGTGTGGAATTCTAAGCGAGACACGTGATACAATTACAGATTTATCGCATGACTTTCAACAGTATTCATAAGCATAGTTGCATATTTTTCCAGGGTATTTGGCTGGCCTTCATGATAAACTAAGGAGTCTTTTAGGTCCTCTGATATGCTCGTGACAAGCGCATCAATCTTAGCTGATTTGTTATAGTCCAGGTAATCAATAATATGGAGAAATTGAGAATAGTACTCTGCAAAATCACCATTCCCTTGTTTTAGGGATTTAAGTTCGCGACGTGTGGTACCTCGCGGGTCAGGGTCCCCAAATGATGCATTAAGATGGGCGATGAAAGCGTCGACAGAAGAAAAAGGTGTTGACTGATTAGCGTTGACGAGTGGTACAACTTGGTCCAGCGCTCGTCCCTCCAATCGGCTTATTGAGTAGATAACTTTGGCCGACTCGTTTCGGAATCAGTCATTGTTAACTTCCAATTTCATTCGAAGTTGGGTAAGGAATCCGGGTAGCTCGGCCCGAGCTCCATTAAACTTCTGCGGGTCGGGAAATTTCTCGGATCAATTATTATGTTTCGATGGATTTTCGGTATTTTCTGTGCTGGGGATATTTGAAAGATATCCTGCACGAGCAATGTTGAGCTCAAGGTTAAGTTTTGTTGACTGTTCCTCAAGTTGGTTGATGGATTGGTGGGCCAGACTTAACTGCGCAATGGCTCTATCTCTTTCTTCATAGGCAGATACAAGTTTCCTTATTTCTTCATCTCATTCCGAATTAGATTTCTCGAGCCTGGTAGTAGCATGAGATCTCTCGTTCCGAAGTCGTTGTATCAGCGTTACTATGTGGCCGTAGAGAGTCGAGGAGTCGTTTTCGAATTGCTGGCAAAATTTGGTAACGTTGTTTGGTTAGTCCCACGGGGGTGTCTGGGAGGAGGTTGGTGCAGACATCTTTGCGTATGGTACGGATAAGGACGCAACGTAATCTCAAGGAGCAGTGTTATTAGTATTCCGTAGGGTACAAATTTGGTACAAGTAGGTTACAGGTGTGGAGTATGGTGGTGATTCCTAAGAGTAGGAGGTATAAATTCAGCATTAGGTATAGGGTTCACGTAAGAAGTAAAGGTAAAACAAGTAGTAGGTGAGAAGGGTACAATAACGGCGGTCGTCTTTAGAGAAGAGATAAGTAAGTGAACAATAGGTGTGAGTATAAACAGAAGACGTTGCGTGAAGAAGAATACTCCTTCACGCTGGGTATATATGTACATCAGATAATAGGATAGCCCTAAGCTCTGTCTCGAACAGTATTACTACGCAATCCCTATGATACGACCCTATGTTCCTGAGCCTGACCTAATTGTTTGAGAACTTGATCTAACCCCGAGTTATGTTTTAGAATGGAACTCCCCATGAGACACCATCCTAGTTTCTGCCATGTTTATCCATGAAATGACCTGACAGCAATTCGACCACTCCTCAGCTGGGACCCACCAACACAATCTGTTGCAGCTGGCAACTTCAACGCGGTATACTGCACCTGGCAACCAGGGGCTACCTACCCACGCAGACAAGGAATTGAAATCGAGAGATGGGCAGAACGCCATAATCTCACTTTTCTGGTTGTTGGCGAGCCAACGCATCGTGCTGGGAACACACTGGATCTTGCTTGGACCAACATCAACGGGGCCCAAGCATGGGTGGATTGTATCAAGTGCGTCACCAGCAACCATCCACCAATTCGAGGACGAATCTCCACTGGATCCGGAAAAAGGGACCAGGAGTCTTTGCAGATCAGGGTAACTTGTGGAAACTTGCCGAAGCTCGCTCTTGCTGTAACTCAGTGGACACATCTGCCACTAGTCCTAGACTCGGTTCACAAGGCGGACAAATACGCCAACAATCTCTGCTCCGGCCTTACTAATGCTATAAAAGCAGCAGGAACACGAAGGAATACAAGATACGGCAAATTTGCGCCTTGGTGGACTCCGGAATACAAGCTGGCTCGCACAGAATATCGTGCAGAAGTGACTCCAGAGCAACAATGGGTGCATGCAAAGAAGCTGCGTTCAACCCTCAGAGCGGCAAAGAGAGAGCACCAGACGCGTTAAGTCGAAGCGATCATAACACCGACTGCCGTGTTCAAGCTAATTCGCTCGGCCGAGCCAAGGCAGGCATGTGTCCCCCCTCCGCTGAACCACGAAGGGAAGATGTATGCCGATCCGGCTAAGCGGGCAGTGGTACTCCGAGACGCTCTTTTGGCACAGCACCAAGCGATGGACGATCTACCGCCACTTGATGCGCCGAGCACTAACAAAATCCCCTGGAATGACCATGTCTCGGACGAGGAGATACGCATGTGCACCATAGGCTGTGCCAACACAGCGCCTGGAGCGGACGGGATCTCTGTGGACCTTCTACAAACCTGCTGGAAGACGATTGGACCATTTGTTAGCACTCTCTTCCGCGCCTGTATCAGACTTGGCATCCATCCATCCTGATTCAAGCTGGCTGAAGTGGTGCTTATATGCAAGATGAGCCGGGATCCAACAACAGTTAAGGGCTGGAGACCAAATGCCCTTTTGCCATGCTTGGGTAAGGGACTGGAACGACTCTTGGCAAAGCGGATGGCCCATCTTGCGCTTACGCTGAATGTTGTTGGATACAAACAATTTGGCGCGCTCCCCAAGAGATCGGCAAACGAACATGTCAGATGCGTCGTCCACAACATTGAAGAGGCAAGTACCCAGTGATGGGTGGCCACATTTACGACTCTGGATGTCCAAGGCGCGTTTGATGCAGGACTTCACAATCTTTTGGTGAGGAGGATGCAAGAGCAGGGCTGGCCGGACTCAATTCTCCAATGGACGACATCATTTCTTGCACAACGAAAGGTGCAAGTCTGATATCCTGGAGGGGTAACTGGGCAGAAAGAGCTGGTGTGTGGGGTTCTGCAGGGGTCGCCGATATTGCCACTTCTCTTCCTCTTGTACATGGCAGAGCCAATGCAAAGCGGCAATGCAGAAATGAGATTCAGCTACGCTGATGAAGTGGGGATACTAGGATTCGGGCGCAGCATATTCGAGTCAGCCGCTTCTGTAAAGAAGGAAGTGGATCATCTTCTGGAGTGGGCAAGTACCAATGCAGTCTCCTTTGATACCAATAAGTCGGAGGTAGTCCAGTTTCCCGGACGCAAACGCGAGGAGCCAGTGGGCATTTGTGTGAACGGCGTGGTTATCGAGCCAGCAGACCAAATACGCTGGCTAGGAGTACACCTACACCCGCGACTGGACTCCAAACAATACGTCACGACGTGGTGTGGCAGAGCTCTGAAGTTGGCCCAGCACATGCGCCGCTTCAACTCAGCATAACGAGGAGCTACTACTGTAGCACTGGTTCGGGCAGTGGACACGTGCATTGTCCCCGTAGCAACCTTTGGAGCAGATGTTTGGTGGCCCGGGCTCAAACCTCCGACAAAAAGGGGAATCATCACACCTCGGACTAGCATTTTCTGCGAGATGATCGACAAGGCAATCCTAACAGGACTGCGTGCTGACCTCCCGGTAATAAGAACAACACCGAATCTTGCTCTTCACTGCAAAGGAGGTATCCCAACAGGAAAGATCATTCTGGAAGGAAATTGACTACGGCTTTCGGCTCGGCTCCACTCCCTAGACAACCGTTACCCGCTCCGGACTCGTGCCGCTATGCGTCCAAACAATGGAACACGGAAATACAAGAAATGTTCTCGGGCGCCCAAGAATCCAGAGATACACATTTCACGAGTACAGCATGCTTACCGAGAGCTCCCGGATGCGGAAGATGCTGAGCATTTGCCACCCCCAAGCTATCTTTCGAGTTTTAACTCAAGGATAGAGGAGGAAGAGAAGGCAACTCGGTTCATTAATAGTGTGCCGGCATCAGATATTTGCGCCTACCCGGATGGATCGTCGGAGGGGAATAGTCGCTCAGCATGGGGTTTGTCTTGAAGAGGGATGGAAAACTCTGTTGAAGGGATATGGCATCAAGCATGGTGGTGAAGTGCTTGATGCGGAAATGCTAGGGGCGAGGGAGGCCCTGGAAGCTGCGCTGGGATTGTCGGAGAGGGAGAACAGTGGAATTGACAGCAGGCGGCGGATCAACGTGTTGTCGGATAGTCAGTCTGCAGTGAAGGCACTGCTCACAGGAACTGCCACAACAAGCCTCGACGACGTACGTCAATTTAGGGCGCTATCAAAAAAAGGCTCTAGTCTTAGTGAAGTGGATGCCGGCCCACTCCGGCATGCAGGGAAACGAAGATGCAGATAGAGATGCACGCTCCGGCCTCTGACAACTGCCAAGCAAAGACAGTCAGCCTGGCTCCGTCACAATGGCGTACGTTTGTCGGCTCATGAACCGGAAACGTCAAGCACTTCTCGACGACTGGTGGGAAGAAGTATGTCCATCTAGGTATCGAAATCTGGGTCTTCTCATGTGACGACGCAAGCCACGCGAGCAGACAATTTCCCGGTAGCTACTCCGTGAACTGATCTCAGCCCGTACGGGCCACGGAAACTTCGCGGCATGTCATCACTGCTTCAATGGAGTGTGCATGTGGAGAGGGAACATCACCTCTCCACTTAATTCACTGTCAACTGCACGTACGCCAGATGCGTCGACTACGAGAGACAATGTCACATCACGACTTTACCCACAAGCTTCTCGGGCCTAAGTCCCTCGAACACTTTAAAAAATTTGCACAGGAAACCGGCTGCTTCAGGGGCCCACCTGCGACTCCGTCTCCAGCCCTCAGCGTAGACGCCAGTAACTAGATCATACCACAAAGCATGACAGGCAGGAAAATGAGACGAGAAGTGTCATTTTCCAACCACAAACAGGGGTATAGGATTTGGAATTTTGGTTATGGGAGTTTGTGTGGGCATTTATTTTCTTTATTAAAACTAGCTACTTGTTTTGTAGTGAGTCACGCAGTGAGACCGAGTCGGGCATTTGGGAAGCATGATCTTGGCTATGTGCACCAGTCCTTGACTCCTAGGAGATATGGAGCATAGCTTAGTACTTGAATTTTTTTTTTCTGAAAATTTCGAAAATTCATTTTTTCCTTCTTTCATCCACTCTCATTCTCATCGCATCTGTCTTCGAATTGTGATTGAGCTCAGTCATTTTTACAATGTCTCCAGTTCATAAGAAGCGTCCCAACACCAAGTTGGACAACACGAGAGTCTGCCCGGGGGCTCCTGAACAATTACTTGGCCTTGTCCAGTCTCTGAAATGTGCAGAGATGAGCAAGGTGTCACGGCGTAGAATAGGCACAAGTGAAAGTACAGCTTGTATGGCGATAATTCAATCTGTGAAGCAAATACTAAGCTGGAGAAGAATAGAAAAGAACAGGATCTCATTACAAAAAGCCCTGAGGCTATTCCTATTCGGGCGGGTTTCCACTAAATCGCCGCGTCCGTGCTCCTTCCTGCATCAGCCATCAGTCTCACATCCTCCCTCCACGTAATTGTATATCATGGCGGAGCAGAATGCCGTGCCGTGACATCACCCCCTCCTCAGCCTTCGATTGTCCCAAATCGACTAATTTCTGCGGCGGCGTTGGTTGTCACGACCTTGGTTGGTCACCATATTATCTTCCGGATGTTCCTCACTAAATCTATCATGTGCGGCATCGTCCAACCACGTAGCGAGACGTCTTGGTGGCCCTGGCAATTTAGGGTGCTCAGCGTGGAACTTTTCTAATATGAGGGGTGCGTTCCGAAAGTTGGCAGCCGGATACCATTCCTCGTCTGCGTCCCAGCCTTCCCATTGAACCTTGTACTGCAGCCGATTGCGATACAGCCGCGCGTCTAACACCTTCTAGATCTCCCATTCTAACTCTCCATTGACCTCTTCTGCCGGCGGCTCTGGATTGGCCTGGCCGGGCAACGGGTTATCTGGATCTTTGCGCAGTCGGTCTGGTGAAAATACAGGGTGTATTTTCCAAGAGGCGGGTAGTTGAACGCGGAATGAATGCCCTTCTTTGGCAATGATCCGATATGGTCCCACCATTGGATTTTCCAGCTTATCCGACGGTCTCGTAGTTCCCCAAGCACCGCGCCGGATATACACTTTATCTCCAACGTCAAAGTCTACTTCTCGGCGATGTTTATTGGCTTGAACACGCTGTTGTTCCTGTGAGCGTTTGATGCTCTCTTTAGCATAATCCAACGCGCTGCTAATCCGTTTAAGCCACACCGCGGCCTCGTCCCGATTCAGCTTCTCTCGAGGGGTTCGTGGTTCCAGTCGCTGATTCCAGTCAAATTCTAAACGCATTTCGTAACCATAGTCAATCATTGATGGCGACAATCCTGTAGATTCATTTGGAATAGCTGCCGCAGCAGCATCTAGAGCGGGAAGCAGCTCCGCCCAATCGTCTTGGTGGAAATTGACAAATGGTCGCAGTCGCTGGTCAATGATCTGGTTAATAATTTCGGTCTGGCCGTCTGTCTGCGGATGTTCTGCCGTAGATAGCTTGAGTTTGACGCGCGCTAACCTTGACAACTCATCCATGAAATCCGAAATGAATTGCGGACCGCGGTCGCTGGTAATGGTCTTCGGTGCGCCACGGAATCGCCAGACATAACGGTAGAACAAGTCTGCAGCAGTCTTTGCTGTAGCACTTTTAGTGGTGGGGATGGAGATTTGGCGTTTAGACAATCTATCAACAGCTACCCAAATGTTATTAAACCCTCGTTTGTCTGGTACCCCCACATCGTGAAAATCCATCGATATATCATCCCATGTACGTTCTGGAATGGCTAAAGGCTGTAGTAAGCCCGGTGTCTTGTCTCTAGGCTTATGCGATCGTCGGCAGACATGGCAGTTCTGCACATAACGCTCGATGTCTGCTGCGTATCGTGGCCACCAGTACCGGTCGCCGATTAGTTTCCTCATTTTGTTTCGTCCTGGATGAGCGGTGGATGTAGATTCGTGGATCATCTTCAACACTTGAGTACGGAGATTGTCTTTGGCTGACACCACCACGCGTCCCTTATGAAGCACCAACCCGGTAGGTTCCAAAGAATAAGGTTCTTCCCGCTGTCGTGCTTGCTGGCGTAGATCCTCGAGATCGGGATCTGCTTGGTTGGCCATAAAAATACGATCAATAGTATCCAGATCCTCGTCGATGGGCGCTAACACCTTGCTGTCATGTGGCAACGTAACTTTCTTTTGAGGGAGGAGGATTTTCGTACGTTCCAGTTCTTTTGCAGCTTTTTGTGTAGGGGTAAGTTCTTTCTTGCGAGATAACGCGTCTGCCAGAATATTTTCCTTGCCTGGTCGGTACTGAAGGTCGAAACTGAATTGCGATAGCACCTCTGACCATCGGATTTGCCTATCGTTGAGTAGCTGCTTCTGACCAAAGTATTCCAGAACTCGGTGATCAGTCAGAATCACGAACGGCTCCCAGGTGCTGGTGAGCTCTGCGCGCCATTCTTTCAAGCATTGGATGATAGCCAACAGCTCCTTATCATGGATCTCATAGTTTGCCTCCGGACCAGTCAAGGTTCGGGAGTGAAAAGCCACAGGATGCCACACGCCTTCCTCCTGCAATTGACTGAGTACTCCTCCTGTTGCTAGATCAGAACAATCGGTCTCTATACGTGTAGGCTTCTTCTGATCGAAGTACAGTAAAATGGGTGGGCTGACCAATTTCTCTTTCAGGGCAAGGAACGCTTCTTCAGCTTGCTCGGTCCATTGGAACAACTGGCCTTTTGGGATTGCTGTCAGGTTGTACAGTGGCTTAGCGATCCGGGAGAAATTCTCTATAAAGTTACGGTAATAGTTGCAGAACCCCAAGAAGGATTGAATGGCAGTCTTGCTAGTAGGCCTCTCCCATGCGCAAATACTTTCCAGCTTCTTCGGGTCTTGCAGGAGTCCGGAAGTGTTAACAATGAAGCCCAGAAAATTAACAGATTTTTGATTAAAGCGGCACTTCTTAATATCCACCTGCAGTCCAGCCCTGTCCAAACGCTGAAGGACCTCGCGTACTTCTGCCACGTGTTTACTTTTATCTTCAGAGTGGACGCATACATCATCCATATATGCGGAAACGTAACGTGCGAGCAGATCGCCTAGGACCGAATTGATATATCTTTGGAAAGTGGCCGGGCCACCTGACAGACCAAAAGGTAACACGCGGTAACGGTATTGACCGAATCGAGTACGAAACGTAGTCCATCCCACGGAGTCTGGATGCATCCGGATACGGTTGAACGCATGGATGACATCTAGAATGGTGAATTTCTTAGAACCAGCCATCTTGGCTAATGTCTCCCCAATGAGGGGCAGAGGATAGCGATCTTTCCGCGTGTGTGCGTTTAATTTCCGGTAGTCTACACAAAATCGAAGGTCTCCATTCTTTTTCTTGACAAACAAGACCGGGGAATTGAACGGAGAATCGCTGGGTTCGATGAACCCGTTCGCCAGGTTCTCCTCGATGTAAGCATGTACGGTATCTAGCTCTTTCTGATTCATTTTATAGAGGGGAGCTTGCTTGAGCTCAGGCTCGCTATCTAGATTGATCTTATGGTCGAACTCCCTATGCGGCGGCAATTCCTTTGCGCGTCTTTTGGAGAAGACATGGGCAAGATCGTGATATTCAGGAGGTAATTGGGCCAACAATTGTGTCTTCTCTTCTTCTTCAGCGAGCTCCGCAATGTGCGCAATCTCTGTACCGTCGCAAGCGGTTTCCATTTCTACGAACCAGCATTGGTCTTCCGCTTCAATTGTCTCAACCTCGACGGCTGAAAGCGTAGGTGTGTCCATTTCGTCTAGACCCAGATCCTCCTTTTTCTTATCGTAGGCTTCTTGTCGCTCCTGCAGTGTAGGCCGGGGAGTCAGAATAATTGAAGGGGTCGCCGGCGCTTCTGCTACCATTGCAGGGCGTTTCAATATCTGCTTTGGCATAAAATGTGGAGATCTTTTAGCAGGAGGTTTGTTGATTTCTAGAGGGGGCAGTTCAATCAGTCGGTCACGACGGTTAGCGTCCCACTGATGATCATTGCGGTCTTCTGGCCACCACAGCCGGTGTCGCACGCAATCTGGGAGTACGTTATGATAGGCCAGCCACTGCCGACCGAGGATCACATTGTTCTTGTTACCAAGTGTGGTAGCAAAGAACGGCATGTTGACTCGGTACGAGTCTATAGTCAGTGTCATCACGTAGGCATGGCGTAGAGGTCGGGATGATCCGCCGTCGAAGCCTCTGATAGAGAGTGGATGACGGAGATTGTAGCGCGTCATCTTAATCTTACTATTTCGGTACCAATCACGCAGTTGTTTACGATCTGCGAAGGCATATCCATTAGCGCCGGTATCAATGAGGGCAGAGATTGGAAATTGGGAATTGTTTTTAGTTTCAAGAGTACAATCTATAACTAATGGCCTTCCGCCAAACAAATTTTCCAAATCAATGCCATTTACTCAATACGTGTTATTCTCTAGGAAGGCGACTTCTCCTAGAGACAATCTTTTCCCTCATCGGAGCTCATGGTGAATTCCGATCCAGATGCTTCAGCTTCCTCCTTCTTCTTCGCATCCACCTCATTGACTTTAGCAGTAGGACACGCGTTAGCGTAGTGACCAGTCTTGTGGCAATGGAAGCAGACACCAGCGTTTCGGGCCAAGACTTTTGGCTTGGGTGGACCAGACGCTCTTGGAGGTGCAGTACGAGTTAGGCCCGGCGGGAGAATTGGCTTCTTGTACCTGTCCTTGCGTTGTTGGTAGCGAGCGGCTTGATCCTCCGATTTGCGCGCTAATTGCAGGTGTGGTTCTATTTTCAAGCAGTGTTGAGACATCTCCAAGGTAGATTCAAAATCCAATCCGGCTATGACATTTTGCAACTTGGGACTCATCTTTTCGCGAAGTTCATCCATGCGGTCTTCGTCTCTAAGTTGCAATTGAGAAGCGAAGGTCAGGAACTTAGTGAAGAAGGCTGAGAAGCTGTCATCCCCTTGTCGGAGTTTCTTGAAGTTGGCACGAGCTTCGGAGCGCTTCTGTCCTCGGGTCTTGCCGTAGGCTCCTCGCATAACTTCGACGATAGACATCGCAACAGTGATGTGGTTGACGCTTTCTGGCTCGAGGTAGGGTTTTATGAATTCCTGTGCATCACCACCAATAAATCCCAAGAGGTAATTGATCTTGTGGTTTTCATCATCAAAGTAGATCGAGTCGCCGTTCAACTTGCGCTTAACAGCGTGTTCCCAGTTCTCGAAAGTAGGATTATGGGAACCCATGAAGGTGGGTGGGTTCTCAATCTTCTGGCGGTGGCAGAGTTGCTTAGCCTGTGGGTCACGGACCTCTTTGTATCTTGGTGGTATCTCTGAGGCCTCACAGCCGGCAGCGTCTTTCTCAACAGTGTTATAGGCTGCAGATCCTCGCACCGACTTGGATTCCTCCTTCTGCTTACCCTTATCCTTGGCCTTGAGATCTAGAGTGACCTCTGCGAATGCAGCCTTCCAGCGCTCAGCTTCCTCCGCCCAGGATTGTGCCATTTTCTCTGCCTCTGCCTTCTGCTCCAATGTATCTCGAAGGTAGTTGCTGATGTTGTTGGCGCGATCAGCCAGGGCGGTACACATAGTCTTAAGGGTATGTTCGTGACGTTCTTGATCAGTCTCCTTCTTGACTTCAGCAGCGCGGCGTTTGTTTCTCTTGTTGTAATCCTTGTCCAACAATTCAAAAGTGACTTTCTGATACCATGGAACATCAATCTTCGTAGTGAGGTCCTCCTCTTCCCCGGGTGCGCGGGTGGCGTACACCGAGGTTGTGAAGTCTTCCTTCGGCCACTCTCCTGGCATCTTCTGCTTTCCTTTATTAGCGAGACAATTAGCCAATGAATGTCCAGATAATCGTGAGCGAAACGCTGTCCACAGATTACTGAGTCTGAAATTAGTATTTTACCTCTCTACAGAGGTCGCGTTGAGTAGTTTAGGGAGCTTAGTATTATGTCACGGCGTAGAATAGGCACAAGTGAAAGTACAGCTTGTATGGCGATAATTCAATCTGTGAAGCAAATACTAAGCTGGAGAAGAATAGAAAAGAACAGGATCTCATTACAAAAAGCCCTGAGGCTATTCCTATTCGGGCGGGTTTCCACTAAATCGCCGCGTCCGTGCTCCTTCCTGCATCAGCCATCAGTCTCACATCCTCCCTCCACGTAATTGTATATCATGGCGGAGCAGAATGCCGTGCCGTGACACAAGGTCTCAATCAAAGGGAAGGAAAAATCCCTCCCCGCCATCACTGAACCCAATACTGACAAGATCGGGTCAGTCGAAATTGTTGAGGAAATTCCTCAACAAGCCTCCATCCCCCACAGGATTGGATAATCATCCAAACCTACTCCAACCACATCCAAACCTACTCCAACCACGTCAAAACTGTCGGAGAACGCTGCACCCAAAGCAGCGCCGAAATTAACGTTGCAGCCAAAAGCTGTCACAAAAGCAGACTGCCCACCCGAGCTTCGACCCATTGTCGAGGCCGAACAACGACGCGCTGCCATCTCTGGTGTCAAAGCAATACTTCTCCTATTAGCCAATGGGACAAACAGACAATTTGTAGACTCCATGAGAGTCTACCTACGCGCTGCTATTGCGCAATACATGGCCACGGGCCCGGCCACTACGCCACCCGTCCTCCCTCCTCGTCCGGCAAACCCACTCCCAAGGGCTCCCGACGCCAGGAGCACACCAACACCCGCCGTCCCAGTGCTGCCTGTCAAAATTACCTAGGCTATGGTAGAGAAAAACTGACTGCCACAAAAAGCAGTTCCTATAACAAAGGCGGTGCCGCAACCTGCGGCCAAAGCCCAAAATACAGAAGCTCCGAAAGCAAATGTTGACAAAAAACTGTTAATCGCCTAGAAAAGGAGCACCTGTGGCGTAAACTTTCTACAACTAGCGTGAGAAAGTATATATTTGACTACTTTAACAGTGAAATAACCTCACTCCATCGAGTGAGAACCGGCTTTGCTATGATAGCAAAGAACGACAAAATACGACAAGAGACTTTAGATGGCTCTTTGAAGCTGGCAAGTGAAAATGTCACTCTCGAGGAATATTCGGATCTTGCTGCCTTACAGATACCGGACGTACCTGTAAGTTTAGTTACAGTGTGCGGCCCCAGGGTGGTCGAGGCTCAGTGCGTCTCCATCGAGATTCTTGGTAAGACTGGTGTACGTCCCATTCAGGTCCGACCCTATGGGACGTGTCAACCTGGGGCACTGTATCAAAGCTGGCATGCCCCTTTTTCCCGGGAAGGCGCCCCTCGTGCGGGCTTCCGCCTCTTTGACGAGTCTAGTAAGGCTACCATTCACAAGCCTCGTCGACAAGTCGAACAGTGTAAACGCTGTTTGGGCTTCCATGCCACCTGTGGTTGCTCCCGTGCACCAGCCTGCTGGAACTACGGATCAACAATGCACTCAGAAGCCAAGCGCGAGGCCCTCACCAAGTGTCGTAACTGTGGTGTGTTGAAATTGGCGCTACTTGGCAATGAAGAGTTGCATTAATACGGAACGCAATAAGGTTCTATTATTACTAGCCACATTCATGACAACTCATACATTGACCAGCCTCCCAATTATTTAGCAAAAACAAGTGAATTGTGTCCTTCACTTAGATGTAGTAATTAGTTTAAATAGCGCTCTAATACTAAGTGGGTTTAATCAACAACTCTCCACTATAGCTTTCAGACTCTTCAATCTCCCAACTCGCTTCACTAGGTGATATTAAATACAAGCCTAACAGCTTACGCTTCTCTATACAACTTCCATTACAACAATACCCATTTACACTTCATTGGTCTGCGTCATAATGGGAGTTTGTCGCGCTGTATTATTTTGATTGCACCTTTTTGTTGTAGTGATGAGAATTCTTTGTTTGCAGCGTTTTTCCATTGTGACGCTTCAGCAGAGAACATGGCTTCGGCCCATGTCTTAGGGTCAGTTGATGCAAGCGCTACTTTGCCATGGTGTAGTTGTTGGTAGTCATGTTGCACTACTTCTCTACCACTTCTTGTATGCATGGTTTCTCGCTCTGGGGAATGTGCGCGTTTCTGCCCTGCTAATGGAACTAACAGACCCCAGCCTGTCATAATTTTATCGAGGGCTTTAGGCTCATGCTCATCAGTCTTGCTGTGCACAACATCTAAATTTGGCTCCCCTTCATCCTCTGCTTCTGAGAGCTGAGATTCTGTGTCAGAAAAGTCGTTTATAATTTCTTACGTGTTGAGCCTCGTTGCTGGGCTATGATTCACCAAGTCTGTCTTGCTAGGCAGGGTTTCAATTTGAGTGGATGCATGCTTGTGTTGTTGCTCATTTGGTGGAGGTGATATGTGATTTTCTATTTCATCACTTGCTGGATGTTATGAATTTGTTGTAGATAATTGAGATAGGGTGGCGCACGGGCTATTTCGTGAATTCGGTTAGAGCTAGGCAAATGGAGTGTAGATTATGTTGGTTGGAAATTTAGAATTTGCTCCTTAGTTCTAACAATTTTGTTACATGATACACAACCTTGTACCCTTCAGTAATCAGAATTCAATAAAGCTACTTGTTCAACTATTCGTGATTAATCTGCTACCTTTGAACCGTCGCCTCGCCGAAACTGACTCGACCTCTGTAGCTTAACAGCTTCGTAATTCAGCCCACAAGTAAGTTCATAACATTGGAGGAGGTGTATACTCTACTCTTGATGGTTTGCTTGTGGCATTGTCTGGTGTTGCTCTTTTGGCTGCTAAAGAGGGTATAGATTGCTCCCCTTCAGACGATGGTAGAGTTTGATTATCTGGCCTAGGATGCGGCGTTTTGATATCTATGGGAAATGATTGATTATTAGTCTAATAGCTCTAGGTATGTTGTTGTGCAATAGGGTCTAACTCATCTCCAAACATCACTTCCTCATTAAAGGTTATATGAGGAGTAAAACTTTCAGTCCACTTCCAATCTTGTGAACTTGTTTTATGAGGATGGTAAATGATGAAATTTTTGTTAGTGTTTTTCTGGAAACCAATAAACCATCCCTTCTCAGCTCTAGCTGTAAATTTGCCAGGCTTTGGAGTGATTAATTCATAAGCTCTACACCCGTATTGTGGGACTAGAGAAAAATCTATTTGACCAGTGTGCAGTTGATTTAAACCTTGCATGAAATCAATTAGCGGAGTATTCTTCGTGCGCATACAATACAGACTATTGGTAATGAAACAAGCGTATTCAACTGCCCATGGCCAGTATGTCACTGGCATGCGGGCGTCAAACAGCATTGATCGAGCTTTTTTAAGCACTACTTTATTTGTAGATTCTGCAATACCATTTTGTTATGGTGTGTATGGGGCTAATAGGTTTGTGCAGATGCCATATTTTTCGCAGTGTGCTTTGATGCAAGAGAACTCAGTCCCTCCGTCTTTGAAGATTATGCAAACCCTCTTACCATATTGATGCTGTTGGGTTTTGATCCACTAAATCAATAGTAGTGCAATTTGATCTTTAGTCTCGGTTATTATATCCCAGCGCATTCGCGTTTTTGCGTCAGTAATAATAAAGACGTACTGATGCCTGTTGATTGCGGACTGGATCTTTGGGCTTTACCTAAATAACACGTTTCAAAGGTTGTAAGTTAACTTAAATCAATGCCCTCAAGTCTTTTCGAGACTTGTGCTGTTTTCTTTAAAAATGTCTGACCCGTATGTCCTAACCACTCGTGCCATTACTGTGCACTGGTTGTTGTGGGAATTCTTGCAATGCCAGGTGCAGCAATCATGGAACTAGACAGCTGGCTAGTCTCAGTGGGGAAAATGTAGAAAACGTCATTTTTGCATACAAGCCGGGCTACTGGGGTATCTGCCTCAGGCGGACAATGCAACACTAAAATCATTCTTTTGTAATCTGGTAGAATGCCAGATATTCCCTCTAGCCTACCAGCAGATATAATATTGCATGAAGAATCTGGTGAGTACAATGCGTCATGTAGCTTTAGTGTGAGTTTACCAATCTTGATACGTGCAGTTCCGAGACTGTCAAGTGATGATGCTCCTACTGCTTGATAAAATCTAAATGGCTTAGTAGTTTTGTTGATAAATTCAAAAGAAGATTCATGTGGCACAAAATGGTGCGAAGCTCCAGTGTCGTAAATTGTACGGCTTTCATTAACTTGAGCAGTTGCAGCTATAATAAAGTCTGTATCACTATCTTCAATATCATAAGTTGCCGCTACTCTATTTCTCCCTCCGCTAGAGTTTGTGCTGCCCCAACTGTTTCTAGATGAAAGTTCGGGGTTTTGTCTAAAACAATCTTTGTTCTGGTATCTGTGACAACACTGCTTGCAGATTGCCTCAGGATCTATGTTCCGTGTAATGGGAAGGGATGTTGCATGCGCCACTTGGGCTGGCAACATCTGATTTCCTGCAACAGAACTTAGTGATGACATCATTGTCTACAATGGAACATATTTATTATTGGGCTCATATATTCTGGTGTCCCTCCAGTTGTTCAACCATTCAATCCTCTTGGTTTCCATCACAAATATGGCTGCTGCCTGACCATCTCCAATATGGTAACCAGAGCGCTTTGGCGCAGCATGTGATGGTAATGCGTCCGCTGCGTTATTTACGCTCTGGATACCTGCTAGAAAACTGTCAATATAATCATCAGCAGTGGTCATGAATCTGATCATTAAAAAAGTTTCGAGAGCTGTTGCATACAGTGCTGTAGCAGTGTCCTGCCGGGTGCAAGCTACTTCATCAAACAGCTCTTTTGCTATCATATGATCATAGTTCTGAGGTGACATTGATGATGAAAGCCTACTAGTAATCACGTTCTTGGCCTCAATCTCCCCCATTAACCATTGCTCGAGTTTAATTTCATGCTCGGTAGACAGGTTAGGGAGATCTTCGGGGCTCGTATTACTAGAGCTAATGTTGACAGGAGCGTGCACTGGTTGTAGTCCAGGCATGTTGTGGAATACATGTCCCAAAATATTGCGTCATGCAAGCTTTGCTTGAAGACTTGTCTTCCACTTTGTAAATGTGTTACAGTTTGACTGTGGTTTAGCTTAGGTGGAGACCTAAGCGGAGTTTGGGGGCGTATTAGGGAGAGTGTTACATATTATCTTGTATCAAGCAACTAAGTTTCACTTGGCCACATTACAATAAAGCTAGGAAGAAATGTGAGACGGCGAAGTAGAATTGCCAAGTGAGAGAGTCAGCTAGATGGCAAAGATGACAACAGGCAGTGGCAGAACAATATGATTCTCACCAACAGAATACATACTGGATGAGCTAGAAGGATGTACAAAATGTCAATACCCGTAGTTGTGGTACTTCTTTCTTAATATAGTTTAATCTTTCTAAAAGTACACTACAACCAGCTTGGTTTTGTCACAAAATGAAAATCCCAGCTGGAGAATGATCTCATTGTGGTCTTTTGCCATAGTTGTTTAATACTTGTACGTGTTGGCGTGATTTTGGCGCAGCGGAATTGCCCGGGCTCATAACCTGATGTGGTTATGAGCTTAGGTTAGTATCACTATGCATGATGACCTTGTACGAGTATATAGATTGATGAGTTCAGGTTGTGGTTGAAGATGTATATGTTGTGATTATGAGCTCACGGTAGTCAATTGTCAGGGAATACATCTGGATCAACATCATCCCCTGCCAAATACTAGTATTAGCGTATAGCATATGTGTTGGTGGGCCATGTAATGGGTTGGTTACCACATAGGTTTAGTTCAGGGTTTATCTCATGTAATGTTGAGCTATTGTATGAGTTGGGAGGAAGCTCCAGTTCACTTTTACCTAGAGGATAACTAGTCACTTTACTGCTGGTAGGATTGGGCATGCGACGTTCTTGTATCTTAATTACCTGTTGGAGACTACTTACTTATTCGAGCTACCTGTATATCATAACTCCTACACAGTGATATTACCTATATGAGACGTCTCCCTTACATCAATGAGCTGAAGTTTCTGTATAGCATCATGCACAGGATGTGATAACCTTGTGATATGATTGTTATGTATTGAAGACTATGCTGATCTAATGAGGAGAAGAATTTTCCTATGTACAAGATTGAGGTGTCTGTGCACTAAATTTCACCCAACACAGCTGCCACTCTGTCAAAAGCAGAATGTAGACAACAAGGAGGAGACATAGGTCACAGAGGTGGTATTCAGGCTTAAGGGTGCCATCCTACATTGTGCATGAGGTAGGTGCATAACTGCTCGGCCAAAAGGCCAGACCAGAATCATAGAACACTAGATTCCGGTTATCTCCACATATATAGATTATACAGAAGGCAATCCTGACACACTCTAATCTAATGTAATCCTCATAAACCACACATTACAACAGTATCTGAGGTTCACTATACTTAATTTTTCTATACTAATTGTGTGCCAAGCACTCGCTACTTATACTCATGTGCGGCTGCTAGTCAGCTCCTGACCACGTGAACTTCCTCCTGCAGATACCCCAAACAATACAGGAACTACACAAACAGCGTAAACATCTAATCACGTTACAGTGCCTCTAGGTTCCAAAAGGTAAAACTTCAAACTGGGTCATTGAAAGGATTAGCCCTGTAGGCGCAGTTGGGCTAGCTCGTAATAGGTTAGTATGTCTCTCCTCCTTACCCCGCTTGCCATGAAGTATGGTCCAATTGTCTTCTAATAATTGCTTAGAAAAACACATTTTCAACAACATCTTTGGCTGCCTAGCCCACACAGTCACCGAGACTTCACACCACTATCAATTCATTCTCTATTCCAGCAAAAAATGTCTCTCGAAAAGTCTGCTCCAGAAACTAAAGCTTGCAAGCATCTAACTCGCAATCAATGTATTGAAATAAGAGCATTAAGAAGACTTGGCTTCACAATAAGACAAGTACAACTTGCGTGTGCTCGAGAGACTGAGAATCCTATGTCTCGCAAAGGACCCTTACCAAAATAAGCGCGGAACAAGTTGATGACCTTGAAGTATTCGTCCAGGAGTCTCCTGAAAATCGACAGATGTGCTATTTGGAACTAGCCATAGGGCCCTTCAGTGACTGGGGATGCAGTGGACGTCTAATTTCTAATGCACTCAAAAAAAGAGGTTACAGCAGATGCATTGCTCGGAAGAAGCCTCCGTTGAGCGCGGTGAACGAGCAGAAAAGATTGGAGTTCGCCCAATTACATTTAGATTGGAGCGATGAACTATGGAGTCGCATATTATGGACTGATGAAACCTGGGTATTGGGTGATTGTCATATGAAACCTCGTGTCACAAGAAAAGTACGTTCAAATTCTATCTAAATCTTCCTTTTACTAACAGCAGAGTTTAGCCTGATGATGAGTTTGATGAGACTTGTATTGTGGCTCGCCATGCTCATGGTGTTATATTAACTAGGCTATATGGGAGCAGGACGATAGATACCCTTGGGGAAGTTATGCTCGCAGTAGGTCTCTATAGTCGCTGTCACGTGTGTTCTTGTGATATGTAAGACTTGACTCTATATTCTCGTATAAAGAAAACTTAGTTACAATGAATGGATGGAGGTTGAGACCTCGTTATATCTTGCTCCAGACTTACTGTGTTGTTCACAGCCTAGTGCTAGAACATTCTCTTATGATATGTCACGGACGAGGATGAAGACGAAGACGGAGACGGAGACGGAGACGAAGACGGAGACGGAGACGGAGACGAAGACGGAGACGGAGACGGAGACGAAGACGGAGACGGAGACGGAGACGAAGACGGAGACGGAGACGGAGACGGAGACGAAGACGAGGACGAAGACGAGGACGAAGACGGAGACGGAGATTAGGACGAGGACGAAGACGAGGACGAAGACGGAGACGGAGACTAGGACGAGGACGAGGACGAAGACGAAGACAGAGGCTGATAATGAGGACGAGATATTTAGATTAATAATTAGATTCTAAAACATGAGTAATTTACAAGACAAAAAGCTACAGTACACATCCAGTCCTAGAGCTTCCTTAAATACACGAGCTTCAATACTATAACCAAGGGTGTAGTAGTTTACAGCCATAACACAGTAACTAACTAGTACTCTAAATGGCAACTGTTGCTATCACAACACTGTAACCATTACAATACCTAAATTGTGTTATTGTATGCACGTCATAACTCGGTTGCCTGGGTGCGACACGACATCCCAGTGATGGTTTGTGACATTACCCCCTCCTTAACTTCTTCGAGCTCCTGCGAGATGTCTTAGAATTTTGTACTGAGGGTCTATCATTAGGCTTAGGCTCAGAGGGGTTGAGGTCGTGGAAGTCTTGGACCATTTCTTTAAATCCATCAGTTTGAGACGCTGGTATGCTCCAGTCGTCTTCAGGACCATAACCTTTCCAGCGGACGAGGTAATGCAATTCGTTATCTACCCATTGAGAACCAATTATTTTCTCGATTTCATACTCAGGATTGTGATCTTCTGCATCGAGTGTAGGTGGTGGCCCAGAAATTTGGCTAGGTAATGGGTCGTTGGCAACAGGTGAAAGGAGCGATACATGGAAAACAGGATGTACTTTAGATGAGGGAAGTTCTAGTCGAAATGCGTACTTCCCTACAGGTTCAATTATTTTGAAAGGTCCCCCATTCTTGAAATCCAGCTTGCGACACGGTCGGAGAAGCTTGATATTCTTGTAGTTGAGCCAAACGAAATCGCCGGGTTGGTAGTCTCGCGCAGCTGTTCTCCCTCTATTAGCCTGTTCTTCGTACTGAGAAGAATGGAATTGAATATTATCTACTAAGTTCTTTTCAATTTTTTGCAAATCTGATACTAAATTTTCGGCGTCTTGTCTTTCAAATCGAATAGATGCAGGTGCGAGGGGTGAAGAAAGAGGCGCAGAATTTTCGGATCCGGAGCGCGGGTGCAATCCATACACGGCTAAGAACGGTGACATCCCAGTGACGTGAGTGTCGTGATTATTCAGAGCAAATTCTGCAGAAGGAAGGAAGCGAACCCAGTCGTTCTGAACAAAGTTTACATAAGCGCGAAGGTGCTGTTCAATTCGTGCGTTCATTCGTTCTGTCTGTCCATCAGTTTGTGGATGGAATGCGGTTGACAAGCGATGATCTATCTGTAGAAGTTTACATGTCCATTTCCAGAATTCTGATGTGAATTGACTTCCCCGGTCTGAAACTATGGAATCTGGTAAGCCGTGCAGTCGAAAACAGTCTCTGTAAAACATGTGTGCTGTGCTCCGTGCGCTCAAATCATTACAAGGGGTCATATGGACTTGCTTAGTCATTCTATCCACCACTACCAGCATTGCAGTGAACTCAACATTGTTCCAATCACTACTGATGGGCAAATCAACCACGAAGTCCATCGCTATATTCCGCCAACGCTCTTTCGCAACAGGGAGAGGGCGGAGCAATCCCTGCTTACCTTCCCTCGAGGGTTTCGTGCGAGAACAGGTATGACAATTTCTAACATATCGCTTTACATGCTGATGCATTCCGTGCCAGAAAAAATTACGTGCAACTGCTGAATATGTGGCAGCTGCTCCCTGATGTCCGGCCATTGGAGGATCATGATGCGACTGTATAATTTCCATTGCTAGAGACTTGTCCTGATCGCATTGTGGTACAACAATTTTATCACGATAGAAAAGGAGACCATCGTTCCATTTGCATTCAGCTAGTGTAAAATTACGAATTCTTGGCGCTTGAATACTTTTAAGAGCCGCAACAACAGCGGAAATTGACTCGTCGGAAAGGCTAATATGACGGATCCTCTCTACAAATGACAATGGTATTGGGTCAGGGGAAGTAACATTATCAGTTTGGGCTTGCGATTCGAACGAAACTGACGATTCGCTGGGTTCCCAGTCGGTAGATAATAATTCAGGATTCTCCATACCAGGAGACAAATTCTGAGGCTTCAAAAGCCGCTGTTGAAGAAATTTATGCAACAATGGGTCAGGGGATCCGGAAGGTCGAGATAGTGCATCAGCAGATCCATTCTGAATTCCAGGGCGATAGCAGATCTTGAAATTGAAACGGGAAAGAAATTCGCTCCACCTAGCTTGTCGACGACTTAGTAATCGGGATTTCATGAAGTACTCAAGGGCCTTATGATCTGTGACAACGTCAATGGGTTCAGAAGAGCCTTCAAGCTCAGGACGCCATTCCTCGAAAGCTTGAACAATTGCTAATAGTTCTTTGTCATAAATCTCATAATTAGACTCTGCAGGACACATTTTACGAGAAAAAAAAGCAACAGGTTTCCAGTTGTTGAACTCATCTTGCTGAAGCAGAACTCCGCCAGTACCACGATCAGAGGCGTCAGTTTCCAGGCGGGCAGGACGATCCCAATCAAAATGACGAAGCGTTACGTCTTCTTTAAACTTACTTTTTATCAGATTGAATGAATTCTCCTGTTCACAACCCCACAAGAAAGGCTTATCTTTCTTCATTAAATCAGTGAGGGGCATAACAGCTGAACCAAACCCTTTGATAAATCTTCGGTAGAAATTTAAGAAACCAATGAAGCGGGAAAGTTCTTTGCAGTTTTCGGGAGCTGGCCAGGACATAATCGACTCCAGCTTGCGTGGGTCCATCTTGATACCTTCGGTGGTGACTATGAGGCCTAGAAACTTGACAGACTTTGCATGAAAATCACATTTGTTAATATCTATTTGAAGACCAGCTTCTTGAAGTCTAGCTAGGACTTTCTTAACGTGAGTTACGTGTTCCTCAAAAGATTGGCTGAAAATTAATATGTCATCAATATAGGCTGTACAGAATTCATCTAGATAACCCTTGAGTGTGTCATTAATATAATTCTGGAAGGAGCTCGGTGCATTCGCCAACCCAAAAGGCATGACTAAGTATTCATAGAGACCAAAGCGCGAGCGGAAAGCTGTCAGATATTCGTCTCCCTTAGCAATACGCATTCTATTAAAAGCTGAAATAACGTCTAGTTTGGAGAAGTATTTTGCCTTTCCTAAAAGGCTCAAAGTTTCATGAATGCGCGGGATTGGGTATCTATTTTTGATCGTGAGGTCGTTTAATGCTCGGTAATCCACACAAAATCGAAGTCCGCCCCCTGGCTTTTTTACAAATAAAACAGGAGAAGATGCTGGAGAAGAGCTTGGTCGAATGAAGCCTTTTTGAAGATTTTCCTTAATATACTTCTGTAAGACAAGAAGTTCTTCGCGAGACATGCCGTATAAAGGACCCCATGGAGCTTCAGAGCCTGGTTTTAAAATTATTCGATGGTCACTGGGTCTATGAGGTGGAAGTTTGTCGGCTTCTTCCCGTGAAAACACAGAGAGGAAATCATGGTACTCCACAGGAAGTAGTTTAGCCGGGTCTACTATTGGTTTGTCCTTTAAAGCTTCATTTATATCATCTAAACTGACTGCCAAAATAGAATGATCCTCGCAGGTGGCAGACTCTTGAAAGGACTTCAGGTCGCAGGCTTCAATTGTTAAAGGCGCTCGATGGTTTTTGGCTGAAACGTTGGCAGACTTGCGTTGAGAAACATCCTCCGGATCAATAGCATTTGTCGTCGAAGGAAAGTAGGTCGAGTGCTTTCTACAGGCAGGATGATCGAATAAAATAGTATTCTCAGACCAGAACACTTTCGGATTATGCAACTGTAGCCAGGGCAGGCCAAGGACAATATCAAAATGAGCAAGAGTTGTAACAAATAGCAAAATATTTTCGAAATGACCTTCAATGAATAATGTAGTTTTTGCTAAGTGGGTAATCTTGCCAGCACAGGATTCGGTGCCATCAAAAACCTTAAGGGATCGAGGTACATTCAAAGGGGTCAACGTTAGATTGTTTAAATGTGCAAATTTGGTATCAACAAATCCATAAGCAGATGCACCACTATCAATCAATGCGAGGGAAGGTATCGGTTTAGCATCCCGATCGTGTGCAACACACTTGATTACAAAATGTCGTGAACTATCCCATGATCCCCCGTGGATTGCTGCTGACGAAAGCTCTAATGTCGGTAATTTTTTGTTTGCAGGAGATTTCGAAATGCTTGATTTGAAGTTATCTTTGGTACTAAATTGACCAGTGTTGTCTAGGTGGCTAAGATTCTTCGATCGGTACGGTTTCACAGGACAGGAATTAATTACATGCCCAAAATTACCACAATAAAGACATAATTGGTGCTGAAGACGTCGAGTTTTCTCTTGAGTTGTCAGGTGTCCATGAATTTTCGGATTTTTAAGGGTCATATTGGTAGTTGGTTGCGAAATTTTCGGGATTTGCTGTAGGTTACTCGAGTCCATGGGTTGTCTAACAGTTGATTGGGATACTGCACTCAAGTAAGAGTTCTGGTAGTTCTCGATATCATGAAGACGGGCCACAAGTTCTTCAAAATCAACTCTCTCTAGACCTCTTTCATAAATCAAGGCTTCTTTAAGATTTAGATTACAGTTGTGAAGGACGAGACCTCGGAGAAACACTGAATTTGGTTCGTATCTAGCAATTGATGCATCGCGTCTAATCTCGGAGATCCAGACAGAAAAGGCCTTGTTCCCTTGCTTAGTTGAATGTAGTCGCTCTGAAGCATCACGAGCTAGATTAGGATTGTGAAAAACTCTATATAAAACTTGTATCATCTCATCCATTGAAGAGAAGGTAAGGATTCCGTTCTTTACCCATGAATGAAGATAAGCTTGACATTGGTAACTCAGGCGAGAATAAACATAAGTCATCCGTGATGATTCATTTGGAAAATAGTCATGATTGACATTCAACTTCATTTGCACACTATTTACCCAGGTCTCAAATTCATCTTTAATTCCTGTGAATATAGGAGGATCTGGAATTTTGGTAGTTTTAGCTGGGTTTGAAAATAGTCCACAACCCTTCATATTTTGTAGTTCCTTATTGATTTCTCTTAGCATATCTCGAAAAGTTTCAAGTTCAGTAGACGTGTGTGTAGTTTCTTCCAGGAGGCTTGCCATATTCAAGGCTTCATGTGTTATAGGTGACTTCTTTGGTAATGTTGCAAGATTTTTATTTTAGAGCTTTTTGTAATGTCACGGACGAGGATGAAGACGAAGACGGAGACGGAGACGGAGACGGAGACGAAGACGGAGACGGAGACGGAGACGAAGACGGAGACGGAGACGGAGACGGAGACGGAGACGGAGACGGAGACGAAGACGAGGACGAAGACGAGGACGAAGACGGAGACGGAGATTAGGACGAGGACGAGGACGAAGACGAAGACAGAGGCTGATAATGAGGACGAGATATTTAGATTAATAATTAGATTCTAAAACATGAGTAATTTACAAGACAAAAAGCTACAGTACACATCCAGTCCTAGAGCTTCCTTAAATACACGAGCTTCAATACTATAACCAAGGGTGTAGTAGTTTACAGCCATAACACAGTAACTAACTAGTACTCTAAATGGCAACTGTTGCTATCACAACACTGTAACCATTACAATACCTAAATTGTGTTATTGTATGCACGTCATAACTCGGTTGCCTGGGTGCGACACGACATCCCAGTGATGGTTTGTGACATGATATCATTTCTCTCCTACGAGAAATGAACAGCTCGTTCTCTCTCAGTCTATTTTAGAGTATAGAGAAGACTTCGGAGTAAGAATTGCCTGAGAACGGAGAAGAAGTTCAGTTTGCTTAATTTACTAATAGACTACAGGTATTATGATATATACAGTGGAATTATAAGAAATAGAGGTTACCCGGAACCGACTCGACTGCAGAAATAAGTGGGACCCCGTACCAGAAATGAATTATCCACTGACTGAGAATACTGGGTCACGCAATAGAAGTACGAACAAACCAATGACTGGATTTGTTCGGGAAGAATGGGATTCAAGCAGACTCTAACGTTGAGTCCGATTGGATCAGAAGTGTGGGATCCCGCCCGAACTCAGAAATATAGTTCAGGCAAGATGCATGCAACCACATTGGTTGATAGAAAGAAAAGCAGGAAACTGTATTTCCAACACTCCTCCTGATCAATGCGGTGAATGCGAGAATGCTATACCATCTGAAAAATCCTTTCAATTAGTGGTTTAGCTTTTTGCTGCGGAAGAGGTTTAGTTAGAATATCCGCCAGCATAGAAGTTGTAGGTATGTAAGACACCTTTATGTTTCCATTAAGAATACATTCCCTAACGAAGTGATAAGCAACATCAATGTGCTTAGTTTTAGAAGAATTGGTCCCTTTTGCAATCGCAAGTGCACCCTGGTTATCAGAAAAGGTGAGAATACCATCATCATGTATGAGCTCGCTAACATGTAGCTCCTTTAGAAACCTAGAAAACCAAATCGCCTGCTTAGCAGCTTCAGACAAGGCTACATATTCAGCTTCAGTGGTTGAGGTTGATACCGATTTTTGTTTTCGCGATTGCCAACACACAGGACCGCCACCAAGCATGAGAAGAAAACCGCTTACTGACCGACGAGTTGTAACATCAGAAGCATAATCCGAGTCGGAAAATAAGCATGCAGCTTGGTTGGTGGTAAGAATTTGTGAAGAGGGACCGAAGCTGTAAGTAATACAGTAGTTTGAAGAGCCTTTAAGATATCGAAATACTCTACAAACACTGTTCCAGTGGCGCTGTACTGGATTTGAGTTGTATGCGCCAAGTTGGGAGGTGGCAAAAGAAATATCTGGCCGAGTTCCAATAGATGCGTATCCAAGGCTGCCTACCGCGCTAGCATAGGCGGAATCGCCCGCCAGATGTTCTCCCTCTGCCTGCGGCAGAATGCCACCATACCCATTGAGGGGAGAAGAATAGGATTTTGAATCACTAAGCCCAAGAGAATTAATCTTGTCTAGTAAGTAGCTGGACTGTGATATATGAAGAGTACGAGTTGGGCGCTTGCAAAGAATTTTCCACCCAATAATACTGTTAATCTCACCAAGATCTTTGACAGGAAAGAAAGAAGAAAGTTTGGCCTTGACAATTTTAACATCATCAAGTTGCTTGCCGCAAATTACCAAGTCGTCAACATATACACCTATAACCATTTGGTATATTTTGTGGATGTAAACACAGTGATCGCAGGTAGACTTTTCGAACTCGAGAGAAAGAAGTTTAGAGTCTAATTTATCATACCACGCTTTTCCAGACTGTTTTAATCCATATAGGGCCTTGTTGATTTTAAGAAAACCGCTCACGTTCCATCCCTGAGGCGATTTCATGTATATAGGCTCTTGAATATCGCCCTCGAGATAGGCCGTTTTGATGTCAATTTGGTGAATTTCTCAATCGCGGTAAGTAGAAATTGCGAGTAGTATTTGGAGAGAATCTAAACGCAGAGTTGGTGAATAGGTATCGAAATAATCGACACCAGGAATTTGGTTAAAGCCTTGAGCAACTAGTCGGGCCTTGAACCTACCATCAGATTTGACGGTGAAAACCCATCGCGAGCCAATAGCTCTCCTCTTATGAGGAACATGGGTTACTGAAGTAAATACTCCCTTTTGGGAGAGAGAATCAAGCTCCTCCTGAATTGCCATCTCCCACATGGCCTTATCAGGCCCGTTGATGGCTTCAGAGTAAGATTGTGGGATCGAAGTATCTCCACCAACGTAAAGAATAGGAGACTTGGGTTGCCATGCAGATCGTGGCTCAATAGGTTTAGAAATCCTATTGCTCCTCCTGAGCGGAGGAAGGTTAGAAGTAATAGAACTAGGGGTAGTCTGGATTTGATTAACACCCTGAGAAATATCTGCAGTAGAAAGAGAATTTGGAGACAAAGTAGTAGGATCAAGTTGCACAGACGAAGAAGTAGAAGAATCCGGCTCATATGTAGAATGATGACAAGTAGTCTGGCGAGAAAGTATTTGATCCTGAGAAAGTGTATTCCGAAAAGTAGGCGGGTCAACATGAGAAGAATTTTGCTCCAAAGTTGCAGTAGGTATGTTGACACTAGGGAAAGAATTTTTTTGATCAGTGGTCTCTTGGGGATCCAAGGGACGAGAAGAAGAAGGGAGAAAAGAAGGATCAGGAAAGGATGACACGCCTGAGTCTGAGTCAGAGCTGTCGTAAGAATTTTCGGAATGAGAAGAGGTAGGATTGTCATCAAGGGGACCTTCGATCTCGCCGAATTGCTCAGATGAAGTTTGGCCCCAATCCCAGAAAGTGTCTTCAAGAAAACGAACATTTGCCGAAATAATGATTTTATTTCTTCCGGCCTTTGAAGGAACGTAGATGCAATATTGCGTGGAAGATTTGCAATAACCAATAAAGATGCCCCGTAGCGAAGTTGGGGAGAGTTTAGATCTTTGAGGATCTTTTTCATTGATTAAAGAGTAGCAAACGCAGCTCCACACACGAAAGTGTGAGATAGTTGGCTTGGAACCGCGCAGCAACTCGAAAGGTGTTTTCTTGCCTTCAAGGAGAGGAAGTCGGTTTCGGATGTAGCAAGCTGTCGAGATAGCAGCGTCCCAGAATCGAACAGGAAGATGAGCATGTGATAGCATACACCTAGCCATAGTTACTAGGGTCCTGTTTAAGCGTTCAGAAACACCATTCTGATGTTGAGTATAGGGAGCTGAAATTTGGCGTGTTATTCCAGCAAAATTTATTAGCTTGTACTCGCTACCACCATCAGTCCGAAGAGCCTTGATTTTATGACCAGTCAGAAGCTCTATAGAATCCCTATAGATGGAGAAGTGACCTGGTACTTCATTTAGACCTTTGAGTAGAAAAATTTCGCTAAAACGAGAGAAGTCGTCAGTAAAACTGACAAAGAAAGAACTTCCGGAAATTCCCACATGTCGACACTTTCCCCAAGTGTCAGAATGCACAAGCTGTAGTGTTTGATCTGACTTATTGCATGGACCGCGATTAATCTTCTCAACCTGTTTGCAAGAAAGACAGACGTCGCAGTTACCCAGAGATTTAGGACAGATATTTAGTTTCGAAAATTCCTGTGATTTTAAATTAGGTAGTTTAACTAGTGAAATATCGAACTTTGAGAGAATCTGGGGGCTGACATGAGCAAAACGATGGTGTAAAAGGCGATTAGCGTCTATGTTAGATACAATTGTGAGTAGTCCCTGGTTGATATCTGAAGCGAGTGTGAGGTCCTCGGGTTGAGAAGAAAGAGGACAAGAAAATGTAGGACGAGAAGAACTAAGAACAGCAGGAGGAGAAATTACGTTGAAATGAAATAAGCCATTCCTTAAACAAGCGGTTGCAGTGAGACGACCTTTAGCTTCAAATATGCCAATCCCACTGTTAGAAAACCGCATTTTGTAACCTGCAGAAAGAATTTGAGAGCCAGAAACAAGATTTTTTGTACAAGAAGGAAGATACCGGACGTTTTCTAGCTTCATAGTACAATAACAAGATGAATCGAGATAATTTCCCAAAGAAATTTCCACAGAGCCGATTCCAGAAACAGAAAGCAATTGACCAGAAGCAGTTTGGACACGCTTATCAATTGGAGAAATAGAAGAGAACAAGCTTTTGTCATGAAAGATATGGTGCGTTGCACCAGTATCAAGAACAACGTTGTTACACTTCCCTGATCCATCAGAAGTAAAAATATGTTCCTCCATCATCCAGGCACCATCAAGTTTAATAGACTTTCCCTTTTTATCCTTGGAAGAGCCGTTATTCCCGAATCTTTGGAACATAGCTCGCACTATAGCAGCTTTCTCTGGATGCTTGGCGGCCCACTTTGTGCCGTCAGGCGTAGAAATCCAGAGGAAACAAGTGTCCCTGGTGTGACCCTTACGGTGACAGTGCGCGCATGTTTTGTCCTTATTGGAAGAATTGGACGAGGAAGAATGAGGATCAGGGTGAGAATTTTGTTTCGTAGAACTAGTTAAGAATACTGCAGATGGACCAGACTGTCGACTATTTATCGTAGTTTCTGTCGACCTCAGAGAGTTGACTGCCTGAGAAAACGTGCAGGACTTGTCTCGTCTCAAAGAATTGACTGATCCAGAGAATTGACCATTGCTACAAAAATCAAAGTAGTCAAGTAAGTTATCCCTCATATGAGTATCAGAGGGGGAGAAAGAAGGATCTGCAGCAGCAATTCTACGTTGACGTTTTGTAAGCTCTTCAGAAAATTGATCCACACTAGTACCATCAGGCATAGTGAATCGAAAGAAATCCTTGAGCAAGGAAGTAGGAGTAACCTCACACTCAGGTTTGAAGAAATCCTCAAGAGCAATCCACATTTCTCTGGAAGTATTTTTATTTTCAACCAAATGGTAAGTATCATCTGGTACGGCCGAAAGAAGAGCAAATCTGACACAATGGTCAATTTTGTCCAAGTCCACATCTTTATTTTCGCCTTTCTTAGTATCGGCGACGGCTTCGGAAGGGTCGCATATAAGGGACTCCGCATTAAATTGTACGAGAATCATTCGAAATAGACTAGCCCAACGGATGTAGGTAGACTTTTCCAAAGTAGGAAGAGAACGAACCGATTTGATGATCTGGTTAAATGCCATTTTGGTTGTAGAAGGTTGAGAAGATGTAGTAGAGGTGAGTGTGAGGAAGAGAAAGTTGTAGAAGTTGAAGCAGCCAGGCAAAGAGAGAAGTATTTAAGTCCAAAGTTGAGCTAACTTGGTCTCATAATCTGTTAGAGTATAGAGAAGACTTCGGAGTAAGAATTGCCTGAGAACGGAGAAGAAGTTCAGTTTGCTTAATTTACTAATAGACTACAGGTATTATGATATATACAGTGGAATTATAAGAAATAGAGGTTACCCGGAACCGACTCGACTGCAGAAATAAGTGGGACCCCGTACCAGAAAGGAATTATCCACTAACTGAGAATACTGGGTCACGCAATAGAAGTACGAACAAACCAATGACTGGATTTGTTCGGGAAGAATGGGATTCAAGCAGACTCTAACGTTGAGTCCAGTTGGATCAGAAGTGTGGGATCCTGCCCGAACTCAGAAATATAGTTCAGGCAAGATGCATGCAACCACATTGGTCGATAGAAAGAAAAGCAGGAAACTGTATTTCCAACAGTCTATCAGTCTCTTGCTGATTCCATTATCTCTATTCCATCGAGTTCTAGTTTGGTCCAGTATACCCACATATGCATTACACACTAAACACCCCACGGTTTAGTTCCACAGTCACGTGCATATGCTATGACGCGACCTAAAGCATGTACCATGGTAAGCTACTGTAACAGCTGGTAAGCCGATTGGTCCCTGTAGCCTATGTTGGTTAACTTAGGCCTGATTCGAGTGGCGTTATTAATGGCTACCAATGCGCTTATATGCGACGCCACCCAATACAATACTTTTGCGTCGGCATTTGCATGGTATTCACATGGCATCGGACTCGGCAGTGCGGCACGGCAGTACGGCACTGCACCACATGTTGATAGGCTTACATTGACTGGGAATATACGAGACCGAGTACAATCCTTCCGGACCATAACGCGATAGTGCTGTATTACAGGCACAGTCAGAACACTAGGGGAGCCCCATAGCATAGGGACAGGAGAGGGATTAGCCTTGGTGGCGAGGGGGCTTTCACGTATATAAATGACTAGATAGATGTAGTGGAAGTTCTCTCCTTAGAATTATTATTTACTACCATCGACCACATAGTTGCCCCAGCACTTGTCCCTCGAAACCCTGACATCCAGCTTTCAGTCTTGTATTATTCCTGTCGGTAAAAGGATCATATTTTGGTAGTGTAAATTGTTCTATGTATTTGCGGTATTCAGGTTGTCGTTAGGGCACTGACAGGGGTCTGATTTAGCTCATTGGCGAGGGGCTTGGAGTAGAGGAAGGAAGGGGAGATTGAAAGCAAAAAGAGAGACAATGTTTGATGTATTTCGAGATACCAGTTAATTAACATTATTCACCGACTTCCTGACGGCACCCAATTTGTATTACTTCATGTTTTACCAACAATTCCCTAGATTTCCAAGAATCAAGAATGAAGAGCCAAGTCTTTGTTGTTATAATATTATCTTTACCATTGTCAAAAAGATTACCCTAAATTTAAATGTTGTCTCATGATGTTTAAGTGGAGTAGTTTCCAAGGAAGTAAACAGAGCTGATGCATCAAGGGCAATAACTTAGTCATGCAAATGTTACAACTAGCAACTAGACAGATGGCCAATTTCATATGCACAACTCCCTTATTATTTCACTTTCTCTATTGCCCATGATTGTAACGGCTGGTAAGCTGATTGGTCCCTGTAGCGCATGTTGGTCAACATGAGCCTGGCCTAACATTGGTAGCGCACAATTGATCGACATCAATGCGCAGATATATGATGCCACTCAACAGAATATCAAGGCATCGGCATCTAGTTCGGCAGGGCAGCAGTATTGGACCATACAGTTACAACACATGTGAAGAATCCCATTGGAACCGAGAGGGAGGGACTGTGTTTCAAACACATAGACAATGTATATATATATATATATGTATAGATAGAGTCTGAAGTAGTTCTCTCTTTAGAATGATATTTACATACTACTGATGTTATATTAACTAGGCTATATGGGAGCAGGACGATGGATACTCTTGGGGAAGTTATGCTCACAGTAGGTCTCTATAGTCGCTGTCGCGTGTGTTCTCGTGATATGTAAGACTTGACTCTATATTCTCGTATAAAGGAAACTTAGTTACAAATGAATGGACGGAGGTTGAGACCTCCTTATATCTTGCTCCAGACTTACTGTGTTGTTCACAGCCTAGTGCTAGAACATTCCCTTATGATATCATTTCTCTCCTACGAGAAATGACCAGCTCGTTCTCTCTCAGTCCATCAGTCTCTCGCTGATTCCGTTATCTCTATTCCATCTAGGTCTAGTTTGGTCCAGTATACCCACACATGCATCACACATGCATTACACACTAAACACCCTACGGTTTAGTTCCACAGTCACGTGCATATGCTATGACGCGACCTAAAGCATGTACCATGGTAAGTTATATGGATAACACAACAACTGACCACATGGTTGCACCAGCGCCTGTTCCTTGATCCGTGACAATGATAATGTAACAGCCAATTTCAGAACCATGTATGGAACAGAGATTTGAGCAGTTTGCATGGGCTATCTAATAGTCAGTCTATGTTTGAAATTAGTAGTATACTTAAGATGTATATAGTACCTAGATAGATTCCTCATGGTAGAGGACAATCAATTCAATCACCTCTGAGAGAGATTCATATTAGTATAACTTTGCTTAACAGTTTAAGAGGTTGGAATTGGTAATATGGTAGCGCTTCAGGCTACCTACTGGAGATATGAGTGGCAGTATGGCGTGGGCACCAGGAGGTTATTGGGGGTTTTCTATGCCTAGATGGCGCCACACTTGTTTGGGCTGTGGCTTAGGCTATGTTTGTTTTTTTTTTATTACATTTGGTCCTAAGCTAACGCTATCTTTTCCACATTGGGTCAAGGACCGGTGGAGCCAGCAAGGATCACTGCGTACAGGCCCAACTCATTCCAACCACATGAACTTCTACTGAAATTGTAGAAGCTAACAGCAAAACTAAAATCAAAAACATAAATCAAAAACTGAAATCAAATTTGGAAGAAATACTGTTTGGTCCGGATCCCGGGTGCGTTTTTTTTTTTTTTTTTTTAATTATATTAAAGTCCTAAGCTAAAGCTCTAGGTCCACTATAGGTACAAGACTGATGGAGCCGGCGAGGATCACTGCTAACAGGCCCAACTCATTCCAACTGCGAGACCTGCTACAGAAAAAGTAGGAGGTAAATTATAACTCAGAAGACTCCACCTACTCCGACTCCGAAATCGAGACTCCATCCTTCAACACTAAATTCACGTACATAAAAGATTTCCTCAGAGAAACGACACTTCTCGCATTGATCCCTTTTGTGTCATGCGTTGTGGCAATGACTAGTTTATCTGATCCCCACTGAGAGCAGTGGATAAGTGAGCAGGTTGTCTATCAAAACAGCCGGTTTCCTGCGCAAAATTTTTGAAGCTATCGTGGCACTTGGGCCCGAGAAGCTTTTTGATAAAGTCAGCGTGGGACATTGACTTTCTGAGCCTACGCGTTTGTTGTGCGTGACGGCTACAGTGGATGAAGTGGGTTGGAGTAGTTTCCTTCCCGCAAGAGCACTCCATAGGAGCGTGTGGATTATTAAAACGGCGATGGTATGCCGCAAAATTGCCGTGACCTGTTCGTGCTGCGATTAGTGCCCGGAGGAGGTGTCTAGAGAGAGACAGTTCAGGTGGTTTGCGTCTCCGCACCTGTAGGTCGAGTTGGCGGTATTGAGGCGGACAGGCTACTTCCCATCAGTCGTCTAGCAGCCTCTGTCGTCTGCGATTCATGAGAACACGTAGATATGCCATAGTACATGATCCTGGTGGTGTCTCCTGGCTAGGTAACTCTCGAAGTGCGGCACGGGCAATGGTGTCTGCCTCCTCGTTCCCTTGAATCCCTCCGTGCCCTGCCACCCATTTTACCAATACTTTTGCCACGTTACTTAATGCACGGAATCTGCGTACATCTTCTAGGCTAGTTGAGGACGAGCCTGTCGTTAGTGCGCTTACAGCCTGCTGGCTGTCTAGAAACACGTAGATTTGCTGCGTCACTCCTACTTTCCTGCACTGCTCTTCCTCCGTAAATTCCAGTGCAGCCTCCAGAGCCTTCCTTGCTCCTGTTATTTCTGCATCCAGCACCTCTCCCCTGTGCTTGATGCCACTTCCTTTGCCGATGAGTTTCCCATCCTTCCTCAGAACGAAACCCCAGGCGGAGCGTCCATGTCCTTCCGATGAACCATCTGTGAGCGTGGTTCAAGGCGTGATTCAAGATGTAGTTCAAGACGTGGTTCAATGTGTAGTTCAAGACGTGGTTCAAGGTGTAGTTCAATGTATCTCTATAACATGAATAAGACAAGAAGCTACTGAACATCAATGTTCCCCGAGTTCCTTAAATACATCTTTCTGCTCTTGTATTCCTACTCATATTTGCATGTACCATTCCATTCCTACTTCCCTAACTCCCTTAACTCCATGACCCATATGTAAGAATATACTACTACAAGAAGGATCGTTTGTGGTTAACCATGACATGACCAAACTCGTTACTTCTAAGCTAAGAAATTATTGCAACATAATGATGGAAGCGCTAGCGACTGCAATCAGTAAGGTAGTCGGCCTTAGCTCGATTAGGAAGCTGCTGTGAACGGAAATGATAAAATATGATGTAGCACGGCTCGTGTTATGACTCAATTTACACGGGATCATGTCAGTCTGGAGTAAATTATGACACCATCCGAATATGCGCAAATGTCCGTTCCCGGTACCTCGCTAATCCGTCTAATGCAACCTTCGCGTTCCCTCGACTTTGAGCCTGATTTCCTAGAGTAAACCACCGGCGTCAGACTTTCAGGGGCTTCTGCTTCCGGAAGCTCTCGGTAGGCACGCTGTAACCGTGACATCTGGATTTCTGGTCTGGCTGATGTTTTGGCGGTCTTTTTATATTTTTGGGTGCCAACATTTGGGCACACGGAAGCGCGGATCCTCAGAGGGTGTCGATCGTCAAGGGTCTTAAGCCTTGCCAATAGTCGAAGTCGGTTTCCCTCAAGTATGACTTTTGCTGGCGGTATTCCTCCTTCTCTGTGAAGGACCACATTTGGTGTTGTCCTCATTGCTGGAAGCGCAGCCCGTAGTCCCATCAGGTTCGCTCTATCAATCATGCTGCATAGGTTAGACGTAGATGACGTGACCGTTCCTCGTATAGTTGGGCGTTTAGACCCTGGCCACCAGACATCAGATCCAAAGGTTGCTAGTGAGACAACGCACATGTCTACTGCCTTAGATAATGGCCCAGGAGCTGCTCCCCGAAAGGTAGAATTGAAACGGCGCATATGCTGTGCAGCTTTTATCGCTTTCCCGCACCACGTAGTTACGTGGTGTTTGAAATTGAGTCGAGGATCCAAATTTACGCCCAGCCATCGAATATGATCAGCGGGCTCGATGATATTTCCATTCACATGAACCCCAACTGCTTCTTCTCGGCATCGTCCTGAGAATTGGATGACTTCAGACTTTTCCGTTTCGAAGGCAACGGCATTTGACCCTGCCCACTCGAGAAGATGGTCTACCTCCCTTTGTGCAGCGCTGGCAGATTCAGCAACTGTGCGTCCAAACCCTAGAATTCCAATATCATTGGCGTAGCTAAACCTCGATCCTGGGTTGCCGCTTTTCATTGGCTCCGCCATGTACAGAAGGAATAGTAAAGGCGAAATTGGTGAGCCCTGCGGGACTCCACAGACCAACTCTCTCTGGGTGGTGACTCCGCCGGAAAAACGCACTTGAACTTTCCGGTATGTGAGGAATGAAGTCGTCCACCGGAGGATTGAGTCTGGCCATCCCTGGGCTTGCATGCGCCTAACCAAGCGATTGTGGAGCACTGCATCGAACGCTCCTTGGACGTCTAAAGTGACGAATGTTGAGGCCCATCCCTGGGAGCGTGCTTCTTCGACGTCATGGACTACGCAGGAGACCAGGTCTGTTGCAGATCGCTTTGGGAGCGCACCGAATTGTTGATGGCCAACCACATCATGAGTGATTGCGAGGTGCGCCATTCGCTTGGCAAGAAGTCTTTCTAATCCTTTGCCTAGGCACGAAAGTAGAGCGATTGGTCTCCAACCTTTGATTGAAGTTGGATCCCGATTTGGCTTTTCCAATAGCACCACTTCTGCAAGTTTGAAGCAAGATGGATGGGTGCCGAGCCGTATGCAAGCTCTAAAGAGCTGCGTAACACACGGTCCGATCGTCTTCCAGCAGGCCTCAAGAAGCTCGACTGTGACTCCGTCTGCTCCTGGGGCCGCCTCGGTGCAGCCGATGGTGCAAGTTCGCACTTGTTGTGCTGGCTCGGTTGAGTTGTTAGGAGACAGGGGAACAGAGGATGGGCTGCTGGATTAGGAAAGGGTGTAAAATACAGGCTGGTGCACAGACGCTGTTCATGTACTCTACAATCTCTTCAACTGCCGAGTTTAGTGAATTAATCTATCCATATAATATCATACTTCACATCATCCATTAGATGATATTATCAATCGTCGGGATGCACATCTAGCATCACCTTCATAGATCACCATTGTCAGTAAGAGTTCACACTTGATACCTACTGACACCCATTTGGCCACAGTGATACGCACTCAGTGTCCATTGTGCCATCACCCAGCGTGAGCGCGCCATCTCCGCGACTCACCATTGCACATGAGCCCGTGTAATTCCACCGACGGACAGCAGAGACATAATTGCTATATACCTCACAGCTCATAACCACAACAGCACTTCATTGTCTGTTATTTCGTCTTCCCAGGGTATCCGGTTATTGCTGGGAGCAGTGCATGTAGGAAGATCGTCCGATGCTTGGTGACGTGCAAGGAGAGCATCACGGAAAACTGTGGCTCGCTCAGATGGGTCGGTGATATACGATCCGTTATAGTTGAGCGGCGGAGGAGGTCTGTGTTATGCTCAGCTATGTAGTATGGTAGATCTAGTAGCTGGTGCATAGGTAGTTATTATGGCAGCATGGCATCATGGCATCATGGCACATGAAGGAGATCCAGTCTCTACATAACGACATTACAAGTAGGAATGTGTGCAGTAAGAGAGATGGGTTGTTGATATAGGATAAATGGCATGGCTGCTCAGTTGGTTGCACACTTTGGTGAGCTGCATACTGGTAACGTGATTGGTCTACAGGGAAACAAGCTAGGGGATAAGGGACGAGCTTCCCTCAATCTGTAACATAATAATTATCATAGTCACTTCACTTCTGCACATTAATGAAGACATCTCTCCACATACTGTCTTAGCTGTTCCAGCGCGAGTGTACATTCCCATTTCATATACCAAGTAAAACAGGTTATGAGCCCGGCGCAGTACCACGCATAAATGAACCATGCTAATGATATGCATCCGCGAGAGAGTCGCAAATCAACCAGCAAAAATGCCACAATCACCATCCATTGATAGCTTAAAGATTTTTCTATTAGCAAATTCATGGGCCATGTATTCCATTCTTACACCAGAATACGCCCAGATGTTCGATTAGCAGATTCCACCGATACCAGCAATCACGCCAACGCAGAATATCTAATGCTACTGGATGCGCAAACTGGCGCATTGGAAGATTAGACTTGAAGGAAGATTTAAGCATGAGACATCATCATAAGCCGTCCCGATTCAAGCATAAATACTTACACACTTAATCGCATCACGACTTATCAACTATAGAACAGCATAGCAAATACCAGGAGAGAAACAACTGCAATTCTATATGTACTGGCATTTGATAGACTTCTGGGAACCAAGTTTGTGTTGCATACTAACAATTAAAACAAACAGTTCCAGTCCAATCTACAAACCCAAAATGAAGCAGTAGCAGATCTCGTCCTAGGAAATGAGCATGTTCTACAGTTGAATCCTCAGGGAGGCCTTTTAGTATGTACCAATAAAAGCTCGTACATCCCTCTGGAAATGATGATGTCAACTACAACACAACCCGATATTCACAGAGCTCCTGACTGCATCAATTATACCAACCAAGTCTTCGACACGTATCAATTCAAAGAATTCCACGACCAAATGACGAGTGCAAGCATCATACACATCGATATGGAAGTAGGAATTATTTGAAGTAATATTTCGAATGGCTATTGACTAAAAAGTTGGAAGATGGCAATCAAAGAGGGCTCTGAATAATCGAAGAAGGAATTGTGAAGCTTTGTTTGGCATTGAAACCGACATGAATAGTGGTAGCACGTTATCAAATAATGACAAAATGATCTCACTCTATTCTGCATCACAGTACAACCCACAAAGTTTCCAACTCATTGAAGAAAAAGGGGGCCATAAGAATAATACCACAGTCACACCGCAGCCCATGGTGTTTTAATAGCTCCAAAAAGACGCAGTGCACACTATTGGCACCATTGACTAGGGCACACAGGTCAAAAGATTCGCAAGAAAACAGCGCATATCTTGAAAGGGTGGAGGTTTTAGACACAGCAGAATTAACAACCTGTAAAGCTTTCCACCTAAGCAAATCATAACGCCATGTTTTACAAGATTTAAGACTAACAGCATCTGACTCAATTGAAGTTTTCATTGACTAGTTGGCAAATTAACAACAGCATACAATGTACTTCAGCAATCAGTCATCACCGCAGATGCAAGATCAGGCATGAGATGAACCACCTCCACATATATACCAAAGATGCGTAGCAGCTAGTCCAATGGATCGAGCATCAACACCATCAGTATAATAAAAGAGTGCGCATTACACCCAGAGATTGAGAATCAGAACTCACATGCATAAAAACATACTGTGAACAACACGGAGTCAGAACAGACACCTCGGTCCTACACAACGCCTGAGCAAAATGGCACCTCAGAAGCATCAAACAAAGTCATTCTAAGAATAGCTAGGTCTATGCTCATTGACGCATGAATGCCTGCTTGTTACTGGATATGGGCAATTTAACAGACCTGCTTTGTCAGCAACTGTCTATACCGTCTCTGCACCAAGTCTGTACCATTACAGTACTTTCTACGAGGTCTAAGGCAGTCTTATCCAGAACTAATAAATCTGGCAATTCTCTCACGCTTTAGCTGTCGCATATACAAATTAATCGACCCAAAGCCAGCAAATTAGGTCCAAGAGCAGAGATAGGCTAGTTCGTAGGATTTCAGGAAAGATTACAAATAACTTCCTAATCTACCATCCTCATTGGACACCAGATTAAGGGTGTAAATGGTCCGAGAGCATTACTCCACACGCATCTTTTAATAAAGACACAGTTTTCAATGACAAGTTCAACTCCATTGACCGCCAGAGTACATCCAACTACTGGTTAAACATAGACTCCATCTCTTTCAGAGTCGTCACTACTTCAGCTGTCATATCCCTCGCATTTACACACGAGCAGCTACCAAGCACCACGGCCTCAAAAACAAGGTTCCTGGGTTAATTTTGACTCCATAATTTCAGAGTCACCATATTTTCAGTCGCAATGTACCTCGCATAATGACACAGGTACACGACAACATCACGGCCTTCAACAACTTTTCAACCCCATCATAGTCCAAATGACTAGAGGGAGCATTCACCATCAACCCCATTATAGTCCAAATGACTAGAGGGAGCATCTGCCATTAGCCCCACACATTTCAAACAGCATGCAATCTAAAGAGCCACATGATGTATATTCACTGCCACAGACTGTTGATCAACAAACCGGATTGCATGATGTTCTCACTGTTCACAATTCTCTAAAGTCACACAAGACTTCCTCGCATTTATATGATTAGCAAGTCGTCCTTAGGGAATTCCAACCACTTACTAATCAGAGGGAGGAATCTGCAGAGGAAATATTGGAATGAAACAGAAGTAATTGAACAAGACGAAGCGCTCGGTCTCACCATGACCGGCTGGAACCCGGTGCAATCAATAGCCAGTACCAAGCTTCAGCACTTATCGGAAGATATTATCTCTGTGTCAAGCAGTTTCAGAGCAATCAAGTGATTTTACTGTTATTGGTCACACCATGGCATGATGGCGCACAGATTAACTGACCCATAGACATGGGACCAAGCAAAGACTCGTTCAGAAAGGACGCATCGGAAAAAGCAGCAGGAGAAGAATTCAAGTCACTGAGTCGAAGGGACCTCGCAAAGATGACGCAACAAACCAACACCCTTAGGGATACGACAAATAATCCGCACTTTTCCCCAGGGCAACTAACCCAAACCAAGGGCTAAGGGGGAGCATATTGATATACTTGCAGTAAAGAATCAAGTATCAATTCACCTCTAGAAGTACCAAAATTCCGCATACAACTTTGTCGCAAAGATCCAACGAGCAAGTAGACCTTGGAATCAGTCTCAAGATTCATAAGGAATCGCACTCCGGAGAAGACACGTAATAGCAGGCAAAAATAGACAGCGAACGGAATAAACCGCTCCATGAGGTCCAGCAGCCACAAGAACAGGTAGAGCCTGCATCTTTGCAGCGCGCATATTACACACTGATCAGCATATTCCACGGCTGCACCGACAACCAACGATCAGCAGCAATCAGCAATGGTCCGGCCAAATGTCAAGGAAAGTAACCCCAATTGCATAATGACTGGACAGGTTAGCTTCCTACAGGAAGCCAGCCAATAACACCAGCACTCATCGGGATATATTATTGCATAAACCCTGACTAGACGCAGCCAGTCAGGCCGGCCATCTAAGCAAATCACGTAGCACGAGAGTCTACCAAAAGGTCGCAACCTCATGAGTAGCAAATGAGCATCCATAAAGAAGTGTCATCCAGACGGGTCATTAGACAGGTATAAAACCAGCTACAACGTCGGAGGCCTCACCCATCACTCCAGTATTGACCGCAATGAGACTCTCGCACCAATAACACAAGCAGAATAATGGCGCATAATACTCGTCCTCGCCAGTATATCCGACACGTATTTTCAGTCAGCAAGAAGACATCATGCAATTGTAGTGAGATGAGGAGTCAAAAACTAAGCTTTGCCTGTCGCATGAAAAGACAGTGTATAAGCAACGAATTTAATGACTATAACATCTTCCAAGCATCACAGTTGCAGTAAACCAATCTACAAAATTCCTTATCAACATACCAAAATGACACATTCAACCTGCACGCCAAACACTCTAATTGATTGCCATGAAACTCGAACAAGATGTAATATTTACCAAGAGTCAACACCAAGACGTTCTAGCAACAGAATCAGCCGTAGAATAAGCTAACCATCTACCCATCAGTCTTTCGACTTCTGGAATTCTTTCCATCCCAGTATTGGGATCTATAAGCTGAGAAAGGGTCGTTAACAACAGAGGGAGTGTTATGCTCAGCTATGTAGTATGGTAGATCTAGTAGCTGGTGCATAGGTAGTTATTATGGCAGCATGGCATCATGGCATCATGGCACATGAAGGAGATCCAGTCTCTACATAACGACATTACAAGTAGGAATGTGTGCAGTAAGAGAGATGGGTTGTTGATATAGGATAAATGGCATGGCTGCTCAGTTGGTTGCACACTTTGGTGAGCTGCATACTGGTAACGTGATTGGTCTACAGGGAAACAAGCTAGGGGATAAGGGACGAGCTTCCCTCAATCTGTAACATAATAATTATCATAGTCACTTCACTTCTGCACATCAACGAAGACATCTCTCCACATACTGTCTTAACTGTTCCAGCGCAAGTGTACATTCCCATTTCATATACCAAGTAAAACAGTCTGACCTGTCTGTGTTTGGCCGAGCGCATCAGCTTGAATATTTCTGCCGGAGATGTCATCGCTTCGACTTGACATGTCTGATGTTCCTTCTTAGCGGCTGTGATAGTCGCACGAAGCTTCCTCGCACAGATATCCCGCTGTGAGAGTGATGTCGCGGCTCGGTATTCGACGTGTGCGGATTTGCAGCTGGGAGTCCACCACGGTGCAGATTTTCCGCTCCCCTTTCTGACCCTTGTTCCAGTCGCTTTGATGGCTTCCAAGAGATGGAAGCTGATCTCTTGGGCGTACTCATCTACTTTCTCTGTTGTACTCAGATCTAAAGCTGGATGTACCCATTTTGCAATGGCCCGCGCAAACTTTGGTAGATTTTCCTTCGGTACTCTGATCTTTGCTGGCACTAGGTCCCTGATTGCGGTTGCCGCAGGTACGATTCCTCGGATTGGAAGATGGTCGCTGGTCATACACTCCTCACGATCGGCCCAGGCCCGGGCTCCAGAAATATTGGTCCAAGCGAGGTCCAAGGTATTGCCGGCTTTGTGAGTGGGCTCTCCAATGATAAGGCAAGAGAGATGGAAGTTTTCCGCCCACTTTTCTATCTCATCACCTTGTCCATGCGGCTTAGTAGCGCCTGGTTGCCAGGCAGCGTGCACCGAGTTGAAGTCCCCAGCTGCAATCACCCTCGGGGTCGGATTCCAGTTTATCAGTGGCAGGATAGCAGTCGGGTTGTTAGGAGCTTTATACACGTTGAGGAACGTGATTTCATTGACCTTTACCCAGCAGTAATCACCAGTGGGTGTGGGACAAGGAAATAACTGCTCCGCTGATATCACATTTTTGTTCTTTCGGGTGTATGTCACAGCCCTCGGTCTGACATCTACACCTCCGTGCGGTGTATGACAGATATATCCTGGGTGTGATATGGTTTCTTTTGATCTTAAGTTCCATCGCGGTTCTTGAATCAACACAACATCTACGCCTAGCTCGTAAGCTTTAGAGAGCGCAATGTTGTGGGTTGGGCCACCCCTGCCTACGTTTATTGACATAAAACTTAGTGTAGGAGGGGGGCGGGAAGGCGCCCGTAGGGCGCCCTTCACAAAGCTTCTTCAGGGTTCAAGGCCCCAAAGCCCGAACCCTCAGTCATTGCTGTGTCTGTCGATAGATTGTCCTTAACAGCAGCAGGAAAAGTTGGTCTTGTCGATCTAGCGGCAGCTGTAGCCGCCTCTGCGGCCTTGGTAGCAGCTTTGGCTCGAGCGACGGCCTGGTACTCGCGTTGGCCAGCTTGTCGAATCTTCACGAGTTGCTCCCTGGTAGCTGGGCCAGACCTGTTAGGACGAGCTAGACAGTCTCGACTGCCAGATTGATGGGGGCCTCCGCAGTTTCGACATTTAGAGGCCGCTTTTGTTATGAATCTACTTATTGGCAGATTTTCGAAGCTGTTAAGCTGCAGAGGTCGAGTCGATTTCGATGAAGACAAATTATCGAAGGTTCGAGGTTACAAAGTTACAAAGGTCGAAGGTTGAAGGTGCAAATGTCAAATGTGCAAAGGTACAAATGAAGGTAATCGAGGTTCGGATTATCAAAGTTACGAATTTGTATGTTCAGATTATCATATTATCAATATATCGAGTTCCCAATAAGCAAATTTGTCAGGCGCAGGTTCACTAGGCGCAAGACTCGAGACGTCGGAGAGGGCGTAGCGTACAATGTACTGAGGAAGGACGCCTCGTGGGAACGCGGAGGGCTTTCTAGAGAAGTGGTAATTGGGAAAGCGGGGAGTCGTTCTAGATGAAGGGGCCGGAGGTGACGGTAGGTCACTATAGTTGGCAGAGGACGAGAGTGAGACGTGATTAGAATAATGTAACTATTCCTAAAGACAGAAAACAAAGCGTGAAGATCTCAGTCTCGGAAATGGAAACTACATAGGTGCCCTCGCTAAGCAATAAAGACTAGTGGGATTAAACAAGGGACCCATAAATCCTGCCTGAGGCATTTCTCAAGAATCCTTACAAAATTATACAATAGTTGTAAAAGTAACAAAATTGTTAGAACTAAAGAACAAATCCAAATCCCGTAGCCTCAGACCTAACCGAATTAAGAAGATAACCCCTGCATCACCACATCCAGATTAAATCTAACAAATTCATAACAGCTTTACACCCGAATGCCGAGTGCATGGTGGATCCGCAGTTCCAGCAGGCTAGCGCCCGAGAGCACCCACGGGTGGCGTGGAAGCCGAGACATTGCCTACATTGCTGTATGGCAGGGCGGTTTCGTTGGATTGTTGCTACTCCTGAGTCGTCAAAGAGTCGGAATTCAGGCTTTGGGCTAGTATTCCTGGGAAACACGGCCGCCCAGGATCTGTAAGGAGCGCCGAGCTTAGTATTTCCGTGTATCCTCACTCGGTCTGGAGTGCAGTTTGTTACCCGGAGGATTTCGGCGGCCACCATTTCGGCAGTGACTTCGATTCGTCCTTCTAAGCCGAAAACTGCAACTGGAACCGTTGCGATCCGGAGGGAAACTAGATCACTTGGTGGTTCTAATTTTGCCTCCACTTGCGTAAAGGTGCTGGAGGCCTCCAGCAGTCGAGTTTTTGCATCCGGGTTTTTGGCACGGATGGCAAAGCCAGTGGGAACGCGTTGCACCTGGTCGACATCGGACGGGGTGCATTGCGTATGTTTAGCCACGGCTTCGCGAACGCCAGCCGGAGAGAGCTGTCTCCACTCGTGGTTTGCATCGAGACGCAGGAAGAGTCGGTCATCTTTTGATGCTGTTGTTGCTGCTGGCTTCTTCTCCGGTTTCCTGGCAGATGGAACAGCCGAAACCGAGGTGATGTTTGCAGGAGCCTGTGCTCCTGAATTTTGGTGTCCTGCTCTGGTGACAGTGGCCCAGGTGCTTCTGAGCGGGAGAGCTGCAGTAGCCTTTGAAATATGCCGGGGAATGGCTACAGGGACAACGGTCGCAGGCGGAGTCGCGACAGTTGGTCGGTGGGGTAGTACTGGCGGAGCAGTGCTTGGCCCGGCCGCCACGAATTGTGCGATTGCTGCCCTTAGGTAGACTTTGATCGAGTCTACAAAATTTTTATCTTCACCGGTGGAGAGCGGTAGAAGAGCTACCTCCATACTGCTAATTGCCGTCGAGCAGATATTAAATTGCGCGGCTTTTTGCCTTACCCTGCGCTCCTCCGCATCCATCGCTGCAAGCAATTCTGGAGGGTATGTTTTTTCTTTGCCTGCTGCTTCTATCGCTGTAGGCGGTGGGGCCAGCGAAGAGTTTTCGGCTCCTGCTGCGTTGGTTGAAGGTACCTCGGCCCTTTTTGCTGGCCTTACTTCCTTAAATTGCGGTAGTGCTGGAACCGTAGCGCGCTTTTCGGGTGCTGCAACGGTTTCTCTTGGAGTAATTGCGGGCCCTGGGGCTTTTTCCGCGTCTTCCGGGCTGGAGGAGGCCCATCTTGAATCTGATAGAGATTTCAACTTCTGGACTTCGACGTCCAACATCTCTACCTCGGGTATATTGCGAACGTTAGCTTCGAGCGCAGCCTCGATGTAGTCTAAATTTTTTTCGGAGGCCTCTAATCCTTTCTCTGTAAGTTTTTGTCTTGCAAGAGTTAGTATAGATTCATGCAATTTGTAGGATTTGTTGACGCGATCTTTGGTGATTCCGCTGATCGCGTTTTGGTGCGTTCTACGCGTCGGAGGCATTTTAAAATGCCGCCGATGGCAAACAATTACAATTCGATTCGAAAGATGATGGGTGAGATGGATGATATGGTGGGAATGGGCAACTTGGAATTTCTCGAATGGTGTTTTTGTTTTTTGTTTTTTACATTTGGTCCTAAGCTAACGCTATCTTTTCCACATTGGGTCAAGGACCGGTGGAGCCGGCAAGGATCACTGCGTACAGGCCCAACTCATTCCAACCGCATGAACTTCTACTGAAATTGTAGAAGTTAACAGCAAAACTAAAATCAAAAACATAAATCAAAAACTGAAATCAAATTTGGAAGAAATACTGTTTGGTCCGGATCCCGCGCTTCTCGCCCGTTCCCTTTCCTGCCACATCTTCCACGTGAATTTTTCTTATCTCCGCTGAGAGCGAAAGACTAGTTCGCAGATACCCTGAATTCAGCTGGTATCCTGCCATATTCTTTGAAGCTTTTTGTAGACTTCACCGAGGGTTGCTGTACCCTCAAACTTCTTCTTCGGATTCCAGGATTCCGAAACCCGATCCCTCGGCCATCGAGACATCCTTCGTTGAGGCCATCGTTGCCTCTTCGGCCCTTTTGGCTGCAGCCCTAAATCGAGCCACTTTCGCGAACTCCCCTTGCTGGATCTGGCGGATCCGCGCGAGCTGCTCTTTTGTCACCAGTCCGGACTTGCTGGGTCTGGCTAAGCAGGCCCGGGAATCCGATCGGTGAGGTCCCCCACAGTTTCGACACCGGGTGAGGGCCTTGCACTCTGATTCTGAGTGCATATTAGATCCGCAATTCCAGCAAGCTGGAGCGCGGGAACAACCACGGGTGGCGTGAAATTCAAGACACTGTTTGCATTGTTCGATTTTGCGACGAGGTCGGAAGAGCTTTGCAGCTCCAGAGTCGTCGAAAAGGCGGAATCCAGGTCGTGGAGCGGATTCTCGGGGAAATAGCGCTTGCCAATTTGAGTAGGGCGCCCCTGGTTTGCTAGTCCCATGAGGACGAACCAGAAAGGGAACCAACTGGGTCACTCGCGTGACTTCGTCGGCAACCATCTTTGCCGTCACGGCAATTGGGCCAGCAAGAGTTCGAATTGTCTCCGGGACGGTGGCAATTTGCATGGCAACCAGATTTGATGCTGGTTCCAGTTTGATTCCAGATTCGCTCCGTGATGTGGAGGAATCTAGGAGCTCTGTTCGAGCGAGTTCATCCTTTGCGGTTATTGCAAAGCCGGTCTTTACCCGCTGAACCAACGTGATATTGTTGGCAGCGGTTCCCAGCGCCTGAGACACCGCTAGCCTTACTCCAGCTGGAGAAAGGAGACGGTGGGGATGGAAATAGTCAAGGCGCAGAAAAAGTCGTGAATCGGCTTTTGACCTCGAGTTGGCACTCTTTGCCTTGGGGGCGGGTGGTGCTGCCTTTTTTGTCAATGGCCCAGCGCTGCGGGCTAGGCCTACCCGAGCTACGGTGGCCCAAGTTGTCTTTGGGGCCGGAGCCTGGATTGTTGGAGGGTTAGGAACCCTTATTTCTGGTGCCCTCGGCGGAAGAGGGTTGGCGGGGCGAGCAGGGAGAACTGGTGGTGTGCTCCCTGGGCCAGATTGTACGAACTGGCCGATGGCTGCTCGAAGATAGACTTTTATGCCGTCTACAAATTCTTTATTTTCGCCGATCGAAAGAGGCGAAAGTGCTGCTTCGACACCGCTGATTGCAGTCGAGCAGATTGCGAGTCGGGCGTTTATTTGCGTCGTGCGACGCTTTTCGGCCTCCATCACTGATTGCAGCTCTGGTGGAAACTCCATTGCTGATGTCGATGCTGCGCCTTTAGAGGCTGGCACAGCATTGTTTCCTGCAGATGATTCTGCACGTTCGGTTGTCTTATCTCGAACAACTTCCTTTCCTTTCCTGGAGCTGCTTGCCAAAGGGGGCAGTTCGACGGGGGTTTTGGTCTTGGGACCATTGTTTTCTGCTCTGATCGGTTCAGAATCAGTCATCTCTTGATCGGGAAGGTTTGTGGACTTCCCTGGGACAAAGGCCTCACTCGCAAATAGGCTTGATAATTTTTGCGCGAGGCCAGTAGGTTTTGGACACAATGGTGTCCGTTCAAAGCCGGCTGAAGTTGTCGGCTTTGGGCGATTTTTTCTCACCGGAGGCATTTTAAATACCTCGCGACGGTTAACAATTCGAGAAGTCAAGCACAGAAGTGGTCATAGGAATGGAGAAAGTGAAATAGGGAATTTTCGAATTTTCGAATTTCTCGAATTGTGCGGGTTGTTTGTTCATTAACGTGCTAGGTGAAGTAACTACCGTCGTACTCCTACTGGAGCTTGAGCACAAGTGGGGTCGGGCCGGATCAGGTTAACTACCGTGCAGTACAAATGCCTCGTCCCAGCTAAATGACCGGAACCATGCCAAAATGCATCTATGTGTTGAACCATGACAAATTTGGCAGCTTAGAATTGAAAACAAAACAAAAACTTTCCCGCAAAATCCTGCATTACAAAAGAAAAACTTCAACAATCTCCCTTCCTCTGTTCCGCCTCAGCCACCACACGCCTGAGCCTCGAATCTAATCTCTCTGTCCATGCCAAACCACCTAGGCCTTTGATCTATCACCTCAGAGTCACAGGTATCCCTGCCATCCCCCGACTAGCCTCCGCGTATATTCCACTCTCCTGGACGTAGTCCCTGAACAGCTGGCTTAGGCTATGTGTTGCTTACAGTTGTACATTTTTTTTTTGCATCAGATTTTGATTGCGTATGCAGCTATCTAGCTATGACACAATATCAAAGAAAACTACAGAAAAAATGACTCAATATCACGGTTTCAGTACAAAATGCTTGGGCGATCTTGTAAGTACAGTATATTAATTCTAATTCTCTAGAGAGAGAATTCCTATAGCTAGAATACAAATACATATACTCTGAGATACTCCTCTTCTGTAAGGTTCTCCCTATGTCTAGAATAACAGAGACTCCTCGACAATACCCTAGAAGATTCTTGATACACCTGTTGTCCTTATGAACCTTCTGTGTGCTTCTAGAAGGTTCATTGAGAATCTTCTAAGCTCCTTGTATTCCGAGATCCTTCCCGAAGATTCCCTTGTGTGACAGAAACCGAGTTGGTAATGAATAAATTGATTTATTAAACTATATGAAGAGGAAAGAAATCTCTAGCTACTACTAACAGGTACTTATAATGTTTCGTCCGCTTCGTGAATCTGCTGACTGATAACTTCCCCTTAGGCCTAATACTTGCTACTGAGCCAAGTATTATCAGGAGCCATTACGCTATGATGTTGCTTCGACCTCCTGGCTAGTAGTGCTATTTCATCTCTATTTGCCCATCCTTCCTCTTTCAGTCTTATCGTAATTATTCCTAATTAAACGCTTAGGTTTCCTCCTAAGCTAAAACAACGGTCAAACCGTAACATTACCCCCCCGTTTACCCTCTCTTCTTCTCCTTCCTTGACGTTGGACCATTATTTATCTCCGCTGAGCCCCATTTCTCCTCCCAAACGTCGAGTGCTAGAGCATCTTGTAAATTTGTAAGTGATGTCCACTCTGGTTGCGCCATTCCTGTCCACTTAACCAAAGCCTGTCTTTCTCCCTTTCTTGTCCTGCATCTAAGCACTTCATCAATTTGGTACTCTTCCTCGCCATCATCACCAGTGATAGGGCCTGGATTTTCGACCTCAAGAATTTGAGATGGCAACGGATTTTCTTCTGCTGGTAAGAGCATATCCACGTGGAACTTATTATGTATCTTCCCAGGAATATTGAGCTGCACTACTTCAGGCGAAATAATTTTTGTTACAGTATATTTTGCATGCTGCCACCTCAACTTTTTGGAAGGTTGGTCCTCTAACCTAATATTTTGCAGCAGTAGCCAAACTTTATCACCTACCACATATCTAGGTGCTGGTTGTCTCTTTTTGTTCGTCAATTCTTTAAAGCGTTCTTGAACGGCTGCCATTGCGGATTGCATAAAGATCGTAGTTTCTTCCAGTCGCTCGACAAATTTTTCAGCCCTTTCCTTTCCTGTTGATGCAGAAATAGTTGAATCTTCGGAAGTGGTTTGGATAGGATTGACATGATACCCATGTGTTGCGAAAAACGGACTTATGCCGCCAAAGGATACCATATCTCGATTATTAATTGCAAGTTGAGCCGCAGCAAGACAATCAGACCAATCATGTTGGGTGTAGGAAACATATGCCCGTAAGTAGGTTTGAACTTCCTGGTTCATTCTTTCCGTTGCCCCGTCAGTTTGAGGATGATAGGCTGTGCTTAATCTCTGTTCTGTTCCAACCAATTCACACAATCGTCTCCAGAACTTACTTGTCCAGTTAGTACCTCTATCGCTAGTTAAGGCTTTCGGGAACCCATGATAACGCCAGTGACATTCCAGAAATCTCTTAGCACAAGACTCCGAATCCATTTTCTCCATGGCCTCTAGTGTCACCGATTTTAACAATCTGTCAGTGATTACCATAATGTTTGTTGCTCCATTTGAGTTTGGTAATTCTACCATGAAGTCTATAGAAAGCTCTTGATGAAATCTATCGGGTACTGGCAGTGGCTTAAGAAGTCCTTTTTTCTGATGTCGCCAGATTGATGATCTTCCACACACATGGCAATTTTTACAGAAGCGCTTGACTGATTTGCTTATTCCAGGCCAAAAATATTCTCGTGCGACTTGGGCAAGAGTTGCATCTCTTGCAGGATGACCAGCGACGGCTGAGTCATGAATGTTCTGTACAAGGGCTGTTGTAAGAGGCTCAAAAAGAGGTACCCATATTCGCCCTTGATACCTAACTACTCCCATAGCTTCGTCAAATTCGCATGCAGCAATTGTTGCTTTGATTTGACTAGCCTCTTCCGAACCTTCTATTTGTAACTTGAGGTCCTTGGGTCACGCAGGCTCTCCGCTTTGCACCGCATTTACTACTTTAATATATGTTTTGTCGCTTTCTACTGCTTGATCCCAAAGCTCCTGTAAGTCTTTATTGACAAATATTTCATGGCCTTCTGCAATACAAGTACCATTTATACACAACCTTGAAGCGTTAATTGGGTTTAAAACTTGGCGTTTGCGGCTCAAAAGTCGAGGGTCGCCTTCCACTGGTCTATCCTAGTCCCTTCTTGAGAGTGCATCCGGACGTTCGCTATCTACCCCTTTCCTATACAACAGTGTGTACCTGAATCTCGATAGGAATTCAGCCCATCGGGTTTGCCGCTCTGTCAACCGTCTTGTGGTGAGGAAATATTTTAGGTTCATGTGGTCACTTAAGATAGTGAAAGCATGCGCTAGAACTCTCAGCTCTGCATCCCATTCCTTCATACTAGCTACAATGGCTAGAATTTCTTTGTCATGAATCTCATAATTCATTTCTGCTCCACTCAGCTTCCGAGAATAGTATGCCACTGGTTTCCATGTAGTATTTTCTTGCTTCTGTAACAAGCATCCACCAAGTGCATAACTGGAGCAGTCCGCCTCCAACATTGTTTCGCAATCAGGATCCCATTGAGCTAGAGCAGGCTCTGCTACAAACTTTTCCTTTAGCAATTCGAATGCTTCATTTTGTTCAGCGCCCCACTTCCAGGGTGTACCTTTGCCTGTTAGAGATGTTAAGGGGGCATAGATCCTTGAAAACCCCTTGATAAAGCCACAATAGAAATTGGCAAACCCTAGGAATCCTCTTAGCCCCTTTGTCGTTGTAGGCGCCTCCCATTCTGATATTGCCTTGATCTTTGCTGGGTCCATCTTGACTGAAGAATTCTCACCATCCGAAGATATGATAAAGCCCAAGTATTTAGTTTCTTTAACACTAAATTCGCACTTGTCAATATCTAATCCCAATCCAGCTTTATTAAGCTTTTCAAGTACTAGCTGCACGTGCCTTTGATGATCCTTTTCATCTCCGTTGGTGAAGACAAGTACGTCATCCACATAAGCCGAACAAAAATTGTCGAGGTACTCACGCAAAGCTTTGTTAATATATCTCTGGAAAGATGCCGGAGCTCCATTCAGTCCAAATGGCATGACAAGCCACTCAAATAATCCAAATCGAGTTCGGAAAGCTGTTTTCCATTCGTCGCCTTCCTTGATGCGCAACTTATGAAACGCAGATCGTACGTCTAGCTTAGTGAACCATTTAGCTTTACTCAGTTTGGCTAGTGTCTCTTTAATTAACGGAAGCGGGTAACAATCAGCCTTTGAAATAGCGTTCAAGGCACGATAGTCAACACAAAATCGCAGACCTCCACCTGGTTTCCGAACAAAAAGTACTGGGGCCCCTGCTGGCGAACTACTTGCGCAAATTTACTCTTTGTCAAGTAGATCTGTTAAGGTCTTTCTCAGTACCAATAATTCATCCCTTGACATTCCATACAGGGGTCCCCATGGTATTTTTTTATCAGACTCGAGCCTTATCTCATGATCACCTCCTTGGCAATGAGGCGGAAGTTTGTCTGTTATCTCTTTCCGAAAAAGGTCCGCAAATTCTTTACAGTGATCTGGAAGCCTATCCAAATTTGTCGGTGACTTCTTTGAAGGTGCAAGTGCTTTCTGAATATCTGCAAGTGTTACAGAAAATATCTGGGTTGTGCCAGCCCTTGACTTCCTAGCCTTTCTAACTGTTGTAAGGAATACTCCTGCCGACAAACTTTTGATATTTGCTGTCAGGTAAGACGAATCAATATTTTCTTTTTGACCCTTTTCCCATACTCTCAGTGGTCGATCATCCACAATAGCTTCTCCAATATCCATAAAATGTTCCCTTGCATTATAGATAACATCTTCTTGTTCCATCCATGGTTTTCCGAGTATTAGATCATGAGATAGATCTGGTATCACGTACCCATATAAGGTACGCTGATACCCATCAATATCAAGTTCCATTCTGACCATTTCTGTTGTAGAATCATTGTCATTCCAATTCTTCGTAGCTTCAGTAAGCTTTCGTGGAGTTATTTTTATTCGAGGTATCTTAGCTTTAAGTACAAAGGAACTACTAACCGCAGCTAGACATTCGCATCCGTTGTCAATTAGGGTAGGAATTGAATATATTCCATTGATAACAGCGTCTATAATGAAAGAAGACCCATTCATAGAGCTCTCGGCTTCCTTATCTTCAATTAACTTTGAGCTAGTGACCATATTTATAGCACCGTTTCCTTGTCCCTGGACATATTTTGATTTGGGAGCTAATTCTTTTGACACCTTGCCTTTCGCAACTTTGGCCTTGACATTATCTGCAATATCCTCTACAAGTGTTGCTGCTTGAACAAATATTTCAGGATGCTTAGCTGGTAGCAGTCGACAGTTAGCTATAACGTGACCTTTCTTCCCACATCGCAAGCATGATCCATCAATTTTGCGCCCATTCAAATCGTCACGTGATACCCACTTTGCACGGACTTTCTCGATACCGGTCATCCTTGTGTCAATATCTACAACTTCACTGTGTAAGCTGGCTCTAGCTGGAAGGTGGCGAGTTATCTCTCGTGAGATTCCCCCTAGTAGTTTTCCCCCAGCTACGCCTCGTGTTCCGTCGTCGAAGTACCCAGTCTGACCTAGTAGGTATTCCCTTGTAATTTCTATACCAACCTCGTCAATTTCAGAACCTAGGATCGACAGGTAATCAATTAATTCTCTAAGTGTTTTAGGATGCACACCACCAATCATGTAATTCCTAGTTGTCTTATTCAGAGAGTTCCGTAACTGGTAAATCTTGCATTTCTCATTCCCTTTCGAACTGGGGCTTCGTGAAAGTAAGTGTTGGAAGCGCGGTAGATATGACAATAGGTTCTCGTCCCGGAATTGTCGACATGCATGAAATAGTGCGGCCGCCAATTGTTCCTCGTTTCTGTCGCGATAGGTATTATCCATAGCCCATAACAGCCCTAGCGCATCCCATTCCATGCCATTTGCAAGCATATTTTGAAACTGACCTGTAATCATATCTTTCGCTGTTCCAGTTACTGCATGACTAAATAGTTGCATTAAAAAGTCAGATGGTTGAAGAATACATCGCTCCTCTACATCACGCCTATATATGTACTGAAGTATTCTATGCGTAATTGCCCACTTAGTTCTATCCTTATGGTCGTATGCTTCTGGCCATTTAAGTGGTTCCTCTTCTATGAAACTTTCTCTGCATTCTGATTGGCCTCCCACATTAGCTCTTGTCGGTTGTAGGGGTAAATTTTTGTTAGCCTCGGACCGTTCCTGCATCGTTTCCATCATTTTCTTCAATTGAGATTGTAGCATCCCCAGACCTCTTCTGTGTTCCATTTCCCTTAATTTCATTTCTTCGACCAGTCGCTGCATTTCCGAATGTATTTCTCCATGTGGCATTGATTCCTGGTTCGATAAACCAGTTGCCATAGAGTCCGTTCCGATGTTAAAATTGTTCATATTTGAACCCATTGTTGATTCTTCGAATCCCTGTGCGTTAAAACCAATAATTAAGGATGCCCTAAGTCACAGTTATCTAAGGCTGCGATATACTTAATGACGGGCAAAGAATGTGGGATATAGTTTAAATTGTGACAGAAACCGAGTTGGTAATGAATAAATCGATTTATTAAACTATATGAAGAGGAAAGAAATCTCTAGCTACTACTAACAGGTACTTATAATGTTTCGTCCGCTTCGTGAATCTGCTGACTGATAACTTCCCCTTAGGCCTAATACTTGCTACTGAGCCAAGTATTATCAGGAGCCATTACGCTATGATGTTGCTTCGACCTCCTGGCTAGTAATGCTATTTCATCTCTATTTGCCCATCCCTCCTCTTTCAGTCTTATCGTAATTATTCCTAATTAAACGCTTAGGTTTCCTCCTAAGCTAAAACAACGGTCAAACCGTAACACCTTGCATTCATTGCCTGCGCTTGCCAGCGTAGGCTACAGGAATCTCTAGGCTTAACAGCTGTTACACTCAATTTACAAAAAGAGCACTCATGCCTCGGATTTCATTTGCAAGTACCACTGCAAAGTTATGGCGGCTTTTTCTTCACCCCAAGTCAACCCTCATCCGTAAATACCCACCCAGGGGAACGTCTCAAGAACCCTGGGTTATCCAGACATTCCTCTATCATCTGTTGACTTGTCTCCGCGCGAAATATGGTCTGAGGCGTCTCCTTCCCGAGTGGAGAAGGTACCCAGGCAACTCAAACTATACCAGAGAACACCACCAGGAGGCGGACCCCAGCACCTTCTATCGTCGGCTTGTTTTTATAGTGTCAGCTGCACTCTCGCAAGCGAAGTGTTGGCGCGCACAAAGCCCAATTCGTAAAACTCTTGCCAAAATTCAAAATCACACGCCCGTCGAGACTGTGTCCAACCTTCGCATTATCTTGTGAACTTGTCTTCGTCCCTCTCACGCCGGTCCCAAAGAACTGTCCCCCAAATTTGTGCGCCATGCTTTGTTTCCTCCGTCGGATATAAATATTGGCGTGGGCGTGTATTTGGTGGTCAACTGAAACCAGAGAAGGTCAAAGAGAGGTGTGGTCATTGGAATGAGGATGTACTTGGTCGTACTTGTAGACTTGATGAGACTGGGGTAGAAGTCAAACTCGTTGGGAGCGAAAAAACGACGTGGTGGAGTAATTTAAATCATTGCCTCGTGGGCCAAATTCTTTGATATTGCGAAATTTGACTGAACTTGGCTCTGGGAGAATATTTCACTCCCAGGTTCGTAGAGGACACGGCGTACAGGTGTTCAGTCTTGTCCTCCTTCGCTTGTACTTGTAGCACGCACCTCCCACTCCTTTAATCAACTTCCTCTTTCGTTCCATAAATTCTGCGCTCACTTCATTGCGCGATATTTCCAACCACAAACCCCGAATATCTTTCAACCCTTCCAGATTTCAAGCACATGGCAGGGAGTCAGAGCCAGGATTCATCCAGGCCAGCTTTGGAATCGGAAATGCACGGGTCTATCTGCACATGGTAGGAAAAGTTGAAGGTAATATGTGCAATTTTTGTGGGAGAGAGAGACAGGATATGCAAGAGCGGTCATTATATTGTCCTAAATTCGGAGAGAAAGGGCCAGATGTTTTCAGGGCCAAGAACACTTCTAGGACTATTTCGAAGCAAGATAGGAAAGGAAGCTCTTCTAGAATATTCGCACACATCTAAGTGCATGGCAGCACACAGAGGATACTAAACCAGGAAAACCCAATCGGAAATTAACAATGGGGTAAGTTATGGGTGAGGAAGGAGCCTGGGGGAGCTAAATTATGAAGACGATGGGTCATGGCCAGATAGCTGAATAGACCATGATTAATAACTGGGCCTGGGCATGTAGAGAGAATGAAGGGAAGTGCGGGCAAGAAGAATAATGTGCGGCATGGGAGGTGAGAGGATTTTGGGGAGAGGGGAGTAGAGCAGATTGATTGATATATAGTGGGCAAGAGGCTCGCCGTCTATGAGAAGAGAAGTTGAATTGATTCTATAAAATACTCCCATGTGGCTAGACTCCATCGCATGGATTCTAGAGTCTTGGACTCGCATAGGGGACTGCCAATGAAACTAATCTGCCGGCAAAGACGAATTCTTCAGCTTCCAGTGGTGCCGGTGTAATGGCTGAGTATGCTCTGCATATCTGGGATATCCAAGAAGAATCGCATCCAAATCGAAGCCGAAAGCAAGCACATGCAAATCTCCATTTGAAGACTTCTCAATCATGCAGCACTCATCATTATAATCTGAGTCCTCAACCTCTTTCTACCCACATACCACCTCGCCTCGACGACCGATAAACGCGTTACCCCCATTGCAAACAGGAGCTTGCCTCATTTATTACCGACCATCACTCACTACAAATTTACGACGCTACGTATACCCGCAAGGGGGAAATTAAGTCATAATATACAAAGTTGGGGTCTTGATTTATGGGGGACTGATGCTCTAATGGGGTTGTACATCTTGAGGAAGGACAGGCGGCTGAGATGTGGAGCGAGTAGGGGAACAGGTCTCTGAAGACCATGCTGGGACCAATATTTTCGAGAGGTTTTCAACATTGGATTTTTTGTGGGCGCCAAGACTAAGATTTCGGCTAATTAGCCAGGAGGGCTTCTTTGTCGATGAGTCAACGGCACCTGGCCTGTAGGCAGAGAGGACCTGCATATCCTACACAGTCATAGACCCAGACCGGACAATAAAATGAATTAATAAAAAAATGAAACTAATCTAATTTCGGCTTCGTGAGGCTCCAGCCACTGCTCGATATCGGCCGCACCTCTCATTGTATGCCCCAAAGGGACTCCTGCATCCCATCATCCGCAACCTCACGGAGCCAGTCGATGGGTGGGCGTGGGATTGGGACCAGATTTTGTGGAAAGGTTCGCACGACGAGAGGGATCCACTGATGGGGATCAGGGGCTGATGTAATTAGATGAGAGCCTCACACGGTGCTTCGAGAAGCTTTAGAGCATGTTGGGCGGCAGTAGTGGTGGGTTGATATCTTTCACTTCGACTCGATCGCCTGAGATTCCCACACTAGACTGTGTTTTGACGAATGTCATGCAATATAACTCACTTAGCTCAACAATCCAGCGAGAAATCTTCCAAACCCTCACATGACGAGGTGCCTAATTCCGGCTCAGTCAGAAAATACCCTCTGGAGTTCCCCCTCACGGAAGAGCCATTAAAAATATGCAGAGGATACTATTGGGGTATCAAAATATCTGTTGAATTAGTACATGATGTGATGAGAATTACTCATGGTGTTGCTCTTAGTTCGCTGTGTAACAATGAAGTTGGAAGTGCCAACGATTAACTGGGAAGTGGTATGCGCTAGGTGGAGATAAGACGAATCTCAACAATTCTAGTTGAGAATGCGCATAGTAAGTTGGAAGGATATGATAGAAACTGGGTCTAAATGTTATGTATATATAGACCTGCTTATATAGGAGAAAATAAAATCATCCGAATTTTACAATAGATACAGATCATTTATTAATTCTAGATCGTCACAGTCAAGTTAAGTGACCTGAAAGAAGAGACACTGTCCGGACATATATCTCTGTTGGGAAATTTCGATACTTATCTTGCGGTAGTTTAAGAAACTTTATGGGAGTCATTATCTCAGCAGATGTAAGACTTATTTTATTTGGAGTCGAGCTCTAACTATATACATTTATGATCATAGGTGTGATCTCTATTACTTTAAATTTAGAAATGCGCTAGGCATAGAAAACCCTATGGTTCTAGTTAAAAGATCACCGGAACTGGCTAGAACAAAAAGCTCGTTTGGGTGAGGCCAGTCCCTTTTTTGGCCAGGGATTGTCCCCTGTTTAAATTTCTCGATGGCTCATCTTAGTCTTCCACGAGCCAACCTTGGCGCCGGATTCAAAAATTGTATCCGAGCAGCGTTTAAACAGCAATGTAAAGTATGATTAAACCTTTAATTAGGTATATTGCTGGTGCAAAGAGGAACTGTAGTCTTCGGCAAGCTTGAAAATGCAAAACGGCCATGGACCTCGATAAATTGGGCATCTTCTGCCCTGTAGGGTTCGATATTGGGTCAGGAAAGACATATTTAGTCAAAATTCATGAGACTTCATTTAACATTATCATCAGCATTGCCTTGTCAAGTTCCACCGAATCGACCAAATCCAGTCATATCTCTTTTGAAAAACTTGCCGATACTCTTTAGATTTCCCTCTACAGTCGCTTTTGTCTCCTCGCTGCCCATTCTCTCGCCCGTTTCTCGAGCAGCACTAATAAGCTTCTCCCCGAGGCCTGTCGGGTCGAATGTTTTGCTGGGGCCAGCTAATGATGGACCACTCGTAACATTGCTAGTGTTCATGAGCGGTGTTAGGAGAGGGCTCATTGAAATTAGTTGGTCATTCATTTTCCCATCCCGGTGCACACCGTATAATTCAATGAGTGCAGGATGCTGAGATTTTGGCAGACCCTTGAGCTCCAGTATTTTGCGAAAATTTGCATCGGACCGATCACCAATATGTATAAGGTATGCCTGTACAAGTCCTTCGGGAGGTGATGGGCGTACCTGAAGTGTTTTAAGAAGCGGGTCAAGGCGTGAGAGAGAGCTTTGTACGCGCTTGGAAAAGTTGGCTGTTACCGTGGCAGATACGGGGTGTGGAAAGTGAGCAAGGAGGTTGCTAAGAAATTTTGTCAGGACATACTTATCGAGAAGCAACTGTTCTGCGTTAGCAAGTATGTACACGGCGAGAAAAATTTGAGAAATTTCACCTGCTCAGCGCCGACTTCAGATATTGGACGGCACTGCACAACATTACTTATGAATACTGTTGCGAGATGTTCACTAAGATTATCGCAAAATGCACGAGCATACTGTTGTTTTGAGATTAGAGGTAGAATTTTTTGAGCCTCGGAGCTAATATTCCGAGTAAGCTCTGCAACATAAGAGCTCTGGTCTCCCACACTTTCCATCTTACTCCAATTAATATTCTTCATTTCCCGCCACGATATTTCACACGCAAGCTCTACGCGATGGACCAATGCTAAGACGGCTGCACTAGCAACCCCCATAAACACATCTGCTTGAGATGATAAGTCGACCTTGGCGACCAAGTCTGGATCAATCCGTTTCTTCAGGTTTTCCTCGAGCTGTTGGGTGTTTGCATGCCAGTAATCAGCTGTATTCAGGACCAGAATGACACTTGATAGACTCGGACCATCAGGTTTCTGTAGGAAGAATAGCAGGACTTGTTGTGCATACTCATCCAGATACTTGGCCAGAGTCTTGGAAAGTTCCAAGAGGCATTCTCCCGTTGACAGTTTGGAGCATTGAGCCAGTGTCTTTTTGTAGAAGTGGAAGAGTTCAATCGAAGATGCTATAACGGACTGGGGTGAGAATTCTTCCTCTTGGGTGAGAAGCTCTTGATTCCGATACGCCGGAATAAATGATGCCAGTGCCTTATCCTGTGATTCTATCCATAGGCTTAGATAGGGCTCAAAAGCGCTAGAGATTGATCTTTCAAAGGCACAAGTCTTGCCTTCTCCAGAATTAAGTGTATCGATGCTTGTTCTGGGATCACTGGAGAACTTTTTTTCGAGACTTTGCTCAAAGTCCATGGTCTCTTGCAAGCAGTTCAACAGCAAGTTAACGTCAACATCGGCATTGTTTGTTTTTCGCATGGTTCTATCGAGGATAACTTTGAAATCTTCTCTAGTTTCATCGCAGAAAGCGTTGGCGAGAGACTCACTCACCCTCCAATCGTAGGGGAAGATGGAGGCATGCTTTTCTTCAAACATCTTTAGCATTCGTCGAAGCCAGCTATATCTTCTCCCAATGTTGTCTAAGCTCCCAGCTTCTTCATTTCCTCGGAAAACTTGTCTATATTCCCTGAGCTGTGTATTGATGTACCAGGTGATGAGGCGTGCTCTTGCGTTCTCACCCAGAGCATCCATTACAAGACAGGCCTCAGCCAGCATCAGGTTCTTTGGACCAATCTCATCTCGGGTGAAGGCCGTTTCAAAATCCTCACAGACTTGTTCTAGCAGCTCCCGCTGTAAATCGGCCACATTGCGACTTAAAGTGGCAATCTGATCAATAGATCTGTAGCTATTGAAATGCTTCATAAGTTGCAGCACTGCCTGTAGTAGGCCTCCACACTCTTTATATTGCCTTGTTTTGGTCAGGCCTCGTAGCTGCTCATAGGCGGTGGTGAGCATCTGCAAGCGCTTAAGTGCTGTCATGGACAGGGTCAAGTTACGTTTCGTACCATCTAATCGTTTGATATCAGCCGTCATAGATGTTATGGTCTGCTCGGTCTCGATGGCTCGGGTTCGGACGGATTCAATCTTGTTGAATAGCTCAGCGAGCTCATTTTTAGTGCTCTGCATGCGTTTGAGTGAGGCATCGTTCTTAAGAGCTTGCTGGGCCGAGAGAAAGCTAATATCGAGGGATATGTTTTTCTGGTGGTGGTCAAGGGCATGAACCGCTTCTTGAACGTGGTCTAGGGTCGAAGGATTAGAGAATATCTGGTTCAGGTGCTCGATCGGATCATATTCGACTGCGGACTAGTTAGTGGGGATTCGTTTAAAGGTATTGAGCGATGGTTTTACCGGCTGTGATGGGCTGCAGGAACTTTGCTGCGCCATTCATATTTGCGTGATTCAGAAATGTGGTGCTGGTGGTGCGGGCTGAGGGTGTTGTGGGCATCCGTAAGCCGCATAATTTAAGATTATCTACGTGGCCTTTGTTATACCTACAAATATCTAAACAACATTCTCTAATTGGGATTGATTAGATTCCTAGTCACACTGCTGCGTTTGGTTTGGCAGATTTACTCGAAATCCTCTGTTGCCATTGAACCTTGGCCAAATGAAGGCCAGACTGGCAGTTTTGGGTGAGCCGTGGTTCTTGTCGACCTAGAAGCCTCCGCTGCCTAGCACCAAAAAATAAAGTCACCAATGAATTAATACTTCTCGGGTAAGAATCGTGGTTCAACAGTTACTATTGAACCGTGAGAACCCAATACGAAGTGAAGGTGTATGAGGCGACTCAACATGCGTAATTGTGCATTGGGTCACCTAGGACCGGGCCTGCGAAGAATGCTCGTTAAAGATGTGGATGAAATTCTGGTGGATAAGATAGACCATGCTTCATCTCTACCCTCCCATGCCCTATCCGAATTGGATAGTTTTTCAGACTATCTGTTCAGAAATTACAGCTATCCATTCCTAACCAACTTCTAGCCAGTTCATAGCAAACCAGGCTGCTCCAGCCCTCAAAGTTAGTCGTTTTGAGATGCCCTTTACCCCATGCGACTCTGCAGGCCTCGTCTCAATGAGTTGGGGCTAATTCGAACTCCAATTCCAATTAAATTCAGGAGAAGCTTACATATTGATAATTATGAGGAATAAAATCAGGTGGTTAAACTTATCAAAGGGTAGATTTACACCGCACAAACGGTATCACAGCTGAATTTTCTCGCCACGCATCTTGTTGTGTTTGGCCCTAAGAAATAATTCATTCGCTTGAACTCGAACGTTCGCTGCAGAAGCTCTGCACTTCGTTCGGGCCAGGATTGATTTGGATATTTGCTGTGCCACTCTGGCCAATGACGATCTAGCATATTGAGCTCCTCTCTGGCCCAGGCCACAACTAGTGCAGAGCTCTCGTCAGGGCCGGAAGCCAGCAGGACAACCTACAATGTCTGAATCTTTGCACTATTTGAGCTCATTAAATAGGCTGTAGCTAGTCGATAGCACAAGCTCAAGCCTTAGGAAATCTTGATTCCACGTCTGCTAAAGCCAACTGTGCATTTGTGACTAGAGGCAATCACTCCATTTTGTTTCGTCGGCCCTCGATTGTAAATTGAATTAGAAATGTGCCGTAATCACAATAAACGATGGTCAGACTACCCGGCCCCAAAGCAGTCTGCTCCATACCCACCTTGACCAGTTTCTCTAGACGTCACCAGCCATAAGCCTGGAAAGCTTCAATATTATAGCTTTTATCTTCGACTTCATTTTAGTCAACTTGATGATGCATCATGCAGGCGAATGCAGGAGGCTTCACATTAAATCTATAAAATTGTAGGAGGTAGATGGCGACCCATGAAACCCCCCCTTCATGACCTGCTCTCTGCAGTTCTTCACTAGCCGGTTGGAAGTACAACAGGCCACTGGTCCAAGACACAAATAGCTGAAACACACTGGGCGTCCGGTACTATCTCCTGCGTGCTGAAATTGGAGGTGGGCCTGGGAACAAGAGCTTTCCGCGCGGCCGTCCTGATCCATTACTTAGGCTGCATGATGAGACGCCGGTGTAGAGCCTTAGTCGTTTGTATTCACCATTAGTAACGGACTCATTCTTGCTGCTGACATCTCACCCCTTCCGGACTCTACTGCTCGCTCTATTATTCCATACACGGCCCTCTGCACGCTGGTCTCGTACATTGCAAAGTTCTGCGACGAGATAGGAGCCTAGCTGCTATCACAGCAAGGCACCGACGTCGTCGGGCAGTCTCTGGTCTGATCAATGTCCACACGCCCTCCACATGGACGGTTAGTCCGGTCACTGCCAGTATACCTTGATCAGAATCAAGGCTTTTTCCATTCCTAGCGCACTCGTAAGTTTAGCGTACAAATGGTCTTTTTTCTCCATTCATTTAATGTGTATACAGTTATCTAGTTATGACGCGTGGTTAGGGTCTTGTACACATTTGGTATGACTCTATTGGCTTCAGACACTCATGCTCGGGTTTCATTGGCAAGTACCATCATGAGGCGGGTTTGCTAATAAAGAACAGTCGACCCTTCTCCGTGGCCACACGCAAAGCAAAGATTCAAAGACTCTACATATTCAAGTATGCCACCATCATTCTGTTCACGAGTTTCGCGAGAATTCGGAACAAGTACCACTGTATTCAAACCACCAGCCTTGTATCCAGAGTGGGACGGGTATCCCATCTAAATATGCTCTACTTTACTGGACGAGTTGCATGGATACCAATGCACTATCTACCATGGCCGTTTTCATTGTATCATCTACCCTCTCATAGACGGAATCGCGAGTTGCACGATACTCATCCACAGGACAAGCCATAAGCCAGAAATCAAAATTCCATCCCACTTCGGCACCGCTTACTCCATCTATCCCGACATCTCTTGCATTCATGCCAAAGATCTACTTTCTAGATTTACGCGCCGTAAATCTTTGTCGTCCAGACGTTGGTTTCGCTGCGGGCCTGCGAGGAGAGGCGCGCTGCGAGGAGATGAGGATGTGCAGGAGTGTGGACTTGGTGGTTTGGTGAGGCTTTGGTGGGAGTCAATCTCCTTCAAATTCGCCGATCTTTGCGCCAGGAGCCAACTTTGCGCTGTGAAATTTGGATTCACATAGCGTTAGGACAACAATTTACTCCCAGATCCGTGGAAGACGTTTCTGACTGCGATTCACTTCATGTCTCCTCTCTGCACAAACTCCGCTGATAGCTCATAGTAGCAGATAGATCTGTATTTACTACCTGATCATCCATCACATATATGACATTAGTTGATCTGCACGCCGATGCTTTGTATAGGGTGTATTCTTGTGAGTTTACTCTCGTATCACGCCGCCATTGGTGTATGGAGTCTGATGCCTTTCTTCGCTTTTCATGCAACTTGTGGTATCGTCACGATTAGGTATCACGAGGACTCATGTGCCATGTACCCTGCACTGATAGATTTTACAAACTTTGTCGGATTGGAGCCCAATCTGAAGAATCAATAACGTTGTAGGTCTCATGACTGATTGTTGCCGTGAAGGCGGTCAAGACATGCATTAATTTCCACCACATGTCCATTTCTATTGAGGAAATAATGACTCCTCAGTCATTAAGGTTGTAGAGCGCATTGATCCAAGTAACTATAAATAGAACAAATAGCACTGGGCAGATATATGGAACAACAAAGATGGGAAAGATTATTTAGGGGAGTTTGATTACTTAGTGTTAATGTTAGATAAATTGTCATAGCTAAATAGCTGAATACAAAATGAATAAAAAAGATCCAAGTAACTACCGAAGTAAAACTAAGTATAGAATTTGCAGTCACGTGCAGATCAACAACGTGGCCCACTTGATAGCCCCAATTATTCTAAATTCTAACAATTTCATTAGTTTCTCCATTGGACACACGCCACTCTACGACAAAACACCTGTCTGCTGCTCACCCTATGACCTTGAGTTAGACTTGTTTTTCCACAGCAAAGAGTCATTCCTTCACCATGAACTGATTGGAAAGCTTTTCGACGCATTGTTAGTTGGAAGAAGCTCCCTAGGCTCCTCGATTTATCGACTACTGTTAGACATTTAACGAGTGAACACGTCAAGGAATCTCGTATGCCATCAATTGTCACTACATTTTTAGGCTCCAAGGTGTATTCCACCTCCCACCAATACTCGTAACTGTCACTATCTGCACTCTATTAAGGAATCCCACAGGAAGGACATGTCTCACAATTATCGTCAACAAGTTATGCACGGGAAGATCAATCAGGCAGGCCTAAAGAGTCGTGTGTCAAAGATAAAAGGTTCTATGTTAGGGGGCTTAGAGAGTAATATTGTAGCGGCGTGGCCAGTGTACATTTGTTTTAACCATTTTGCACTTTAACGCGGAGGTTAGTTTGATATGATGTGAGAGATAACGTCTGAAGGAGCAGCTATATTTTTATCATTGCTAAACCTTGTTAAGTTTTTATCAGTCTGCCCATGGAGTAGCCAACCCATCGGCGATACTTAACATATTTAACCAGATGTGATCCCAGAGAGATTGAACATCGTGTTAGCGATTTGGGTACCGTGGGATCATCGCAACTACATTCTGAATCAAGTTTCGAAGCGTATTATTCAATCAATAGAGCATGCTGTATTGTTCGAGGCGTGTAAATGAGGTTATTATTAATTATTAGACTATGGTGCCCTAGTGGCGGTTTGCAATGAAACAGGCTGAGTATGGGGTATCAATACGCAGCATAAATGCAGCGAAACAGGATAAACAAAATAAAACAGACCGGTAAAATGAGGTTATTTTTCACATAGCTCGCTGCCGAGGAAACAGAGATTTCCCAAAGTGGAGCTTTCCACATCCTGTCCTGATTTTAATACTTGCACGACATCTAAGCAGATGCTGCCACGGGATTTATAGACGTAGAGACCGCGTGCTCCGGGTTGATGGTTACGGATTCTTGAACGTCGTTTTCTTCAACCTTATTTTCTGGCGTGTCCAACTTTTCAGACTTCTTGTCGCCAAGGTTTTTTGATGTTTTAGATTTTACAGTGGCTCTGAATCTGGCAAACGGAGAAAGGGGCTTCTCAGTCTCTTCATCGCTTGTTACGGCTTTCTCTGTCATGGATTTGGGTCCGAATCCTAACAAGGAGCTTTTCCGCTTCTCGACTTTGGAACTCTTGTCGGCCTTGAGTTCGGAACTAGCTGGCTGTTCAACAGCACTGTCTGCTGCAGGGACCTCCTTTTCTACCGGTTCAGCGGAGCCTACGGCTGGGATTACAGGTGCGACAGTGGTGGGCGTTTCAGTATCTTTGTTGGGTGTGGGAAGAGGGGACGTTATCTTTTCCTTCTTCGCGAATTGATTTTTTAAAGTTCCAAATATACTCGAACGCTTGGTGGGTACTGGTCTTTCTAGGATTTCAACGGGTGCAGGCTCTTCCACGGCGGGGGCAGCAGCAGGCTCTTCTACCGGTTCAACGTGCTGTATAGGTTGCGTAACTGATTCGGTTGTGGCGTCTGGGGTAGGAGGAACATCATCGGCAGGCTTATCAGCCTTCTTAGCACCTATACCGAAACCGTTGAATAGAGAGTTCCGCTTCTTCGATGCAGAACGATCTTTTGACTCTTTTTCTTCGGTTTTCTTTTCTTTGTATTCAGTTGGCTCTGCTTTCTTCTCTTCCTTCTTGCCATCTGTGGTCTTCTTTGGAAAGACGCCTGCGAATTTCTGTTGGAACTCCCTTCACGTGAGTTAGCAGAATTTCAATAATTGTTTAGAGATGGATTGCCGTCAGCTAGTTTGGGTTTGGAATCTCTTGGAGAATTCGGCATGCTCTACTTACTTTAAAAGTCTTTTCGGAGAGTCTTGTGGTTTCTCTACATCCTTCACTGTAGTTTCTGTGGCGGCCTCTTCAGTTGTGGGCTCATGTTCAGTTGCTGGAGCTGCAGTATGCTGTTCTTCAGATTTAGGAAGGTTATTTGTCATCTCTACAACTTTAGATTCCGTTTCATTCACTGGAGCTGGGGCAACAATTGCTGCAGCGGGCAGAGTCTCTTCGGGTGTAGGGTGTTCGGACATGTTGATTGCGAATTAGGACTATTCGGAGATGGCAGAATTAGTTGATTCGATGAGTGTGTGGAAGTGTGAAGGTGAAGGTGATGCTTGAAGAAAATAAATGTTGGGCGAAAGACCTTATTAATGAGTTGCCAGGGTAAATTTTTAGCCGAGATTGGACAGGCAAAGATGGGGAGGCTGGTGGAAGGATAAGGCACTTAGCTAGACTAGACTTCTGACACACTCCAGCGCTAGTGAAAAGAGCGGATCATCTCAGAAATATTTGTGTATAATTGAGTAGCATACATGGAAAGCCCAGGAAGTGACGAGAAGTATATTGAAACATACGGAGTTGAGAATTGTTCTATGGCACACTTTGCCATGATCATGGGTGCCGGACAAATTGGACCAATGAAAAGTTAATAGTGAGGCTTGGAAGGGCTGGGCAGTGGAGTATCCCGTTGTGCCATCAGTGATTATGCGGTGGTGATACACGTGAATCCAGCAAGAGGTCTATTGAAAGGGGAGATCCTTCATGTCACGGTTGGCGAGTGGTCAGCAGTATCAACGAGGGTCTGCCACCTGCATAAATCCATGCTCGTGATAGATCCAGTTCTTGTTCACATGGCAGTGGCAGTGCACCACTGTAAGCTCCAAGGATCAACTCTTAGACAAGTAGAGGCTAACCACTTTGGGCGGTAATTCTTTCGTTTGCTTAGTGCGAGCTACTCTTGGGCCTCGTATCCTCCTGAGAGAAGGGGCGAGGTTACGTTTTACTATCAAAATCGGACTCATCGACAGTCCATTAGGACAGCAAAAACCATCGAGTTGGCCAATAATTTGCTTCTAAGACTAAGGGCCTTGACCGCCTCCGACATTCTCCTCTCCCTCACTCCCCCCCCCCCCCCCCCCCCCCCCCCGAGAGTCGGTAGATGTTGCTAAACCGAGCTTATGCGCTTCCGATTGCATAGCATTAACCCCTTTTCTTTGCCATGCACCACCCCCCTCCCCCCGGAATGGCTATCTGAGGCCTAAGTCAGATTGACTTGCAACTTGACAACAGGGCCTGTAGGGAGGACATTGAATGTGCGGATGGAATGGGTTGAGATTGTCCAGTTGATTCGGATGTGACTCGGGTCATAGGAGAAAAAGAAAAAGGGCTGCGAAAATGAGCTTGGAGCGTTCGTCGACCAACTGGTATGCGGGCGTGGAGGCGTCGGAGATTGACTTATTGAGCTTCGACAATACGCTCAGAGCTGGTCGATCGCAGTCACTGAGACATATTAATCAGAGTACCGTGTGGCGGCCATCCCAATTGTGCGCTTTCGTCGGAAGTCGTGTGGATACAGTAAATCCGGTCGCCACTCAACCAATAGATGCCAGGGATGATGCAGAGCGTGTGCAGCCGCATCTCTCGTCCCTCGAATTGCTCAATATAATACAAAGGAACGCATTGGCGCCAGAGGGCGCCGACATCCGACATGTATTTAATTTTCGTACCGAAGCTGCTATTGTCCTTCTAGACAGGCCTGCTAACACGGACGAGCCTCCCACAGTCGATTCACTGACATGGCCGTAGATGAGCAGCACCTGCTTGGCGCCCACGGATCACTGCCCACGGCTTTTACGCGCCGGCAAGACGTGCTGGTTCCACGACGATTGTTTGCCCCAACGAAAACGTGCCTTTGTTTATTGGGGCCTGAGGCACCGAGGTAATTGACAGGGTATTGACAACCGCCAAAACCGATCACTAAGTCTTGTGCCGGAGTACATATTGCAATGAACTAAGCCGTTCAATAGTTCCACCAGCCCCTCGAGTAGGTTGCATAGACCCTGAGTTAAGCATCCACGTATAATTATACACTGCTACTAAACTTGTCACATGTGCGCATTATCCTCACGAATCAGCTCTGGCACGTAAAACGGGGGATTTGTCCCGCTTGAGTTTTCATGGATAATTAACGGCAGCCTCTTGTAATCAATAATGAACACCCAGGTACATATCGAGTAACCAGTAATGCAACAACGTTTGGATAAGCGTCCAAGATTGATCTTCAATAAGTAAATGAGGATACTCCAATTATTCGCACAGACTACACCTGTAGTCTCGGCTAGTATTGTCAAGGCGTTCCGAATAGCTGTCTTCGCCGACCAAGAATCATGTTACTTTAAGCTTTGGGGCCCTCCACTTATATATTCGGCGGCCATAAACGTAGACTTTGGGAATATTGATGCAGTCTGACTTGACATCTGTGGAAGGGCCATGAAATAGAATTAAGCATACACCTTCTGATGAACTCAAAGTCGATTTATCCTAGAAACCGGTCCCCTACCCCAAACCGGCTAGACTCGTTTGCTAGGCTCGTCGTGCCGGCGCGCCTGCTGCAATGCTGAACTCCATATCTGGTGGGCACGGCGTTTGGGCCAGAAGCACACATCGAAGGTATTAGATGATATAGCCAGGGATCCGAGCTGGGGGTCAAGAGATTTGATTATTAATACACGCTTTCAGTGCCAATTTATCGCACATTTTGAGGATATCAATGTCCTGTCAACGGTCACATATCATACAGAGAAATCACAGAAGCGAGAACAGATTGTTCCCAGCACTAGACTGTGCACCGCAGGCCAATCTAAACGCATTCGTCTCTGATTGTCGTGAATGTCATATGTATATTTATTGTATCATGAAGTTAATGTCCCAATCTGTCATTGTTAGGGCTACGAGCCAAGCAGCTCTGGGCGCATTAAAATAGCGCCTGGGCATTATCACTATACTGGGACCATAGTTTGGAGACAGTGCCCACAAGGACAGCGACCATCCAAGGGTGCTAAGGAGCGAACGACGAGGGAGGCGGGAGTTTACGGAGCGTCGGAAGCAGAGGCTCGCGTGGATACCACTGGCCTCAAAGTTGAGTTGGCGTAGCTAGCGCACTGCAACCCAATTACCGCATTTGAACGGTTTGCCCGAGTAGAGTCGGGTCACATGATGCTAGGAAGAATTGGCCCAATATAGCGCGGCGACGATGGAGTCATGCCCTGCTATTATTATCCCTCGTCGGACCATGAGTGTGTAGGGCGTATGGGAGCTCCCTCTCTCTATACCGCCAAGGAAATGTCTGGCGTCGGGTAGGCTTTCCCATCCGTCAGTGCCGCGCTCACGAGTCTCCCTCGATAATACACTTGGAAAGGCCTACTGCTCCTCGTCACCCCTCCACCGGCCAGCTCAGCCGAGGCCCTCTGCAGGCGTGTGGTAGCCGAAAAACCCAAAAAACCAGTGGATACGGGTCTACCCTAACCACGACATTCGGATTAGGTCAAAAGACATCGCTGGCATCCTCACGCCTTCGACGAAGCCGGCCTCTGCTGACATTTGTCCATCGCAAAGAAACCCGCTCGGCCTTTTCAGCCTCTCAATCTTGCGTCGGAACAGCTCGGGGTTGTGCTGAATGACGCGCGAAATCTTGACGGAGCGTGTATGCTGAGAGCTAGCCCGGCCTCACGTTTTCCGCTTTCAAAGAGTGTGTTGGGCCGTGTTCTCGTTGGAATAACAGCCGTCCAAGCAGCTATTGGACTTCGCCTCGGACCGCACGCCGCCGAGAGGTGTTGCGTCTTCCATTGGAATCGTCTTATTGAGCATGGCCCGGTTCAGGTAGAGATGTGGCTCACAGCGATCTGCAAGAAACACTCCCTCCATAATTCGTTAGCTGCTCGTTGTGGAACAGGTCTCATATTCCATCTGCCTACCGAAAGGCTGACGGAGGTGGATTTACTTTGGTGCTTGTAGAGGCCTCGCAGTATCATGGTTCTTGGGGCACTGGGTTGTTGGTAGCTCTGCACCAGCGACATAGCAAGATCGGCGTTGCGACGCAGCTCCGACTCGGGGCTTTCTTAGCCGAACGCGTAACATCGTGCTGGTTGATGCCCGATGCTAGCCGTCTCATCCAGCCGATCGCTAGCCCCTTGTTCCCGCTCGACGCTGGAGAGTCTGCGAGGCCCAAGCCAAGATTCCGGATCTTTATTAGGCATTAAAGTTCAAGGGCACATCAATCCTCGTCCCCCCACATTCTCTTCACGCTTCCTCGCCACCCATCCCATCCGATTCGACAACCTGAACCTGGCTCGCAGGGTCTGCTTGGCGTCGGGACGGCCCATGCTCGAGCTGAGCTACCCCCGGTCAGCTATTTTTCCTCTACCAGCGCCAATCGGACGCGCCGCTTACTTCTGGCCTCGCACATCCTAGGAGTCCAAGACGCCCTCGCATGATCCCACTTCACTTGGTCTATTATGTGGTCTATTGGTAAATACTGCTGACATCCTAGATCGCTGACTATTTAAGGCATTGAACCCCCCCACCCATCACAATTCTAATCACGCATCTGAGACGTCCTAATAACCGCTACCATCTCCGCTCAAACTACCCGAGGTGTCTGATAATTATGGTAATTTGTGAAAACCATCCTGGTCAAGGGCCTACCAAGAAACAACTATCCACAGTAATAACGTCGCCCTGGAAAACAAAGATCGTCGTGAGACCCAATATCTGACCGTAGATATCTAGAGAAGATAAAAACAGAATGGCAAAGATAAATTGAGACCTGAAACACTGTGTTGTAATTAGATTCGCTTCTCCGAGTCTTTACTCGTCACTCTCGGCCACCGCTACTCGGCCCCATGAGCTGGTCGTACTACGTTGTTCTACGGTTTCTCAGGCCTGTCCGAGCCGTTCGATCCAGCCCTAACGTGCACAAATTGTCGGTGGATAGTTGTGAAGCCTTCATATCTACGATGGGACATGGGTAGCTAACAAAGTTCCTTGCTGCCACGCGAAGATTGCTAGCTTGAACGTATTATTGGGCCCGAAATACCACACGGAATCAATTTGGTAGTATTCCACGGAAAAAATTATACAAAGGTCTGTTATTCTCACACATGCTAATAAATGTACTATGGCTACGTATTGATAACCTATGCAAGCTATTATACTCATCGGCTTCATGGAGCTGTTGTCAACACAAAAATTTGAAGTGATCAGGCTTGTACCGAATTTAATCGCGTCAATCTAACGCTTGAACCCGGCTGACTTTGATAAAAACGATGTAATATTAAAAATTCAAGATATTATACTCCAGTGACAAATTCCCCTCAGCCTACACCAGAACCCTGTTAACTTTTACTCACAATACTCCCAAGATGCGTAGTGAATGACCGTTTATGAATTAAATTGGCTCCTTTGAAAACTTTCCATGCTATTAGCTCCCATTTCGCTCTCCTCCATGGGCATAGAGGCCTTCATGGTGGGGTTCTTAAGCTCTTTCTTCTGTTCAGGATTCTGTATTTGTACGACTGGGTTTCCTGGCCTTTTAGCTACTTCTAGGTAAACACCGGGTAGGTACCCCATCTGACCATCTCGGGCTCTGCATCTCCACCAGTCGCTTGGGTTCCCCAATGGATCGCTCTTGCTTAAGACAGCAACTAAATCACCCTTCCTGACCTCCAGGTCGACACCTTTTACCGCAGCCCCTGATTCGGGAGTAAAGTCGTAAATAACTCTACAAAATTCCAACTTTGATGGATCAATTTGTTGAGATACTAATTGTCCTGCGGCTGCTAATCGACGCTGTTCTTCATCCTGCGATGCGGCAAGGACTCTTATCAACTTTGCCATTAGGTATGGTAAGCCAAAAGCAGCGGCAGCAAAGAATAATAATGGCTTTTTACTTGGTCGAGCCGAGCTAGCGGGTGAGCCATCAGGAAGAGATTTCCGGCCTTCGAATCTAGCAAACGCTCGCGGAGTGAGAGACATCGCGTCACTTGGTGGCGGTCGGCCGGTTAGCTTGGCGAAGAGCGTCCGAAGCCATCTCATCAGGGTAAATATTCCTAGGATCGAGCCTAGGGAATTCTTAAGGTTCCCAAATTGTTCTGCCACTGAGACCATGGCTAAAACGGTTAGCTACAACTCCACCGTTGAGGAATAAAGTCATACCGAAAAAGCTCGAATGAGTTGCCATGTAAGTGCTCTCTAACATCTGTGCAAATCCGCCGAATGCGCCTACAATATTTTCGATCATTTGAAAGGTAGCCTGAGTGTTCTGCGTGAGACCATTTGTCAAGCTATTAGGGTCGTTTGGGTCTGCGCCCATACCACCATACATGTTGCCCATACTGCCGTAGCCCATACCACCCATCCCACCCATACCGTATACCCCACCCATACCGCCCATGGCGCCGTAGCCCATTCTCGAGTATGGGTTTCCGTATGTCGAAGAGATTCCCCCGTAAGGTGAGTTTACACCGACTCTATTGGCACTGTAGGGAGGATACGCATTGGCGTTTCGAGGAATTGCTGAGTTAAGACTTGCCGGCCGCTCAGGAATCACTGGAGCGCTTGACGTTGACGTTAACGGAAGTGCAGCCGTTGAGCTTGGGTTAGAGGGTGATATAGGTAATTCAACGTTTGACGTTGTTGCTAGGTGAGAGGAATCAGTCTTTTGATTCTCTTGGCGACATTAATTAGATAGGGACTAACCTGTAGTTCCTCCCCTCTCCCAAGGCTTGGGTGGTGATGGCGTCGCCATGTTTGTATGTACCACCATTCATATAGCACTTTGTAAAGCTAATTCGGCTGATATAATCAAGCTCAAAGTTGGTTTGGACTGAAAAACATGAATTTACAGATAACAGGACGAAAGGGGAATTCGTAGAAGACGTATCAAAAGGAGGACGAGGTGCACAGAATAATTGTAGATCTTGCCTGTTTCATTATGTAATTCGCTATTCGGACGTGTCAGCCAAATTATAATCGGTTATGCGTTACCCTGCTGCTGACTCAGTCAGTTGGTTAACAGAACAGCTCTCAATTCATGGGCTTGATGATATGAATTATTGTTCCTCAAATTGGGTTAAATTTGAAGATGAGGACCGAACACAAAACCCATGGAGCATGCCCTGAGAATAGGGGAGTTTGTTGATCAGAGACATTCTGGGAGAGTGAAGATGCCAAGGCAACCCACGAACACGAGTTAATGACTAGTGGGAGCCATCACTATCGATAACTAAGCTTTACAAGACTCCTCTCCGTCCAAAGTTATGACAAGCCCTCACTCATCGCCTTCAACGCCTGAAATTGGGAGAATCAAATCATGCCCCCCCTTTGTTCCAGCTTTGATAATTGTCGATCTCCAAGAAGACTTCTGTCCTCCTGTCTGTTCTGACCCCATCCGGCACGGCCTTGGCTAATTCATCAAAGAATGGGTCGCTCATTGTTCCCAATGCTCGAGACATTATTCCTAAAATCAACCAGCTACTCGATTACCCCTTCATCGTCAAGGTAGCTACCAAAGATTCTCATCCAAAGACGCATATATCTTTCGCTTCAAACCATGTCGGGAAATCAGCGTTCTCCGATTCTTTCACTCAGTCCGACCCGATGAATCCAAATGAAAAATACTCTATTAGGTTATGGCCCGATCACTGCGTGAAGGGAACCCCAGGAGCTGATCTTGTCCATGAGTTGGCTACCGCAAAAATCGATATCTTAATTGAAAAGGGTACAGATGAGGCATCTGAGATGTATTCTGGCTTTTATGACATGTGGGGTCGTGGAAGCGACCTATTAGGGGTGCTCAAGGCGAAGAATGTCACACACGTATGGGTCACGGGGCTGGCCTTGGAGTACTGTGTAAAAGAGACAGCAATTCACGCTGCTCGCGAGGGCTTTGAGACCGTGGTTGTGCGGGAGGCCACGAAAGCGATTGATGATACGCATTGGGCCAAAGTCACAGACGAACTCGCTCAGTCAGGCGTTCGTGTGGTGAGTGACGTTGATGAGAAGTCATCGACCTTTGATATGAGTTGGGGTACACCTAAATCGTTCGGTTGAACCATCCATTCCAAAATCCTGTATTTCACTCCATTTGCGCATTGATAATCGTCTTCCCTCCACATCTAGGGTTTCTCGAGGATCATGATTATCCTTGTCGCCCACTGCTATCAAAGAGCTGGACACCAATAGAAAAGATAACAGATTAGAGGGGTGGCTTTTAGATTGACTCAAACAATGCCCAAGTCAGTCAACACCTGCCCTTAGATTTTGATTCTAGTGTATCGTCGACCTGTTGAACTCAACACTAAGTGTAGAATTATCATTCCTCTACAACTGCGGATCAGAATTAAAAATTTTCACAGGATAAACCCTTATATGCTTCATCCAGATAATCTATACAGATTTAACACCTTGGCTGGTCTTAATACTGGCATACATTTATTACCACGTTTCATACCTCATTTTGTTCCCCTCTCCAGCTAACCAAGCAAAAGACAAATGTAATTCTCTTGCTACAGGGGAAATTTTTAAAAATTAGTGGCTGATGTACCGCCTTGCTTCCAATATAGGACAGTATCTGAATATACACCTAGCCTTCCAGAGCATTTTGGGGGTCCACACTTTGGATATAGTAGGATTCTATTCAATTAGGAGCGTTTTTTTCACTTCCTCGCCTCCCGATAGTTTCGCTCCTTGTCTTGACCGCTGGATAGAGTGTTGGTTTTGATTTTTTGATATAAAATCTGTGGTCGTGATCGATTGTCGTGAAGGACCCCATCGTAGCATCAAATAATGGAACTATACGCAAACATCTAGTAACTCATGCAGAACTTCAGTTCTGGCTTTTTAAATGATGTGTAAGATGGAAAGGGAAGTTCTGATAATTCAAATCTTGTTCGTCCTAGGGACTTACGAGTCCAATGGCTTCCGCGAGCTTCTCACTCGCCAGCCAGTGGGAAACGGATGTTGGATTACAACAAGGGCTGCATGAACTACCATTTTTTGATTTTTCCACAGTATCCCTTCCTCATCCAACGTTATTATCATCGTAGGTGTTGATATAGGAATACTTGCGACTGAAAATGAGTCAATTCAGCTCAAAGTTCGAGGAGTGTGTATCAATCTCGGCTCGTAATATTTAGAGTGCGTTTCTCTTTCTTCCATTTGTGTAGCGAGAGCATCTAAGTATTCCTCGAAGCTATCCTTATGCAGAGGATTGGCTGAGTACTCAACCGATTTTGAATCAAGGTTGATGGCCTCACCTTCCTGGATCTTGCGTAGTCATAGAAGTTCTACATATCCCCCCTTCCCTTATTCCCGTACCCACTGAGCCTTACCATCCTGATCGTCGATAATATCATCTAGTGAGTCCAAAATGTTGTCCTTTGCACACCCAGGATCTAGGAATATTGTCTGTGAGAGTGCATCTGCAGCCTTATTCTTAGGACCCTCGATGTATCTGATCTCGACATTTAACGCTGCAAGTTCTAATGCCCATCGACTGGAGATTCCATAAACTAGGGGAGATTCGAGGTAGAATGTCAAGGGCTTATGGTCTGTCCAAATTATTGAAGGTGAATTGGTCATAAGCATGTAATAGTATTTATGTGCATACAAAACCATGCCGAATAATTCTCTTGGAGGGCAAGACTGAACACCTGTACGCCGTGTCCTCTGCGAACCTGGGAGTGAAATATTCCCCCAGAGCCAAGTTCAGTCAAATTTCGCAAAATCAAAGAAGTTGGCCCACGAGGCAATGATTTAAATTACTCCACCACGTCGTTTTTCCGCTCCCAACGAGTTTGACTTCCACCCAAGCCTCATCAAGTCTACAAGTACGACATAGTACATCCTCATCCCAATGACCACATCTCTCTTTGACTTTCTCTGGCCTCAGCCGATCACCAAATACACGCCCAAGCCGATATTTACACCCGACGGAGGACACAAAGCGTGGCGCACAAATCTGGGAGACTATTCTTTGGGATTGGCGTGAGAGTATTAAGGAAAAGTTAACAAGATGATGCGACGGATGGATACAGTCTCGACGGGCGTGAAATTTTGAATATTGTCAAGGAGTTTTTACAAATTGAGCTTTGTGCGTGTCAAGTCTTCGGTTGCGAGAGTGCAGCCGACACTATAAAAACTGCCATGGTTGGATGGTGCGGTGGTACATTGTCTTGGCCGGTCTGCCAAGTAGAGTCTGGATAGCTTGGACACATATCCCACTTGAGACAGTAGATCGCTGCTTCAAATCCGGCAAAACACAATCAAATTTCTCGCGGCGCTGGTATGCATGGATGACGAAGGCATGCTTGGATAACCAAAGGTTATGAAATTCCCTTCGGTGGGTACTTACGGAGGAGGGTTGACTGTTTGTGTAAGCAAGCATACCTCATAGTGGTATTTGCGAATGAAATCCAGAGTATGAGTGTCTCTAACCTTAAAAGGGTCATCCAACATTTGTATAAAGTACCGTTTATTTTTCATAGCTAGATAGCTGCATACACATCAAATGATTTAAAAAAAAAGGTGTGGCGTGGAATTCCCAGCAACGATGGTACTGCTTGATACAACAGAGCTGTAAGAAAGTGATTGCAGCTCCGCATCCATCAAAAAGATGAATCTTTGTATTGGTAGGTTTTAGTCATAAAAATGAGATCCAGCTCGTTGAGTATTGACCAGGCTGCAGTTATTTTGGCAGTACCTGCATTGGTATGGTGCCAGATATTACCTGAACTTATTGTTCAAATTCGGATAATTTCTATTTTCTCCTATATGAGCATGTGTATATTTACATAATATTTAGCCTCAATTGCTATCATATCTTTCCTACCAAATGTACACATTTCAAACTAGAATTGTTGAGACTCATCATTTCTCCACCTAAAGCATACCACTTCCAACTTCATTGTTACACAGCGAACTAAGAGCAACATCATAAGGAATTCTCGTTACATCACATACTAATTCAACAGATATTATGATATCAGAATAGCAAATTTTCTCCATGGATCGAGAAAATTTTATGATGTAGTCAGTGCCCATGGCCAAGTTGTAGACGAAAATAAGGCCTGTACTGCAACCATATTTTCAATACGCACGATATTGCGACAGGATTTATGTCTATTTGTATCCTACACAGCGAGTATGAAATTTGGGTTATGAATAGCTTCTGTAGATCTCAAGATCAATTTATCTACTAAAAATCTTTTTGGTAGACAAGAGATAGCGAACGATATCAGTTTTTTTAGACACTAAAATTGGACATGTTTTATCATCTCAATGGTTCGTGATAGGGCTGTAGATAATTAGTTTTAATGATTTGTGTAGAAGTGAAATCTCCACAGGCTAGATTTTGGACCAAAAACGTATCAACCTTACTTCCCCTAATCGCCATCTCGATGAAAACTCGCTTAAACACTCACATTTTTGTAACTGGATCTCAGCTTCGTACAAGAATTCACTCCGAATTTCGTAGTGCACATCACGTACAGGCTTTCAGTCTTGCCCTCCTCATCAATAACTGTGCAGCCTGATAAAAGGAAGGTGACAACCGACATGATGATCATGTGACGTGAATCCCTATAAAGACGCGATTGAACTCGTATTCTCAACGGCAACTTACTTCCCATCTTCCCATCATCCAAATCTTCCACACCAATCAACTCGCAACCTTTCTTTGCATCATGTCCCAACAAAGAGAGCTTTTAGATTATCATTCTGAGAAGCCAATTGAGGATATCCTCCAGGAGTTTAGAAGTAACTATCAAAAATATACTATTAATTTTGGTAAATAATGCATCGCTGCCCAGGAAGAGTCTAGCTAAATTTATAGTTCTTAATAAATACCACAATCAGCTGGGCTCTTACGCATTTCGAGCAGGGAATTATAACAGGATTTATGAACTAGCCAACTTCAATAAGACTTCAGTCAATATCTTTGATGGCCAATCCGATCTCGACGTTTTGATAAACTGATAACCGCCAGTCTCTGCAATTAAAACTGAGCGCGATATCCTAAAATTATCCATCCGTGCACCCAAATAAATATCGAAAAGTATATTGCAATTGGACCCGTCGTAAAGTAACACGACATTTACAAAAAATATTACAAAAGTATCAGATTTTAACAGCACAGCCAAGGGTCTTAAGAATTTCATTCAATCTGAATTTAATAACAACGTATTCTATCAAATCGGAAATTTCTGAGAAGTCTTCTTTGAAAATAAGGGTTGGTCTGAATAGACTTCCCGAATTTTGGAAAGTTATCAAAAGCATTGTAATGCCGAGAAGGAGGAAAAGTCAAAAGAACTCGAGAAGATGAAGAATTCAAAAGATATTTGTTAACGGAAAAATCTACATAAGCTTAAAAAAGTGAAGATCCTTGATGTAAGCATGGAAGAAAGAGAGGTGTGGGACTGGCTCAGATTTTTCAAACATAAAATTTTGAGCTAACTCAAAGGCCCTGCACCAAAACCATCAAAAAGGTATCCAATTGTCATGAAAGAGCCTTACTTCCAGATAAAAGGACAATATAGTCGTACGAACCGAAAGAAGCGTGCAATAGAATCAATGGGCAAGGTCCAAATTGACTTTCTCGCTAAAAGTATTAACTTGCCAAAAAAAAGTCATGTTGATTGGCAGGATATAAATGTGGTGGGTGAGTTCACCATATCACGTGGTGGAGAGGGAAGAAAAGATAAGTTTGTGCAATTTTCAAGGTCTGTTCGAGAGGTATTTTTTGCTCAGCCTCTACGGCGGTTTCTACATGGTTTCTGTTTGTTCCAAGAAGAATTCGAGCTGTGGGGTTTCGATCGCTCGGGAGCCTATGGCGCTGGCTTACAGAGTATTGTTGATGACAAGGAGATGTTGATACGAGCAATAAGCTCGTATATTTTATTGAGCAATGAAGAACTTAGACGTGATACCTCCATCACTCAAAATGGAGAAGAGGAATTTGACCAGTTCTCTAGAAGTGGAGAGGTTCCGGGCCCATCAATTGTTTTTGAGTCTGGACCTATAGTACAACCAATGAGACTGATAACTCGAGGTACGACTTGCTACGAAGCGAAGGACGAATCAAAAGTGATTAAGTACTCGTGGAGCAGTGCAGAAAAAAATACTGAAGTCTATTTATTGAATATTGCCGAGCTGTTTACTCCAACGGGTCAATTTTTGGTTTCGTCGCCGGCATTCGGGATGCCATCAAGGGGCACCAAAGACTCCCTGGTAAAGAGATTCTTCATGGAGATATTTCTGAAGGAAATATAATTTTTTTTGAAGCCAAATTCAGAGGATGATTTAAACAGGATGCTGATGTCACGGTTTCAGTACAAAATGCTTGGGCGATCTTGTAAGTACAGTATATTAATTATAATTCTCTGGAGAGAGAATTCCTCGATGTAAAGTCTACATATATATATATATATATATATATATATATTCTAAATTACTGCCCTTCAAGATGATTCTCCCTGTGACCTGAATAATTGAGACGCTTCTACAACTACCTAGAAGGTTCTCGGCACACCTGTTATCCTCATGAACCTTCAGTGTGTTTCCAGAAGGTTCACTGAGAATATTCGAAGTTCTGTGGCTTCCGAGACCTTCCCCTTGTGCCATAGCCTACGCTAGCCAGCGTAGGCTACAGGAATCTTTCGGCTTAACAGCCGTCACAGCTGATAGACCTAGTGCCAAGGTACAAGACAGTAATCATTTAATATGTTTAAGCGATCACGTTTTACACGATGTATATTATATGATAACTATCTGGTACCTTGACACCTAGATCATTCCGTGAATATGAAAGGAAATATGACTTTGGAAGATGATTGGTTCATAACGGGTATCATGAAGTTCATGGCACTAGAGAGACTGAAGTTTGCCCAAAAAAGGAAGTCCATTGGGCATACATGTCGCCATGATCTGGAGTCACTCTTCTATGTGTTCATCTTAGGATGTATAGAATATGAAGACGTATCTGCAGACGAGGTCAACAATCTAAATGATTGTTGCACAGACGATATTGAATCGAACTTTAAATCAAAAGAGACGGTGTCGAACATTTCGACACAGAAGTTCTCGACAAATTCTTAACTAGTTTTAAAGGGCTGAAAAGACTAGCGGAGAAACTATGACGAATACTTTTTAACGATGAATATCGTTATATTGAAACATCTGATGACCGAGCACCACTGTACAGAAGAATAATCAGGGCATTGGATAAGACCATTGAAGATTTCAAGGGTAAGATATATATTTTTGACCAGATGAAAGAACTGTTCCTTCTGACTCGACTTTTATAAACTTCAAATTGTCTAGGTTGAAGAATCAAGAACAAATTGTTTGAAGCACGTCGGAACTAATCGGAATGATTGGCCGTTATTCGATGGAGAGGATTAGAGAAACTGCCCAATAGGTGAAAATTTACCATATGTCTCTAGTGTCACAGTTTCGAGGGACAGGTGCTAGGGCAACTATGTGGTCGATGGTAGTAAATAATAATTCTAAGGAGAGAACTTCCACTACATCTATCTAGTCATTTATATACGTGAAAGCCTCCTCGCCACCGAGGCTAATCCCTCTCCCCTCCCTATGCTATGGGGCTCCCCTAGTGTTCTGACTGTGCCTGTAATACAGCACTATCGCGTTATGGTCCGGAGGGATTGTACTCGGTCTCGTATATTCCCAGCCAGTGCAAGTCTATCAACATGTGGTGCAGTTACGTACTGCCGTGCCGCACTGCCGAGCCCGATGCCATGTGAATACCATGCAAATGCCGACGCAAAAGTATTGTATTGGATGGCGCCGCACACTGAGGTTTCTTGTGCACGTCAGTAAGAATAAAGTGATAAATGTTGACTGTGAAATTCACGGATGTCTCGTGGCTCCGACTACGAAAATCTACATGTATGTAGAGCTTAAGGCTAGGTGTAAATTTGTATTTCTATTAACGTTCTAACTCCTCCTTAAATACATGAAATCCCCTTTATTCCAGATAAGGTAAAGATCTATGATAAATGACAAGTAAACCATCAGAGTACAGTAGGGGAGGAGTGAGGTGCTTAGCCGCCCGGGTTGTGACCAAGGAATGCGAGGGGTGCATTCTTGATGGAATATTTAACTCGGCGGCTCGCCTGGACTTGGAATTCAGGATCCACAACATTAGTGCATTGGTAGTCATTAATAACGCCACTCAAATCAGGCCTAAGTTAACCAACATAGGCTTCAGGAACCAATCGGCTTACCAGCCGTTACATCTAGGTTGGATACGTAGAATAGTGACTGTATTCTAATGAGACGGGTATCAATTCTCAACACCTTAATCAGAATTAATCATGAGCATTAAATTTACATTCAACTGAATTGGTGTGATATTTCTGGAAAAGTGCTGATATTATTCGAGTTAGTGTCGAATCTTTTGAGCTTGTCCGGAAGCTTGAATGGTTGAGACTGGAGGTATGTGGAAGAATATCTCTCACGGGAGGCTTTATAGAATTATTTATTGTGATAGCATGAGGGTCAGGAAAGACTCTGACTAAAAGGCAAAACAATAATATGATTGTAATCTATGAGGAGAGAAAGACATGGTGGCTAACGCAATACTATATACACATAAAAGTGGTTCCTCACTGGTCCAAGCGTACATTGTAGCACGTGATTAGTGTCCTATGACATTACTTTCCTCCCCCGGTTTCATTTATTTGTTTTTCTTTTTTGCATAGTTCGATTTCTTAATGTTCGACCTGTAAACATCCCTAACTGAAGACCAACTTTGTCGCCATCCCCGTACTGCTTGACAAATTCTTTGTAGGCATCTGTTAACTTAAGATTTTGTCGAGGCTCCCATGTGGGTTCAGCAAACCCTTTCCAGAATACCAGGACTTTGCGACGCCCATTGATTGTTTCAGCGCGAACTATTTTCTCAACAGCATACAACGGATGTTTTCCATCAACTAACGGGGGCGGCTGTGTGTCATCGACTTTTTGTGAAGGCAGTGGATCATTTGGGTCATGCCTTAATAAGTCTACAAAAAATCGATTATGTATGCCTGTTGGTACATCTAGTTGATACACATCAGGTGCAATTTCTTTTTGTATTCTGTATTTTGCTTGAGTCCATGAGAGTTTCTTTTTTTGTTGCGGGGTTTCGACGTTTTTAAGGTTTAGCCAGACGGTATCGCCCGGTTTGAAACGTTCCGCTGGTCTCCTATGATGGTTGGCTGATTCTTCCATTAATTGCTGTGCTGTTGTCATAGCTGCCTGTGCCATGCTTTGACCCTGTATTATTCGGTCTACGAATGCTCGCGCGCGGGCTTGCGGTGATTTTGTTGCTCGTGAATTAGTATGTGTTTGTTGTATTGGTTCAGCATCATAGCTGTGAGTAACAAAAAATGGGCTAGTGCCAATAACTGTCGATTTTCTATTATTGAGTGCTAACATGGCAGTTGGGAGTAGTTTAGACCAGTCTATCTGCGAGTAGCTAATAAATGCTCGGAGGTAGTTTAACACTTCTTGGTTCATCCTTTCTGTACTACCATCGGTCTGCGGATGGTAAGCGGTCGACAATCTTTGGTTAATACCTGTCATTTTGCATAAAGAAGTCCAGAAATGACCCACCCAATTTGCCCCTCTGTCTGATGTTATAAATTTAGGAAACCCATGAAAACGATAATGACAAGTTAGGAAGCGTTCTGCGCAAGCTTCAGCTTCCATCGAATTCATTGCTTCTAGGGTGCAGCTCTTGAGTAAACGGTCAGTGATAACCATAAGATATTTGGGGTCGTCTTCTTTTTGCGCAGGCAAGTCTGTCATGAAATCTACCGACAACTCACTATGAAAGCGTTCAGGTACAGGGAGTGGTCTGAGTAATCCTTGCGGGCATTGACGCCACGCTTTAGATCGACTACAGATCGAGCAGTTTCGCGTGAATCTGCAAATGTCTAAATATTGTTGAGGCGAAAAAATGCTCGAGACACTATGTGAAGGGTACCGTCTCTTCCGGGGTGTCCAGTAATACTTGAGTCATGAGAACGTTGTATGATCGTTGTTCTCAGTGGCTCCCAATTTGGAACCCATAGCGCACCTCGTCGTGTTAACGCGCCTCTGTCATCTAGGCTACAATCTGTCATTTGAACCCCTAATTTAAGGTCTATAGGTAAAGTAGACTGGCCTGCAGCGACTGATGCATGAATACTGTGAAAAGCTTGGTCTTTTTCTAGAGCTTCGTCCCACAAAGAAGCAATTTCCTTATCTTCAAATAATTTTTTGCCGCTGGGCATGATATTCTGGTCAGTTTCAATATGTTTCAAGGTCATATCCGGAAAGTCTACAATGTTTATTGTATTTAAGATGAATTCTTCTGGTGAAGACGTGCTTAAATTATTTTTGAACAACTGGATATTGCGGCCTTGTAACCGCTCGTCCGACGTATCCCGCGGGGCTTCTTGTGCCCGCCGCGAAAGAAAGTCTGGTTTACCGGACTGGGAGCCAGGCCGGAATAAAATTTTGAAGTTAAACCTTGCCAAGGTCTCGGCCCATCTCACTTGACGTTCGCTAAGTTGTCTTGAAGTTGTGAAATATCGTAAATTTTGATGGTCTGAGATAACGGTAAAAGGATTTTCAACGCTTCGAAGCTCACCATCAAAATGGCGCATTGTTGTTATAATAGCGAGCAGTTCTTTATCATGAATGTTATAGTTTGATTCTGCTGGAGTCAATTTACGTGAAAAGTAACCTACTGGTCTTAGACGATTTTTTTCGTCAATTTGAGAAAGAACCCCACCGATAGCATAGCCAGAGGCATCTGCTTCCAAATAGGTTTCTTTCTCGGCTGAAAAAAGCGCTAATAATGGTGCTGAGGATAGCATAGACTTAAGCTTTTCGAATGCATCTTTTTCTTTCGTGTCCCAGCTCCAGCGGGTTTGTTTCGATGTGAGACTGATCAATGGCTGGGCAATGGCCGAAAATTTTGGAATAAACTCTCGGTAAAAATTTGCGAAACCGAGAAAAGAGCGGGTTTCAGAAACTGTCGTTGGTTCCTCCCAGTTTTTGATGGCTTCTATTTTGGCTGGATCAACTGTAACACCCTCGCCAGCCTTGATTACGAACCCAAGATATTTGACTTCAGACGTGGCAAAGGTACATTTGTTGATGTCTAACCGTAAGCCAGATTCTTCGAGTCGTCTGATAACTTCTTCAACCTTTTTATAATGGTCGGATAAATCACCATCAGAATAGATGATAACATCATCCATATAGGCTGAACAGTATTCGTCCAAAATATCTTGTAACACAGCATTTATGTAACGTTGAAAAGTAGCTGGTCCGCCGCATAATCCAAATGGCATGACAAGCCACTCGTATTGTCCATACCTTGTTCGAAACGCTGTTTTCCATTCATCGCCAGGTCGAATACGTAGGCGATGGAATGCAGTACAGACGTCAAGTTTTGTGAAGTATTGGGCTTTGGAGAGTTGCTGAAGTGTTTCTTTGATGAGCGGCAACGGGTATCTGTCCCTTTTTGTTATCAAATTGAGGCCACGATAATCAACGCAGAATCGAAGACCTCCGCCCGGTTTTTTTGCGAATAGTACCGGTGCATTTGCAGGAGAATTGCTGGCGCGAATCCATCCTTTACGTAAGTAATCTGTAAGAGTTTTACGGAGAACGAGGAGCTCATCTCGTGACATGCCATAAAGTGGACCTGAGGGGGGTTCCTTAGGTTTGCCTTCATCGTCTAGTTCAAGGTTTATAGAATGGTCCCATCCTGGCTTAGATTCTGGGAGGATTCCATCTTCATCAGCTAGAAAGTTCTTTGCTAAATGTCGAAGCTGCTGAGGTAGTTGATTTGATATTTCTTCCACCGTTTGCTTGACCGCTGAGTTATCTAATTTTTTCAAGGCCTTGTTGATATCTGCTATAGTGATGGAGAATAAATGTAGATGTTTATTTGCTTTTCTTCCACGACGGATTTCCGCGGCAAATATTGAAGCTGTAACGTTTTTTGCTTGACGTAGTTGGTGCATAGAGCCTGATAACTCATCCCGTTCCATCCATCCAGACTCCTTGACTTTTATTGCGTTTGCACCACTTCCTAGAGTGAGAAACTTCTTACCTGCTTCATATGTTACATTGTTACGCTCGGCCCAACCTTTGCCGAGGATTATATTATATTGTAAGTTTGCTACTATGTAGCCAAATACTCTTTCAGCTCTACCGTCAATGTCAAGTGTAGCCCAAGTCATTTCGGTAATGGGAATTTGAGGTCCATCTTTGGCGAGCTTTAGAGATCTGTGGGTGACTGGAAGGCGTGGTAAGTGTGCCTGGTCTGCAAAACTACGATCAAAAACTGCGTAGGGTAGGCATCCTGTGTCAAAGAGTGCGGTGGAATAACAAGTAGAATTTATTAAAATATCAATTAAAAATGGACTACTATTCAACCTTTCAACAGCCTCCCTAATTTCGCTAGCAGGTGGTATTTGATCTAGTAGTTCTCCAAACACACCAACATTCCCCTGAACACGACTTCGTACAGGGGCTGCTAGTTTTCCGACTCGCTTATTGATGCAGAAGCTATCCTTAGATTGGACATTTCTGAGCGAAAACCTTTAAACTTGCATTCTCTAAAACGGTGCGATGGAAATACATTGCATCGAATACATCGACCTGATTTGAGACGCTGATGGCGTTCTTCCTCGGAACAATGAGGGGCATTTGGACGTTTATCTAGTGGCCGAGCCTGTCCAAACCCTTTGGAATTGTTTCCATTATTTATAGCTGATATAACTGTAGAAACAATAGAAATAATGTCAGTCCCTGACATTTTTATATCTCCCTCACGGTCACGTATTGGAGAGTTTACGCTGGGTTTTGGTGATTGTGATTGTAATTGTGTTTCTGTTTGGTTGACTATTTGCTTCTGTAGTTGCTCTTGAATGTTTAGAGGAAGGTCTCCGATCGCATTTTCGGTGTAGGTTTCTCCAGTGTCATCTACACTCTTAGCCTGAAATTCTGGCAAGGATTCCCAATTAGTTGCTAAAGTCGATAGTTGTTCGACGTATTTTTCATAGTTTAGCTTTTCTAGATCTGTCTGGTTTGCTGCAGCCCGGCGTAGATACGGAGCAATGGCCTCAGATAGGGTGTGGATTCGAGAAACTCCAATAGGAGCAAGTTCACCTGAATTGCTGAGATAACCTTCGAAAGTGTGAAGGAACTTTGCGAAAGGTTGCGCGTTTCCTTGTCTCACAGAGTAAAGGAGGCGTCGATTTCGAGCTTCACGGTCCCTATCAACGAAGTGCCGGTCGAATTCGTCGAGAAGTGAACTTGAGTAAAATTCTTTAGCTTTAACTTGTTTCTCAAAGAAAGGCCCCACTCGGCTTCTGTGCTCCGCTGGTAACGTCTGCATAAGTGCAAGGCAGACGCCTCTTTCACCACCAAAACCCTTGATGATTGCTGGGTCCTCCGCTGCTACTCGCCACATGACTGAGCATAAAGAATATTGATCAGGTGTTCCATCCCAAGTTGTGAACTTGTGCTGTACTGCGTCGGTTTGGTTTGTCATTGTGGCTTTAATATTTCTGGTTTCGTGTTTAGTTGTTGCGATTTTTGATTCAGGCGTCTGTGGCTCTGGTTCCAGGGCAGGTCTGTGAGACTCTGTATTTGCACTTGAGGCGTCGATTTCTATCGCAGAAATTTCACGGAGAATACCTTCAAGGTTAAAATTGTCGTCACTACTCATATAATTGCGAGACGTCGCTGATTACAAGTGGTTTAGACTAAAATGGAGATTACAATCAATGTGATAGCATGAGGGTCAGGAAAGACTCTGACTAAAAGGCAAAACAATAATATGATTGTAATCTATGAGGAGAGAAAGACATGGTGGCTAATGCAATACTATATACACATAAAAGTGGTTCCTCACTGGTCCAAGCGTACATTGTAGCACGTGATTAGTGTCCTATGACATTTATAAAAAGATGTAATTTTCTTTATCTGTACTTCTCTATTCCCCTTGGTAGATCACCTAGTATACATTAATCTAATATCTAAGGCAGGATGATATATAGGAATTACTTCTCTAAAACTTATCGACTTTAAATTTGATCGTCGGATTTGTATATTGGTTTGTTATCATAGACATGGAAATAGATTCGTGAGATTGCTTAATGAGAGGCTATGATTTATTCCGATATTATTTAGTAGAAGACTTGGCCCAACTATCAGAGGGCTACAATATCTTTATCTATCTACAGGTAAATCCTCCATATTCTATATATGCTAGCCTTGCAGGACGTAGCATATAAAACTTGATTTGTATCATCATTTTGGGGTTGAGGTTTACCGTGCATTTTGCTACTTGAGTCGCATGCCTGCCCACTGTGAGATACGCTCAGGTGTCAATCTAATAACCCACACCAAACCGAAACTACTCACAACACTGATTATGACCCCATGGATAATTAGAATAGTAGCCTGCAGTATAGCACAATTAAGCTAAACATCGTTGATCAGGAACAAATCCGAACGAATACTGATAGTCAAAATCCAAACATGTTGCTGCTTGTTAAACCTCTACAACAAGCCTATACTAGTCTGTCGTGTTAGGTATTTGTGTTGGTTTATCACCGGTTCCAGGTAGTGTGCTAACACAAAGATTGGGTAAAATGGTTATTGATCAAAACGTTTAACTACATATCTCTGTCTATCTTGAATAATTGTTGATTATTTTACGTCGTCTATCTTGAATAATGAATGGAAGAAAACCCCAACGCCGCACTGACACCACGAGACTAATATCCGTACATTTCGCCATAGCTACTCTACCAATACCATTATACAGACAATTTGATTCGGGTGTACATAGAATTTGTTAGAGTTAGCTACTAGTGGTTACGGATGGGCTCCTGGGCCATGTAGAGCATGCAAAAATGCGAGTAATAATCTTGATTGCGCGAAGAATGACTGAGTTATCTAAACAATCAATATTGGATATCTCCCTACTTATAGTCCCTAGACTATCTGTTGGTATAAATATCTTGACCTCATTTTCCAGTATAGGTCGTAGATTAGTAATTGTTTGTTGTGAGTATTAGGATCTTTTGTAGAATAGGTGTTAGACTCTACGGGTCAATTAATTCCTAGCTGCCATTTCTCTTTCTGTTACTATCTAGATTATGTACGTCCAGAAAATGGCAAATGCTCTATCTCTCCCCAACTTGTCCCCACGAACCGAGTTTCTCATGGTTGAGAACGAAACATCTCTAGTGAGAAGATATAGAGCTCCCACTGCTACAAACCGGGCGAAACACCTTTGTCCGTGTCAAATTGGAGTGTAGGCGTTTGACTTGAAGCGGAATAGGAGGGCGAGAAGAGGTCGGATGGATCGCAAGAGATGACTGAAGGTCTACTGGAAATTACTAGAAGGAGCTAAAGGTTTGAAAGGTGGGTAAAATAGATTGTTTTTAATGTCTAGAGGTTCGAGTGGGTACTAATGATAACTAAAGGTACAAAAGGTAACTGGAGGTAACTAGAGGTAATCCGATGTAATCCGAGGATGGTGGTTGTGACAGAAAACTAAGCGTAGAGAACTTATTGTCCACAGATCACGCCATCATATATATACCTGCCCTCCTTCCACTAGCTCATCATAACATAGACCTTAACCCAGTATCAACATGATACCATGTGTCAAGGACTGTACTGTTGTCATAGCAACATAGAAAGAATGGTAAAATTATGTACTGAAGGAAGGATCGGAAGAGGAATCCTTACAGGCCGAAACAAGTAACTCCAAGCTTTGTAGACCTAACACCTTAAACTCTATGTTGATCGCTTCCAAACTATCCACAGTTTGATAATAGGAGAATAGAAAGATCCAACAATAAAACCGCAGAAATGTGACAAACAGTCTACGTTCTTTGCACCGTGCATTGGTATTACGACACTGATCAGTAAGCCTGCCTAAAACTCAGCACACTTGACGAAAGACTTTTCCTCTCTCTCCTTGAACTAGAGATGGCAAGACCCATAGACCTTCCTGCAGAACTGCAGCCTAACTCTCTACATCTCTTTGCTCAAAGCATCTGCACGGCGAGCTCTTGGAAAAGGGACTGGACAACCTTGGCGGAACAACGGCTGCAGATACGCTGCGCAGGCTTACCTGACAACTAGAAGAAGCTCAACTGGCCCAAGCGCTATCACCGCCGGGAAAAAGTTATTGCGTGCAGCTGTCCGCAGGGCAAAGCGAAAGTTTTTCATTATTGACTTTGTAACCTCAGACAACAGGCATAAAATAATTATGGACTGTCAGATGTCGATATGTGTAAATATACGTTAGGTATTGCAAAGAAAATACAATAAAAGTGTAGATGTAAATGTAGATGAAAGATAATTGATTATATTAAAAGATGTGTTCATCATAGAACCTGCCCATCTTCACTTCCGGTCCAGGTCACTTATAACCTATCTATCCAAAGTATTCACACCTCATCCATCCACTTAGCAATACATCAAGACTTAATCTTTAAGTTAGATCTAGTTACAGTCCCGTTTACGGAATGTTACATTCATGTTCGCCATGGTGGTGTTTTCCTATGCTAAACATGTTCCATGCATCTACACCCCTGAGCCGTGTAACTGATAAACATACACTGATGTAACAGTTTAACACACTTGTATCAAAACTGAACCTCTCACACTTTGAATCATAGACCTTCGGATTATACTCCAAGGAGAAACAGTAGCCTGAAATATATCCGAGCATCTCTGTATATTCCTGACCCTGGTCTAATCCAAATATTTCAGGACAAAATAGATCAAGCCAATACAGCAAAAGATGTGTCTAGGATGGTCAACTGGCACCGAACAGTAGGATCATTTAGCACCCTGCCTCTCAAAGATCCAACTAGCCCCGGAGCCCCACCTGAAAACACACTTCAAGAGAAGCGCGACGTCCTAGCTCGGAACCTACTGCAAAATGCCTCTGAAGTAGTAGTCGTTGCATTAGATGTGCCGTCAGTAGGCACTGCCAGCCTTACGCTTCCCGACCTAACGCCGGCTGAAATCAAGGATTCGGTCATCAAAGCAGGCAATACTGTTGTGGTTATGAGCTATGCAGAAGTCACATTGCGGAGTGATGAGGAGTGGATGATGTTATAATTTGTGGTTGACAATGAGTAGCCTCATACAATACTATACTGTAGGTATGTGGACAGAAAGTATAAGACTAAACCTGTGTTCATTTATTGTGGGTACATCTTGTTGAAGCTTTGTCGTGGAGTGATAGATATGAGAGTGAGGTTTATGGGTCACGATGTATGAGATAACTGAGGTGCAGATGTATGAGTTCCTTACTATTGTTGTTGTACTAGTTAGGGATGTATTGTCTATATACATAAAAGGATTTCTCCATCTACAAGTGGGCCAGATCGCTTAGATCTGGCTAGCGGCTTTCGCCATCCTCTTCCTTCTCCCCCGCATGGCATCACGTGCTTTACAACTACTGCTCACCATGGAGTCCGAGGATGAAAAGCGTTAGATTACAACACTTCCCCTCGCTTTGCACATCTGATGTGGTTAGATAGTCTATGGTGAGTTGCCTTTGCTAGGGCTTTGGTTAAAAGGTCGGCAAGATTGTTCGTGGATTTTACGTGGAGAAGTTCAAAATCTCCTTCGTTGTATTTATCGCGGACGTAGTGGTAATGTACGTCAATGTGCTTTGAGCGATTATGAATCCGTGGATTTCTTGCCAGTTCTTGTGCTCCATTGTTGTCTGTGTAGAGCAAAGTGTCGTACTTTTGGCACAGTTGGTCAAGTCCAAATTTCGTCCAGGTGAGTTGGCGTGCAGCTTGCGACATGGCCATGTATTCGGCTTCTGTAGTTGATAGTGCTACAGATCGCTGTTGTTTGCTGCTCCAGGCGATTGCGGCATCACCAAGTCTGATTACGTATCCTGATGTCGACTTCCGAGAATGGGGATCATCAGCGTAGGAGGCATCAGCATAAACTTCGAGAAGCTCGTTCGATCCGAAAGGATAGTTTAGATCCCAATCGGTGGTTCCCGCTAGATATCGAAGGGTATGTTTGGCGGCTCGCAAGTGACTTTCATTTGGACAAGATGCAAACTGGCTTAAAAGTGTGACTGTGTAGGCTAGGTCTGGTCGGCTTCCTATGACAAGGTACATTAAAGATCCGACGATGGCTTGGTATTCCTTCATGTTCTCGAGACGATCCTCTTCACATCCTTTGAAGAGGGTTACGTTCGGATCAAGAGGTGTGCTAACTTTATGTGAGTTTTCAAAACCGAATCGTTTTAGTATCTTTAGTGAGTAGCCTTGTTGAGAGAGCCGGATGCCAGATTTCGCTAGTTTAATCTCTAGGCCCAGGACATAACTCACGTTTCCCAAATTTTTGCAGTCGAAGTCTTTTCCGATTGACGATTTCAGGGCTTGGCGGAACATGTTGTCTGGACCGAAGATTAGAATGTCGTCAACGTATGCCACGACACAGGCTTTTTCTGTCGGGTGAACGAAGACGCATGGATCGAAGTTGGTTATCTCGAATCCTTTTTGTCGAAGGGAGTTCGAGATACAAGCATATCATTCACGACCTGATTGTTTAAGGCCGTAGATACACTTACGAAGTTTAACACATTTTCCGGATGTGCGGAATCCAGGGGGTAGTTCCATGTAAATTTCTTCCTCCAAGTTTCCGTAAAGGTATGCAGAATTTACGTCCATCTGTTGGGGAATCCATTGGTTTTGAGAAGCTATCCGTAGAAGGATACGGAGGCTGTCATACCGAGCTACAGGGGCAAATGTTTCGTCGAAATCGTGACCAGGAAGTTGACTGAATCCTTGAGCCACTAATCGAGCTTTGTACCGGTCGATAGATCCATCCGCTTTTCGCTTGATTTTAAATACCCATTTGGATCCAACAATGTTGCGATTTAATGGTCGAGCAGTTTCATCCCAGGTGTGATTTTGTCTTAAGGATTGTAGCTCCTTATTTACTGCATCACGCCAATAGTGTCCATCAGGCCCTGAGAGAGCCTCGTCGATGTTTCTCGGATCCTCGTTAGTTTCTGTTGCGGTTTTTGCCGCTAGAGTCAATGCAATCCATCCAGTTTCATCTTGTGTTTCCTCAGCAATAACCAGATTTCCTTGCTCATTATCATACTCTTCTCGTGTCTGAAAGGTAGACCCATAGCTTACGGGAAAGCCATAGCGTTGAATGGGTCTAGGTGTCCTCTTAGGTCGAGAATTTGGTGATTTGAAGAATGATACTGGCATATCAGACGTTTCTGGCTGTAAATCTGGGATAGATAGTTCTTTTAGCTGGTGCATCGTTTCAATTTCTCTTTGGATTTGCTTTGAGGGGTCATCGAGTTTGTCATCTGTGGAAAGCTGCGGTTTGGCTATTGATGGGTTGTCCTGGTGTGGCGGTTGTTCTGCTTCGTCATTTATTGCTTGTGGCAGGCTGCTTCGGTTTTCAAGGTTAATTGTGACTTCCCCTGAATCGAGCGGTGCAAACTTGACGTTGGTTGATTCCATAACCTTGTTCTTGGATGGGATCCATATCCGAAAGATTTTTGTGCTACTTGTGTATCCTACAAGCTTGCCATCCAGTGCCCTAGGTAGGAGTTTTGAGCCAGGAGGCCGCGAATCCTCGTGAATGTGAACAAAGCAGTTCCTACCGAAGGGTTGAAGATGGTGTATTGTAGGTTTATTGCCGTGTAGTGCCTCATATGGCGTAATGTTTTCGGGTAGCCATGTATGAGGGAGGCGATTTTTAAGGTAGCAGGCAGTGGCTATAGCCTCTGCCCACAGCGAGAGTCCAAGGTTCATGATTAATGCTCGGGCCATTGTTGTCAGGGTCTGATTAAACCTCTCTGCAGTTCCGTTTCTCTCATGTTCATATGGTGGAGTTTTTTCGTGAACAATTCCTTTCTTTCGGAAGAATGTCGATACTGTTTGATTGATAAACTCCCCCCCGTTGTCTGTTCTCCAACGCTTAATTTTAGCGCTGAATTGCGTTTGTACAAAGTGTACGAAGTCAACCATTTGTTGGGCTGCTTCGTCTTTGGTTCGCAGGAACTTGACCCATGAATGTCGGGTATATTCATCAATAAAAGTTATGTAGTAAAATTTTCCACCTAATGAGGGAACGGAGAACTTTCCAGAGAGATCAGAATGAATTAATTCAAATGGTTTCGTAGCATTTTCACGAGTCTGTTTAGGAGACATGTTTTTTGATTTAGTTTTCTTGCATGTAGGGCAATGGAAGTTTGGGGGTGGTGAGGGAAGGTTGGCCTGTGAATACAGCTTTGAAGGGTTTTTAATGGTGGTTACTCCGGGATGTCCCAACGCCTGATGGAATTCAATGTAAGAGGAGAAGCAAGCATTGTTTTCTTCTAGCTGTATTAAGTGCGCCTTAACTCCTGCCTTTGCCCACAATACTTCACGCCCATTTTTGTCCCGTAGTATTATATCTTTTTCTTTGCCTATCAATGTGTAACCTTTACGACTCACAGCGTCCCAAGAAAAAAGTCGTGTCTTTCCAAAAGAAGGTACAAATAGGACATCGGTTAAGATGGTAGAGTAGACCTCTCCTTGTCGGTTCCTAAGGTTAAGACGAACAGTTCCTTTTCCGGTTACAGGGACATGGGAATTGTCTGCAATTTTGACACTGTGGTTTTTTAGAGGTATCAGTGTTTCAAAATCACGTTTACATCCAGTCATATGAGCCGATGCGCCAGTGTCGAAGATCCATTCTGGATGAGACGAGGATGTCTGAAACTGTGCCGCAAATGCCGTATTGTATATTTGATGTTCTGATTCAGCGGTGGCCGACGAGTGGGCGATTTGGGCAGCGTTTTTCCTGTCTGTCTTCTTCTGCTTGTGCGCTTTTAGCTTCCGACACTCCTTGAAATTATGCCCCTCGTATTTATACTTGCGACTCTTACACCATGAACATTCTTCGATCTCCTGTCTCGCGACTTGATAAGCCTTGTCATCTAAGTTGGTGGCTTTTCGATTTGCCGATATGTCTAGGAGTTTAGAGGATACACCGTCGTAAGTGGTGATTTCTTTTGTCACGAGGTTATCGATGACGTTTTCCATAGACTTGGGCAAGGAGGATAGCAGAAAGGCACCTTTTGCGTCCTCCGACGAGGTCAGGTCTTTGAATGCCTTGGTGAGAGACGTAGTCGAGTGTAGGGAGCGATTTCGGAGGCGGTTCCAGGTATCATTGAAGGTTGAAAGGTATTCCGATATGTTATCTCCGTCACGTAATGTGAGATCAGTGACGGCCTTGAGTAGGGAAATAGTGGAACTTGCAGTTTCTCGATCGAATCGTGCTTTGAATTGTTCCCATGCCTCTTTTGCTGTTTGGCAGTCTATCACCACGGTCTGCAACAATTCATCAACAGCGTTCAGGAGGAGGCCCCGAAGCTGTTTATTAGCATTGTGCCACTTTTGAAACTCATCAGATTGTATTTCAGATTTTATTGGTGTTTCCTTTGTCAAGAAGTCAAGCAATCCCATTGCATCAAAAGTTATCTCCCAACTGCCAACCCATCTGCGATAGTTTTTACCACCGGTCAGTATCGGAAGTCGGTCGAGCTTGAGTGAGATTGGGGTTTGTCCAATGTTTGCCTGAGTTGATGAGAGTGACATTTTGGCGGTGGTTTTTGTGCTAACCGGGCTATAACCTGTTGAAGCTTTGTTGTGGAGTGATAGATATGAGAGTGAGGTTTATGGGTCACGATGTATGAGATAACTGAGGTGCGGATGTATGAGTTCCTTACTATTGTTGTTGTACTAGTTAGGGATGTATTGTCTATATACATAAAAGGATTTCTCCATCTACAAGTGGGCCAGATCGCTTAGATCTGGCTAGCGGCTTTCGCCATCCTCTTCCTTCTCCCCCGCATGGCATCACGTGCTATACAACTACTGCTCACCATGGAGTCCGAGGATGAAAAGCGTTAGATTACAACACATCTATGAAACTATATACATGCTCGCCTAACCAGTACACTAGTGATGTATGCTGTGGCCTTGAGCCACACGCAATGCCCTAGCCTCGACTACCTTATTGTCTCATATCATAACACTTCCCCTGTCAGTAACAGCCATGATACCCGGATATGGATGTTAGTTTATGAATACTAAGATTTGGCTTTTGCTATTCTGTCAGCTAGTTGGCTCGCGGACTGGACATAAGACACTTTGGTATTTCCTTCCTGATACTATTCTTTGGCAGTAGCAAATTGTGAGGGTGATATATAATGACTGCTTGTGGTTATTGTAATTTTATTCAGTGAAATGATTGATTGGTTGTCAACGTATAATGCAGTGCAATTAGCTTCCTCCAAAAGGTTCGTGATATTCAATTCTTGTAATGGTGAATTCAGTCCTTGAAGTTGACGCCATGTTTTTGTTGCCACAAGGTACTCTGCCTCTGTGGTGTAGACGACAACTTCTCGTTTCGTGTGTGATTCCCTGCATTTTGGACCGAATCTGAGTTTATAAAACTTGCCTGATGAAAATCGGCAGGTTGATGGATCAGACCCTAAATGGGCACCAGAATATGCTTCAAGAATTGATCGTCCCTTTATTTTGTGGAGGTAAGCTTTTCTCAGGTTTCTCTGCAATGTATCTTAGGATATGGCGTGCTACCCGGAGGTGATTGGTTGATGCACGAGTTTCTTGGATGGCTTATATGCCATGATGCAGGCAATAAAATTTAACCTGTTTAACTTCCCTGTCCCTCTTTGTTTGTTTGACCAGCTGTTGAGGAATGTGGAAGTAATTTTGTCTTGCTACAGGAGGTCAAGAATTCTAACCAGTCATTATCTTATCTAGTGGAACCGCTTTTGTTTTGCAGATAAAAACGGACTCCCCCTGGCTGAATGGTTCTCTGAGATAAGAATTTTGTGCTGACTCCACTGTTTGTGTGCGAATATCATTTCTCCTTTGTCTGGGACAAGATAGAGGTCAGGTGAAGTTTGTTGGTCAACTGGATTAACTGACTGACGCTCATTTTCGTACTCTGGCTCATTATGGGGTTGGATTGCTGCAGGTTCCATTCCCGTGCTACCATGAAATGGGAGGTGTACTTGGCGTCATGTCTTGTGATGTATCCAACAAAACGTTTGTTAGAATGTTCGGCAATGTGTCTGCTCGAGTGACTGGTGGAACATTCTGATGTTGTATCATTACCTTTTTTTGGCTTACATTCAGTTTGTTATATGGTACCAATGGCTGAATGTTAAATAGCGGGTAATGATTTGATGGACTGTTTCCCTGCTGAGCTTGTAGCTCAGTCTGTGGATTGTCTCTGGTCGACTGCTAATCATCTCTATTTTTTGGATGTTGAGATTGAAAACCTTCTGGTCACATTTGAGGATGCTGTGACCTGTAACCTTGCAGATGCTCCCCCTCAGACTTAAATGGGAGCTGGGATATATGAATTTGTGGGAAGAGTTGGTTTGTTTGTGGGGTAGATGTTGATTATCTTGAACAAGTTCTTTGCCAAGTACATTACCCTCATTGAGAGATGCCTGAGTTGTAAAACTCTCAATCTATTTCCACCCCTTAACTGAGGTTTAATGTGGATGTTGAATGAGATAGTTTCTGTTGGTGTTGGCTTAAACCCTACAAACCACCCTTTTTCTGCTCTTAACTGGAACTCCTCCCGGATTTGGACTTGTTTATTTATATGCACGGCAGCCAAACCGGGGCATGTTTCTGAATCAATCTTCTCTGGATGGGGTTGTTGAAGCCCTTTATGAAGTCGATTATTGGTACCTTTTTTGTTGCGTATGCAGCACAGACGGTTTACAACGAAGCTTGCGTGTCGTACTGCCCAGGGCCAGTAGCTTGGTAGCATGTGGGCATCAATGAGGGATGATAGAGCGACTCTTTGTACGACTTTATTGGCTGCTTCTGATGTACCGTTCTGTTCTGTTGTCTCTGATGCGAAGATGTTGGTGCGGATACTATGCTGTTAATAATAGGATTTTGTTTTTTTTTATAATTCCAACCATTTGTCACTAGGTATGATGCAAATCTGTTTTCCATGTAGGTGATACTTGGATTCGACCTATTAGACAAATGGCGGAGATATTTGATCCTTTGTGTTGCAAATGAGTATCCACCGCATTCTTCTTTTGGCACCAGTCAGAAATACTGCATACTGATGGCCGTTTGTTTATTTGTTTTCCTCTATAGTGTCCACGGAAATTTAGTCCAAGGGCTCATTTGGAATGGGTTGTTGCACTTTGCTTATTTGACATGTTTCACATGTAGCGAGCCCAGATATATCGACCCCTTCGAGTCCCTTAGAAATGCCAGCAGTCTTTTTGAGTAGTAGCTCCCAAGTATGATCTGATTGTTGATGCCAGCGCTGTGCGCTAGTTTGGTGAGGTATTGAGGCTATACTTGATGCTGCTTTCTGGTTTAATTTGCCGATTTTCCATGGATCTGTGTACTTTACATCCTTTTTGAGATGGAGTTTGGCATTGAGTTTAAATGGACAGCTTTGTTGGCATCTAAATAATACTTGTTATTCTAAACCTGGAATGATGCTCGCAATGCTCATTGATCTCCTTTCGGAAATGCTATTTGAGAATGGGTTAACGAGAGAATACACACAAGCAGAATTAGCCTGGAATCCGCCATTTCAATCCATGCAGTGCCTTGCCTCTTAAAGGATGTGACACCTACCAATTGATCGAAATTGTGTGGGCTTTGGCATATTTGCAGGCTGCTGAGGTATTCTTTATTTTCACAGAAACAAAATGGTGCTGTGCACCAGTATCATAAATGTAGTGCTGATTATATCATTGACCAAAGGCTGCGAACCATGTCAAATCTCCTCTTTCTCTTACTCTCACTCTCCGAGTCTATGTCTAGACCATTGAGTACCACTTTCCTTTTCCCTTCCTATTGTATGACTTTACCTTGGGTCTACTTTGTCCTTCCCTTTAATTCCCAGATGCAAGCTTCGGATGTTGCTTGAAGCAGTCTTTATTTATACTTTTATGCTTTTATATCCTGCGTATGGCTTCTGGGTTCGGTGTTTGAGGGTTTGAGGCGACTACATTACGCCTTGAATTTTGTAAACTGCTCTCTGTTTCCCTTGGTGAAGACATAAGAGATCCCTTGGGTTGTAGCCTTCTTTTGTGGCACGAGGTTCTGGTTTGTCTCCAGTTGTCGAGCCATTCAACTCCTTTTGTCCCTCTGATGAATTACCCATTGCCTGTCCCAATGTAATTTAAAGGTTATTCATGATGTTTTTGACATTGGGATTGGTCGGGTCATAATCATAACCGCTGTGATGTTGACAAACTGCAGGTTTTTATTGTATCGACTGCAATACTGGTCAGCGGTGTTCACCAGGTTTGTCAAGGAGAATGATTTATAGGCATGTAAGCGGGGAAGGGTAGTGAATGGAACTTGTGCTTCCGCTGTTTTGTCAAACAATTGCTTAGTCGTCAAGTTGCGCCGTTGAGTTGGTATGACACTGGGATTGAGTTGGTTGATTATTGTCCAGTAGGCCTGGATTTCATCAGGGCCCTAGGTCCGTAATCTTTTATCGTACTCTGTGGTCCGTATGGTGTAACTCTCGGAGCTTTCGCTTGGTCCTGCTATAAGTAGTCCACGTTCAACCACGGGACAGAAACCTTTTTTGTTATGGAAGACATGGCCGACTCGATGTCGTTTTGCGAGCTTGGCCAAGATAGATTATCTCCAGGTTTCGGATGGTGCGCCATCATTGAGCATGATACCTTTGAACAAATGTGACACAACAAACAGAAATAATGATGTAAACTCCGGGCTGTTTGACGTTTTGTTTGTGCTGGGAAGAGCCGGGCTCATAACCTGTTGTGGTTATGAGCTATGCAGAAGTCACATTGCGGAGTGATGAGGAGTGGATGATATTATAATTTGTGGTTGACAATGAGTAGCCTCATACAATACTATACTGTAGGTATGTGGACAGAAAGTATAGGACTAAACCTGTGGCCATTTATTGTGGGTACATCTATGAAACTATATACATGCTCGCCTAACCAGTACACTAGTGATGTATGCTGTGGCCTTAAGCCACACACAATGCCCTAGCCTCGACTACCTTATTGTCTCATATCATAACAAATACAGCACCAGGTGAGGACGAAATTCCAACGGCAATCCTGAAGATAGGCTGGCCATTAATTTAAACTCGGGTCAGCAGTCTTTTTAGAGGCTGCCTTCAGGCTGGTCACCATCCTGCTTGCTTCAAGACTGCTGCACAGGTCATGTTAAACAGGCCTAATAAGCTAGGTCGATCCAGTCCACGCTCATATCGACCCTAGGGAAAGGCCTCGAACGGTTGATCGCCCGCCGCCTCTCTTGGATAGCTATTAGGGACAAGATAGTGGCTTCACAACACTTTGGAGCCGTGCCTCTTCGCTCGGCCACAGACTCGACGACTTGCCTAGTACATGACATCGAAACAGCATTGAACAGTAAGCTCACCGCCTCCCTCCTGACACTTGATGTGAAGGGTGCATTTGATGGCGTACTCTCCGGTTGACTAGTCCTCCGACTTAGAGACCAAGAGTGGCCTGATAACCTGGCTAGATGTGTCGCTTCTTTTACCTCCAAACGCGCTGCCAAGATCCGCCTAGATGGTTCAACCGGTCCCGAAATCGAAGTCTCCTGTGGCCTACCTCAAGGCTCTCCAATGTCTCCTATTCTATTCATGCTATACCTTGCCCCTCTTCTCCACATGGGAACCCCTAAAAGAAGGTTTGGATAAACTGATGATATTGCCTTCCTTTACACCTCAAAATCTGTTGGAAATTCAGACTCTATGTGTCTGAAGTTTCCCTATGACTGGAACAACTCAGATTCTCACACATGACTCACGGCCTTTCACGGATCTGTAATTAGAATTTTAATACTAATTTTAATTCGCAATAAGATGAAGGGGTAGATAATTATAGACATCAATTTAAGAATAGCTTCCCCTATACAATTAGTCAGGTAAAACGTCATGTAAGGATATACAAGAGAGTCATGAAGAGAAGGACAAGAACACAGCCCTTCATGCAAAGATATTGGCAAGAACTGATTACAATTAATTACGGCTGGAAAATGCTTCTACTCTTGTAAATAATAGTTCGGCGTGAGAGAGATATTTTTTTAAATCATGTTGTATTCAGCTATCTAGCTATGGCAATTAATTTATATTTTTGGTATTTTCTTAAAATCAAAAAACTAACGCCCCATATTTCGCCTCAATACACTCCTATGCCCAATATTGTTGTGCCTATTTGTCTCCCTTGTATGCTGACATACATTTGGGTGTCTTCAAAAATTCTATAAGGGTTTCCTTCCCCCTTTTTGTCCTCAATAAAATTTGTAATGACAGTGGTTTGATATCAGCAAATGCTAAGTCCCTCTGTTTCTGGAATCTTGTACAATGAAGTAGTAAATGTTTTGTGGTTTGCCTATTTGTAAGGATTCCTCTTCCGATCCTTTCTTTAGGATATAATTTTACCTTTTTTCATATGTTGCTATGACAACAGGACAGTTCTTGGCACATGGTATCATGTTGATATTATGTGAAGGTCTATATTATGATGAGCTAGTGAAAGGAGGGCAGGTATATATACAATGGTTTGGTCTGTAGGCATAGAGTTCTTTACGCTTAGTCTTCTGCCATAACCACCACCTTCGGATCACCTCTGGTCACCTAATATCACCTCTAGTTACCTTTAGCACATTTTGTCACCATTAGTATTTGCTCGTACCTTTAGACTCTTTAGACACTTATATTTCCCATTTTTAAACCTTTAGTTCTCCAAATTATCTCCAGTAGATCTTTAGTCATCTCTCGCAATCCATCAGATCCCTTCTTGCCATTCTATTCCGCCTCAGGTCAAACGCCTACGCTCCAATTTGACACTATTTGAGTTGCAGAAATTGCAGCTTTTATCCTTCACTTTTCCAATTCTGTTTAAGTAAGCACGGGTATTTCCGATACCTGTTCTTGCCTGAAGAAATGATGATTCAAACATTCTGCTATAATCTTGAAAATTAAATGGTTGGAGAGAGAAGTTGGGTGTATGCATTTGGGCTTGGATTCTGTAGAACTTGCCAAGTCCTCCACACTTCCTACCCTCCTCTTCTCGTAAAACTTCTGTTTGCCAGTCATGATGCCAAGCATTTAGAATGTATTCTCTTGCCTTTCTGAAAAGAAAGGAATGAGATGTGAATCTGTCAATATTTGAAGCTGTCTTTTTTGCTGCTCCTCTTGCAAGCGAGTCAGCAAGATCATTGCCCTCAATACCAACATGAGCCGGGCACCAGGTAATGCTTAGACTGCAGCCTTTTGCTAGACTTCGAATTTGGTGAGAGTAGTAGTTAGTGTGACTTCACTTAGGTGATGGTAAAATATATGTAAAATAACTTGATTCTCTATTCTATCCAACAAAAGCTAGTAATACATATTTGAGTCTCAGTAATCGAATCCATGCTGCTTACATAAGCAGGTGCGCCGGTACTCCGAACTCTATTAATTACCTGAGTATCCAGAACAATAAATTGATTAATTATAACAACAGTTAGTCTTTCCCATAATCCTCTGTAAGCTTGCTTGAATATCACTGAAAATTTGGTACCTTGCATTAGGCAGCTCCTTTTTCAGACGCTAAGAGCTTTGTAAATGCAATAGGTCTCAGTGTCAGTAATTCCCATGGAGTTTCTGAGATTGAATGAGTAGCTTGTTAGCTCTCTAGTGAATGGCTTGTAAATTACAAAGCCAATGCTACTCATGTTCCTTTTGGAGAGGGATTCATCTGTGTAAGCAATAGCCATATCAAGATCTAAATTCTGGATGAGTCTCAAATGTTCCCTATGAGCTGAAGTCTTTGTCAAGGATGAGATAGTGATGACCAGTGGGGCCATCCAGGCTGAGTTGTATTCTTCAAGCTTTCGGAACTTTGAGAATAGTTTGAGAAACATCCCTATTCTTTTTAGTTGGTTAGTTGGCTTATATGCTTGATCAAAGATTCCAAGGTCCAATTCCAGTAGTGTATTCAACTCATCCTTCAAAGGCAACAACATCTGCTACTGCACAGTGTGTATATTCTGAAGTCGTAATAGTCGAAGGGCGTAGTTAAAGGCATGCTTCATCAGTCTAATTCTTGTTGGCAGGATAGCTGCTTCTACCTCGAGAGCCTAGATAGGGCTGTGCTGATAGGCACCAGTGATAAGAATTTTAGCTTGATTCTGGAGCTTTTGAAATTTATTCAATGAGCATGCCAGATACCCTTCTTCCTTGCCAATTTATTGAGCCATAGTCTAGCATTGAAGTGACACATGCTATATATAAGTGTCGAGGTGCTTTAAATCAAAGCCCTTTTGCAGATGATGATGGTTGCTTCACTTTCTGGAGAGCCCCATTGGCTAGCTAGAGCTTTTTGCCTACAAGTGTCTTGAAAGACAGCTTCCTGTCAAACCAGAATCCTAACCATTGAACCATTTCACTTGGATGTAGTACAACACCATTTTGCAATATAAGTGATGCTGTCAGTAGCTTCCTATGTTGGGAGAAGTGGATAAGCTCAGTTTTATCCATCTCAAAGGTGACTGACAGCTTTTTAGCTCTCAGGATTGTGACAGGACAGGCTATGTTGCTGTTTGCTCGAAAGTGCCCAAAAATGAGTTTATATTAATCTAAGGAGAGAAAATATTTACGCTCTAATCAATATCTAACTACCCTGAACGTGTTACTAGCGCCGCATTGTGTAATCAAAAAGAGCTGGATAATCTCCGGATTCAACTACTAAGGCATTAGCCTCTAATATTACCTCCCTTCTTCCCGGAATTGAGACTAAGACTTTGGCCTTAATTTTGCAAGTAATGCGCGCTTCGTATTTTCCTGCAACCAATTGCCGACCAATTGCCGTCCCTATGTTTTCCCCTACACCATATCCTGTGCCGTATCGAACTTCGAATATATCCAGGGCCTCAGTTTCCTCTAGGTTGCTCCTAGCCTCCCTAGTGGGTCCAGCAAACCCTTTCTACTTAACTAGCAATGATCTTTCATGACCTCTTCCAACCTTTTTTTTGTTGGCTCGTAGAATTCTTTCTACAATTTGCTCAGGCTCATGTTCTTCCGTGCAGGTAATTTCATCTCCCACTTGTGGGTTAAATGGAGAAGGTTGCGCATCATCTGTATTTTGTGATGGAAGGGGGTCCGTAGCAGCTTTTTTTAATAAATCAACATAAAATTGCGGCCATTTACCCTGTGGAGTATTCAATTTGACTGCATGTGAGTCCATAAATTTAACAACTTGATATTTTGCATTTATCCAAAACAGTTTCTTTGATAATTGAGGGGTTTGAATATTATTGAAGTTTAACCAAACACGGTCTCCTTCCTTGAAAGTTTCTGCCTCCTTACAGCTTTTATTGGCATATTCTTCCATCTTATGCTGTGCAGATGCCATTGCAGCTTGGGCAAGATCCTGGGCTTTGCAGAGTCTTTTGACAAAGATCTGTGCTCGCTTAGCTGGTTTTGATGGTTTGACAATGGGCTCGACAATTTGGATGGGCTCCACATGTTTCATGGATAAACGTGGCGGAAACTAGGATGGTGTCTCATGGGGAGTTCCATTCTAAAACACAACTCGGGGTTAGATCAAGCTCTCAAACAATTAGGTCAGGCTCAGGAACATAGGGTCGTTTCATAGGGATTGCGTAGTAATACTGTTCGAGACAGAGCTTAGGGCTGTCCTATTATCTGATGTACATGTATACCCAGCATGAAGGAGTATTCTTCTTCACGCAAAGTCTTCTGTTTATACTCATACCTATTGTTCACTTACTTAACTCTTCTCTAAAGAAGACCGCCGTTATTGCACCCTTCTCACCTACTACTTATTTTACCTTTACTTCTTACGTGAACCCTATACCTTACGCTGAATTTACACCTCCTACTCTTAGGAATCACCACCATACTCCACACCTGTAACCTACTTGTACCAAATTCGTACCCTACGAAATACTAGTAACACGGCTCCTTGAGAACATGGTACCCATGTTCTATAAAAAACGGGCTCATTCCGAGAGATGCTGAGTTTCGATTGTTAAGAGCTAGCATGGCACATGGTAGCAATTCTTTCCAGTCGAATTGTGAGTATGTCACAAATGCCCTTAAATATGCTAGGATTTCTTGAATCATACGCTCTGTAGCCCCATTTGTCTGCGGATGAAAAGCCGTCGATAATTGTTGTTTCATGCCTGTTTGTTGGCACAGTTCTCTCCAGAAATCTCCTATCCAGTTTGAGCCTCTATCTGATGTAATATGATTTGGAAACCCATGATATCTAAAGTGGAGTTTAAGGAATACTTTAACATATTCTTCGGCTTTCATACTGGTCATTTCATCGATGGCAACACTTCCTTTCAAACAGTTTACTACTACCATCATGTAACGTGGTTCCTCAATTGACATTGCTGGCAAGTGTCACAGTCTAAGCATAGGCACTTGAGCAACCTTATGGTCAGAGGTAGTTTATTTTCAATCTATGGTGAACTACAGATTGAAGAGGATAATAACAGTTACTTTTTACAAGATTATTATCCAGGCCAATGACATAGTTTTCTATCTGTATATCCGTATCCCTTCTCGTATCCCTTCTCGTGCCCTATTCTTAGAGGTGTTTGCCAAGTTATAAGACCCTGCTTCCAAGAATAGTCCCTGCCTAGTTTCATGCTAAGCCTGCGTTTGACAGCGCAGGCTACAGGCAATTACCGGCTTACAAGCCGTCACAGCAAGTCCGTCATGAGATCAATTGCAAGTTCTATTAATTGGGAGGACTTCTATCGCAGTATGACTGTATAGAAGACGATGGAATTAGCACAGTGGATTGAGGTCAGATAGAATCAGATATTCGAGTTAACTAAAAGTATACTAAGATCGAGACAGCCAGACTCCTAAGTACAAATTTTCCTCCACGCAACTGATCTGCATGAATAGCGTAATTGACGCGACTCATGTGTTTGACTCTGCCTGAATCGGATTGCCCCTGTAGCAGCTAGACACACCTTATCATTTAACAAGTTCACTATTATATCAATCAGGAATAGGCAATGGTTGTAGTAGCCCTTTTTTGAGTTCTCTCTATACATGACTGCGGCCACAAACTCCACAATCACAGCAAAATCTTCGAACCGCTTTCGACATACCGGGCCAGAAGAAACTTCTATGGAGTATTGCAAGTGTACTGTCTCTTCCCGGATGACCAGTAATATGTGAATCATGGGTTTTCTGTGTTGTAAAAATCTGAGTTCATAACTGCACACACCTTCAGGGGATAACTGTGCACCAGCAAAGTTAACCCCTTAGAGTCTGATCACTATTGCCTCCTGGTCCCTACACACTAACATCAACGTGTTCACTACAATGAGGACACCATTGTAGTTACTCTAGCTATCATAGACAATACCATGTAGAGGAATAAGGGTAGGAACTCCTGTATATAGATAGGGCCTTTTTACTCTCAGTATCAATACATCAATCATCCACAAATACAATTCACCATCAATCAATCATCTTACTCTGTCCAAGTGATCTATTGAATTCTCCCATACCTATCAGTATTCTATTCACAAGGTGACGTCTCCCTATCCATCGCCCTCAGCCTTTCAATATTCTGGATCAACGCAGTTTGCAATATTTCATAGTCTGGCACCCATATTCTGTCTCTAAATCTCAGAGCTCCTCTTGAATCAAATCTACATTCTGCTAGTGAAATTTTCAAATCACTAAGATTCGGGGGTAAGCATGTATCTCCTGCTGACAAACAATCGTAGAGGATTTGTATTCTTTTGTCTTTTTGCAATGCTTCCTCCCACAAGTCTTGGAAAAAAAATTCGCAAAAGATACTTTCACCATTTGGAATTGATTCCAAATGATTGGCAACTTGGGAAGGCAACGACCTTATTGCTGAGGTTGACGAGATCCAAGTATCCTTGATAAGTTTTAATTCTTTGTTTTTTAATCTTGAGTCATCCATCCCTTGAGTCATATCTTGCTTTCTCCTCAACAATACATCCGGTCTCGCTGATTCCTTTCCATGACGGAACCTTAACTTAAAATTGTAGTCGGAAAGTAACTGAGACTAGCGTACTTGTCGTTCATTTAGCCTTCTAGTGGACATGAAAGGTTTGTGATTTTTATGATCAGACAAAACAACAAATGGTTTATCCAAACCTATCAACATCCCCCTCCATTCCTCTATACATTGAACAAAAGATAGCAATTCTGTTGTGACGGCTGGTTCCTGTAGCCTATGTTGGCTAACATAGGCTTGGTCCGATTTAGGGTACGCACGATTGATCGATCTAATATCGGAGCATCGGAATCTGCATAGCATCTGATTCAACAGTGCAGCTCAACATGGCACCACTTGTCGATGAGAAGCAATCGGCTGGGAATATACGAGATCGGACACAACCTCCTCAATTGATAGTGCAAAAAAGGACGCATCAGGTGACACAATCATGGGTGAAATCATGGCATCAGGCGTTGCACAAAGTTCCGGAGGTGAACGCAGAAGAGCGAAGTGGAAGTCACCGAGTGAGATTGAAAGACTCCATGAAAAAAATCTGTGTTTTCGTTGTGAGAGAAAGGGCTGCAGTACCAGAACATGCCCTCTTGCGCCAGCTGTACGCCCGAAAGAAAAACGTGGACCTAGGGCCAACACGACAAATCTTCCGCCTATAGACCCTTCAATGTGGGAACCGTTACCTTCAGAAAGGTATGTGAGGGATTTTGGGGAGTCGGAAAACTAGAAGCTCCTGAGCACAGTCGCGCACAGGAGCACGAGGCAGTCATAGAGCAAGAAGTTAGAATGAATACCAGTCCGTTTTTAGTCAACGCCCTTCTTAATGGTGTTACCATGGTTCAAGCTTTGGTAGATAATGGTTGTTTATGTTCTGGTATAATTAATGAATCTCTTGCAATATCTATGGCCCTGCCGCGCATCCCCATATCCCCACGTTCGCTTGAAACAGCCGAGGATTCAACTTTAAACAAACCTGTAGTTGACTCGATAACATACGTCTCCTTAGATTTAGACGGTTTTGTGACCACCAAACTCTGGCTCTATGTAGTCCCAGGAAGCACCTACCAAATAATTTTGGATAAAAGATGGCTTGAAGATCAGGACGCAATTATTGAGTCAAAAGAACAACGTTTGGAACTTCGTTGGTTGGGAGCAGTTATATATAGCGTCAAACGATGGCGTCAGAAATTAAAGAAGGTTGCCCGTCCAAGGTCAACGCCTATAAATCATATTTCAGCCATGCTCAGACATGTTCCCGTGTGTAAAGCGTCGCTTGAGGATATCAATAAAGCATTACGGAGTAAGGCAAGTCTAACAGTTGAAGAGGCAAGAAAAAGACTACCTATACAAGTTAGGGACTTTGCACATTTATTTGCAGACGACAGTGGGGCTCAAAACTTACCACCCTCGAGAGGACCACTGGATCATGCTATAAATCTTAAACACGAAAAAGGGAAGCCTATGCAGCCACCATGGGGACCTCTGTATAGCATGTCGCGAGAGGAGCTGCTTGTATTGCGTAAGACCTTGACAGATCTTTTACATAAAGGCTGGATCCGGCCAAGCAGTTCAGCAGCTGCAGCACCGGTATTATTTGCAAAAAAGCCTAACGGCGGTTTACGATTTTGTGTAGACTACCGGGGACTGAATTCAATCACAGTTCCTGATCGGTACCCCCTCCCACTTTTTAAAGAAACCTTACGTCAGTTATCTAAAGCTCAATGGTTCACTAAACTAGACGTAAAGTCAGCGTTCCATCGGTTAAGGATAAGGGAAGGAGATGAGTGGATGACCGCATTCCGTTGCCGTTTAGGACTTTTTGAATGGTTGGTAACCCCGTTTGGCCTTATAAATGCACCTGTGTGACGGTCTTAAAGTGGCGTTTTATTCAAACTGAACTCAGAGCTAGATACAAATGAAAATCTTAAAGTAACGAGCAGAGACATGACTGAAAGCCTCCTATTTATTTACAAGACTATGATCTCGTTCCCTCATTTCATACCATTCTCAAAATAGATCATGACCTGTCCTCCGACAAACACCAGCATCTCCGTCTATTTTAATTCAGCTTCATTTTAATGTTAGTAATTTTAGTTATTAAAATAGTTATGATGCATGTGGCTTAGATGACTCACGACTGGTGTTCGAGTCGTCCTGTCTGCAATCTAAATTTGTCATTTAAGAATAGATTTGCATGAACTGGGCCAAGGCCTATACTTAGGTCTAATGAGTCGTGGAGGGGTTCATGACATGTATGATGTTTAATATGGTTGGAAGAGTTCAAGCCTTATTTGTTAGGCAGCAGCCTAATGATAAGCAGCTATGAGCCTGTGACACCTGCTTCTTTTCAGCGCTATATTAATGAGCAATTACGGGAGCACCTAGACCAAGATGCAACTGTATACATTGATGATATTTTAGCATACACAGCAGGTGAGGAAGGGGATCATTGGAAGACAGTCCGGAGTATCCTAGGAAAGCTTGATAAAGCTGGTCTTTATCTGGATATCGATAAGTGCGAGTTTCTTTGCAAAAAGGTGAAATATTTAGGATTTATTGTGCAAGCAGGTGAAAGTGTGACAGTAGATCCAGGAAAAGTTAAATCAATTTTGGAATGGAAACCACCTACATCTGTTAAAGGCGTCCGATCATTCCTTGGGTTCGCAAACTTCTATCAATGTTTTATCGAAAAGTTTTCGGATATTGTGGCACCTCTTACTAAATTAACAAAAAAAGATGCCATGTGGGTGTGGGGGCAAACCGAAAATGAGGCATTTGAGCGGCTCAAAAGAATATTTTCGACAGAGCCAGTCTTAGCACAGTGGGATCCCGAAAAGGAAACAGTCGTGGAGGCAGATTGCTCTGGGTATGCATTGGGAGGATGCTTGTTGCAAATAGACCAGCGAGGTCGATTGCGGCCGGTTGCCTATTTTTCCAGGCGCCTAAGTGGCAGCGAAGCAAATTATCCAATTCACGACAAGGAAATGCTAGCAATTGTTGCTTGCTTGCAAGAGTGGAAAGCAGAGCTTCGATCTGTTACAAAACAATTTAAAATCTTGACTGATCACAAAAATCTGAGTTATTTCATGAGTAAACGTCTCCTTAACAAACGTCAAGCTCGATATAGCGACATCCTGCAACAATTCGATTTTTCTCTAAAATGGCGGGCCGGTAACACATGTGAGCGTCCTGATGCTTTATCGCGACGAGATCAGGACAAACCTGAAGGATTAAACGACGAAAGACACTTGGGAAGGATAATGCAGTTATTGCCAACAATTATGCATACATCTCTAACCAAACAACAGGAAATTGAAATGATCTCTGATATAACTGATGAAAAAAGGCACGCTCAAAATGTCAATACTTCAACTAAGAAAGACCCTGTTATCTCAGCAAGGCTATTCGATGACGATAAGCTACAGAAATTGTGGGAAAAAGGAACTATAGAAGATAAAGACTGGCAACGAGCTCGAGATGCTGTTAAAGCAGGAGAGAGGAGTTTCCCGCCTGATCTTGCTTTGAAATGGAACGCTAACATTGCTGAATGTACAGTCGCAGCAGATAACATTTTACGAGGTCGAGAAAATAGAGTATGGGTACCTGATTACGAGCCTCTCAGGACGGCAATAATGCAGGGGACACATGACAGTCATCTGGTAGTACATCCAGGTAAAGACACCATGGTTGGGATACTTTTACGCAGGTGGTTCTGGCCGAAGTTGAGGGAATCAGTGCGACGGTTTATAAGGAACTGTGATGTCTGTGGCCGAACAACAGTTTGGCAAGAAGCAAAAGCTGGATTCTTAAGATTGTTACCAATCCCAGAAAGAATTGGCAGCGAGCTTACGATTGATTTTGTCACCGATCTCCCAACTTCACAAGGATGCACTAACATAATGGTTATCACAGACCGCCTGTGTAAGGACGTTTTTATGTTCGGAACAAAATCAATGGAAGCGGTTCAATGCGCAAAGATCTTTGTAGACCGCTATTACCAATACTATGGGTTCCCTAAATATCTCACAAGTGATCGGGGTAGTGACTGGCTGAGTCACTTCTGGAAAACCTTTTGTCGACTAACTGGAATTAGCCAACGGCTTACAACAGCTTATCATCCTCAATCTAATGCAAGTGAGAGGGCAAACCAGGAAATCTACAAGTATCTACGGGTATTTTCATGCTACGCGCAGACCGACTGGATGGACCTATTACCAATGGCACAACTGGCATTAAACTCTCGCCCTAACTCAGCGATTGGAGGGATAAGTCCGTTCTTTCTTAGACACGGGTACGACTTGGAACCAATTGCAGAACCGACGGCATCTCATGAGAAAACTTCAAGACATCCGGGTCAAATATGCGCGAACAAATACGTTGAAAGGTTGAGAAACGCACAAGAATTCGCGCAGGTAGCAATGGCATCAGCACAACAGAGGAATGAAAGCAATGCAAATTGTTTACGGCGACAACCTGAAAGATTCCACGTTGGTGATAAGGTTTGGTTAAACCTACGCAATATTAAAACACCTCAGCTCTCGAAGAAACTTGCGTGGCTTCATGCCAAGTATGAGATAACAGCAGTACCAGATGCCCTCACAGTAGAGCTAAATGTCCCCGGAAACATTCATAAACGCTTTCATGTGGAACTTATCAAACGGGCAGGAGATGATCCCTTACCAAGTCAAACAAGGGACGATCCACAAAACCCACCAATTATTGACGACTTGGAGGAGCCAGAATACGAAGTTGAAGCAATCCTGAGAGCTCGAACAATGAGGCGGGGACGAGGACGCTACCGTCAAGAACTGGTCAAGTGGACAGGCTGGGCTGACCCTTCTTGGGAGCCTGTTGAATATGTACAAGATACAATTGCACTACAAAAATTCGAAGAACTTTACGGTCCAATAGACACAAATGATGGGCCCAATGATACAATGTCGGGAGCCTACGTCGGTCCTCCTGAGAATAAAACTCTTGAGTCTCGCCGACAGAGACGGCGTGCGAAGAAGTAAAAGATAGGAGGGAGATTGTGACGGCTGGTAAGCCGGCTGGTTCCTGTAGCCTATGTTGGCTAACATAGTGTTGGTACAACAGGGTTCACTTGGTTTAATGCTTTAAAAGTGCTAAAAACAAGTGATATATTCTGTCTATCTCTCTTCTGTATCCCTCCTCAAGCATTAATATCTAAAGTACAAAATGAAGCTTAGCGCCCTGATTATATCACGTGATGCGCTGACCAATACTTTTGGAAGTAAATGTTTAATACAAGCCCTTTATCCATACGCCATTCACCTGTGAACCGACACTGGCAAACTTTTTTTTTTTTTTCAGTTATTCAACCTCGTTGACGCTTCACGTTGGACCCAGCCCTGAACTTTAACATCAATATTATTTGTACTTACGAGATTTTTCAAAGCACCATTAGAAGTTGACTTTGTCATAGAGTCAGCAGGATTACTATCTCCTGTAATCCAACAAATTTCTGATAGTTCTCGCCGCTCATATGACTGCCGGATGGCCATGATATCAATCATCAACCTCTTTTCCTTTGTGGTGCCTAATTTGACCATGCATTTGTATAATGAGAATGAATCAGTACAGATGACAACTGGGATTTGGTTTATGTTCAGCTGCTTGGTAATCATATTTAAAGTAGTCGAAATCGAAATGGCCATATCAATTCCTGCTACCATCCCGTACAACTCCGAAGCTAGTACAGCACGGGTAACCCTCTTGCATTTAGTAGAGCTCCAGTGTAGAATGTTGGCCTGTAGTCTGAATTTCCCTATTCCCAGAGCTTCATTTCCCAGAACAATCACATAACCAATTTGAGAGCTTAGGTCATGGTTGTTGGCAAAAGAACCGTCAACAAAAACAAAAATCTTAGCAGACTCCAAATCCAGAGGTATGTAGTGGAGTCCACGGTCTAGATTCTTCATCTGCCATTCAAGGCGCTTGTTGAGAGCTTTGACGTCTTCTTTTCCGGGATTTTGATGTTGTGCGGCTATTGAACAATCAAAAGCAGCTTCTGGTTGGCAAATGCTAGCAATATAAGCGCCACGAGCTCTCTGTTTAAGGTAGGTCTCTTTGAAGTCGTCTGAGTTGGGGTTAATTTGATGAAGACGTTTTCCTTGTCCTTTCTGAGTAAGATTGAGGCCATCTCCATTTTTATCAATCACTAATTTACAACCATTAAACATCAGTGGATTATCATGCGTTAGCTTCTCGATAGGCTTGGCGAGCAATTCTGCTTTCTCAAGTTCAAGGCCCTCTTTCTTAACGAATTTCTCATCTCCTAGGATGAGGGTGTCATTGGTTTGCATGCCTACAACACCAAACGGCCCTTGCTGATTCTCAGTTACTAGAAGACATGGATCATATGTTGAATTTTTCATCTCTAGTTTGGTTTGATGATGGCTATGGTAGGTGCCATACCAGTGGGTTCCTGATTCTGGGATTCCATATAGAGGCTTAAGGATCTTTAGAATGTCTTACGGACGAAATTCATCGCGCATTTGCTTAGGAGGAGTTGCGTAAATGGGGCGTACAAGCTTAGTCTTTGATTGTACATAGGCTTGGGTGATATCTTGCAGAAAAAGTGAAATACCACATGGGGATAGTGAAGGAGCCAATGCCACAATTATACGCTGGCTCACCCGTTGGATTGTTGGTGATTGGGTCAAAATTTCCTTCTTGCCATGATCATTATACGCTTGAATTACTAAACGTGACTTCTCGTATGGCATTGAAGTTTCCTTACCCTTCACTTCATCAACCATCCTAGAACCAAAGATTCGTCTATTGCGAAGCTCTTCATCGTCTCGACATACAAGTTCATAGACTCCCCGCACCATTAATCCATCCATTTCTTTTCTACGCAATAAGATAAATGGTTTTCCAGGAGCTGTGATAATCCCCTTTTCTCTGAGTTCCAAAGAAAATTCTCGATCCCTGTTTTCCTTTTCCGAAAGAAATGCTTCAACTTGTTCCAAATTTATATCTTCTATAGTATCTCTGTAGGGTGATTCGAAAATCCCATCATTTATAAAAGCTGAAGTTTTGGGTTCGGATCCAGGATCTTTGGGTTGTAGGTTTCTCTGACTGCGTCGAAGCTGTTGGAAAACTGGCTGTGGAGCATTGTTCTCTGGTGGATATTCTCTATTGTTTTCCTGGCCAACAATATCTTCTGGTTGAATTTGATCATCAATCGAGCAAGGATCTCTAAGGAACGGCTTGACCCTTGTACTCCTGAAATTGACATAACGCCCATTCATGTCAACTTGTATTGTTTCACCATCCATCCATACCAGTTTATACGGCGTTTTATCCCAGCTGCGTCCTTCCCTATAAACAATAACCTCCGAACCAAGGGGAAGATCATGTAGGTGCTTAGTAAGTGGACCGTTTCGCATATTTAATGCATCAGCTACTTTCCGTGCAGCGTGACACTTTCTCACTTCTACCATCGCTTTCTTAACAGCAGTAGCCCGAGCAATAATTGAAGCGGACGGAGCATCTGAATTACTAATGCGTGGGTAGGCCCCAAAAACAAGAACAGTAGGAACCAGCCCGTTTGGACCTGCAGTGTCATTGATTGCCTTGAGCGCCATCTGCAACTTCATTTCCTTTGATAGGCCCAAGCCTTCTGCGCTGATGATCTGGTAAGCTCGCTTAAGCGGTATATGGTATCTTTCTACCTGGCCAATCGCATTATGAGCCTCCACCGGCTTCTGTATGGGTTCCACATTCATCATCCTGGCATTATCGCGGAACTCTTGAGCGCTGAAATTTGTTCCTGGATCATGAGCAATATAAGCAGGGGGACCTAAATATGTATCAATCCATGCCTCCCTTAAAGTGTCCCATGCATGTTTAGCTGACATATTCCTCAAAAACCTCCCACTCTGGAAACTAGTTTCCTCGTCAATTATGTGTAGAACCTGACCATCGTGGAGAGAAAGCACGTCAACAAGCAGCGTGTGGTTAAAATCGATATCATCCTTCAGAGTGAACTTAAATCGGCCAGGGGCTTTTCCATGAGTCTGACACTGCTCACAGTACCTAGTCAATCGCTCGAGATCCTCAAATCTAGTGTCATTGCCGGAACGCTGAAGTACTTTGTGAAGACGTCCTACTGAAGGGTGATTTCATGGATCCTTGTGGCATAGCGTATGATGAAACGCCATGCAAACGGCTAAGTTAAAACACAAATAATAGTTCAATGCACTTCTAAAACCAGCAAGGAAGACTGATAAGAATGGGCTGGTTTCATTAGGTTATGTGTAGCAGATAATTGGGCATAGGGGCTGTGTGCTACGTGCTATTTGGTAATTTTATGTATATAAATACTCGGCGTGAAGAAGCATAATTCTTCACGCAACGTCTTCTTTAATTACCTTAACAATACATTTGTTTACCCATCTCTTCTTCGGGAAGACCATTTATCTCTTTCCAGCTCTTCATCAGCAAGACCCACGTGTAGCCTCTATCGCTACTATCTACCCATTTGTCTCTTCCTAGAGAAGACCAGTCATCCCTTCGACCCACTCATCACCTTTATCTACCACCTAGATCTTCGTTAGACCACATACGCACCCTGTGGAACACTGTCCTAACCTCGCCTTGAGATTACGTTGCGTCCTTATCCACACCGTGCAGAATGTCTACAGACTACTCTCGTGGTTGGGCTCCTCCTACCACAATCGAAAACTTCAAACAGCAATATGCCACAGATGCGGACGCGCTTTACGCATACATTAACGGGCACCTCAATCGATACCCCACCGAACGAGATACTGCTCAGGGTCAGCTCATAGCTGCTCGCCAGGTTATTGAAAGTCTCGAGGAACAGAACAACAAGTTGAACCTCGACTTAAATATCGCTAATGCCGGTCATACTTCTAATCAACCTAGCCCGGCCACAGCCGCCCGGGACTCGGCTTCGGCATTTCGCTCCGAGAAATTCCCGGACCCTGAAAAATTCAACGGCACAAGGAGTAAACTGCCCGGTTTCATCACACAACTACGAATGAAGCTCGAGGTAAATAATGACAGATTCCGAGATGAGTCTGCCAAAGTTATTTACTCAATTAGTCGGTTGGAGGGACAAGCTCTCGATCAAATTGTTCCTCTAGTAAACACAAACCCAGAGAAACCATTTTCATTGGTCACAGCCTTCTTGTCGTATTTAGATGCCTCGTTCGGAGATCCGGATCCTCGAGGAACTGCCCGTCGCGAACTGAAAACTCTGAAACAGGGGGCTGGTGACTTTGCGACATACTATTCAAGATTTCTTCGAGTCATTGGCTATCTTGAATACAATGAAGCTGCAAAAATTGATGCTCTTGCCGAAGGTCTTTCCGAGGACATGAAAGATGCAATGATGCATCGAACAGAAATACCAGTAATCCTCGAGGACTTTGCAACTTTGCTCATGAAAATTGACAATCAAATCCGGGGTCGCAAGGCTGAACAAAAAAACCCCCGCGAATTTTCTCGGCAAACAGTTGACAGAAATTTCGCGCATCCATCACATGTTGCAGGTGGTCTAGCTCCTATGGATTTATCAACAATGAAACTTTATAACACCACCAGACCAGCACCTGAAAACCGATACAATTTTGTAAATGGGTTTCGTAAACTTTCGGCTGGGGAAAAACAATGGCGTCGGGAAAACTCCCTTTGTATGTATTGTGCGGGGGCGGGGCACGGCTCCGACAAGTGCCCCTCAGCTAAACGCCCAAAACATCAGGCACCAATTACTGGTTCCGTTTTAACGACAATGCCGTGCACACACCAATTAACCAATCCAGGGGATACTGAATCCGAGCCGGATTTTCAGTAGTCCCGGATTTGAAAGATAGCCCTGATCCGGGGCCCTCAAAACTCTCCTCGATGTCTGCATTTTCTATATCAAGCTTTTCGGTGTCGCAAGCGGAGGACAAGTTGGATGGTGACCATTTGGTTGCTGCCTGTATATTAATAACAGCTAAAAAATCCATTCAAACTTACTCACTTATTGATACTGGATGCTCTGGGTATGCATTTATTGACGAAACATTTGCGCGCTATCACAACTTCCCCTTCAACATTTTAGAAACCCCGCGCACTCTAAAAGTAATAGACGGAAGGCCCATATCTTCGGGTAGGGTCACCCACGTTTGCCGTCTACAATTATCAATTGACTCTCATCATGAAACTGCTACTTTCTTTGTTACCAAACTTGGTTCGTATCCCGTAGTACTTGGAATCCCATGGCTTCAAAGGCATGACCCAGAACTACGGTTTAAGAATAACACAATTCTCTTCAATTCCAATCATTGCAAACACATATGTAATAGCTCTGTAGTCCCCCCTTCAATCAAGGGAATTGCACCAAGAAATTTTTCAAAATTTGTAAACTCCAAGGCCACCTCCAAGTGCGAACCCAAAAATAAACTTCGACTACACAGCGTAGAGGTTGAAAATACCCGTAAAACAAAAAAATTAACTGCTTCTAAAAATTCAAAAAACAGTTTACCAGTACAATATCATAAATTTTACGGGATGATGGACGAAAGACTCGCTAACTCACTTCCACCACGCCGTATCTATGACCATAAAATCCCTATTAAAGATGGGAAGGAGCCTCCATTTGGGCCCCTTTATGGTATGTCTCGGGAAGAATTGACGGAATTAAAGTCTTATATTCAGGAAAATCTCAAAAAAGGATTCATTCGAACAAGTTCTTCACCAGCTGGTGCTCCTGTACTTTTCGTGAAGAAAAATGATGGAACACTTCGTCTTTGCGTTGACTACCGAGGGCTAAACGAACTTACAGTCAAAAATCGGTACCCACTACCATTGATCCGAGAAACTCTCGACCGGCTTTCTAAAGGAAATTGGTACACAAAGTTGGATCTTAGGCAAGGTTATAATCAGATTAGAATGGCCGAGGGAGAGGAATGGAAAACTGCTTTCCGCACTAGATATGGCCATTTTGAGTATACTGTCATGCCGTTTGGGTTAACCAACGCTCCTGCCACGTTCCAGCACTTCATTAACGATTGTCTTCGCGATTATTTAGACATATTTTGCACAGCCTATCTTGATGATATCCTCATTTACAGCGAGACTCTAGACGATCATGTAACCCACGTTCACAGAGTGCTGGAAGCTTTACAGAAAAAAGGAGTCCTCCTGAAGCCAGAAAAGTGTAAATTTCATACACAAAGCACAACGTATCTGGGACTTATTATCGAGCCAGGTGGTATCAGAATGGATCCGGGTAAAGTAGATGCTGTAAAAAACTGGACTGCTCCTAAAACAGTAAAAGACGTTCAGGCATTCCTAGGTTTTGCCAACTTCTATCGGCGTTTTGTCCGCGGATTCTCATCACTAGCATTTCCACTTACCCAGCTTACACGTAAAAACGCTCCCTTTATCTGGAATTCGGAATCAGAAGGCGCATTCGAAGCCTTAAAATATGATTTTATCACAGCACCTATCTTGGCCCACTTTGATCCTGAGAAAGAAATCACAGTTGAGACAGATGCTTCAGACTATGTCTCTGCTGGGATTCTATCCCAACGCGATGACAAGGGTATCCTTCGCCCGATTGCTTACTTATCGAAAAAACATTCGCCAGCTGAATGTAATTATGAAATTTACGACAAAGAACTTCTGGCAATCATCCGCGCTTTTGAGGAATGGCGACCAGAACTGGAAGGTGCTGCACATGAAATTGCGGTGATATCAGATCATAAAAATTTAGAGTATTTTATGAGCTCCAAGCACCTTAATCGTAGACAAGCACGTTGGGCAGAGTACCTTTCACGCTTTAATTTTGTTATTAAGTATCGACCAGGAAAGCAAGGAGGAAAGCCAGACGCACTTACAAGAAGATCACAGGATTTCCCTGGTGAAAATGACAATAGAAGATTACACCAAAGTCAAATTGTTCTGAAAAGAGAAAACCTAGAAAGACATCTAGATCTGTCCGCAATTTTGTCGCTTCGCACTGAACAAACAAATACCCCAGAGTGGGAAGAATTGTTTGTTCAGGGGTATCAAAATGACCCGTTCCCTGGTAAGATACTGGGCCTGATAAAGGCTAACGTTAAGCAATCAAAAGATATATTGCTGGCGGAATGTGCGGAGTTCGAAAATAAACTAGTCTACAGAGAAAAATGGTACGTGCCACAGTACGACCCAATCAAGCTCCATATCCTCAAGCAATGCCACGACAATCCCTCGGCTGGACACCCTGGTCGCGAAAAAACATTTGAACTTGTCAGCCGAGACTATTATTGGCCATCTATGCGAACATACATAGCGCGTTACGTGCGCAACTGCCACACTTGCCGTCGAAGTAAGCCCAGTAACCACGCCAAGTTTGGAGTCTTACGACCATTACCCATTGCTCAACAACCATGGCAAGAAGTTTCTATGGACTTTGTAAGTGGATTACCTGTAAGTGATGGATTTGACGCAGTCATGGTGGTAGTAGATAGGCTGACAAAAATGCGTCATCTAATACCTTGCAATACCACAACAACTTCCAGAGATGTCGCTCAATTATACTTGTGTAATGTTTGGAAGCTTCATGGTCTGCCAACCCATATTACTTCGGATCGCGGTACACAGTTTACGGCCAAATTCTGGAAGGAATTATGCAACAATCTACGCATTAAGGCAAGAATGTCCACTGCTTTCCATCCAGAAACAGATGGCCAGACCGAAAGGTTTAATGCTGTAATGGAACAGTACTTACGAAGCTATGTTTCATATCAACAGGATGACTGGGCCAAGTGGCTCCCTATGGCAGAGTTTGCTGCAAATAACCAAGTGGCGGCTTCAACCCAAGCCACACCATTTATGAGCAACTATGGTTTTCATCCTCGCTTCACAATTGCCGTTAAGCCCCACACTAAAACAACTCTAAGCCATAATGCTAGGGATTTTGCCCAAAAAATGAAACAAATACATGATGTCTTGCGAGCTAACATAAGGTCGGCGCAAGACGAACAGGAACAAGCAGTCAACGTAAAAAGAAACCCTGCACCCAATTACCACGTCGGCGACCTCGTTTTTCTCTCCGCAAAAAATATAAGAACCACGCGGAACTCTCGGAAGCTCGACTGGAAAAAACTTGGCCCCTTTCCGATTACTAAGATAATATCCCCATACGCCTATCGCCTTGGTCTCCCAAAGACAATTAAAATACACCCGGTTTTTCATGTATCTCTATTAGAGCCTGCTCCAGTTGATCCAGTACCAGGTCAGATCCATTCACCTGCTCCGCCAATAATTGTCAATGAAGAAGAGGAATTCGAAGTCGAAGAAATTTACGACTCAAAGATGACAAAACATAATGGACTACAATATTTAGTCAAGTGGATGGGGGACAACGAGCCAACTTGGGAGCCAGCCGTTAACCTTGATGATACCGTAGCCGTTGAAAGCTTCCATCAACAGTACCCAAATAAACCAGGCCCACTATCTTAGGAGAAAAAGAAAGCTCAAATACTTAGACTCGCAGGAGCTCACAATTTAGGAGGGGAGCTACTTTCATGGATCCTTGTGGCATAGCGTATGATGAAACGCCATGCGAACGGCTAAGTTAAAACACAAATAATAGTTCAATGCACTTCTAAAACCAGCAAGGAAGACTGATAAGAATGGGCTGGTTTCATTAGGTTATGTGTAGCAGATAATTGGGCATAGGGGCTGTGTGCTACGTGCTATTTGGTAATTTTATGTATATAAATACTCGGCGTGAAGAAGCATAATTCTTCACGCAACGTCTTCTTTAATTACCTTAACAATACATTTGTTTACCCATCTCTTCTTCGGGAAGACCATTTATCTCTTTCCAGCTCTTCATCAGCAAGACCCACGTGTAGCCTCTATCGCTACTATCTACCCATTTGTCTCTTCCTAGAGAAGACCAGTCATCCCTTCGACCCACTCATCACCTTTATCTACCACCTAGATCTTCGTTAGACCACATACGCACCCTGTGGAACACTGTCCTAACCTCGCCTTGAGAGGTGACCAAAACGTCGGTGTAGGCGGCAAAGTTCCACTTCGGTAAGGTGGCAAGTGGCAACAGCGTTATTTTTGGGCCCTTGAGCGAGGTATGTTAAAGCCTTAGTCGTATTTAACAGCATCCATGGGTGGCCGTATGCCCTGATGATTGGTATACGTTTCCCTCCTTGGATGAGAACATTTTCTAGGTTGTCAAGTTTAACCCGCAAATCATCCATGTCTTTGAGAGAAAGAAGAAATGGTGTATCGGCAGTTACGACGTGAAATGTGATTATCCCGAGTGGTGTAGTAACATCTGCAGTCCCAAGAGAGGTCGTACTACCTATACCAAATTGAACCTTAGTTTCCCCTGCCCTGGATTCATTAAGCTCTATGTTCTGAATGCTTCGAAGAGCAAGGAACTGTTCATGACCAGCCGTAGATCGATAACTGGCACCTGTGTCAACCATAATCCCCATAAATACGCCTGTTGAATATCGACTAGAAAGAAATATGCCAATTGTTGTAGTCAATGATGTGATCTCCGTTTTAGGTGTTACCTTATAACTAGCACAAAATGCATGGGTTATGGATTGTCGTTCAAGGTCTTCAATCAGTTGTTCGCCGTCAACATCACCAAAACACTCTGTAGTATATGTTCTAGACATATGGCTGGCAGATAAATCAAGATTCTTATTGTCTTCAAGTTCGAATTCATCGATGAATTGTTCATAATCTGTTGAATTATCAGGATCCAAACCTTCATATTCGTTGATGAACTGTTGAATCTTACTGTCATTCCATGGAGTAGCTTTGAACCTTTGGAATGAGATCTTTCGCTCTTCATCGCTATGGTTTGTACTCCAGCAACCAGCCTTTTTGCAGACAAAGCATTTCTTAGTTGTTGCAGGTTTTCCCGAGCTTTTCAATAGACTTTCGTTTCTAGTACTCTTGCCTTTGTACTTGCGATCGACGTAGAATGCATTTCAGTTGTCATGTATGTCCATACCTTTTGAGACGAAATTCTGCTGGGTTCTATTTTGAGTGTGTATGGCAAGAGCGTTTCTAATCTCTTCAGAGGCTCCTTGAAAAGTAGGACATCTCCGAAAAAGTGCTATGTTGCACTCGGGCACATTACGACAGGCCCTATAGAGCTTATCCCGAATCATTAGGTCAGTCTGAAATTCTGGCCGCAAGATTGCCTGGTCTCTGAGAAGTTGATCTCTCATTAGATCGAAACACTGTAAGATTGTCATACCAGGGTTTCTCAACGTATAATCTTTCAGGGTTGTATCTTCCCATTCAATTGTCTTCCGTTCTTGGCGTTGCTCTGTCTCAAAATAGCTTTTCAAGTCTTGAATCATCTCCGAAAAATTACATCGGTTACCGGAAACTTTGTTGAAAAAATAATCCCTAGCCTCACCTGTGAGCATAATCGGAAATGCTCTATGGTAGTCTAAAGGGTCCACATTTGCGTTGTGGCACATAGCGTAGAAGATTCGCAGCTTTTTATCAAGAACATCATCCGCGCCACTATACCTGTCCTCCTTTAGATAGGACTTTTGCAAGTTTTGAATGTTAAAAGATGAACCTTGGAGCGATCCACTTTGTGCATTAATCTTTTGTGTATATGATGGCTTCTGTTGACTTTCTGGAATAATAGGAGCTGGGTTGAGGTTATTTCGTACGTCACCGCTTATTCTAGATGCAGGAAATTTTATATTCGGACTCTGCTGCATGAGAAATGGTTGAGGTAATGGTATCTCATCTGGGGATTGTAAGTCCATCTTGCTTGAAGGCCATGGTATCTTTCTCTCTTCTTCCTTTCTTAAGTATGCGTAACTTCCTGGGAGATCTAGATTCCTTCGCGAGTTAAATTTTCCTGAGGTAATCATCTTTGCTAGCTCTTCCGGTGGCCATTCTGTAGGTTCCCTTTCATCCAACAACTTTGTCAACCCTTCAGCCACAGCGTCATTTCTATTTATATATACTCCATTATCTCGTAGATAACTTCGTAAAATTCCTCTTGTATATTTAGACATCTTGTTGAAGTCTTCTTGCTGCCATTTTGCAAATTCTGCCCGAAAATCCTCCCAAAGCCCTTCATCTCGGTGATCTAGCTTTTTAAAGTACGCAATTTGATCTTCTATGTAGCTATCATAGTCTTCACTTGGGACGTCTGGGGTGTCTTCGTTGATAAATCGCGCCGTCATTTTTGCCGGTTGGATTTAGAAGTGCAATCTTGAAATAATTAAAAATGCGTTATGGAACGCGGAGCCAATTGTTCTTCTAACTAAAAAAAGTCTTCCTGAATGAATCCAAGATATACTTATAGCTGTAAAGGCGGTACTATTGGGTCCTTCAGTTAGCACAGTGAAAGCCTATGAATAGGGCCACTGTCTCTTCGTCACCTTGCTTTCTGCGGTCAATACTGAACGAAAATAAAATCGAAATTGATCAACCACTGATCAGTGTTGGTACAACGGGGTTCACTTGGTTTAATGCTTTAAAAGTGCTAAAAACAAGTGATATATTCTGTCTATCTCTCTTCTGTATCCCTCCTCAAGCATTAATATCTAAAGTACAAAATGAAGCTTAGCGCCCTGATTATATCACGTGATGCGCTGACCAATACTTTTGGAAGTAAATGTTTAGTACAAGCCCTTTATCCATACGCCATTCACCTGTGAACCGACACATAGGCTTGGTCCGATTTAGGGTACGCACGATCGATCGATCTAATATCGGAGCATCGGAATCTGCATAGCATCCGATTCAACAGTGCAGCTCAACATGGCACCACTTGTCGATGAGAAGCAATTGGCTGGGAATATACAAGATCGGACACAACCTCCTCAATTGATAGTGCAATGACGTCGTAGAACATGAGGCTCTTTTGTATATATACAAATATAGATAGATCTTGTAGTAGTTCTCTCCTTAGAATTATTATCTACTACCATCAACCGCATAGTTGCTCCAGCACCTGTCCTAGAATCCGTGACATCTGTTGAGCAAAGTTATACTAATATGAATCTCTCTCGGAGTTGATTGAATTGATTATCCTCTACCATCAGGAACCTATCTAGGTCCTATGAACATCTTGAGTATCCTACTAATTCCAAATATAGACTGACTATTAGATAGCCCATGCAAACTGCTCAAATCTCCGTTCCATACATGGTTCTGAAATTGGCTGTTAAATTATCATGGGCAATAGAGAAAGTGAAACAACCAGGGAGTTGTGCATATGAAATCGGCCATCTGTCTAGTTGCTAGTTGTAACATTTGCATGACTAAGTTATTGCCCTTGATGCATCAGCCCTGTTTACTTGCTTGTAAACTACTCAACTTAAACATCATGAGACAACATTTAAATTTAGGGTAATCTGTTTGACAAATTCTTTGTTGTGAATTCCATAGTTCGCTTCGGCAGGAGTCAACTTTTTTGAAAGATATGCAACTGGCGTTAGAGCCCCTGTTGTATCTTTTTGAGATAAACAACCTGCCAATATGTATCCTGAGCAATCTGCCTCTAGAACTGTTCCTATTTGATCATCCCATTTTGCTAGAATTGGAGCAGTAATAAAAAGCTCCTTCAACATTTCGAATGCTCTTTGATGTTTTTCATTCCACTGGAAAGCTGCATGCTTTTTCGTCAAGCCGAGCAGAGAGGCTGCTATACCACCAAAATTAGGTATGAAGTCCCTATAGAAATTCGCAAATGCTATGAAACTGCGGACACCCTTTGTGCTTGTGGGTGACTGCCAAGTTTTGATTGCCTCAACTTTATCTGGATCTACTTTTATACCTTCTCCAATACTAATGATAAACCCCAGGTACTTGGTTCGCTTCACAGCAAATTCACTTTTGCGCGGGTCCATTTTTAATACTGCAAGACCTAGTCGCTGTAACACTCGATTAAACTTGATCTAGTGATCCGCAATGTCCCTGGTAGAATATATTAAGACATCATCAAGGTATGCAGAGCAGAATTCCCCAAGAAACTCTCCCAGGACGGTGTTGATGTATCTTTGGAATTGTTGTGATTATGAGCTTACAGTAGTCAATGAGCTGAAGATCCTATTTAGCATTATGCGCAGGACGTGATAACCTTGTGGTCTGATTGTTGTGTATTGAAGACTATATTGATCTAACGAGGAGAAGAATTTTCCTATGTACAAGATTGAGGTGTCCATGCACTGAATATCACCCAACACAGCTACCACTCTAATCTAATGTAATCCCCATAGACCACACATTACAACAGGAATGCGCTTGGGGCGCCAATTAAGCTAAAGGGTGTGACTAGCCATTCAAATAATCCATATCGGGTTCGAAATACGTGTCAGGGCTCGCAGATGGTGGGCTAAGGTTAGGACGGAGATTAGGACGAGGACAAAGATGAGGACTAAGATGAGGTCAAGAGATAAGTTAAATTACAAGACAAGAAGCTACAGTCTAAACACAGCCCAAGAGCTTCCTTAAGTACCTAAGACCGGTCACTACAATCAAGGGTGCAAAGTGTTATGATATGAGACAACAAGGTAGTCGAGGCTAGGGCATTGCGTGTGGCTCAAGGCCACAGCATACATCACCAGTGTACTGGTTAGGCGAGCATGTATATAGTTTCATAGATGTACCCACAATAAATGGCCACAGGTTTAGTCTTATACTTTCTGTCCACATACCTACAGCATAGTATTGTATGAGGCTACTCACTGTCAACCACAAATTATAACATCATCCACTCCTCATCACTCCGCAATGTGACTTCCGCATAGCTCATAACCACAACACAAAGCCCGCAGCTGTAACATAGCAACTGATCAGTATCTTGACTAGTGACTGTTGCTATTGTTGTGCTGGTGATGGCTAGGATTACGATGCACGAGGGTAATGATCACTGAGGGTTAAGGAAGAAATTTCCAGGTGGCTCCATGATGAGTAGAGGAACAATGGAGCACTGTATAGAAAGTGTCTCTAGATTGTACTGCCAGACAGAGGAGACTAGAATATTCCGTGGTACTGTTTTGGGTAAATAAGGCGAGAGTCTGGCTACTTCAGATGTGTATATAATTAGCGCTTTCTACCTCCTAAATCCTCATAGTTCTAAGTATCAAATATATCAGCAGTTCACATTGATTCATCGATAATCATCTGTAAACCTTCTGCCAATTAACCTCCGTAAGCTCTTACCTTTACAACAGTTTTGCCCTTCCCCCGCCCTCGGATCTTACCTCCCTCCTTTAAAGCTCCGCTTTATTGTACTCGAGCAGACTTTTCTGTCCTAGAATTTTCCGAGCGTATCAGTGCACTTCCACCATGGGATATCCTCGTCTTCTCTGACGTCTCAAAGCAAAACAATGGGTCTGCTGGGGCAGGTGCCATTGTTCTCCATAAAGACACCACTGTAGCTCAAGTGAGGGTGCTCCTCGGCCCCGATTTCGAGGTCTATGACTCCGAAATTATTGGCGCCCGGGCAGGGCTTAAGGCTGCTGTAGCTGCCCCTTCAACTCATCTCGCAACCAACATCCACGCAATTCTAGACAATCAAGAGGCAGCACAATGCCTCCTCAATTATTTGCCATCTAAGTCCTTGCAAATGTAAATTCTAGAATTTCGGGATCTCGCGTCTAGCTGGCCTACGAGGAGAATTCTGCCTATTGCATCTCCTCGCAAAGTCTAAGTTATGTGGTCTCCTGGTCACATAGTGTTGTGCCTGGACCCACATAGCTACAGTGCACAGCTCAAGTTATGATGGTCACACAACTGCCTGCGTTTGCTCTGTTTGCTCCTGCTTTGTTGAGTAAGTATCATTAGTAAGCAATAGTCTAGGGACTATAAGTAGAGAGCTTTCCTCCACAGTAGATAGAGTAAGCAATTCAGTCTTTCCTCATTCTACAGAGATCATTCTCCGCTCCACTTCTTGACCTGTCCGGCCCAGCAGCCCATCTGTGATCACTAGCAGCGAGCTCCCACAAACTGTATGTACACCCGAATCATAGACCTATCATAACAGTTAGGGATGCCATTTCCCAAGAAGCCTCCTGAGGAATCTTGACACCCTTGCCAATATCTCGGGTTTTTAATCCAATGCCGCACTTGACACAGTGACTTTCTGTTGAGATAGTACCGACAAATAACGGTCACGGTACCGAAGGTGCAAACCTATGCCTAGCACTGCAACATGCACATCTACTGCTCGCCACCAAGATTCGGGCGCGGGAGCGCCCAGGTAAAAACTATACATGGAAGCGATTGGGGTAGCGACACCATAAGCCCCTGGAATATAAGTGCTAGCCGCAAGGGGTTGGATACCACTCAGCGTATATGCAACAGCATCGAGTGTACAGGTGTATCTCGAGTGTCACTAAAGGAAACCAGTACGGTCGCCCCTGGATCAGCTATTCAGGGGCACTCAACTAGGGTACTGAGCTGCGATTATAGGAGCAGTGATGCGACTGGCAAGCGGAGGATATACGAGAGCCGCAGGAGCAGCGATGGCCGCTCATGAACCGTGGATTCATGAGCGCTGGATTGGTAATGTGATTACTATAGATAGTCAATCACGAGATGGAACTAAGACTATGACATGGGTCATACAGATGTATATAAGATAGCATATATTTATACTTCTGACAGTATCGAAATCTGTCGAACACATCCTCTACATACTCCAATCAGACATAACAAGTGACAAGTAACTATGTTCCCATATGACTCATAACCTTAACACTTTCGTACCTATCACGAAAGGTTTCATCATCTTGATGCCCTTCTGACTTGTTCCTGCGGGGCTAATAAGTCAATAACTCATTTAGTTTTTTGCCCCATTGTGCGAGAGAGACTGGCTTCGGCCGGCCATTGACAAAGTATGGGCTCACTCTATTTTCTTCTAAGCACCTCCCCAGGAGCTAAGCGTTTTGCCACAATATTGGAGAAGGTTAGGTTCCTGTAAGAAATCTGCCCACTCTGTAACATATGAGCTATTCTTGTGAGGTACCTGCTGCATAGCGCTCGCAGTCTCTAAATGTATTTTCATGGCCTCTGCCACTGCACATCACGTTTTGTATCACTTAGCAGTCACCATATCCCCTCAGGGATGCGGCTTATGTTGTAACTAGTGCCTGGTAGATATAAAAAATCAATAAATAAATAAAAATAACTAGACGTAATATTCTTGTAATAACTAAGATAACAATAACAATATTATATATACAATCTTATCAAAAAGAAACTCATTTCGAGAACTAGTATCCACACGCAGCTGAATCAATAGCTGGTATAAAGTATACTTTTAATTCAACTGTCGCATAAATATTCAACAGGTTCTGAGTCTGGTAGCAATGGCTACAAGGTCAAAAGATTTTTTAAACTTAACCTTGTTAATTATTTAAAAAGGTGCAATTTCTGTCAAAAATTTCGAAAGTTCCAAGATGGTCCCAAAGATTGATGAGAAGCTTACGTCAAGCATTATTCCTGCGTGGAGTCAACCTAAGGCTTCCTCAAATGCTATGGGAAATGTTGCTACACTCCAGTTGCCACCTTATTTCAAGCTGAAGGAGGAGGAAAACTACGAGCAATGGAAGAATAACATGGAGAACATTGCTCTTGCCAACAACTTGGAGGACTACATTTGTGATGAAGTGGAAGAACCCCCACATTTGTGTTGTAATTAAGGCAGCAACATGACTGCAGTAGATAAATAGTACATATTAGAATAATATGCACTGGTGCCATGAGATATGATTAACCCATATCATCACTCACTGACATGAATAGTAATTAGCCAATAGATGCCAAACGGCATACATTGGCCTCAGGATCTCCAACAACCTTCCCAGTTAGGTTAGATTAGGAAGAATTTTGGAGTTAAAACTAGTGTGCAGAAAACCCCACTTTCATGTATACAGAGGGACTTCTTACCACACATATAAAAATATAGAATTTTTAACTATCCATTAAATATCAGTAAACTTCTTTGTATAGTAAACACATTTATTGTATCTCTAAATCGAACTCGAGGCTAGTGTATAATTCTTACAATCTCCGGAACTAGCTTCAGTTGGTCAAAGATATGTTATCCAAATTGAGCCGCTTGTGTTTGCGTTTGGCTTGTCTTACAGATATCCGGAAATTATTGTGTGTTACAGTTTGACTGTTGTCTGAGCTTATGTGGATACCTAAGCATATTGTTGAGGATTCATGTTGTAAGACTTTCAGGGAATGATAACGTAAACTGGGAGATACAGCACTACCAGCCAAGGGGCTAGATCAGTGTCACAGCAAAGTGATTCTTGATAATGTGTGGCTGGGTGGCAAGTATTTGGCCTAGGGTTAAGAAATCAGTCAAGACAATCACTGAGGGGCTGAATGTTATAAATACCTGTTAATTGTAGCTAGATTTCTCTTTCCTCTTTGTACAGTTTATTAAATTGACATTATTATCACCAACTCGGGTTTCCTGTCACAGTGTGCATCACTAATGAGATCCTGATCACCAGAATGGCGGGCTTCGAGATACCGACGCTGTTGGTCTGAGCATTTGTGGTTCCAATAATCTTTGCATAGAACGCATGCAGGCCTCGGAGGGTTAGCTGCAAGCAAAGTTGCCGAGAGAGCGGCAATGCCCAATAAAGTCATCGCGTCCAGGCGTTGAGAGGGATGGGTCCTCAAAGGGAAGAGTAGGAGGTGCGGTAGCAAAGAGGGCTAGACAAAATACCTCAGCATTCTCGTCATTAAGTCTGGGCAGCTTCAGCATTGGGTGTCGCCTTTGTGATGACGAGAGCTGGACGAAGCCGGATATTGTCTCGTGGTTGGAGGTTGAATGTGTCTCCGGATCCACAAGGGCTTGAAGTCCTTCCATGTTTGTAAGTACTAGGTTGAGGACATGGCCGGCGCGATAGGTGGGAGCTCTATAAGGCAATGCTGACCTCAAAGAATAGTTGTCAATCCATTTGACAAAGCTGCTGATGCCAGACGACGTGGAAACGTTGGGCTCCCATAATTTGTGGTGAAGATTAAAATCTCCCACAATTATGGTATTCAGTTTAACCAACCAACTTAGGAGTGCGCCGAGGCTCTCAGGCATTTGAGCTTGAGGTTGTCGGTATATATTTATGATCTCTAGAGAAGGAGAGCACTGTAGATTGAAGGCGATTATATTGGGTGAGAGGCCACAATCCAGTTGGACTGGTCGGAGGTTAGATTTCTTTCGGACATAGGTGAGAACGCACAGACGCAAATTTTTCCAGTCACAATTAGGAGGAGTGAAAATAACGTAGGCCAGATGGGACTTGGTTATGTTCTTTTTGTTAATTGTTCTTGTCCAGTGCTCTTGGACAAAGATCACATCACATTTTCCCTGAAATGTAGCTTGTAGAAGAATGAGGTAAGATGATCCACCACGCCCAACGTTTGATTTGAGGAAACGAAGGCGAGGCAGGGGTGCTCCCGAAATAGACTCTATTGGTCATGGGAAGTACTGTTGGAGGGATTATTGGAGACTTGCTGGTCTAGGTCTACTTCCATTGACCCATGCAAAGTAGAAGCAAGAGGAGTGAACCTGTTCTGGCCAGCAGAAGGCGTGCATTGAGGAGGAACGGGGGGGCTTCTGTCGAGATATTCGGTGCACTGAGTCTGCCAGGAGAGTTGGAGGTTGCGGAGTTGGCAGCATCTGCGCGACGCTCTTTCCAGAGATTATTACGGTTACGTGAACAGAGTTCTGTAATTGCTTTCTCTAAAGGATGAATAAGCTTGCCCTTGAAAGGGCGAGGGGGGAGAGGACAGTTAGAGTCATCTGCAGAATGTGGCCCCAGGCAGTTAATGCACCGACACATGTGGCGGCATTCTCCTTTGTGACAAACGGCACCGCAACGAGCGCACAACGCTTGAGTGCGACAGCGAGAGGATTGATGAAACCCAAAGCAAGCATCGCACTGAATGACCTTCGGGTTAGGGATATAGCGTCGTGAAGGGGCGCTGTCAACAATTCGATAAGTGGACACCTCTTTTGGGAAGAAGATAACTACCGTGTGTAGATAATCATGGCGATCTTCATGTAAAGACCATTGGGCGCTAGACCGAGCGACACCTGTCTGTGCCTGTACAATGCTCTTAACGTCATCAAGCGTGGTGGGAACCAGGTTGGAGACCGGATTCCAGATAGTGTGTGTGATACGCTTAACAACATACCCAATGCAGTCCTAAAGTTGAATTAGAGTACCTGAAAGAGACGCCTTTATGGAATCGGAGTTTTCCATCGCAATTTTTAGCAATGCATCAGATGAGAAAGCGACGGAGAAACCATTTGAGCAGCAAGAAACGGAGGCAATTCCATCCTTAATTCCAGGAACAATTTGAATGAAAGCAGACTTGACTGTAGCTGCGTCCACTCTGAGGAGTGGATCTTCCTCAGGGAGGCGGAAGATAGCTTTTAGGCCCTTGGTGATTGCAGCTTTTTTCGGAACGGGCGTACAAGAATGGCGGGACGTTGTGTTGGATCAAGACTGAGATGGCGCCGGAGGGACAGTGGCGGGAGGGCCTGCGGCGGTCGATGCCCAACTCTGTGGCTGCTTTGGCTAGGCTTGGGTAAGGAGCCCGCTGGCTTATGCTGTCTTTGGCTTTTATATTGCATATGGTGCCCGGAAGCAACCACAAGGAGAAACGCGTCCATTTGCTCGCGCACGAGGGACTGGATTAGAGGATCAGCCTCTTCAACGGCTGACAAAAACTTGTTATGAAAGATTTGAACGCAAGTAGCTCGACCCTTTGCAACACGCTGGACAAGCTCGAGCTATGCAGCAACGAGCTGGGACAGAGAAGGTGGTTGTTGTGATTTGGCCATCATGGGCGCAATTACCAAACTAAGATGCACTTATTAGGGATCGAACTAGAGGAACCTAATTGTAGGGAATAGCTGGAAAGGAGTAGGGATACGTTCTGTATCTTGTTGTTTGCATAAGGATATGTACATTATGGGTTATATTTTATTACGTCTAGTTTACAATGACAGAAAATGTGGAGTACTAAGCAAGGCATGTGATAAAATTACAGAGATATCAAATGACTTTCAACATAACTTATAATTCACCGCGTGCATTATGCTTCCTCTGACACTTTCTAGTTGAGGCTTGACTATCTCTGCTCCAGTCTTGAATGTTCCACCAGAAAAATATGCCAGGTAAGCATATCTAAGAATCTACAAGAATATTCCTGATCATACTTAACAGGAGTCAAGGACTGTCTGCACTAGCCAGCATAGACTACAGACATTACTCGATTTACTAACCATCACAATTACATCTATATAGTGTGTATCACTGTCACAGATATCTAGCTGAATGCAATATGATTAAAAAAAACATAGTGTGTATTAAGTCTCTATGGTTTAAATCAGACACACAGACCTCTCTCGATTAGTCAGCTAGTTTGTCTCCTGAACCTAATGGCCTGAGGTCGCAATACACAACCTGAGTGGAATCAACACCTCTGGACAAATACAAACAGCATAGTAATGTATGAGTAGAATAGAAATCTACCTGAAGCAGCAAAGACCAAAATGTATTGGCCGCTCGAAAAACCTACCAGTCCAGAAGCTCACACAATTTGCCTGTTGAAATATCAAGTTGCCCAAACGAGGGAGAGAAGACATTCCAGCCAATAACAGGAGATTAGATCTGGCAAGCCGGGTGGAAATTCGTGGGGAAGACCAGTCCCCAAAATTGCAGAAAGAGGCGGGAAAAACTGCAGCATATCAAGAATGGGCTAAATCCTAGGAATATCAAAGGTGGCTTCCATTACCCCGACATAACGCAATTGCCGACCCCAAAACCTGGAGAGCAGTCAAGTTCTATCAGAACCGAAAGTCGGATTAATGGAAAAGAAGTCTCCAGGAATTGTGTTAGAAATTGTGAAGGATTTCCAGGAGGAAATATCTCGATGAAGTGTACAATTTCGGACAAGAATTTATTAGTAGTTGTATGCAATATTGAACTCTCTTCTCCATATGAATTAATAATATATAATACTCCGTTGACTTAGTTTTACGTACACAGATGAGTCTATCCTTAAATACAGATCCCCGAGGCTTTAGTGATCTCGAACTCCCAGTGATCTATCAACAACCAGCCAGTTAATTATCAACAAGATAGCATTTCCTAGCCACTGAAACTTATTTCGCCTAAATGAGCTTAATCATATTCAATTGAATCAACTCAATTGATCTTGATGATCATACTTAGAAATCTAAACCTTCATACATGCTAAGTCTAGATGTCTAACATATTATCCACTTGATATCTCCAGGATTGCTTTGCATAGCTTTATAGGACAGATCTTTGGCTTGTCTCCAGATCTCTCCTCTTCCATTTGAACATCGAGGGCAGGACATAATCATGTGCTTGGGGTTCTGCAATTGGTAGCTACATGGACAGCTTGGACTGTAGTCTCCGGGCACTTTTCTTCTGTATAAATACGAGTTAAGCCCCATGTGCTCACTTCGGATTTGAATCGCTAGAATGCTTTGCGCCCTTGTCAGTAATTTATTTCAATCATAAACTAACATCAAATCAAAAAATGTCACGTCAAAGCAATAGAAAAGAGCCTCACGGAATTATATTATTGTAGCAAGTACGCACTTTAAATAGAGCATATGTAAGGTGCTCATCAGTCCATCTACTGTGGTGCCACGGTGTCATGTTTGTAGTGGGGCATTGGCAGGGGTTTTTCGAGTACAAACTAAGACTCCTGTTGTGTAATCATCTTCCATAATAGGGTTAGCCCATGTATTTTTGCAAAATTTCGAACAAATAGCCATTTCTAATCCACCGAAATTGGGGACTATTCTGAACACCTGTCAGTGGTGTCCCCTACGAACCTCCAGCTCTCACTGTAGAGTCTGCAGAGCCAAGATTGAGTAACAAAGTCCTCACTTTGATGAAGATTCCCAATCAATTTCGCAGTCTGTATTGTCTTCATCTGTTTAGCAAAGTTATACTAATATGAATCTCTCTCAGAGTTTATTGAATTGATTTTCCTTTCTGAGGATGCTATCTTAGTTCTTAAATACATCTTTTAGATTATTCTCATAATTTCCTCCCAATCTCCAGATATAGTCCAATAATTACAATTATTTATGCAAACAGCTCGTATTTCCCTTTGTTGTAAAGGTAAGAGCTTACGGAGGTTAATTGGCAGAAGGTTTACGGATGATTATCGATGAATCAATATGAACTGCTGATATATTTGATACTCAGAACTATGAGGATTTAGGAAGTAGAAAGCGCTAATTATATACACATCTGAGGTAGCTAGACTCTCGCCTTATTTACCCAAAATAGTATCACGGAATATTCTAGTCTCCTCCATCTGGTAGTACAATCTAGAAACACTCTCTATACAGTGCTCCATTGTTCCTCTACTCATCATGGAGCCACCTGGAAAGTTCTTCCTTCACCCTCAGTGATCATTACCCTTGTGCATCGTAACCCTAGCCATCACCAGCACAACACCCTTCTTTACATGGTTCTAAAATTGGTCCTGTTTGTTCCCTTAATAGCAAATTATAAGTGGAAAGTATAACCAAGCATAGTAAAATTAATGCTATTTAATAGGAGATTAAGTGACTCGATTGTAATGACAAAATACAAATTACAAAATACAAATTATAAATGCTAGCAGAACTATGCATAGATAGGTGGGAATCTATCTAATAACATATGCATGACTCGAATATAGCCGGTGACGCTTTAATCTTGTATTTCAATTGCATGCAGATTAACAATCTTTAATAAAGGTGATTCTTTATTTAGATGTTATGATGTGTTATTCAACATCATCTCTCAACACATTCCCCTATCACCACTATCATGAAGCTTACCATAATCAGATCAGATGGTAGGGTCGGAGCCCTACTCATCACCAACCCTTGATCATGGAGGAAAAGCCATCCGATGAGTTTCCGGAGCGTACCCAGCACCCGATACGGAGATGGCGGATTGGATCAACTCGACCTCAACTGTTACAAAGAAGGGAGATAAAGATGAATATGCGCATCTCGTGTGGTCCCGGTGTCTAGGCCTCGCCTGGCTGGGGCTGCAGGTTTTTTGAGACTTTTTCCTGCGCAGGCAGTTTCCATCGCTACCTTTTTTCTTTTTTTTTTTTGGGTAGAAGGTTCCGTGGAAAAGGTGGCCGAATTCCATGTGTAAACACTGAGCTAAATGGCTATTCATTAAGGCGAATATATCAATGATCTTTCAAGTAATAGAAGAGGATAGGAACACTGTACAAGGTGTGGCCTGGGTCAGAGAGGAGCCGAATGTGCTAGATAGTCATAGACTCTGTAACAGCTAGTGAGCCGATAATTGTCATGTATCACGTGATGTTAATCACGTGCCTCAACGATTCTGTGAAAGGGCGAAACTTCACTCTAGTTTATTCTGAACATGACTAGAGGATTCTAGCAACTGGCATTGAGACTGTGAACTGGTATCAGGGAAACATAACAGAGGCTAGTATCAGACAGGAAGGAATATTCTAGATAGCCTAATAAGTGTATGAATAGTTGAGTTAGGACACACATATTGTGGTATAGAAAATAATAAACAACCTTCGTATATTTGATCGCCCCAGCATCTATACCTCGAACTGTGACAGACTCAAGTAGTACAATAAACACAAACACAAACAATACTCCACCGAAATCCGACAAGGGCCCAAAGCAGTCTAAAGATGCAAATACAAAGTGAGCACATGGGGCTTAACTCGTATTTACACAGAAGAAAAGTGCCCGGAGACTACAGTCCAAGCTGTCCATGTAGCTACCAATTGCAGAACCCCAAGCACATGATTATGTCCTGCCCTCGATGTTCAAATGGAAGAGGAGAGATCTGGAGACAAGCCAAAGATCGCTCCTACGAAGCAATGATAAACAATCCTAGATACATCAAAAGGATAACACAGTGGATTCTAAACCATGGTTGGTGTTACAGGTCCACAACTAATGTCGATCCCTCGCGTATTAGCGTGCATTTGGCATATATGTAGAACGTGTTTTCCCCCTGTATTTACCTTTCTTTCTTCATAGAGAATCTGAACAGACTACTTTCCCTTGTTTGATTGACTAAATCACGACCTGTTTTGTGACATATTCAGATTCTCTTATTCTTACTATGTGTTGCACGACGTCTCGCTTAAGCAACACGCATCATCTGTCCAACCCCTGATAGCCATTGTATTTCAATAGTCCAATTTGACTATACCAGCTTGGAAGAGTACTAACGCCAAGCACATCAGCTCATAGATACCAAATGGGCACACCAGAAATTAAAGAAAAATTCAAACAAACTTTTGAGCAACCACCGTCCAGCCACCTTCCGATAGAAATGTTCGACAAGTGGCCAAAGTGGTCCGGCAATGCATCCAATTTTGCCACATTCCAGATAAGCCTCGAAGGGATTGCAGAAGACGACAATATCAGGAAATCCCTAGGCAGCGAGAAGGCTTTCTATTACGGGGTCTATACCCACTCCTTACCTCCCGACGCTCAGAAAAGGGTTGCCCCATGGATGATTGAGAAAAAGAAATCCAAAGAGTGGAATATCCTGGATTTTTAGCTAACCTGGAGGACCTCTTCACTGACAAAGACGCGTCGTCCAAAGCGCAGACTGCTCTGCACTCCATTAAACAAGGACCACGTCAACATCTCGCTAGATTTAGGAGTGTATTCGAACAGCACTGCTCCGAGGCTGGAATACTTGCTCCCAAGGACGCTTCCAAGGTCAACGCAATGAAAGAGGGGCTAGCGCCGCATTTACGTAAAGGTCTTGCCTATAGATCCGGCATATCTAACAAGGACTATGACAGCTTTGTAGTCGGAGTTCAGGAAATGGCCAATGAGTTGGAAAAGCTGCCCGAGTTCTCTATGGCCACGGGATCAGATAAGGAATTTTACCAATACATCTGTAACGGCTGCTAAGCCTAAGAATTCCTGTAGCCTACGCTGGCTAGCGCAGGCAATGACATCAAGGGAATATTGGGAGATCTTTGGGAAGGGTCTCGGGATACACAGAGGTAAGAAGATTCTTAATGGACCTTCTGGAAGCATACTGAAGGTTTATGAGGATGACAGACATATCGAGAGTCTTCCAGGGAATCTTCGAAGATTCCATATTATTCTAGTCATAGGGGAATGTTACGGCGTGCGCTAAGGATACTAGGGATCGCCGTCTGCCGAAGGTAAAGTATTAATAATTGTTAGGATTACAGTTGCTAACGAAGGATACTTAGATATGATTCGATTGGCGAGGTGCCAGTTAGTCTAAGGTTGTGGAACCACAGAATAGTCGAAAGACACGAAGTCAAGAAGTCGAGTTGCCGAGTAGGCAATCAAGAATGATAACTCAGGGTGAACAGAAGTACGAAGAATGTAACAAATAACGAAAGACTGAGAATATTGGACTGTGAGAATATACGATTATAACATTATGTAAATCTAGATTGCAAGAACAAAGATCAAAATAATGAAAGATTGAGAAGCTGGAGAGCTACTATGTGGCAGCTCCAGCTTCCTTAAGTCTAACTCGAGATAGTACTTGAACTCAACTAAGACTATGACAAATGACAAATGCCGTCATGACGCCAGCCCCTCCATCTCTAACTGTCAGAGTTTTCTCGGAAACCTTCTCAGTAAACCTTTTCCCAAAACCTTTCTTAAAAACCTTCTCATATCACCTTTTCCTCAGAACCTTCTCCTTGAAACCTCTTCAAGGATGCCTGGCCATAACAGGGAACCTTATAGCAGAGAAGTATCTCGGAGTGTATATATATTTGTAGTCTAGCTTTAGGAATTCTCTCTCTAGAGAATTATAATTAATATACTGTACCTACAAGATCGCCCAAGCATGTTGTACTGAAACCGTGACAGCATCGACTTTTGGCAGCCTCCTCACACTCAAACCAACCAAGCTCAGGTTACTTTAGCCCATTCCCAATTTCAGCCTCAACCCAATCCCTACAGCCTGTGACGACTAGAAGGGAGCACAGGTTAGCAGATGAGCAAGTCGAATCAGGTAAGGACTCAGATCTGGAATATAATTCATAAGATTCTAAACTAAGGGAAGAAAATAACAAGAGGTATCTAGAGATATACATATATACATAATTTACAACTGGTCCGTGCGTATGTAGGATCACAACACAGTACTTGGAAGGAAAAATAGTATTAGAGGCCCCGAGGGTCAGGAATACAAGGCCGTAACACAGCCACTCTTTTACTCCTGTTGATCAGGAAGACAATGTCCAGATGGGTGGGATAAACGCCCTACAGGCCCAAATGCAATCTCTACTAGCTGCATTTAAAGGCACTCAAGGAAAAGGAGAATTTAGGAATAAAGAGTATAGAACCAATAACCGTCCATTTCCGCCTGATTTACCTCAGCCAGAATGTAACCATAGGGTTGAACAGGGTCAGTGTGAGAGATGCAGTAGATCTCCTTTACATAGATGGAGCGAGTGTAGGTACCGAAATTTCCGCGTTAGTCCTACACCTAGAAGCTCTGGTAGGTTTCGAAACTCGGTCATCAATGTAGCCTCAACTAATTCCAACCTTTTTAATGAACATTCGGCTCGTTCTGATTCGGGAAACAAATGACCTCTGAGCGAAGTCGTGTTCAGAGGTAACAGGTTTGGGATTCTTTTGGGATAAATCTAGCAACAAGGCCATCTAAAAATTGAAACCTTAGAGGCTAAGAATAGAATGGATAGCAAACCATTTTTAATAGATACCTTTATAGATGATCATTATTATCTCTGAGCTCTTTTTGACTCCGGCTGCCTTCCATATGCTGCAATCAGTGAAGAGACTGTTAAAAAAAGAAACCTGCCACGCATTCTTGTAGAACCTAGAGAGCTCAAGCTTGCGAAAGATGATGATAAAAGCTACAAAATTAACTATATTACATTTGTTACTTTAGATATTAGCGGCCGAAAAGAAAGATTATGAGGATACGTAATCCACGGATTACACTATGATCTAATCTTCGGTAAATGCTGGGCCGAAAGAAATAACGCTGTCTACCAAGCAGGAGACCATGTCTTGCATATTGGTCAAGGACATCAGAAAGTGAAGATTTACGAAAGTGCCAAGAGTAGCAGTGACCAAGCTGAGGATTTAACAAAATATAAAAGAGAAGCCAAATTAGTGTCTGCGCATGTATTTTCTGCCCTTACAAGGCGCGCGCGTAAAAATAAGGAAGAACTTATCCTTGCATCTGTCACTATATCGGACATAAATAAAGCGTTGGAAAAACTAAGTGAAACACGTGTCAGACCTACTGTTGAATCAATTCGTGGGTTACTTCCTGGACAACTGCATGGGCTCGAAGAGGTTTTCCTATAAGATAGCTCAAGTGACCTACCCCCTCATCGACCTGGACACAATATGGAAATTGACCTCGAAAAAGATGATAAAAATGTTGAAGAGAAACCGCCATATGGGCCTCTTTATGAAATGTCAAGAGAAGAATTGTTAGTTCTTCGCAAAACTTTAGCAGATCTCCTAGATAAGGGAAGAATACGCGCGAGTGCTTCACCTGCTAGTTCACCGGTATTGTTTGCCAAAAAGCCCTCTTTTGGCCTGCAGTTTTGCGTTGACTACCGCGGTCTTAATGCTATTACAAAAAAAGACCGTTATCCTCTATCGCTCATCCGAGAGACCCTACGCCAACTGTCTAAAGCACGTTGGTTCACTAAAATAGATGTGTGCACAACATTCCACAGATTGCAAATCAAGGAAGGGGACGAATGGAAAACAGCCTTCCGTACCAGACAAGGTCTTTTTGAGTGGCTAGTATGCTCCTTTGGTTTTTGTGGAGCGCCTTCAACATTTCAAAGGTTTATTAATAATACTTTGCGCAAGTATCTGGACATCTTTTGTTCTGCATACTTAGACAATGTGATAATCTATACTGACTGAGACCTGCAAGACCATTATGGTAAAATCCGTAAAGTTATTGACGCTTTAAAAATTGCGGGTCTACGCATGGACATTGACAAATGTGCTTTTGGCATGAGTGAAATAAAATACTTGGGTCTCATCATTGAAATTGGTAATGGCATTAAGGTAGATCCAGATAAGGTATCTGCTATAACCAAGAGGGAAGAGCCAGAAACTGTGTCAGCTGTTCGTTCTTTTCTAGGATTCGCGAATTTCTACCATAAATTCATCCATAATTTCTCTGCCATTTTTGAACCTTTTAACAACCTCACCAAAAACAGTGCAGCTTGGGTATGGGAAGAGCCCCAAAGAAAATCTTTCGGAAAGTTGAAAGGACTGTTAATTACTGCACCTGTCCTCAAAATGTTTGATCCAGAGGCGGAGACAATTTTGGAAGCAGACTCATCCGGGTATGCCATAGGGGGCGTAGTTTCACAGATGGATGAAAAACGCCGCCTCCGGCCAGTGGGTTTTTTTCAAGGAAGCTCACCGCAGCTGAATCCAACTACAAGATTCACGACAAAGAACTGCTAGCTATTCTATCAACAATTAAACACTTTCGAGGTGAGCTACGCAGTGTCAGTACTCCTTTCCTTGTCCTTTCTAACCATCTTAACCTTCGTTATTTCATGTCAACTTGTTACGGGCTGTGCCCGGATTGGGACTGGTCACTAGGACCAACCCGGCTAGATCTTTAAGCGCCAACAAAGCAGCGCTTACAGAGATGCGAAAGGTTGCATGGGGAAGAATGCAAGGATACGCACGAAGAGGGATCTAAGTGCCGCATAAGGATTAATGCAAGTTTGCGCACAAGAACGAGTCTCAGTGTTGCATAAGGATAATTGCAAGGTTGCGCATGAGGAAGGACCCAAGGGAGTACGTACTAAGGGGGGGAGGATGTCACAGGAAAGAGGGTAGCCGGGTAGAATGGAGTATTCTCAGGTAGGCTAGGAGGGGAGCTTAAACGCGACGCTGAGGAGGACATAAAGGACAGGAGCCGTCGTAGGCAGATTAGCTTCCTAAGGAAAAATTATCAATTCCTATTGAGTTAACGTCTTTCAAGTACTTCTGAATTCTTTAAACCCTTTACACAACTAGGCAGTTATCCGAGCGTCAAGTTTGCTGGGCAGAAGAACTTTCCAACTACAATTTCGAAATTAAATTTAGACCAGGAATAGAATCAACCAAACCAGACCTGCTGTCAAGAAAGACAGGATTTAAGCCAAAAGATTTTAACAATGAAAGATTGAAAAGGAGAGAGTTCCAACTCCTTAAACATAGATGGGTCTCATTGTTAGCTAAAGAAGAGCCACCTATCCACTTAAATCTTTCGGTAATTGAAACTAGAAGACGGGCAAAAGCCAGTATAATTCAATCCCCAAATCAAGATCTGAAACATATCGGCCAGGCGCTGCCATTGTCAAAAGTTACGGTTGTTGAAGGACCTCCTAAGGGAAAAGATATCTTCGACAAAATATGTATTCAAAAATTATGGGATCAAGCAACGAAAAAGGATCCATCCTTTAAAATAATTTATTCCAGCGTTGCTAAAGGAGATCGCTCCCTACCCTCTTCAGTAGGAAATTCTATACAAATGCCAGATTGTACCTTCGATGATAAATTTGCCTTAACTTACCGTGGAGCTCTCTGGGTCCCAGACTGGGAACCCCTCCGTACAGCATTAATTCAACGAGTGCATGATTCCCATGTGACTGGTCACCCGGGGCGCGAAGTGACATTGTCTATTTTAGCACAGAGCTTCTTTTGGCCCCAACAGTACAAGGATGTAAGGAGATTTGTACGAAACTGTCATATCTGCAGGAGATCTAAAGTTTGGCGCCAGTTGTCTCAAGGATTATTACGACCTTTGCCCATACCAGACCGTTTTCATAGTGAACTAGCACTAGATTTTATGACAGAACTACCTTTAATAGACAAAAATGAAAGATTTCTTATGGTCATACACAATTGCCTGTTAGGAAGCGCCACACGAGAGGCGATGGAAACCATGGAGGCTGAAAAATGCGCTGAGCGTTTTGTAATAAGCCATTGGAGATACCATAGATTTCCAAATTCGTTAACCTCAGATAGAGGCTCTAATTAGGTCGGCCGTTTTTGGCAGCGGCTTTGCCAGCTTGTAGGTATCCAACAAAGCCTCTCCACAGCTTTTCACTCCCAAACAAATGGTGGGACTGAAAGAATGAACCAGGAAGTTCTAACTCACCTACGTGCCTATATCTCATATGCCCAAAATGACTGGGCTAAACTCCTTCCTTCTGCTATGGTGGCGATTAACAATAGGGACTGCTCCAAAACCGGCTTAAGTCCTTTCTTTTTGACCCATGGATACCACCTCGACCCTATCCAACGTCAAGCCCCTCAATCCGGCTCCACCAAAGACCCAAAATCTAGAGTTAATGCTTTCGTGAATCAACTCTACAATGGTCAAGAACTTGCTAAGGCAGCCATGGCAACTGCATAGCAAATTATGGAACACAATGCCAATAAAGGAAGAAAACCAGCTGAGATTTTAAAAGTTGGAGACAAAGTCTAGCTGAACCTAAAAAACATTACAACTCCACAACTTAAAAAGAAGTTCTCTTGGACAAATTCCAAATACAAAATTACAAGAGTTGTGGCTCCAGATGTCTACAAACTTGATGTCCCTAGCAGCATTCACCCGAGATTCTTTGTGGACCTCCTCTCTCGGGATCCTGATGATCCCCTACCGTCTCAAATTACAGACGACAGCCAACCCCCGCCACTTCTTTTCATGGATAAACGTGGCGGAAACTAGGATGGTGTCTCATGGGGAGTTCCATTCTAAAACACAACTCGGGGTTAGATCAAGTTCTCAAACAATTAGGACAGGCTCAGGAACATAGGGTCGTTTCATAGGGATTGCGTAGTAATACTGTTCGAGACAGAGCTTAGGGCTGTCCTATTATCTGATGTACATATATACCCAGCGTGAAGGAGTATTCTTCTTCACGCAACGTCTTCTGTTTATACTCATACCTATTGTTCACTTACTTAACTCTTCTCTAAAGAAGACCGCCGTTATTGTACCCTTCTCACCTACTACTTATTTTACCTTTACTTCTTACGTGAACCCTATACCTTACGCTGAATTTACACCTCCTACTCTTAGGAATCACCACCATACTCCACACCTGTAACCTACTTGTACCAAATTCGTACCCTACGGAATACTAATAACACTGCTCCTTGAGACTTCTTGACAGAAAACATCCTCTTTACGGCGTTGACAAAATCTTAAGAGCTGAGAAATTTGATGGTAAAAGGCTACTATGTGTAAAATACAAAGACTATAAAGAAACATCCTGGGAGCCGCGAGAAAATCTCGTTCTAACAGACGCTTTCCGCGACTTCGTCCAACAGTACGGGGAGGGTGATAATGTAGGTGATCCAGATACAGGTAGCTATAAGGGATCCCGAGGCAAAAATAAAAACAACAGAATATCTGGAAAGAAAAATACGACTTGAAATTTCAGAGCCGAGAGGAGAGAGGTGATGTTGCAGGTCCACAACTAATGTCGATCCCTCGCGTATTAGCGCGCACTTGGCATATATGTAGAACGTGTTTTCCCCCTGTCCCAACCATTAACACCATGGTAATTTGGTGGGAATTAGCTATAGGCATGTGATTGTAATGGGGTGTATGATATGATAATTGTAAACTAGGCAAGAGCGAGTAAGGGTTTTTGGAGGCCCGTGCACATTCAATATATTTCTTAGCAATAGCTGCCGCACAGAAAACTTCGGATAGATAGATACAATACAATACATTCTACTGATTACCTTTCCCTTCGGATTCGAATCCAAGAACCTGGTAGTTTTACCAACACCCCCTGTATTTACCTTTCTTTTTTCATAGAGAATCTGAATAGACTACTTTCCCTTGTTTGATTGACTAAATCACGACCCGTTTTGTAACAGCTGGATAGAGCAATTCCAGATGACAAAGGCAGTCAAAATGCTGCTTAGGGAAAGGAAAAAGTAAAATAATGCTTGGGGCAGATAGAGATGATCTGATTGGTTTACATGGATGACACTATAGTGTAACTGCGCTTCCTGAAGAAAATATGTGAAAACTATAGACAACAGGTAGAAAGGTGTGGGAGGTTTTCACCATAAGGGTTTTCTCCCGATTAAATATTATTGATTGTAGACACCTGCATGGGCCCATAGGGCATAAATACAAGCCAACAATGGAAGGTGCTGTGATCCGCCTCCTAGTGGTGTTCTCTGGTATGGTTTGAGTAGCCTGGGCACACTCCACTTGGGAAGGAGGCATCTCAGATCATATTTTGTGCGGAGAAAAGTCGAAAGATGATGGAGGCATGTCTGGATAAATCAGGGTTTTTGAGACGTTCCCCTGAGTGGGTATTCACAGATGAGGGTTGACTTGGGGTGAAGAAAAATCCGCCATAACTTTGCAGTGGTACTTGCAAATGAAATCCGAGGCATGAGTGCTCTTTTTGTAAATTGAGTCATCTTTTCTATACTTTTCTTTGATATTGTGTCATAGCTAGATAGCTGCATACGCAATTAAAATCTGATGCAAAAAAAAAAAAAGGGCCCATGGGGCGCCAGATCAGGATAATAAAATCAAATTCAAAATGTATGAGTAGACTCACATTCACCCACAAAATATATTATGATCCACTTCTAATAACTCCGCAGTATTACTTCTGCATAGCTCATAACCACAACAAAAGACACCAGTGCTTGCTGCCATTGTGGCTTCATTCCTGCTAATTCCTAACTCGAGAATATGGACTCTATACATCTAAGGTTAAAATTGCCTGTGAGTTTTATCACACACCAGATGCACTGCACATCACTGATTTGCGATTTATCACATTTGTGGGCCCTAACTCTTTCGACGTAGTTTGTTTGTTTGTAATTTTAAGGTCCTAAGCTACTGCTCTCGGTCCGCTATGGGTACAAGACTGGTGGAGCCAGAAGGGATCTGTGACGGTCTTAAAGTGGCGTTTTATTCAAACTGAACTCAGAGCTAGATACAAATGAAAATCTTAAAGTAACGAGCAGAGACATGACTGAAAGCCTCCTATTTATTTACAAGACTATGATCTCGTTCCCTCATTTCATACCATTCTCAAAATAGATCATGACCTGTCCTCCAACAAACACCAGCATCTCCGTCTATTTTAATTCGGCTTCATTTTAATGTTAGTAATTTTAGTTATTAAAATAGTTATGATGCATGTGGCTTAGATGACTCACAACTGGTGTCCGAGTTGTCCTGTCTGCAATCTAGATTTGTCATTTAAGAATAGATTTGCATGAACTGGGCCAAGGCCCATACTTGGGTCTAATGAGTCATGGAGGGGTTCATGACATGTATGATGTTTAATATGGTTGGAAGAGTTCAAGCCTTATTTGTTAGGCAGCAGCCTAATGATAACCAGGTATGAGCCTGTGACAGGATCCCTGTGTTCTTTACCACAGCCCAACTCATTCTAACTGCGTGAAACCACTACCTAAATTGTAGCCAGTTTAAAACAAAACAAATTCTAACAGTCAAAATTAACAAACAAAAGAAATTCCAATTTTACAGTCCAGTATCATGGCTCCTCACCCTGACTCCTTCCCTTTCAGGATTTCCACCATAAATATTATTCTTCATCCATGCTGAGAGCTGTGGAAAAGGTCGCAGGTTGGCTTTTAAAGCAGTCAGTTTCCTGCGCAAATGTTGAAAATTCTTTGAGGCATTTGGGCCCGAGAAGAATTTCAAGAAATTGTTGGTATGGGGTAGTTCCCCTTAGTTGTTGGGTACGACGAGTGTAAAGTCTGCAATGCATGAAATGCGTTACTGTAGTCTCCTCTCTGCACGAACACTTCATGTTTGCATTTGGATTGTTGAAACGTCTGTGGTACGCAGCAAAATTTCCGTGACTGGTACAAGCCGCAATGACTTCAAACAGAAGTCATTGTAGAAGTGATAGTTCCGGTGGCTTTTTTTGGCGCATCATCAAGTCTAGTTCGCGGTATCTGGGTGGGCATGATTTGTCCCAGAATTGGTCTAGCAGCATCTGTCTCTTCTGATTCATAAGCCAGTAGAGGTATACACTGCTGATGTTTTGCAGCTCCTCATCTCGGAGGGGGAGACTGCGGAGTTTTCTTCGAGCTGTAGCATCTGCTTCTTCGTTCCCTTGAATGCCCTTGTGTCCTGGAACCCATTTTACAATGATTCTTTCGGGAGCAGCCTGTGTCACTGTCCGAAATATTCGGACTTCTTTAATGCTTGTTAATGTGTCTCCGGACAGCATAGCGGTTCTTGCATGCTGACTGTCGGTCAGCACGTAGATAGGTTGCACCACTTTTCCCGGGGTCCGAGATTCCAGCCCACTTATTTGCAATGCTGCCTCTAGAGCCTTCCTTGCTCCGACTATCTCAGCGTCCAGTACCTCCCCCCCATGTATGGTACCGGAATCTCTATCTATGGTCTTTCTGTCTCTTTTCAAGACAAAAGCCCATGCCGAGCGACCGTGTCCTTCTGATGCCCCATCAGAGTAGGCGCAGATCACTGAGCTTGGTAGACTCTCTATCCAGCGTTTACAAATTTCCGTGTCTTTCTCTTTCGCGCTTACCTTACTGAGATAGGCCAAAGCCAGTGAAGGCTCGGCGGATTCAACTTCTGGGAGTTGTTGATAAGCACGCTGGATTCGAGACATTTGAATCTCTGGTTGTGCTGATTGACAATCATGTTTCTTGTACTTTCTTGTCCCAATATTAGGGCAGACAGCAGCTCGTCTTCTCAGAGGATGTCCGGAGTCAAGGGATTTGAGCCTTGCTGATAGGCGAAGCCAATTCCCCTCGAGAATGATTCTTGCCGGCGGGATCCCTCCTTCTCGCTGTAGCACTACTATGGGCGTAGTCCTTATTACCGGAAGTGCCGCCCCTAATCCTGTGCTGATGACTTTGTCAATCATGCTGCAGAGGCCAGTCGTTTGTGAAGTGCTGACTCCGCATTGAGTTGGGCGCTTCAGGCCTGGCCACCACACCTCGGAGCTGTAAGTAGCAACAGGGATGATACATAGGTCAACCGCTCTTATTAGTGCATCTGGGGCAGCACCTCGGTAAGTAGAATTAAAACAACGCATATGATGAGCAGCTTTGGCAGCTCTGCTGCACCATTTTGTCACATGGTGTTTAAAATTGAGCCGAGGGTCCAGGTAAACTCCTAGCCAGCAAACATTTTCCGATGGTTCAATAAAGGTACTATTGACGTGTATGCCTATGCCTATCTCCCGATGGCGCCCAGGGAATTGGATTACTTCGGACTTATCTGTGTTGAAGGCAACAGCTTTATTTTTCGCCCAACTTGTCAGTTGATTTACCTCTTCTTGGGCGGCCGAGGCAGAATCTACTATTGTGCGGCCGAAAGCAAGAACACCAACGTCATCAGCGTAGCTCAAACTTCAACCTGGATTCCCATCCTGCATGGGTTCTGCCATGTACAGAAGGAATAGAAGTGGAGATATCAGTGACCCCTGTGGGACCCCGCAGACCAATTCTCTTTCTGTTGTGACCCCACCTATATACCTTACCTGAACTCGTTGATTAGCAAGAAAAGAGGTTGTCCACCGCAAAATTGAGTCCGGCCATCCTTGTGACTACATTCTTCTGATTAACCAATTGTGAAGCACCACATTGAACGCTCCCTGTACATCCAAGGTAATGAAAGTAGCCGCCCATCCTTGCGACCTAGCTTCTTCAATGTTGCGTACCACGCAGGAGACCAGACCTGTTGCAGATCTCTTTGGGAGCGCACTAAATTGTTGATGACCCACTACCTCGTGTGTGACTGCCAGACGCGCCATTCTTTTTGCCAGTAGCCTCTCTAGACCCTTACCCAGGCATGATAGGAGAGCGATCGGTCTCCAGCCTTTGACTGTTGATGGATCTCGATTTGGCTTATGTAAAAGGACTACTTCTGCCAACTTGAAACATACTGGATGTATGCCGAGACGGATGCAGGCCCTAAACAGTTGCGTCACCCATCGGCCAATTGTCTTCCAGCAGGCTTCGAGGAGCTCTACTGAAACTCCATCTGCCCCTGGTGCTGTCCTCTTGCATCCAATGGTGCATGTACGGACTTCGTCTTCTAAGACGTCGTCATTCCAGGGTATCCTGTTTTCGCTTGGCGTTGTGCATGGGGAGAGGTCATCTGTTGACTCATGGCGTGCGAGAAGGGCGTCTCGGAGTATTGTTGCTCTTTCAGCCGGGTCTGAGACGAGCGAGCCGTTGTGGCTGAGGGGCGGCGGTGTTTTGACCTGCCTAGGGTTGGCCGAACGCATCAGCTTAAAAACATCCATGGCTGTAGTTATCTTCTGGACTTTTCCTGTGACGTAATCTTTCTTTGCTGAGACAATAGCTTCTCGCAGCAATTTCGCGTGGGAAGCCCGGCGTTGGGGTATAGTTTCTGCTTGATATGCGGCATGGATTGCCTTGCATTTGGGCGTCCACCATGGGGAGTGTTTTCCGTGTCTGTTTTTAACAAAAGTGCCCGTAGCCTTGATTGCATTGGATAGATGGGAGCATAGTTCTTGAGCATATTTTTCCACCTTGTCTATTGTATCCAATTTCGGTAGAGGATGGGCCCATTGGGCAACAGCTCGAGCGAAATTCGGCAGGTCGCCTGGTCGTACCCTGATTTTGGGCAGCTCAGTATCTAGAGCTTTGAATGTAGTTGGCACTTGACCTCTGATTGGTAGATGATCGCTTGTCATACATTTGCTGCAGTCTACCCACACGAGAGTTCTGTCAATATTGGACCAGGCAAGATCCAGTGTGTTCCCTGCTCTGTGTGTTGGTTCTCCAATGATAAGGCAGGAAAGTTTGTGTTTGTCGGCCCATTCTTCTATCGCTTCCCCTTGTCCATGTGGGCGAGTTGCCCCCGGCTGCCATGCCTTGTGAACTGAGTTGAAATCTCCTACAGCAATAGTCTTTGCCAATGGGGTCCAGTCCACAAGTGGTTGTAGAGACACTGGGTTGTTTGGTGCTTTGTACACATTTAGAAATGTGACTCCGTTAACCACTACCCAGCAGTAGTCCCCTGTTAATGTAGCACAGGGAAATGTCTGTGTCGCAGTTATTACCTTGCTTTTCGAGCGTATGTCGCCGCTCTTGGTCTATTATCCACGCCCCCATGGGCTATGTGTCTATTATATCCTGGGTGCGACCTAGTATCCTTCATATTTCTATCCCACGAAGGTTCCTGTATGTGTAAGACATCTACACCTGGCTCGTGAGCCCGGGAAAGTGCAATGTCGTGGGTTGCGCCGCTTCTAACAACGTTTATTGACATGTATTTGAGGGTAGAAGGTGCGCAAGTTGGGGCCTGTGGGCGGCCCTTACAAATTTTCTTCGGGGTTTAGAACCCCATAGCCTGACACATCAACCATGGCTGCATCTGGTACGTCTATGCTGGTAGCCGTCCTTTTCAGGATCTCTTGGCTCTTGATGGCACTGGCTGATGCTTTGTTTGCTAGATTTACAGCCGCTTTTGCTCTGGCCACGGCGCTGTATTCCCGCTGGCTAGCTTGTCGAATGGTCACAAGCTGTTCTTTTGTGGGCGGACCAGATTTTGTAGGCCGAGCCAAGCATTTTCGGCTGTCTGATCTGTGCGGTCCTGCACAGTTCCTGAATTTAGTAGCCGCCTTGCATTCGGCAGAGATGTGCATCGTGGATCCACAATTCCAGCAGGCAGGCGCACGAGAGCAAGCTCGGGTGGGGTGGAATCCGAGGCAGCGTTTGCATTGCAGCACAGGGGCTCGAGGCCGGTGTATTGTTGCTATACCCGAGTCGTCAAAAAGCCTGAAGCCAGGCTTTGGCGACAATCCTTTTGGAAAGTGAGCGAGCCAATCTTGGTATGGGTGTAACGGCTGGTAAGCCGATTGGTCCCTGTAGCCTATGTTGGTTAACTTAGGCCTGATTCGAGTGGCGTTATTAATGGCTACCAATGCGCTAATATGCGACGCCACCCAATACAATACTTTTGCGTCGGCATTTGCATGTTATTCACATGGCATCGGACTCGGCAGTGCGGCACGGCAGTACGGCACTGCACCACATGTTGATAGGCTTACACTGACTGGGAATATACGAGACCGAGTACAATCCCTCCGGACCATAACGCGATAGTGCTGTATTACAGGCGTAGTCAGAACACTAGGGGAGCCCCGTAGCATAGGGAGAGGAGAGGAATTAGCCTTGGTGGCGAGGAGGCTTTCACGTATATAAATGAATAGATAGATGTAGTGGAAGTTCTCTCCTTAGAATTATTATTTACTACCATCGACCACATAGTTGCCCCAGCACTTGTCCCTCGAAACCGTGACAATGGGGCCCCGAGCTTTCCTTTGCCATGGACTCGAACTTTTATTGGGGTACATTTTGTCACTCTTATTATTTCCGTAGCCACCATTTCCGGGCTGACCTGTATTTTTCCATCTAGCGTGTAAACTGCTGTTGGAACTGTGGCAATGCGGAGGGCAACTATTTTGGATGGTTTCTCCAATTTTGCACCCAGTATATTCAGTGTATCTGACGCTTCCATTAGGCGATTCTTTGCATCAGAGTCTATGGCGCGTATAGCAAAACCTGTGGGGACACGGTGCGCGTGTTCCACATCCGATGGCGCGAATTTGGTCTGCATTGCTATAGCTTTGCGTATGCCAGATGGGGAAACGTCTCCACTCGTGTGTGTCCTGTAGGCGGATGAAAAGCCGATCGTCCGCCTCTACTTTCGGCCTCGTTTTTTGTACGTTCTGCGGGACTGCTGCCATCTTTGTGTTGATTCTCCCTGCATTGTTTTGCAGCCCTAATCTAGCAATTCCTGCCCATGTGTTTCCCCGGGCGCGCACCATGGGCTTGTTCTCTACTGTGGGCTTTGGAGATGGGACCCTTGGGGATACAGCGTTGGGGCGTTGGGGGAGCGATGGTGGTGTAGACTCCGGGCCCGAGTTGATAAAATGGCCAATTGCTGCACGCAAATAAGCCTTCATTGATTCGACGTATACTTTATTGTCGCCTGTGGCCATCGGGGAGAGTACGGCCTCCACGCCTCTTATGGCCGATGTGCATAACAGAATCTGAGCAGACTTTTGTGCGACCCTTTGCTTTTCGGCTTCTACTACAGCTCTCAGCTCTTCGGGGCAGAATTCATCGCTAGCTGCAGTGTCAGTTTCGTTGGATGATTTCAGTTTGGGTTCAGGGGCTTCTCTAGTTGTTGAGGCTGCCATAGGACCTGAGGCAATCGAAGAGCAACTCAGGTTGTTCTTGCTGGTGTCGCCAGTTTTCTCTGCCATTGTCAATGACACGGCGACTTTTATCAGAGGCAGTTTCTGCTGCTGTGTAGTCGCAGTTGCTGGCTTTTTTTGAGAAATTGTTGCCTTTTCAGCTCCGGTTGCATCTGGCTTGGAGTGAATAGAATCGGGAAGTCTTTTCAAATCCCTGAGGATCTTATCAATGTCAACATTGCTTACATCTAACATCGTGTCATCTAGAGCTCTGTCGTCGACCAACTGGTCAATTTCCATTTCTTGACCTGGAGTCAGGGTACCCAGCTTGTCACGTAGTTTTCTTCGAACGGTGTGTTTGATGTAATTGCGGTTTTCAGCGATGTTTTTCGCCCGCAATGGTTTACTGCGAACTGGGGGCATTTTGACAACCTACCAGTCGCTCACAAATTTTGAATTGAGCGCAAACGATATCACGATATTGAGGGGGTGGGGAAGAAGGGGAAAGGGTGAATATTCGAATATTCGAATTTCAAAAAATTGTTTTGTTTTTTGTTTTTTACATTTGGTCCTAAGCTAACGCTATCTTTTCCACATTGGGTCAAGGACCGGTGGAGCCGGCAAGGATCACTGCGTACAGGCCCAACTCATTCCAACTGCATGAACTTCTACTGAAATTGTAGAAGTTAACAGCAAAACTAAAATCAAAACCATAAATCAAAAACTGAAATCAAATTTGGAAGAAATACTGTTTGGTCCGGATCCCGCGCTTCTCGCCCGTTCCCTTTCCTGCCACATCTTCCAGGTGACTTTTTCTTATCTCCGCTGAGAGCAAAAGACTAGTTCGCAGATACCCTGAATTCAGCTGGTATCCTGCCATATACTTTGAAGCTTTTTGTAGACTTCGCAGAGGGTTGCTGTACCCTCAAACTTCTTCTTCGGATTCCAGGATTCCGAAACCCGATCCCTCGGCCATTGAGACATCCTTCGTTGAGGCCATCGTTGCCTCTTCGGCCCTTTTGGCTGCAGCCCTAAATCGAGCCACTTTTGCGAACTCCCCTTGCTGGATCTGGCGGATCCGCGCGAGCTGCTCTTTTGTCACCGGTCCGGACTTGCTGTAACAGACCAGTTTGTGATGTTGTATTGCACCTGGCCAACCGCCCCATGAATACACTCAGGAATAGGGTTAGTGCGTTGCGATGGTTACAGTGTTGTGATAGCAACAGTCACTAGTCAAGATACTGATCAGTTGCTATGTAACAGCTGTGGGCTATTGCACCCTTGATTGTAGTGACCGGTCTCAGGTACTTAAGGAAGCTCTTGGGATGCATTTGTACTGTAGCTTTTTGTCTTGTATTTTATCTACATCTTAGAATCTCGCCTCTGTCCTAAGTCCTAGTCTTCGTCTCCGTCTCCGTCTTCGTCCTCGTCTTCGTCCTCGTCCTAATCTCCGTCTCCGTCTTCGTCCTCGTCTTCGTCCTCGTCTCCGTCCTCGTCTTCATCCTCGTCCGTGACACTTGCTGGGTCTGGCTAAGCAGGCCCGGGAATCCGATCGGTGAGGACCCCCACAGTTTCGACACCGGGTGAGGGCCTTGCACTCTGATTCTGAGTGCATATTAGATCCGCAATTCCAGAAAGCTGGAGCGCGGGAACAACCACGGGTGGTGTGAAATTCAAGACACTGTTTGCATTGTTCGATTTTGCGACGAGGTCGGAAGAGCTTTGCAGCTCCAGAGTCGTCGAAAAGGCGGAATCCAGGTCTAGGAGCGGATTCTCGAGGAAATAGCGCTTGCCAATTTGAGTAGGGCGCCCCTGGTTTGCTAGTCCCATGAGGACAAACCAGAAAGGGAACCAACTGGGTCACTTGCGTGACTTCGTTGGCAACCATCTTTGCTGTCACGGCAATTGGGCCAGCAAGAGTTCGAATTATCTCCGGAACGGTGGCAATTTGCATGGCAACCAGATTTGATGCTGGTTCCAGTTTGATTCCAGATTCGCTCCGTGATGTGCAGGAATCTAGGAGCTCTGTTCGAGCGAGTTCATCCTTTACGGTTATTGCAAAGCCGGTCTTTACCTGCTGAACCAACGTGATATTGTTAGCAGCGGTTCCCAGCACCTGAGACACCGCTAGCCTTACTCAAGCTGGGGAGAGGAGACGGTGGTGGTGGAAGTAGTCAAGGCGCAGAAAAAGTCGTGAATCGGCTTTTGTCCTCGAGTTGGCACTCTTTGCTTTGGGGGCGGGTGGTTCTGCCTTTTTTGTCGATGGCCCAGCGCTACTGACTAGGCCTGCCCGAGCTACGGTGGCCCAAGTTGTCTTTGGGGCCGGAGCCTGGATTGTTGGAGGGTTAGGAACCCTTACTTCTGGTGCCCTCGGCGGAAGAGGGTTGGCGGGGCGAGCAGGGAGAGCTGGTGGTGTGCTCCCTGGGCCTGATTGTACGAACTGGCCGATGGCTGCTCGAAGATAGACTTTGATTCCGTCTACAAATTCTTTATTATCGCCAATCGAAAGAGGCGAAAGTGCTGCTTCGACACCGCTGATTGCAGTCGAGCAGATTGCGAGTCGGGCGTTTATTTGCGTCGTGCGACGCTTTTCGGCCTCCATCACTGATTGCAGCTCTGGTGGAAACTCCATTTCTGATGTCGATGCTGCGCCTTTAGAGGCTGGCACAGCATTGTTTCCTGCAGATGATTCTGCACGTTCGGTTGTCTTTTCTCGAACAACTTCCTTTCCTTTCCTGGAGCTGCTTGCCAAAGGGGGCAGTTCGACGGGGGTTTTGGTCTTGGGACCATTGTTTTCTGCTCTGATCGGTTCAGAATCAGTCATCTCTTGATCGGGAAGATTTGTGGACTTCCCTGGAACAAAGGCCTCACTCGCAAATAGGCTTGATAATTTTTGCGCGAGGCCAGGTGTTTTTGCAGGAGCCCTCGGGCGGACTCTCGCGTTGTCCAACCTTGAGTTGGGGAGCTTTTTTCGAAAAGGTGGCATGACGAAAATGCCAGTGACTCGATTACAATTTATTGAAGGGATGCGACGAGCGCGAGAGGGAGGGAGAGGGGGAAAGGGTGAATATTCGAAAATTCGAATTTCAAAAAATTGTGAGTGTGTGTGTTTGTTGTACTACTTAAGTCTATGACTATCTAGCACATTCGCCTCCTCTCTGACCCAGGCCACACCTTGTACAGTGTTCCTATCCTCTTTTGTTACTTGAAAGATCATTGATATATTCCCCTTAATGAATAGCCATTCAGCTCAGTGTTTACACATGGAATTCGGCCACCATTTCCACGGAACCTTCTACCCCCAAAAAAAATGGTTGCAATGGAAACTGCCTGCGCGGGAAAAATTCTCAAAAAACCTGCAGCCCCAGCCAGGCGAGGCCTAGACACCGGGACCTCACGAGATGCGCATATTCATCTTTATCTCCCTTCTTTGTAACAGTTGAGGTCGAGTTGATCCAATCCGCCATCTCCGTATCGGGTGCTGGGTACGCTCCGGAAACTCATCGGATGGCTTTTCCTCCATGATCAAGGGTTGGTGATGAGTAGGGCTCCGACCCTACCATCTGATCTGATTATGGTCAGCTTCATGATAGTGGTGATAGGGGAATGTGTTGAGAGATAAAGACAATACAGACCGCGAAACGATTGGGAATCCTCATCGAAGTGAGGACTTTGTTACTCAATCTCGGCTCTGCAGACTCTACAGTGAGAGCTGGAGGTTCGTAGGGGACACAACTGACAGGTGTTGAGAATAGTCCCCATTTCGACGTAGTACTTTACAATAATTTTTGTCACGCGCCTCTCTATCAAAGCGGGGTATTAACGTTAATGGTCTTTTTCTTAAATTCATTTATTGTCCTTTCTGAGTCAATGACTATGTAGAACATGCAAATCCTCTGGGGATACTTCCCAGGCGCCCAAGATGAATTCTTCTGATTTGCACCCTTACAAAAAGAACGTGCCAACTGGGTTAAGATTCACTTGATCTCAATTCCTACAAAGCCGTAATTAAGCCTCACATTTCACATTTCACCCTTCAGTCACAATCTATCATCCAGCTCTTCCACACCAAACAACTCACAACCTTACATTGCAACATGTATCGACTTAGTGATATTCTTGATCACCTTTCTTAGAACTCCATTGCACATACTATCCAGAATTTCCGAGATCAATTTGACAGAATAGGCTATCCTTCGGGTAATCATTCCATGGCCATTTACAAAGCGTCATGCTAACTTTATAGCACTTTCTGAATCTTACGATCTAAGTCAGCACATACGTCGCGAAAGAAGTAATAACAACATGAATCAACTTTATATTTTATTCCGTCAGACCTCGGCCCGTATCCATGCAGAAACAAACGAATTTATTAATTGGGAGGACTTCTATCGCAGTATGACTGTATAGAAGACGATGGAATTAGCACAGTGGATTGAGGTCAGATAGAATCAGATATTCGAGTTAACTAAAAGTATACTAAGATCGAGACAGCCAGACTCCTAAGTACAAATTTTCCTCCACGCGACTGATCTGCATGAATAGTGTAATTCACGCGACTCATGTGTTTGACTCTGCCTGACTCGGATTGCCCCTGTAGCAGCTAGACACACCTTGTCATTTAACAGGATTCCTATATTTCGCAAATCTTGCTACCGCTATTCTCGAAAATATGGACGTGCGGTATATTTTAGCGTTAGCCATCATTGCAATTAAAGAGGAATCGAAAGGCCAAACTTCATTGGTCCCGTCAGAGAGTCAAACAACATTTACAAAAAATAAATCAGAAGCACCAGATTATGATAGAACAACATTGCAACTGGAAAATGTTATGAAAGCTGATCTAGACACAAACGTATTCTATAATATTGGTAATTTCTGGAAAGTTATCTTCGAAAATAAGGGTTGGTCTGAACAGACCTCTCGCATTTGGGAAAGCTACCAAAAGGACGAGAAGGCTGAAAAGAAGGAAAGATCAAAGGAATTGAAGAAGTCAAAAGATCCAGATTACACTCGTGATACGGAAAATCTGCATGTAGCCAAAGAAGAGAAGATTCTGGGAGTACACATGAAAGAAAGGGAGGTATGGGACTGGCTCAATTTCTTCAGTGAAACATTTTTAAACCAGCTCAAAGGCCATTTACCAGAACTATCGAAAGATCGACCTATAGTCATTGAAGAGCCTTACTTCCAGATAAAAGGACAGTGTTGTCGGATGAAAATTACGGGACGCACAAGACAATCAACTGGCAAGACACAAATTGATTTCCTGGTCAAAAGCATTGACCTGCCTAAGGATGGTCCCGCTAATTGGGAGAACATTAATGTGCTGGGTGAGTTCGACAAATCAGCTATTGGAAACAAAAGGAAAAAAAGTTTTATGAAGTTATCAAGGTCTGTTCGAGAGGTATTTTACGCTCAGCCATTGCGTCGGTTTCTACATGGCTTCTGCCTGTTCCCAGAGGAATTTAAGCTCTAGATTTTTGATCGATCAGGCGCCTACGGGTCTGGCTTAAAAAGAATAGTTGATGACAAGGAGATGTTGATACGTGCAATAACCTCGTATCTTTTAATGAGCAATGAAGAACTTGGACGTGACACTTCTATCATCCAAAATAGAGCAGACAATTTGTCCATTTCCCTGGAAGTGAAGAGGTTCCAGGCCTATCTTTTGAGATCAAATCTAAACCCATGGTACAACCAAAGAGACTGATTACTCGCGGCACGACTTGCTTTGAGACAAAAGACGAATTGAGAGTGATCAAGTACTCGTGGAGCAGTTTGGAAGAAAATATGGAAGTTGACTTCCTGAATATTGCCAAATCAGTACGAGGTGTTGTAAATTGTCTTGCGACAGAGGTTATATATGAGACAAAAAGTCACCTAGAAAACCTAGATCTTTCCAAGGCTACCCTTTGGAAATTAAATGTCACCAATAATTTTGCCTCCTCGGGCTCTTACAAGAAGGAACCAACAAAACCACCCTTCAATAGAAATCTCCGGCTCACCAGAATAGCCATGACACCACACGGCCGAGCAATTTACTCCAGTGGGTCAATCCTTGATTTTGTTGCCGGAATTCGAGATGCTATCAAAGGACACGAGGGACTGGTGGGTAAAGAGATCCTTCATGGAGACGTGTCTGAAGGAAATATAATCCTGTTAAAGCCATCTCCAGAGGATGACTTATACGGGATGTTGATTGACCTAGATCATTCGGTCAAATTGCAAGGAAATGTGGCATTGGAAAATAATCGGTCTCTGACAGGCACTATGAAGTTCATGGCGCTTGAGAGATTGCAGCACGCTCTTGACACAGGAAAGTCCATTGGACGCACTTTTCGTCATGATCTGAAGTCATTTTTCTATGTGTTCATCGTTGGATGCATAGAATATGAAGACGTATCTGCGGACATGGCTAAGAATCTAGATCGTTGGTGCACCAACGAGTTGGAAAACAACTTTATAAAAAAAAGAGATGGTGTCGAACATTTCGACCAAGAAATTCTCAAGAAATTCACGACCAGTTTCAAAGGACTCAAGGAACTAGCCGAGAAACTGCGACAAATCTTGTTTCATAATGACGGCCGATAAATTGAAACGCCTGTAGACTGTGGACCTTTATATGACAGAATGATCAAGGCATTGGACAAAACTGTCGAGGATATCAAAGGTAAGATATGATTTTGGCTTCATGAAAGATCCATCCTTTTGACTCGATCTCACTGACAAATTATCCATGTTTTAGCTGGAAGAATCGAGAACAAAATCTTCGAATCGCGTCGAAAATAAAGCTTATTTCTTGCTGCAAAGGATTTTAGAGACGGCCCAACAGGTGGTAATAGTTCTAAATAGCTCTAGGTTGGAAACTTAGGATAATAACTGTATGCCCTTAAAATAGGCATCATTTCTCTTCACATCAAGTAATATTGAATGATGAACATGGAATTTAAATTTTATTGAACTTGCGTGAAATTAAGGTGATTTTATTTCAGATTTCACTCAACGCGTATTTAGCTTCTGTCAATCAAATAGACCCAGTCAGCCTGTTTGAGAAAAGAAGTTCTTGTGCGTGTCCCATAAGCTATGTCTCTTCTCTATGTACATACATCACATCCCCCAAACTCTGGTCTTACCCTTTGTCCTTAGTCAAGACTATTTGACTTTTGAATGCTTTGACAATGCCGACCCTATGTTAGGAACTGATGACCTTAAATCTCTTTCATCGGAATTCCCAAAGCTGACTCGGCCTCCGGTCAATATCTTCTCCCTTCCCGGCTTTCCACTAACTCCGATACATAACTCAAGTGAATACCACCTTCCTAATTCACCAGAATAAATAATCATAAATTAACTAACATGTAACCCAAAAAAGAGGTAATTCTGCTCAAAAGCTTCATAGTTATGACACATAATCAGTGCTTGGTGTAAAGATTGGATAACTTGATTGACGACTGAGGTACTTGTTCTCTGTATTTCATCTGCAAACACCACTACAAGGTGATTGTTCTTACTCAACTGAGGATCCTGATTTTGGTTAGATTACGACAAGTCAAATAAAAGTATCAAATGATCTAATGACTTAATGCCCTATATGTCGCAGCACTATTTTTTGATGTACCTGAGCCAGGAGAGAGATCACAATATGTTGATAGTCATGTGGATTGGTGCAGCTTAGCGTGTCGCCCTTATAGCTGACACTCCTGTATCTAAGAAGAACAAGAAGAATCATCACAGCATCACGAAACCCATTGCGTACGCGTACACGTGTATATTACTGACCAACACTTTATGTATTATCTTAGATATGAAGATCAACTATGTTGATGAGTAATAAGTTACCTATTTAGGAATTGTGTTAGAAGAGGGGGATAACTACTGTATTTACGTGTTTAAGTTAGGAAGACAAGACTCCAAGATACGTGTTAACTACCAGTCATTGTTACTGCTATAGAAAGTGTGTCCCATAAACACCACCCGAGGATCCCGAAAAAAGGGAAGTACAGGTATATTGAAGGCTATTAAAGTTCTTGAGGTAACTGGAATGAAAGAAGTGAAGGATCCCCGTCTAGTCAATACTGTATGGATCGTAAGATGTTGGAGATATAAGGATCAGAGATAAATGATTATGTGCATGGAGGTTTTTGTTTATTGAACTTATTGATGAGAGTGTTAGGTGTTAATCTACATCTAATTATGTTCGGATTAGACCCGGGCCAGGAATATGCAGAGATGCTCGGATACATATCAGGCTATTGATCTTCCTGTTGTAATTAAGGGAGTAACATGACCGCATAACAATATACTGTTCACATTAGAATAATGTTAACATGCGCCATGGGATATGACAGACCTAGATCATCACTCATTGGTATGACATAGTATTTCCTTATAGATCCTTAATGGTATCTATAGGCGCTAGGATCTCTCACATCCTTCTTCTCTCGGTTTGACAAGGACAGATGTTGGAACATCCACTAGTGTGCAGAACCCCCTCATTCATGTATATAGAAGAAGGTCCTGTCACGTAGATAACTTAAGCAATCCATACAATAGGAAATTCAAACAATCTCCATATTATTCACACACTTGAGAACAATAGGGATTATCCTCAAGTTCATCCATTGATCCAAGTCCTAAGAGCATAACTCACGAACTTTACTTCTCTTAAAGCCATAGCTACCTCCTTCCATACCTTCATCCTAACGGTTGTAACGGCTGGTAAGCCGATTGGTCCCTGTAGCCTATGTTGGTTAACTTAGGCCTGATTCGAGTGGCGTTATTAATGGCTACCAATGCGCTAATATGCGACGCCACCCAATACAATACTTTTGCGTCGGCATTTGCATGGTATTCACATGGCATCGGACTCGGCAGTGCGGCACGGCAGTACGGCACTGCACCACATGTTGATAGGCTTACACTGACTGGGAATATACGAGACCGAGTACAATCCCTCCGGACCATAACGCGATAGTGCTGTATTACAGGCGTAGTCAGAACACTAGGGGAGCCCCGTAGCATAGGGAGAGGAGAGGAATTAGCCTTGGTGGCGAGGAGGCTTTCACGTATATAAATGAATAGATAGATGTAGTGGAAGTTCTTATTGAAGGGTGGTGATGTATATGGTTGTATACACTTGGTATCTTCAATTAAATGGTTAAGACTACTCAGGGGGCTTAGAATATACTTGGGTGATTATGGCAATAAAATATTACGGGATGCAAATGGTATCTTATTGTGTTATTATGTTATGTTATGTTATGTTACAGGTTATGTTCATGATAAATAACCAATCCCACATACTTCCAGATAGCGCCGTAGCTAGTCTCTTTTAGGAGTGATCTACGGGTGAATGTAGCGATCGGTGTTATTTAATTTATCACTAACCTGTTTCCATTTCCCTGGCTCTGCGTGCTATACTACGTGGATGACGATTTACTACTAATGTGAAAAGCGCATTCATGACAGTTCTCTCCTTAGAATTATTATTTACTACCATCGACCATATAGTTGCCCCAGCACTTGTCCCTCGAAACCGTGACAACGGTACGTCATTCCAGCTCAGCATAACCACTCAGTACTTCCTTGGTATATAAGCCGAAGATCTGTGATTCAAAGTGTGTCAAGCTCCGTCTGATACATGTATGTTAAACTCTTACATCAATGAATGTTTAGCAGTCACACACTTCAGGGGTATAGATGCATGGAATATGTTTAGCACAGGAAAACACCACGATAACTAACATCAGGAGGGCAGGACTGAACACCTGAGAGTGAAAAATTCTCTCAAAGCCAAGTTCAGTCAAAATTCGCAATATCGAACAAGTTGGCCCGAGGCAATAATTCAAAATACACCACCACATTAGGTTTCCACTCCCAGCGAGATCCACTCCTGCATAAGTCTCATCAAGTCTGCAAATACGACCTATTGCATTCTTATCCCAATGACCAAACCTCTCGCCGACTTTCTCTGGCCTCAGCTAGTCACTAAATACACGCCCGCGCCGATATTTATACCCGATAGAAGAAGCATTGCGTGGCGCACAAATCTGGGAGATAGCTCTTTGGAATGGTCGTGAGAGGGATTAGGACAAGTTAACAAGATGATGCAAAGGAAGGACTTAACATCGGCAGGCGTGAAATTCAGAATTTTGGCAAGAGTTTTACGAATTGAGCTTTGTGCGCGCCAAGACTTCGCTTGCGAGAGTGCAGCTGACACTTTAAAAATAAGCAGACGATAGAAGGTACCGGGGTCCGCCTCCTGGTGGTGTTCTCTGGTATGGTTTGAGTAGTCTGGGCATCTACTCCACTTGGGAAGGAGACATCTTTGACCATAATTCGCGCGGAGGAAAGTGGAAAGATGATTGAGACATGTCTGGATAACTCAGGGTTTTTAGACGTTCTCCTGGGTGGGTATTCACGGATGAGGGTTGACTTGGGGTGAAGGAAAAGTCACCATAACTTCGCAGTGATATTTGCAAATAAAATCCGAGGCATGAATGCCATTTTTTATATTGAGAAATCTAGTCAGTAAATTTGACTTATATTGTGTCATAGCTAAATAACTGTGAACGCAAATAAAATCTGTTACAAAAATAATGCCTATGGTAGAATAGTTATTTTCGTTTCTTCTAGGTTCCTGGATCTGTTAATATTCAACAAAAATGTTCGCCTTCGCATGGTTCTACATACCAAGGTTAGACTAGTATCACCATGTACTTAGAGGTAGTTAATCTGATCCTTATATAGCCTTAGACTAAGAAAGGATAACAAAAATAACAAATCTGATCTAAGTTTCACTAGGAATGTCTATGTTACCAATTTCTTAGCATTTTAGTAAACAACGCAATCCAGTACTTAAGGGATGCATCCGTTTTCAAGCAATAGGAGACAAATTTATAAATATTAGGTGATTCCTACAAAGCATGGATCAGGTTTTGCTCCTTCGTATTGTTTTGACCAATATTATTGACCTCATTTCTGAGGATTTGGTGGCTTGCGAAGACCATAAAAAACTTCAGGCTATCACATAGATCTCATGTCGATTGTAGCGGTGAATGAAAAATTGTTATTTTCTAAATATTATCCAGTATGTACAGAACATAAGCTTATGAACAAATGTAGTTATACCTGAAAACGCCTTACGCTAAAGATGGATATCCGGAACTCCTCGTTCTCTCCATGACCTAGAGCTCATCCAAAATGGGTTTTTTGAATAACCATTTCCTTGGTTTCACGGGTAGTCCAATGTAGCTATCCCAGGCCCTTGGTACTTCCATTTTCAAGATTTGCCACCTAATTCTATCTGTTAGTATAGAATACATAAAATTAAATGTTGTACGGTGGGAATCTAGATTCAGAACTTACAATTTTCCTGGAAATCTAAACCAACTTTGAATAACATATTTCATAACTCTCCAGAAGATATCAAGCTCTACCGTAAGTTGCTCAAATATTGTCGCGTTATTAGGCAATCGACGCCTCTGAAGATGGTCACTTTTATCTTCTTCATCAGAGCCATCAATAGTAGGATCTAAAATTTCAAGTTTATCATAATATAGCTTCCTTCTTGGCTGAGACAATATAATATCCTGTTTCTCTTTTGCTAGTTCCGATTCTCTTCCTTCAACTGCAAGCTTAAAATTTTTGATTGCCTCAAGAGAAGTTGATATTCGAGCTAGGGTGTTAAAGAGTGCCACTATCTCTGTTCTTTTTAACTGCGGAACATCATTCGAGTTATTATCAGTCTCAAATAATACTTTTAAAGCTGTTCCATAGCCAGCAATCTGCAATTTTCCCCATAGCCGACATTTATCACATCCCACGCAGTCCATAATGCGGCTAATATTCCGGAAGCGGTGTCGGAAATCCTGCTTCAAACTTGGACCTTCCCCATTGACAAACATTAGACTTTCATCAAAGATTTGAGGCGTGGTAGATACTACATTCATGAGAGATTGGAGCTTGGTTTTGGTGAGTAGATTTTGTGAAGCGTCGGCCGAGCAGAAAACATAATTCTTGAGGCTAGGTCCTAGCTTTGTTATAGCTCGTAGTACCAGGGCATAATTAAAGTAAAGATTGGAGATTCTGTCGGGGTGATCACGCAATCTCTCCTTATAGCATTGAGGATTTGCACCCCATTCCCCACTGGTCTGATTCAGATATTCGGAGCAAATATGTGAAGTTATGGACGTGTGCATACCAGAAATTATCCTGTAAAAAACACGTTTTTCTAAGCACTCATTATCATATTCAAAAACGCTTTCCATTGAAAAGCGGGTGGATCCTAGGTGCTTATTTTCTTTTCTTCCAGATTTCCGAGGAATGGAATTAAATATATTTTTCGCTGGCTGTTTTGTGAAGGATGAGTATCCTAGAGAGTTCGACCTGGGAAATGATGACTTCGAGAAGCAGTTCTCACGGTAGATGGAGTCCCATATTTGCCTGGCTCCATCACCAGAATACCCAGTAAATCTTTCAGGATTGTCAACGAGACTCACATAATCTCCCTTGATACCACAGGTCTCATCTTCTCGAATACAATAGTCTCGATCATTATATTCCTCATCATCTTCAATCACGCAGCTCTCCCTTACATGGGTCCCGAGAATACCACCTAGTGGATTTAGCACCTTTTTTCTGTCCTTCAATTGGCTCCCGGGATGTACTACTCGAGGGCCTTCAAGCTTTCCTAGTTCCTCTGCTCTCCAAATCATTGGGATCTGAGATTCGTCGTTCAGGGTGCTGACAGCGCACGCAGCATTGCCACACATAGCATCGTCGTCACTCCAAAATGGGCATTCTTTCCCGAATAGAACCAAGCGGTAATGAGAAAAAAAGTCTGTGTTGCTGGTTATATCGACAACAATACTTCGGAGCCGGTCATTAAGATTATCTAGTGTAGTGTAAGAGGCACAGGCATCAGATACTATAGCTCTCGGAGATATCTAGCACGACGGAAATTAGCCTCGGCATGGTAAGTTCTGCAACAATTGACGCACTGCACAGTCATCGGGCCCTTGGGTGTAAAGTTTTGAAGCGGCACGGTATTTTTCGCAACTTGATATCGTTATAAGTGACAGTAGTGCGAGATTTTTCAAGGGAGAGGCGACCTTCATTGAATACGAGGGATAATTGGCCTGGCTTAACTTTGCCTTGGATAGGGTCGGTCACTCAAATAATTCTGCCGATGAGAAGAAGAAAATGAGCTGTATTGTGGAATAGTTTGCACGAAATTTTTGGACTCTCTCCAGGTTTCGCAAGCTCACAGCTAAGGGTGTAAGTCAGGTTATCAAGAAGAATTTTGTTAAGGAGTATTGCCTATTTCACTTAGGCCTTCAATAGCATTACTTGTCCTTAAAAACCCCCGCCAGGTTAAGTAGTCTTGGCAACTGGCCCAATCCTCAAAAATCTTGCGCTATCTTAGATACATAAGTTACAACCGATGTATTAAATTGTAATTTACCCGCGGTTGTTTGAGGCAGATTAGTTTCATCTGAACTATAGATTCAAGGGTGTAGCGTCAATTATACTAGACCTCAAGTAACTCCTCTCCGACATCCTGCATCCTTCTTGCGAGACGCAAAATCGCATAAAATTTTACACTGCGCCTTCATAATCTCTGTAGTAGCCCTACAAAACGATCATACATTCATCTGTCGTGCCCTACCCTTCAGAAGCGCGACCATGTTAGGATACTACGCTAATCCTGATTTCGTATTTTGAAGCAATCATTCTGTAGCCACAGAGTCTAATGTGTCAGGGAGATGAAACTTAACATGGCTATAGAAAATATCGTGATTCGAAGGCATTCGCCTCCCAAGAAATTGTCTACCCATAAAATATTTAGTGCATGGTGACCCTGCATCTATTGATCAGGTGGAACATAATTGATTGGCCTCCTGAAAACTCGTTTAGCTTCCTATGCTCGTAAATTATGTTTCGGACCTACTTGAAAAGAAGTATGTGTGGCTCGGGCTCGTGAACTTCATAGTGTTCCCATCCAAGACTCTGATGACATTGTAAACAATTCATCATCTAATGGTTGTACACATGCTACTCACCTGAGTAATTCCCAACGCCCTCCACTCCTGTTCCCAAAGAAGCTTAAGTGTGCCTTTCTGCGAGTCATGATACTCTTTCGGTATTTGCTTTAGCATATTCTTTGGTAGGAGAACATGTCTATACTCGTATTCATTGTCTGAATACCTGCTTTATAATTAGCCACCCGAAATAATTAGAAGACACGGACAGAGCACCCGCTTGAGAAGAGTTGGACTACCTGGAGGAATAATGAATTAAGTCGATAAATTCTTTCAATCGCGCTTTTTCGGATTCCGAAACAGGTCTTGGAGTCTTATTACGTCTGTGGTAATCCGGATCAGGCACTGCCAATTGCTGTGCCATAGGCCATGTTGCCATCTTTTGAAGCCGGTAAGCTGATGTAAGTCGTTAGGTGCACTAAACCAAACGAATCCCTTTCACGAGCGCCGTATATGTTGGGCCAGGCCGATGTACCGTTATTCCCGGGTGTGTTTAGATTATGTGGAGCTCCCTACAGGATAAGATGGATATTTAACAGAAACTTGGTCGCTAGTATGTGCACAGTACAACACGTATAGGCTTATTGATGGTTATTTCGTGTCAAATGGTGAGTTGACGAACACAAGAGTAAATACCCAAATTTTTATTTGATCTGTTGACAAGGTTATGATCTGTCAGTTGACCAAAAGTCAAACATTGATAGCTGCGAGGTTTGTGTATTTAAGCTCAATATTTGGGTCCGGCGCTCTCTACTGGGTTGCTAGTGGCAGGATAAAAGAAAATAAAGCCCATGTCAACCAACGCGATATCAAACTAGGCTTCTTAGGACTAGCCAGATTTTGGTAATTAATCATGTGATCATAACGTGACTAGCCGAGGATTTAGTTTCTGCTGTTAACACTAAAACAAACGGTAATATATTCGGACATTTCGTCGCTGTTGTCCTGTCTAAGAGGTTGTGGTCGTAAATCTGGATTTTCTCTCTTCACCATTGGGGGAGATCAAACAACTTTTACCGTCAGTTCCTGCTATTTTTCGGAACAGTATTATTGCAAGAATTCCCAAATCTCAACCAGGTCGAGCGTTCAACCGCGTCGGTCCGCGCCCGCTGCAGCTGAAAACCGCAGCGCCAACTACTTATCACTGTACTATTTAAAATCGAACCTGGAGTTCGGTTGATGGTCAATCAAAATAGGGTATGATGTGTAAAAGGGCTATCGATGAGGGAAGTACTGGGCTGGAGTTGGATGAGCGTGGCGCCAAAAGAAGAAAGCTACCAATTGTAGGTGACTTCCTTAGCTTTTCAGATCAAGGGCCAGTAAATGATGCGGTGAACTAGATCCGGGAGTGTGACCGCCGGGCGCTCGCTGCGTTCTGCCGATGGTTTTGATCGTGACGCATCACTCAATACCTCAACTAAACAAAGCAGCAAGGCTGACAACTTAAATAGCACGACAACACAGACTTATCTACCAGTGAGACAGTCGAATCGACTACTCAACATGGCTTCGAACTTCTTGATATACTAAAAAGAACAACAGATAAAAAGTATGTTATACCTGTTCATTGGGTCTCCTAGTAAATTACTTTTCGCCGTGAATTGCAGCTATTCTAATATCAATTTATGCGAGATATCCTTTAATATTAAATTTAATATCAGCTAATTTGGTCGGATTCCAATTACTGATAAAACCATTTAGTGGTCGTCTTGTCGCAACCGACTTCCTCACACTTCCTAGCCGGAAATTATTTCCAGATTACTACGACGTAACTAAAATACCTATAGCGTTAGACACTATCGAATCCAAACTAAAAAGTCGTGACTTTAAAACTCTGTCAAGTCTCGAAAATTACTTCAAGCGCATGGTTCTCAATGCAAAAGAATACAATGAAAAGGGCTCGATAATACACGAGGATTCTGAACGGCTAAGGAAGACTGTCAGTAATTACATGAACAAACACAATCCAGTGTACAATCCAGTGTACAAACAAGTACCTATCCCAGCTGCGCTTGTTCCGCCCGTTCCCGGAGAAAACTGTGAGATCAATCCAAACCTACGAGAGGGACAAGAACTAGACGAAAAATCTAACAAAAAGTCACACCGACCCATAAAAAATTTACAACCAGCGAGACACAACACTTTGACCTTGACCAGGCCCCGATCTTCTGGGTCCATGTTTGAAGGTCTAACATTTCAACAAGCTCAAGAAAGAATTATAGATGACATAATTTCTAAGAGGGGATCCGAGATGTAAGATATCTTTATTTCATCCTAATTTTGCTAACTCGGAGCAGAGATGACCCTGTTACATTTGAGCCATTCATCACTTTGCCGTCACGGAAGGAATATAAAGATTACTACAACATTATAACACATCCTGTAGCATTGAAAGATCTCCAGAGAGCTGTCAGAGGTATCAGGCTAAAGACACCCGGCACCTCTGAATTTAAGACATGGTCGGCCTTTGAAGGGGAAACATCGTATATATGGAAGAACGCATTTCTTTACAATGAAGATAACAGTGAGATTTTTAAGCTTGCTAGGGAGATGCAATCATACTTTAACAAGCTACTCAATAAAGCCAAGGCAGTAGTGCCTGAGCCTGTTAGTACCAAAATAAAGCTTCGAATGCACGAACCCACCAAAATTACATTAAAGTTAGGCCGAAGAACTAGCCCTGTCGAAGCAACTATAACCCGGCTCCCACCACAACTCCCGATTAGTCAAGCAAGCCTAAAACCCTCCTCTCCCCGTAGTGTACATGAAACTGGAACATCTTCCTCTCAAACAGGTCAGCCCAAACCAGGTCAGAATATACCTACCTCTACTTCTTGCCCCACACAAACACCTGCCTTAACGCTGGTTAAAAATGAAGAAAACAGCCGTAATCTCCAAACTCTACCACAAGATCAGGCTTTGAGCACGCCGATACCTGTGAAAATACAGCCGCTTATTCCGTCAATTCCAACAATCCAGTCTACGAAACCAAATGCTCTTCCACTAAATAATAAGTCACCGACTCCTGCCTTGCTGGACTCCAAGTTAAGAAGGACTAGAAAAGGTAAATCATATCCCACAGTTTCTGATTCTTACTAATCATCACAGATGCTGCCAATGCTATGTTTACAAACTTGAGCATAGCTACCCATCCTGGTCTTAACATCTCTCGTCATTTTCATTTAGATCTACCTCCTTCAGCATCTATGTCTCAGCAATCGGTCGTCATAAATTTGCCCACTACCCACTATTATCTCCAGATCAAACCATGCATTGCAGGATTCATGATGCAGCGTCAGTATAAGCTTTTTGTAACTGCAGGTACTACAAGGCTGCACGCTATGCCTACCGTTCCTGGCCATGCCGTTGAACCAAGGTTCCCTCTTTTTGAAGCACGTCTTCATCCAGGCGTTAATAGAATTGAAATAGAGCTAGTCGCAGCGACTCCAAAGTGTTCGAACGGTCCTAGTGAAATTGACATGGAGAAAATTACAGTTTTTGTTAACCTGATGAAAGCTTAGCACGTAATAGAAATCGGCGTTTAGTTGTGTTAAGCGGGGGGGCTGATGTCCATGTTTTTATTGTACAATCAAGTCATCTATGCTAATATATTATTAATTTAATTACTTTGATTATCTTCTGAATCGAAGTCGTGCAAACTTTCAGACAAGTAATAATGTCAAATAATCGAGAGCTACAAACATCTATTTAGTACACCTTTGCAAAAATTAGCCAGATGCCTCTATAGCTAAACGTGTCAGGAGTACCTTTAACTAACACCTCCCAGGGCCGCATAAACAGTTCGACTCGATGTGGTATGATTTTTCTTGTGTTATTTGAATTAACTTGTGTCTAACGTTCTAGGATCTAATCCAACCTAGTCAAAAACTAGACACCAAATTCTCGTCTCGATACGCAGATCCATTTTTGTCTGTTGTGGCTATGAGCTATGCGGAAATCATGCTGCGTAGTGTTGAGGAGCGGGTGACTTTATTTGGTTGGTGACAGTGAATGGATTCGTACGATACTATGCTATAGAGATATAAACAGAAAGTATAAGAATAAATCTGCGTCTTTTTACTATGAGTACATCAATGAAACTTTATACTACCTCGCCTAACCAATAAACTTGTGGAGGACGAAGGCTGAAAACCTGTCAGTGGTATACTCTACCAACCTAGTAGTGAACTATTCTCCCAGAGCCGAGATGAAGTTACGACAAAGGGTGCATTCGGGAGTTTCCATCCAGATGGCGATTAGGAGGAGTGGTTGTAGCAAAATTTTGGTCGAAAATTCGACCTACAGAGATTTCAAGACTGCACAGACCGACGAAACCAAACACCTACACCCTGTCGGTATATCACTACATGAGTTTCTCAAGTACATTTGTGTTTATTTAATAATTGTAAGTCTATTGTAGTTGATAGGTGCCTGGTTGATTGTATGGGACTGGATGACATCGCATTGGCTTCGCACTTGGATTTAAATATTCTGTTTGTAACATACTAGTCTAATCTTTCAGAACAACTACAAAGTGGAAGATACATTTGAACAAGAGCAGATCCTACCGAAATTTATTACTCGGGACTACCGAAACACCACAGAAACGAACTTTAGACAGATTTAAACCTATCTAATTATTCTCACTTTCTCAAATTTTCCAGAATGGTCATTTACATCCAAACTCATCCCACGACCCTTCACACAATCATCTCACCACCTACCAAAGCACTCTAGAATCTAAAAGTCATACTCGCAATCAAAGATGCATTTGGACATTCATCCCGTCGCAACCGTTGTGCGCTTTAAAGATTCGGTCGAAGTACCGGCATATACTTGTCAACCCTTGGCCAAGGGTACCTGCAACTCGACCTGTGATGAACCCCCACTGACAAGATACAAACGATATTTCGCCGGCACATCTATTAGAGCATTCGATAGGCTAAGGAATCGGTACCTCGGTCTTGAACTCTTCGTCCTATATTCGACCTATACGGTTTGGAGTACGGCACCGATGGGCAAGGCTGGAGGGTGGAGGAGTGGAATGTTTACAAAGTTTCTAAGATGGCGAAGTCGACATAGGGGTTAAGGAAAGCTACAATTAAGGAATAGAAGTAAGGAAAAAATGAGGAGGCCCTCGTTGGGCAACTTGATGATGTCTCCAATGAAGAGAATGACCCCTAGGTGAGACGATGAGATCCTTGGACGAAGAATGACTACGACTGAACGGAAAGGCAAAATTAGAGATTATGAGGGTTTCAAGGGCTCGAGTGCATTGTGGCCTAGTCTCAGGGGGAAATTGCGCTCCAGCGCGTCAAAATCGGATTCTCTGAGCGGTTGGACTTGACATTTTCAACTCATGGTTGAGGTTTGAAGTAGTCTGGTCATTAAGGTGGGACGAGGGTTGTGTAATTATATGCTGGATAACTTGATCTAGCCCGGCTCCACTGGTGCTCAAGCTTCTATAGGCGTGCGGACGGCGCCAGTTGTCTATTGCGTTAATATAAAAATTAAACAAACAAACAATTCAAGAAATTATAAAATTCCGAAAATTCCTCAACCGGCTTCCATTCCCCACCGGATTGAAGGACCCTCTAATTCACCTTTAACCGTGTCAAAAACGTAAGAGAAAGCTGTACCAAAAGCAACTTCAGCTATAGAGTTACTGCCTAAAGCTGCCACAAAAGCAGACTACCCTCCAGAGCTTCTACCAATTCTCGTGGCCGAAGAGCGACGCGTCGCCGAAACAACTTCAAATCTGGCAATATCATCTGTCGCCATTGTACAATACATGGCCTCGTGCTGGGTCACTAGGCCACCTGTTCTCCCTTCTCGCTTAGCGAATCCTCCAAGAGCTCCTGATGTGGCTTCAAGTCTCGTATTTAATATAAAATGAGTCGTATAACGACTGCTTACAATTTTTACTAGAAGTAAGACTTTTAATGAAGTATATTGTTTCCTCTCCTTCCTTCCTCTAGCTACAAGTGTTATGTCCAAGAATGTGGGCGACTCTAAGTCACGGGACACGGGACCCACATCAGCCTCCCTCTCCAGATGCTAGTCCTCTAGCCATCATTTATAACATAATAATAAACAATCTAGATATGTGAGGTCGATGAATAAGACAAACAAGAAAATTAAGTAAAACCTGAGAATCGCTTTAGATATCAATCTCCACCTTTAACACCACAAAACAAATCGCCAGGGTATCACAGAACATATTATGTGTTACTTTCATTGTTAGGCTTCGAGTCCTCCAACTGCATCTACTAGTCGCTGTCAATCTCTATTCAGTTCTCGAGGCGAAGCATACCATAAGCTTCGGACGGGATGGCCATCTTTTGTATATGCTGGGAACAAGCTATCGCCATTGTAGGTGTTCTTTAGCTCGATGCCGCCGGGAGATCTTAATATATAAGTATTCCTATGGCGACACGCTGATACACACCAAGGACCGTCATAATATTGCTCTGTTTTATTACCACGTTGCCGAACTCACAGTACCCAATCACCAGTACCATATGTACGAATCAAAGCCTTTTTCTCTTGTAGATATGCCATTGTTTCATCTCTTGCTGCCTTCAAGGAGGACGCGTACGACCTAGCCATAGGTGCTGCATGCGACTGTACTAATTCTTCTGTCCATTGTGATTCCTCCTATGGTGTAGGTTCTCGCTGATAAGGGGAATGGTAAGGTCTAGTAGGATCGTCTCTGGGTAAAGTGCCGTAGGTTAGATAGTAAGGAGAATAACCATTGGGAGACTTCAGTCGGTTGTAGAGATATACAGATTTGTCTAGGTATTCTTGAATCGGTCTGCCTGGTTGATCCATTGCTAGCTTGATTATTATCGATTTTATTTTCCCATTAGCCTGTTCAATCTTGCCATTACCTCGTGTTCGATTAGGCGTGATTGAGTGAATCTTTGTGCCGTTAGATTTATGCCATGCCACTGCTTCTGTGCTTTGAAATGCTCCAGCATTATCAGATATTATCTCCATAGGCGCGCAGAATCGATTCTTGACAAACGTAAAAAGGGGGATTGTATCTTCAAACTTAAGTCCCTTTGTCCACATGCTGACTAGCCAGCCTGTTGAGTATTCAATTGCGTTCAGGAGCATGGTATAGCCGGAGTAATTGGTATGAGGTTTGGTAAGGTCTTATCTGGAGGCTTCATTAATTGGCAGTGTTTGCAGGTGCGTGTAGCTTCATGGGCCGCAAGGATAAGCTCCGGATGCCAGTAAACTTCGCTCAATTCTCGTATTGTCATTCCAATTGATGTATGTCCAAGCTGCTCGTGAGTTTTCCTTGCTTCAATGATAAGGTCTTCGATCTCAGGTACCTTGAGCATTAGTTGTGAACCAACTTTATCTGGAAGTTTACGCAGATAATACAAAGTATCATTATGGACTATAAAATTGCTCTTTATCCATTCTTCTGATAAACTATGAGGCAGTTTACTTTTCAGAATAAAGTATTCAAATATACCTTGGAGATCAACACGATTCAGATGATCAACGTTTTTGACGGGCTTTGCTGTGTCCAGGGAAGATTGAAATTCGTTTCCAGCATCTGTGAGTTCATTTGTTGTTGTTGGGGGTCTTGACAACCAATCTGCCATAATATTTGTAGGACCTTTTCGTACGTTGATATGAGCTCCGAAATTTTCAATGACATCTATAAATCAAATGATACGCGGGGGCTGTTCAGTTTTTGTACGAAAGAGCTTTAATGACTCATGATCAGTGAGAACAGTAACATCTCCGTCCTCTAGCTAGTATCTCCAGTGCTGCAAAGCAAGGACAATAGCTAAGAGTTCTCTATCTTGTGCTCCGTATTGTTACTGAGTAGTAGTTAATCGCTTCGAAAAGTAGGCCACTGGATGTAAGACTGACTTTCCGTTTGCAGTAAGCTTAAGCTAATATAGTGCTGCACCTACATCTGTCTGCAATGCATCAGTCTCCAGTATGCAACTTAAATTATAGTGAAACTTGACAATGACAGGAGTTGTAGTAATACAGTCTCTGAGTAGATTAAATGAAGCTAGCTGCTTGTCATTCAAAATAAACTTTTGATTCTTTGGGCCACCAATTAGTTCATACAGCGGGCCAGCTTTCGCAGAGAAGTGTTCTATGAGTCTACAAAGGTAGCTAGCAGCTTGAATAAAACCTCTGATTTCAGTTGATGTAGTTGGGATTGGGCGGTCTCGGATTGCAGATACTTTTACTGGGTCAGCCTGGATGCCATCTTTTGAAATAATGAATCCGAGAAACGTACCTTTTGGTACAAACCACCGGCATTTGGGGATATTGAGGACCAAACTGTAATCGCTGAGTTGTTTGAGAACCTTATGCACCCGCTCGGTGAGTTCCGATAAAGTATCTCCCCATATGGCAATATCATCTAGAAGCCCAGCCAAGAATTCTCGTAATTCACCTAGCACTTCTTCTACAATGGCTTGAAAAGTTGCTGGTGCATTACATAAACCGAACGGCATGACTATCCATTCATAGATACCGAAAGGTGTGACAAACACTGTTATTTCTCGATTCTGGGGATGCATGCGGATGTGCCAAAAACCATTCAGTAAATCTAGGAAACAGTAATAGTTATGCCCTGCAGCTCTCTCAATTTCTGCATCTGCATTCGGGAGTGGATGAGCGTGTTTCTTAGTCTTTGCATTCACTGGTCTAAAATCACAACATATTCTCCAGACTATCTTATCTCTTTTTTTTTCAGGATTCCATAACATCTTAGGACTCCCATCAGCATTTTTCTTTGGAGTTAGCAGAGCCTGTGAAGCCCAAGAAGATTTGCTCTTTTGCACAATCTTGCCTTCATATTGGCGTACAAACTGGCGTAGAGCTGCTTCCTGCGGTGGTGAGAAACATCTGGGGGATGTTTTTGTCGGAAGTACATCACCAGTGTCAATTCGATGCATAACTGTAGCTTTATCTGAAGTAATGCGAAGCATTTCGTCGAAAACACCAGGGAATTCTTCGTTCCATTTGCTAATGACGTCATAAAATTTGGAATCTACACCTCGTAACTGGTGGATGACTTGTTCATTGGTAATGCAACCGCTCTCAAAGGCAAATCTAACTGAGTTGGATTTTTCTATCTTTTTTATGCATTGCTGACCTGGATGACCGCCAAGTCTTACACTGTTGTCAGTATTGAAGCCTAGTTGCATCTTGTGGAAGCCAGATTTGCCAATTGTAAGATCACCTGGTGTCAGGCGCAGGTTCACTAGGCGCAGGACTCGAGGCGTAGGAGAGGGCGTAGCGTAGGATGTACTGAGGAAGAACGCCTCGTGGTAACGCGGAGGGCTTTCTAGAGAAGTGGTAAAAGGGAAAGCAGGGAGTCGTTCTAGATAGAGGGGCCGGAGGTGACAGTAGGTCACTATGTTTGGCAGAGGACGAGAGTGAGATGTGATTAGAATAATGTAACTATTCCTAAAGACAGAAAACAAAGCGTGAAGATATCAGACTCGGAAATGGAAACTACATAGGTGCCCTCGCTAAGCAATAAAGACTAGTGGGATTAAATAAGGAACCCATTAATCCTGCCTGAGGGATTTCTCAAGAATCCTTACATTACCCCCTCCCTTCATTTTGAGTCGCGAGCTCCTGCGAGCATGGTGCATTTGGGTAAGAGTTATGGAAGTCCTGGAGAAGATCAGGGCAACCATCTAAGTGTTTGTGAGGTTCCCATGTAGTGTCGTTGTCACCAGTCCAACGCACCAGGTATTGCAGCTTCTTTCGGCGTATTCGCGAATCTAAAATGGCTTCTACCTCATGAACCTCATGACCTGAGTCGGATATTTCCAGGGGCGGTGGAATTACGTTTTGTTGTGAGGGAAACCCCATAGAAGCTGGGCGAAGGAGACTAACGTGAAAGTTATTGTCAATTTTAAATTGGAATGGCAGGTCTAGCTTTGCAACTAAGGGGGTCTTCATCGCTAATATCTTCCACGGTCCAGCACAGATGTGGTCTAGTTTCTTTGAAGGTCTTGTAAGAGCCAGATTTTTTAGCGAGAGGTATACGAGGTCGCCTACTTTATACCTGGGTGCGGGGAGGCGCTTTTCATTTGCGTAGGTAGACTGGAAAGCCTGAGCTAGCGTGATATTTTCATTACAGTGTTGGACTAGAGATTTTATTCGTGATATGAATTCGGGAGTGCTACAAGACTGTGGAAACTCTGAATCAGGTCGAAAATCAAGTCGAGGGTGGTGACCGAAGGAAGCGTAAAATGGTGTTAGTCCGGTGGATGCGTTGACATTATTATTACAACAGAACTCGGCCAGATGTAGGTGTTTTGCCCAGTCGTCTTGGTAGTAGTTGACGTAATGCCGCAAGTATACTTCTAAGGTTTTGTTGGCACGTTCTGTTTGACCATCTGTCTGAGGGTGATATGCTGTTGATAATTTGTGGGTAATTTGAAGTCGGGAGCATATTTCTTTCCAAGTTTTATCAATAAAAGCGCGGCCCTGATCTGAGGTTAGGGAATCAGGGAGGCCCGCAAAACAAATGACATTATTAAGGAACGCTTCGGGTGTTTCATGGGCAGATGGACCTTCTATGGGTATTATCCAGACCCGTTTTGTGAGACGATCTACAACTTGCATAATAAAACAATAAGTAAACCCTCTAATTTGGCATTCTGGCAGGGGTCCGACAAAATCAAGGGTCAAGTGACGGAAGGAAGCCTCTGGAGCAGGTAGGGGCTGTAGAAAGCCATGCGGTTTTTGGGTGGCCGGGTCATTCCTTTGACAAGCTTGGCACCCTCTAGCGTACTTAATTGAATCCTGGTGACATTTAGGCCACCAGTATTGACGGCTCAACATACCATAGAGAGCGGCTGCTCCGCGATGTCCATGTAGAGGAGAATCATGAAGCTGTTTAAGGAGAATTTCACGAAGTGCATGTGGGACATACTCCCTTTCATTAAGTGAGAATGAATGAGGGGTTAAGGTGCAGGAGGCCAATTGAATATCCGAGCGCTTTGCAGAGGAATCATTAAGTGCAGATCGAATCTGCTGACAGTAATTATCTTCGTTGCAATGTTGCTCCCAATTTTCTGTTAGTGTAACTAGTCCAGGAGCAGGCTCCACCGTATTTGTCGATCCAAGTATGGGTAAGGGGCTCGCTTCTATGTTGCGAACAATTTGGGATGGCTTGAGGAGCGTCTGGTGTTGATGAATATTTCGAATATCATTACTATCAGCTGGCTTATCTGCGTGGATTCGATTCAGAGCATCAGGTTTGCCCCCTAGCTTACCGGGTCTGAAAACAATCTTAAAATCGAAATCTGCGAGTAATTTGTTCCACTGGACTTGTCTGCGATTTAGTTTTTTTGTCGTGGTGAAATACTCCAGATTTTTGTGGTCAGTAAGGACCAGAGTTGATGCTTCCACCGAGCCAAGCTCAGCTGTACATGTCTCAAATGCGTTAACAATAGCCAGGAGTTCTTTGTCGAATATTTCATAGTTGCACTCGGCTGGTAACATTTTTTTTGACATGAAGGCAACAGGACGTAGTATACCTATGTTATCATATTGGGAGAGAACGGCGGCGGTTATGAAATCAGAAGCGTCGGTTTCCATGACAGTCTGGCGTCGGGGGTCGAAGTGGGCTAGCATAGTCTCGTCCTTGAAAGCTTGTTTGATACAAAAGAAAGCAGAGCCGCATTGGTCGTCCCATTTAAATTGAGCATTTTTCTTGGTCAAATTTGTGAGAGGGGCGGCTAACCGAGAAAACTCCGGAATGAATCGGCGGTAAAAGTTTGCAAAACCCAAAAAACATTGAATGTCACGCGCCGATCTAGGCGTTGGCCATTCCTGGACGCAGGCAACCTTTTTCGGGTCCATACAAATACCTTTGGTAGAGACAATAAGTCCCAAATAGGTAACTTCAGTAACTTCAAAACTGCATTTGGATATATCTACCTGCAGACCGTTTTTGCAAAGGCGATGGAGGATGGTTTTGACATGGCGTCGGTGATCTGTTAAGTTGTTGGAGTAAATCAATATATTGTCCATGTATGCAGTACAGAATTGATCTAATAGACCTCGGAGAGCGTGGTTAATGTATGACTGAAAAGATGCGGGGCCGTTACAGAGACCGAAGGGTAGGACTAGGGGCTCGAAAAGTCCATAACGACAAGTAAAGGCAGCTTTCCATTCATCACCCTCTTTTATTCTAAGTTTATTGAATGCTGAAATCACATCAAGTTTAGTATAATATTTGGCTTGAGACAGTTGACTTAAGGTTTCGGAGATTAGAGGAAGAGAGTGACGATTTCTAACCGTGATGGCATTTAGTCCGCGATAGTCAATGCAGAATCGAAGGTCCCCATTTTGTTTCTTGACGAAAAGTACAGGGGCTGCTGCTGGGGACCGCGAGATGCGAATGAATCCCTTGGCAAGTTCTTTGTCAAGGTAGTCACGGAGGGCTTTTAGCTCAGGCTGGCTCATTGAATATGGGCGGGAAACAGGGGGTTGTTTTTCAGGGTGGAGGTCAATGGCGTGGTCCCAAGGACGATGGGGTGGCAAGGAATTTGCCTGTTTTCGGTCGAAGACATCAAGATACTCATGATACTGAGGTGGTAAAAAGTCTTTTGGATCAGCATCTTTTGGGACAATCATGGATGCGTTTCCTATGCGTAAACTGGGGAGGTGTTGGAAATACAGTTTCCTGCTTTTCTTTCTATCGACCAATGTGGTTGCATGCATCTTGCCTGAACTATATTTCTGAGTTCGGGCAGGATCCCACATTTCTGATCCAATCGGACTCAACGTTAGAGTCTGCTTGAATCCCATTCTTCCCGAACAAATCCAGTCATTGGTTTGTTCGTACTTCTATTGCGTGACCCAGTATTCTCAGTCAGTGGATAATTATTTTCTGGTACGGGGTCCCACTTATTTATGCAGTCGAGTCGGTTCCGGGTAACCTCTATTTCTTATAATTCCACTGTATATATCATAATACCTGTAGTCTATTAGTAAATTAAGCAAACTGAACTTCTTCTCCGTTCTCAGGCAATTCTTACTCCGAAGTCTTCTCTATACTCTAACAGATTATGAGACCAAGTTAGCTCAACTTTGGACTTAAATACTTCTCTCTTCGCCTGGCTGCTTCAACTTCTACAACTTTCTCTTCCTCACACTCACCTCTACTACATCTTCTCAACCTTCTACAACCAAAATGGCATTTAACCAGATCATCAAATCGGTTCGTTCTCTTCCTACTTTGGACAAGTCTACCTACACCCGTTGGGCTAGTCTATTTCGAATGATTCTCGTACAATTTAATGCGGAGTCCGTTATATGCGACCCTTCCGAAGCCGTCGCCGATACTAAGAAAGGCGAAAATAAAGATGTGGACTTGGACGAAATTGACCATTGTGTCAGATTTGCTCTTCTTTCGGCCGTACCAGATGATACTTACCATTTGGTTGAAAATAAAAATACTTCCAGAGAAATGTGGATTGCTCTTGAGGATTTCTTCAAACCTGAATGTGAGGTTACTCCTACTTCCTTGCTCAAGGATTTCTTTCGATTCACTATGCCTGATGGTACTAGTGTGGATCAATTTTCTGAAGAGCTTACAAAACGTCAACGTAGAATTGCTGCTGCAGATCCTTCTTTCTTCCCCTCTGATACTCATATGAGGGATTACTTACTTGACTACTTTGATTTTTGTAGCAATGGTCAATTCTCTGGATCAGTCACTTCTTTGAGACGAGACAAGTCCTGTACGTTTTCTCAGGCAGTCAACTCTCTGAGGTCGACAGAAACTACGATAAATAGTCGACAGTCTGGTCCATCTGCAGTATTCTTAACTAGTTCTACGAAACAAAATTCTCACCCTGATCCTAATTCTTCCTCTTCCAATTCTTCCAATAAGGACAAAACATGCGCGCACTGTCACCGTAAGGGTCACACCAGGGACACTTGTTTCCTCTGGATTTCTACGCCTGACGGCACAAAGTGGGCCGCCAAGCATCCAGAGAAAGCCGCTATAGTGCGAGCTATGTTCCAAAGATTCGGGAATAACGGCTCTTCCAAGGATAAAAAGGGAAAGTCTATTAAACTTGACGGTGCCTGGATGATGGAGGAACATATTTTTACTTCTGATGGATCAGGAAAGTGTAACGACGTTGTTCTTGATACTGGTGCAACGCACCATATCTTTCATGACAAAAGCTTGTTCTCTTCTATTTCTCCAATTGATAAGCGTGTCCAAACTGCTTCTGGTCAATTGCTTTCTGTTTCTGGAATCGGCTCTGTGGAAATTTCTTTGGGAAATTATCTCGATTCATCTTGTTCTCGTACTATGAAGCTAGAAAACGTCTGGTATCTTCCTTCTTGTACAAAAAATCTTGTTTCTGGCTCTCAAATTCTTTCTGCAGGTTACAAAATGCGGTTTTCTAACAGTGGGATTGGCATATTTGAAGCTAAAGGTCGTCTCACTGCAACCGCTCGTTTAAGGAATGGCTTATTTCATTTCAATGTAATTTTTCCTCCTGCTGTTCTTAGTTCTTCTCGTCCTACATTTTCTTGTCCTCTTTCTTCTCAACCCGAGGACCTCACGCTCTCTTCGGATCTTTCTCTGGGATTACTAACAGCAGCATCTAACATGGACAATAACCGCATTTAACATTATCATTTTGGCCAATGTTCATTTTCTTGAGGACACTTTCTGGGATTGAGGCCAAACTTCGTCTGAGCAATTTAGCGAGATCGAAGTGCCCCTCGATGACAATCCTACTTTTTCTCATCCCGATAATTCTTACGACAGCTCTGACTCAGACTCGGGCGTGTCACCCTTTCATGATCCTTCTATTTAAATTTATTCTTCTCGTCCCTTGAATATTCAAGAGACTACTGATCAGGAAAATTCTTCTTCTGGAGTCATCATTTCTAATGCAACTTTGGAGCAAAATTCTTCTTATGTTGACTCACCTTCTCTTCGGGATACTCTTTCTCAGGATCAATTACTTTCTCGCCAGACTACTTGTCATCATTCTACATATGAGCCGGATTCTTCTACTTCTTCGTCTGTGCAACTTGATCCTACTACTTTGTCTCCAAATTCTCTTTCTACTGCAGATATTTCTCGGGGTGTTAATCAAATCCAGACTACCCCTAGTTCTATTACTTCTAACCTTCCTCCGCTCAGGAGAAGCAATAGGATTTCTAAACCTATTGAGCCACGATCTGCATGGCAACCCAAGTCTCCTATTCTTTACGTTGGTGGAGATACTTCGATCCCATTATCTTACTCTGAAGCCATCAACGGACCTGATAAGGCCATGTGGGAGATGGCAATTCAGGAGGAGCTTGATTCTCTCTCCCAAAAGGGAGTATTTACTTCAGTAACCCATGTTCCTCATAAGAGGAGAGCTATTGGCTCGCGATGGGTTTTCACCGTCAAATCTGATGGTAGGTTCAAGGCCCGACTAGTTGCTCAAGGCTTTAACCAAATTCCTGGTGTCGATTATTTCGATACCTATTCACCAACTCTGCGTTTAGATTCTCTCCGAATACTACTCGCAATTTCTACTTACCGTGATTGGGAAATTCACCAAATTGACATCAAAACAGCCTATCTCGAGGGCGATATTCAAGAGCCTATATACATGAAATCGCCTCAGGGATGGAACGTGAGCGGTTTTCTTAAAATCAACAAGGCCCCATATGGATTAAAACAGTCTGGAAAAGCGTGGTATGATAAATTAGACTCTAAACTTCTTTCTCTTGAGTTCGAAAAGTCTACCTGCAATCACTGTGTTTACATCCACAAAATATACCAAATGGTTATAGGTGTATATGTTGACAACTTGGTAATTTGCGGCAAGCAACTTTATCATGTTAAAATTGTCAAGGCCAAACTTTCTTCTTTCTTTCCTGTCAAAGATCTTGGTGAGATCGACAGTATCATTGGGTGGAAAATTCTTCGCGAGCGCCCAACTCGTACTCTTCATGTATCACAGTCCTGCTACTTACTAGACAAGATTAATTCTCTTGGGCTTAGTGATTCAAAATCTTATTCTTCTCCCCTCGATGGGTATGGTGGCATTCTTCCGCAGGCAGAGGGAGAACATCTGGCGGACGATTCCGCCTATGCTAGCGCAGTAGGCAGCCTTGGATACGCATCTATTGGAACTCGGCCAGATATTTCTTTTGCCACCTCCCAACTTGGCGCATACAACTCAAATCCAGTACAGCGCCACTGGAACAGTGTTTGTAGAGTATTTCGATATCTTAAAGGCTCTTCAAACTACTGTATTACTTACAGCTTCGGTCCCTCATCACCAATTCTTACCACCAACCAAGCTGCATGCTTATTTTCCGACTCGGATTATGCTTCTGATGTTACAACTTGTCGGTCAGTAAGCGGTTTTCTTCTCATGCTTGGTGGCGGTCCTGTGTGTTGGCAATTGCGAAAACAAAAATCGGTATCAACCTCAACCACTGAAGCTGAATATGTAGCCTTGTCTGAAGCTGCTAAGCAGGCGATTTGGTTTTCTAGGTTTCTAAAGGAGCTACATGTTAGCGAGCTCATACACGATGATGGTATTCTCACCTTTTCTGATAACCAGGGTGCACTTGCGATTGCGAAAGGGACCAATTCTTCTAAAACTAAGCACATTGATGTTGCTTATCACTTTGTTAGGGAATGTATTCTTAATGGAAACATAAAGGTGTCTTACATACCTACAACTTCTATGCTGGCGGATATTCTAACTAAACCTCTTCCGCAGCAAAAAGCTAAACCACTAATTGAAAGGATTTTTCAGATGGTATAGCATTCTCGCATTCACCGCATTGATCAGGAGGAGTGTTGGAAATACAGTTTCCTGCTTTTCTTTCTATCGACCAATGTGGTTGCATGCATCTTGCCTGAACTATATTTCTGAGTTCGGGCAGGATCCCACATTTCTGATCCAATCGGACTCAACGTTAGAGTCTGCTTGAATCCCATTCTTCCCGAACAAATCCAGTCATTGGTTTGTTCGTACTTCTATTGCGTGACCCAGTATTCTCAGTCAGTGGATAATTATTTTCTGGTACGGGGTCCCACTTATTTATGCAGTCGAGTCGGTTCCGGGTAACCTCTATTTCTTATAATTCCACTGTATATATCATAATACCTGTAGTCTATTAGTAAATTAAGCAAACTGAACTTCTTCTCCGTTCTCAGGCAATTCTTACTCCGAAGTCTTCTCTATACTCTAACAGGAGGCGTTGTGTTGAATCTTCTAGCATTAGGTCAAGGTCTCGGAGGCTGAAGGCGAAGGTACTGCTCCCTGGTTGTTGACTGGCAAGGGTGAAAGCATGAGCAGATATTTGCCTGGGTTGAGTTTGACCATCGGGAGCAACTAGTGGGCGTTCTATTTTAGGTCCCGGCTTGTTCACATGTTTGAGAGTCTGATCTGCTGTGTTGTGGTAGGGAATGGTCGTCTCGAAAAGGCAGCAAGAAGACTCTAGACACGGTTCACCGAAAGTGATTGAATGGTCCTTCCAATCAACATAGGGACAGTGCTTCTCTAGCCAGGGTAGACCGAGTACAATATCGTGCTTACAATTTGGAACGACGTATGCTGTTACGGTTTCTTGGTGGTTACCGAGGCTTAGGGGAAACTCTACAAAACTTGATATCTTCGAACTTAACTTACCCTCGAATCCTAGGATAGCAATTGGCGATTTCAAGGTTTGGAAGGTGAGCTTGAGGTGTTGAGCACTTTGAGAAGACACAAAAGCATAACCAGAGGCGCCAGTGTCGACGAGAGCAACTAAATTTTCATTTTTTATCCTAGCATTTACATACATGTGACGAGAAGAAGAAATTTCAGAACAGCCCAAGTGTACTACTGAATAAGACTCCAGAGAGCGAATTGTTGTTGGACTTAATCTTTTAACTGTTCCTGGCCTATTAAGTTGTGGCCCTGGGTATGCCATGTTACGTGCTGGGAGCGGGCAGTTCAGAGTGGCATGGTCAGATCTGTTACAACGTATGCACCGGCCGAGTAGCCTTCGAGCATCTTTTGCCTGTTGAGTTAACCGGCCCCCGGGCTGTCTTTGCTGGGAAACAGCATCTAGGTCCATTCTTAACCCACCCTGAGATACGGTGGGTTTGAACCCTGCGGTTATATTTGGTGATTGGAAGGGGAGAAGAGCGGGAGCAGTAGTGACGAATTGTCGTGTATTATGGAAGGCTTGTACGGGCGCATTAATTACCTGTATGTTTGCGTCCTTCTTTCGCAGATAGATGACAAATTTGTGATATTCCGTGGGAACATCACTGGCCGAATTTAGCAATGTTCTGAGCTCCTTGGACAATCGGCGTTCGAGCATTGACTTCCATTGGGACTTATCATGACTGGAATAGGTTGAGTCAGCGAGGTTGTCTTCGAAAAGAGATATAAAATCATGAAAACTCATATCTTGCTGGTACAAAGTTTCCACCATCCGACTAGCTTTTTCTGTTAGGCCCGGATCCTGACAACATTGTCGGAGAGCATCATAAAATTGTTCAATTGAATTTATCTCCGAGGGTATTGTTTGGTCCTCGTAACAACGGAACGCTGTTCGCATTTTGGACAGGGCCGCAGGTCCAAGACAGCGATAGGCATATCGAACTTTCGAGCCTTCGTTTGGAAAACATTCGGCTTGATCTATGAATTGGTTCTGCAATTGGGAGCAGAAGGACCTCAATTTATCTGATTTGCCGTTAAATGGTGTAATTGAGGGGGCCGAGGGGCGGTGTATAGTAGTTGGGGTTCGAGAGGGAAGCGAAGTGACGGCAGTAGGGTTAAGGGAAAAGCTGGAAGCTGTTGCGTATATTTCCGCGATGCGCAAAGAGTCGATGTTAACTGCGAGAGCTAGAACACCAGGGGCGTTTAGGTAGGCAATACTCCATAGCTCAGGAGGAAGCATTGTAATCTCTGATTCAGTGGCATCCATGTACTCGCTTGGTGGCGAGAACGGGTTAGACATGGGAGTACGGGATTTATTTTATAATTTTATATTGACGCTTTGTAATGTCAGGCGCAGGTTCACTAGGCGCAGGACTCGAGGCGTAGGAGAGGGCGTAGCGTAGGATGTACTGAGGAAGAACGCCTCGTGGTAACGCGGAGGGCTTTCTAGAGAAGTGGTAAAAGGGAAAGCAGGGAGTCGTTCTAGATAGAGGGGCCGGAGGTGACAGTAGGTCACTATGTTTGGCAGAGGACGAGAGTGAGATGTGATTAGAATAATGTAACTATTCCTAAAGACAGAAAACAAAGCGTGAAGATATCAGACTCGGAAATGGAAACTACATAGGTGCCCTCGCTAAGCAATAAAGACTAGTGGGATTAAATAAGGAACCCATTAATCCTGCCTGAGGGATTTCTCAAGAATCCTTACACCTGGGAATATATTATTGTCTACTACACCGCAGGATATTTCGTACGGTAAAGACCATCCTGAGTGTAACTTGAATTTGAAGTGTATAATGACGTCTTTCGCAATAGTAGGGCCGTTTAGGCCACCGATTCCCGAGAGCTTTGAAGGTAGATGTGTTTGGTAAGGGTGTAGTATTTCTGCAAGACTTTTCGATAAATAACAAGCACTGCAACCATAATCAAGGAATGTGACAAAAGAATGTGATGACGTTTCCAAACGATTTAGAAATGCTCCATCTGGCTTGCTTGCTCCCTCTCTCAGAGGCCTGATATTGAAGGGAAGTTCAGCATTACTCGGTCTGTCCATAGCCACCTAATGACCAGATTCCGAATTTCACTCATTGTTTTCTTCATCTTAATCTTGCTCCACAGACATTAGAATCTGATCAATGAATCCATCCATATTGTCATCTTGCCAGTCTTCAGATGGTACGAGCTCTTCATCATCAATCTCAGGAGCGCCGGAGGTATAGGCTCGATTGTTATCTTTTCTATTTGAGATAGGCTTTCTAGTAACCATCTTTCGGAACTGAGATCGAACTCGTTGAGAGAATGCGCGCAGTTTATTCTCATGAAAAACTGTTCCCTTGATTGTGACCCGCTCTGATTTTGCTCCAGAGCTCCCAGCTCCGCTATTTCCACCTGCTGCTCCTACAGTACGACCATTGTATACTCCTTTTCTCTTTTGAATACAATCCTTTGCTATATGGCCCATTTTCCCACATTCATAACACTTCATATCTCATACAAGCATTGCTTTTTCGTACAAATCCGTTGTTACATGTGTTATGATAACGAGGTCATGAGGGGACAGAGGAATACCTGAAATGGATGCAAATGATTATGGATGCGCGGATATAATTGATATGGCTGTAGTGAGAAGAAGCGTTGGAATGGACAGTAGTGAGATGGTTGATTTACAATCTATCTGCGGAAGTATTGCTTCCTTATATATACATTCAGTACCCCAGTCCTGATCACGCACTCACCACAGGTGCTTCCTACTTCTGTCACAGTAACCGCTTCCATAGCCCCTACCAATATCTCCTGTCATAACATACTATTGACACTGGTTGCTAGTGTGGAACTCCCGGGATTGCAGAGCTATACACCGTCGTCACATTATATGCTGTTGCCCCTCGGTAGCCATCAGAGTGATGTGCGCCTCAGTCTAAACGCATTGGTCCACTAGGCAACGCTCGGATGTAGGGATGTTGCCAGAGTGATTAGGTACTTAGCTGTGCTGTCAGTGCCCTAATCTCATCTAGCTTACTGCGGCCGAGTGTCCGAGTGCCGCAATGGTGGGAGCCCGATGAGGCTCAAATGGAGCTGACCTGAGGTATTCACAACACATAGGAGAGTAATTTAGGTGTGGTCTGCAGTAAATTGAGTGGAGCGTACACAACCATCTTCTGTCTGTACATCTTTTTATCTTCTAGTACATAATAAAGTGTGAAGCATCTTTGCTAGTATCTATAATCAATTATCTACAAGCGCAGTATTTATAGACCATGCTCCTTTTACATTCAAGTAGCAGAGTCAGTATTAAACCCCTAGCTGACCTCATTTTGTAGGATTAGGGCCTTACTCTTCTTTTCCAACTAGGCTAGCGTGTGAAGCTCTGTGTGACTTCACAAGTCTACCATATATAATAAGATAGCTATTAGATACTTATCGACTTTGAACTTGTTGTCAATATTGTATATGTATGTCTGTTATCACAGACATTGGAAATAATTCATGAGATTGCTTAATGAGTGGCTAGATTTGGTTCTGATATAATATTGTAGAAGACTTGTCCCAACTATCAGAGGGCTACAACGTCTTTATCTATCTACAGGTTAACTACCCATATTCCAACCACGCTAGCCATACAGGACGTAGCATGTAAAACCTGATTTGTATCATCATTTTGGGGTTGAGGTTTACCGTGCATATGCTACTCGAGTCGCATGTCTAACTACTATGTGACACGCTTAGGTATCAATCTAACAACCCACACCAAACCCGAAACTACTCACAACCCTGATGATGACCCCATGAATAATTGTAACAGTAGCCTGCAACATAGCACAATTAGGCTAGACATTGTTGACCAGGACCTAATCTGAACAGATACACAGATCTAGTTTTGTGCCTTTTTAGGCCAGTTGGCACTGTGGTAAGGCTATGTAACTACAGTTACATGTCTTCTGTGAGAGGAATGTTGCACGTGCATTCTTCATATGGTCCGTGCGTCACATAGCGTAGGTTAAAAGTCTCCATGTCTGCCTTCCCTGATTATCTTAGTTCCATTGGTGTGTGGGGGTAGAGTATCCCGTTCTGGCGCCTAGGTTTGGGGATATACAGTAGAGGCTGGTTGATTTGTGAGGTCCTGCGGGATTTCCATATTTTAGTTCCCTGATCAAACTTTCTGTCATTTTGTGCACTCCAGTATATTGTCCACACCATTGTCTTTTGGTGCATGAGTGTTTGCTGTAGAAACCCTAGCATTTGTGACACTGTTCAGTAGGACCTCATTTTACGAACAGAATTGCCATCCTACTCTTGTCAAAGAGTCTGAACCTGATTTTTGCTGGTTTTTGGTTAATGTACATGATCCAACTTATAGAATATTTTCCAATCTTAACCTGGTCCAGTCGCACCTGCACTGGTGTGACCCGGCACAGAGATTGATATTCTGTTGTCACCATTTCCTTTGTAACTGAAATGCTACCTTCTAGAGTCCTGATGTATAGTGGTACATGCGGTACTATGACTTGTTGGAAAATATACTCTGTACGATATTATATGGATAAATATGATGAAGTAGAGAAGACTTAATATGTTACAACTATGGGAACATTGGACTTATATATACATCTAAGGGAGAAATTCCCGCTAGCCTCGTGTGCCTGTCAAACCTAGTGATGACTAGCCACCTCTCATCTACCATGATGAGCCAAGGTACACTGTAGTACGTAAATATCCAAATGTATAGGCGACAGTAGGCGCAATTAGCGCACTCGGGACATGTGTAGAGAGAGTCGATCTTGTCGGGAACCTGAGACGAAACAGGTAATGATTGAGTCCTAAATTCGAGAGTCAGAATTTCCAACATGACTGAAGTCCAGTCCAATACTGCTTCAATGAAGATTTTTTCTTGCTAGAATGAGCCTGAAACTCCCAGTGTTGATTCTAGAAGCCCGTCTGATGCGCACTCTAGTGATAGGCCCAATCGAACTTGGTTTATTGCAACAATGGCTGATGTAGAAATTCCGGCTCTCTCAGTAGCCAGCTTCTTTAATGTGAATGGTAAAAATCTGTGCCAGCCATATTCTTGGCCCAAACAGACAAAATGCCGCTTTTCTTTTTTTGAGGGATTTATGTGTTAGGCTTTGCTTGTACAGTAGACCTTTGTACAGTTGCAATGGCAGGTGGATCCAGGAGCTTAGCTGCTTTCTGGGCTACTGTGGCCCACGAAGAAACACTCTGCTGTGGCTTTGCGGGCAATTTATATTGAGTTTTCTCCGTTGATTTTGTCGCCCTAGGTAAAAAGGTTCTTGTTGAAGCTTTGTTGTTTAGTGATAGAGATGTGAGAGGGGCTTATGGGTCACGATGTATGAGATAACTGAGGTGTGGATGTATGAGTTCCTTACTATTGTTGTTGTTCTAGTTAGGGTTTATTGTCTATATACAAAACGGATTTCTCCATCTACAAGTGGGCCAGATTGCTTAGATCTGGCTAGTGGCTTTCTATTATGATTGGTATATGATTTGGGAATGTACACTTGCGCTGGAACAGCTAAGACAGTATGTGGAGAGATGTCTTCATTAATGTGCAGAAGTGAAGTGACCATGATAATTATCACGTTACAGATTAGGGGAAGCTCGTCCCTTATCCCCTAGCTTGTTCGCTTGTAGACCTATCACGTTACCAGTATGCAGCTCACCAAAGTGTGCAACCAACTGAGCAGCCATGCCATTTGTCCAATATCAACAAGCCATCTCTCATACTGCACACATTACTACATATAATGTCGTTATGTAGAGACTGTATCTCCTCCGTGCGCCATAATGCCATGCTGCCATAATAACTACCTATGCACAAGCTACTAGATCTACTATCCTACATAGCTGAGCATAACACTTTTGCCATCCTGTTCCTTCTCCCCCGCATGGCATCACGTGCTATACAACTACTGCTCACCATGAAGTCCGAGGATGAAAGGCATTAGATTACAACAGTTCTTATCTGAATTAGTTTGTGCACTGGGATATTACACTGGGGGTTTGTGCTATTGATGTTACCTATTGCAAAAGCTGTCACAATGGCGAAGTCTTTTTGATGAAAGGCGCGACTAAGGCCGCAAATTCTGTTCTCGTCCTGGACCTCTCCCAAGGGCCGATATTTTACAGAAACTCTTGATTAAAGCTAACTTGCTGCTTTTGTTCACTTACTGGTTGCTTTATTGCGGCTGCAATCCCAAGAATGCCAGGGTGTAAGTAGTTGCCTGGGCTGATGGATGCCGAGAACTATGGTTGGTTGTACGCAGCCACATTGCTATTTGATTATGCAGTAATTGATATGATGATGATGATGATGAAAATTTATTCATGACGTGCGCAAGCCCTGCACTCAAAGAGCATGACACGGAGAAGACCAGCTTCTCCGGCGATTTTATATGACAACTCAGTTCAAAATTTAGGCTACTCATGTAGTGGGTGCATTTGCTGATACCACTCGAGACCTTGGTGCTAGGGACTTTCACCCATCCCTCAACTGTTAATATCCACCAAAGGGAAAACATGAAAAACCTTTGGCTACCATAACATGCCTTTACCATATTGTATATAGCCTCCGCGCGAGATTTGGCCTCACAGTCCTCCCTTTCTCGAGTGAGGTAGGTGCCCAGGCTACCCAGACTCTAATTCTGGGAGATGACAACCAGGAGGCGGACCAAAACACCTTCCATTGTTGCCTATTTTTAGAGTGTTGGTTGCACTATCCAAAATCGTTGCTTCTGTACCCACAGACAATCTTAAGTCGAAGAGACTCGAAAAATGTGCGTCCCAGCATGCCCATTTGTGATCTCTTCACTTCTTTGTCCTACGTCCCAGCTGCCTGTCCTTCCTCAAGATGTGAAGCCCCGTTAGAGCAACAGTCCCCCATAGACCAAGACCCGAGGTTTTTAGATTATTGTGATGAGCGATCAACAAAACAATAGAGTAAAGGAATGGTGGCCAATTATTTTCTATTTTCTACATACATCTCGGAACTGTCCACCAAGGGGAGGCTACTCAAGGTGTCCAAACTCCCAATGCGCTAACTTCACTATCTGTCCTACTACACCATATCCTTGACATTCCGAGTAGGCTCATCATAGCGAATCTGAGTCGTGTCGGCCCATGATTCCATATGAGACTTGCTGCAACAATATTCTGTTTCCATGTTTGTTGCAACCCTGTATTTGTGTGGCCAAGTTGGACATCTCTTTAGATAGCAAGGCTAATGACGTAATAATGATAAGTGTCCGTGCGAAAGTTACTGGGATAATTTTTTTTTTTGCATCAGATTTTAATTGCGTATGCAGCTATCTAGCCATGACACAATATCAAAGAAAAGTACAGAAAAGATGACTCAATTTACAAGAGGAGCACTCATGCCTCAGATTTCATTTGCAAGTACCACTGCGAAGTTATGGTTGCTTTTTCTTCACCCCAAGTCAACCCTCATCTGTGAATACCCACCCAGGGAAACGTCTCAAAAACCCTGAGTTATCCAGACATGCCTCCATCATCTTTCAACTTTTCTCCGCGCGAAATATGGTCTGAGATATCTCCTTCCCAAGTGGAGTAGGTGCCCAGGCTACTCAAACCATACCAGAGAACATCACCAGGAGGCGGATCACAACACCTTCCATTGTTTGCTTGTGTTTATAGTGTTAGCTGCACTCTCGCAAGCGAAGTCTTGGCGCGCACAAAGCCCAATTCGTAAAACTCTTGCCAAAATTCGAAATTTCAAGCCTGTCGAGAATGTATCCCTCTTCTGCATCATCTTGTAAACTTGTCCTGATCTCTCTCACGTCTATCCCAAAGAGCTATCTCCCAGATTTGTGCTCCACGCTTTGCTCCCTCTGTCGGGTATAAATATCGGCGTGGGCGTGTATTTGGCAGTCAACTGAGGCCAGAGAAAGTCGACAAGAGGTATGGTCATTGGGATGAGGATGTACTATGTCGTACTTGTAGACTTGATGAAGTTTAGTTAAGAATCGAACTCTTTGGGAGTGAAAGATTGATATGGTGGAGTAATTTGAATTTTTGCCTCGTGGGCCTACTTCTTTGATATTGCGAAGTTTGACTGAACTTGGTTCTAGGAGAATATTTCACTCCCAGGTTTGTAGAGGACACCGTGTACAGGTGTTCAGTCTTGCCCTCCTCACTAGGAGATAGGCGCAGCCTGTAACAGATGGTACACATATTGACGCGCTCATTCTGGTGATGGTACACAGATCAGCACAAGCTATATTTTACGGGGATTTATTAAAGTTCTAGGGGGTATCTGGAATGATAGAAGTTAACGTTGACCGTCAAGTCAATACTGTACAAATTGTCAGATATTGGGGGTTTAAGGATCAGAGATAAAAGGTCAGGATCAGTGAGGTTTTTGGTTTTACTAAACTTATATTTAGTTTGTTAAAGTGTGTTAGAGTTTAATCTGCATCTAATTGTCTTTCTATGTTCTACCTTGCTAGGGTAGAAACATTATGTTCTGATTACATGATGGAATAACATTCACACCACCGAGATCATTACCAACCGAGACCTCACCAAAGCTGGTAGCAATCAAAGATGAGTACTCTTCGTCTACTCCACACTGCGTGCAGCTCAGTCTGGTATGTCTAGATCTCAACAGGATTGTGGTGCTTGTGTCAGTTATGCCGGTTTTGGGCGCAACTCTACGGGTGTTGGTCTATCTTGTATTTCTGTGGCAAAATTAGTTGCTATGTTGTGAATGTGGACGTGTTGTGTTGTTGTTTTATTGAGGTCCTAAGCTAAAGCTCCAAGTCCACTTTGAGTAGATGACTGGTGTCTACAGCCAGGACTACATCTAAAACATACCCAGCTTGATTCAATTGCATGGACCATTACAAAACCAGAAAATAGTTAAAAATATGCACCGCTGCGAACTCCATCTCCCAAAACCGAAAAACCGAAATTAAAAATTGCAAACAAATTAGAACTGGAAGAAATACTCCTCGCCTCGATTCCTGTTAAGTCAGGTTTAGTTTCCTGACGAGTTATATTCGATCTCCACTGAGAGTAGGAGATGGATACACAGGAGCATACACAGAAAAATTGGGACCCTGTGCAAATTGTTTGAAGTTCTCGAAGCACTTAGATCCGAGTAGCTTGTGTAGGAAGGCAATGTGTGACAATGGCCCTCTGATTTGACACGTAATATTTGCGTTCAGTCGACATTGTTTGAAGTGAGAAGTGGTAGTTTCCTTCTCACAGGTGCACTCTGTGGGAGCGTCTGGGTCGTTGAAGCGGCAATGGTGCGCAGCAAATTGCAGTAGTCCGTACGGGCTGCAATGAGATTTCGTAGCAGTAGTCTGGAGAGCCCCAGCTCCGGTGGTATGCAACGCTGCATGAGCAGATTCAGCTCACGACACTGTGGCGGGCAAGTTTCATTCCACCAGCTGTCGAGCATAGCCTGTCGTTGGCGATGCAATTTTTGATGTATTTTTATTTTGAATTTGATTTCGTTATCCTGATTTGGCGCCCTATGGGCCTATGTGTTACAGTTATGGGTTAGGATGTATCACCATGATGCTGACCTTTGACTGTTGGGATAGCTTTATTGGGAATAAAGTGTGGAAAGATGTTGATTGATCTATGTTATAATATGGGGAGCTCCGACCCCTATTTATACTACAGCCCTGCTTAGATTACAGAAACAAACCCATCAAACACTTCCTAATGTATTGCTAGCAAGACACACCTAGCACAAGGTGTGTCTTGCATGGTGAACGTGCTAAAGGCACAACACTATGCAGGTGTCTACAATCTATAATATTTACCCAAGAGGAAACCTTTATGGTGAAAAGCTCCCACACCTTTCTACTTGTTGTCTATAGTTCTCACATATTTTCTCCAGGAAGCGCAGTTACACTGTAGTGCCATACATGTAAACCAACCAGACCATCTCTATCTGCCCCAAGCATTATTTGACCCTTTCCTTTCCCTCAGCAACATTTCTACCGCCTATGTCATCTGGAATTGCTCTATCCAACCATGGTTTAGTTTCCACTGTGTTATCCTTTTTATATCTCCAGGATTGTTTATCATCACTTCGTAGGATCGATCTTTGGCTTGTCTCCAGATCTCTCCTCTTCCCTTTGACCATTGGGGGCAGGACATAATCATATGCTTGGGGTTTTGTGATTGGTAGCCACATGGACAACCTGGACTTAATACTCCGGGTATTGAAATGTATAACCCACTACTTAGTTTGTGGACTTTATTGGTAAAGGGAAGCTTATGCAATAATGAAGGATAAAAGGATGTCAATTCAACTACTCTATTAAACACAGGTACCAGACTCCTTTTAACCCCAATAGATAGCCCGTGCGGGATCTCCTATTAACAGCAGTAAACAACGCTAGCACAGGGTATACGCAATCTCCATTCGCCAAACACCAGTCGGTCGGGACTACTGATTATCGAGCCTAGTAGGATTGATAAAGTGTATCCCAACACAGAAATAATAGAAAACTCAACAACCAAACCCTTCATCAATTACTTCCATTAACCATCACCTGACTTATCTCTGTACTCCATAATTTCAACACTCCCCCACAGAGCAAGTTGCGGTGATTCTGGTTTTACTACATAACAACTCCTAGCTGTGATTTAAATTTTTCGAAATTAATACTTGACAGGGGCTTTGTCATACCATCTGCAACCATATCTATGGTAGGGATGTATGTAACATCAAGTTTCCCTCTCTCCGCTAGATCTCTGGTATGATGATAACAGATGTCTATGTGCTTAGATCGCTCGTGAAGATGGGGGTTTTTGACAAGGGCAAGCGCCCCTTGATTATCGCCCAACATATGAACTTTCTGAGGATTTGCTCCAATATAGTCAGGACATCCCAAGTCTCTGAATATTTGGGCAATCCACTGGCCTTGTTTTGCACAAGCAGAGAGTGCTACGTACTCAGATTCACAAGTGGATGTGGCTACTGATCGTTGTTTTTACCAGACCAGGAGATAGGGCCACCTTAAAACATTGCCACACTTCCAGATACACTTTTCCGGTCAGATTTGTCACTTGCCCAGTTGGCATTGGAATAGATCACGAAATGTTTATGCACTCCCCCAGGTCCGTAACGCAGTTTCTGGGTGACAGTTGATTGCAGGTAGCGAAACAATTCTTTTAGCGCATGACCATGATGTTCTACTGGATCAGTCATAAATTGAGATAGCTTTCCAAGAACGAAAGCGATATCTGGTCGCGTTAACACCATAGCAAATATTAAGCTTCCGATGCCTTGTTGATATTCTGTGACATCTATCCTCTTATCCTCTTTACTTGCGGGACGAATTAACTCATAGTCGGATGCTGGAATTTTCGCCGCTTTAAATTTGTCTGCCGTCAATCCAAATCTTTCAAGCACCGACCTCAAATATTGCTCTTGATCAATAAAGATGGTACGTTCTATACGCTTTCTCGTTACCCTCATTCCAAGTATCTTTTCAATCTCCCCCAGATTCTTGGCATTGAAACGAGAAGAGAGCTTACTGAAGAACCAGTCTAGCTCACTAGTGGACTTGGTGTAACGGCTGTTAAGCCTAATTATCCCTGTAGCCTACGCTAGCTAGCGCAGGCAATGAGATCAATGGTGTAATCCAGAATCTTCTTGGAAGTTGTCGAAGAATCCAAACAATTCTGGTCATGGAGGGAATCCTATGGAAGGAGGAGTATTCTGGATTATATATATTTGTAGTCACTAGCTGTTAGAATTCTCTCTCTAGAGAATTATAATTAATATACTGTACTTACAAGATCGCCCAAGCATTTTGTACTGAAACCGTGACATATTATAATTCTCTCATCTAACTTCAGAACCGCAGTCAGTCAGTCAGTCAGTCAGTCAGTCAGTCAGAATCACAGTCAGAATCGCACTCAGTCAGTCAGTCAGTCAGTCAGTCAGTCAGTCAGAATTGCAGTCAATCAACTTTGCAAAGATGAAGTGGGATCATTGCAACATTTCTATGGAGGAAAACAATTTTCTTAGGGCAACATGGAAATCAGAAGATCAGCTAGCTAAGCTTCGGAAAGAAGGAAGCTGCTTCAGATGTGAGAAACGGGGATGTCAATCTAGGGTGTGCCACCTTCTTCCAGCAATTAATCCACGAAAGACTAAGAAAAGTTTACATATTTATAAAAAAAATATGAAAGTGGATCCGTATGATGATGGTCTAGGTCCTATTGATCCGGCAGTGTACGAATTGGATCCGGAAGGTGATGGTCTAGGTCCTATTGATCCGGCAGTCTACGAAGTGGATCCGTATGATGATGGTCTAGGTCCTATTGATCCGGCAGTGTACGAATTGGATCCGTATAGAATTTCTCCGAGACTCATAAACCGTCCTATCGAAATTCAGCAAATAAGAGATCGAGGAGAAACAATGGGTTGGTCAGCCAAGAGGTCTGTCATGGGGAGCTGTCATGGGGAGCTGTCTTACAGATCATGAAATGAGAAAGAACACATCGCCACCCCTTATTAATGCCATTACTAGTGATAGACCGATTCAAGAAGAAAGGAAAGATTTTGTGCAGCCAATAATATTGGATAAAAAGTTTTCAAAAAGTTTGACAGCAGCTGAACAAGAACCGAAGATGAATACAAATCCATTTTTAGTTAATGCATTAGTTAACGACGTCACTATGGTGCAAGCATTAATTGACAATGGATGCCTGTGTTCAGGTATCATTGATGAAGAATTAGCAGCCCTACTAAGTTTACCATGTAAACCTATCTCTCCCCGAACCCTTCAGACAGCAGAAAATTCATCTCAAGACAAGCCAATAGTAAAAAGTATCACTTGGGTCTCCATAGACCTTGATGGCTTTGTTACTGAAAAATTGTGGCTGTATGTAGTACCACACAGTACACATCAGATCATACTTGGGAAGAAATGGTTAGAGGACCAGGATGCAGTAATTCATTCCAAAGAGCAGCGGTTGGAACTCAGGAAGAGCGGTGGTTCTGTTTACAGTGTTCGACGCTGGCGTCAAAAACTAAGGGGAATAAAGGAGCCTAAACGTGCTGCTGTTGAGGCATTATCTTTTCTGGAAAAGGGAGTTCCCGTCTGCAAAGCCTCCTTAGACGACATAAATAAGGCACTCCGTACGAAACATTGTCTGAAGATCTCTGATGCTCGAGACCGATTACCGGGCCCTGTGAAGAAGTTCGCGCGCCTCTTTTCTGACGATAGCGGCGCTAATGATCTACCGCCTACACGAGATCACCTTGACCATGCTATAAACCTCCGAAATGAGAATGGGAAGCCAGTCCATCCGCCTTGGGGCCCTCTTTACAGTATGTCAAGAGAGGAGCTTCTAGTGCTTCGCAAAACATTGACAGATCTTCTGGGTAAGGGATGGATCAGACCAAGTAGTTCGCCGGCGGCCTCGCCAGTACTTTTTGCTAGAAAGCCAAACGGAGGGCTACGATTTTGTGTGGATTATCGCGGGCTGAATGCAGTCACTCTTCCAGACAGGTATCCCCTTCCATTATTTAAAGAAACTTTGCGACAACTTTCAAAAGCTAGGTGGTTCACGAAACTAGATGTGAAGTCAGCTTTCCATCGTATCAGAATCAGAGAGGGAGATGAATGGATGACTGCCTTCAGATGTCGCCATGGTCTTTTTGAGTGGCTTGTTACACCATTTGGTCTTGCGAATGCACCTGCAACCTTCCAGCGTTATATTAATGAGCAACTACGAGGACACCTTGATGTTGATGCGACAGCATACATGGATGACGTTCTAGTATACACAAATGGTAGTGAGGCCGATCATTGGAGAACGGTTCAAAGTATCTTGGGAAAGCTAGAGAAGGCTGGTTTGTACTTGGACATTGATAAATGCAATTTTCTATGTCGAGAGGTGAAGTATCTAGGATACATTGTGAGAGCTGGAGACTCGGTGACCGTAGATCCTGACAAGGTCAAGAGCATCATAGAATGGAAGCCACCTACGTCGGTTAAAGGAGTTCGATCGTTTCTCGGCTTTGCAAATTTCTATCGATGCTTTGTTGATAGATTTTCGGAGGTAACTGCACCACTGACCAGATTGACGAAGGATTCAATTTGGAGATGGGGACCTGAGGAGAACGAGGCGTTCGAACGACTAAAGCAAATTTTTTCAACTGAGCCGGTGCTAGCGCAATGGGATCCCGAGCGAGACACAGTGGTGGAAGCCGATTGTTCTGGGTATGCATTGGGTGGATGTTTGTCTCAAGCTGATAAGCAAGGCCGGCTGAGGCCGGTGGCTTACTACTCCAAGCGACTGAGCGGAGCGGAAGCAAATTATCCGATACACGACAAAGAGATGCTGGCCATAATCACGTGCCTGCAAGAGTGGAAAGCTGAACTGCGTTCTGTTGCAAAGCCATTCACGATTTTGAGCGACCACAAGAACTTAGACTATTTCATGACCAAGCGACTACTCAATGAACGGCAGGCCAGGTATTACGATGTATTACATCAGTTCAATTTCACTCTGAAATGGCGACCTGGCAATGCTTGCGAACGGCCGGATGCTCTCTCAAGACGCGATCAGGATCAGCCCCATGGCCTTCATGACGAACGAACCACGGGTAGAATTATGCAACTGTTACCAACTGTCAAAGCTTTACCTGTCGATGCACAACTCGGTACAGCAGACCCAGCAGCGACAGCGAGAATATCTGACGACGATGAGATTCAAACATTATGGAATCAAGGAGTCATTTACGATAATGATTGGCGACGAGCGCGAGATGCTGTCCAGCACAGAGAGAGAAGTTTCCCACCAAATATCGCTCAGAAATTAACCGCTAACATTGCAGAGTGTACGGTTGCCGCAGATAGCGTTCTTCGTGGAAGGGAAAATAGAATTTGGGTTCCCGATTATGAGCCACTCCGAACGGCAATAATGCAGCGGACACACGATAGCTACCTAGCAGGTCACCCGGGCAAAGATACAATGATTGGCATACTTTTAAGGCGATGGTTCTGGCCAAAGATGAGGGAATCGGTCCGTCGTTTTATACGGAATTGTGATGTCTGTGGTCGTACGACAGTATGGCGAGAGGCGAAGGCTGGGTTTCTTCGATCACTGCCAATTCCTGACCGAATAGGAAGCGAGCTGACAATTGATTTTATTACTGATATGCCACCTTCTCAAGATTGTACAAATATAATGGTTATAACAGATCGGCTATCTAAAGACGTTTTTCTATTTGGTACAAAGACAATGGAGGCTGCACCAAGCGCTAAAGTTTTTGTCGACCGATATTATCGTTACTTTGGCTTTCCACGTTATTTGACAAGTGATAGAGGCAGTGACTGGATGGGAACCTTTTGGCAAACTTTCTGCAAGCTAACAGGAATAACTCAACGCTTGACCACGGTGTACCATCCTCAGTCAAACGCAAGTGAAAGAGCAAATCAGGAATTGTACAAGTACCTGCGAGCGTTTACCTGCTACTCACAAGATAATTGGATGGAACTGTTGCCTGTAGCCCAACTGGCACTAAATTCAAGACCAAGTTCAGCGATTGGAGGACTAAGCCCATTCTTCTTACGGCACGGATACGATTTGGACCCTCTGGCAGAGCCTACGCCTATCTTAGAGAATGGTTCCCGACACCCGGGACGACTATCTGCTCAGGATTATGTTAAGAGGTTAAAGGACGCGCAAGACTATGCACAGGCAGCAATGGCTTCAGCTCAACAACGAAACGAGGGTAATGCAAATCGCTTCCGAAGACAACCAGATCAGTATAAAGTTGGCGACAAGGTTTGGTTGGATCTCCGAAACGTGAAAACACCACAGCTCTCCAAGAAGCTAGCCTGGATACATGCAAAGTACGATGTGACCGCGGTCCCAGATCCTTTGACTGTGGAGTTGAACGTTCCTGGAAACATCCACAACCGCTTTCATGTTGAATTGGTGAAGCGGGCGGGTGCGGATCCCTTTCCGAGTCAGCGGCGGGACGATGCACAAAATCCCGCTATCCTTGACGATCTGGGCGAGCAAGAATTTGGAGTGGACTCAATAATACGAGCGAGAACAGTGAGACGTGGCCGTGGTAGTTTCAGGCAAGCCCTAGTTAAGTGGACTGGCTGGGCAGAACCAACTTGGGAGCCCATTGAATACGTGGCAGACACCGAAGCTTTAAAAATATTTGAGGAGACCTATGGTCCCATAACTTCAAATGATGGCCCTTCGGAAATATACTCAGGTAGATACGTTGGCCAGGCCGAGCCTCATGTCCACAAAACGCGGAGGGAACGACGAAAAAAAAAAAGCATTAAATAAGAAAATTAAATAAAATATTTACCCATTGAGGAAGAGAAGGGGGATTGTAAAGGCTGTTAAGCCTAATTATCCCTGTAGCCTACGCTAGCTAGCGCAGGCAATGTGATCAATGGTGTAATCCAGAATCTTCTTGGAAGTTGTCGAAGAATCCAAACAATTCTGGTCATGGAGGGAATCCTATGGAAGGAGGAGTATTCTGGATTATATATATTTGTAGTCACTAGCTGTTAGAATTCTCTCTCTAGAGAATTATAATTAATATACTGTACTTACAAGATCGCCCAAGCATTTTGTACTGAAACCGTGACACTTGGCAGCTAATGCCCTTGCAATTTTCTTGTGGCGCTCTTCATATTCATCTAGTATATTATCGCTCTCAGATTTCTTTCGCTTTGACCTTGTGAAGTAGCGTGGTTGCTCAGGATATTTCTCAGCACTTAATGACGATTTTTTGGATGGTTGAAACGGTGCATCAATGGATATATGATCTAGGTCTGGAGCAGTAAATTCTCTTTTTATGGTAATTTTAGACTGGGATGGATACGGCGAACAGTTCTCATGGGCGGACTTCTCAGATTCCTTAAATACTTCACTTGACTGTGTTGGTGCAATTTTGGTTTCGTGAGAGATCCCTGATAAATTGAACTGATTGCTGTCAGAAACATGTAAAATATTTGGATTTTTGAGCTGAGATTAACGGATCTATTATCGTAGGAGATTTAGTTCCAGGTTCCTCATGTTCTTGCTCGATCACATCTGTGGGTTCTGACAGCTTAATAGAGATTTTATTTGCCTCTAGATGTACAGTAGCGTGAGAGTTTATCGCCTGCTCATTGGATTCTGATTCTTTACTATTTTTGCAGTTTTCACCCTTTTCCTGTATTTTTCTTAATCGAATTATCTTGAGCTGAAATTTCTACAGTTAGAGCATCTGTTACTGGAGTATCAAGAGATGGGTTCTCTGTTTCTAGAACAATTGAATCTGATAATTGCTTGGTCGATCCGGAGTGCTGTAGATTGGCGTTAATAGTAACAGATGGAGTATCTATGTCATTTCTAGGTCTACCACGGGGCTTACAGTCATCAAAATTGTTCGCAGTACCTTGAGGGCCTGTCGTGCAGTTTCGAAAACGTAATTCTACCGTTCTACCTTTAATGTGTTCCATAACATTGAGCCTACTAGTCCTTGATGTGTATCCAAGTTCAGGATTATAGACGCGCAATTGTTTATTTGTCGTATCACTGTAGCCCATGAATACACCAACTCGCTCCCTATCAACTAGTTTATCTGTTCTTTGCCCTTTGGCTATGGTGTGAGGGTTGATATACGAGATACATTTACTCCCCCAAACTGCAATATGGCTAATGTCAGGTCGGACACCGGTAAATGCCTCTTCAGGGCTCACTTGTATTCCATCTATTACGGGGCCTGTTTGGGTGCGGTTTCGAATATACACATTGGTTTCTACAGCTTCGTCCCAAAATTCAAGTGGCAAATCTGCGTCCTTAAGCATTGCTCTCATGCTATTTTCGCATGTTTGAATACTTCGTTCTGCAGGCCCATTTTGGCTAGATGTTCCGATTGTGGTTGGTTCTGAACGAGTTCCTTGTTCTAGTGACCACTTTGAGACGACTTTTTGAAGTTCAGCCGCATTATCAGAACGTACAGCCTTTATCTTTTCTCCTGATTGTAGCTGCACAGAAGTTTTCCATTGGTCAAGAGCTGAAAATGCTTCACTCTTTGTTTTACAACATAGAGCCCATAACATTCTAGAGAAGTTGTCTAGTAATATTATAAAATATTTATTTCCGCAAATGGACGGTGGAAATGGGCCGGCTATTTCAAAATGTATCAAGGCTAATTTTGTGAGCTTCCAAGGCGAAAGTTTCTTAGATGTAAGATTTCTCATCTTTGTCAATAGGCAAGTTTCACATACGCGCTCTTCTTTAGAACTAGGAACTTTGATCGGACGTGAGAGATTTGTGACTAGGTGTAAGTTTCTGAGCTTTTGGGGACCGAGATGAGCAAATCTTCGGTGATAGAGTATGTATCTTTCTCTTTCTTTACTTGTGAGCTCTTTGGTATCTAAAAGTTCCTTGTCAACAATCATTTCATCAGCAGTTTGGTCAGGACTTGTCGCTTGAAGTGCTTGGTCATGATCTGCGTTAATGATATGAGATACTATAAAGCCCATTACCCATTGTAGCAGTTATAGTTGTACGATTTTTTCTTTTGAAGTACATGTGATTCTCATCAAAGGCACCTTTCAGTCCTCCATGGCGGCAGATTTGTCTACTTGACATCAAATTGATCCCGAGCGATGGTACATATAGTACATCTCGCAGGTACATAGAAGATCCATCTTCACATGTCATTTTAACATCGCCTTTTATTCGTGCGTACAATTTTCCTCCTCCCACCATGATAGTTCGCCCTGGAATATGCTTTAGCGATCTGAAAAGAGATAAATCGTCAGACATGTGTGTAGAAGCGCCGGTATCACTGGCCCAAGTAAATGGAGTAGCCTTACTGATAAGTGCTCGAGATATCTGAGCATGTTTGTGGGTTAGAACATCAGAATCTATATCCGAATCTTCTACAACTTCCGAGTCAGAATTCGTACAAGCTTCATATGCCCTGTCCTTGCCTTTGAAGCCAACCTTCTTTTCCACTTTTTTCGGGTATCGAATTTGTGAAGGATAACGGGCCTGAGAAAACAAAGAACGACCTGAATCCCTCTGCTTCGGTGTAATGCAAATGGATTTTGTTGTTCTTATGTATTAATGGACAGCATCTTGTGCGATCTCCATAAAAGGACAGGCTTTGATAAAATGTCTTCTTCCACATAAGTAGCATGGTGGAGAATATCCTGAATCTTTGCTCTGTTCTGAGATTATTTGTAAGTCTCTCGAGGATCGGTTCTTATCATTTTTAAAGCTAGGAAATGCATTCTCATTACGCTAGCTTGAGATAAGACGACTCTCTTTGGTTTGAAGCCGCTTTAATTTTTCTTCCACTGGAAGATCTTTCATAGCGTCAAGAGTGTCAATTGTTGCAACATACTCCTTCGGAAGAGATTGTATTAGAATCAAAAGTAAAGCTTCGTCCTGATAAGAGTGTTTTGATCTCACATCAGCCGCGCACAACTTCTGTCGATACTCTTTTAACTTATCCCATCCTTGAATGATTGTCATGTCATTAAAGGAGAAATTCTGGATGAGTGTCATGTACTTATTAGCAGTGGTCGAATCAGTCTGCTGGTATTTTGAACGAAGATAGGCCCAAAGACTGAAGGCGGAGCCGTACTCATCATACAAGGCCTGATCATCGAGAGAAAGTGATCTAAACATTAAGTCGATTGCGGTTCCCTAATCTCGAAGATACTTCTCCTTTTTATCTATGTTAAGAATGGGGTCATGAAAATTCTTAGCATTATCTGGAGAGGATGCCACTCGACATGCATTTGTTAATGTTTGGGTAACCACATAGTATACCCCTCTTCCTCTTAATTTTACCTGATAATGACGGAACCAAGAGTCGTGATTCTTTCCATTCAGGACAGGTATACCCCAGCTATTTTCTTCCGACATTCTCTGTAAAGCCGGGGTGGAGGTTACTGTTAGTATTTTTTTTTTTTTTTTTAAATTACCTTGTCGAACGCGCATCTAATCTTCTGCTTCACGCACCCGAGAAAAGGTTGATAAAATGGACTGCTTGTGCTTTGCGTTGCACCGGAGAAGTCGGGTCAGGGATTGAATTACTTTCGGTCCCAGGGGTCGTTTCCTTTTACTACTTCAATGCATGTGCACCGAGTCTCATAACCTAATGAAATGTATAACCCACTACTTAGTTTGTGGACTTTATTGGTAAAGGGAAGCTTATGCAATAATGAAGGATAAAAGGATGTCAATTCGACTACTCTATTAAACACAGGTACCAGACTCCTTTTAACCCCAATAGATAGCCCGTGCGGGATCTCCTATTAACAGCAGTAAACAACGCTAGAGGAGGGCAAGACTGAACACCTGTACGCGGTGTCCTCTACGAACCTGGGAGTGAAATATTCTCCCAGAGCCAATTTCAGACAAATTTCGCAATATCAAAGAAGTTGGCCCACGAGGCAAAAATCCAAATTACTCATCCACGTCGTTATTTCGCTCCCAACGACTTTGACTCCTATCTTCGTCTCATCGAGTCTACAAGTACGACTAAGTACATCCTCATTCCAATGACCACACCACTCTTCGACCTTCTCTGGCCTCAGCTGGTCACCAAATACACGCCCATGCCGATATTTATACCCGACGGAGGAAGGAAAGCGTGGCGCACAAATCTGGGAGACAGTTCTTTGGGATGGATGTGAGAGGGATCTGGACAAGTTGACAAGATGATGCGAAGGACGGATATAACCTCGAAGGGCATGAGATTCCGAATTTTGGCGAGGAGTTTTTCGAATGGGCTTTGTGCGCGCCAAGACTTCGCTTGCGAGAGTGCAGCTGACACTATAAAAACAAGCAAACGATGGAAGGTGTTGTGGTCCGCCTCCTGGTGGTGTTCTCCGGTATGGTTTGAGTAGCCTGGGCACCTACTCCACTTGGGAAGGAGATATCTCAGACCATATTTCGCGCGGAGAAAATTTGAAAGATGATGGAGGCATGTCTGGATAACTCAGGGTTTTTGAAACGTTCCCCTGGGTGGGTATTCACGGATGAGGGTTGACTTGGGGTGAAGAAAAAGCCACCATAACTTCGCAGTGGTACTTGCAAATGAAATCTGAGGCATGAGTGCTCTTCCTTAACGATGAATCATCTATTCTGTACTTTTCTTTGATATCGTGTCATAGCTAGATAGCTGCATACGCAATTAAAATCTGATGCAAAAAAAAAAAAAAAAAACAACGCTAGCACAGGGTATACGCAATCTCCGTTTGCCAAACATCAGTCAGTCGGGACTACTAATTATCGAGCCTAGTAGGATCGATAAAGTGTATCCCAACACAGAAATAATAGAAAACTCAACAACCAAACCCTTCATCCGAACAATTCGAGAAGCCCCCAATTTGCCCATTCCCACCCTGTTATCCATCTCACCCTCTGACGAAGGAATCGAATCGCAATTGTTTGCCATCGGCGGCATTTTAAAATGCCTCCGACGCGTAAAACGCACCAAAACGCGATCAGCGGCATCACCAAAGATCGCGCCAACAAACCTTATCAATGGCATACCGCCATTCAAAACCACGCAAAGAACATGCTATCAAGGCGAGGACTCGAGTCCAATCTTCAAAACATGAACACTATTGCGGCTGCGCTCCAAGCGAAGGAGAACGATGTCCCCGAGGTAGAGATGGTGGACGCAGAAGTCGAGAAGTTAAAAACCCTCGCCGATTCAGTTTGGGCATCCTCCAGCCCAGAAGACGAAGAACAAGTCTTGGATCCCACCGGATCCCCCAGAAAAACCGTCGTCGCACCCGAGAAACACATCACGGTTCCAGCACTACCGCGTCCTGCAGAAGTGAGGCCCGCGAAAAGGGCTGAAATACCATCCACTAAGGCAGCAGGAGCCGAAAACCCTCCACTGGCCCCGCAGCCTCCAGCACTAGAAGCAGCAGGCGGAAAAAATACATACCCTCCAGAATTGCTTGCAGCGATCGAAGCGGAGGAGCGCAGGGCAAGAAAAAAAGCCGCACTATTCACAATATGCTCGACAGCTATTAGCGGTGTCGAGGCAGCTCTTCAACCGCTCTCCACCGGTGAAGACAAAAATTTTGTAGACTCCATAAAGGTCTACCTAAGGGCAGCAATCGCGCAATTCGTGGCGGCCGGGCCAAACACCGCTCCGCCAGTCCTACCCCAACGACCAAATGTCGCGACTCCCCCTGCGGCCGTCATCCCAGTAGCCGTTCCCCGTAATATTACAAAGGCTACTGCACCTCTTCAGCCCAGAAGCACCTGGGCCACTGTCACCAGAGCAGGACACCAAAAGTCAGGAGCACAGGCTCCTGCAAACATCACCTCGGTTTCGGCTATTCCATCTACGAGGAAACCGGAGAAGAAACCAGCAGCAACAACAGCATCGAAAGATGACCGACTCTTCCTGCGTCTCGATGCAAACCACGAGTGGAGACAGCTCTCTCCGGCTGGCGTTCGCGAAGCCGTGGCTAAACATACGCAATGCGCCCCGTCCGATGTCGACCAGGTGCAACGCGTTCCCACTGGCTTTGCCATCCGTGCCAAAAACCCGGATGCAAAAACTCGACTGCTGGAGGCCTCCAGCACCTTCGCACAAGTGGAGGCAAAACTAGAACCACCAAGTAATCTAGTTTCCCTTCGGATTGCTACGGTTCCAGTCGCCGTGTTCGGCCTAGAAGGACGAATCGAAGTCACTCCCGAAATGGTTGCCGCAGAGATCTTCAGGGTAACTAACTACACTCCAGACCGAGTAAGAATTCACGGTATAACCAAGCTCGGGGCCCCCTACAGATCCTGGGCGGCTCTCTTCCCAAAAGAAGCTAGCCCAAAGCCGGGCTTCAGGCTCTTCGACGACTCAGGAGTCGCTACAATCCAACGAAACCGCCCTCCCATACAGCAGTGTAGGCGATGTCTCGGTTTCCACGCCACCCGCGGATGCTCTCGTGCACCCGCCTGCTGGAACTGTGGATCCACCATGCATTCAGCCTTCGAGTGTAAAGCTCCAATCAAGTGCCGAAACTGCGGAGGGCCCCACCAATCTGGCAGTCGAGACTGCCTGGCGCGTCCCAACAGGTCTGGCCCAGCCACTAAGGACCAACTTGTGACGATCCGACAAGCTGGCCAACGGAAATATCAGGCCGTCGCCAGGGCCAAAGCTGCAACTAAGACCGCAGAGGCTACTACAGCTGCCGCAAGAGCGACCCGACCAGCTTCTCCAGCTGTTGGGAAGGACACATCTTCGACAGACACAGCAATGGCTGAGGGTTCAGGCTTTGGGGCCTTGAATCCTGAAGAAGCTTTGTGAAGGGCGCCCTACGGGCCCCTTCTCGCCCCCCTTCAACACTAAGTTTTATGTCAATAAACGTAGGCAGGGGTGGCACAACCCACAACATTGCGCTTTCTCGAGCTTATGAGCTAGGCGTAGATGTAGTGCTAATTCAAGAACCGCGATGGAATTTGAGATCAAAAGAAACCATATCACACCCAGGGTATATCTGTCATATACCGCACGGAGGTGTAGATGTCAGACCGAGGGCTGTGACATACACTCGAAAGTCCAAAAATGTAATATTAGCGGAACAGTTATTTCCTAGTTCCACACCTACTGGTGATTACTGCTGGGTAAAGGTCAATGGAATCACTTTTCTCAACGTTTATAAGGCCCCTAAAGACTCGACTGCCGCTCGCCCGCTTTTCGACTGGAAACCTTCTGCGAAATCCATTCCAGCCGGGGAATTCAACTCAGTGCATGCTGCCTGGCAGCCAGGAGTAACTCGGCCGTATGGACAGGGTGATGAGATAGAGAGGTGGGCAGAAAACCGCAATCTCTCTTGCCTTATAATTGGAGAGCCGACCCATAAAGCTGGCAATACTCTGGATCTCGCCTGGACGAACATTTCTGGAGCCCGCGCTTGGGTCGATCGGGAGGAGTGTATGACCAGCGACCATCTTCCAATCCGCGGAATCGTACCTGCAGCAACCGTTACAAGTGACACGGCTCCAGCAAAGATCAAGGTACCCAAGGGAAATCTGCCAAAGTTCGCGCGGGCCATTGCAAAATGGGTACATCCGCCCTCAGATTTGAGTACAATAGAGAAAGTGGATGCATACGCTCAGGAGATATGTTTCCATCTCACGGAGGCCATTAAAGCAACTGGAACCCGGGTCAGAAAGGAAAGCGGAAAATCTGCACCATGGTGGACTCCTAGGTGCAAATCCGCTCACGCCGAATACCGAGCCTCAACATCACTCTCACAGCGGGCTATCTGTGCGAAGAAGTTACGTGAGACTATCACAGCCGCCAAGAAGGAGCACCAGACACGCCAAGTCGAAGAGATGACATCTCCGGCAGACATATTCAAGCTGATGCGCTCGGCCAACCATAGACAGGTCAGACCTCCTCCGCCGCTCAACTATAACGGTTCCGTTATCACCGACCCGTATGAGCGAGCCACAGTTCTCCGTGATGCTCTTCTTACACGTCACCAAGCATCGGACGATCTTCCTACGTGCACTGCTCCCAGTAATAACCGGATACCCTGGGAAGACGACATATCGGACAATGAGGTGCGAACTTGTACTATTGGCTGTACTAAGGCAGCACCAGGAGCAGATGGAGTCACAGTTGAACTTCTTGAGGCCTGCTGGAAGACAATCGGACCATATGTTACGCAGCTCTTTAAAGCTTGCATACGGCTCGGCACGCATCCATCTTGCTTCAAACTTGCAGAAGTGGTACTATTGGAAAAGCCAAATCGGGATCCAACTTCAATAAAAGGTTGGAGACCAATCGCTCTACTCTCGTGCCTAGGCAAAGGATTAGAAAGACTCCTGGCCAAGCGAATGGCACACCTCGCAATCATTTACGATGTGGTGGGCCACCAACAATTCGGCGCGCTCCCAAAGCGATCTGCAACGGACCTGGTCTCCTGCGTAGTCCATGACGTCGAAGAAGCACGCTCCCAGGGATGGGCCTCGACATTCGTGACCTTAGACGTCCAAGGAGCGTTCGATGCAGTGCTCCACAATCGCTTGGTTAGACGCATGCAAGCCCAGGGATGGCCAGACTCGATCCTCCGATGGACGACTTCATTCCTCACACATCGGAAGGTACAAGTGCGTTTCTCCGGTGGAGTCACCACACAGAAAGAGCTGGTCTGCGGAGTCCCCCAGGGATCACCAATTTCGCCATTACTATTCCTTCTGTACTTGGCGGAGCCGATGCAAAGAGGCAACCCAGGATCGAGGTTTAGCTACGCCGACGATATTGGAATTTTGGGGTTTGGACGCACAGTTGCTGAATCTGCCGGCACTGCACAAAGAGAGGTAGACCATCTTCTCGAGTGGGCAGGGAAAAATGCTGTTGCCTTCGAAACGCAAAAGTCTGAAGTCATCCAATTCCCAGGACGACGCCGAGAAGAAGCAGTTGGGGTTCACGTAAATGGAAATCTCATCGAGCCCGCTGATCACATTCGCTGGCTTGGCGTACATTTGGATCCTCGACTCAATTTCAAACACCACGTAACCACCTGGTGCGGCAAAGCGATGAAAGCTGCACAGCATATGCGCCGCTTCAACTCTACCTCTCGGGGAGCAGCCCCCGGGCCGTTAGTCGGCGCAGTAGACATGTGCATTGTCTCTCTAGCAACTTTTGGATCTGATGTCTGGTGGCCAGGATCCAAACGCCCAACCACACGAGGAATGGTCACGTCATCTACCTCAAACCTCTGCAGCATGATTGACAAAGCTAACCTGGTGGGATTGCGGGCTGCACTGCCAGTGATGAGGAAAACGCCAAACGTAGCCGTTCACAGAGAAGGAGGAATCCCGCCGGCAAAGGTCATACTTGAGGGAAACCGACTCCGACTTTCGGCAAGGCTTAAGACCCTTGATGATAGACACCCGTTGAGGATCCGCGCTTCCGTGTGCCCGAATGTCGGCACTCGAAAGTACAAAAAGACCGCCAAACTCTCTGCCAGACCAGAGATCCAAATGTCACGGTTACAGCGTGCTTATCGAGAGCTCCCGGAAGCAGAGGCTCCCGAGGCCCTGGCGCCGGTAGTCTACCCTAAAAATTTAGGCTCAAGGCTGACGGAACGCAATGACTGCGTTCGATGGATCAATAACGTGACAGGAACGGACATCTGCGCATACTCAGATGGTTCATCGGAAGGACACGGACGCTCTGCCTGGGGTTTCGTTCTGAAAAAGGATGGGAAAGACATAGGCAAAGGAAGTGGCATCAAGCACGGGGGAGAGGTGCTGGATGCAGAGATAATAGGAGCAAGGAAGGCTCTAGAAGCCGCACTGGAGTTCTTGGATAACGGAAAGTCTAGGAAAGTAGGAGGGTCGCAGCAAATCCACTTGTTTCTAGACAGCCAGCAGGCTGTAAGCGCACTAACGACGGGCTCATCCTCAACTAGCCTTGAAGATGTACGCAAATTCCGTGCGTCATCCAATAAGGCAAAAATATCAGTGAAATGGGTGCCAGGGCACGCAGGGATACAAGGGAACGAAGAGGCAGACACCATTGCCCGTGCCGCACTCCGAGAGTTACCTAGCCAGGAGACACCACCAGGATCATGTACTCTGGCATATCTTCGTGGTCACATGAATCACCGGCGGCAAAAATTGCTGGAAGACTGGTGGATAGAGGCTTGTCCGCCTAAATACCGCCAACTCAACCTACAGGTTCGGCGACGCAAACCACCCGAACTAGCTCTCTCTAGGCACCTGCTCCGAGAATTAATTGCAGCCCGAACGGGTCACGGCAATTTTGCGGCATACAATCGCCGTTTTAATAACCTACACGCTCCTATGGAGTGCTCTTGCGGGAAGGAAACTACTCCAACCCACTTCATCCACTGTAGCCGCCACGCACAACACACGCGTAGGCTCAGAAAGTCAATGTCCCACGCTGACTTTGTCAAAAAGCTTCTCGGGCCCAAGTGCCACGAAAGCTTCAAAATATTTGCGCAGGAAACCGGCTGTTTTGATAGACGACCTGCTCACTCATCCACTGCTCTCAGCGGGGATCAGATTAACTAGTCATTGCCACAACACATGACAAGAAAGGGAACGAGGCGAGAAGTGTCGTTTCTCTGAGGAAAGATTGTAGCTATTTGGATTTAGGGAAAAGGATTGATTCTTGATCTAGGAGTTGGAGTAGGTGGTGTCCGCGTCGTAATTTACTTCCTACTATTTCTGTAGCAAGTCCAGCGGTTGGAATGAGTTGGGCCTGTAAGCAGTGATCCCCGCCGGCTCCACCAGTCTTGTACCTGTAGTGGACCTAGAGCTTTAGCTTAGGACTTTAATATAATAAAAAAAAAACCCCTTCATCAATTCGAGAAATTCGAAAATTCGAAAATTCGAAAATTCATTTTTTCCCTCTTTCCTCCCTTCTCGACCTCGTCGCATCTATCTCTGAATTGTGATCGAGCTCAGGCATTTCACCATGCCTCCAGTTCGCAAAAAGCGCCCCAACGTCAAGTTGGACAACACGAGAGTCCACCCGGGGGCTCTCCAACAATTACCTGGCCTTGCCCAGTCTCCGAAATGCGCGGAGATGAGCAACGTCTCTACCAAAGGGAAGGAAAAAGCCCTCCCCGCCGTCGCTGAACCCGATACTGACATGATCGGGTCAGTCGAAATTATTGAGGAAATTCCTCAACCATCCTCCGTCCCCCACGGGATTGGAGAATCGTCAAAATCTCCCCCGACCGCGCCAAAACTGTCGGAGAACGCTGCACCCAAAGCAGCGTCAAAATCAACGTCGCAGCCCAAAGCTGCCACGAAAGCAGACTGCCCTCCGGAACTTCGACCCATTATCGAAGCCGAGCAACGACGTGCCGCCGAAACAGCGGCAAATCTGGCCCTCTGCTCCGCCGCCATCTCTGGCGTCGAAGTCACCCTTCTTCCTTTGACCAACGGGTCAAACAGACAATTTGTAGACTCGATGAGAGTCTACCTACGCGCAGCCATCGCGCAATACATGGCCACGGGCCCGGCCTCCACGCCACCCGTCCTCCCTCCTCGCCCGGCGAACCCGATCCCAAGGGCTCCCGACGTCAGGAGCACAACGATTTCCGCCGTCCCAGCGCTGCCTATAAAAAGCACCTGGGCCACGGTGGCCAGAAATGGACTGCAACAAAAAGCAGTCCCAACTGTAAAGGCTGTTCCGCGACCTGCGGCAAAAGCCCAAAATAAAGAAGCTCCGAAGGCTAAAGTCGACAAACGACTGTTCCTTCGCTTAGAGAGCGATCACCCATGGCGCCAGCTTTCGCCTGACGGCATAAGGCATCAATTATGTAGTAGGCTACTGTACACCTTGAGTGAAAAAAGCTCTATACACCGTGTCAGAACCGGATTTGCGATTCTGACAGCGGACGAAAATGAAAGGGAAGAGCTCTTAGATGCCTCACCGAAGTTGTCGGACTTCAATGCCAAAATCGAGGAAGCCTCCAACCTTGTCGCCTTTCGGATCGCGAATGTTCCAGCGACTATAAAATTAATCAACCGTATTGAGACGGTCGATGCCGGTAGGATCTCACTGGAGATTTACCGCAAAACACAACGACGTCCATGCCAGGTGCGACCGCACGGGACATGTCGTCCTGGAGCGCCATACAGAAACTGGTATGCCCTTTTCAACCGGGACTCCGCCCCTCGTGCGGGCTTCCGAATTCTCGACGAGTCCAGAGCGGCTACAAAGATCCAGCCTCGTCGCCAAATTGAACAGTGCAAACGCTGTTTGGGCTTCCACGCCACCCGTGGTTGCTCCCGCGCCCCAGCGTGCTGGAACTGCGGATCAAACATGCACTCGGAAGCCGAGTGCAAGGCCCTCACAAAGTGTCGCAACTGTGGGGGACCCCACCGATCGGATTCTCGGGACTGCAAAGTCAGACCCAGAAAGTCTGGACCGGTGACCAAAGAGCAGCTCGCGTGGATCCGCTACATCGAACAAGGGGAGTTCGCGAAGGTGGCACGAGCACGAGCAACAGCAAAGAAGGCCGAAGAGGCAATCACCGTCGCTGCAAAGGACGTCTCGATGGCCGAGGCTACAGGTTTCGGAGTTCTGGAATTTGAAGAAGAAGTTTGAGGACACAGCAACCTCGACGATGTCCCTTTTGGGGCATATACTAACCAATAGCAGGATACCGGCTGGATAAAAAGTGCCTGCTATCTCATCTCTTGCTCTCAGCGGAGATTGAGTAAATTTGTCATTTGGAAGATGTGGCAGGAAAGGGAACGGGCGAGAAGCGCGGGATCCGGACCACATGAAAAATCTTGTAAATTTGATTTCAGTCTTTGGCTTTTAGTTTTGATTTTAGTTTTTGATTACAGTTTCTGAGTTATAATTTACGTGCTACTTTTTCTGTAGCGGGTCACGCGGTTGGAATGAGTTGGGCCTGTAAGCAGTGATCCCCGCCGGCTCCACCAGTCTTGTACCGATAGTGGACCTAGAGCCTTAGCTTAGGACTTTAATATAATAAAAAAAAAAAAAAAAGCCATTCATCAATTACTTCCATTAACCATCATCTGACTTATCTCTGTACTCCATAATTTCAACACCGGGTACTTTTCTTCTGTGTAAATACGAGTTGAGCCCCATGTTCTCACTTCGTATTTGCATCGCTAGACTGCTTTGGGCCCTTGTTAGGTTACGATGTAGAAAGAATGGTGAGCCTTATATAATCAGTTTTTGCCGCGCAGACTCTCTACTTTTGTAAAATTTGGCTGCTCTCCAAGTTTCGGAATCTGCAGTTGCTAACTGCCGAGGCTTCTGAGTTTGTTTTTGCTTGGCCCAGGATTTCGCCCACTCTTGTTATGCCATAACTTTCACTATATCAGAATGTGTCTTCTTGGTTTGTTGCTCACCGCACATTCCCGTCCAGTTGGCAAGATCTATCCTCCTGTTAACTGTTCGTATATCTTCCCTCACTTTTCTGGGCAGCTTGATTTTACTATAGGCGGACTGGATTGTCTTCTGGACAGGTAAGTCCTTTGAGCGACCAAAATATTGAAGCCTTTGTTGCTTCAAGAATAATTCGATCGGAAGGGTGGCTGTTTCGTGTTCCAGCACTCTTGTGCTCGTAGACTGGTATACCCCGGTGACAATTTTCAGACAATTCTTCTGTATGCTTCTGAGATGTCTTACTATCCTCTCTAGTATTTCTCCACCCAGCCCGGCCTCAGCCCAAATCGGTGACCCGTATGTTAGTGCCGGCCTCACAATCGTGCTGTAGAGTATCTTTGACTTGTGAAATGTGGCTCCCCACGTTGATTGAACCAGCCTACTGAGACCCTGAACCTGCATCTCTGCCTTCAGTTGAAGGCTCTTGATGTGAGTTCCCCAGCTCAGCTTGGGATCAAAGTAGATTCCGAGAACTCGTAGGGAAGGCTGTGGGACTGTTGATGTATTTTTATTATTCATTCATCTTATTGTCCTGTCTGAGTCTATGACTATGTAGGACATGCAGGTCCTCTCTGCCTACAGGCCAATGATACCTATACCAGTAGTTTATCCCCTCCTATGCCTCTCACACAGCTCCCCTCAAACAGTACCACCCCTCACAAGTCCTCATTCGATCATACACTTAGAGGAGCCTTTTGCCCTTCATTATCTCCCCTCTCCAGCCAACGAATCGATGGCCATTTGCGGGTGTGTGTGTTTGTGTTTATTGTGCTACTTGAGTCTATGACTATATAGCACATTGGGCTCCTCTCTGACCCAGGTCACACCTTGTACAGTGCTCCTATCCTTTTTTGTTACTTGAAAGATCATTGATATATTCCCCTTGATGAATAGCCATTCAGCTCAGTATTTACCTGTGGAATTCAGCCACCTTTTCCACGGAACCTTCTACCCAAAAAAATAAAAATGGTAGCAATGGAAACTGCCTGCGCGGGAAAAATTCTCAAAAAACCTGCAGCCCCAGCCAGGCGAGGCCTAGACACCGGGACCACACGAGATGCGCATATTCATCTATATCTCCCTTCTTTGTAACAGTCGAGGCCGACTTGATCCAATCCACCATCTCCGTATCGGGTGCTGGGTACGCTCCGGAAACTCATCGGATGGCTTTTCCTCCGTGATCAAGGTTTGGTGATGAGTAGAGCTCCGACCCTACCATCTGATCTGATCGTGGTTAGCTTCATGATAATGGTGATAGGGGAATGTGTTGAGAGATGAAGACGATACAGACCGCGAAAGCGATTGGGAATCCTCATCGAAGTGAGGACTTTGTTACTCAATCTCGGCTCTGCAGACTCTACAGTGAGAGCTGGAGGTTCGTAGGGGACACCGCTGACAGATGTTGAGAATAGTTCCCCGACGGCAATATAGTGTAACTGCGCTTCCTGAAGAAAATATGTGAAAACAAACGAGAACAAGCAGAAAGGTGTGGGCGCTTTTCACCACGAAGCTTTCCTCCCGTGAAGATATAACAGATTGCCATTTGCGGGTGTATGGCAGCCGGGAAAAATCGCAAAAACCACTGGGTGCGGGGCTCTCCTAATACCGACATTAGGACTAGATCCGAAGACATATTGCCCCTTCTGAAGCGTTCGAAAAGGCCGGCCAGCTGGGCGTTGCAGACTTGTGGGTACCTCGGGAAGTTCACACTCTGCCTTACTAGCCTCCTTCCAACTCCATCCCGAAGGTCGTGCTGAAATGTCAGAAAAGTCTTGACAGAGCGTGATTGCTGTATGAAAGCTTAGCCCGACTTCTTTTGTGCCGTCCAGGGCGCTGGGGAGAGCCGTTGACTCATCAACAATAGAAGTCCTCTTGGCTAGTTAGCCGAAATCTTGTTCTTGGCGCCCGCAAAAAATCAAAAGTTGGAAACCCCTCGAAAATATCAGTCCCAGCATGGTCTTCAGAGATCTGTTACCCCTCTCGTTCCACATCTCAGCCACCTGTCCCTCCTCAAGATGTATAACCCCATTCGAGCATTAGTCCCCCATAAACCAAGACCCCAACTTTGTGTATTATGACTTAAATTCCTCCTTGCGGGTATAAATAGCGTCGTAAATTTGAAGTGAGTTATGGACTGTAATGAATGTGGCAAGCTCCTGTTTGCAATTGGGGTGACGCCTTTATCGGTCGTTGAGGCGAGATGATATGTTGTTAGATCGAGGTTGAGGACTCAGAAGATAATAGTGAGTGCTGCATGATTGAGAAGTCGTCAAATGGAGATTTGGATGCGATTCTTCTTGGCTATCCTAGATATGTAGAACATACTGAGCGATTACACCGGCAACACTGGAAGGTGAAAAGTTCGTCCTTGAAAGCAAATTTTGATGTAAAAATGCTGTAGTGGTGGATGCTGGCTTTTCCACGCTGGGAGGTGTTTGAAGACCAGATCTGGTAGTGTTGTGTTGTATTGCATGTCGTAGCTTTTAGGCAGACAAGGCTGACATGTAGCCACAGCTTCAGGGCGGCTGTGATTTTCAAACATCCTAAATTTGGTGACCTTACAGTTTATCATGATTATTTGCAAAACCACAATAACGTATCATCCCCTGTTTCTCACAACATCTCTGATTGAGCTTCTTGGCCAAGATCACAAGATAGTGAGAAGCTTGTTCTGGCAAAGTTGCGACTGGTGACAAAACATTTGCAACTGTTAACAACAGCTCGAACCTGCAGTTCTCTTGTCAACCTAGAATACGACACAATTAAAATTTCGATTGGCTTTTCGAAATTTCACTTGAGCTTAAGGCTCTGAAAGACGGATGATAGTATCGTGAATTTGTGCCTTGTTGCGCCAGGGCAACTGGACGACGCAACTGGACAAAGTTTTGCACTCATATTCAGATTCAATCGGTGCAATTATTTTCTCCGGTATGCCAGCTCTTCTCCTCGGAACTGAGATGCCTGAAACTGCGCCTCCAAACTCCCGGGAGTATGGGTTCGTAGTCTCTCACCAGAAAGTCGAGTTAGATATAGACTTCTCGACCCAGAGCTTATCCGGTCTTTGTGAAATAACAATAATCCCGCAGACTAAAGATCTCCGAGTAATTAGGTTCGATGCTCGCCAATGTTCAATAGTAGATCCGGGGGTGACCATCAATAACATACCCGCCAGCCACATTCACGATGATCCAATGAAAAAGATGGAAATTCCTAACTACTTAGAATGGGGTGTAGAGCAGTGGGGAATGCAAAAAGATCGGCTAAAAACGTTGACAGACGACAAGAAAGGCGATAAATCGCTCGCTATCTTTATACCAAAGAAGGTGCCAATAGAGGAAATTGATCCGTCAACTGAGAAAGCTGTACTTGGACTCGCGCAAAGGAATAACACCACATTATATACACGCAATACAACGAATACTCCAGAATTGAGTACTTTTTCTACAACGCCAGTCTTAACGCCAAAGATAGCTGCTGAACAATCTGCAAGATTCCAACCGTTAATTGTAACAATACCTTTCATGATAAAAAGATTTCGGGACGGACTACACTTCGTTGGACTAGGAGAAAGTGATGCAAGATATCCCCATGTCTACACGCGACACTCTTTGAATTCGGGAACTGCTTCGTGTATATTTCCATGCATAGATAACCCTGCCATGAGGTGCACATGGGATATATCAATAAAATTTTCACGATACCTTGGAGATGCGCTCAAGCGGAAGCAATTTCCCAAGGTCTATAAAAGTCCTCAATTTCCTTCAGTTAAAAAAGAGATTTCTAACGCAGTCATAAATAATATGACTGAAGAGTATGAAATTCCATTAAGTGAGGATGAAAAATTATTTGAAATGACAGTAATTTGTTCTGGAGAACTCATAAACGAGACCACAGATTTAAAAGATAGTTCAAAAAAGATTTTATCATTTCTTTGCAGCAACGTCGTCGCTCCTCAACACATTGGATTTGCTATTGGGCCCTTTGAGACTGTTGATCTATCTGATTTTCGGGAAAGTGAGGATGATGATAAGCTTGGCCAAGCGCAAGTAGTTCCAGTGTTAGGCTATTGTTTGCCAGGCCGGAGTGACGAACTCCGACACACATGTGCACCACTGGCACACGCTCTTGATTGGATTCAACTAAATTTCGGCTCATATCCATTTACAGAGTATAGACTTGTCTTTGTAGATGACCAAATTGAAGATACAGAGCACACTGCGTCTCTATCTCTTTGCAGTTCACGGCTCATATTTGGAGAGGACATTATAGATCCGGAGATGGAAAATGTTAGAAAGCTCGTGCATGCTATTTCAAACCAGTGGATTGGAGTTAGTATCGTACCAAATCAGCGGTGCGATAGATGGGCTACGATTGGACTCGCATATTTCATGACTGACCTTTTCGTTAGAAAGCTCTGTGGCAATAATGAATATGTATTTCGCCAGAAACAGATGAATGATCTTTGCGTCCAGGAAGATTATAAACGACCATCGCTTTATGCTTTAGGAGAAATTTTACACATTGGATCATTCGAGTCTAAATTTATGGCTCTCAAGGCACCACTCGTTCTATCGATTTTAGATAGGCGAATTATTAAAGCATCTGGTTCTGTTGGTCTCCTTCGAGTGATTTCTAAAATTATTGTCACATCTAATACTGGAACATCAGCCGATAGCATCATATCAACAGAAAGCTTTAGAAAAATTACTGAGAAAATTACAAAGTACCGACAAACAGAATCGTTTTGGAACCAGTGGGTTTTCGGGGCAGGGTGTCCAAAATTTGCCATTACTCAGAAGTTTAATAAAAAGAGATTGTGCGTGGAGATGACTATTACTCAAACGCAAGACAAAAGAATTGAGAAGTCTCAAAAATTAGAGCGTAGATCATTTATGAGAGAATTCAAAGAAGACATGAAAGGCGTTGATTCAGGAGAACTACAACCAGTATTTACCGGCCCACTCACTATTCGGATCCATGAAGCAGATGGCACGCCATACGAGCATATCATCGAGCTTCGGGAAGGCCATGCAAAAATTGAAATTCCCTACAACACTAAATATAAACGTCTGAAACGCAACCGGCTGCAGAAAGAGCGTGCAGCAGCTGCTGAACATGCGGGTGATGGGGGGGAAGAAGCCCTCTACTATTGCTTGGGTGACCTGCTAACATCTCCCAATGAAATGCGGGAATGGGGACTTACTGATTGGGATTCAGAACAAGAAGCTAGTATGGCACAAGAATCCTACGAGTGGTTACGAGTCGATGCAGACCACGAATGGATATGTGAGAAAAGCTTTACCAACATGAGAGCTTACATGTATGTCTCTCAACTTCAGCAAGATAGGGATATTGTAGCCCAGTACGAGTCGATGATTTATCTTAGACCTCTGACATCACATCCCTTAGTATCAACTTTTTTACTCCGCACCCTAATAGATAGGCGATATTTCTACGGGATCCGTGTAATGGGCGCAGAGTTTCTAAAGACGCATGCGACAAAAGCACACAATTGGGTCGGCCTCTACCAGCTGCAGAAAGTTTATCAGGAATTTTTCTGCTACCCTGGGACCAAAATGTCTCGTATCAATGATTTTTCTGACAAGCGCTCTTACAATGTTGAAAAAGCTATTGCGCGATCTCTTTCACAGATCCGGGCTAAAGACGGAACATGCCCCAAGGAAGCGCGTCGCTTCCTTCTCGACATGCTTCGTTTTAACGACAACACGAACAATGAGTTCTCCGACCATTTTAAAGTTGCGAACTTACTCTGTGCTTTAGCTGACTCTTTAGTCCCCACGGAAGCCGAGCCTGATGTAATGAATAATAGTGCTCAGCCACATACTGATGTACCTATGGAAAATACAAGCATGGCAAATGGAACTCTAGATGTAACAATGAATTTTACCGATACAGAGCCAGAAGATTTCAAGAATGAGGTCATTGAGGAGTTAGATAGGTATAGACGAATGGACGAGTGGATTAATTCATATCACAACATCTTGACTGTCACTGTATTAGATTGCAAACAGAAACTAATGAAAGCTAAAGTTATCCAATCCGATCCAATCGAGTTCGCTCAATATTTGCATGACGGTACCTCTGATTTTATCCGCATAAAGGCTGCAGAAGCATTAGTCGATTTAGGATTCATGAATAACAAATTTGTGTTAAAATTACTTCTCAATGTCTTAAGTACCGACCTCTCTCCCTATATACGCAAGAATCTCTTCGAAGTTGTCTGCCTTGGCCTTGCAACCATTGCATTTGGTGATCAGATGTTGAATGATCCAGACTTACAAAGGTCAACGAACATTTATAGTAATGTCAAGCAAAAAACAACAAATGGAGATTTAACCGATGTAATTAAATCAGAAGGATCTATGGACGCTAATGGCGACTTAATCATAGAAGAAAATGTCTCTTTAGAAGAGAGAAAGGTAGCAATCTCACGAACATCGAGTTTGGAAGGTGCGTTAATTGCTTTGAGGGTTGAAATGAAAGAAAATATGGAACTTCGGAAAGCACTCTGGGAGGCTATCTGTTCGCCCGTGATTGGTCTACACGAACAACTGGACTTACTCGACTTATGCAGCATACTCTGTGATCCAAAAACATCAATGACTGTCAAGTTAAAGTGTCCAAAGTTCTGGGAAGCGATAAATCTAGGAAAGGTGTGTCATTCTCCTTTTCATAGTCGAAGAAATTAACTCATAATGAAACAGGGCGTTCTTCATTTCAAACTCACGAAAAAGATGCGTACTTGCCCCTTGAAACCTCTTGTGTTCGGAGAAAGCCCCAAGCCCCAGGCCCTGCCCACCCCTGTTCGTCTCTCAATTTCTGCTAGCTCAGCGCCAAGGACTTCTCTCGCAAGCAACCCCACTATAGCTTCAATGAAGTCGGCTTCCGTTGTGGTTAGAGCACCTGCAAATATAGTATCTGCACCTACAACAGTAGCAAATTCTCCACCAATAGCTTTTAGGTCGCAGAACAAATCAGCAACAACCATATCACTCCGGCCATCTGGTTCAAATAAAACACCTTCGAAGAGGGACCTTGAGTCAAATGAAACTCTGGGCGAGCGTCCTCATAAGGTTGTTAAGCTCAAGCCTGTTAATATGCAGAGAGTAGCGTTGATTCAATCACGCCCCCCAAATCCAGCAGAATTCCGAAGCAAACCAATATCCAAAAGCACAAATTCGGTATCAAAATATTCTAGACATGGTATGAGCCCTAAACCAAAAGTTCATTCCTCGTCTCCAGGCTTGATCTCGCAGTCATCATCAACGCCATCAATCGCAAGGTCTCGCAAACCACTCCCGGAGGCTCGAGAGGCTAGGAAACCTTTGCCGGGCGTACCAACTGGTCATAAACAGTCATCCGCAGTAAATTCAAATAGAACACCTTTGCCAACCTCTTTCTCTGCAGAACCTCCTCCAGCAAAAAAAGGGTTCATCCTCAAGCTCAAAACCGGGGGGTATAAGGGGGTTCCATCAAATAATCCTCAATAGCAACTTCATTTCCTCTTCTATGATGGTTTTTATTACTGGCCTGCATTAATTTGGCATTTAGCGAGAAGGCGCATAACTCAACATGGAATACAAGTTTGTTGGTAAGAATGGGTTTTCTTTTGGATCGCTCTCGTAAGATGGCGTAGTTGGTTTTTCTGCGTATTCTAAGTTATCAGGATGTATCCGTACCTGAATTAGATCTTAATATGATCGTATCGGCCGCGTTCATAAAGAAGGTAGTCGATATATTCTCCAAAATATTGTTGTTGAAGATAGATTATTTCGCGCACAGCGAATTATGAGTTGAACTGGCAATACAACCTAGCAGATTTACGTACAATCCTGTTGACTTCGATAATATTTCATTCGCTTCTCAATAAGTTAGATTAATAATCCATTAAGATGATTCAGTTAGTTTTTCGATTATTATCTAGAAGATGATCCTTCTCCAAATATCCTATTTTGAACGTTTTGTGACTGATTTTTGAGTGACAGACTAACGTTTGTGCCCTGCTCAGGATTGTTGGACGATTCACGCTTGTTTTGGTCTAGGTTTGGTTGCTGTTGCGAGCGCTCTTCTTCCTGTTGTTGATTGGCGGCCTCGCAAGCTCTAGAATCCTCGTAAATCGCTATATCTTCAGTTGTGAGCATGATAGCTGTTGGCTTGCGGCGGAGCATGTTTTTATTTACTCGTAGAGTAAAATCGATTTTGGAATGATGATTAAACAAAGTTAAAGTTTGATTGGCTGTGAAAGGTGTAATCTGACATCTATTTCTAGACTATTTTAGTGTGGTGGTGGCCTTACAGCGAACATCGCTTGAATTGGCGAGGCTGTCTTAAATTTGGAGTTCAAACATTCATGACTTCTCCATATCCATGATTTCGTACCGATACACTCAAAATCGAGCTCGACATGTTTAAATGGCATCTCAAGCCTACTTTAGAGCACGGAGGACCCGTCGCTAGAGATCTTCGTAATTTAGTGGAAGGAATTTCTGCCAGTCTGAGGGCCTTTTCGCAGTCCGTGGATCGATCTGTAGAAGATGGTAAACAAGCTGACCCCAAGACTTCGCAAAATTTTGGCCCAGACTGATGGTGACCACAAGGAAATCCGCAAAATTCCAGAAAATTTGCAGCCTTCAAAGAGATCGCGCCAAAAAAGGCATCGAACACCAGGCTATCCGTTCCCATGCGAGAAAGAACAACGACACCATCCTCAAATGTTAGACGCATAGAAATTTCCAGATCCATGAAAGATTCTGGACAAGTACCGCGAAAAACATCACTCGTGCGCCGCAGCCCATCTTTTGGGACCGGCCTCGGCGTTTCGAGCAATCGTGGTGGTGATAGTGTCCGAAGCAAGACAAACTTTGGCGTACGTACTAATCGGGGACGGGGCGGCAGCGCTGGTGCTCGAGGTGGAAGGGGCACTGCCCGAACAGGACAGGGCCGACGGACGGCGCGCGCGCCACGGAAAAAGAAGAAGTGGGATGACGATGTCGATGAGCCATACGATGAGGCCGAAATCTCCTACTTGGATCAACGCGACGGTGGCTTCAATTCCCCCTATAACCCAGATACAGGCATAGAGAATCTCGCGCGCCACCGCCCGCCCATTATATCCAACCAGATCGGGCTCGCGGATTCCCTGCGCTACCGGCTCGCAGTCGCAACGGACAATGTCTCGCCGCAATACCGATTCAGCTCACAGCACCTAATGCGTGTGGAACGGGGGAATGGTACGATTTTTGAAGACCCAGAGCAAAGAGCTCTCATCCAGGAACAAAAGGACAAGCTTGACCGGGAACGTGCAGAGACGAAAGGCACTCCTTACAATCGCGAGGATCTCGGTATCCTTCCTCAAAAGACACAAGACAATATTTTAAAGCAGTGGGTGGCAGGACACTACGAGGCTCCGACAGTAATTGCTCCCGATGATCCCCTCAGCTATGTGCGCAACTATGCAAAGCGGAACGAGACTTGGCTACCATCAGACGCTAGAAAGTTTGAGGCTAAACTGCTCTCGCTGTTATCAAATTAAATAGTAATGTTTAACCTTTAAGGAGTTTATAAAAATTTCGGCGTGGATTAATGAATCATGCAAATTCTGTAGATGTATCTAAAATTACTTTACAAAGTTATGGGAATCTCTTACATCTTTTCCAGTGCATTTCTTGCCGCATCTACCATAGTCTTTACATCGATACCTCCCTTTTCGACAATCTTCTCCATTTCTTTCTGGGCTTTCTTAATATCATCGGGCCTGGCCAGCTTCTTCAACTCGATATTCCTCAATGATTTTTGCATTACACCCCTTTCCTTGCGGATTCCAGCGGCTGCTAAATCACCAGCCTTGCTCATGGCGTCCAAAGCCAAGTCGCGTGACTCCTTTGTTGAGGGAGGTATGGGCACGTTCAGGTGTAGTGGCTCCTGCGAATCTATTTGCGGCTGTAGATTTAGATTTTGTGAGTTCTGAATAGCTGACATGATTGGTTTGATGTGCTAGTCGAGAGAGCTTGAGTGTTAGCGAGGATGTGCCAGGGATGTTTGCACGAAATCATGTGTTTTAACGCGCCAGATTACTTGGGTAACATTAGGCCGTGCCATCCACGTCGCGACGGTAATAGTTGGGATACTTACCGCTTTTTCGCCGACCATAATAATTAGGCTTCGGCCACTCTTGGGAACGATCTGAGCAAGGTCGGAAAGACGTTCTGTCTTCTTGGTGTCACGGGACACTGTGACGCGTAGCGCTCCTAGCACGTCGGGGTTGAAGCGGCCACCATTTCGGTGCTGGGCAAGATCAGCCTCGAGCTTGGCCTGGCATTTGGCAATACCACTAAGAAGAGCAGTAAAGTCGCGTGGATCTGACCCAGCAGTGGGAATAGCTGCACGAGCTTCTTCAGCAGCGTCACGGTCAGCTCTACTTTTCTTCTTGAGCAGGCGTGGGATATGGTGGAAGGCGCATGAGGGTGGCGCAGGCGTGGGGATCTTTGACCTTAAAGGCCAAGGATATGAGCTACAAGATTTACTCGATTAGTTATTGTAATATGACCATCTAAATTCAGGTCATGTAAACACTTACAGCAAGGCAGTTACCGAGCGATGCAATCGTATATAATTACATGTTCCTCTCGACGTGACGATTCGGGCTGTAAAACACGCTGACATTGTGCTGACCGTGATGTTGACCCTTACACAGGCTGGCCATCCTATTTGATGGCATTGTTTAAGCGAATGGTCAGCCTTTCACAAGGAAGGATATGTACTCAAGCCGCCAAATCTCCGCGTTCTACAAGGCGCACTTTGCAAATATAACTACAGAATCTTGTCCGCATCTTCCTACAAACAAGATGCCGCGAACTGTACCACTAGACTTCTTTGATCTACCAGCCGAAATTCGATGCCAAATCTATAGCCTACTGGTAAAAACATCTGATTCACCTATATTGCTTACAACGCAACGAAGAGGGTTTCGCAAACCTAGCATCCCATATAATTTGTTCCTTACCTGCAGCCTCATATACCACGAAGTGCGCCCACTATATTATACCTTGAATAGTTTTATCATAACCCTGGATCGAATTAATGAAAACTTTCAATATCTTCTGGCACCCAGATTTCGGGGGGGTCTTCGCATGATACGAGAACTGCGAGTAGTCATCAGGCGCTGGGGGAAAAAAGATTTTTTTATACACAATTTCATACCATTTATGGAAGACTGTATCCTGAATGGTAATTTAAGAGAGCTAGAGATTTTATTTAAAGAGAGTTGGGTATCCAAATTCAAAAGAAGCGGCGGTGGCAAAGACGCGAAGACTTGGAAAGCTCTGAAAAAATTAATACTGGATCCTTCCTTGCAAAAAGTAAGATTATTTTCTTGGGGAGGATTCGGATCTTATCACCTATCAAGAAATTTGGTATATATGACTAATGTGAGATGGCTTTTGGACGAGGCGGATACGAAAAATAGTGCGGGAATAAATGTAAACAGTAATTCACGAAATGCATCATAATGTCAGAATCGATAAGTTGATATAAGGAATAAACCTCCGTAGAAGTGTAGAAATGGCCACCAAAAGGCTTGAAATTACAAAATAAGCCCAAATCAAGGAATTTCTCCTGTCCTACATGATCTGCGTGCAATTGGTGAGAGATATCTGACCAATTGTATATTTCATCCCGCAGATGATACCGTGTGACTTTTGATAGTCCCACATTGTGGATCAATTCAATCTTTTTAATTGGAGGTAATCAAATCCTTCCTTCCCCAGTTTTTATCCTCCTTCACACTGTTTTGTTTTGCCCCTCGCAGTTAGTTTACCTAGCAGACATGGCCTTTGTTACTGCCCGTTTCAGTGCGAGTTCCTTCTTTTTCAAGTCGTCCGATGTTGAATCTTCGATCTCCAATTGAGCCATAGCATCACTGAGGGCTGATTCAATCTTCTCCTTGTTTCCTCGCTTTAGTTTGAGGGACATAGTCGGGTCAGATACTATCTCCTCAACTCTTGATATGTATGATTCAAGTTGTTGTCTAGCTTCAAACTTTTTGCTGAACGCTTCATCGCTGTTCTTAAATTTCTCGGCATCTGCTTTAATTAGTATACTTCTGTTGTATAAGGATATCTATTTACCATTTATCATGCTCTCTATCTCGCTAGATGATAGCTTGCCTACAGAATTTGAGATAGTGATGTTGGCACTGCGCCCCGATGTCTTCTCTGTAGCTGTAACCTTGAGAATACCGTTGACATCCACCTCAAATACTACTTCGAGCACCGCATCGCCAGCTTTCATAGGAGGAATAGGAGCAAGAGTAAATTCCCCAAGGGATGTATTATCTTCGCAGTTGACACGCTCACCTTGAAATACGGGAAATTGCACAGTTTGTTGATTGTCAGCAACAGTTGTGAAGGTTCTTTTCTTTATAGTCGGAACAGTCTGCCCGCGGGGTACTACAGGTGCAAATATGTTACCTTCCATCGCGACACCGAGCGAAAGTGGTACAACGTCGAGTAAAAGTAAGTCAGCTGTGTCGGAAGAAGTAGCTTTTCCGGAAAGGATACCGGCCTGAACTGCAGCTCCGTAGGCAACGGCCTCGTCGGGGTTGATGGACTTTTCAAGTTTTTTACCGTCAAAGAAATCGCTCAAAAGTTTTTGTATCCGGGGAATACGAGTAGAGCCTCCGACAAGAACGATTTCATCGACTTTACTTTTGTCAAGGTTAGCATCTTTCAACACCTGAGCAACAGGGTCCAAAGTTCCATTGAAAGCCTTAGAATTCAAGTCCTCAAAGCGCGCTCGAGTGATTTGGGCGTTAAAATCTTCTCCGTCAAATAGCGAATCAATCTCTACCGTCGTTTGTGCTCCGTTGGAGAGCGTTCTCTTGGCGCGTTCGCATGCTGTGCGCAAACGTCGAAGTGCGCGAGGATCGTTCGACATGTCCTTCTTAGTCTTTCGTTGGAATTCTTTTTTGAAATGTTCCAGAAGATTTGTATCAAAATCTTGACCACCCAAGTGAGTGTCACCCGCAGTAGCTTTTACTGTGAACACACCTCCCTGGATGTTGAGCAGAGAGACATCGAAAGTTCCGCCACCGAGATCGTAAATAAGTACATTTCTCTCCTTACTTGATTTTCCTGCTCCTAAGCCGTAGGCGATCGCTGCAGCCGTGGGCTCATTTATAATTCGTAGGACGTTGAGTCCAGCAATAGCTCCGGCATCTTTAGTGGCCTGTCGTTGATTATCATTGAAATACGCCGGGACTGTTATAACAGCTTTTGTTACTTTCTTTCCCAGCTTAACTTCTGCGACTTCTTTCATCTAGGAGGTGGTCAGGATTCTAGAGATTCTATTTTTAACTGATTCCGAGATACCTTTGATAAAACCATAGATGAGACTTCTTGTGGAGAAAAAACTTTAGTCTCCCCCAGATACTCAACTTCAACCATTGGACTTCCATCCTGGTCAATGACTTTGAATGGCCAAGATGCAACATCTTTCTTTACTGTCGGGTCGTCAAACCGTCTTCCAATTAACCGTCTAAAATTCTGGTCAGTGTATTCAATTATTGTATACGATAAAATCCTAACTTGATGTCAAAGATAGTGTTGCGTGGATTCATAGCAGCTTGGTTTTTTGCAGCTTCACCAATCAACCTCTCCTTGTCTGTAAATGAAATGAATGAAGGTGTTGTAAAACTCCCTTATGTAAGTTAGAATGAAATCCAGATATGGCTGATATAGGCATTTGTTACCTTGTTCATTTGCAATTATTTCCACATTTGTCCCTTCATAAGTTGCCACTATATTAGGTTAGATAAATGAATTTATTCCTATATTTTAGAAACTTCTATATCGGTGTTTATTGAGAAGTTAATTTCCAGCTGAACTTACCGCAGGAGTACGTGGTACCTGCAAGATGAGTTAGTTTACGGGTCTAGATAGAGGTTCTGTTTAGACTTTTCATAAGTCCGCTGAGAATGGCATACCTAGGTCGATACCTATCGCACCATCGTAGAGTTCGGTTGCCATCTTAGAGTGATAAAGATGAGGGTGGAAGTAAGCCGAAGAGAAGGGATACCTGTTGTTCGAAAGCCTTCACTTGATTTATTGGAATTAAAAATGTAGTACGTAGGAAAAATTATTTAGCTCACAGTCGCTTAATTCGATGTCAGAGCCCTAAGGCAACAAATATTCATTCACCAATGTCGCTAGTTACACTAATTTCCTTCACAAACCCTACTCGGCACAAACTGACTCAAATTTAGCCTCCTCTAAATGCTACAGTAAATGAGAAATAGACAACCGCGCTGTAATTAGTAATTTCAACATCAATAACTAGATTGGATATGACAGTTCAACGCCCGTCAGTGGTGCCTAAGGAGCCTAAAGCTCTCACCAAAGAGTCTGTAGAGCTCAGTATGTGATCGATATTATTAATGTTGGCTTCTACTTGTGATGATTTAACAGCGTTCTTTACTAGCTAATGCGACAAATTTATTGTAATATTTTGACTGTCAATCTGTAAGAAGAATTCTTCGGCATGTTAGCACTATCTCGTATTTTCCAGGAGACATGTATAAGGAAAGGATCAAGGAGGCCTGGAAAGATGGTCGTGACTCTTCCAGACTAACATGTGTTTAGCTACTAAACGGTCAGCATCCGGAACACTTTTGGATAGTTCTAACTTTGGTCACAAGGGGAGCTATACAACTAGTAGTTTTATAAAAATTCATTCATTACGACTCATCTACAGATGCTTTCATTATGCTAAATGAAAGGAGGATGTGTTGTAGGGCGTAAGGCATTTCTAAATATGCGATCAAACGATGACTTGTGACGGGTAACACCGTTCTATAAGAATTTTCCTGGGGGCATAGGAAGATTTACTAATCGAGGTATTGGCATCTCTGGCCTTTTTTTTTTTAATCATTAAGCATCTCTGGCCTTGAGGCAGCGGTGATATTGCCGAAGGCTAAGAATAGCCACCGAAGAAGTTGGACTGGGGAATGTCTCGGGTCAAAAATAGAGACTGTTCATTCGTAAGTGGGTTGTTTGTTTCGGTCAGTGCTTCAATTCTGTATTTGGAACTGCAGGTTATTCTATTTCTAGCGCATGTCTATATTTAGATATCAAGAGATCAAGTCAATCATGAT